>OX388037.1:2070333-3320333 GCA_947578705.1 Lacanobia wlatinum
ACCTAGCACAGGTCGCGCCCGAGGATGCATGTTGTGTGTATAGTGTTATTGTTTGAGTAGGTCGCGTGTAGACTGGGAGCGACCTACTCAAGCGTCAGTCCGGTGCGACGGGGCCGTCTACGTCCCCGACCAAGTCGCGGGGCAGGCGTTTCGCGTCAGGCAGGCGCGCGCGCCAGGGCGCAAATTGCTTGACATGTGGCCAAGCAAATGCGTCGGCGCGAGCGAACATGCCCTCCGCGAGGCGCCGCACAAACTCGTCCAGGCTCTCGATCCCGAGGTCCCGCTGGATGACATCATTCCTCACATTGTAAGGGGCGTCGATGATAGTCCGCAGCGCAAGATGTTGCTGCGCGCGGAGCTTAACTCGGTTCCCCTCCACTATGAGGGCGAACCATGCGGGGGCGGCGTACGTCAGTATTGGGCGGATGTACAGCGCGAGCATCGAGTGAGGCGTAGTAGGTAGTAACGTAGTAGGTCAGTGTAACGTGAATAACACGTTGGCCAAACGCAGCTGCCTTGCGGCACGCCCGCCCTAACGGGGCGGGGGGAGGACAGCACGCCGTCGACCACCACACGGAAGCTCCTATTGGACAGAAAGGATTGGACCACTTTGACAACGCGACGGGGCGCGTCGGAGGTGGCCAGCTTGTAGATTAGGCCTTCGTGCTAGACTCGGTCGAAGGCCTTTTCCATGTCGAGGAATACTGCGACCGCGTACTCCTTCTTGTTCATCGTAGACGACAGCAGGTGCAGTACCCTCGACAGTTGGAGCGTCGTACTGTGCTCCGCCCGGAACCCGAATTGCTCCGGTAGTGAGTCGATGTGCGGCTGGAGAAGTCGCAGCAGGAGTGACTCGAACACCTTGGAGATGGTGGATAACAAGGTGATCGGCCGATAGCTCTCTGGTTTCAGAATGCATTTTCCCGCCTTGGGCAGCATGATGACGCGCCCTTCCTTCCAAGCGGTGGGGAAAGAGAGCGCCAGAGTCGCGACCATACGGTGCGGCAGGTGGCGCAGCGCTGTATTTGAGATACCTTTTTGGGGTGGTTTTGGATCTAGTTCCTCGCGGTCCATCCCGGGCAACGGCACCACAGGCTTGCCTGTGGTACGGCAGAACGATCCCACTAAAAGCGGTGGTAGGCTCCGCAAGGAGCCGCCTGGCTCGCTACCACCATCCCGCCGAAGTCCGGCGCCAAGCAGCTTGCTGTGTTCCGTCGGTGTGCGGGAGTGCCAGTGCCTCTGGGGGAGAAGGAGACTGTCAGTTGCTCTGCTCAGAACCGGTCTTGGTCACTGGGCTGGGCTTTCCGGGTAACTCATTTTGGAGGGTAGCGGGATCCGAAGCACGGTGCCAGCCGTTGGCCGACCGCAGTTAGTAGGGGGCCCAAGTAGCACGCCAGCCACGTGTGAAAGGCTGCCCCGCCAACTAGCGAAAAATCCCGGTATGTTCCACCGTGCCAGCCGGCGACTGGATGGGAGGACCCGGTGGCCATATCCGGGGGGGTTCGGGCGTCCCCGCAGTCTCCAAATGAGTTTCCCACAGGTCAGTTTAGCTCTAGTGTTCCACTTGGTTCACTGAGCAGCGCCTCGACAGTTCAACTTTTCTCCCCATCTACTCTCATGATGACCAAAGCAAAGAAGAAAAATATGGTAAAACAACGGCTGCACCTCCTCCCACTAAAAGTGCAACTCACTAATATTAGGGGGTTGCACTCCAATCTCGATCCGGTCCATCACCACCTTGAGACCGAGAAGCCGCACCTGTTTTTCCTAACGGAGACGAAGATAACAACCCCGTCGGACGTGGCGTACCTCAACTACCCGGGCTACTCTCTGGAACACAAGTTCAAGAAGCAGGCTGGGGTCTGTGTGTACGTCCGCGATGACATTTGTTGTCGTCGTCTCCGTTGCTTTGAGAAATCGGGTTTTTCTGCCATATGGCTACTTTTGGACACAGGCGTGGAGAAATTTATTTACATCGGCGTATACCGATCGCACAGCGGAGATCAGGAGACAACAGCGCTGTTCAATTCCCTCGTGGAGTCGGCCGACGTATCCCAGCAACGGTACCCAACAGCGAAGCTCATTTTTCTGGGGGACTTCAACGCCCACCATAAAGAGTGGTTGTTCCCGTACCAGAAAACTGACCATGCCGGGTTAGAGGCGCGCAAGTTTGCTTTAACGCTAGATCTAACCCAGCTGGTGAATGTGGCAACGCGGGTACCGGATGTTGACGCCCATACACCCAATTGCTTGGACCTTCTGCTGACAACTGATCCGGGCAGTCATTCAGTATCGGTCTCAGCTCCGCTGGGAACGTCTGACCACTGCCTGGTGAAATCCGTATTGACCTGCTCTCCTCCAGATAAGAGTCCTAGAGGCACGAGACGAGTATGGCGATACGAGTCAGCAGATTGGGATGAGATGCGGCACTTTTTTGCATCTTATCCATGGCGGCAAGTGTGCTTCTCCTCGGGTGACCCTTCGTGCTGTGCTGACTTGATTGCGGACGTGATTCGGCAGGGGATGGAGTATTTTATTCCATTCTCCGACATCCCGCTCGGTCACAAATCCCGGCCTTGGTATAATGCAGAATGCGCCCACGCTGAGGCCCGTAAAGAGTCTGCATACCAAGCGTGGATCAAGGCCCGCGACCGAAAGGTTAAAGCACGTAGGGTTCGCGCGAGGAAAAGAGCCTTTAATTCTGCCGCTAAGTTCTGCAAGCGGGTTTTACGTAGGGCACGTTTTGACCATGTCGGACGTATCGGGGCCAAACTAGCATTGCACCCTCCAGGTAGTAAACAGTTTTGGTCCCTGTCGAAAGCGGTTGAAACGAATTTCTGTCGACCCACTTTGCCTCCAATGTTGAAACCTGATGGCTCGCTGGCTCACTCTGCAAGTGAGAAAGCAAATTTATTTGCAACTCTCTTTGCAAGCAATTCGCGTCTGGACGCTGGCTCCAAGCAACCACCGACTTTACCTCGTTGTGACTCTTCGATGCCGGAGATCACAGTTCACATTAAAGAGGTCCGAAGAGTATTGTGCAGTCTAGACGTGAATAAGGCCAGCGGGCCTGACGGCATTCCAGCGAGAGTGCTGAGGCAATGTGCACCTGAACTGTCTCCTGTGTTGGCACGCCTGTACCGCCTCTCTCTTGAAAAAAGAACGGTGCCGAAATCATGGAAGCTTGCGAATGTGCAACCGGTGCCCAAAAAGGGAGACCGTGCTGACCCTGCCCATTACCGTCCGATCGCCATTACCTCCATCCTTTGCAAGGTTATGGAAAGGGTTCTGAACAGTAAGTTGCTGACCTACCTTGAAGAAAATGATCTCCTCAGTGACCGTCAATATGGCTTTCGCCGGGGACGTTCAACTGGCGATCTTCTTGTGTATGTCACGCACTGCTGGGGCGAGGCCATCGAGAGACACGGCGAAGCACTTGCCGTGTCGCTCGACATCTCGAAGGCCTTTGACAGGGTTTGGCACGCAGGTCTACTGAGCAAGCTTCCTGCTTATGGCATCCCAGCTGGTTTTTGTAGCTGGATATCAGACTTCCTGAGTGAACGGTCGATCCGAGTAGTCGTTGACGGCTGCTCCTCTGACCTCATGGCTATTGATGCTGGAGTTCCTCAGGGATCTGTTCTCTCTGCAACTCTTTTCCTGCTGCACATCAATGACTTACTTCAGCTTGGTCTTGTTGGGTACGCAGATGACAGTACGGTTTCAGAGAGATACTTGTCCAGCGCAACAACCAGCGGGGATGAAGTTCGTTCCTTGAGAGAGGCCATGGTAGAGCGGACAAATTTGACCTTAAGCCTTGTCTCCCAGTGGGGTGATGACAATGTGGTCACTTTTAACGCCACCAAAACACAGGCGTGTCTTTTTACCGCAAAAAGGAGTCGTTTTGACCAAACTCCTACTTTTCGGGGTGCATCTGTTCCTGTGACTGATCGGCTCGAGCTCCTAGGCATGGAGTTGACATCCAGTCTCAACTTCGGCGCCACCATCGAGTACAAAGCCCAAACGGCGGCCAAAAAGCTGGGCATCCTAAATAGGGTGAAGCGATACTTCAGGCCTGGACAGCTTTTAACCCTGTATAAAGCGCAAGTCCGATCCTGCATGGAGTATTGTAGCCACCTTTGGGATGGCTCAGCTAAGTATCAGCTTGCCGCGCTTGACTCGGTGGAACGCAGAGCTAAGAGGCTCATCGGTGACGTAAAACTGGTGGATGCCAAGCTGCATAGCTTGGCTCATCGCCGTAAGGTTGCCTGCTTGTCGGTCTTTTACAGATTGTACTTCGGTGAGTGTGCCCAAGAACTCCACGACCTCATCCCACCGGCCCCCTTCTACCATCGGACATCCAGACGCACTGCATCTTACCATCCCTACCTTGTTGCTATTCCACCAACTCGCACTAAGCGTTTCCAAACGTCTTTTATAATGCGCACAGCAAAGGAGTGGAACTCTCTGCCTGCGTCGGTGTTTCCAAAAGCTTACAACCCTAATCTCTTCAAAGTTAGAGTGAACAGGCTCCTTCTGGGTAAGCTCGCTCCATCGTAGACTTTGTCTCGGTCATCTTTGACCTAGACTGGAGTCAAGAGCAAACCCATCACAAATAAAAAAAAAAAAAAAATACCGTCGGCACCGGGGGCTTTGCGTGGCTTCGTGCGTCGCAGGGCGCGTCTGACTGCGCTCGGCGAGAAGAAGATGGCATCTTCCTCAGGAGCACGAACTACTTCAAGGAACGTTGTGGATCGACAAGATTGTCAAGCAAGAAAAAAATGTCTGTGAAAAATTACTGTCAGTAACGAACTAGGTACGTCAAAGAAATCCTGCACCGCGGTATCAGAGGTTTCCGCGTGATTTTAACATACAACTGCCCAAATATCAACCATTGCCCACCAGACACAGCACTCGTGTGGTAGGAGGTTTCTCCCTTTTCTATGAAAGTTTGCGAGATTTGACACTCTCTCGGCATAACTGTATGTATTACTATTGGCCTACTCCTCCGCTGTACTTTTCTGATTAATTTCTTTGCGGGATCCAAGACAGTCGCATCGTTTCTCCGGAACTCGTCGGGCTTCATTGGCTCGGCGTTTTTCTGGTGGTCGCCACTGTTGATTCTGGCTTTCAGGAGTTGCAGTGGTTGGGAATATGTGGCGGGCTTGTCCCAAAAAAAACCTGTATGTAGAGGTACTGTAACTGTATGTATGTAGGGGAACCTGTTGTACCTGGGCTTGTATTTAACATATTTTTTGTTTAAAAAATATAAATGGATGGAATAAGACTTCAAATATGCTGAATATGCATGTTGTTCAGTTTTAAAATTCAAGCAAGCATATTATTTGGACTTTTCGGAACCTTTAGGGCAATCATTAAGGTGTGTAGTAGGCTCAATAACCTTGAGCATCTGGGCCACACATTCATATCTGCGCCGCACACACAAACATTTCCGTAGCGCACGCGCTACCTCAAAACTATTATCAAAGATTATGCGAGGACGCAGACATGCGCGCCAAGCCGTCTTTTTTGCCTACGACTACACAAGAGTATGGCGATTGCACGGCTATTTTTTAGTTTAGATAGATACATACGTTACGCATATTTTTATTCACTGGTCTCATTTTTTATACGAATGTGGTTAAATAGAAGTAAAACAATATAGGTCAGATAAAACAATTTTGTGAAGCAGTTTCGTCTTTTCTGCTTACGATCTATATAAAGATACTCGAAACTCGAGGTCAAACTGTTACCAGTGCACTGGTAACAGTTTGACCTTGAGTTTCGAGTATGCAGTGTACCTACTACTTTTTGTTTCTGCATATACTACTTCATAGTCTCGTAAAAAGATTTCAAATAAAAAAAGTACATTCTAAAGTAAGTAAAGTAAATGAAATAAATAAATTTTAAGCCTATTTCAGCTCTGCTAAATAATTTTGTAGCAATTTCATTAACTCAAAAACTTCAGATTCTGTGATTCCTGTGAAAGTTTTAGGTGTTTAATTGATAAAGTTTTTATATCGGTTTATTTTGTAAACTGGAAATACGACGATGATTGTTGAAAAAACCCGACCAAGTGACAGTGAAGACACATTGGAGAAATGTCTCTGAAAAGAATTACCGATGTATTATTGTATGTCTTTTTTTTTATTTAAAAATTAATAGATACGACATGACAGACCAAAGCAGACCACGTTATTCGCACCTTGGTATCAGTTTTATAAATAAATCGTACTTTAATTCACTTATTTTTTCGAATTACTCAAATCGAACATTCAAAAGATATCATAATTTTATCGAAACAATTTAATTTAGCCAAACGGTCCCCCACAGACGCGACTGACACGCCGCATATACCGACCGAATAATGAAAATAAATGTTTGTTTATGAACTTGTGTTTGTTTATGTTTGTGTTGAAGAGCTGTACACCTACCACAGTGTATTTCTTTTAACCCAAAGGTTGACTAAAAGAGAACTCCTCGTAGCATTAAGTCCGCCTATGTACCACTATTGTTCATGAAGTTTAAGTGAATAAATAAACTTATATTGATTTTTCTTTAATATTAGTCAGTTTGTTGGTAATAAAAGAAATTAAAAATTAACGTCGGCTACGTTTGAAAAAAAAGAGCAGACAAAAATAAAACCCGAGCGACGCCGATAGTATTTTGATAAAAGTTGCTGTATGAAACTGTACAATGCGCCCACGCGCTCAATCAAGCTGGCTCCTCTGCAAAGAGCTATACGAACGCACACTAATACAAAAGTTCGTAAATATTTGCACTAACACATTCATATACGCGTAGTCGGTCGATAGCGCGAGCGGAGCAACGAGCGACACAGCCTCCCCGTCTCAGTGCTAACGCACGACTGCCGCCTTCGCTTTTTTTTTTTTTTTGACGATGGCCACTCGCAGTTACAAACCTGGGAAGGTTGCAACTACTTAACCGGACTTGCCTGTGTGGGCCTCAAGTGAATTTAAGGCCCCCAGCCGAGGCTATGCAACTTAAAACTAAAACTCCGCTCACTGAGGGCACCCCCTGTGGGGTACGGACCTCGGCTCAGCGGCGTCGTTTTGGGGAGGACAGCAAGGGACTGGCTGGGTCATGATATTTATTTGGGGAATATTTAACGCTAAAGGCTCAGTGGCGCGGGCTGGCTCGTTAGGCAAAAGACGGGAGGGAGCATTACTGGGACGTCGCGACGGGCCTCGACGGCGAGGCCGGAATACGGAACGCGGTCTGTATCTGTTTTTTCTGATTGTGCTGGTTTCCCTACAGCTTTCTTGAAGGATGGTGACTGGGTCGTCAGGATCGACGAGGGTATGCCTAGGACGGCGAATTCTACTAATCTTGGAGGGAGCGTATCGGGTAGCCGATGCGATTAAAGGGTTCTGGTGCTTTTCGGCGGATTCAATGAAACGCTTTGTAAGGCGCTTCATGAATTGCCTTATGGTCGGGATTTTAGAGTCGACATGAAGTCGGTCATTCCTAACGAACCACGGGGCGCCCGTGGCCTTTCGGAGAAAGCGGTTTTGGAGAGTCTGCATCCTATGGAGATGATGTGGCTTAGTGTGTGCGAAAGTAGCACACGCGTAAGTCATGATTGGACGTATGCACGTAACGTAAATGCGCAGTTTGCACTTAAGGGATAGCTTGCTGCTTGCATTCAGCATGGAGTGAAGCCTACCGAGAGCGAAAGCGGCACGCGAACGCACCGTCTTTATGTGCTCTCCGAAGGTAAGTTTTTGGTCGAGAGTCACACCTAAGTATTTGGCTCGCTTCTCCCAAGGGATCGGCTTACCAAACATGGTGATCGGGCTAGGGGGAGTGGGAGTCTTAGCTGACGGCTTGAAAAACAAGACCGCCTGGCTTTTCTCCGGATTGACTTCAATCCTCCATTTCCGAAACCATTTGACTGCCGCCTTCGCCCAAACAGAGCTTTTTAAATATGGGAGACTCAATATTGAACATTTTCTTTGCAAAATATTGATTGGTTTACATGAGCAATGTTCACTTTGTAGTACACTTTACCAGCAATTTTTCCATGTAAAAATATTTTTAAACTTCGAAGCCGTTTGGAAGAAATATCCAAAAAATAGCGTGTTATTAAATATTTTTTTACAGCAAAACTATATTATGTCATACGAAAACAACAATTGTTCATATTGTTGTTTATGAATCTACCATATACATATATTTTTTTCTAATCTTTTGACCCAGCCGTTAATGGGGAATATCCTTTAGAAAGTAGCCTTTTGACGGCTCTGAAGCAGAGGTAGGGCCTTAAGAAGCTGTTTGGTCGGTGTGGCCTGAAGAAGATAAAATTCCATCTAGTCTTCTATTGCGCGGAAACAAGTTGCGCGCCATCAATTGTTGGGTCATGCTGGTATTGATGTACTCTTTCGGAGCTCTCAAATGGACGCTCCACAAGCGCAAGATACGCAGTCCCCGGAAATCGACTTGGCCTCACCCCGTTCTCCTTGTCTAATGAGATCGGGGAAATCTGTAGTGCTTGACACTAACAATCGCAGGAGGCATCTTGCTGCGATTGTCCGTGTCAATCTGTCAATGAAGTTTAGGTGTTCCTGAAGTATCTTAATTTCATTGGACGCTTTTCACAGGCCCTACACTGGCCTGATGTAGACTAATTACTTAGTGTCGCAGACTGGCTGTGTTTCGGTGAACTAAAGGCGGAAGCTCACCTGGGCGGCGGCCATGGTATTTGGTCTGCTCTGCTACCCACCCTATTGTACGCCACTGTAGATTGAGAACTCTGTAGGCGTGAAATAAGTCCTGTTCCTATCACGTTACAAAATAAACTTTGAACCCAATCTATTCAGTCAATATCATCTGTTTTTTGTTTAATGAGGCTGTTAACTTTAGTGTTCTGTCTTATAAATAAAGCGCCATTTTCGGTTTAGAATTTAAGATCATTAAGGAATTTCCAAATCTTTTTGTCATTAACTAATTGCTTTACCTCACTAAGTAATCAGACACCGCTCCGATAGAAAGCAGCATCCTTTCTAATTGATCATCTCAAACGAGCCCTTAGCCTTAGGCCCAACACGTCTAGTTTGTGCAATCTTCGGAGTAGGATTCAATTACTGTTTTTTTATTTGGTTGAATCAAAGGAGTATTGATTACACAATCGTGGAGAGCGGCGCGGGCGCGGGCGGCTGCGTACTGATTGCGCGTCGTTAGGGCTCCGGCTCCGCGCGCGCTCGGTTACCGAGCTCGCGGCGCGTCAATGATTAAAGGCGGTAACTCAATAAGGAGCGGATTGCGGCGGTTATCGGAAACAAAAAAAAGAGTGCGGGCTCGATTTACGTCATTAGGAGCGCGGCGGGACGCGACACCTCGACTCAATGCTTTTAAAGATGTTTAAGTTCCTTTATCGCGCTTATAATGGTTCGTTTTCGCGTCCGTATCCGCCACCATTGTGCCGCTGTCCAAACAGCCGCCCCCCTCCCGCCCGCTCAGCGCCTCGCTCGCGGTTGTTCGTTTGTTTAGCTGATGGCTAGCCGCCTGTCGGTGCCTGTCACTTCCTTTTATTGGGACAATACAACGTTTTAGTGGAACTATTAGTGGATTATAGCTCAGTGTTTTGGGTATCTCATATCGTATTGTATTCTTACTATTGTGGAAGACATTCCAATTTTTCAATAGAAATAAAAAGAAAGTTGTAGACCGTATGGTTCGATTAATAATGTATTGTGTGACTCCATTCGCATTCCGGTAGTGCGCACCTACTTGCTTTACGTTTGACAAGTTGTTGTGTTAGGGTATGGTCTTGGTCACTGAGTCAAACGCAAGTAGGTGCTCCCGATCACTGCTTGTCAAAGGAATTGAAGGAAGAAATTGAGTAATCGTTTGAAGACAACGAATAAGTATTGATACGTTACTAAACGTCGAAGGTAACACCACGATGAATAGGTACCATGAAGAGGGATATCGAATATCAATAGCAGCTACTGTCTGTAGGTACTGTAGACGTTCCTTGTTGGGGCTTCTGATACGTCTCGGGATGGATGTGAATAAAAAAGACTTTAAGCGATTTAAGAGATCATTATATTAAGCGGGTGCTCTCAAGAAAAACTTTTACAGAACTGTCAGCAAATCAATCATCGTATGTCAATATTTGAACCTATTCTAAATAACTAATTCTTCTAAAGCTTTTTTATGATTAAATTGACTGAGGTCCCTGGAGGGTGAGACATCCAAGGAGGTTGTATCACATGAGCTACGCCCTCACGAATAGAGGATACTAGGAAAGTCTTCCTGTAATCTTCTATTCAAAGCTTTGGAAGAGTTAAGCACCTACCTATCCCTAACCAGGAGTCCTGGAGCCAGGGTCCAGGAGAACTGGTAGGCCACGTCACCCGCATGCTAACGCATGCGGGTGACGTGGCCTACCAGTTCCACTTGAGCCTGGCAGCTTGTTTGCCCCCATCTACGTTCCCGCCACGAGCGCAGCGCAATATTCCATATTCAAAATCAGCTCTTTGGCCTCACTCGAGATGAAACTGTTGTAATTCGTTGAGTGACCAGATGCCCAATTCTACTATGTGTTAAGCTAGGTTCGCGTTCGCAGCTCAGTCGCAATCGAAAAAGCCACAACTTCCATACATTGTAGATAGATTGCGACTGACAGCGAATGCGAACGTTGCCTAAGGACGCCTTCAAATTTGTCGCAAAGTGTCTGCTGCTTGCACGTTGCGACAAATTTGTAGGCGCCCTAAAAATGAGTGGTATTGGCCCTCAGGTGTGACCACCCCGGAGGGCCTTTGGCCCGGAGGTTGGGATGGGCAGCACCCCGAAGGCCCGAACGATTGGATGCGCAGGATATAAATGTCGATGAGTTTACCTACGCTTCAGGGAGTTTCTGTTTCAAATTTAATTGTTAGAAGCATTTTAACTACAGTTTTACCTTAATGTTTTATGTATTCACAATTATTTACCTATCACTTAATTAAATGACTACTATAAAGTTAACTCGGAGGCTAACTTGTGACCCATACTTAAGAATAAGTTGCGCTGCACACAGAAGCCGTTGTTGGTTACTAAATAAATAACTAGGTATAAGACTGACGAAGTCGCTGACGAAGGTCTAGTTGCAAAATCAAACATTACAAAATAGAAAATCAAAAACATCCTCGTTGCGTGGAAGCTTTGTAACCAAGACAATGAACTGATTACCTACCTACCTTGTATCAGTAACACCTACTATACTTTTAAAAATATTGAGACCAATATTACCTATTAAGGTTAGCGGTTGAAACAGTTTTCCACTGATCTGTACTAATGCTAAATAATAAAGCTAAAGACTTTGTTTGTTTAAAATAAAATCTCTGGAACTACCAGTCGGATTTGGAAAATTATTTTTGTATTCATAGCCACAGGAACACACACTCAGGAACGGAACACAGGAACAGGATATACGCGTACAAGTCGTGGGCAAAAGCTAGTATGAAATATGATAATGTTAACTATGTTGTTAGTTTTGTTGATAAGATAATAATATATCTCTCTTATGAAACTTATTGGACCCTACCAAAGTAGACGTATTTCTTTAGTTCCGTTCGCCGAGCCTGAGATTACCGGAGCGCCGACGCCCGACGGGTCGCCGCGACTACTCTTTCAGTTAGGACAAGTGCCGTCTTACCTTAACTTATGGCTGTTTCAATGAAAAGAAAAATAGTTTAAATACTTTTCAGGAAGCAAACGAATGGCAATGTAAATCATAATTTGAGTATGAACCTTCAGCAGTTGCAATCTTTACTTATGACTAGCATCCATTTTGCAGCAAATAGCTGTTTATTGAACCCGTACTTAAAGTGTTCGCTCGAGGAGTCATGAGACATATAATACACAGGCAAACCCACTACATATTAGTTACATAGACTAGCTACTGGGCTTGAGAAGTGTTTCAACATTACCTACCTAGTACCTACAGTGCACAGTCCGAGGCCGTTTACAAGATGGAATGGATCACATTTCTGAATTTCGCACAAAGCTCAAGTGGCTTCCCATACGTCTTCGCCGGGATTCTCATATTTATTTCTGCTCTACAGTTTTCTATTCAATCCTGCAACCCCCTCTAAACTTTTTCAAACTCAAACTCAAAATATTATTATTTATTTATTTATTATATACTTTATTGTACACCTCATAACAAGATATGTATTTCAAATAAACCATTTACAGGCATTTTGAATTGTCAAGGTCGGTCGGTCCAAAAAGATGAAACTATTTGCACGTTCCAAAGCGTAGATATCTATGGAGAAGAACGTGCAAGAACATCCACGGACACTCTTTTAAAAATAATAAATTGTTACAAAGTTTTGTTTACATCAAGTTGAAATTATACATACATGTGAGAACGATGTAAAACACAAGCAGGATAAAAGCGTCTGGAAAAAAAGGAACAATTCAAAGAAATATTTAAAATAAACCATGGCAACTGAGAAATGACCAGTCCCAACTGACAGCGCCCGTTCACGAACATGACGCATGCGCTAGCACCATTCGGCTCAACCTTAAAGAACGTTTCAAGTTCCTTCATGACACACATAATAGATATCTGAAGTCATCGGAAAACTTGAGACTAGAGATGCATTCCACCAGTTATTACGACAAATCATTTACTGTTCAGGCGATGCGGTTATGGAATGCCTTGCCCGTGTCGGTAAGGCGTGCTCAATCTTTGTCCACAAAACCACAACCTCACTCTCAAAAATCGTTGTTACTAGAGTTCCCTGCTTTTGTTTCAAAATAATTTTTGTATATATTAATCTATTATGTATTTATTTGTATAAATGTTTAAATAGTACACCTAAAACTACCTACAGTACTGTCTCTCCTTTTTCTCTTTAAAATCCATCCAAAGGTTGTCTTGAAAAGATCGCTTTTAGCGATAAGGCCGCCCATTGTGTCACCCTATGTTAGGTATATTTTCCTCATGTATCTTTTCGGTAACTTATGTGGTGTACATAATAAAGAGTATTCTATTCTATTCTAATGGCAGTTCACTTCATGTTCACTTCACCTAAGTATTCACGGTGAGATGTTGACAGAAGAGACGGGCTGTTCTACCCCTACCTAGGCTTAAAACAGTTTAATTGGGTTGGGCACCTCCTGCACCAGTTCACATACCTAGCTACCTACATTGTTGACAGAAGAGACGGCCTGTTCTACCCCTATCTACGCTTAAGACACAGTTTAATTAGGTTGGGCACCTCCTGCACCTGTTCACATACCTAGCTACCTACATTGTTGACAGAAGAGACGGGCTGTTCTACCCCTACCTAGGCTTAAGACAGTTTAATTAGGTTGGGCACCTCCTGCACCTGTTCACATACCTAGCTACCTACATTGTTGACAGAAGAGACGGGCTGTTCTACCCCTACCTAGGCTTAAGACAGTTTAATTAGGTTGGGACCTCCTGCACCTGTTCACATACCTAGCTACCTACAGTGGTAGTTTAAAAAAAATGAGAATAGTGAAATTTTGTTGAACAGAGACTTTTGAGGAGGATGATATTTTATTTATTCGGGAAAATAAAAAGTTATACCTAGTTACATTAAAATCTTATACATACTAAGTTATAAATATAGCAGAGTACCTATATGTAATAGAGGTATATTTGTATGAGATCATACCTAAATGTTTGCTTTTTAGGGTTCCGTACCTCAAAAGGAAAAAACGGAACCCATATAGGATCACTTTGTTGTCCGTCCGTCTGTCTATCAAGACCATTTATCTCGGGAAAGCGTGGAGGTATCGAGTTGTATTAAAACCATATTATTATAATCAGGTCCATGGCCCCTTGCAGGTGTGAAAAAATCAAACTTCTAAGTTAACGTAAAAAAAGATACGGTCGTTTATGCCGCAAAAATACGTATAGTTGACCTAGAACTATGAAATTTGGTAGGTAATACCGTCTTATACTACAAGTATAGGGAAAAGTCTGAAAACTATACATTTGTAATTAAATCATAAAAAATATAGTCTTTATTCAAAGTAATTTGTAGCTACAAATTTGTACGGAACCCTCGGTGGGCGAGTCCGACTCGCACTTGGCCTGTTTTTTCTTAGTCCTCCGCTGTTCTTTTCTAATTAATTTCTCTCTCTTGTGTGCGCTTTTCTGGTGGTCGCCACTGTTTTCAAGAGTTGCAGTGTTGTGTTGGCTTGTCTAAAAAAAAAAACACGAACGATTTATGAATCGTTTCTAGTACTTGCATGGTTAATACGGGTTAATCTATGACATTATATACCTACACTTGAAGTATTTGTACCGCTTGTGCTTTGAGGCAATGAGGAATTTCATAGATACCTATCCTGGATCTGTAACTGATCCGTGACGAAATATTAATAACATATCTTTTTGTTATTTCTTAGTTTTGCGACGTTTGCCCATTTGCCTCAAAAGCCAGAAGCACTGAATCCTACTTTTGTTTCTTATCAAGTTGTGTAGTGCCAGCGGGTTAAGATTACGATTAATAAACTATCCGAGTAGGTACCTAAGACCGTGGACTTCTCCACATAGCACAGTATTTGTGAGATAAGAGGGACTGTTTTTTGCGATGTATAGGTACGTGCCTAACACTTCGCTTGTCATTTCAGAGAAATAGTAATGATTGATTTCAAGTGAATTAACTAGAAAAAAACCTTAACGTCCAAAAAGAGGTGGTAATTGTCATACTTTAACAATATTTAACATAAATGTTAGCAAGAGTCGCTGTTTCATTTTCATAACTTTGATTCCTACGTCATATGCATACCTACCAGCAAGCCATGCTATGTAGTATTTCCGTCACTCACAGAGCCTGGCAGAGTGAGCTCCACGAATCCACCTGCATACAATCCTAAGCACTAACAGTAAGTGCGCACTTAGCCACAATTGACATTTCGCTAATTAATCATCCCCGCGTGTCGGCTGGCGACGGACGCGGACGCCGGGTGAGAGGTGCGAGGTAAGAGCGTGTTGTTGTCCCCACGTCCACGACGCCGTGATTTTTTTGCGGCCATATTGAAAGAGGTGGCGAATCAAATAATGGAGAAATAATTTAATCAACACGCCCTCGCGACCGATTCGATTCTAAGTAGTGGTGTTAGGGTGTAATGTCGCGCGTAGAGCCGCGGAGGGTGGCGAAAAATGTGCGGCGCGTCGTGTGTGCAGCCGCCTTAATAGCCACCTCCCGACAACCCCCCCCCCGCGCCCCTCGCGCACCCGCGGGGCGCGCCAACTCTTTGCGGTCGTAAATTGAAATGAAATTGCATAATTCGCGCACGCAGCATCGCGCCGCTCCGCAGCGCTCCGCTCCGCACCGCACTGCCTCCGACGGCTGCGACAAGATTTTTGCGCCTAATGAAGTCCTTTCGAGTTCCATTTAGGACCCGACGAGGCGATTTGCATGAATTTTTGGTTTGTTGTGAGTAAATTACATCATTCATCGTGAAAAGTATTTTATTATTCATTACTGCTTTGAAATCTGAGGTAAAGGAATAAGGCGAATACAAAGTGGGAGTTGAGAATACGACTTTTGTACCAAGACACTAAGAAAACGTCTGGACTGCACATTGTTGTCATTAGTTAGTAAGTACACACGACGCCCTACACAGACATATTCAGGAGGCAGAAAATTATTAAGCATCTTCCGGAACATTTCGTTGCATCTTCCATGTCAGCTATAAGTCCGACTTCGTAATTGTGTGCATGAAGTCTAATAAATTAATGCATGAAACACCTCCGACTCCTGGCAGAGCTAGCAATAAAAACCCAAGAAGACATCTAGGTACAGGTAACTCGATGTGTTCCTGGCTGGACGTGATTGAGCACCCGAGGAAGCCTAGGCGAAAAATGACGCATAATTTTTTGAATAAACACGATTCGCGACTGATAAAGTACTTAGGAATCAAATTGATTAGGTCAATTTAATTGCTTAGTACTTTATCAGTTTTTGCATATTTTAAACAAAATGTGTAAATTCAACATCGCCCGCATTATCTTAAACTAGCTTCTGCCAGCGGCTTCGCCCGCGTGGTCCCTAGGGAACATACTCCCGGGATAAAAAGTAGCCTATGTCCTTTATCAAGCTCTAGACTATCTGTGTACCAAAATTCATTTAAATCGGTTCAGTAGTTTTGGCGTGAACAGACAGACAGGCCATTGGTGTCGTGTAGACGTCCTCTGATGCTCAATTGTTGCAAATGGGCTACCGAGTCTGAGTCACGTGCTGCTGGGAATACGTCGAGTTACCAGGAAACGTTTATAAATAATTAGTATTCCAAATGAGATGTATTTATTCATTACTCCAAGAGTGTTACCTACGGGTGTACTATCCAAGCCGTCCGGGTGTAACTACTAGCCAAACCGTCAATGTCATCGCCGCAAGGTTGCCTGCTTGTCGGTCTTCTATAGATTGTACTTCGGTGAGTGTGCCCAAGAACTCCACTACCTCATCCCACCGGCCCCCTTCTACCATCAGACATCCAGTTGCACTGCAACTTAATGGTAACTTGCAGTGCGTCTGGATGTCGCTTAAGCGGAAACGCTTAGTGCGAATTGGTGGAATGGCAACAAGGTAGGGATGGCCCAACCTTGTTGCTTTTCATCAATTTACACTTAGAGTTTCCAAATGTCTTATATTATGCGCACAGCAAAGGAGTGGAACTTTCTGCCTGCGTCTGTGTTTCCGAATGCTTACAACCCTATTCTCTTCTAAGTTAGAGTGAACAGGCTCCTTCTAGGTAAGCTCGCCCCATCGTAGATTTTGTCTCTGTCATCTCTGACCTAGATTAGAGTCAAGAGCAAACCTAACTCAAATAAAAAAAAAAACAATATTGATAGACCATTATTAATCAAAGTTTCATGACCACAAACACCTACAGCCACCTACATATAGATACCTAGTTCATGTATTTATCGAATGTTTGCTTAAGTAAATGTTTGTGTAATCGAACGTTCAACGCTTCAGAATATCAACATGCTTTGACGGTAACTACTGCAAAATCAATTTTCTCGACTTATCTCAACTGTGTGAGGGTATCCAGTTGCTGGTCAACACGATACCTATCCCGTGATCATAGGTATTGTTCGATTCGAGATAACCCTTGCGAGTCTGGGCTCCTTTGGTTCGTCATGCTAAGTTCTCTTCTTCAGGGTTTTGTGATGGAGCCGTAGGACCGTACGATGTGATGAAGTCGGCGGTGGATAAAGGAACTTTTAAACTAGGTATACATATCATACTGTGTCAGGGCTTGCTGAAATTGTTTTTATAGATACTCTTAGGTATGTTAGTTGTTTTTTGTCGGGATTGTGCCCTTATGAAGGCCTCTACTACTGTTTAATAGTTGAGCACTCTACTGAACTATTAAATAGTAGCAGAAGTGCGAAACTTTGGATACTGTATAGGTTTTATTTTAATTTCTAAACGTCAGATTAATCTATTTATTACTTTGTACTAGGGTGTGTGGGGTCGCTAGACCTTACTGCCCACACGATAAGAAGAAGAAGACTTGATATTTAGGCTGGACTCACACATTCTGAAGAAGAAGATGTTATGTGAGGTCCCCATTGCAATTTCTCGTCTAAAGTGATTCCCAGGAAAACCGTCTGATCAATAAATTCCAGTTTTTGTCCATTCAATATGATGTCACATTCGTTACTTTTAACATTAGGTAAAGAAAATTTAATACATTTAGTTTTTTTTTCATTTAGTACTAAGTTGTTTGCCGTAAACCAATCTTGAACCTGGTGAATAGAGTAATTGACATCATCAAGGTTTTGTGACCGTCGGTCTATTTTAAATATCAATGATGTGTCATCAGCAAATAACACCATCTTTGGTTCATTTTGAAGTAATTGGGGCAAATCGTTTATGTATGCTAAAAAGAGGAATGGACCTAATATGGAACCTTGCGGAACGCCCATTGCCATTTCAGACCCTAGTGAGTTTACACCGTTTACCTGTACTTTAACCTGTCTGTCTTTCAAGTATGATCCAATCAAATCAAGGGATGTATTCCTAATCCCATAATGCTCAAGTTTCAACAAAAGTGTCTCATGGTTAACGCAATCAAACGCTTTCGAGAGGTCGCAAAAGATTCCAATGGCGTCTTGTGAATTCTCCCAGGCGTTAAAGATGTTCTTTATTAGGGTGACACCAGCGTCAGTTGTACAACGCCCTTTAGTGAAACCGTACTGTTGTTCGTGAAAGATGGAATTCTTATTAAAATGTAGTAACATCTGGCTAAGCATTAACTTTTCAAACACCTTACTGAGAACCGGCAGGATTGACACCGGCCTGTAATTGTTGGGTTCTTGACTATCACCGGATTTAAACAGTGGAACGACTTTACTGTGCTTCATGAGATCAGGAAATACTCCCTGGTCTACACTAGAGTTAAATATGTGAGCTAAGTAGGGAGCAATAGTTTCAATAACAGATCTACAGACTTTTACAGACATTCCCCAAAGATCTTCTGTTGATTTAATTTTAAGATCTTTAAAAGCCTTTATAATGGCTAAGGGGTTCGTGTGTTGAAACTTGAACTCTGATGGGCATACCTTGACATTCTTCCTTAAAAAGGCAGCAGAGAGCGCGGGTGACGAGTTAAGAGCTTGTGTAGTTTTACGTGGAATATCAGCAAAGAAGTTTTCAAATTCCTGAGCTACCTCTGCATCTGAGTTTATGGGACCACGTACGGTATTTAAATTAAATTTAGTTTCACGCTTTTTCTTCCTACCTGTTTCATTATTTATTATTTTCCAGGTGGTTTTTATTTTGTCATCTGCTGATTTTATTTTATTGCTAATAAACAGAGCTTTAGCTATTTTGCATACACTTTTAAATGTTTTTGAATATTTTGCAACATACTTATGAAAGCTTATGTTATTCACATGTTGCTTTAGGCCATATAGTTCGTATAGCTTTTCTCTACTTATTCGAATGCCTGGAGTCGCCCAATCACTGAATATAAACTTAGTGTAAATACTTTTAGACTTAATTGGAAAATTATCATTAAATTGAGTGTTGAGTAATGAAAAAAATTTGGTATAAAACACATTTGGGTCTTCTATGTTATTAAAATTTTGAACACATAATTTACTGGCCAAAGTACTATTAAGTTTTTCTAAATTTTTATCTGTTATTGGTCTAAATTTAATTTGAATTTTTTGTAAAGGTATGTAGGTGCAAAACGTTATTGTTTGTCCACTGTGATCAGAGGGCAACTTATTCACAATCTCTTTATGTAAATAATCACAATTACAAAATATGTTGTCTATGCAAGTCGCAGACGAAGCTGTTACTCGGGTAGGTTCAATAAATACATTTGATAAATTAAATGATTTAAATAGACTCAATAATCTAATACTATTCGAGTTAGTTTCTAATAAGTTAATATTAAAGTCGCCACATATAATTATTGATTTATTGCTAGTACAAACTTTTTTTAACACATCTTCCATTACAGAATCAAACACAGATAGATTCTGGTAACTTGGAGGTCTGTAGACACATACAACAACATGCTTATCTAGCTCAACACAGGACAATTCAATGGTGTGTTCAACCGACAGCTTAACAATGTCTTTTCTTTCTTTAGATTTAATGTAACTTTTAATTAAAATAAGTGATCCTCCATGTATCATACATTGTCGGCTGAAATGGCTAGCTACACAATAATTTTCAAAATTAAGAGATCCTACTTGGTGATCTTTTAACCAATGTTCAGTTAAGCAAACTACATCAAACTTGGTCTTTTCTAAAAACATTTCTATTTCAAGTAATTTGGAAGAGCAACCTTGAATATTCTGATTAAACAATTTTAAAGTGTGTTGCCCTCCCTTAGGATTTTTACCATGAACTATATTACTACTGCTAGAAGATACCTTGTTCCTATTCACATATAATAATTGGTTATTAGAAGAGGTAGCTTCTGTTGTCTTGCAGTTCAGTTTAAAGAATTATCCGGAGCGATCTCCACAGCTACAATTGAGGAGTCTAAAATGTCTTTATAGGTTCCATCAGGAAGAGAATACTCTATCTGATGGGTAGAGGCCTCCATGAATGTTGATATTTTAAGTGGGTCCTCCTTCGTACAACACAAAGAATCATAAAAATAAGTCCCTACGCTGTTAGAGCAACTAGACAACACAGGCTCGTCACTTAACCTAATCTTTGTTATATTAGCTATAACCTCGTTAATATTATATGCTATCAACATAGCAATCATATGTCTACATTTACCAGACAGAGATAAAGCTCCCTGAGTTAATTTAAAACCACTAACAAACTTATTAGTGTCAAAATACAATAATTTGTCACTATGACAACATGTCAGCAAGTGAATAGTATTATTCAGCTTTAAAATATGCTTGTTTTGATCATCTGATAAACTATCGGAATAAGGAAAAGCACATAACATCAGTTTTCCTATGTTTAACTTTAATAAGGAGTCAACACTATCCACTATGTCCTTTCTGGTAATACCAGTACTATTCCCTAATAGAAGAACCATTGATGAATAATCATCTAGATTTGTATTTATAATTCTTTTAACCATTTGTTTAAGACTTATATTATGATAACTATGGTTGGTAAAACTATGGCTTAAGTAGTTATGTAGTATTTTTCCAAAGCCAGACCCTAATTCATCACAAAAAAATATAGATTTATTTCCTGGTATTTTGACACATGTTTCTAATGGAAGAGCCAACACCGGTGGAGACATGTCTAGTTGGGGCTGGGGAGATGATGGCCGGTTTACACAGCTGCATGAAAGATTATTAGTCAGAGACTCGTATCTTTCAGCATTGTACTTCACCAAGTCCAATAGTTCCCCAGCCTCAAACAAGCGCTCACTCAGTTGTTGTTGTGAAGTCTCATATTTTTCATAAATATTTTTCAGCAAGTACTCCTTGGTATAAGGAAGAGAATTAAAATTGTATACATTTCCAACCACGTTATTTCTTATTTTCCTTGTCGTGTTAATTCTCAATAGAATTGTCCCATACCTATACAAGGGCGGCTTTCGACGCACAATATTCAATTGTCCGTATCAGACATCACGCTAGATCACAACACAGTTGGACGTGTTGCAACCGCTTGCAGTGTCAACTAAAACTATTTATTCGTAATTTGATTTCAGTGTGTGTGTTCCCGTGTTCAAATGTATAGAAAAACGCGCGTTATGAAATTTTGATTTTAAATATTCCGATCCGGAATTCAGAACGCTCGTCAGTGTCATTTTTTCTGATCGATTTGAGGAAATCATAATCTAAAAAAATTAGAATGTATGTGGAGCATAATAAATTGTATTCATTTTCGGGCTTTCTTAATTAATAATATGAATTCAGAGTCTGAATTCAGAGGAATTCAGAATGTGTGAGCCCAGCCTTAGGGTCTAATGATGGATCTGAAAGGTGGCCTAGGTTCTAGATACTCTGTTATAAAACGAGGTCCTTGCGAGGCTAGGCTCCTTTGGTTCGTCATGGTCAATTATCTTCTTCAGGGTTGTGTGCCGTGCCGTACCGAACTGTGTTATAAACGGTAAAATCCTAGGTATTGGTATTGGCTACCTTAATTCGAAATGATCATTTCTCTAATTTTTGATTAGTATTCGATGTCTAAAGATAGAGTCGGAAGAAATAGCATATGGTAGAATACATGATCTGTTGATGGAGTCGAAGCTTCTCCATACGAATTCCTCAACTAAACCCATTATTCAGAGGACCTAGCACGAATATCTTTGACGTACAGTAACGTAACGTAACATTTTACCATCGCTACAGTACTCGTTTCGCACAAGATATTTATTTGAATTAGAGACTATCATAGTTTTATGTTTTTTCATGTTTTTTTTTTCTATATGAAGTATTGGACGTCACGCGGTTTCACCCGCGTAGTTCCCGTTCCCGTGGGAGTACGGGAATAAAATATAGCCTATGTTACTCCCTGATAATGTAGCTATCCATTGCTGAAAGAATTTTTCAAATCGGTCCAGTAGTTTCGGAGCCTATTCATTTCAAACAAACAAACAAACAAACAAATCTTTCCTCTTTATAATATAAGTGTAGATAAATTGTGTATGTCCCTTAAAATTAAACTAAAATACTACGTGGGTGTAGTTTTTCACTTTCAAAATTCACTTACGTTAACGTTACTATACGTCAAAATATTCGTGCTAGGGCAGAGAAAGAACTGTAGATCCAGAAAATTGTTTTAGAAACTCCATAAATAAATAAGCTAATAGTGCGGCGTCTAATGTTTATCATTATAATATTAAATGGGATATTCATGCCTAAAAAACTTGCTTTAATATTCGGCGATGGGTCAACTTGTACTTAAAATAAGCCGAAACGATAAGCAAATATAAAAGTCCTCAGTTTACGTTTATTGTAAGTTTTAGTACTTCTTGAACAAAAGAAAGTACTTATTCACCATGATACACAGCAGCAACAATCCAACGCGATGTTATTTTGGTACTTATTTGAAAAGCTTGTTCAAGTATGTATATAATACGTAAATCTATGGTTACGAAGTTTTTTTTGGAAAAAATCGGAAGTGTAGCGATACTACACACCCCGCTCTTGCATGTGCATACCTGGTGTGGCTGTTGTTCGTGACACGTTGTGGCTAATAATTCAATTGATCCTAATCATTGTGGAGCAGCCACGGAGCGGTTATAGAACTAAGGGTCGAAAACGCTGGAACCGTTCAATGATCACTGTCATCTGACTTTGCAGGGATTAGGTACCATTTACAGTGACCTGAACTGGCAAACAATTTCACCACTAAATAATATTAGTTGGTGGAGCTGTACAGTATTAGAGATGATTCGCAGATAGTGTCGTGTAGCTAGCTGGTTGGACCTGTGAACGTATTTGACATGACTATTTTGTGTTTATATGTACCTATCTACGAATCTCTGTCCAAGTACAAGAAATTATTGAAAGATTTAATTTCAGGATTCATAATTGTTGTTTAAATCTATACATATAAAATGCTTTGTCCTGCATGGCTGACGGATCAACGCACAGCCTAAACCGCTGATTGTAGAAACCTCAAACTTGGAGGGTGTGTTTTTTATAACGTAGGCATCCGATAAGAAAGGATTTTCCGAAATTCTACCCCTAAGGGGGTGAAAGGGGGGCAAAGTTTGTATGGAAAATCGTCAATTTCAAAGTTAGAAGCATGAAAATTTATATAAAAGTTTCTGGTTAGATATACATAAAAACGTATGTAAGTTTTTTGAAAATCTACCCTTTGATTGGGTAAAATAGGTGTTGAAAGTTTGTGTAGTAAGTCCGTTATTTTTGAAGTGAGAAGTAGAGCATTTATGCTCTATTTTAAGCTTTAATATCAAATTTTGTTTAAATGAATACGTATTTCGTCGTTTTTGGAAATTCAACCTCTATTGGAGAAATGGGAAACATCAGTAGAACTGATAAAAAAATCTCAAAAGCTGCTTGACCTATGAAGATGAAATTTATAACGAAGGTAGATGATGAGTAGGAAACATCAGTTAAAAATCCGGCCAAGTGCGAGTCAAACTCACACACGAAATGTTCCGTACCATTAACCTTAATGTTTATTATTTGTTGTTATAGCGGCAATAGAAATACACAATCTGTGAAAATTTCAACTGTCTACCTATTGCAGATCTTGAGGTACAGCCCGCAGACAGACAGACAGACAGATGGACGGACGGACGGACAGCGAAGGCTTAGTAATAGGGTTTCGTTCGTTACCCTTTGGGTACGGAAGAAGGAAGGAAGGTTTTTAGAAGCTTCCCCCGTTAAGGGCTGAAGTAGGGGTTCGAAGTTTATATGCAAAATCTTATTTCTTAGGTTTGTAAATTTGATACTTGTCACGAATACTGGTGAGAGTTACAAAGGTTGAAAAAATAATGAAGAGAATTACAAAGGATTTTTAGTTTTTCTGTACTACCCCCAAAACACGATTTATGGCATGTTAAAGTTTGTGTGGAAGAATCTTATTTTTTTAGGTTTATAAACTTGAAATTTGGTACAAATACTGAACTAAATAAATAAAAAATGATGGCATACTTCGTTTTTTAAAACTACCCCCCAATGGGGGTTTAGGTGGTGTTCAAGTTTGTATGGAAGGATGTTAATGCTTTATCCGATGAAGTTGAAACTCGGCATTAACAATCTTGATACAATAATACGAAATATATTTTTTTGTATTTTCTACAATCCCCCTTTTAACCCCTGAAGGGATGTAAAGGGGTGATAAAGTTTATAGGGGAGGTTATAAGTAACTGCTTGCTTCAATTTACTTGGGAATTGGTATAAAACAATCTAAAAGTGGAATTATTTAAAACGGATTTGGCGATTTTGTGTAATCAACCCCCAACGGGGTAAAACGGATAATATAAAAATTCTCATTCCAACAATTTGAAATCATGGAACTTAGAACTAATAGGTACATATTTAGGTTAATAATAAAGAATTTGGGGACAGTCAACTAATACAGAACTATTTACATTTAATATATACATGAAGACTTAAACAACTTATTATAAAGAATTATGTTTAACTACATTTCAAAGAACCCGGTGGAGGTGTGTTGAATTTATGGATATGGAAAAAATTTATGACGTTCATGAACTTATGGTGGTTCCACACCCATGGCGTGGGTACATTATGATCAGCATTGATGGTGAAATCAAACCAATTAAAATAATACCCAAAGATCGAATCATTTACTTTTCTTAACCAACGAACCCTACAGAGGGATTGGAGGGGTTGTTTATTATTTTTAATCAGTTTAATTCAGATAATAATCAATTCATACAATTAAAAATTAAAAATCAGAGAAATAAATAAAATTAAAATACTTATTATACGAAAGTGTCTGCTAAATCCAAGCGGACGAAGTCGCGGGCGAATTGCTAGTTGTATATATTTTTTAGATAAAATGTTTTATTTTGTGTGCATACTGTGAGTGAAGGAGTAAACTAACTAGATACCTACACGCTCATTTTGTAACATTTATTATTTGTATCCTTTGTTGGAGATCCTAAATAGGTAATCCAAATAAAAATCGTTATTATTTTGTTTCTTTTTATAGTGAGCAATTTACATAATGTTCTAATTCGTTGAGAAGCAATTATCCACTTCGTTGTGTAGTGCGCTACTTACCTACTAACGGTAGCGATGGTGAGTCATGGAGACTAAATATTCACGACACAAATAGGAAAGCCTTAACCTCTAAACATAGGGTCAATATAATATGGGTCATGTAGATAGGAAACGTTCACTAATTCTTCCCCTGAAAAGGCCCAACGAAGGGCTACCCTTAATGAGTGTGGGAGAAAATTTCAAATGCGTACGTGAGGACTGGGGAGGAGGAGCAAGTTTTACTTCTCGGAATAAGAGGAGAGTTGGGATTGTGAAGAACAACAGAGAAGAAAGAGTGTGGGTATTTCGACGCCGCCGAACAGGCAGCCACTCAACTGTTTCCGAAATTCATATACGTGGTCGTACTTTTGATGGCCAAGAATGAAGCGGATGAACAAATTCTGCAGATTAAGAAGCAAAGCTTGTCAAGAAGTTACTCAGTGGCATCAAGCAGACATCAGCATAGTCTAAGAGAGGGGACTGAGGCTTGAGAAATAGTTACTTTAGTTACTTTTGGTTGTTTAGTTTTGTTTTTGTCTTAAGCTACTTTAGGCCAGTCATACAAAACATGTTAGGTCGCAGTATTTTGCACTGTCATGGTTTTTTGGGATGTTATTAGGGTAGATGCCAGTAGTGTACACACAATTTTTCAACCTCGAAAGACCTGTGCTAATTGCGTGGTGCTCGGAAAACTACAAAATTTTCGGTGATTTTTTCAGACTTTGGCTTATATCTTTTAAACGGTGAATTCGATGTAAAAAGTCAATTAGTAGACTTTTAAAGTACCTAGATAAAATTTGCTACAATTAGAGCGCAAATGCAGTTAAATTGGTTTTATAGGTATTGAGATATAGCACATCAAATCACAAAAGCACAAAAAATCGAAATTGTAGTTTAAAAATGGAGCCCTGAGATATGCTGGATTTTCGAAAAGCATAAGCCGGGGCCGGGGAGGGCTCCGTGTGGGCCGTGCCCACCCCAGAATCGTCTGGTGCCCACCCCAGGATGTTTGGTTTTATCAAGTCGACGACATTATTTTTATATCTGTATATATAGTAAAAAGAGGATCTTACCCATTCGGGGCGGGGTACAACAATTTTCGAGCTCGCTTCGCTCGCTCTGATATCCTACGCTGCCCGATGTCAAGATTTTATATTTAAAGTCGACAACATTACGATAGTGGCTGTATGGATAGTTAAAAGAGTATCTTACCTATCCGTGGCACATCCTATCCGAGAACATTTTAGAGCTCGTTTTTGCATTTAAATTAGTTTCGTTTAAAAATGTATAAAGTAACTATATATGTAGTTCTCACATATTCCAAGGTGGGATGCTAAAAATTTTTGAGATCGCTTCTCTCGCTCTAGCATTCTTAGGGCAGCAGAGAAACATCAGATTGTGTGACAAAAAAGAATATCTAACTAATCCGAGACAAGGTCCCATACATTTCCAGTTTTCTTCACGCTAAAGTTTTCCAGCAAAAGTCGCCACCGTAACCCGCGCGGTTTTGCCCGCGACAACTCAAAATTATTGTTGTCCGGAGCGTCATAGTTTTTGTAAAGTTCTTTTTTGTAGGAATGCAATGGTATACATTACTACCCATCGATCATGAACTAGACTGTAGCCCCATTTTCTAGACTTATTTTATAATTGGAACTCTATTTATTAACATGCCGCCAAACCCAAAGTTCTAGGCTACGACCGCGATGGGTGACGGGCCTAAAATTCAATTTTTGATCGTGATCACCGACCGTGGTGTATGTGTGGGCATCGCATCTCATGTTAGGGCCAGGCCCCCCCTGGAAAAAAATCCTAGATACGCCAATGTCGAAAAGGATAATTGTGTAAGATAGCTCAGTGGAAAATGTTTCTTATCATATAAAATAAAATTGAGTATAATTAAAAAAATCGTAAATTTACGATTTTTTTTTAATTATACTCAATTACTACCAAAATATTACACATATTTGGTAGTATTCAAATTTAGTAGAAAATTAAGGGAAATGATTTTCGTTACGTGATGACGGGACCTCAGCTGAATTCTGCAATAGAAGTACCTACACGGGATAATGTAAATTAGTATTTTTTGGTACTTATTCGACTTTTGTCAATTATGAATTCGTTCGAAATTAAACGGACGGAACTGAACGGACAAATAATTTTGAATACTGAAGTTAAGGATTTTTTAGCGCCCCATAGAAAGAAAGAAAGAACGAAAGAAAACTACTTTATTTGGCACACACGGATTCACACAATTTAGGCAACAATATGAGGAAATGAAAATTAATTTAAAAAAAAAAACAATAACATAGTGTGCCCCGCGGCTGCGCCATATAGGTCCAGTTCAGCAAAATGCCAGACAACTAGGTGCTGCCAGACGCTGGTTTTCAACTGCACCTTATGTTGAAGTGTACGGATAGTCATCGTTGGAAGGTCTATTAAAAAGGACTTTTGCTACAAACATAAGGCATGTATAACATCTTCTAATTTTAGGTCGGTTTGGAGATAATGACCTCAAAATGTGAAAGACTAGATTCCAAAGTCAAGGTTTTTGTTCAGTTCATAATAACCATAAGTTACACCAGTAAAAAGAGCTTCCCAAAAACCACCTTTGACTAATTTCGAGTACCGAAGTTAAAGATTGTCGCCCTTACAGCTATAACCCTCTAAACAAATCTACTAATAGAGACTAACATTATTAGTACAGAGAAAGTGAATTAGAACTACGAAATCGATTTTCACTGTAGTTCATTTTCTGAAAAAAAAATAGAAAAGCGCCTGAATGGGGTTGGCAAGTGAAAGCTAATCTCAGATGGCCACCACTACGCGAACCAATGTCGAAGTGAGATAAACACGATTAGTCTGTGATTCCAGTCTTTAAGATTCATTTGTTCGTTTGTTTGTGTATTATAGGCAGTCTGTTTCTTTCAAGGTTTATAAAATCGAATTCGCATTATCTTACATTATAGGTTATGTGATGCAGGTAGGTTTGGGTTCGTACTAATAAGAGGAAATAGTTTTTGACGATCTAATCAAACTGAAAGTAATCATTTTTAATACATATATCTAAGGACTCAACCATCTTTTCATCAAAAACTGCTTTGTTATTGGTCTATGCGCTACTAGCGCCACTGTGACAGTCACCGGCCCCATTAACTGCTTTGTTATTGGTCTACGCGCTACTAGCGCCACTGTGACAGTCATCGACCCCATTAACTGGTTTACGACTTTATCTATTACGACTTTTCTTGCAGAGTGAGTCTTTTAATGTGAAAACGTTTTTAAAAAGATATGGTAAAAAGGTAAAGATGAACCGCTTTTGACGTCACCAAAAATCATGTATCTCGTAATTATTCGTGGTATATATTCTGAAAATATATTGATTCGCCTTGCCTGTGAAAGTACATAGTGTCGTGTGCAGACATCAGTGAGCAGGGAGGGAATTCAAAAAACTCTGCGCGACCAAAGAATTATCTATAATTTCACAACGGAAAAGTTTACATGAGTAATTATTCGTCATTGTGTAGACATTGAAGTGTTCTTAGATCCTTTATACAAAAAAATATGGTAGTGTAATGATATTACCTACCCCGACTTTAAAACTAAAACTCCAATTTAGTTTTTATTGGAAAAGAATAGCTATGTTGTAGTACTGTACCTCAACACTTATTAACTCTACAGAGTAACCGTTACAGTCAAATTGTAGAAAATGTTGTCTACTTTTAAAGTATTTTGATTGACTTTCTCCGTAGCACGCACCGTTTAGAAGAATTAAGCTTAAATCTTAAAAATGACTGAAAATTAAGTGTTTTGAATGCGTTGCGGTCTAGGAAAGCACCTGAGCTTTAAGATTTTTTTAGTAGGCTGTAGCGACGGTAGTATTCAAAAAAAAAAAAAAAATATGTAAAACCGACTTCCAAATAAAATAAAAACACTATAAAGTATAAAATAATTTTAATATTGGAAAGCGGTGCTAAAATATGGAGAAACTACCAAAAACAGCGACTTAATTAAATCCGTAAGATTGTTGGAAGATATCTCTTAGCAATGTGGCTAGTTCGTTGCTCTACAAAATACGCTGATTACCACTCACCTCAGGATTCGTTATCATAACACTGGCAGTGGCAGCGTGGCTGCGCCATGGAAGACGAACTCGCATCACCTCTCCGCCACGTAGACAAGGTCGTTACATAGGTACAAACTAATCGAAGCAAGTGGAACCTTACTATAACTGCCATGAAGTCAGTTACGAGGCTTCACCGCTCTTCCGAGTAGTGAGTAAGCGATGTAGTAAATTTTGAGCACATAGTTTATTTTATCCGCCTATTGATCCTTACCCAATACACCGGCAATCTCAATGCATAGATTTCCGCTGAATTGAGTGTCAGGTGTTGTTACAGTAGAGACTCGTTATCCGTACTTCAGTTAAACAATCAATCAATCAATCATTTATTTATTTGCAAACATGGGTAATAGTAACATAGATGTTCTTTATACACACATAGTAAAGTCCTCCATATTCTACCGTGGCATGGCATGCAAATAATATTTAATTCCAAAATTAAAATCAAAGTTAAAATAATAACAATACGAATAAAGATCATCAAAATTATAAATGTGCAAGTTAAATAATGTAATTTTAAAATTACAATAAAATAATGTGAAAAAAATATGTCTGATTACATTAATAAAAAATATTAAAATTACAAATGTTAAATCAAAAAAATTATATAAATGTCAATTTTAGTTAAATAAATGCCATGTTTAAATTACAAATAATGGAAAAAATGTCAGATTGGTTACACTAGTCAGAATGATCAAAATTATACAGGTCAAATAAAAAAAAATTGACAAATTTAATTAAATAAATGTCATGTTCAGGTTAAAATAAAAAAAATCAGAAAAGTGTCAAAAATCAATAAAAAAAATATCACAATGATGTCAAAAAAACTGGCCAAGTGCGAGTCGGACTCGCGTGCAAAGGGTTCCGAACGATTTTAATTTTTTTAACATGTTATTTTAACACTACAGATTTCTAATAGGTTTTCCTGTAATCTTTAGGTAAAGATCTATTATCTCCGTTTTTTTTTTAATTTAGGCTTAGTAGTTTCGGAGATAAGGGGAGAATGGTCATTTTTTGTCTAATTTCTTGAATAACTTCAAAACCGTTTATTTTAAAATTATGAAAAAAATATAGTTAAAATCCTCACATTAAGCCCTTTCATTTGATATGTCACACGATATTAAAAATTTAATGATTTTTGTAACGCATCCGTGTTTGGGTCTTAGAAGTCCATATGTGTACCAAATTTCAACAGAATCCGTCCAGTGGATCCAGAGAAAACTGGCTGTGACAGACGGACAGACAGACACAGACAGACAGACACCCGAGTGATCCTATAAGGGTTCCGTTTTTTTTTTCGGAATCCTAAAAATAATAATAAGTATGTCAATCAGAATAAAATTATGTCAATCAGGATACTTAGTAGCAGCTATAAAATAAGTTAATCAGTCAGCAGTTCATCATTAGGGAAGTCGTCAATTGCGTAATAACTTTTCTCGATTAATATTTCGTTTAGTGCCCTTTTGAATTGTATTGTAAACGGACAACACGACATCACGTTTTTTGTAAAGTTAAAATGTAATACAGAAATAGCTATTCTTCATTAATTGAATTACAGCAGTTAATCGAGTACCCACTGCCACTCACTCCTTTGCCTACTTCAGTGCTTGCATTCAGCTTCACACTTGGCGAAGCTGACATCAACACCATGGCCTGCTTCATCAATAATAATAATCTATAATCATTTTTATTTGTGTAACATAGGTGGTAAATACAGTTCTTAAATTAGTTCATAGTTGGCTATCTATCTTATCGTATCTTATGTCAAAAAGTGTACAAATGTAATTGCATGCAAAATAAGATAAAACAAAACAGTAAATATTAAGTACAACAATTTATATCTCATTATTACAAATCATATGTCAAAATGAATTTAATGATGATAAATGTCACAATATGGAGTAATTTCTACAGTCAATGCATAAATAAATAATAATAAATTACATTAAGACTCAAAATTCTAATGTTTCTATAGTCAAATAAATAAGTTTACATTATTTTATCATTAGCCACCTGGTACCTAATTTACCACGCCTAAAACGCTCTTTCTCACTAAGGCAGTTTTACAACGCTGATTGATTAAAGAGTTTGCGTATTGGCTACGAATCGCAACATCTCGTAGCGTTGACACTTTTTGAATAATGTAATGTTTGTTTTGACGAATACACTCATTTTAAAAACATATAACGAAGGTAAGGTAAGTAATTTCAGCGATTTAAAGAAAGGACAGCTATCATCAATAGTCAGACCACACATTGATCTTATGAATCTTTTTTGTGCCTTAAAAACGATATCTTTATCAGTAGATTTGCCCCAAAAAATAATGCCATATCCCAAAATTGAGGCTACTAAGCCGTGATATGCAACTAGTAGCGCATCCATATTATTATTTTTTTTTGAAATTTGAAAAAGTGCGTATGCTGATTTATTTATTTTCTTACTTAGTTCAGCAGACTTAAGTCCCATTGAGCACGCATGGAATAGGTACGCTTCATAGAAGAGCTCCAACCAGTACCTATGGATCTACCATACTTGTACTACAGAAGATTTGTATCTAAATTTTCTCAAACTTGCTTGGAAATTTGAAAACAAGCATTATTTTGACAACCTTCTTCGAGATAAATCGAAATTGCTGACTGGCCAAATACATGCGAGCAACGGCCGACAAAAGTTGTATCCATATCTGTCGTGGTTTAGCGGCCAAATAAATTACATAGTAAACTCATATCTGTCGTGTAATTTAAAAATGGTGCGATCTTTTACTCCGAAACATGGTAACCAAGGAGGTAACTTATCCAAGGTTTTATTTAAATTTCGAACTGGCTTGCAAATAGAAAGCTGTTACTTGTAAAAAAAAACAAATTAACACTAACGCGGGAAAAAATATTGTTGTTCGTCATTGATTTTGAAAAGTAATTGTATTATAATTTCTGCGCATTATTTGAAAAAAGTACTATATAAGCATTGGCCACAACTAGGCATTGATGGACTTACGTATGTGTGCCTCGGGTTCGCCTCGGCCCACATTTACACGTTCGTCCATCAATGCCTCTTTTGCTGGCCGCTGCAGTAATGTACTATAATGGATGTGGGGCGCCATGCCGTACAGTGATTTGAATGAAGTAATATTGAGAATGCCAAATCGGTGGGATTTTCCCGGACTGTGTGAAATGCAGTGCCGGATTAAGACTATTTGATGCCCTAAGCAATCTACGCCTGTGCCCCCTCCCCCTATTTTCTATTCAGCCAGTACCGGACCTTAAAATAAAAACCAAACTATAAAACCAGGTAGATGTTGATTTGAATTTCTAAAAAAGAAAAGGCTTCACCGTAAGTGCCGAAGTTAGGCAAGTATAGTTGTCGTGACATGTTTCGTATTAAAATAAAAGGCTGAAAAGACGTTTCCAAAATGTAACTTACTAAAATGAAGTAAATAAAAAAATACTTAAGTATTTCTAGTATCAAAAAACGCGCCCGCTGGAAACACTAAAGAGTTCCAAAAAAGTCACCTTTCAAGCTGTCTACCGCAGTATGCTATCAACTGCATCAGTCTATAGATGACGCCAGAGCGGGTGAAGCGAGCTCGTAAATGTTAGCACCCCGTCTGCAATTCACAGAAATAGGACATACTTGGCCGGTATATTCATTACAGAAAAGTTACGAAATTATGAGAACACACGATGCAAGAACAAGCTAAGCGAACTCTAACGGCACGGTTGGCGCAGTGGTTGAGCGTTTGACTGCTGCGCTGCGTGCCGCGGGATCGATTACCGCACGGAACAAATATTTGTATGGTCTACAGATGGTTGTTCCGAGTCTGGCTGTTTGTTTATGTGAGATTATACGTCGTACCGAGTTAGTGGTTGTTGAAGGTCGTCTGACAGCAGTGCGATACATTGAAGACATCCTTCAAGATCATGTTTTGCCTTACATGGGGTTCATTGAAAGCGAAACTTTTTTTTAATGCAAGATAATGCCCGACCTCACACAGCGCATTGTGTTTTTGATTACCTTTCGGAGGTCGGCATTCGGGAAATGCAGTGGCCCGCAAGAAGCGCAGACACAAACCCCATAGAACATGTCTGGGACATGCTAAAAAGAAAAATAAGATGGAGTCCACCACACACCCACCGACCCTCCGTGAATTAAAAACCGCTCTGGTGGCTGCCTGGCAAGAAATTCCACAAGTGGACATAAAAAACATCATCCACAGCATGCCAGATCGCATGCAAGCCGTCATCAGGGCCAGAGGTGGTAACACCCGTTATTATTTTTTGTAAAAGTGTGCATTTTGCTTAATTCTCATTTTTTATTGGTTTCGTGCTTTAGGTATTTTTATGTTTATTTTAATAAATTTCATTAAATTCAATTTTTTTGTGTTAATCAGTCATTGGTATTTGAAAAATAAATAAATAAAATAATTTTACCAAAAAAATCAACATTTTATGTTTTATTTTGATTAAAACCCTAAATTGCATTTGGGCCACATTCCGTGCCACTGAGTGTATGTAAACGCACTTACGATACAGGAGGAATTCCTAGTGTGGGGCAAAGTTTAAAAAAAAAACAGTGAGTTCTTCCTCAGCACTAAACTATATAACAGCATTGTTCGGTTGAGGTCATGGTACGAAAACAAGTATTCTTATTAGGTACAAAAACAAACTTGAACCAAAGCTCGCAACAACGTTGTTTTGTAAGAGGCGATAGGCACCATTCATACACAAATAATAAAGATTTTTTTTTATTAATAACAATTATAGTAGGTAACAGTTCAGCGGGTCTCATAAGGCCTCTTTAGCAGAATCAGAAAGCACATCACGCTACCCGTCACTGTCAAATTTTCCCAATCTACCTTGAACCTAATTCGTTAGCGATAAAGATGAAATTGAAAGAAGAATGGTCACGCCCTTACAAAATTAACCCGCCTGTGACAGAAATCACAAATATCCTAGTTTGTTTGTCGTCTGAAATATGAGAGAAATACGTTTTTCGTTTTCGTTTTTTTCGAATTCCTTGGGTAACACATAAATATATGGTGTAGTATTCGTTCAAACGAAGTATAGAGAAGCTAATTTTCATAAACTCTCGCTAGCATAATCTTCGTGTTTGGGCTCATTTGAATTCTCCTGATGAGCACTAGTCATTGTTGTTGGCAACAAGGACCTGATGATGGAGACCAGAAAGGTGGATAATGGATCTCTTATTTGTCTACTCGTATAGCCATCGTGTTTGGGCTCATTTGAACCGGGTGACACCCGTTTAGGGGTACTGTTCGTTGACTGGTTTTTGTCACTGTCGAGTGTCACCCCTAAACGTTTGATGCAACGAGACCCGCCCGGAAGTGGGGTGAAAAAATTTTTGAGCTCGCTTCGCTCGCTCTCGCATACTGCAGTCTCTTACTTCATGATATTTTCTGTATAAATCAACAAAAGACTTCTCTTCAAGTATGAATGATCAAAAGATAGTAAACCCTTCCGAGATGAGGTGCAGTAAATACTTTAGTTCCTGAGGTTTTCGCATTTAGGGATGTCACTCGACCGTTCGTTGGCTTTTTGTTTCGGTCGGGTTGTCACCTGAACGGATGACATATTGAAACCCGTCCGAAGTTGGGTGTAAAAATTTCGAGCTCGCTACGCTTGCTCTCACATTCTGCAATTTCTTTTTTCTCGAGCTGTTCTAACTCAAAAAAATGACTTTATTTATGTAAGAAAAAAGAACCTTTCCGGGGTGCATAAATTTTCGAGCTCGCTTCGCTCGCTCTTGTGTTCTGCTCTCTCCCAATGAATAAGCTTTCTTGCATCAGTCCATGAAGTTACTTTTATTAAAGTGTGAATGATGAAAAGAAAATAAAACCTATCCAAGGTGGGATGCAAAAATTTTCGAGCTCGCCTTTGTGTTCTGCCCTTTTTCAACTAATGAGCTTTCTTGCATCGGTTCATAAAGTTATTATCCGAGGTGGGATGCAAAAATTTTCGAGCTCGCTTCGCTCGCTCATGCGTTCTAACCTCACTTGTTTCTTGAACTTACTTGCGTCAGTCATCCAACGAGACGAGATGCACAAATTTTCGAGATTTTGTTTGTAAGAATGGTTCAAGAACATTCCTGAAAATAAAAACCTGCAGCACAAATGAAACACCTCCCTTCCGAAAAATGGCTAGTAACTGCCACACCCAAAACGAAAGTCGCACTCATAATTATTTGTGTTCATTTGTGGGGTGACACCACATAATCCGCCCGGGTGTCACCCATGCCAGCTAGGCTACTGGATCTCTTTATTGGCTACTAGTATAACCACCGTGTTTGGGCTCATTTGAATCGTCCTGATGTATACTATTGGTTACTGCAGTTAGTCATCAGTGCTGGTTTAGTTGTAAAAATAACTTGTTGTGAAGTCTAAATAAATAAATAATAAAAGAATAGAAAAATTGTATTGTCTGTTTGTACTAAACGCATATGAACATATATGTATACGATTCCTATAACAAAAACACAATTTGTAAAACTTTGTCTGTCTGTTTGTTCCGGCTAATCTCTGGAACTTTCACTGACAGATCAGATCACTAAGGTAATCACCTTACTGCCCACACGATGAGAAGAAGACTGACAGATAGCTAATTTTATAATGAGTAACCTAGGCTACTTTAATTTTAGAAAAAATATTAGGATTCCAAGCAAAAAATAATACCATCGTTTTATGCGGAATCTCCGAAACGGCTTGACCAATTTTGGCGGGACTTTCAATAGCAAATAACTGATCTTATAAGGAGTAACTTATTTGCGAAAAAGAATAAGGGATCCGTGCTAGAAAAATTAAAATACTTCTCACGCGAGCGAAGTCGCGGGACGTTAGTATTACAGTTTAAATTGATACTTTAACGACTGTGGGGCCAACGTAACTTCAATGAATTATACCCACATGTACCTTTGAAATGAGCTCAAACATGTGTACGATGTGTATTAGGAGCCAACTAAAAGATCCTACTGGATCTCTTAGTTGGCTCGCCTTTAGACCGTTTCTGGTCTCCCCATCATAAGAACCTTGTTACCAGGTATCATAAATAGTACTTGCTAGGAAAATTCAAATGAGCCCAAACACGAAGTGTTTAAGAGTAGTCAACTAAAAGAGCCACTACTCACCTTTATGGTTTCCATCAACAGATCTTTGTGACCAACTACAGTGAATGGTACCCAACAGTACGATTGAAATGAGCGTGGACATCTCAGGCACACTTGTAAGAATGGACAAAGAATTACTTTTCTATACTATCTCTAAAGAAATACTCAAGCTCATATAGTAATATCTGTGTTAGCCATCGAAATCGAAAAAAAAACATATTCTTGCTCTATTTCAAATGACGATAAAAATTACGATAGGTCTCAATTCTGTAGGACTCTGGGTCTAAAATGGTGCAGAACACGTTTTACCGTTTTCCACCTTTCTGCTCTTCATCATCAGACCCTCGTTATCAACCATGCAATACCCATCGAGACAATTCAAACGAGCTCCAACACGATCGGCATACTTGTAGGAATGGATGTGAAATTACTTTTCAAGACTTCGTTTGAATATATAGTATATCAAGGTGATTTATTTATGTGTCGAAAATACATATTCTTGCTCTACTCCAGATGACAAAAAAACTACGATAGGTCTCAATTCTGTCGGACCCTGGGTCTGAAATGACCATTCTTCTTTGATAGATTGTTGTGTGATTAATATTATGATTCTAAATTGATTCTTCTAAAGTGGCCTTGACAAACGCTGTCGAAATGTCACGGGATCAATCACTTACATTTTGGCATTTCGACAATTGCATTCGCACAGAATGGCACAGCCCCGCTTATTTATAAAACATTCTAAATAATTATATGCTTAGTTTAAACACTGTTTATGAGATTCGAAATTCGAATTCTATGCAGAAAATTTTGAATATTGTTTAAAATAAGTAGGCAATGGTTAAAAAGTTTATAATGCATAGGACTGTTTGTCTAGAGCCCCAGGGTGTTTAAAGCCCTACTTGAGTATGCACCTATCTTGTTTTGTTGATAAAATTATAATTCTTACTTTTTAATATTCATTCTTCTAATAATTACTTTCTTCTTTTCCTGCAGCGATAGAACCTTCCCTAACGATATTATTGTCAATCGGCAACAGTATCTCGTTACTCGTCGGGAGCGGGAGGGGGAACGGGAGTCTATAGAGACGTTTCATCTTGATATTTATGGTAATGCCGGACGAGGGGTCGCAGTGTGGCGGGAAACAAACACTCCATCATCATTTGGTACCCAATAGGTGGGGCAATTAGGTGAAGAGTAAAGGTGTCGCTCCACAACCTCACACGGCAATTAGCACGTGTATTCAGCTTGTCATTTATGTAAATGTCACCTGCATCGTTCACTGCTGGGGTCGGCCAGGCTACGCATAGATTTGTGCCAAGTAAACAAATGAAACGTATCTATAATTATCGTGGCAAACCTCTCCATGCATATCCTCCGAAGCTAAGCTCCGTAGCGGAGTTTAATTTCGAAACTCACTACGAAGCCTAGGTAGCTATGGACGCAAGAATGACAGCTGAGCATGAACTCCTTGGTTCAACTGTCTAAGCGGCAACGAGCATGGTTCTAGTGTTCCTTAACTTGTCTATTCCATTGACGCCTTGGCGGGTGTAAGTTTCGTCGATGTTTGACTGCCATATTATCGTAGTTACAAAGAGTTTTCCAAACCTTTTCTTAATCTCGGTGGCTGAAAGGATTTACAGTAGTTTTCTTTCAATATAAGAAGCTAACTATATTGGTTTTGTTAGCTGATACTGTTCTGCTGCTGGGCAAAAACTCTCCCTCACCCCGAGTCCTTCCAGAAACTCTTCTCCCGTGCCTCCTTGAACCAACCGTCATCACACCCGTCCAGGTCGTCCCGCACTTCTTTCCTGGCCGTCCTCAGCGCCGGCGTCCATTTTCAGGCCCCCATTGTGTGTATACAACGCTTTTGCGCTAATGTTGCATGCGAGCTGAGTCGAGTGTTTGGCAGCCTTCCTGCCTGTGTCCACTACGACTATTTCGGAACGCAAAGTGGTGTTTAGAATTATTTTCTGTCGGAATAATTTACTTATTTTTGTCAAGTTCTTAGTTATCTAGGGTTGTAAATATTTCTGTGTGTCTAAGATTATAAAAGGCTACTATAATCTATAAAGAAACATATCATGATTTATCAAATTTTGTGCGTTTTTCTAGGTTTTGGTTTACAGTTAGAGCCTGAAGGTGGTCGGTTTTTTGAAAACTGGGGGCGGCCCCCCCCCTTTGTCCTGGTGGCTGATGTTCATTCAGTTTCCCGTCTATTTAACAATGCATTGCCACGTTGTATGTTGATCCTTCGTCCGAGGTAAAAGACAGCTCTTGGGTCACGCGAAGTGTCAACTAAGCGTGTTTGAGCACTCGGACCACAGAATTAGAATTAGCATAACCTTATCTGCTGATTTCCGTAATTTTACAAATCTACATCTACACTAATCTACAGAAAAAAAAAACTCGAAAACATTATCAGCTGTTTCATACATTTTTATTGGTTAAATATTGCATTTTGTATGAAACAGCTGATATTTTTTTCGAGTTTTCGGTGTTGGTCTCAAAGTAAAAGTTGTTTATAATCATGTGTACTTTCACTGCCTAAGAGGTTGTTGGTGTTTTACAAATAACCCTGTATACTAATTATTATTATTAATTAATATTATAAAGTGGAAAGATTTGTATTTTTGTATGTAACGAATAACTTTAGCTACATTATCAGCGAGTAACATAGGCTATATGTTATCCCGTACTCCCACGGGAACGGGAACTATGCAGGTTCCCGCGTGACGTCCGCTAGTAATATTATAAAGAGGAAAGATTTGTATGTTTGTATCGAATAAACTCAAAAACTTCTGAACCGATTACATAAATTATTTCACCACTAGACTACTATATTGTACCTGAGTAACATAGGCTAGGTATATTTATTACAAGAAAAACTTAGGGAACCTTAGGAAAATTGCAGCGCGGTGAAGTCGCGGGCGAAGTGCTAGTTATGAATAAGTTGTTTCACTACCTCCTCTGTTCACACGACAGAAACAAAGATTTTAGCTTATAAAACATTATTTATGGAAATTAATTACAAGTTCCTTTACAAGACTTTCAGGTGCTTCATTTGCATAATATTTCCCGCTTCAAGCGCTCAACAGAGGAATCTTTTGTATTAAAAAGCGTACATTAATTTTAATTGTCATGTACTTATCGTGTTTGTTATGTAATAGTGAAGTATTTCCGCAGACGCGGGCTGCGCACCGCTCCACAGAAAATAATAAGTGTCGCGTTAAGTCGCGGCCGCGGAATATTTCCCCAATGATTAAAGCCGCGGAGTCACTTCACTCCGCTCTCCATTATGCGAAACTGTAATCATGAAACTATCCACACCACCTTACCACGCAACCCTGCAACAAGTCGAACGCGCGCGTTTACGTTACACCTGCCTGCAGTTACCGGGGCGGAGGTAACGTAAACGGGGTGCGACGTGATGGCGACTACGAGACTCCCGCGAGTTCGCCTACATAATTATTTAAGTTAATGATATACTACACCTTTCTTGCTATAAATGATTTCTTTTTGCAGAGCGTGCGAGCGGGACAGGCTTACCTGTGGTGGTGGGTGCGAGCGGGAGGGCGCGAGAGGGTGGTGCCTCCCGGCTGTAATGCGGGCTCTTGGGATCATAACATCGCGTCCGCGGCCTGCTGACGCAGTGGCAGTGGGCTGCTTTTAATCTTGCTTACTTATGTACTCGCTCCCGAGTACCTATGTACGTACTCGAGCTGTTCTCGTTTGAAAGCCTTTCTATATTACTTTCATAATTTTGGTTGATGGTTGTGGAGAAGGTGTTATTTATTTATGCATGATACAAATTTTTAATTTTTGTTAAGAAATTGTCCCATACTAGCTAGCTACTCTAGCTAGCTGTTTAATTCTTGGAAGCTAAATCTAAAGAAACAATAAAATATTTTAGTATAATAGGTTTAAAGTGTAAACCTGATAGCGGTTGTATTGTGCTGCATCATCTATTGACTGAAGAGTAGCCTCCCCCTGAACATCTGTCGGGAGCTGCCACTGCCTTGTTATTATCGGTCATACTCATCTCACTCATATGCACAAAACGTTTTGGGAAAGCTGTTATTGTGCGTACAGCAAAAGTGTAGATTTCCCTGCCCAAGTTGTGATTCCTGATGGCTGCAACTGTCAAGAGTAAATAGACCACTTCTATGCAAACGTGATCTTCGTTGACCATCTTCTAAACTTGACTTGTAATAAAATACAAACGATTCTGTTTTAAATTTATTTTATTTTAAAGACGTTGTTAAAATGATTTTAATGTGATGGCTAACAAGTGTAAGTATGGGCTGCCTGATGGCAGGTAAGTGGATATCTGTAATATCTACCAGTTACAGTACAGATACGTCGGTAGCCACCCCAATAGCCACGGAAAGATGTCTCATCATATTATTTTGTCTGCTTTAACACGGTATCTAATTTCTCCGGGCTTTAAGTTGTCCAGCAGTTTGAACCACTTGCATAGCTAACGTGCACAGTCGCAGACTGGACGCCAACTGTGTGTAACCGTGCGAGGATTATTTATTTATTTAGGACATGAAAGACTTCAGCAAATAAAAACAAATAAAATAGGAATCTATAGTGACCAGAAAGTCAATAACAAACCCTCACATATAGACTTATAATAATAATTTATGGAGCGAGCACAAAAACAAATTAAATAATAAGAATTAATAAGAATTATGTTATGAATACTAACTTACTTATATATTAACCACATAAGCACATTGACGTTGAAATAGCAGCGTTCGTAAAACTTTTAGTATGAAGCTCAGGCTAGGTATGACTTACGCGCTGAAACTCGAACTCGAAGAACTTTGCTAATAGTTTCAAGGTTTATAATTTAAGAATAAACGCATCTGAACTTACCACAGTGAGGTTTGCCGGTGAGATGGCAGCTTTCAGTCGCAGTGAGGTTCGTATTGCACACGTAGCCTTATAGGCTATGGACGGACAAACGGAAGACCAAATGTTACGGCAAGTTGTTACAAATAAAAAAATACGTCGTCGTCGTCGTCTACGTGGAGTAGAAAATAGAAGTTTAAGTCACTAAAATCTAAGAAGTCTGATTTGACAGCTGAGTAGAGAGGGATAGAAGATTGCTTTACCATAAGTGCGAAAGAGATTTATTTTTATGCCTGTTTCATACTTACTAGTAAAGCAATCTTGTACCCTGCTGTCAAAACGAGCCTTTTATTTTTGACAACTATAGTGTAGTATGTAGTATGTGTAGTAGTATGGTTACTACCTATAGATTGTCACTGAGCTTAACTCTGAATTGTTTGCATCAGCTTCAACCTAACTTTGAGTTGAAATTGAAGTTGATACGACCTCTAGTAGGTACATATTGTTTCTTGTTGAAACATACTGTAAGTGTGGTTCACTTACAGTATGTTTTAACAAGAAACAACACAAAATATTAGAAAAATTATGAAATAGAAACAGTTTTTATTTCATATATATTCATTGTATTTCATAATTTTTTCCGGCTTAAAACTTGAATTGCGAAGAGTGATTAATGTAATATGATTAATCATTAACGTGAGCAATGGTGCGGTTTAGCATAGGCATAGCTAAAAGAACTGAATTAATCATTAACGTGAGCAATGGTGCGGTTTAGCATAGGCATAGCTAAAAGAACTGAATTAAACATTAACGTGAGCAATGTTGCGGTTTAGCATAGGCATAGCTAAAAGAACTGAATTAAACATTAACGTGAGCAATGGTGCGGTTTAGCATAGGCATAGCTAAAAGAACTGAATTAAACATTAACGTGAGCAATGGTGCGGTTTAGCATAGGCATAGCTAAAAGAACTGAATTAAACATTAACGTGAGCAATGGTGCGGTTTAGCATAGGCATAGCTAAAAGAACTGAATTAAACATTAACGTGAGCAATGTTGCGGTTTAGCATAGGCATAGCTAAAAGAACTGAATTAAACATTAACGTGAGCAATGGTGCGGTTTAGCATAGGCATAGCTAAAAGAACTGAATTAAACATTAACGTGAGCAATGGTGCGGTTTAGCATAGGCATAGCTAAAAGAACTGAATTAAACATTAACGTGAGCAATGGTGCGGTTTAGCATAGGCATAGCTAAAAGAACTGAATTAAACATTAACGTGAGCAATGGTGCGGTTTAGCATAGGCATAGCTAAAAGAACTGAATTAAACATTAACGTGAGCAATGGTGCGGTTTAGCATAGGCATAGCTAAAAGAACTGAATTAAACATTAACGTGAGCAATGGTGCGGTTTAGCATAGGCATAGCTAAAAGAACTGAATTAAACATTAACGTGAGCAATGGTGCGGTTTAGCATAGGCATAGCTAAAAGAACTGAATTTTACTAGCGACGCTTTTTTTTCGCCAAAAATAACAAAGTGCGTAATCCTTGTTTTTGGCTTATTATTTTTGTTAAAATCTGATCAATCATCAAAATTGCTACTCCAATTGTTGAGTACGTATTAAGGGGAAGTTAACGACTCATTTCATGTGGTGTCACGTACATGTTATTTTTTTATTTGATTAAATCAATTTAATTTTTGCTTGAATGAAGCAATGCCTTCGAAAAAATATCAATTCGTAACGCCCGCCATTCGAAGACAAGTACAAAGAAGGAAGGTTACCAAACCTTTTCATCACTTGCTTTCTTTGGAGAGAAGAGTCTGTTATTAGAATGTTTGCATTTCTAGTGTTTCCTATAATGTTTATTAATAACTAGCTTTTGCCCGCGACTTCGTACGCGCGTATCCCGTTTTTTTTTCGTTCCCGTAGGAATTTCGAAAAGTCCTCTCTTAGTGCTCCCCTACACACCCCAAGGAACCTACATGCTTTCAAGCTTTCGATCAGTAGTTTCGGCTGTGCGTTGTCTGTCCGTCACTCAGTTAGTAACGGAAGAATTTTATACATTAGGATATGTTCAGCGGACAGCGTCAGACAAGGAAACATTTCCACGTCCAAAATGTGAGCCTCACGCAACATGAGTGGCAAGGACACATATTACTACATTTTTTCCAGTTCCTTATTGTTGAAAAGTGAATTAACGATTGTGGTGTTTTTTACTCTTAGTTATTTATGTGTAAGGATCTGAAATTAAAAGCTTAAGGTAGCGATAATACCTCAAGCCTGATATCATGTCTGTCTCTCTCTCTCTCTCTCTCTCTCATAAAAAGCAAGCCAGTTATTTTCGTTTCGTCTTTCTATTTCTGTTTACATTATATTAGTTAATGTTAAAAAATATTTTTTATCATTATTTCGTTTATTTGTTTTTCTGTACATAAAGATTAGATTTTTAAATATATCTTTAAAAAAAATATTAAAAAATACATTTAAAAATATAAAAAATAGTAGTCCGCCGGTGTCGGGAGCAGAGTCCAAGCTACTGGTGGTTAGGGCTCCAGAGAAAGGAACCTCGTCACAATACGAGCCGTATCGAGGAGTACTTCGAGGAGCCTTCTGTATCAGGCCCTTTACCCAACCGCGTAACGCCAGCTTCGACAGGTGGTCGTCGAAGCTATTGGCTATCAGGCCATTGGCCGTAACGACAATCGGCACAATGACAGCCGAGTCCACATTCCACAAGTCGACAACCTCGTGTGCTAAGTCGAGATACTTAATCTGTTTCTCTTTCTCAGCTTTCACGAGATTCTCGTCATGTGGAATGGTAACATCGATTATCAGTGTGCGGCGCGCTAATCGGTCTATCACCACTATGTCAGGCTTATTGGCAACAATAATCCTGTCAGTAATGATAGACCGATCCCAGTACAACGTGACATGATCATTTTCGAGAACTGGGTCGGGCACATACTTATAATACGGTACCTCAGAATCCACAAGTTTGTATTTCAAAGCAAGTTGCTGATGGATTATCCTGGCCACTTGGTTGTGCCTGTGCAAGTACTCGCCGTTAGCCAGACGAGAACAACCAGAGATAATATGTCTGATGGACTCACCCGGACGGTGGCGGACACACGTCCACCGTCCCGTCCTTCATAATATGCCTCCGGTAGTTATTCGTCAAGATAACTTCGTCCATAATCGCACAGACAAAACCTTCAGTTTCTCCGAAGAGATCACTGAAACGTAGCCAGGCCACGGATGCTAAAAAATCTACGTCGGACCTATGAAGAGCCCGATAGAAGCGTCCGTGAAGCTGCTTGCCTTTCCATACTTCCTTGCGGTCATCTGTGGTAAGTATCACAGGTTTGCGCCAGTTCTCTTTAGCCATGGACAACGGGGTGAGTCCCTTGTCCACTGTGACCACATCTCGGTGCATACCCACATCAGCTTAGAGAAAATATTCTCTGAGACTGCACATCTCGCGGTTGTGGAGAGTCTTGGCGTTTAAAAAGCCTCGACCTCCACACTTCCGCGGGATGTACAGTCTCATCACCGACGATCGTGGGTGATGCATCCGATTTGCGGTCAGCAGTGTGCGGACTCTCCTACCTAGGGCGTCAAGTTCGGTTTGAGTCCATTTGAGTATGCCGAAAGAGTACATTAATACTGGCATGACCCAACCGTTGAAGGCGCGCACCTTATTTCCGCCCGACAAAAGGCTATTCAAAACCTTTTTCAGGCGGCCAAATAAGCGCTCCTTCAACGATTGTTTCATGTCAGCAACATAAATGCCCAACGCTTCTAACATACCCAAATTCTTGTAGGTTTCGGTCGAGCTGAGGGATCTAACCTGTATGGAATCCGAGAGTTGAATTCCCTCAGATTCCATAATGTCCCCTTTCTTTACATGCATGACTGCACATTTGTCCACACCAAATTCCATCCTGATGGCACTACTGAAGGTTTCAGTTACCTTTAGTAGCTCCATCAGTCGCGAATTGTTGGGGGCAAAGAGTTTCAGATCATCCATGTAAAGAAGGTGAAATATGGCCTGACCACCTCTTCTCAACCGATGGCCCAGACCTGAATCCTCCAGCAATGTGCTTAGAGGATTCAGAGCCAGGCAAAACAAAAGCGGACTCAAACTGTCGCCCTGAAATATTCCCCGTTTAATCCATACAGGCTCATCATTCCCCTGAATCGGTCGACATCCTGGATAGCGAAGGACTGTTTTCCATTGCCTCATACATGACTCAAGGAAGGTGCGTAGAGTTGCATCTATTTTGTACAGCTCCAACACCTTCATGAGCCATGTATGTGGCACAGAGTCATAGGCCTTCTTGTAGTCTATCCAACATGTCGACAGATCCTTGCGGGATCGACGAACCTGTTGGCTTATGTTCATGTCTATGAGGAGAAGCTCCTCATTATTATTAATTTTTTTTAATATTATTATAACTTAAAAAAAATACAATTCCTTCACAAATTAATCGAAAGGAACTTCGTTCCATCCGGGTGTCCCTTGACACCTCTCAAGTTTTTTTTTATTTCAGATGGGTTTGCTCTTGACTCTAGTCTAGGTTAGAGATGATAGAGACAAAGTCTACGATGGAGCAAGCTTACCCAGAAGGAACCTGTGCACTCTAACTTTAAAGAGATTAGGGTTGTAAGCGTTTGGAAACACACTCCTTTGCTGTGCGCATTATAAAAGACGTTTGGAAACACTTAGTGCGAATTGGTGGAATAGCAACAAGGTAGGGATGGTAAGTTGCAGTCCGTCTAGATGTCCGATGGTAGAAGGGGGCCGGTGGGATGAGGTCGTGGATTTCTTGGGCACACTCACCGAAGTACAATCTGACTGACAAGCAGGCAACCTAGCTGCGATGAGCCAAGCTGTGTAGCCTGGCATTCACCAGTTTTACGTCGCCGATGAGCCTCTTAGCTCTGCGTTCCACCGAGTCAAGCGTGGCAAGCTGGTATTTAGCTGAGCCATACCAAAGGTGGCTGCAATACTCCATGCAGGATCGGAATCGTGCTTTGTATAGGGTTAAAAGCTGTCCAGGCCTGAAGTATTGCTTCATCTTATTTAGGATTCCCAGCTTTTTGGCTGCAGTTTGGGTTTTGTACTCGATGGTGGCGCCAAAGTTGAGGCTGGATGTCAACTCCATGCCTAGAAGCTCGAGCTGTTCAGTCACAGGAACAGATGCATCCCGAAAAGTAAGAGTTTGGTCAAAAGGACTCCTTTTTGCGGTAAAAAGACACGCTTGTGTTTTGGTGGTATTAAAAGTGACCAGATTGTCATCACCCCTCTGGGAGACAAGGCTTAAGGTCAAATTTGTCCGCTCTACCATGGCCTCTCTCAAGGAACGAACTTCATCCCCGCTGGTTGTTGCGCTGGACAAGTATCTCTCTGAAACCGTACTGTCATCTGCGTACCCAACAAGACCAGGCTGAAGTAGGTCATTGATGTGCAGCCGGAAAAGAGTTGCAGAGAGAACAGACTCCTGAGGAACTCCGTTATCAATAGCCATGAGGTCAGAGGAGCAGCTGTCAACGACTACTCGGATCGACCGTTCACTCAGGAAGTCTGATATCCAGCTACAAAAAACTGGCCAAGTGTGAGTCGGACTCGCGTGCAAAGGGTTCCGAACGAATTTTATTTTTTCAACATGTAATTTTAACACTGCAGGCTTCTTATAGGTTTTCCTGTAATCTATAGGTAAAGAACTATTATCTCCATTTTTGTAAAAAATTTAGACTCAGTAGTTTCGGAGATAAGGGGGTAATGGTCATTTTTCGTCTAATATCTTGAATAATTTCAAAACAATTTATTATAACACTATGAAAAAAAATAAAATTAATACTCTCATAGTAAGCCCTTTCATTTGATATGTCACACGATATTGTTCAAAAACTTTTTTTGAAATTTTCTCGTTTGACCCACAAAAGTGACCCCCATACTAAAAATATAATAGTTTACGTAACGCGTCCGTGTTTGGGTCACAGAAATCCATATTTGTACCAAATTTCAACAAAATCGGTCCAGTGGATCCGGAGAAAACTGGCTGTGACAGACGGACGGACAGACAGACAAACAGACAGATAGACAGATACCCCAGTGATCATATAAGGGTTCCGTTTTTTGTTCGGAACCCTAAAAACCAGCTGGGATGCCATAAGCTTTCAGGAGATTCTTCTGTCATCAGGCCGAAACTCATGATTCTTTCATGTTTTCTTGCAGAACGTGGATCAGCTTCGCAGCTTTAACGCTATAAAACTCAGGATCCGAAAAACTAACCTCAGACTAAGGTAATGAATTAGTGTACCATGTCTGTGGAGTGGTAATAAAATCCTATGGGAACATTATTTCCCGGCCCGAGGCCTATTATATCAGTTCAAGTAACTTCAGTCACGTTTAGATACTTTTCTTTATACATACTTTAGTGTTTGAACGACTCTTTGCATTATAAAATTGGCTTATGCTTTGTACAAAAATGTGTGACAGATAGCAATGTCCTTAACTACTCTTAAAAATAATCTCGAAATTTTTGATTCCAATTGCTGTTGCACATCACTTTTCTTTATTTTCTACTGCGACGGACCAAACCACACTACAAGTACTATAACCCTACAGTTCCATAGATAGATGAATCGTTGTATATTGCCATTTTGCAGCAACTCAAGTCAATTCGCAATCAAGAGTCAAATGAATTAAGTTGTCACGACCTGTAGAGCATTTTATAATCACGCCAACGAGGCCGTGATTGTATCTGGCTTGACTGGTGGCAAGTTCTGCATAGATTTAGATACTGGTACACTGGACTGGTTGCGGTCCAGTCAGGGCAGTCGTGGGACAGCCGGGTTAAGAGCTGAAAGCAGTTCGAATGGCGACGGCTTTTTGTTTTCAGGTTAGGTTTTGGACGTCGAGTTTGTCTTGAGGCCCAACAAATTATCAGGTTTAATAAGTTCACACTTTGCTAGTTAAAAAAAGTTTAGTTAGTTATTGTTACACCAAAGCATCTTACAGTTCATGTGCCTTTGTATATGAACTATGTTGTGAGCTTAACTCAAAGTAAAGTTAAGCAAGCCTAGCAAATCTTAGTTTACCTACTCCATGTAAAGATCAATTAATTTGAAATGGGTAGATAGTATTTAAACGCAAATCAAAAAATATCCTTTTTCTATGCAATAAGATTCCGAATTCCCATCAAAATTACTGATTGCACAGCAAAATATTCAACTCAAAATATCACTAAACACAATAAAATTTATTTTCGCAGCGTACAGCGATTTTTCCTAAAGCAAAATTTTTCATCAATGCACAGCTAATAATCTTGATGCACGACAAAACTGTACTGCGACTCACCATAGTTCTGGGTGGTTTAAAAAAAAAGTCTGAGTCGGGGTGTTGTCCATAAATATGGAAAATTTGCTGTGCAGTCAGTATCTATGCTATGTACGTAGTATTTTTGTACAAAAATAAATTTAACTGTATTGCATTATGAGGTAAAAAGTAATGTCATATTGATGTATGATTTCGAATTATCTGCAGTTTGAGTTTTGTTAAACCTTTAGTTTATTTGTAGTGAAGTAAGTTATTTGATGTAAAAAAGAATATAAATGATGAGTATGTATTGATAGGCGATTATTTATTTGATATGCAATTTATAATATCCCATTTGAAATGACGATAATGATTTCAACTGAATCACTTAATTTATTAAGCCCAAATACTTTTTGTTTTATAACGATCACCATTATCCAAATCATCATCAGCGTAGTGCAATGTTGCGTGGGCCTCACAGACCTCTCACTGAAGGCATTTGTTTCTTTTGAAGTGCCTATCCCTGCCCTTACCCCGTGGCGTTAGGGATGCGTACACTCATCTTTAGTATCGTGTGTCTGGTCGTCCATTAAATACTGACACTTCATTTATGTCCTTATAGATGCATTTACTAAATTAGTAATTTTTGATAGGTACTTAATGATTAAAATTAACTGATATCTACCAGTTCCAGTTCAAGATTACTCATTAGGACAGCCTAATTGGTGCTTTTAATTCTAGAAACGGTCAAGAGCCGACAACGTTTAACAATTTAAACATAATTGCTTTTCCACAGACTGGGTCCATGTCATGACATTCAAACTTTGGCAACTTGTAATTATTATATGTACGTGCTAATCATATCAATTCAATTCTTTGACTCTACACTAAAAGACAAATATGGAAATTCGTCTTTTACATAAACTTGATCGTTGTATAGATACACAATATATACTGCCTGCAAGAAACTAACACAACACGAGAGCACATATGTACACAGTTAGAGTAAACTACATAATGTGGTCTTGTACTTATGTGCTCGCATATCATTACTCGCAAGGGACAGGCGAGTGAATGGGGACCGGTGAGCGAATGGGGACCGGCGAATGAGTGAAGGACTCACAATGAGCGAACATACCGCGCGGCCCACACCCGCGCACTACATAGCGCAGGTGCTGCATTCACTCCACATAATCATAATGTACTCGAGCTTTGTTTTAAGTCCATGTACCTCGAGAGTAGTTATGTAATTTGTCGACCGAGTACTACATAGGGATCCTAGCGTTCCGTGCGAATATCTTTGTAGAAATAGTCTTTTGTTTGTGATGAAATTTTTAAGCATACATCTTGTTGAAGTTGACGTTTGTTTTTGTAACTAGTTCTCATTTTCAGCAAGTAATAATAAAACAAACCCTGTTTTAAATCTGTCTGCTCAAAAAATTACGAATAGATTTTGTCCGCGGCTGCTCTTGCGTTCATATAGATTTATGCAAGAAGTAGACTACTCGTATAACCGTTTTTAGGGTCTAATCTATCTCTATGCCAAAATTCATCAAAATCGGTTCAGTAATTTAAGCGTCAAAGCGTAACAAACGTGCCAACTCACTTTCACATTAAACTATAAGTTAGGATTATAATTTTGTTAAGAAACTTGTAAAGATCATGAGTTTAATAAAGTTTAAATCAGTGTATTGTGTACATCACATGTTCTCTTGAACCATTCAGTCGACAAGATAAACTACAATAAGTATAATAAAGCAAACTTATATTCAAAAGGCTGCGGTGGTTTAGTTTCTGTCGGTACTGGAGGCGGGGAGGAGCCTCCGCGCGTTCCACAGGTACGGCGTTATACAGCGCTGTACATTGTTGTGCACACCCTGTGTAGTGCGGAGGAGCTGCTCTTGTGTGCCCGCGTCATGTGAGGCGATGAGTCGTATCTTTTTACTTCTAAACTGATTTACTAAAGAGATCTAATGGTTTGTTTGTATGTATGAGGTAATCTCTGGAAGTTCTGAACCGATTACAAATATTCTTACACTGATTAAAAGCCACGACACTATCGCTGTGTCAGTTCAGTTCCATAAGCTATGCCTTTAAATTTTGTTATAATAGTAATACTATGTTCTATCTGAAGAGCACAAACATATGGACATGGGTTTCTCCAGACAAAAACTGGCCAAGTGCGAGTGGGATTCGCGTGAGAAGGGTTCCGAACGAATTTATCTTTTTTCACATGTTATTTTAACACTACAGACTTCTAATAGGTTTTCCTGTAATCTTTAGGTAAAGATCTATTATCACCATTTTTTTCAAAATTTTAGGCTCCGTGGTTTCGGAGATAAGGGGGGGGAAGGGTCATTTTTCGTCTAATTTCTTGAATAACTTCTAAGCTATTTATTTTAAAATTATGAAAAAAATATAATTAAAACCCTCACAGTAAGCCATTTGATATGTCACACAATATTGTTCAAAAAACTTTTTTTTTAATTTTCTTGTTTGACCCCCAAAATTGACCCCCATAATAAAAATGTAATGATTTACGTAACACGTCCGTGTTTGGGTCACAGAAGTCCATATGTGTACCAAATTTCAACAGAATCGGTCCAGTGGATCCGGAGAAAACTGGCTGTGACAGACGGACAGACAGACAGACACCCGAGTGATCCTATAAGGGTTCCGTTTTTTTTCGGAACCCTAAAAATACCAGGAATGAAATTGATTACATATTAACCACAAAACCTCATCTGTTCTCCAAGTAGGTGCGAAGTGCTAGTAAAATTTCCTTTTGCTTCAGATCACAGATTGGTGAGATCAACAATCAACCTAAATGTCAAGAAAACCAGCAGAAGAAACTTCACAAATCCACCAAACACTAAAAACAACAGAAGATCAAGAACTCTATACTATCTCTTAAACAACACACTTACCTCTTCACAAAATCATTATACCGCGAACGAGTACCATGAAAAAATTGTACAAGCCATATTGGATAGTCTAAAAAATGTAAAAAGAAATCCGAAAAGCAAAATCTTATCAGAAAAAGCACTAGAGCTCATGAAACGAAGAAGTTTTCTAGAAAATGAATCAGATCTAAGAAAAAACGAAAAGGAAGAGCTGAAACAACTGTACAAAACCGCAAATAAGGAAATAAGAAAATGCTACGATACTCGTGTGCCAGTAGCTCGGCTCGCCTGAGCTGTCTTCACGATGAAGTAGCTGCCCAGTGATTGCAAGGAGCAGCATAACCAGAAATATAGGTTCCGCTCGCAACTGCGTGTTTGGCTGACAGTTGTGAGCTACTGTCAAGCGATACGAGTGATGTCCGAGCCACTGCCATGTTCCAGTTAATGTCAGGCGATCAGGCGAGTGAAAATAAAAAATGTTAGAGCAACTCGAATGCGAGTATCCAACTCGTACGTGGCAGTAACTCGTAAGACACGTCCATACGATGCCATTTACTGCACTGCAGCTACTCGGCAGGTTGACTCGCACGCTAGCTCGCACTTTGTTAACTAGCTATAAGATCATCTGATTTAATACGTTACAACTACAATGTTGATCGCAAAAAAGAACCACTTTGCTCGTAACCTTGACCAGTCCTCCACAGATCACATCAACGTCAACCATTTTCGAATAGATTTGTTCATGACAAGCTGAGCCCTCCTCCCTGTGTAACATAATTAGATGAGTCCTGACTGTGGCGCAGTGGCGCCCTCTGCTCTCCTCGTATAATCCGCCGTAATCTCGACAAATGCAATCATCTTGGCTTCCATCTAACACCAGCGCTACACCACCAACAAACGAAAATGAACTTTATTACAACGTCGTAGAGATAACGGAAAGTGAATCAATATTTTCGTCTTGTTTCGAACAGCTAGGGCTGTCAGTAGGAACATTGCTTCCGATCTTAACTTTTGTGATAGCGATGACTCTCATGGAATTAGTTGAGTTTTGTTCTATTTATTTACAAAGTGTACAATGCTCAAATATTCTGCAAAAAAAGAAAACAATGTTCTTTAATGCTAGGTAGTTCCTTTAGGTAGTTAAGTATATGCTGTTATATTTGTAAGAACTGCAACTGAGTTGCAAAATTCAGTCAATAGTGAATTTGACCTTCTTTCAAGTCAATAGTTTGATAAGAAACATGATAAGCTACCGCGGCAGATAGTTTTCGGGCCCATCGTTCAAAAATTTAATTTAAATCCGTCTATTTACAAAGAACCAATTCCCTTTCTAATTGAATAAAACATGGCCCCATGTTAGTGTATTTATGGTCCCTGTGCGCGGCTGGGGCGGGGTAACAGGATTAGAGGCTGACGGCGACGTGTCGGCGCTCGGCGGTGGCAGCCCTGCGAGCCCACTTACAGTATTAGGGCTTCTTGTTCGCGTAATGTGATAATTCGCGCCGCCATGTTGTGAGCTTGCCGATTATGGCGTCGCGCGCCTCCAAGCTGTATTAGGTTATTTATAAATAACATTATGACTAACACGATCATAATGTAATCCATTTTCCGCTGCGATAAATTTATCTTTAATACGTTAGCTTTAGGTACGGATATACATTTTACTCGAGTAAAGAATTTAGGAGCTCGCAGCCATGCGTACGTAAAACGAAGTGTACAGTACAGTATTACTCCTCAAATAGTATATTATGATTAAACCGGGTATGCTAGACCCAAAACGCTGGGCTTGTGTGAAAAATTATACGGAAAATATACATGAATGGATGGCGGAGACATGCAGCAGCGACCTACATAATAAATATTTTTGGGGTCGCCGAAGTGTAATAAATTGGGATAATGACAGAAGTTATACCTGTCACCTACGTGCTCCTATTTGGAAGACCTGTTAGTTTTAGATAAGCACCATGAGTGAGATGATTGAAGATCTAAATCACCGGGACGTAGTACAGATACGTATGTTGATGTTTAGTGGGATCCAAGTTAAGCGACAGGAGAAATCAAACAAAGTATGGAATATTTATTTATAATAGTAAGCAACTACAATATAGAAACTAATCAACGAGGATAACAAAAACTAAGTATATAAAAAAGCGTAATAAAGAATCAGAATTGCTAGCTTAGTCGACGTGGTATTGCTGCCACTGACAACGATGTGGATGAATTTTTTATCAAAGTCAATAGATTTTCTCCGCGTTTGTACTTAACTAAATATTGAATAAAGTACATTTATTCATATACTCCGATTTGAGGACACGGTGGGCGCAGTGGTTGAGCGATTGACTGCTGCGCTGCGTGTCGCGTTTTCAATTCCCGCACGGAACAAATATTTGTATGGCCTACAGATAGTTGTTCCGTGTCTGGCTGTTTGTGTATGTGAGTTTGTATGTTTATAAACGCACCCACGATACAGGAGAATTTCCTAGTGTGGGCAACAAGTTTATTAAAAAAAATTATAAGCCTCTTAGCACATTTGTTCGACCAAGTTCCTTGTGTAATTTGTTAATATACTATACTTCGTTTCATTACTTAAGAATTACATGACTTGGCAAAGTGCTTTACAGACACGCATAACTAACATCTTTACAAGTAGGATACTGTTCAACTGAATCAGTGCAGCTACCGAGTCTATAGCCATGTTAATGTTACGGTAAGTGCAGTCGCGTCGATATGTGAAGTAAACAAATTGTCGCAAGGAGCGCGCCACATGAATAATTCAGAGTTTGGCTCGTTACAGGCGCGCCATTGTGACCCACCCCTTATAGTATATACTACTCTATACTTTTGCAATCATTTATTTGGACCTTTGGAAATTCGTTATTGGTATAACCTGTGATCAACTTGGTGCGGTGATTGTTAAAACTATCATTAAAATTATGATTTGTTGAGTATTGTTAAGCAAAGTCAAATTATAACTCGTTTATAATAGAAAATGTAAGAAGTTTTAATTAAAACTCGAAGATTATCGAGTAATTAACGAGTAGCGAGTGTTGCGAAGCTTCGAAGCAGACTGCTATATGTTTCATAATTTAATCATCCTTAAAACGTATTACCAATTTATTTATATCTTCTACAAGTACTAATAATACTAATTCATATTTAATTAATGAGTAAAGCAACAATCATTGTGTGTGTGTGAACGATTTGATCGATACATTCAACTGTCTATTCATGAATAATTTAAAGATTCACTCGCAAGCTTGACTTTAAATAGGGTAAATATGAAAGACTACACTCATGCAGTGTTTTTGGCTTGTGCTACGCGGTGTTACGTGGTGCCACATGGAGCTACGAGGTGCTACGTCGTAGCGAAGGTGCTACGTCACATAGTACACTAATGCCAATTGGTCGTCGCACAAATAAATCCGCCGAGTGGGAGAAATACAGGAGTTAGGTTTTAGTTATTTCTAATAATTTAAGATAAATATAAAGGGAATATGTTTTATCGGTGACTGATATATAATTTTATAATTATTAAGAGCGCTGTAGATATTAAAGAGATTATTGTAGAGTAATTATCAGGATTGCTGAAAACAAATCTGTTTTAAGCTCGCCGGTGTACTTGAGCTGTCCTAACTTTTTAGATATAAGAAATATAAGTCTGACAATTTTTTGAACTGTTTTGCACATAAGTCATAAGTATTTTATTGAATATTTCAAATCATCGCTTAGTAATCAAATTAAAGTTAATTCGTTTGATGTACAAGAATAGCAATTTACCGAAGTACCTTGATATGTTCAAATGAACGCAGAAAATGGTCCGCTAAAGCTTTTAAAGTAAATAACCGTGCAGTTTGATCTCAGTAATGTGGCCGTACATCGCCGTTGTGAGCCGACATACATCTTTAGGTAACTATTAGAAAGGCTTTTACGGTAATTGGTAGTGGAACTGCGGCCGATACGTACGATACGACATAGAGTAGGCAGGGCGAGGGTAGACAGGACACGCGAAGGGAGAGAGCAATGTATTGTACCACATACCGGTTCATCGCATTGCTTAATGTTTTGATCTGATGAAATAAAAAAGTTTCATTATTGCCTGAAGTCAATTTCCCATGGAATTGAGCAGCCGCGGTGAAGCGTCGGACAGTATTGTCACTGTATATGTTGTACAGCAATTACTTGTACATACAATTTTTTTTTACTAATATAGGATAAATTTTTTACTAATCACAGTATATACAAGCGAGGTCATGTATCTGCGGAAAATCTTAACATCGCCATTTAGCGGAGTGACTTAATTTTGCAACACCATCTATCGAGGTGGATGGAACTAAACTTAATAAACAAAATATTGACAATTCCAATTTCGAAACATAACACCAGTATTTATTATGGAGCATGGAGCGCTTGCACTGTTCGTCTGAGCTCCACGACACACAACACAGTAACTAGGTAACATGGTGGGTACCATGTTACCGTCCTGGCAAGCCTGCTTGCCATGGCTGCCATGTATGTACAATTTCCTAAAAAAAATGACGCTACGAGTAAGGAATGATTTATTCTAGATCGTGACAGTTGCGAACTATGGTAACGTAACTTTATGAGGAGCAGTTCGTGCTACACCCCGCATTACTCGCAGGGCACGACTCGTGCAGATATAAAAAAAAGATCCCGACGAATTGAGAACCTCCTCCTTTTGGAAGTCAGTCAAGAAGAATTCAGTTGTTTCATTGAACCACCATGCATCAACTACTAGGTATGTATATCACAGGAAACTGTGGGCAACCATCATGTAGCAGCATGTATGATTGTAGGTGTATTACGGAGTTTTTCTCTGATTGTAGGCATAAAACTTGACTGTAGTCGCATCTGCAGTAACTAAATGTAGGGGTAACAGCGCAATAGGCTAAGTGCGCGCTCAGTTAGTGTAGCTGGCACTCACAGTAATGACTCGTATCAGCGAACAGGCGGCCACTACACACACACACACACACATACCATCACATTGGTTATTGTCGATGATCGGCGATCTATATCTGACAGAGAAACTTAACTCGAAATATGTATGTGTTTAAAACTTTAATATGGTTGGATTACGGAGAAAAGTGCGGCGGGTATTTTTGTCTGCTGCCTTGACTTGATGACCTTCATTTTATGTTGCTACTGCCCCAAAAGCAATATCAATATCAATCATCTTCAATCAATGCGCTGAAATTTGACAAGTAGGTTCCTTGGGGAGTGTAGAGAAGCACTAGGAGAGAATTTCCAAAATTCCTACGGAAACGGGAAAAAACAGGAGTTGTTGGGAAGTTGCTGGCAAAAGCTAGTTTTATGTAAATAAGGTCACTAATCAGTAAATGAATAAAGATATATCAAGAAAAGTAACAAGTTCTTCTAATCGTACGTTGGATTATGTTGCGGTTTTGGACGTCGTTTGGTCAACTTATTTGTAGATTGTGCCATGTAGAAGTATGGGACGAAGCTCTAAAGTTTTGAGCATCGACGACGAGTTGCTGGGGTGTCGGTTTTCTACCGGTTGCATTTTGGGGAATGTGCGACGGAATTGCATAATTTGATTCCGCTAAGCCCGTTCCATCATTTGACCGCAAGACGAACGGCGATGCGCCACCAGTACATGGTAGGCATCCCACCCACACGCATAAAATGTTTTGAGAACACATTCATAGTGCGTACAGCTAAGGAGTGCAATTCCCTGCCGGAGTCTGTGTTTCCTGATAGCTACAACCAAGGAGTCTTTAAGTCAAAAGTGAATAGGTTGCTTCTAGGCAAGCGTGCTCCATCTTCGATCACATCATCGCTAACCATCAGGTGAGATAGTGGTGAAATGCGTGCCTATCAATAGTAAAAAAAACTGGGCGGGTTGCTGATACCTATATATAAATAAGTAATAATCGTACCAAGGGCGAGCTCTAGTATATCACGTCAACAACACTTGGCTGGGACACACAGTCGCGACTGTTAATATTGTATTCTGATGAGCGCTCTCAGTTCTTCTCTCAGCTCTTTAAAGTTCAACATTCGGACAATGTATTAATTTGGTGAAAAACATGAAAGCTAAGCTTTTAATAAACACAATTGAATGTGTCAGCGACGTAGAAATCTAGAAATATACTTGTCAAAAATTATTTTTGTTTAGAAAAGTAACAACGCAACTATATCGTAAGTATCCTTTTACATGACTTACGTTTCTAATACATAATTATAATTAAGACAATGAGTTGGCATAACAATGAACCTGCGCAAATTTCGCTCTGTATTTATATCGTTTTTACAAAAAAAAAGTTGTTTCTTTCTGCATTTTAAATAAATCAAAACCACACTCATCATTCACCGATGTCACGCGGAAAACATAATAACAAAAAACTATTCCCCTACGGCAGTCGCGTATATTTCCAGTACATTTGTCGCTCTCATGATTTCCTCGCTAACATATAATTACGACGTCGCGTTCACTCCTGCAGTAATCAGCACATAGGTTATGTTCACATAATAGTGCTGTATGCCCATACGTGTGTGTGTGTGTGTGAAGCGTGATTGCTGTGCTCATTATCGTGATGACGCTTGCTGACGCCTAGCGGGGAAGCTGACGACAGCGAATACTTGTCGAAAATAGATGAAAATTTTGTTAAAACTTACAGAAGGGAATAGGTATGAGACCACACAAATTCAGTGGAAACGACAACCGATATTGTTATCGACAGTGGTTTGGTACCTATGTTTGACACACACATAGTGTTGTGAAAGTTTTAATAAATATAGTGAGATTTCAATTAAATATTTAAGCTGTCTGATTGTCCTCAAAATATCATATCTTTTTACATAATAGTTTCTGGTCGAGAAGCGACACATCACGATCGCCGGCTCCGCTAGCGAACGCGCCCCGCCAGGCCCCGGGAGGAGGCTCCGCACTACTTGATAGTGCATTTGATATATTTTTACATTCGGTATATTTTCATTTGGCGCTAACGCTCATTACGGACGCATTCGCTAACGAACGAGCGCCGAGGCGCCGCGCCGCCCGCCCACCCGCGCTCGCGCACTACATAGCAAAGTAAACCGGGAGGTCCTCCATATTTTGTGTTTTTAACAGGCTCGCGTTAGACCACACTATCTCACCGATAGCGATGATATAGTCGACGATGCATCACGCTTGCCTAGAAGTAAACTATTCACTCTTGACTTAAACACTCCCAGGTTGTCTGCTTTCAGGAAACAGACTCCGGCAGGGTATGCAAATCCTAAGTTGTTGATGATATTGAAAATAGGGTTTGTTTTTTGCCGATTAAAGGACTACTCACACTTATTCAGCTCCATTCGCGTTTCACTGAACGATTTTGATCACACTTATACAATTCTGCTTCTATCAGCCGCGTACAGCGTCGTCAGGATGCGCGTGTGAACGCGGCAGAACAGCGCTGAACTCTATCTATAGCATTCGCATGATAATAACACATTTGTGTCCATTTTATACTTGTTTGCCGCGAAAGCTAAATAGACGCGGAAAGCTGAACGGACGTACGCGTCTCCATACAAAATCATTGTTTTCTATGGGCATATAAGCTGAATAAGACAGTGTGAGTAGTCCCTAAATATCATCATCATCATGCTTAAAAGGAGGCTCCAATCATAAACTAATGTAAACGAGTTCCGGGGAACCTTATCCTTACCTTACCAGCCACTTCTGCTTCTACTGCGGAGCGTGCGCGCCTGCTGGCTGTGGGTGAGTGAGAGTCGGGCATCTGGCTTTACGCACTACCGTCGTCGAACATAGGTACCTTGTGGTGGGTGTGTGGTGTGTGTGGTGTGATAAGCATTGCCATACAACATGGGAATGCCGCCAGTCTTTTGGGAACACTTCCAGTGGACAACGATGCGGACGAATTTTTTGACGCCTTATTTAAGTTAGGATTTTTTTATTTTAAGTGTAAATATTTTGTTTTAATAAAGAAATAATTAATTTATAATATGTAAACTAGTTGGTACAGAAATAAACATTTTGTATTTGTATGATACCATTACAGATTTAAAGTTTTTTGTGTTTTCAGATTTAAATTGACATGGAAAAGAGAATATAAAATGAGCAGATCGTTTGTAATACAAAGACGAGTAAATTGTGTGAATTTGATGACATAATTTTCAAAAGTTGAATTTAGCCTCTCGAACGTTTGTTTGACATGAAAACATTTTTTTTTTACTAATTGATAGGCTCGCGGTTAAGCGATGATGTGGTCGAAGATGGAGCACGCTTGCCTAGAAGTAACCTATTCACTGTTGACTTAAAGACTCCCAGGTTGTAGCTATCAGGAAACACAGACTCCGGCAGGGAATTCCACTCCTTAGCTGTACGCACTATGAATGTGTTCCCAAAACGTTTTGTGCGTGTGGGTGGGATGTCCACCATGTGCCGGTGGCGCATCGCCGTTTGTCTTCTGGTCCGATGATGGAACGGGCTTGGCGGAATTAAATTATGCAATTCCGTCGCACATTCCCCAAAATGCAAACGGTAGTAAACCGTTCGAATCGTTTTTGATAATGCTGTAACGCAGGACTTGAAGGTATATTAGGTACAGGTCTGCTGATAATAAGTGGCTGCCTAAATAATAATTAACACCAACTGTGAGCGACAACTCACACAATCAATGATCGGTGGAAGTAAATTTGCAGAAATTCATGACGTTCTTTTTAGTGTAACACCAGAGGTGTATTCCAAAAAGATTATACATAGGTATCTCGTATTAATGTTAAAAGATTGTACATAAGAAGTACGAGCCAGCTCCCGCGCTATCCGTCACAAAAATGGCCGGGTACATTGCGGGAGGCTTTGTCTCAGGCTAACGACGCAGTTCCGGCCCGTAACGATGTCCTCCCGGTAATGACGCCCCGTCATCGCCTCCACCCCCACAATGACATTAGCGGAATACTTCTTATACACCCACTTCTGATGACAATACGGCGGCGAGGGGGTTCTCGTGTACCGTCACAACGTAATGTAATGCCCGCTAAGAGATTGAGCGAAGATATTGTTGCTATCGCACAGTGTTTTGTTTTCACTACAACCACTAAGGGGATAGTGTTTATGTGCGATGTGCAATAGCAGTGGGTGAAATAACAGCGGATGTGACGGTACTGTGTACGAGTAGAGGAAGGAAGGTCTAAAAGCGTGTTGGTTAATGTTTTGCTATTTTTATAGTTTCTACAAATAACCGAGACTATTTTATATTTTCTACAACTTTCATGAAGGACCTGAAGCCAAACAATATCGACATAAATGTATGTAGGTATACTGAATGTGTGTTCACATATTCCCTCTTTAATACCTCCCGTCAATAAATACGTAAGCAACTGAATAATAAAGAAACAAATCATAACATCAACAAACATGAACTCGTCTCCATAATGTATGATAAGTTGATAACATAATATATATTCCAAGCTGGTCGATTGACGCGCGCTAGTCGCTACTCGCTATACAAGTTAGCGCTAAGTTATCGAGTTCGTGAAGTTATTCAAGTGATTTGTACGGGAGGCACAACAGCCACCCCCTACCCCCCCTCCCACTCCACCCCGCGCGTCTGTAACAACCCCTCACGCCTGGACGACACCGCCGACACTTATTTACATTTATATATAAAGTGGATCATACATTGGACTCCACAGTTATATTTTTGACGAAAGAGATTTTCCATTCTAAGTAATCAAATTAATGTTGAAACGAAATAAAATATGCTGATGAAATAAGAAACGAACGACTGATGAAAGGGGAGAGCACCCCTTTTACGATAAATTGTTTCTCGAAATAAAAATCGGAGTAAATACTGCTTGTACCTACTTACTATGTTTTTTATTACTACGAGCTACAAATTAGTGACATGTCCACAGCTGAATAGTGATTTATTAATTAGGTTTATTGTAATTATTTGGTATTGTTTCAAGCGGAGAACAAAAGACATCAACGCACGCTGCTGTGAAACTACCGTCAAAAGAGTGTGCGTAGTATAGTTAACAATTGTATGCAAGATAATAAAATGATTACACAATTTAACAAAAACTGAGCTATACAAATTATAAGAAAGCTCTAGAACTCGTAAGTGGGGAATCTCGTGAATATATACACTTTATTTACGTACATAAGCCAAAATATGAAAATAATTCTGTACTCACCTTTAGGTCTGAAAGTACATAAAAAGCACATAAATTATACAAGGACATAATAACGGCGTCCAATTTTCAAAGAAACCTCTCATTTCAATGAAAACGGCGCGAGTTGTCGTTTGAGGCGCCTTCGTTAGCCGCGGAGGGCGGGCGGGCGGCGGCGGCGCCACAAAGTAATATGGAAATAAATGAGAAAACATCAGACGCCGCCGACACTGATCCACTCCAATCAGATAACAATACTGCTTTGTGGCCACCAGCCGCTGCTGCCGTGCTCGACGACACAATGAGGACAACTCGAGTTTGTTTTCTCAAATTTATTACGATTGTGGAAGTACCTATGTGACGGTAAAGGAAAAATTATCGCCAGAGCTCTTATTTTACCTGATAGGTTTTTTTTGTGCAAGAGGTCTTTCAATGTATGCAAATGCATGGGACTAAACAGTAACGAACCTAAATGTAGATGGATCGAGAGGGAGATGCCAAAGTAAAGAATGAGGGATTGTGTGAGGAATCAAACTTGACAATTCATGAAGTGCCTGTCAGAGTTTTAATTTAAATAATTATGCGAGTTGAGTTTTGTTTCATACGAAAGTGACATGGGCAGGACGATCATGAAGTCTTTGAGAATGTTGATGAAACCTAAGTTAAGTTATCCTTTTTCATTCGAATGATGATTGTAGGTAAAACAAGATTGTGGAAGTTTGTTGCTCGGAATTATTGCATTACTAGCTTCTGCCTGCGGCTCAAATTTGTACGCATGTGAGTATTATGTCCCCTTACTAGCAAACTTATTAATTTTACCTCTGCTGGCATTTCTTTATTGTACCTATTAGTAGTATATAAGTGCTTTTTTGGGAGCATCGTCCTCACATATAATCAATTGATTAATGTATGCAAATATTGTAAACCTTATTTTTGAAAAGAGTAACTATTGAGTTTCTTGTCCGTTCTTCCCCATAAGATCCATCAACCTTTTGCCAACGGACGACTACAGTCACTATATTTTATTCACTAGTTAGTTACGCTAGTTCAAAAGCGCCTTTATTGGTCGAGTTGAAAAATAAATCATTTGACTTTGACTTCGACTTGAGTTAAATGAAGCCTTAAAATTCATCAAAATTGGTTATGCGATTTATGCTTGAAAGCGTAACAAACAGACAAACGAGCTCACTTTGGCACTTAGTAAGAATGCCATGAAGATACGAATCACTTTTGTCTTTTTCACATCCTTTCCAGATTTTCACGTCCCGCTGTGTATTCCATCTTCAGCAGTGAGTAGGTAGGTACTTCTCAAGTCCTCATCGCGCCACAAAGGCATTGTCTGCAGCGCGGTGACCGGCGCGGTGGCGGCGCACTCGAGCGCAGGAGCCGCATTACAATACAAGGATCTTGCTCATTAATCACCACTTTCTTACGAGGTGGAGAGTTTTGTGGCCGCGGTTGTAATCACAGTAGCTACCTACTCTGATTACACCTGCGGACACAAATATGTATGCTGGTAGTTTAATGACGTTCATGATAGGAATGTTGATGAACACATAAAATCAATCCCTATGTAAACGTGCTTTTCACGACTTCGCCAGATAAACAATTCTGCAGTTATTTAAGTTTTTTTTTTCAATATTGCATAGATATGTGTATATCCTCTCTATGTGGATTTTACGCAGTCAAACATTATGCTTACAATAAATAAATTAATTAATAATAAATACAACAAATAATATTATAATAATGAAGTTCTCTACATAATATTATGTATTAAAAGACAGGCACAATAAAATAAACTTACGTGTCATAAGAAGTTAACCAACCGATGGGTTCAGCTCGCTGTACATAAGTTGCCTTACGCTATTTGTAATGAAATTATCATTTATCTGTTTATCAAGATCTATCAAAACACATCTATGAAATCTGCACTAAAAATTTCGCAATGTGTGAAGGGTGACGTGCAATTAGAAACTTTTATCCAAAAACATCAGCCTCAATCACCGATGCCAAAATAAATGTCTATAAACGTCTATAACATTGTACATTCGCTACCCGCCACGCCCCTGCGTCCACAAACAAAGGTGTCTTCTTACAAAGCATCGTCGTCTGCGCATCCACCACGGACTACATCATGTTCTGTCACAATGTAACCGCGAATGTGACAACTGTCACGTATTGTTGTCAGTGTGACGTGTGTTGTGGTACCGTGACAGTAATGTGAGCAGTGCGCCGAGCTCGCAAATATGTTGTGTTGTTACAAGATCTCTGTTGGTGACGCTGTTTATAAGATTGGACAGAGATATGCGTTGACATTTAAGTTACATATTTGAGAAAAAAAAAATCAATTTTATAATAAAAGCCGAGTGTTGAATTATTTCTGTAAGTTGACGACGAATGTGAGAGCTTAATATGATTTGCTGAGAAACATTTTGAACTGAAAAACCAGATATTTATTAAACCTGTGAGTTTCAGGAAAGATTGATTTCCAGGTAATTTACTTTTGAGGGATTAAATGATAGCAGGCAATCGGCACTGCTTGATTGGCGTACAATGTAACCGTGTCATGAATATTAGCAACACAATGATACCCATCATATTTTCTTTACTAAGTGCATGACCCTTTGCAATTAGGTACTAACTGAAACCATCGTTTTACTAGTACTGAACTAAAAGCCAATGATTCGTTGTACAGCAGCAGCCCCCCTCTCCCACACTCTTTCACACACAAGTAACGACACTTGAAGAGTTGACAGCCACCTAATGGCCGCCACCGCCGCCGCCGCCGCCCGCGCCAGCTGCAGACAAAATAAAAACTTTTCAATTAGAACCCTTTGTGCTCTTAGCTGAGGAAAAGTCTTCACTTGTGAACTGGGGAAACCATTCGTTTTTCTTTACAATTATGACCCTTTATTGCTATACAATACTACTTTTTCAATCGACTCTGAATGGTCTTTGATCTAAATGATAAATTATATTCTAAACGAAATAAAGTCAGAGGTCAAAGTATTTTTTATGATTCATACAATTAATGTTATGGTAAGAACATATTTGAGGACAGCACGTTCCAGAGTGTGCAAGCATTGGTCAGCTATTGCGTAGCTCAACTTAGAAATTTAAGGAACTCAACGATTCGACGCATGCTAAACTAAGAAAATTTCGAATTTCCTGAAAAATGCGGTCTGTCCAAATTTCAAATTAGGATAGATCGCATATACTCGTACACACGACTATCCTCTGAATCCGCGATCTAATACTTCTATACTAAGTTGAAGCCAAAGTTGCGAGCTTTTTGTTAGGTTAGGGTTGAAATGAGATCATTTCATCAATGTCTGGACTTAAAATGACAACAATCAGCAGTGCGATTCTGTAATCATCTCCCCGCATGTTCACTTCACGTAGGTGTACACACTTAGGTGAAGTGAACATGCTGAACAAGCTGTCAATTTATAAAAAACAAGCTGGAACAGTCAGACAGTTCACTTCATGCTCTTTCCACTAAAGTTTACGGTGAGACGTTGAAGTTACGTTTCATGTTAGTCTGGTAGTTTGAGTTCTTTTTGCTGCCTACAAATGTCCTTACTTTGGTATGGATCGACAAATCGTTCAAAAGTTCTAAGGAAGTAAAATCATAAAGCTCTAAGTTTAAGCTACACGATAACTGAAAAATGCTTGCACTGGACAAGTTCACTCAAATCATTGTGGTACTTTCCTCAAAAGACCACCTCAGACAACAATTCATATGATTTGACCAGTACTGATTGATTGTGTCGACGTTGTTGTTGACCTCTGAGTTTGTTTCATCTCAGGGTAGTCAGCTAAGAAACACCTAGACTAAACGACCAAAAAATATTGACGTGTAAAAGTTACTTTCAATCTACTTTTAAAATAAATATAATCATTTTTCATTAACGAGAAAGTCTATCTTGAACTTTTGGAACTAATTTCTTCAAACGTAGTTACATGGCATGAGTTATCTGGATTTACTTTAAGTTTTCACTGGAATTGTGTAAGTTCAAGATCTGCTTGTCGGAACAGATAGATTTTATTAAATGTTCAATTATCAGTAACAAATTATGAAGTGACTCAGATTCAATTAGTCAGATAAGATGATTATTCAGATAAGGTGTATTTTAAACAGAGACTTCAAGCCGTTCCCCATTTTCCTAGTTCGCAAAAAGATTCAGTTCAAGAATGACACCTTCTATTATTGTACAAAGTATCAGCCCACCATTGTTCCACAAAGTAAGTGCCGTCATCCTTAAAAACACGAACCAGTTGTCATATTCAAAACCAATAACTTCGCATATGGGTTGCGGGGTGGCGGCGGCGGCGCGCGGTGTTCGGGCGATTTGTGATTTTCTAAAGAGTGCTCACACGAAGCACCCTCCACGTAACCGTGCACCCCCTCCTCTCGTTCCCTACTCCATCCACACCCCCCCCCTCGAAGACCCGCTGGAGAGGATAGAGGGCACTTCTTTAATCGCACCTTGTGACGTGCCTCCTTCGAACAACGGTTATATTGAGCCAGTTACAAACTGAGGCACAAAGTGGGAAACGATTTAGATTTAAAGTCTAGCTTTTGTTTGAGGACTGTGAAGTTATCGGTGAAAAGGTTCGCGTTTAAAGGAACTATTCGTTCCTAAGTTTTAAGGAGAAAATAAGTTAGCAGTGATCAGTCTCTACATTTTGATTTTCTTTTACAGTCTAGCTATTCACTTAATAGTTCTGGACATGTTTGTTTGTTTGCTTTTCATAATTGTATTTCAGCGATATGATATTAAGAGTTGTGAAACCAAATTCGTTCTAGCGAACCATATTAGGGTACATGGTAGGAAATAATTTCATAGGGTTGTGGTGGTAGAAATTGATGAGGAGGACTTTACACCTCCCTACTGCTCCACTCAACATTGACTAGATTATTATTGCTTTGACTAACTTTTTAAGCGAAAGTAACTTGCCATCAACATGATGACATACTCGCACGCAGCAGCATACACATCATAGCTACATTAACAATATATACCTGCCTAGCGAGCGCCAAAACAACCAAAACAGTTTTCAAATGAAAAACAAAAGTGTATCTCAGCAGCCATTTCATCTGCACCCCTTACATAACACTCACACTAATCCAATAGGCCAGTGAAGCGAGAAGTGCGCATTGAGCACAAGTCGCTCGCGAGTTCCACTGTTCACGCGTGGGCGCATCTCGCCTTCCCGCTGATCGCTGACTGCGCAGGAACTGCTGATACATATATACCTTGTGGTGGAAGCATCAGTTCTCTTATGTAATGTAAGAGGTAGGTGCTAACAGGATTGTACTCTCATTTCTAGGGAAATGATAGTGGGGTGCTGATACATACAGTTATGTGATGGAGGGAAACTCGAATAAGTAATAGGATTGAGTCTGCAGTTTTTTTTGGCTGGAGGGTTGCAATTGTAAATGCTTGAGTTGACGTAAATATGGTTAATGTTATCGGTTACTCATGGTAAGTTAATAATGTGGAGAACGTTCAAGTCAAATTATGAAAACTATTTATAATTTTCTTACTTTTACTATCTGTTTCTGTTTGTTTCATTTATTACGCGTTTGTGTATAAGTTCTAAGTTTTTTTATTAGTCTTGTTCTTATTAGTTTATTGTAGTTATAATCGTTACTTGCAAGTTCGAGTACTTCAGGAAGCAATCCAGTCAAGAAATCATAAACCGTTCAAACGACAAGTGATACGTAGGTATTTTTAGGTACCTCTTACTCCTCCAATTCATTGGATTTCTATCAAATATATATATCAAATTTTTCGGAATCGTCATTACAACTTGATGATATCAAATAAATCCATCAGGCGAGGGACACTAACGTAATAGCGCGCTGATTGGACGCGATACGTCACCCGATCAAATAAATAACGCAGCTTAACAAATTGCGTGCCATAGCGGCATGTCGTGATCGGCACTCTCCGAGAGGCTCCTGAGGGGTCGTACGAGGCTGTGAGGACCCGGTACAGCCTCGTAACGTAATCAAACAGATTATTGGCAATCTGCGGCGACACTCGCACCCCTCACTGTTACGTGGCTCTAACGTAACAAAGATTAAGCTTGAAGATTCTTAAGAGACCAATTTATAATATAATTCTGAACTAAAGATAAGTAATGAAATGCTCACATGTAGGTTAAATACTTTAAAGTAAAAAATACAACTATTAATAATTTAGCTGGCCTTGCGTCAGAGAAATAACGTGACGTTTTTACGATGTGAATGAATTTTGAATAGGAAGGAATTGTTTCAAACATATAATATTGAATTCAACTGAAGACTACATTTAATATTTTTAATGGAGTCTTCAGTTGAGTTGGTTGTTGCAATGGGTTGGGTGGCGTTGAGTTGGTAATAAAATACGGTCTTTGAAAATAAAATAATCTTTACATCAAACTAACGAGCAGCTCATTCTCCTACAACCTGGTGAGCTGCCAAAATCAGATAAATGCGAGACGCACAGGACCGATCGACGTGACGCACAGGACCGATCGACGTGACGCACGGGATCGGTCGACGTGACGCACAGGACCGATCGACGTGACGCACGGGATCGGTCGACGTGACGTACAGGACTGATCGACGTGACGCACGGGATCGGTCGACGTGATGCACAGGACCGATCGACGTGACGCACAAGACCGATCGACGTGATGCACAGGACCGATCAACGTGACGCATAGGATCGATCGACGTGGCCCGTCTTGGGGAAGGCACTTGCCCAGCAGCGGACGTCTTTTGGCTTAAATGATTCTGATCATCATCACAACGACCACCAAAAGATATGATTTAGCTGAACGTAGCCTACTGCCAAGTTACTACACCACTACAATTGGAAGGAAAGGAACAGGTCAGACCTGAAGTGTCACGTTTCAATAAAGTTCAAACTTCCAGACTCAAACGCCTGAGTTATTGCATTTCTTTATTTGATCTTTGGCCACATCTAGTTCTGCGACGCTGATTGGGACTTGCAAACAAGAAATATTGCGTAGCTGCTTGTAAATATGGAATGTATGTGATTTCAATCAAGGCGCTGATTGGCAATCTGTCGCCGCGAAGAATTGGATTACGTCACCCACTGCTGCCGCTGGCTAGTGCGTCACGCGAAAAAACATTCTTCAATGGCATTTTATTTTTTTAACTTTTGAGTTTAGACGCATTTCAAACATCGTTGAATTTTGTTTGAATGTGTGTGTAGAACTGGAGGGACTGAGTAGGAACGTTGTGATTGTAACAGTAGACGAATTTTCGCACTTCAAAAGCAATATAATCTCAGTGACAGTCAGCATACAGGGAGGTTCTAGATAGGGACAGATTGCAACTGCGATGCAAAGCGAACGGTTCTTAAAAATACGAGAATTGCACTTAGAATGTGTGCAGTTTAGGAAAATAGATCAAATTTTCTAGTACCGCTTGAGTTTGAAGGTACCTTCCAAGCGGTTTAGCAATAAAAAAAAATCATTTATTTCAGGTAAAGACCCATAGACATTCAATTAAAGTATTATCATTATTTTTATTATGAATGGGGACTATGTGGATTATTTTTTATTTCATTAAGTAATTTTAATGTTTGTCTGCCAGTTTGAGTGCTTTGTACGGCCTACACAAATGTCCTTTCTTTGGTATTGTTCGTCGAGTTGTTGAGCTCCTAAGTGGATCTGAGTTGAGCTACACGACTACTGACAAATGCTTGCACTGACTGGACAGGTTCACTCAAATCTGTGTGGCTCTTTCTTCTAAAGACCATCTCAGACACTAATCTGCATGGTTCTTAAAAAATGATGTATTGTAAGTGTGAGGACTATGTAGGTCGTTATTTTAAGGATTGATTTCTTGACCGTCTGGCAGTTTGAGTATATTATACGGCTTACCCAAATGTCCTTGCTTTGGTATTGTTCGTCGGTTCGTTGAGCTCCTCAAAGTTCTGAGTTGAGCTGCACGATCACTGACAAATGCTTACACTGACTGGACAAGCCCACTCAAACCTGCGTGGTGCTTTCCTCAAAAAGCCACCTCAGACGTTAACCTACATGTTTTTTAATATGTTACTGGCGATTGTATGGACTTCAAAATAGACTATGACCTCTGAGTTTGTTTCGGTGTTTCTTCTCAGGGTAGTCAGCTAGGAAACATCCGCCCTCATCTAGATTAATATGTCAAAAAAAATTGATGTGTAAAAGAGTTACTTGTAACCTATTTGCAAAATAAATATCATTAATCATTTAATTAATAGCGCAACATAAAATTATCAATTTGTCAATTATCACAATCAAATAAATTTTAAAAGTCAAAAGTAAATGTCAAATTAAAATAAAGAAAAACTATTCAAGCAAGGTAAGCTTTGGTTTATTTGAATTTTTGACAAATAACTTTCCAATCACTTACCAATCTGGGGAAAAGCCATCATTATGTTTCAGGGGGAAAATGCCAGTAACTAAGGCCGAAGAAACTACGGACTTCGGGCTTTGAGGGTAACCCCCCTGAAACATAATGATGGCTTTGCCTCTTAAACTTAAACCGCTACAAATAGCGGTCATTAGGTAGAATGAGTTAAGAAGTGAAAGTCCAAATTCAACACATTCATTTGAATCTGACAGGTTAGTCAATGATAAAGATGTCTGACGGCAAAATTATAAATATATCCAGGTGTAAGTTATGGATTTCACAGAATTTACTAACACCGGCCTCTGATGGCAGATAAGCCTCAACGAACGTTAAATAACCGAAAACATAATTATAATAGTGCATTAAATTGCTTTTTATTTATTTATAATGGACGTTATCGCGGCATCTGACGCGTTGTTAGCGCGGAGTCGTGTTGCGGGGGAGGCGACACACACACAAACATACATACACACGGTTGTTGTTGTTATGTCTCGGGTGACATGTTTTGTGTCGCCAACAATAGAGCAACAAATTATTATATTTAGTTATTTACATAATGGCTGCCACAGAAGTCGGGGAGCTAGTCGCGATAAGCATTTTAATAATAATCGCAGTCACCCTGTCACGACCGCTTTGTTGCAGCGTGAATGTAACAAATAATGCGTGTAATAATATTAATATTTCGTGAATAATAAACGGGTGTGAACATAAGTACGGATCTCATTGTGTACCGGTTTAATATACTATTGCCTAATTTTTTGAAGGGATTGTTCAACAGATTTGAATGTCAGCAATGAATTCATAAAGTACATAAGCTTGTTATTTTCATTGTTATTCTTCTAATAGCGAACCGACAGCAAATCTCACCCATCACTCATCTATAAAGTATGCGGGTTAAAATATGTCATTTTAAACGGCTTGTATTTTGAAATGCTGTCTTATTTTGATTTATTCATTGCAGCAGTTCGACGTATCAGATTGTTTTCACCTGTGCCCACCTTTTCTGCGAATACAGGAGTGATATTATGAACCTAATTTAATCATATAAAGTAAAGCTAAATTTTGTATGTACTTGTAGAACCAATACCTGAAAGGGTTACGAGTTTCGTAGCACGCGGTCTACGAAAGTGCTACGCTGCTACGAGCCTACGCGTTGAAGAAATTCTTGAGCTAACAACCCGATCGATAGTTAAATAATACTCATTCATCGGTTTCTACGTGTTTCGTGAATGGGGAGAAAGTGGGTTTGTCTGTTTGTTTGCACAACAATAACGTCACTCTCAAATATCACTATAACAAAGATACGCCGGATATGTATCCGGTGATCAAAGACAATCAATAAGAAGTTAATCGCTCAATGCATCGATCGTTGATCAGTCAAAACAGAACACTGATCCGCTGGTGTCGGGTTACGTATCAATACCGTTCCACGGGATTTTAGAGACACGACATTTTTTATTTGTTTATTGCTAAAAACTCTCATTTGACAACAAAGAAATCATGTGTTTTCTTTCTTTTTTTGTAATGATGTTTATTGCGAACTGATTTGTCGTATAATGAATTCTCAGATAAAGACGAAGGGCACAGGAAAGACGCATCGATTGTATGAGGGATGTCATGAAAGAAACGGGAGTGAATGATAGAGTGGCAGCTGACAGGACGGAGTGGACGGAGAACACGTTTGCACCGACCCCAAGCCACGCGGGACGGGTGCTGAGAGCTGATGATGATCTGTGAAAATCCATTAGCAATCAATAACTAGGTATGACTATAATTATCCACCTAGAACTTTTATCACCAGTAGTTTTGGCTGTGTGATATATGGGGAGAGTACGGGGGGAGCACTAAGATAGGATTCCCCGAAATTCTTACGGGAACGAGAAAAATGGGATATGCGCGTACGAACTCACAGGAAAAAGCTAGTATTTTATATGCAAGAAAGAAATAGTGGCGAAGACATCAATTAATCTGCCTATCCTTTTCCCAACTATATTCCAGTCGAACTGGATGCCGCTGAGCACCAGTATTGTACATGGAGCGCCTGCCTATCTGCACAACCCGATAACTGGGGAACAGTGACTGGCTTCTGACTATCTTCAAATGACAGCCGGGACCAACGGCCTCATGTGCTTTGCTGGGAGGAGCCGGCAAGACATCGACCCGCGCGGCTGTTAGTATTTAACCACGACTCACGAGCTCCTTAAATACGTTTTCATTCTAAAGATAAAAAAAAACAATATGTTTAAAAGCAAGTAAGAAATCGTAGCAGAGAGATTCCAACCAATTTGTAACCCCAACAACTGCGATTCAGTAACGTGTTATAATTTCTATTTAGTGGTTTTATCGCTGTATCGTCTCTCCTATCCCGACACCTGTCAATTAGCGAGCTGTCACAACTATCACGTCGGACAATGGCGGACACAATGCGTCGAGTGTGCGTGTAATACAATTATAATGTCGGTCAGTCGCGCAGCTGCAGGTACCTTTGTGTATTGTCGGAGCCTGTAGGATAGTGCCGACTCACGCCGACAGAAGTACTGTGGCCAGCATCGTATTTGTTGTTACATCCGACACAATGAGCCTTTTTGTGCACGACACGTTCTAAGTGCGGACGTTAATGTGACAATCATAGAACTCGAGGTATGTCCATTGTTGTCCGGCGAGGACGCGCAAAAAATATCGAGCCCCTCTTTCTTAATGTTGCTCGACAGATCAATTGACAGATCTTGTGAATGAGATGCTGATGCCATCGAATTATATTGTTACTATTGTTGTGACAAAATCTGTTGTCGATGAGTTGACATCAAAACATTGACATTGAAATTAAAGGTTTATTCAGTTTATCAAAATATCAGATAACTTTTATAGCACTCCAAATGACGGAGGATTGTGTTTAGATGGGTTTAAGAAGTACAGTGGTTGTCAATGGTTTAGAGAGGAAATAATAAAGTAAGAGGTTTTTCATTACCTGGACTTCAAGAACTCTGAAAGATTAAAAGTTTATCATCTTGTTTTAGAACTTAGGCTTTTGCCCAGCAGAGGAATAGAATGAGATGGTAGACATTTTTTACGTTTTGTTAGAACAACGAAAAAAAATTACTTCAACTGATTTAAAGAAAATTTCGTATTGACTGTAAGAGTTGTTCCTTTTCTTGTACCTACTCGGGTTAGCAAGTGATAAGTCGTCGTTAAACCAGTGGATAATAGAGGAAAATGTGGCCGTTAAGGACTGTATAAGTTTTTCAACGAATTAAAATATTTTCTTAAATATTGTGCTACGTAGTTGTAGGGAACGAAACACCTACATGCCTTAGGATCTAATAAAAATCTCTTCCGAGCAATTTTGTGATTTGATTACCCGTACGTGTTCCCTCGGCACCGCCGCCATTTGCAATCGCAATCACAATTACTACCACCCTTCCTCAGTGCTGCGTGCTGGCGAACTCTGCGACCCTGCGCTCACATAACGGTCCGTATTGCGGGGGCATAAGGCACATTACAACGTGTGGCTAGCATTTTCCCTTGTAAAAAGAAACCGCGACCCAAAGCCGGAGGCTGAAGTGAAAACACGAGTGGTGAATTGAGCCGAGCATAATGTTGAGTTTCTTTGGCGCGTCGCGGGCGCTGATTGGCGGAGGGCGGTGGCGCCGCGGCTCGTGATTGGTGGGCGTCGGCGGGAAAAAACGTGGCTTTGTGCCGCGTGCCGATTTATTCACGACTATTAGTTATGGTTGGGTGAGCGGCGCTCGGGGAATAGTGATGCGCCGCCTTGTCGATATGCTCACGAGTCGGCATGAACTAAGATGCCAAAATATTTTGAGTAGTGACCAAATATTTCAGTTTCAAGTCACCTCGAAGATGATAATACAAGATCCGATTTGAAGGTAACTCTAATCATTCTTACATTATTACAATTTAAAATATAGGTACAAAGTAATATGCAATAAATGTTTAAATGCTGTTAGCTGTTCACTGAAATTTGAAATTAATTCAAGACGGAATTAGCAAAGTAAATGACCGCAGCATGTACCTACTCTTGAAAAAATATAATAAAAACTAAAATTTAACCTGCTTCTTCAAAATATTGCTCAAAGTAAACGATACTAAAACGCTATTTCAATGCGTTGTGTCAGTGTTCCACCTCACACGTATCCCAGCTGTCACCTACAGCAGTGTATCGACAGGTGGCGCGGCGCGCGGCGGTCAGCCCCGCCGTGTTTACCGTCGCCGGTATAATGGAGCCGTGCCAGTTGCCAGTTACCGTCTCAATCATCCCACCTTTTACTTACTTCGAGAGCGAGACCGCTGCACTCTCTCTACTGGCTAGAGCGAGACGGGGAATACGCATTCAAATACTTTGTGCATTCAATTTTATGAGTACTACGGTGTACAAAATCGGATTTTTGGCTTTGTGTTAAGGATGGTAAGGTTGATATTGCGATGGATGGAGTTAAGTATATTTTTCGCTCTCAATATTTAGCATGTATGTTTTCTTTAGATATGAATGCAAATAGTAATGGCGCATTTTTATTTCGATGTTTATATAGAGGGTCTGGTGCGAGCGAGGGGAGTAAACACGGCGCCATCTTGTGTAGCGTCGGCAAAAGAAGCGGGATTACTGGCGGGTGCTGGAAGTGGATGGTGGTAAGTAAAAGCCACTGGGCCGGGGCCGGAGGGCACTCCGACACAATCGCGATTGATTTCCATTGCGTTTGATGTGCGCACCTCAGCTATCGATGCGGGAACTACTTTACCACAAGAGATTACTGGCTCGGATATACTGGTTTTAAGTGATTGTAAAAGACAGATGTTTTATTTTTAACAAGTATGTTTCAAGAATTACTAGTTCTGCCAGTGAAGTGGCAAGTCATGCGGAAGGGCTCTGCCCACTAGTGGAACAATGCAGGGCTGTTACCAGTAGGTACGTTATCTATGTATGTACTTAACCTATACATCAAAGATCGAAGAAAAGGGTAAAACGCTTGCTTAACGCAATCTCTGTCAAAACATCATTTAACGTTACCTACTGCGAGACCAATAACCGTATGACGTTGCTCTAATCTACATGATCTGTAGTCACTTCAAACAACTACGTTTTCCAATAACTACCTATAGTATAGAACGCCCAAATCAGTCAGTACGAATGCTATTGCTAAGTATGTCGTCAATGAAACACTAATTTATTCATGTGGATACCTAAATAGGATATTCATACTTAAACATTTACAGTCTTATTCATTAAAACTTTTTAACCATAGTGCCACTTTTATTAAACGCTTTCGCATCGGACTCATTATGTTTATAATCCCCGTCACGAGAAGCTATAAATTTTGTAAACAAAGAACTTCTACTAAGCTACGTAGCGACAACAAATAATCCCAAAATCAATCAACTCGAAGTAACATACATGTAATACGGAAGTAACGAGCAATTTCACTTAGTAGGGTTATATTTTATCGATATAAAGAGCTGTCGTCTAATGTTTTGTGGTACTGGAACGCGTCTGACACATGGAAAAAACATTTGAAACAATTAAATGTGTGTTTACAAAATTTATAGCTTCTTGTGGCGGGGACTATAGTTTAATGATTAGCAGATTCTTAATTCGAATTTGAGTAAGTAGCAGAAACCCTAACGTGATTGGTAGCCAATGTGTGTGTTCCGAAATAAAAAACAATATACTGACCAGTGCTCATGACGTCATGAATCCGACGCCATTTTGTACTGGTGTACCACCATAGTGTACTGGTGAGACAAATGTCAAATGTGACGTATCTAATAGTATATCAAACGGAACACAAGTTGATTGGAAGAGAATGACAATGCCTAGCGGCCTTGACATTCTCTTCCAATCAACTTATGGGTTCCTAATTAAAACTTTCTTTAAAGAATGTAGCTAACCAGTACTTAAACTAAGCATTTGGTTAGATTTTTATTTCATAAAGGGAAAGATTTATCAGTTTTCACTAACTAAGCATTTTTAGGGATAAACTTGCCAGCTTGTTCTCTACCACTGCATCCTCTGAAAGCCAGAATCAATAATAATAATAATCAATAATTAATTATATAAAATATCGTTTAGCAGTACGAGCTACATTGTGCTATAAGTACTAGTTATTGAGTAACTTGGTGTGAATGTCCATAGAAATTACTTACTTTTTTCTGTATCTTATAAGTGGAGACTTGTAATTGGCTGACAGCCTTATTTATTGATCTCGACCTGTTTGTTTTAGCTGTAAGTCTCCCATAATGCTTAAATAAATAAATAAATCAACAGGGCACCACCAGCATCGCCGCGGCAGTGAAGATCGACGAGTGCCGGAGAATCGACTCAACTGTCTTGCATCCCGAAACTTAATTCAAAAAGAACCTCGAAGGTGTAAGAAAAACGTAGTTTCCTTTAATCTCATTTTTGTAAATAAATTCAGCAGTGTGATTCTTTAAACAATTGCTGCGTCAACTTAGGTGAAGTGATGAAGTGAGCTGTAAATCCATAGGTTCACTTCGCGCTCACTGCATTTAAGTTTACACGGTGAGATGTTTAAGTAATAGACCGGTTGATTGTACTCTATTACAAAACTGGAGACACCTCGTGTACTGTCAGTGCGTCGGTCATGAGTTTTATCAATCTATACTCGCTAGCGACTGTAGTTAAAAGATGTATGAAACAAGTTTTTAATTTATTTGTTAACTAACAAGCACACCAGTTGCAAGTAAAACTTTAGTTAACAACTAAACAAATAAATTAGAATCTTGTTTTTAAAAGGTTTCATTTTTTTTTTAACTACAGTCGCTAGCGAGTATAGAGTGATAAAACTCATGGTAGACGTACAGATAAATATAATGTAGTAATACCTGTCCCTGATGGTAAGGGTAGTTTCCTGAGGTCGGCGATATTTTTTTTGAAGGTATAAGCCCGCCACATTCACAACCAACTTCTGAAAGCCAGAATCAACAGTGGCGACCACTAGAAAAACGCTGACCAATGAAGCCCGACAAGTCCCAAAGAACCGATTCAAATGTCTTGGATCCCGCAACGAAATTAATCAGAAAAATACAAAGGTAGGAGTAGGAAAAAAAATATACCTATAATTTCCAATTTCCTCCTTATCAAGCAGGAGACAGAGGTCAGTGATATATTATGCGACGATAGTTACTTACTATCTTCTGCCCGCAGCTTCGATCGCGTTCAAGTTTTAATATTATTATGAAGCAGTCCATAACCGTCTCTAAGGATCCATCTACCGCTGTACCAAAAATCATCAAAATCGGTTTGCGATGGAGGCGCTTTCAGCGTAACTAATTCGCTACCCCAGTGTGTGCGTCCTGATAGCTACAAGCGTCTTCAAGTCAAGAGTGAGCAAGTTAGTCGAGGCAAGCGTGCTTCACCGTCGACCACAACGTAGCGTTCCATCAGGTGAGGTTGTGTTTTGTCAGGTGTTGTCGAAAGACAAGGATCACTCTTTATTATTTATTTATTTATTTAATACTTTACGCACACAGATGTACAGAGGCGGACTTAGTGCCTTAGGCATTTTCTACCAGTCAACCTTTGGGTGATGCAGAGAATAATAGTGGTAGGTGCAATGTGGATCAAAAGAAAAACCAGAAACGCGATTAAAATGAATACAAAGATAAATATATATTATAAACTATACATACGATATAATATATACTCACATTAATATACTAATACACGAATATACTTCAATAGTTTATGCAAACAAATAATGAGAAAAAGAAATTAAAAAGAAAATTAGCGCTGTAACGATACTACTGCCAACTTCTGACGAATGTGCTCTCGAACCTTAACTTTGACAGTTAATCGGTTGGTTGCCATCCTGATTTCCTGGGGAAGCGCATTCCACAGAGAAATGGATTGTATAAAAAAATAATTGTGAATGAAGTCAGTGCGGTGAGATGGACAGTGAAGAAGAAGATTATGGGATGAGCGTAGATTTCCATTGTGGTTGGCGCAAATGTATTGGAAATGACTTGGGGAATGGAGTAAAGAAATGAGAACAAGGTAGTTAGCGCCCTCTGCTCTCTGCGCTGACGTATGGGCAACCACTTTAGAAGCGAGCGGTGCGCAGAGACATGATCATATTTGCGTAGATTGAAAACTAATCAGTATGTTGAGGAGATCTGCATTCAGGTCATAATAACACACGTCACCATAATCGATGATGGGGAAAATTAAGGTCTGCACAAGCATTGTTTTTGTATTCGACGGCAATAAGTTATTTAAGCGATACAGAGCTCGCAGCGTTCCCGTAACGTGGCGTGGCGCACGCCAGTTTAGGGTGCTACCAATACGCAAGCCTAAGTCCTTTACGTCAGTTCTGAATGGAACAATCGTACTATCAAACCGAACTGGTGAAAAAGTTGTAACATCCAGTTTAGCTCTTTCATTCTGACCTGTCAGCCATCACGTTATTAACTTTTTTCCTTCGTAATCATTCGGCATTCCTCACAAAATTTTATTCATCTTTTGATTAGGAATTAGGAAAACCAATTCTGGAATGTAATGAAATTCAAAGAAAAGAACAACAAGTACCTAAATGTAGCTATTTTAACATGTATTCAGGTAGTGATTTCATCTATTTTTGTATGTTTGCTACGTTGGGTACATGAAGTTAATAGTGGAAATCATTCACTTTCAGCTACAATCTCATGCTGCTTCTAATATGTACTTGTGAAACTTATGCAAACAGCCGATGTACATACTTACTAACTAATATATTTTGCAGTTTAGGGCTTAGCACGAATTTTTTGACGTATAGTAATGTTAACGTAAGTGAATTTTGAATGTAAAAATACTGCAACCCCATAGTATTTTGGTTTAATTTTATGCGACATACACAGCTTGTATCATACAAATATACGAATTTAGTATCCAATTTAAATAAATATTACGTGCGAAACGAGTATTTTAGCTATAGTTAAATTTTACGTTACGTTACTATACGTCAAAATATTCATGCGATGCCCTCTGTTCTCGACTCAAGCACTGACTAAATAGCTCTTTCGAAACATCGTACTAAGAAAAGCTGTCGCGGTACGTATGTTGTGAGAGAAGAGGTTCCTTTCGAAGTAAGAGTTACCTCTGTAACATTTTTTTTCTGTTCTTTTAGTCTAGCTAGTATGTCAGTTATGTGTAGATGTTACCGGATTAATGTACCTATATACCGTCAAACTGGAATAAATCTTGATAATATTATAAACTCACGCATTAGTAGTGTGGAAGTGAGCAGATAATTCCGAATGCAGTTGCATACAGTAACAATATATCTGTGTCTTATCGTTAATAATGAGTTTATAATGTTACGCGACTATTGCAAACTTACGATACGTAATGAATTAAGTAATATAAAATATGAAATAAAGTATCAACACAAACATATTAGTAAGCCTTGGCTACTCAGAAAATAAATAAATGCATATCAAATTTCTGCTTCCAAATCAGTTTTCAAGTTGTACCCGCACTCAACCACCTATCCACTGAGTGGTTCCAATAGTTAGGAAGTCTGTTCACGTGCCGAACTAACTCTGGCTAGATTAGATTACCTTCGAGAGCGTTGCGTCGGCGGGTGAGTGCCGCATGCCGGGGCCACAGAGCAGTGAACCTGTGCATAGGTTCTTCATCTTGTAGCTGTATTTACTGAGTAAAAATGGCTGGTATTTGTGGTTTGGTAATTAAATTGACAAAACTGTGATACCCTTTATGATATTCTCTTTTCTAGGAATCTGCTTCGACTTCTACAATTATGTTTAGGTGAAAATATTAAGATACCTTACCTTACCTGGCACTGCTCTATCATTATCATATCAGCCGAAAGACGTCCACTGCTGGACATAGACCTCCCCCAAGTGTTGCCACAACAACCGGTCCTGTGCAGTGCCCCATATGACCTTTAATCCAACTACACATATTTAGAAATAACTTCTGGAGCTTTACTAGATCGAGTTAATTAAAATACCGTTGGAGTGATCTAAGGTAAAAATAATTTATGAATGAATATGAAGAACAAATAAATTATGGACGGAATACGTGAAGAGTGTCTATAAAGTTTATAAAGGGGATCACTATTGAGATAACGGCTAACAGAGAAGTATGATAAAACAAGACATGTTGCGCCGAACTCGTATCGAAGGGATTGTGATATAATGACAAAAGGATAAGTTTATTTGATTACGTTATCATGTACAATAATAGTAGGCACTTACACTTTCGTGCAAGTGGGCAAAGTCATTGTAGACCAGCGTCTAAACAGGCCATTTTAGTAGAATCAGCCAGCACGTTAAGCTACCCGAAACTGTCAAATTTTCCCAATCAACCTCGAACCTAATGCTTTAGCGATAAAGATGAAAATTTAATTTGACAGATTGTTGTGCGATTAATATTATGATCTTAATATGATACTACTAAAGTAGCCTTTTAAGACCCGCAGGTGGAATTGTTGCAGCGCCGAGAGAGTCATGACAAATGTGCAGGCGTATCAAACAATATTTATCAGTCCACAAAGAAACAGGAATTTCACAACAAAATATTTGTGAGTAATTATAATGGCCAGCTGATTTCTTTCGTGTTATTTTTTTAAGGACAAGGAAGCGGCCGAACAGTCTAACACTATAAAATATAAAACTGAATGTGTTTGTAATTACAGTATAAAAGTAATTTGTAATATTAAGAGGAAATGCGGGCGGCGAGACTTGTATGTAAAAAGTCAAAATTCGAGGTTTGGCTCTCGACTGTTTTCTCCTCCAATATTGGACCGACATAAAAGATATTTCACAAACTGAATTGGAAGGATATATACTGTGTCCCTATATAATTTAGTCAAATGTAATATTTATTTATGATTGCCTATTTATTTATGATTGCCAATTTTATAAATCCTTAAAAGGCATGCCTCTTTTCTGAAATTTAAATAAAACGCTTAGCTCGGTCCGTAAGAATTGGACCACTTTAGACTACGCTTATCATTTGACTGTGGTTAAAATAAGGCATTTCTAGAAAATAAAACATGTGTGTAAGACACTGCGCTATGGACCTGAAAGTAGAGGAGTTAGAGCCAGTTTTCGAGAAACTGTCGAAACTTTGTATCGTGTTACTTATGCCTTTTAACATGCATAAGTTTACGTACGTTTTTGTGACTTAATTTTAGTTTATTACTAAGAGAAGCCGCCGCTTATCTTAATTGTTATGTTTTCCTCATAGAAGTGAATAATTGTATTATTTTTGAGCGAAATAAATTTCTTAAACCGTATTAATAAATATGTATTACTCATATTGTATTCTTATTCAGTCTATCACTGGTGTGTTTACTGCCAGTAATAAACTAAATAAATTAAACATCGTCGGAGTAACTGGGAGGAAGATCTAGAAGAACTTGATATATCTAGTGAAGTTTCAAGAAGTCTCTGAAAAGTGTTTTTTTTTTTATATGGAGCGGATATAAAACGATTTTTGCCGAGAGTTGGGACATGGGCTGAATTAGGACCTATCTCCTATTTACAGACTTGATTTAAAAAGTGCTCAACTTAATGTTATAAACCGTTTCATTAAAATCAAAGTGTTCATTACACTCTCTTCGCCTCGGTTTACATGCCTGAGGCGGAGGAACCGCCCCCACACAACCTTGTCCGCCTCATCACACAGTGTGAAAGCGGCGGGGATGAGGTTGTCATCGGGACCGACGCAAACGCACACCATCCACTATGGGGGATGGAGTCGCAAAACGAAAGGGGTAAGGCATTGGTTGATTACCTGTTTACAACTAACCTATCCCTACTAAACACAGGTTCGGAACCAACTTTCGTAACCAGACGCAGTCGTACAATTATAGACCTTACTCTGGCAACAGAGGGAGCAGCGGAACTCATCACTGGGTGGCAGGTCTCAAATGAGGCTTCCTGCTCAGACCACAGGTGGATCCGCTTTGACATCCAGGTCTGTATATCACCCAAACAACCTAGGCGTAATCCGCGTAACACGGATATAACGGTATACACACGCAACCTCGCCTTAAGGCTTGCGCCACCAGGCGATTCGAAGTCTCTTGCGGACACGGCACAGATCGACGCGCAAGTATCACAACTTACCGAATCGCTGATAAACAGCTACCAAATCGCCTGCCCGGAAACGATTCCGCGCGACACTCCGGGTAAACAACCCTGGTGGGGTGCGGATCTAGAGCGCAAACGCGGTAAGGTAAGAAAGGCTCTTAACAGAGCCATGAACACATGTAGTGATGAGGACTGGGACGCGTATTACGCGGCCAAATCCAGCTACAAGAAAAGCATCAGATTCAGAAGAACTACAGGTTGGCGTAAATTCTGTGGTAACATTGAATCATGCCAACAAGCAAACAGGGTATGGAAAATTTTGGCGCAACAGAACACACCTGAGGTCGCCACGCTCCGGAAACCCGATAATACACTGACCACGACACCTGAAGAAGCGCAACGCCTCCTAGTAGAAACTCACTTCCCAGGCAGCGTATTCGCGCAGGTGAATATATGTCATGACGTTATCCAAACACCATCAGAAGATGATTGGCTTTATGCAGAAAAGATGATTACGCTGGAAAAACTTCAGTGGGCCATCAAAAGCTTCCAACCTTTCAAGGCACCAGGTCCTGATGGTGTGTTTCCTGCCTTACTACAGTGGGGAGGTACCGCTATTGCAACAAAACTGGTGCCCTTAATGCGAGCGTGTCTGGCCTTTAGATACGTTCCTAAAGGATGGAGGGAAGTGAAAGTCATTTTCATTCCGAAGCCAGGTAAAAGTGACTACACAAACGCCAAATCCTATCGACCTATAAGTCTGACCTCGTTCATACTGAAGACTATGGAAAGACTGTGTGAAAGGGAGCTACGAGATGGCGTTTTAAAAACAATACCACTACATGGTAACCAACACGCATACAGCTCAGGTAAGTCGACAGAGTCCGCTCTTCATCTGGTAGTAAGCCAGATTGAAGAAGCGATTCATCAGAAAGGGTCCTGCCTGGGCACTTTCATAGACATCGAAGGAGCCTTCGACAAGACAAACTTTTCCAGCATTAGTGCCGCCCTCTCCAAACACGGTGTAGAACAGGTACTAATTGACTGGATTACTAATATGTTAAGCAAACGGGTGGTTCGCCTTGAGGAAGAGCAGCAGTTGGCCCTGATAGCCAGAGGCTGCCCGCAGGGAGGTGTGCTCTCCCCTCTTCTGTGGAATCTGGTGATTAACGACCTTATCACCAAGCTCAATGCACATCGTTACTACACAATAGGTTATGCAGACGACCTCGCAATCCTCGTGCCAGGGAAGGTGACTGGAACGATCTGCAACCTCACTCAACAAGCACTACGCATCGTGGAGAGATGGTGCGAAGAATATGATCTGTCAGTAAACCCCACGAAAACTGAATTAGTCATGTTCACTCAAAAACGAGCACTAGGTCACTACCGGCTACCTAAGCTCTTCAACACAGAGCTCCAGCTTTCTAACGAGGTAAAGTATCTAGGCGTCCTCCTAGACAGTAAGTTAAACTGGAGCAATCACCTAGACTTCAAACTAAACAGGGCCTGCATTACCTTCTGGCAGTGCAAGAAAATGATAGGGAAGAAGTGGGGCCTATCTCCCAAAATAATACTATGGCTGTACAGCGCAGTAATTCGGCCCATGTTAACCTACGGGGCCGTGGTGTGGTGGCCACGCACAAAGCTAGCTACAGCCATAAACAAGTTACAACACATGCAAAGGCTAGCCTGCATGGCGACGACGGGCTGCATGAGGACTACTCCAACTGCGGCACTGGAAGCCATGCTGGGTCTCCCTCCGCTACACTTGTTCATACAACAGGAAGCGACGATGGCAGCAGTACGCCTTAAAACACTGAATCTCTGGGGTAAGAGAGAAACACGGCACACCGCTTTGCTCGAGGAGCTCAATAATGAACTCCCAATAACAAAAGCAACCAATGACCGGGTACCCAAGCAATTTATCTTCGATAAAAAATACAAAATCCAATTGCATGAGGATCATCGTTGCGAGGGGCTGTGCCCCGCAGAGCTGCGGATCTTCACCGATGGATCAAAAACAGGTACAGGTACTGGTGCGGGAATCTTCTCAGAGGATCTCAACATCCACATAGCCACACCATTGGGGGTCCACAACACAGTGTTCCAAGCTGAATGCATGGGCATTTCTCTGGCGGCATCAGCCATCCTAACCAGGGAAGTTAAAGACCAGTCAATACGCATACTCTCGGACAGCATGGCTGTCCTGCAAGCTCTGAACAGCCACACGGTCAACTCTGGGCTGATTCTCGAGTGTCACCAACGTCTTAATCAGGTTGGTAGACATAATAAAGTAACCATTCAATGGATCAAGGGACACAGCGAGTCCCGAGGCAACGATGCAGCGGATGAACTCGCCAGAAGGGGTTCGAGTATGGCAGCGATGGGACCTGAACCCATCGTGCCTCTGCCTTTCGGGTACATACGCAATCTGGTAAGGAAACGCACCGGAGAAAAACATCACAAGCTATGGGTTGACCATGGTGAGTGTAGGCAGGCCAAAGAGGCACTTCCCTCTATAGATGGCCGATTCACTAAACAAGCCCTAAGACTGACTAAACAACAGTTGCGTACAGTCACAGCCGTAACAACTGGCCACGGGTCTTTTAATAAACACCTCTATGCTATAGGAGTCACTGACAGCCCGCTATGCAGAGCCTGCATGGAGGAGAATGAGACAGCAGCACACCTGCTTCTAAGCTGCCCGGTAGTCGCGGATTACAGGGCCAAGTACTTCGGTAACCCAGGTACCCTCAGTGAGATAGTTGGAAACACCAAGGCTTTGCTGGCCTTCCTTGGGGAGCTGGGGTGGATCGAATGACACATTTGTCCCACCTGCACGCAAAATACGCGCTTAGTCGTGGAGTTGCGGAAACCAGCCCGATTTACATACATACATACATACATACACTCTATTCCTGTTCAGCTCAAAGTTTCAACTTTAATTTCGCCACCGTCTGTTCGTCCCACGCAAGTTATAACAATAGACAGATCGAGTGTCCGATCGCCGCAGAACAAAATTAAATGATCATAACTTTTCATTTTACCGTTAACGTTCCATTTTCTGGCGTGAACTCGTTGTAGTGACAATTAGTGGGGGCATGACAAAGTGCCGGGGGGTGCTGCGGGGGGGGGGGGGGCTCTCATTAGCAACTTGTCCAAACTCGTTATAAGTTGACACCGGCACCGCCGCGCGCCGCCGCGATTGACTCGCTCGCCGCTGGCTGCTGTAAAAACTAATTCCTCGCCCTCGACACAGGGCTGCTGCCTGGACAATGGACAGGCCATTTAATAATTGTTCCAGTACGCCGATCAAATTGTTGTGTGTTAGTTAAACTTTGAAAACATGGTTCTTGGAAAATGATCAGGATGTGCAAGATCGGTAGCTCATTCATCTAGTTAACATGGCAAATCATTGACCACTCCGTCAGTCGTAACAAAAGCGGTTATATTTTGGTACAGCAGATTCGTGAGAGTCTCCAGGTTGCTTATTTAATTAGTCCATCGCTGACTTCTAATTTTTAGCTGAACTAGTTCATGTTTGGACAGCAATATGCAACGTTAGCAGTACCTCTACCACAGATTAGTTATGATGAAGACATTGTTATGGTGTCTGCGCGATATTTAAAGACTAAGCTCAAATAATTAGCCTGAAACAAGTTAACAACAAACGCTTCAATACAGCTCTCAATAACTCTGTAACTAATCAATTAATTAGCGCGTTGTGTCGCAGTGTGTCACTCTGCTACATTCGGGCGCTCCGTGTCACATCAAGTGGGGTGATCTCGTCGTCATTAGAGGCAGCCCTGCGGCGTGGCGCGGGCGTACGCCGCCGGGAGGCGTGCGGCGCGGCGCGGCGTGGCGTGGTGCGGCGTCGGGCGGTGCGTGACATCGTGACATTCGACCGCGACGCGACGACAAATTATTTTATATCATAATGTATTGCCGATAATTTTCATGCCGAATCGGATACAGGGTGTACTAAGCTGTGGTCGTGATTATTTAATATTTGGGTCACTTTTTCTTCAATCTTATTTATTTAAACTATGTACAGTAGTGTCACAATAAAGGACGACTTAATGCAGCAACAAGGCATCTCTACCGGTCAACCTTTTTTGGGTTAAAAGACTACACAATCTTGGGTTTTATATCCAATAATGACCAAGAACTAAGCTAAGATCCAGTATTACTTATATTTTGCCAGTAGCCGTGTTCATGTTCTGAAGACGCATGGTTGTCTTCATTTCAAAATCCTGCTCATCAATTAGTTGCATAACGTTGAAGCTACGAAAACCAGTCCTAGGATGCCTGTCCATTGCGAGCGACAAAGGCAGCGGAGCGGAGAAACGGAGAAATTTTAACTAATGGAATTGCATAAAATCTCCGTACTACGTCAGTCCCACGTGAGTCACTGACATTTTGACTGACATGATTGGTTAATATTTCTCCGTTTTTCTGCTCCGCTCGCAATGGAAAGGCATTATTCCTTACCTACACCAGTTTAGTTGAATTACTTATTGACAGATATCTCCCTGACACAATGCCAGTTTATCCAATTTCGTCTGTGTGAGCTCTAGAAAATCATAAAGTTTAGTGTCGGTAGCTGGCCCGAAAGTAAGAACATCCTCAACTTCGCACCAGATCTGAACCTTATTGTCAATAGGTTAGGTAGGATATAATTATATTGGGATATACGTGATTGAGGATATCCAAAAATCCATCTGGGCACTCGTTTCAGTTTCGTTTGGTGTAACTATAAAAGTATGTAGTAGTACTACAAGTAAAGTATGTAGTACCTACATAATCAAGAAGAATATTGTCAGCACCCTGTGGCTGTGATTGAGGGTATCGGCGCGGCGAGTCGCTCGTTAGCGACGCGGTAATGAGCATTACGTCGCCGCGCCGCACCGCACCGCGTCACACCGCGCCGCACCGTACCGCGTCGAGTGATCGTGCTTATTGAGCCCATCGCCACGTCGCCACACCTAGCCATGAAGCCATGATCTTGTTACAGATAATTGCGATGTTGCCTCTTCATCACATTTTTTGGGTTATTTCTGTCGAAGTGATTATAAAATCGGAGGGATTTTATTTTTTGTGACAAATAAATTCGATGCTCATCAGAAAATGAAAAATGAATGTTGATTTTATTTTCAAAGTTGAGACAGAGGTCGTTTTTTAAATTATTTGATACTGTTGGTAGGTAGGTCCTATCCTTCATCCTATCTCTCGATTAATGTGTTTGATTGGCAGATTGCATATAGTAAACTAATTCTGAACCATTAGTTGTGATTTATTTTCTGTGAATAGACACACCCCAATTTAACTGCCAGCTAATGGGATCTTAGTGTCAGTACAATAGCCCATTCAGTTATCTAAGTATTTAAATTAACTGCACCTTGTTCGTAGGTAATATTGAAATATCTCAAGAAAGAACACTTAAAATGAAAATTCACATTCACATTTTTTCATTTTTTATTTATTCTAAGTCATCATCATCATACAAGTCTCCGTAAAACTTTTCGACTTCAGCGAGTATCTCTGCCTTCGAGGTGACGGTGGTGCCCTGTGACGTTTTGAGTTTCGTCAGGTGACAACGGGAGGAATGGGGCTTAGCAAATACCTTCGAGCCCTTGCTCCGCGCTATGGCTTGCTCTATGACTCGGGTATTTGCGCTCCGAGTGTCACGTCTGATTAGCTTCTTGACCTCCCTGTTAAGTACCTGACGCTCAGACGGTGTGGCATTCGGGAGTTCTCGTCGTTTCCTCATCAATATCAGTCTCTCTCATAACACATTGGTCGAAAGTGTTTATTGCCCACCTCGCGGATGACACGTAGCAGGCTTTCGGTGGCATCGTTAATGTCCTCAGTGGTTTCCAGCTTCGGCCTGGGGCAGCGTTGGTCTGACGGTCGACCTCGTTAGGCGCACTCTTTCGATTTTAAAATTAATATTCAGAGTGCCTCTAACCAGTCGGTGATCACTTCCGGTATTGACCCTGTTGATCACAGAGACATCTCTGAATACATTATTCTAAGTACAAACTCAATAAACATGTCTATGTGACTTAAAAAATTACACTACACGAAGTAGGTACATATGTAGCAATCTAAATACCTAGGTAGTCCTTGTGCGGGGTGGGTGTACTAAATACCTAGGTAGTCCTTGTGCGGGGTGGGTGTACTAAATACCTAGGTAGTCCTTGTGCGGAGTGGGTGTACTAAATACCTAGGTAGTCCTTGTGCGGGGTGGGTGTACTAAATACCTAGGTAGTCCTTGTGCAGGGTGGGTGTACTAAATACCTAGGTAGTCCTTGTGCGGAGTGGGTGTACTTAATACCTAGGTAGTCCTTGTGCGGAGTGGGTGTACTAAATACCTAGGTAGTCCTTGTGCGGGGTGGGTGTACTAAATACCTAGGTAGTCCTTGTGCGGAGTGGGTGTACTTAATACCTAGGTAGTCCTTGTGCGGGGTGGGTGTACTAAATACCTAGGTAGTCCTTGTGCGGAGTGGGTGTACTAAATACCTAGGTAGTCCTTGTGCGGGGTGGGTGTAGGTACTAAATACCTAGGTACTCCTTGTGCGGGCTGGGTATACTAAATACCTAGGTAGTCCTTGTGCGGGGTGGGTGTACTAAATACCTAAGTAGTCCTTGTGCGGGGTGGGTGTACTAAATACCTAGGTAGTCCTTGTGCGGGGTGGGTGTACTAAATACCTAGGTAGTCCTTGTGCGGGGTGGGTGTACTAAATACCTAAGTAGTCCTTGTGCGGGTGGGTGTACTAAATACCTAGGTAGTCCTTGTGCGGGGTGGGTGTACTAAATACCTAGGTAGTCCTTGTGCGGGGTGGATGTGCTTCACCGGGATCGAACTCAGAATGTACTAGTAGCCTGAGGCTGTGTGTTTCATTTTCAGGGTTGCGTACCCAAAGGGTAACCAACGGAACCCTATTAATAAGCCTCCGCTGGCCGTCCGTCCGTCTGTCTGTCAGCGGGCTGCATCTCAAAAACCACAATAGGTAGTTGTAATTTTCACAGATTGTGTATTACTATTGCCGCTATAACAGCAAATAATAAAAATTACGGCATATGGTACGTGTACGTGTGCGAGTCCGACTCGCACTTAGCCGGTGTTTTCATGTATTCTAAATAGGAATGGCCAATATCTTGCCTTTTTTATTTCATCTAAGTTCTATTTAGATCTCATTTTGTTTAAGACTGTGTCTGATGAATATGGATTTTCTCTATTTTTTTTTTAAATTTCAGCTATGAGTTGAGGCGACCTTTATCGAGAGTTAGGCACCACACCCCTTTCTAATTTATATAGCAAGTGAGTGACAGTCGGTTGTCCGACCGCGAAGCAGCTAAAATTTAGCATGTAAGTTCCTTGGGGAGTGTAGGATTTCCCGAAATTCCTACGAGAAAGGGAAAAAACGTGATATGCGCATATGAAGTGGCGACAAAAGCTAGTATTATTATCTACACTAATATTATAAAGAGGAAAGATTTATTTGTTTGTTTGTTTGAATTGAATAGGCTCTGAAACTACTCTACCGATAAGATATCTTTTAGCATTGGATAGCTACATTATCATGGAGTAACATAGGCTATATATTATCCCCGTTCTCCCACGGGAACGGGAACTACGCGGGTGAAACTGCGTGACGTCCACTAGTATATTATAAAGAGGAAAGATTTCTATTTTTGTATGTAATTAACGAATAAACTCAAAAATTGTCGGAGAGATTTGAAAAATTCTTTCACCATTAGAATGCTACATTATCCCTGAGTAATAAAGGCTATATTTATTACTAGAAAAAATTGGGATCCTTGAAAAAATTGCAGGGCGGCCGAAGTCGCGGGTGAAGTGCTAGTTTATAGGTAATATTAGTATGGATTTATACATTTTCAGGATTGTTGTAATTGCATTTTTTTTTCAATATTCGTTTATGGGCTTTTACGTATAGCGTATGTCAGTCCCATCGTATCGTAAACATTATTTTACTATCACAAGATGTGCGCCATGAATTGGAACAAACCCTTCACATCGTCGCCATTTGGTTGGGATAGATTTGTGTGGAACAAGCCTACATCAATTCTGTACAAATTCAGGGACCCTACTAAATTATTTCTACTAGACTTATACTGGACAAATTCCATCAATAAATGTTGTAGGTCCTTGACAAGTAATTGCATTTAAGTGATGCAATTTTTCTCTGGCATTCGAAAACGTAGTTTATTAGTTGTATGTATTCTTCTGTGCTTCTACGAAGAAACCGCTTCCTACATTTGTCGCTGTCTTTATTCTGTCCGTGCCGATTTTAAAGGGGAATTGCTCACTTATTCGATGTTTGGCTTAAACAAAATGATAAAATCTAACGTAATTAATTTTGCTATACTTATGAATCCTAGTTATATCCGGAAGAATAATTAGTATTCAAAGCAAATTCCGATGACGAAGTAACCAGACGACAGCTAAAATAGCGGTAACAGTTTAACAGCAAAAAAGAATCGATTTCTAATAAAGCACTTTTTACAGGTTTAGCCAGATTTGGGGAAACCCATTTAAATCTACATTTACATATTTTCTAATATTTTCTCGTCCTATTTTATTGATTTATCTGCATTTTATGTAAATAAATGTATCTAATGACTTTTAAAAAAATAGCACCATGGAGAGATGCCAGGTGTATGTGGTTGTGAAAAGGAAAGCAATATGCCAAGTCATCTTAGTTATACAAAGCGATTAGTAGATTGGTTCGTATTTGTAGAATTCTGACAGTTATGGTTTAATCTGAATCCTCTTAAACATTTACTAGTTAAGCGCATTAGGATAGTGAATAAGAGAGATATTATTTCCAGGTCACCTGCTATGAGTACCTTACTGAAGTATACCTACTACTAATTTACAGCAGTTTTTTGGAAAACATTAATAGGTTTACCAGCCCTGCACTGACACACGATGCGTGGTGTTTTGATCGTTCATTGGTAAGAACCACGTGTAAGTAATACCCGTCAGTGGGAATATTGAATACACTTGCAATTTACTAATTTATTCAAATTTTTATCCTTATTTATAAAACTGACTATTTAGCATCTAAGTTACTACTAGCTGTTACCTGTTACTAGCGGTCATAGATAATTCGAATTTAAAATTCAGCTGTAAATGTAAAAGGGAATGAGAGTTGCATACCACTCTAAATTATAATTGTTTTATCAATCGATAATAAGGTACTATTTTTTCTTCAAAATTATATTAATTCGGACTTATATACCTTTCCGACTATTTTTTTTTAAATATAAATTTGGTATTTTTACGTTTTGTTAACAACAAAGTGATTTGGATGGAGAGGGAGAGGAAGGCCAAAAAAAAGATGGATGGATTGTGTGAGGAGCGATATGAAAGAAAAGTGTGAGGAGAGTTAGTGATAGAGTGACGACTGATAGAACAGAATGGAAGAAAAAAACGTGTTGTGCCGACCCCAAGTAACATGAGATGAGGGTAGGGAGATGATGATGAAAACGTAAAAATACCAAATTGTAAAGTTACACATAATTGACACCCAAGCCAAGATTGAAATGTGTCATGTGGGTGGCAGGGCTCTCTAGGTTAATTAAAATAAATAATAATAAACATCTTTAATTCGGATAAGCAACATCCATATGGGTTAGTAAACAAAAAGGCAACTTATTCCTATGTTAGTCACCATATCAGCCGAAAGACGTTCACTGCTGGACATAGTCCTCCCCCAAGCGTCGCCACAACGATCGGTCCTGTGCGTCTCGCATCCAACGGCTACCCGCGACCTTCAGGTCATCGATCCACCTTGTGGGAGGCCTTCCAACGTTACGAATTCCGGTACGCGGTCGCCACTCCAGAACTTTTCGGCCCCATCGACCATCTGTTCTGCGAGCAATGTGCCCTGCCCAATGCCACTTTAGTTTGGCGATCCTTCGGGCTATGTCGGTAACCTTGGTTCTCTTGCGGATATCATCATTCCTGATTCGATCACGCAAGGAAACTCCAAGCTTTGCCCTCTCCATTGCCCTTTGAGTGACTTTGAGCCTTCTGATGAGGCCCATTGTAAGCGACCACGTTTCAGTTCCGTATGTCATCACTGGCAACACGCACTGATCATAGACTTTCGTCTTGAGACACTGCGGTATGTGGGACGAGAAGAAACCGCGCAACTTTCCGAACGCTGCCCAGCCGAGTCGGATGTTAGTAACCTTATAAATCTATATAAAGACAAGGATGTTGTTCGAGATACATATTCGAACAACATCTTCCGGATGGAGTTGGAGCTGACCAACACTCTGCTAAGCAAAGAGGCAGATCTCTGTTTGACGTGTGCTTGTGCAAACATACCTAATGCACTGCAGAAGCGGGGCAGCCCCATCAGCATCCTGAACCCATTATTATACTGGACCCGTAGGGCACTGATAGCCCACTGAGTATAGTTGGTCCACAGGCTGCACGTGTAAAATACTTGGCAATAAGCTTTAAAAAGCGTTATTTTGACTTCTTTGCTACAGCGTGCAAACCTGCGAGCCAACATGTTACATCGAACTGCCAGGCTACGTTCCCTCTCAATATCCACAACACAAAAACATGTATTGCCGGAGTTTCCGTATACTATACAGAATTTTGGGCAAAAATTAAATAAAGAAAATACTTTGATAAAATTAAAAACAATAATTAATTAATGCAAAGTTAACCAACTGTGTAGGTGTTGTGTTTATGGGACTGAGGAAAGTTTGGACAGCGGGAAGGGTATGTAGCTACTACTTATTGACAATAATTCTTTTAACCTCCTCATAACCAAGGGTGATGATCCATTTGCTGACTTGAGCTTTGCAGTCAGATTTGTTCATTTTGTAAATGTTACATAATAAATAATTAAAGAATTTTAAAATGACGTTCCGCAAGTTTACTTCTGTGTCTCCCTATAGGTATGGGACACACGTTTGTGGTCCCACGTTTAGTCAAGAGATCGAGATCAAATTGTAAGAGAGTATGTTTACGCAGCGCACAGTTTAGCATAAAGAGCTGTCTCACTGTCAGGACTTGACATTCTTTATACAATTGTGCAGTAGTACAACGAAAATGTTTAGAAGTCATGACCTCGAGGACAGCTCTTTGTGCCCTTTCCAGCTGTATCATACTTGTCTTTGGAGCGCCACCCGAGACTGTTATGCCAAATGTTAATATTGACAGGCAAAGTGAAAAGTAGACCATCCTTAATGTGTCTATATCAGCACTGTACTCATATCTCAGCCCTTTAAACACCGTTATTAGTTTTCTAACTCTGCCAGACAAAACCCTAACCTGGGCATAGGTAATCCATGAAATACTTAATACGACTTATAAGTATGCCCAGGTTTATTCTTGTTAGGGGTAGGCAAGTGCAATGGTTCGGGTTATTATTACACATATACTCTAACTGAAAAAGAGGTGTCAGGTAGTGAGAAGATTTTAGCAAAAAAGTCATACAATTTGTTTTTACCACATTTGAGGTCAAACTATTTGCTGTGAGCCAAGACATAATAATGCTAAGAACATGTTCTGCTCTGTTACGGGCTATATTTATTCTTGCATGTACCAGAAGGGCAGTATCATCTGCATATATGTAAATAGAACAGTTTGGGAGAGCTACATCACAGAGGGTATTTACGTACACCAAAAAAAGTGTTGGCCCTAAAATGGAACCTTGAGGCACTCCGCAGGACAATTCACTCTCATGATAGTTTTAACATAACTGAAGTGAAGGAGGATAAGGTTTTACGAGAGTTTGCATGTCTATTTCTTTCGCAAGCCATAGAGCCTAAACGGCTGAATAGATTTTAACAAATGCATTAGCATTGGATTCATCTTTAGTGCCGAAGTGCGGGCTATATGAATTTCCAAAAAAAGGAAACATGGTGGCAGCCGCTGTTTCGTAAGTAAAGTCATATTTATTTTCGTGGGATAGGTGCGGGTAGGTAGTCATGTGGGGTATCAAAATAAAAGGCTTGAACAGACGATTCTAAATAATTAAGTAAGTAACTGAAAAAAAAAATGACTTGTGTTTTGAACTTTTTGTCGTGTGTTGCAGTTGGGTTTTTGTCATGATTTTCATGTTTATTTCTCCCTCCATTTCCACGAACTAATGAACTAATGTTCTGCTTTGAACACTAATTTTAAGTTCATGTCCTTCTCGCTGCCGAAAGACCAACTTTTTCTTTCAGTCCTAAGGCGCCACTCGTTTACTGCCCTACTCCAACTGTCACCTCCACGTCTGCCATGTGGCCCAGCTGTCCAACTTCATTTGAGTTCCATAATAATTGCTCCCGCTGCAACACTGCTACTATTGCGTGTAGAACCTGAATGAAGTTGGCACAGGGGCGTGGGGACTGTCACAAGCAAGCAGAGGCCTATGTCCAGCTGTGGACGAAGTTGAGCAAGTGATGACATTCACATTTCTCGACATTTCAAAAGTGCCTGTAAATGGTTTATTTGAAATAAATGCTTTGAATCTTGGATAATTATGACTGACTACGGCGCATTTCTGCTGACTACGACATCTTGATGGTTTCGATACGTGTTTTGTTGGCTTCAGTAACACATTTCTTATTGTATATGTTTGTTTGATACTTTACGCACATTTTATTAACAATTGATTTTGTAATGGGTTTTGGTAAATGGAATATACCTAATTTTTGTTCTTTACAGACCTTTTTTGTGTAAGTCCATAGGTCCGTAGGTAGGCCCATTGTAAATGGACTTGAATATCGCTTGAAATTGTGTTCGCTCAAATGCCATTAATGGGCAACAGGCAAGATAGGCCGCGTTTCTGCATCACGTATTCCAAACATACTTATTACGGTAGAATTTAGAAGTAGAAGGGTAAAGGTATGATGTTAAAAGATTAAAAAATAGTTATTTTAAATTTTCTGAATCCTATTTTAATTATGGGTTTGATAGAAAGACAGATAGAATTATATTAGCTACTAGTGGACGTCACGCGGTTTCACCCGCGTAGTTCCCATTCCCGTGGGAGTACGGGGATAAATTAAGGCATATGTTACTCCCTGATAATGTAGCTATCCATTGCTGAAAGAATTTTTCAAATCGGTCCGGTAGTTTCGGAGCCTATTCATTTCAAACAAACAAACAAATCTTTCCTCTTTATAATATTAGTGTAGAAGTGTAGACTAAGTAGTTACATGTTAACAATATGGGCTGTCAGACTTGACTAAAGCCCCTTAAGCCTGTAAAATGCTTGTTTCCTCAAAACCCATCTCAGATAATATGCATACCTACTATGAAATATACATAGCCTCATAATAAGGTCGATTTGACCAAGATAATTGGTCTTTAGAAAAACTGTGACCTCAGTTTGAGTTTGTTTTGTTGTTTCTTTTCAAATTAGTACCGATTCGGGAAAAAAACACGGACCTCGTTTTTTTCTTTCTGTGTGTCTTGACGATACTATATATCTTTAGTTTATATGATAAAGGTAGACACGTCATAAAGCTAGGTACATATGGCTAGGTAGGTGTTATCGAGACAAGGATGCACAGAGCACTTTGATTAAAATTGTATGCTTTTATTCTTATTCTTCTTATTATTTCTCTGGTGAGGCTCTGTTGAAGACTTTTGGAGAAAGTCAATGGAACTCCTCAATAGATGCAATTATAGGTACCCAGGTAAGTACATCGCTCATAATTCCCGCACGGAACAAATATTTGTATGGCCTACAGATAGGTGTTCCAGGTCTGGCTGTTTGTGTATGTGAGATTATATGTATGTAAACGAAACCACGATACAGGAGAAATTCCTAGTGTGGGGCAACGTTTTTTTTTAAAAAGTAAAGTAAAGTACCTACTGGCTGCTACCAGTTTCCACGTGCATGCCATTGAAAATGGAAAATAAAATAAGATAATAAATAAAGTAATAACCCCTTTTTGTAGTCGGTTTTCAAGAACTTAACTAAGATAGGCCTATGTGAAGGTTTGGTAACGAGGCACAGTTTCAGTAATCAGTGCCGGTTTGTTTCTGGAATCAATATCACAATTTGCATTTCGGATTTTTCGGAGACTATGAATAAAGGCTATTTGGGATGGTTCCGGCCGACGTCACCCGCCGGAATGTTGGCGTTGTTTCCAAGTTTCTGAAGTGATGGCTCATCTAGTGAAGTGCGCGTGGGCTACACCTAGACCAACAGTTTTACACTTAAGAAGACAACGCACAGTGCGAAGCACAACACTACAAAACAGTCCAATTGTAAAATATTCCGAAAAACTAACTGAAACAGAATAATTCGGCTGGAAACCTCCTCCTATTTTGGAAGTCGGTTAAAAAATATGTAGAAACATACCTATCTGAAACGATAAATTCTCATGGTTAGACTTATTGCCTGAAAGTTAATAAAAGAGTTTTATCGCCATGGATAAAAATAGAACGGGCACCTAAAGATTTAAATTATTCGACTGTTAAGAGGTACTTAGGTTTAGTCAGCAGACAATGATTTCTTTTGCGTGACAGATTTTCCTTTTTGTACCTGGACCTTGGTACCATAAGTGCTCACAATCTAATATGACGTAGCTTTGGTAGCTACCTTCCCAAAACTCTATTGCGTTCATTGAATTACATAGTGCCCTATTTATTCTGAATTTGTTTTCATTGTCCTTAATACCTTTCAAAAATATTATACTGATCAATGAATGGCATTGTGTTAATTTACACAAACGCCTCTGAATGATTTTGAATGCGTAATTTCAACATTATGTAACAATCTAATAACCTCCCTCGACGCTTAACTAAAAAATGTGGAGCCCCTTTCGTGTGAAAGGCTTCTAATTACAAATTAGAGCGCATTGTATCGTAACGAAGCAAGTAACGGTCGCCGGCGGCCGTCGGCTACGCTCGGCGCGCGTCGGGAGCGCTCGGGCGCGCCCGGGTGTGCTCGCCGCTCGATGCCCAATCAATGTAATTAGCGTAGCTCTCGACGGGTTAATGTTCAATTTGGCGCGTTGTCCGAGCCAATGGAAAGCGCGCGGCGGGCTGGCGCGGCGCTGATTGGCCCGCGCTCGCAGCTCCTAATTATTGGCCGCGGTGGAACAATAGCGCGGCTTGGTGCCCGACCGCGCTAATATGGCGGCGGGACGTGTCATTGTTTTACAATTTATTAGCGCACAGTTGTAATGGCGGCGTGTGATTTATCGGTTGTTTACTTGTGTAATATGTATTGCAATTTGCAATGTAAACTAATAAAAAACTTTTTTATGCTTACTCTAGCTAACTTCAATCAAATTTAGCATCAGAGGAAGGTAAGTGAACAGTGTTTTTGTTTATCGTTAGATAGGTACTGTTGTTTTTAGATTCTGTGTTTATTAGTTGCTTAGCGGTAAAACAAAGTTTGAAAGTTTTAAACTAGCCAGCGAGTTTGACAAGTAGTCAAACTAGACGCTCAAGATTTAAACTTTTTAAACCAAATGTGACCATAAATCAATATTATTGATTCTACAAAAAAAAAATGCAAATTTTTGACATTCTATATACCTATTTATCATAGAGGTAGGTATCTACTCCCACGAAACTCTAGTACCTGTACGAGTACATACCTACGTAAACTCACTGTTACTGTACATGAAACAAACTTGATTTTTACATGTTTAGTTGTTAGAGAAATTACGGGTTAAAACATATATTCCTCAAAAAGAATACAATTCACTTATTATGAGAAATACAAGTTATTCTTAAATACTAAATACTTACGTTGACTTAAGAAATGTAAAATGTTTGACAAATCTGTGATCTATAATACTTACGTGCACACTGTTGTAGTACCCTACCTACAGTTTGGAGCTCAGTCATACATATCTTCCTAGACTTCAGGTAACTTCCAACTTTTCTGCTCTTTCGACGTATTATGTATTACAGTATAGAGTACCTAACAGAAGGTTTATCAATGAATCTTTAACTTTTTGTGTGTATTCGTATTATTTTCTGTACGAAAATGTACCATCAATGCTCTGTAGACCTGCACTTACTTACATTCGGCAAGGAGCTGCTCCATGCAACATTAGCTGCTTTAATAAAAAATATTTTTTTAGTTTGAAGAAAAAAGTTTTTTTTCTTAAAAATTAGGAATTTATTTAAGCAACGCACAGGCATAACTTTACGGACGACTGATGTCGGCTTTCTGAGGTCGTTTATCTGTCAGTTAACCACTAATCAATCAATAGCGTCATGACAAATAGCGTTAACGAACAGATAAACGACGGACGAAACCTGCCATGAGACAAGTTATGTTTAGCTGATATTTTTGCTTCAGAAGGTCTTAAGACATTTAAACAACTCCATAGGTACTCGCAGGTAACCAATTTATATACACGTTACACATCAACCAAGATACTGAACTAACCCTAAAAACCGACAAATCACAGTGTATTTCAATATTGGTATAGCTCTCTCGTGATACTGGGGCTAAGCTGGATAACTCAATAGTTAATGTTGTCCAGCTTAGCCCCAGTAGGTATCACGAGAGTGCTCTCATTAAGACATATTCTATATCTCTTAATGAGAGCATGAAGAGATATGATACGGCGGGTTATTATGACTATATCCATTCTCTTTCTGCATTGAAGTAGCATAGGTACTGGGAATGAGTCACAAACTTGAAGTAGCTCCAAAAATATTTTCATTAGAAACCAAGTAGCTTCATTATTGATTCAAATACAGAGTACTTGTATCCTATGGTGCGGCGGACGTCACTGCTTACTGCTACTTAGCTAGCTTAAAGACTTCAAGTGCCTTCTTCTGCCGAATAAATCTAAAAACGTTAAAAATCAGAGTTCTTATTCCTACTCATCATCATATTTCAACGTTCTTTATGAATCTCAATTTAATAATAGGGGTCAGTGCAGCTTATTTCATCTTTTAAACTACGCAACGGATTTTAATGCTGTTTTCATCAATAGACAGCGTGATTCAAGAGAAAGGTTTATATGTATAATTCTTCCTGAAATTCCTATGGGAACGGGAACGGCAAAGATGGGAAATGTGCGTACGAAATCGCGGGCAAAAGCTAGTCTTTTATAAACTTTAAACAGTATTCAGCCAATAATTGTCTGTCTGTCGGTTTTCTCGTAAACTGCAACAAAATCACAATGCACAACGTGCTGTCGGAGCTTTGTCATAGATAAACGAGGAAGGTTCGTGTTCAATAGGAACCGGGGCGAGCTGCTAGTCTTCCATAAATCCTTCTTAGCACATCACTTCAGTAGATCTGTCGCAAAATCCATAACGTTTTCTTAGCTCTTCCTTATTTCATCCATGTTTATTCCCAACACTGTTCCCAGGTCACTCATTCCTATGCTTCATCTTTTCAAACATTGATAACTAAACACGACTCACTCACTCTCAGACTATACTATCATTCTTTCCATTCGCGTAGTGTCTCGAGCAAACCCTATCTTACTTACAGCTTATATATGTAACAGATTAAGAGCTTATTTTAGTACACATGGCACATAGGTACTGCGTAATCCTACAGAGCATGGTTTTTGTTTGAAACATTTTCTTGTAGTGTGGATACATTACACAAACTTACTTGCATTTCCCCAAATTTTGCGAATTTGCAAGCAACAAATCTCTTTTGATATCTGTGAAGGCTTGCCGAACTCACACGGCTTTGTATGACTATGAAAGAAAATCAAGCAATGCAAAACAGCTTTCAGTAGATAGGTATTCCATTAACAGCTGTTTTTCGTGAATGGATTCATTTGAGCACAAGATTGAGTCAGTGCCAAATCTAGTCATAAACTTTTTTTTTATGGCTCGCATCCTATTCGGAGTTCGTGACAGGTGTTGTTTAATAAAGCAGAGAATGTATGAAAGAAACGTACAAAATTGTCACCAATCAGTTTTATTAAATAGGCCCCAGGAGTAGCATAAGCGCAAAAGACTTGTCCATTTGACATAAGTTGTCGTTCATCTTATAGAACTTCAGAGTTCCCTAAATAAGTTGAAGACACATATTTAATTCACAAAGACTCAATAACATTAGAAAACACATTTGATGAGACAGTTTTCTACACTATGTTGATTTTTGAAGGCATGAAACGTTTATTTTATATCGAATTAGTCATTTAATATTGTAGCAGAATGTTAAAGTTGCTGTTGTCCAGAAAACTGTAGGTTGCTACCCGTTTTCTTATATCTCTATCTACCTAAAGATTAATTTAATCAAAACATTATTACCTACTTGTAAATATGTATTAGAAGCGAATGTACCGAATACTGAAACCATAGGCTGAAATCTCGTCAAGACTCAAATGGTTTTTTCGACATCAAAAATTGACTTTCCTTCCCTCAATAGACAACAGAACAAATTTGAATACTGTATATTTAAAAAAAGATATCCCTAATTATATTACGGTGTAGTGACAGCCCTGGCAGCTGGGCGGCGGCGGCGGGTGGCGGTAGGGCTGCCACGCCCCGCAACTTAGGTTTTTTAATCAACCGCCCTCTGTCATTAGTATGCCGTATAATGGAGAGCACATGGGCGGCCTAGCCCGCAGATATAGCTCCGCATAGACGCTCTTAACTCGTTTACACGCCTATATACTAATATATCATTATATCACATAGTTGCTGTCACTGCTCAAGGGTGGAGGCTCTGAATACTTCAGAATTAATAAATTAAAACCTATAACTATTGGGCCGGAATTTTAATATCAGTAATATATAATTTTTTTCGCTGTTGTTGATGACTGCATTGAATTCGATGTTCAGTCAAGACAAGATTAATGTGACGGCTTTTGGTTTATAATATCTAAATAGCTATAGCATAATAGACCAAAAATATGTACTGTGCCGAATTCACTACCCTTGTACATACTTTATTATAAAGATCAACTAAATAGATGTACTTGTATGTACCTTTCCCTTGAATAAACTAGAGAAAGAATGAAACGAATTTTTTCGTATTTTCAATTCAACCAAAGGAGCCAAAAGAAAACAACGCACATTCAGATAAAGCCTCCTAATATGTCCTGCTCGTCGCGAGTCGCGAGTCGTGAAGCGTGCAGCAAAAAGCCAACTCGTTCGCACTGCTACAAATATCTCACAAAATAAAACGTCGACGTCGACACAAAACGATACGCGTCGCAAAATGCCTATAACTGAGTTTGGTGGGGCTCATAGGTTGTATAGAGGTGCAATGGGCGCGCAATTATGCACCCTCCGGGCGGGGTGGGCCCCTGCCCCCCTGCTCGGGCCCCCGCCCGGGCCCCGCGCCCGCGACACTCAATAAAAAGTAGTGTTGCGCGAATTTGTGGTGGCCCTACGACGAGCACGTCACTACAGTAGGGCTGCTACCGATGTGAAAGGATTTTCCTTTTTATTAAATTATTTTTGTACGATTCAGAATTTGTTTTCTCGTTAATTTGAACCCAAAGAAACTTTGTTTTTAATATCCAACCTTTTAAGCTTAAAGTCCAAAAAGCAAATCAAACTGGTTTGCTCTTTATGGACTTTATGTCAACCAAATTAAGATTTTTAGGTTTTTTTTTTAGTAAAAAATCGTTAAAAAATATTGGCTCGACGACTAAGTTCAAAAAGTCGTCTGAAATAAATATTTTGCATTTGGTTGAATTATTTTCTATCAGCCTGAGTTGTATTGTTTTGTTTTATTTATGTTTCTTCCAGCGTTCTATATGATTATATTGGATCTGCACAATGAAAGTTTTAAGTGACGCCACAACGAAATAAAATCAAGCATTGGATTTGCAAACATAGATTTGTTTGAAATCGAAATTACATAGAAATAGGAAAGAGAAAAAAAATGGGTATAAAACAAAATCAGGTCAAGACCTAGTTATCCGTAGTAAGACATGTAAGCTGTTGACGTTGCGGTATTTTTTTATAAAATTCGTTAAAAGAAGTTAATTCTTGTTCTTCAGTGATGAACATTATCTTCGACTGTTTAGTGACTTGCTTTGTCTGTCCGAATGTGTTGTTGTTGCAGCGCAAATATACGCGTAAGTTCGCAAACGTTTCCACTATTTGGAGCAGTGTGCGCGGAGCACAAGAGGTTCGTGAACATAGTGGATACCGACCATTATGGCGCGTTTACATTAAGTCGGTCATCGAATGCGGCAACCACATTCGGTTTAACTGAATTAATTAATCGAATTGGGCTGTTTACATTAAGTCAGTCACCGAATACGGCGACCGTATTTAACCGAACAATGAGTGGCGCGCTTCAACAAATCAGCCGTGATCAGTTACCGAAAACGGTCTGCGGCCGAATACGGCTAACCGAAAACCTGTTTACACTAGTTGGTGATCGAATACGGACTACAACCGAACCGGTCAAATTAACCTAATGTAAATGAGCCATTAGGTACGTAACTATGTCTAACGAACTGCATCTCATCTATCCTGTCGGCAGTACTAACATAGGCTAAATAATTTTGTTACTAACACAGTGGACCGCATTTGTAGTCTGAACAAATAAATAAATTATTATTATACTTTTTATTCATTATTCTTACATACTAATTTACATTTTTAAATATTTCTTAAAAACAACATATAGTAAAAAAAATATTAAAAATATAAAAAATAGTAGTCCGCCGGTGCCGGGAGCAGGGTCCAAGCTACCGGTAGTTAGGGCTCCAGAGAAAGAAACCTCCTCACAATACGAGCCGTATCGAGGAGTACTGCCTTCTGTATCAGGCCCTTTATCCAACCGCGTAACGCCAGCTTCGACAGATGATCGTCGAAGCTATTGGTCATCAGGCCATTGACCGTAACAACTATCGGCACAATGACAGCTGAGCTCACATTCCACATGTCCACAACCTCGTATGCTAAGTCGAGATACTTGATTTGCTTCTCTTTCTCAGCCTTCACGAGGTTCTCGTCATGTGGGATGGTAACATCAATTATCATTGTGCGGCGCGCTAATCGGTCTATCACCACTATATCAGGCTTCTTGGCAACAACAGTCCTATCAGTGATGATAGACCGATCCCAGTACAACGTGACATGGTCATTTTCGAGAACTGGGTCGGGCACATACTTGTAATACGGTACCTCAGAATCCACAAGTTTGTATTTCAAAGCAAGTTGTTGATGGATAATCCTGGCCACTTGGTTGTGCCTGTGCAAGTACTCGCCGTTAGCCAGACGAGAACAACCAGAGATAATATGTCTGATGGCCTCACCCGGACAGTGGCATGCCCGACATACGTCCACCGTCCCGTCCTTCATAATATGCCTCCGGTCGTTATTATTATTATTAACAATAATCTCTTTGTTCATTGTTAAGCATTATTAGCGTACACAGGGCCGTCTTGAGTATATTCGGTGTCTAGACGCAAAAGACAGCCTGCGGCGCCATGGCACTGCATCTTTAACTACACAATATGTGATACACTACACTAAAAAAGCAAAAGAAAATGCTTTTACAAATGGTAGTTTTACCTTCTAAGACTACCTAAAATGAAAGAGCAAGCGGAACGAGCTCGAAACATCTTTCACCTAGCCTCGGAAAGGTTGGCCGCTCTTTTGTCTATGTAAGTAGGTGTACATAAATAGAGACTGCTTAAGAATGAGGCAACGTAGGATACAAGAGCGAGCGAAGCGAGCTCAGAAATCTAGGCTAAATATGAAAAGGATAAAGACTGCTAATTTTGTACTACTTGTGCCTATACTGAGGTCAAAAAGCTGAAGTCGTCTCAGCCTTTGTTAAATTTTATCAATCGATCATGATCTAATCTAACGGGGAAGCTTAATCATAGGCGAAGGAAGGCGAGTTAAAGAAGGAAAGGAAAATTAGGGCACAGTCTAGTGTCTGTGAAACGGCAAAACAGTGTCAGACACGTTAGTGCCAGACACTAATGTGTCTAGCAGTTCTGGCACTGTTTTGCTAGCAGAATATGCTGGACGAGCTATTGCTGTTTTACATCTAACTAATAAATACACCATATAATGAATTTATAGGCGTCGTTATGCGTAGTAAATATTCTAAAATAAAATGATTTTTTATGTATGGACTTTATACTACAGAAGCGCTTATCCGTATCTAATTCAGCGTCTTTTTCAGCGAATAATTGGGCCTGGGACCTAATGGTAGTAGGTAGGCCTAGTCATGGCGGTGCATGGCATGGTTGGCATTCCCGGGTTTTTGGGCACCTTGCACCCCAGGGTAAAGACGGCCATGAGCATACCTGTGGTTTTATCAGATCCAAATATCGAAATTCTAAATCGTTTATTGCAATCCATAATGTACATAAACAGGTGGTAAATATTAAAAAAAAGGGTTGTGGACCCCGTCAGACGCAAATTTTTTTTAAATAGTTAAGAGGGTAAAATAAAACTCACACACCTACACATTATATTATAACATCCGGGTAAATCTTGTCAAGCTGTCAGCAGGGAAATACTGACAGTCGTCGAGCTTCTTACTTACTTTTTTATCCGAGTTATACTTTTCTGAGACATGCTTGCACTGGATGGACAGGTACAATGAAATAAGCGTGTTCGTCTCATCAAGATACCACTTCAGACATTAACTTTCATGGTTCTCACAAGGTTTGTCTAACGTTTTAAAACATGACAGACGAACACAACAAACTTTGACTCATGTTTGGGTACCATGAATAAAAAATTATGTCCATCTATTAATAAAGTTAAGCTTAAATAAAATTAACGGCCTTATTAATAAAAAAATCTAACCAAAACTTTCCAATCGGTTTCAAAACTAATTATTTGGATTAGTTTTGATACTCATCATCTGCCTGGACTTCTCCCAACTAGGTATAATGGGGTTGGCTTTACTGATACTGATAAGTAGTGTTTTTTTTTTATATATGAGGCTGTAATATTTTCAAGAACTCGTTATTAATTTATTTTTATTATCAAAACTAGCACTTCGCCCGCGACTTCGTTCGCGCGGGTTTAGTTGGTACTCCACGAACTTTATCTCCCATCTAACCTCTCAAAGGGTAATGTGTAAATTACTTATTGAGAGACCAAAACGTAGGGCGGTTCACTCGCAACATTTTTCTTACTTACAGTATTTTTAAAACCGTCGTAACTTTTAAACGAAAGGTCCGATTTGAATAGTTTAAAGTGTAATTTACATGTACATAATCAACCATAATTATCAAATAATTTAATTGTTTATGGATTAATATCATGATACCAAAATCACCACTATTGCATTCCACCCGGGTTTTGTTTGAATAATTTGATCAAAAAGCGATCATTGCGACTTAACCATGATAGTTAGATATATACCCTCGCGGATTTTTTTGTAGATATTTATATTTTCTATAAAACTGTAGTACATCACTTTGCTCTATTGTCAATAGTTTCCGCAGCGTACGCGATATAAGGATCTTTTTGGTATTTTTTTCACACCTTGGGTTACATTATCATAGTTTTCATACGGATCCCTAACTTTTTTGAAAATATTCTATAGCCTATGTTCATCAGGGATAATGTAGGATTGTAATGGTGAAAGAAATTAAATCGGTCCAGTAGTTTCGGAGCCTGTTCAATTCAAACAAACAAACAAATCTTTCCTCTTTATAATATTATTATTAGTGTAGATGACTACGCGCTAAGTTACAGCACACAGAGGCACTACATTGTTATCGTAGTAAGATCGGAAAAGGCTTTTCTTGTACAGTTAAATTATCTACTTAAAAAAGTTTTTTTAAGTAGATAATTTATTTATTTATTTATTATATGTACACACAATATACTTATAAAGAAAATTTTGAACATAGAAAAGAGCACAAAGGTACTGCTTATTTCCACAGAAATTTCTTCCAGCAGACCTGCGACAGAAGAATTTGATTAGAAAAGTAGACACAGTGTGTAAAGAAACAGAGAAGGAAACTTAAAATAAACTATACTAGCTTAACTAAAACATTATTATCTTATAATAAATACAAATCTAATTACAATAAACATACAAACAAATATACACAAATAGATTTAATTCTTCTGATGAGAAGATGTTTCTGAACGTCAGGAAAATTCTCTGATTTTATAGAATTTATCATCATCAAAAGTAACAAGATCCTTAGTAATACGATTCACATTTTTTTACATGTCTTAAAATGGATCTAGTAAAAAAGGAAAGTAAAATAATACTTAAGGTCATAGATGCTGTGTTAATTTTGTTGTATTGTCCGATGAAACATTTATTTTATGAGTAAAAACACACTGACTTATTTAATATTTCCTAACAAGAACTATTGTTTTAGGAAATATGCTAAATATTTATATTTAGTTGCATAAAAAGAAAATACTAATTTTCATGTAGGTATGCCGCATATGTTATTATCAAAACTCTTTAAAAAGCTCCAAACATACCTAGGCACAGTTTTACTTATACTATCTAGTATGTGATAGGATTAATAAGTTTGTAAATGCACTCAAACAAGTTAAAAATGTTACGGACATGAAAACTGCAGTTACTTCGTACCACGCTTATATAGAATCATTGCTACGCTATGGTCTTGTAATGTGGGGCAATAGCGTCAATCAAAGTAGAGCATTTGTCGCTCAAAAAAAAATGTATATGGGCAATTTATGGACTAAAAAACTTGATTTGCTACCATTGGCCTCTCTATACATTTATGAAACAGTTATATTCGTAGCTAAGAATAAAAACATTTTCAAGACAGTAAACGATCTATGCCCTCGAAGCAGAAGAGATCCTTATACACTGGTTGTTCATGATTTGCCAAGACTAACAAAATACAATAGGAACTGTCTAGCAATGTGTGTGCGTCACTAAGTATAAGGTTGTTGAGGATGAAAATATTGTATAGGTGGTTAAGTGAACGTAGTTCTTATAATTTGAAAGAGTTTATTTTTACTAAATTTTAACTAGTTTCATTAATATTATAGGTAGTTTGCCTAAATTTTTTGCATGCTATAACATAGCAAAACATGTTTGTGCCTTTTTATTTAGTTTAACACCATTGTATACCATCTTTTACACGAATATATGATTTATTATTATTACTATTTATGATAGTACCTGTGATGGACAATATCGAAACTAACATCGAATATCAATCGCCTAAAAAGATCACGAGAATAGTTGTCCAGTCATTGTGGACGCTGCTGCTGCCACCGCCATAGGTAGGACACTCAAGTTCATTCAATAAACATCAATCGGTCTGTCTTGCCTATTCCCAAATATATTGTGGTCAGCTTCCAGTCAACCCGGATGCATCTAGTAACCAGTATTTTGCATGCAGTCATTGCCTACCTACTGGGTAATTTGGTACCTACCTCTCGTAATCCGAAACGACTGTCAACTACCTAGCACACATTACTGGGACCAATGAATTAACGTACTTTCCAAGGCGAAGAAGAGGCTCAGTATGTAATGGATGGTTCCCCATCCACAGGCCGACCTCAGCGAGCGTCGCTTAGCCTTGAAGGTGGACCGTGCGGCTGTTATAGTTTAGCCATGAGCTCCTCGTAGTTATTGCATAAATACTTATTTATGCGATAGCATCCCAAATACTGGAAAGTAAATCCCGGATTGACTTGTAAGACTTTGTTCTAACAGAGTTAGTGGTCAACAGTGGGGTAAATTAATATTATTTAGGTACAAGAGGAGACAGTAAAAGACAGTCAACCTGCCTTTTCCAACTTTACGGTCGGTTGTAGCAGAATACCAGCAGGTTTGTACCTAGGTACCTATTATGACATCTTAAAACCATCATGATAACGGTGTGGGAGGGAGACGGAGTTATACAAGACGCATAACACTATCCCTTTTTCACAGCTTAATCATGACGGCATTAGCACTTCATAATAGGTCCCCTGACCTCCACAGCTCAGCTGCTGAGTGCTTACCCGATGTTAAGCCTGGAATAAAATATCTACAAATGACATTCTGGACCAACGGTTTAAATCGGGATCATTATCAAAACCTCAAATTCATATTTGTGTATTCGCGTAGAGTTGTAACTCTTACAAAGAACAACATCCGTAAGAAACGTCTGTCCGTATGTCACAGCCAGTTTTCTCCAGATCTACTGGAGCGATTCTGTTGAAATTTAGTACACATATGAACTACTGTGCCTCAGACATGGGCGCGTTACGTAAATAAATACATTTTGAGTATGGGGGTCACTTTTGGGGGTCAAACTAGAAAACTTGAAAAAAAAAATATTCAAACTATCGTGTGAAATTAAATGAAAGAGCTTACTGTAAGGGAGGGCTGTGGGGGATTTTTTTTTCATATTTTTAAAAATACATATAATGCTTAGAAGTTATTCAAGAAATTACTGATTACAGGAAGACCTATAAGAAGCATATAGTGTTAAAAGAACATGTTACAATAATGAAATTGGTTCGGAAGTCTTTGCACGCGTGTTCGACTCGCACTTGGCCAGTTTTTATTCAACTGTTTCCTAAAAAAAACTAAACAATTTTTATTGTTCAAGTCGATCAGTCAGAGAGTTGAAATTTGAGCTTGAGCTCCGTCTCACATTCAATTATATTAGCATGTGTCCGACTTCTAGGCACGGTCACAACTGGTGGTGTGGTATGATTTGTTTCAAGTGCACCAAATGTTCTGAATACCGGTTACATGTACTTGGTGATTATAATTACCGACCAGAAGTAATTTAGTTTAAAGTAAGTGTACGTACACCGACGTTACAGAGTAGGTAGCTTGCTCACAGCTTTACTGGACGGGCAAACACGTATTTCAGCAGTTAGGATCATTTACAAGAAAGGACAAAGCCTATCAATTTAGTATTATAAAAATCAAAGTCTTGACTTATTGACATTTGACAGACAGGCAACGCTCAGCATAAGCTGGGGGCTACTTCTAAGCCCGAAGTCTGTAGTTATGGGCTTAGTTGCGGGCGTATTCTACTCCATCTCACCTACGGACTTACGATTAGTCACGAGCCTGAGTGGTTAAACGAAGTAAAATAGGGCGCAACTAAGCCCGAAACTAGGGACTTCGGGCTTAGAGAGTAGCCCCCCTAGACGTCGACTTGTGGGGCATAAAATATGGGCTTATAACTACAAGCTGCATGTAAGCACAGATAATACGTTTAGTACGGATCTGTGTGTGAATTAATTTTATCTAGACTTCTATCTTTAGTCCAAATCACCAGAAGAAATTATTCGTCATAGGTTACTTCTAGGCAAGCGTGCTCCATCTTCGACCACATCATCGCTTACCATCAGGTGAGATAGTGGTCAAACGCGAGCCTATCAATAGTAAAAAAAGGCAATAACAGACTAATGCATTTACGTCAAAGTTCATGCAATGGTTTCAATGTTATTATTATTCAAATTTGCTATAAGCAGTAGATTACCTAATTCTGTAAGCTATGTATTAGGTAGGCATTACTACTAACCTAATGGTTAAGTACCTAATTTGAATTTCCAGAAATAAATTCTTTACCCACAGGCTGGACCTTCTTAAGGACGGACCTGTATAAAATAACCTAAACTTCATAGTTTATCACTACCTTTGAATCCTATTTATAATACCTGCTTACCTATATCTACTATTCGTATTGAAAATGATCTAGAGAAACTGAGGTGAGATTAATATAAACAGATTCCGAACATCCACCACCACACCCACACCTTACAGATCTGACACATAATGGGATGTATAGCTCTTGTTATGTGACAGTATATTTGGGGTACAATACAGTTCGGTTATAAAAACATCGAAGCTTCCTTAAGGTGACGGACGGTCAGATGTTCCTTGTTGTTTCAACTTTCCCTGGCTGATGCTGAGGCCAGTTGGATGAGCTATTCGGACAAAAGTACCATATTGGCAATTATTGTCCGCTCAACTAGATGGTGGAAGAATGTCAAACTTCTTGCATTGGCTCAAATAGGCGATTTTTTTGTAATTTTTTAATTTATTGTTCCTTAGTTACTTTTGACTATTTTAAATACGGTAATTAAATTTTTGTAAGTGTTGTAAATAACATTCAAACTTATGGAGAACTGTATGGAAGTAGTCATATCTTATTTAAAGAAGGCAATTGGCTATTAATACTGCAAAAAATCGTTTTTTTTTTCAGGTGTATAAGTTTATTACGCCTGATATTAGAACCGCTGTCTCTGGTAGATCTACTCGTAGTTCTACATTTATAATGACGAGTTAATACTCGTTATTTGTGCTAACCTGTAGCTTAATGAGCCTGTTTAAAAGTAGAGACATATTTTCACAGCAATTTTATATAATTCGCTGGAGCTTAAATTTGTTTATTTTAATTATAATTTAACTGTCTACAAATTGTTAGTCGTTTAGCAGGTTCTTACGAAAAAATTACTTACTTGGAATCATACAAAACAACTGTCATCGGAAAATAAAAACTGTTAGATCGCGAGTAGAAGACGAAAGACCGGGAAGGTCTTTCGTTCGGAGGAAAATCCTGAGATGCTGGATGATAAATTGATTTTATATTTAATTTAACTCACACACTGATCATATAAATCAATAGTTGCCAAATATGTACGTATGTGAGTACTATGTCCCCTTACTAGCAAACTTATTAATTTCACCTCTGCTGGCATTTCTTTTTTGTGTATTTTTGAAAAGAGTAACTATGGAGTTTCTTGTCCGTTCTTCTCCATAAGAATCTACCTTCATCTAATTTTGTCCAATAAACGTTATTATTATTATTATTATTTATGGTATGTCTTGAACAATCTCGGGACCCTGAGGTCCCGGTCCTTTGGTAGGCGTACGAGGGGCCGAAGCCAACTCGCAGAGGCCCCGTTAGACATTTCTAATGGAATGGGGCACCAACCGACGATTATCCCTATATGCACTATCAAAGTATACCTAAGGACAATCCCCGGTAGGTGCAAAACTATTGCATAATATGGAAACAAAAGGTGGCAGGCTATGGGTTTGGGTGGTTTAGTGGATTTATTAACGTATACTATGAAAGAACTATTGGCCCCTGCCTGACCACTGAAAATATACACGGCTTTAAAATGGCAGGGGGTGACTTGCACACTCACTAAATGGGCCCCCGAAAACGGTCGCTAGCACAAAGTGACGTAGCTCCAAGGAGGCAACATATCCTGAGGTGCTAGAGGAGTGGAGAGGTATACCACGGCTATCAGGACAATCCCGGAAGTACGGTCAAGATCCCTACCAGCATCTTACTGGATTATACATCCTTCTCCCGAGCACGTTTGCTCTTGCGAATCTCCACTCAGACCGGCCGATTAAGGCAAGAAAGAGGTGGGAGCTCTGTTCCTCGTCAGTGTTTACTCCAGCCAGCCAATGAAGGCAAGCCGGAGATGAAGAACAAGACTTCTCCCGGGAGATCAGGTCCGTGGGGTCGCTACTGCCCAACAGTTCGTCACAAAACTGCCTTGCGGATTGTATCTCTCTTTGTCTGGCCCCTCACCCTAAGTATGAGTACCTAAGGTTCATTGGGGCACGCAAGCCCCACCACGACATCAACGTAGAGATACGGCGGTGGCGTTATTATTATTATTATTACCTTTTGCGAACGGACGACTAGAGTCACTATATTTTATTTTCATTTGACGTTCAAAAGTGCCTTTATTGGTCTAGTTGAAATGAATCATTTGACTTTGATCTTTCAAAATTTAATCTAATATTCAACCGACGGCCCAGCTATCATTCGTATCCGGACATCTAGTCTCGCCAAGAGGTGGTATGTTAACCAGTAACTGGGTAGAAGAGGTCAGATGGCGGCCGCGCCATGTACATACACACTGTGTTCAGCAGCATATAGCACTAAGTTAGGGAGATGATGATGATCAACTTGATGCGAGTTTACCCCTCGCCCCTTGCCCGGGACATTTTGATTGAATATGCTCTTTATGACAACTCAAAAGTTAGTTTTGTAGGTTTTCAAAGGAAAATCCATTCACACTACCTGTATATATTTTGCAAATACAAAAGTGCCTGCTTGTTTGTTGCGTTTTCGTTTCGAAATGGCTGAATTAAATTTGATGGTGTTTAGTAGAGATGAATTGAATTTTTTACGACTTCGGTTACTTTTTGTCTCTGTAATACAGTTTGATTAATTTTCGACTTTAACATTTCCGATGCAAGGGTAAAATAAGATTCATGTATAGTTGTGTTCTGTTTGCAAGTGGAGGATTCTTAACGATCACACTAGTATGAAATATTATTTTAGGAAAGTTCTTATGGCTCGACTTATTTCAGTTTTACGCTTCTCTCGATGGTTCCGCACATTCATCTTGTTTTTGACTGCTCCTGAAGGCTTTAGTCTAAGGACCGATTTTTCAATCATTAAGTTACTTTAAATATTTCGAGAATGAATATAGCGGTTTGACATTTTTTCTAAATAAAAGCGTTCTAATTATCATAATTATATTATCTTTCGATATCATAAAAGTTATCTCTTAACTGAAATATCTGGCATAACCAGAATTACAAAATTTACTAGCAATTGAGTCGTGTTATAAAAACCACTCGCTTCATTTAACATTACGAATAATAAATTCAACCTGACTGACAATAGTTAGGTACTTGTGACAGTCAACAGTAACAGTTACGAGTACCTTCTTGTTCAAAGATGTTGACGCTATGCAGTCTACGATAGAGTCATTCTTATGTTTTCGGAATGGATATTTTAAAATTGCACGTCACTGACATTACACGTAACAATGTCAGATAACTGTATCTGGTTATAATAACATGTTAATATGATACCTCTTTGGAATGCCATCGAACAATTCTGAATCATCATAGCACAAAGACAGTGAGCTCGAAATCCAAATAAAACTATGAATATATTGTAACCTAACGGTTAACAACTGATGAAGATTGAGAATTGGACGTATGACTTTGGCAATGTTACACAACGTGATCAACAGCGGTAGTTGACGGGTTACGCATGTAAATCCTGGAAAGTTGTTTACGCCTTTGTAATAGCCTTCACTCCTTATCCATTACTGTTTTATTATCCCGTTTGTCCATAATCTCACCTGATGGAAAGCGAAGATGTGATCGACGATGGCGTACGCTTGCCTGGAAGTGACCTATTCACTCTTGACTAAAAGATCCGCAGTTTGTAGCTAACAGGAAACACAGACTCCGGCAGGGAGTTCTATTGCTTAGAAGTGTGCACTGATTTTACCTCCCACCACTAATCTGGCTTCTGTAATAGCTTCACTTGTGGCTAGCGAAGTTGTCATACAAGAAGATTATTTTACTGCACGGCCTATAGCGCTACAACGATATCGGCGCAAAGTTCTCTAGCATTGATTTACAGCTGTAGCATGTGCTCAGCCATATTATTTTAGATACTATAATAGTACCTAAATTATTAGCTAGCTAGCTTCAAAAACGTAACTCTTGTACTGTAGACTCCTTACCGAAAGTCGATCTACCTACCTACTGATTTATGTCCTCCGCATCTGTGCATGACAGACAGCCAACGTTTGCCAAAGTAATAGACACCGTCACACAACAATATTTGCCAACAAAGCCGTAGCACACAAAACGTCTTCAACTTAGAAATAAGGCCGAACAGGTCGTGTGAACGTAGCGCGGCGTGATCCGGTGATCCGCTGTCACAACACAAAGGCGGGGCCTGCTTTGTGCGCGTAAGCCGAGCCGCCGCCTGCGCCCGCGCACCCCCGCGCACCCCCGCGCCGCGTGAGAACACACCTTCATGCCTGCCTGACCATTGTTCCAGAGAAAAAAATGGCTGAAATATATTGAGGTCTTGAGTTTAAATAATTTTGCCAGTGAGCTTTCACTAAATATAAAACCATTAATGACATGGGTTGCATTGTTTTGGTGTTTTATCATTGACACCTCGGTTAACTATTCGGTCTTCCTTATTATGTATTGCAGTAGTATTTATACATTGCCATCAAGTTACAATTGCTAGCCTTAAAGAAAACGGAAACCATACCTGTGCCTACGTGGTCCAGTAATGGTATTTTACTAAATATTTTTATGCACCTTCATGGTTCATTCGTTTCTTCATCCATACATACACGGACACTTACTCGGACAGGTCCATACACGTGTACATACACGGACACTACATAGATACTTAACAAGTTAAATAAATAGGCCGGGCATGTAGGTACCTACCTACATAGTTCTCTACAGTATTGGAATTGAGATGTCTCAATGATGATCATCAAGTAGGTAGGTACCCTAATTTAAAATGTTTCAGCCTGTCAACACCAGCTGCAGAATTATTTTAATTTCTAATATCGCATTAGGTACTTACGTATACCTATCTCAGTAAATTATATGATGCTGATGGAGAATCCGCTCGGAAAGCTGACTGACCAATATTTCAGCATCAGGGGTTCGTGAATACTGTTATCTTCAAACACCCGTAACATAAAAGTAATTATCAATTACTTTTATGTTACGGGTGGTGTACAAGCTGCTTTTAAACTAGTAACATTCAGGCAGTGAATGGTTTTTTATGTGAAGATTGTGTTAATTCTGTGGCAATATTAGGCCGTTTATTTTCGTTTATGATTTTTTTCTTATAAAATTGATGATTGCACATACTTTGACAGCTGTAATACTGGTAGTGGCCTTTTTTATTATATTTAGGTACGAGCCGAGGTATGTACGAGCCGTGTAGTGTCGGTCGGTGCCGTATGGTGCCGTAAAAGAATAATACCATCCCATCACTTCCCGTGGGTGTCGTAAGAGGCGACTAAGAGACTCACCAGAGAATGGATAGCAGCGTTGTCTGTGAAATGCAATACCATACACTGCGATCGCCAACCCACCGACCAAGCGTGGCGATTATGGCAACCCCCCCACTTTGGTCCAGCAGTGGACGTCTTTCGGCTGATATGATGATGATATGTACGAGTGCGTCCTTTTGATAGGCAAACCAATAACTAAGATGTGAATGCGAGCCGACGGATATGACGTTAACATCCGCTGACCGCTTGTCTATGACCAATTAATTGAGAAGCGACCGCTAGTGAGCTCTTTTGTGTCATCATACTCGTTAGGAATGAATAGTTTAGCCACGATAAATAATCATTTCCAAAGCTCTAATAATGAAGTGAAGAAATTAAACAAGTGTTCACTTAAGGTAGTTGAAATAGGTATTATTCTTAATTGATTCTCTAATGAGATACCTACCTCGTCCGGAGGTCAATTCAACAGGATTAAAAAAAAAACAGATCAATAAAATTAAGCATAATTATAGAAATCAATTTTAGAAAATACCATGTACTTTTCACAGGTTTTTTTTAATAAAAAAAAAGAAAGAAAAATCATCTTATCTTCACCTGAATAAGGTGTTATTAAATAAAATACAGGTTCATGTAGGTATAGGTGAACGTTTTTCAGTCGTTAGTTGCCCCTAATCTGTTCAATGTCACAGTGAATAGATCAGCTCGCTCCATCGTAGACTTTATCTCTGTCATCTCTGACCTATACTAGAGTCAAGAGCAGACCCATCACAAATAAAAACTAAAAACTTGCCCATATGCACCAGTTTTTAAGTAACTTCTGTCTCAGAGTTTGTATTAGGTAAACTTAGATTAAAAGACAGAACAAGGAAAATTATACTGTGCTACGAGTATCTGCGCCGTGGTTTTCTTCTAATTTACGTGATTGTATTCAAACGTCTTAAACTTTAACTGTCAATCATAAAGCACTTCAATGCAGTAATTTAATAACTACATCCAGACTCTAAACATTATTTAACAAGCATTTGTTAAATATTGGTTTGTTATTAATTTAATTTCCTTTTGACATTGTTATTTTTACTTACATTACATTTTTTTTTGACCTTTATACTTTTTTGTTTGTTGTTTACTATTATTTTAAAAAAGAATAATGAATTCTATAGGCAATCAATTATAATTATGTTTGCAATTTTAATATCAATGAATTTTTTGTATGAATATTTAGTATGCCTTCTGGCATAACATAGCGTACTTTTATTTTTTATAAGTAACAACTATTTATTGTACCTATGTTAATAAATGACTTATGACTTGTTTACATGTTTTCAGGAGCACTGAATATTGCGGTACAACTAACTCATTCATTTTTTACTCTATATTAAAAAGAAGTCTCAGATCAAACTGATCTCGTTTGTATACTAAAACAATTACCAAACTGGATTACCTATTCGAGTCTTTTTTTCCAAGACTAGGAGGGAGACTAATAGTTACATAAGTTGAAGTGAAGAGGTTAATATTCAAAAAGTAAAACACCTCCCTACAATGAAGATAATCTTAAACTGTACAAGTGCAAGCACCTCATATGATTTGACCATTGACTTAAAACCGAATGCTTATTTACTGACGATTTGTAAATTATAAAAATAATAACAAAGTGGACTGGATGTGGATTGCAGCGCCATCTGCGGTCATGAACAAAAATATTGCATGAGATGTTATTTTTTTTACTTTACGAATGTTAATACCTAACTAAAAATGGATTTAAAACAAATCAAAATGTATGAAACCTTCAGGTAGTCATTACAACTATTTCTGAAACACCTGAAAAACCTTGACCTTATTACTATCTAATTGTTCTCTCAAAATAGTACATAATTAATTTCTTTGTTATAATCATTAGTGATATTGATTTAATAGTGACTGCTTCCACGATTACAAATAAAGATCTGTACAAACAGGTGCGACGAGAGGCGGCAAGCACAGCGCGGCATTATGTAGAGCTGTGTGCAGCTGTGTGCAGGTAGAGCTTCAGCAGAAACGACCAATGATTGATAATGCAGTGCTATGAGCAGACGCAGCCTGCACGCGCCGCCATCGAGCCAGCCCCCCTCTCCGCACGACGCCCGCCCGCCGCGGCCCCCCGAGCCTATTCATTTCTTACAATTAATCAAAATTAAATCAACCACCACAACACAATACACTTTAGTATTTAAGAGCCAGCGGTAAAGTTCCATTTCAGGTGGCAAGCCGTTGAGTAGGCGTGTCCCGCGAAGAAATCTGGCCAATACAGTGCGGTAACAAAATATCCGTATTGGCTATTAGCAGGCTCCGCCCGCGCGCGCGGCGACGCGCAGTAGCGCACGGGCGTAAGTGCGCGCCCCGCTGCGGCGCTTGCGACCTTGTGGCGCCGAGCGGCCCGGCGGCGCGCAAGACCGAAACGTCGCACGAGGTGCGCGGCGCGCGGCCGTTGGGACCTTTCGGCAGCGAGGCTGTGCCGTGCCGCCGGGGCTGCCGGGGGCTGCCGCTTGCCGGGCGGCGCCGCGCACAGAAGCGCTGCACACGCCGCGGCGAGCGCTCGTGTCGCGACTTACCCAACATATAAACGATATTTTTCGCGAATTTTCCACCGTCTTGGAAAACTCATAACATATTTTTCTTGAATTTTCAATAATTCAGAGGCCTAATTTTTATGTAGTATAATAGTTATAAGAGTTAGGAAGTGTAAATAAAAAACTTTAAGAAAGTGCGTTTCCGAATAAAAACATTAGCAATAAGAATTATAGCAAACACGACCTAAGTAAAATTGTGATAAATAAACGAATACTTTGATAATAAAAAATGTACAGTAAAACAAGTACAGTAATGTAAAGTAAGGCTGCGAGTAGACCAGCTGCGCTCGAGCGCCGCACGGCACCATGCAAGCGATGAGCGCAAACGCGAGCGCGCCGCGCGCGCCGCAGAGGTCGCCCTTCGCTATCCAGGAGCTGCTGGGGCTGTCAGACAACCGCGAGAGCCGCGAGCGGTACTTCGAGAACAGAGACGGAGACAGAGTCCTGAACCTGTCGGAGAGCCGGGAGCCGCGCTCGGCGTACACGCCGCAGTTCCCGCTGCCGGCATCCATGGCTAGCCGCGTAGCGTACGCCGCCGCCTTCAACGCGCAGGCCGCCGTGGCAGCCGCCTTCCTGCCCGGTCCGCCACTATTACACCCGCCACCAGGTCAGTCTGTGACCCCAGCTACAATAGACCTTAGATGTAGATGTGTTGCCCATGTTGACATTTTATTATCACGATTGTAGGCCCTGGCTGCAAGTTTGAATCAGCGGAAAACTTGCACACCTTATTGCGGCCTTGAAAAGGTTAGAAAGTCCTTACCAATCTTCGTAGATCGCTTAATCGAGCGACTTTAGATATCTTTCAGAATGGTTAGGAAAAACTTACATGCCATGAACATCGATTTTAACAAGATTATGAGTTTAAAACCAACGTTAGCGTCTAAATACTGTTAAACAAAGAACTGGAAGAAGTTTGTATTGTTTTGGTCAGTGATAGACATTTAGTGGATTATAAGCATTCACATTATAAAGTGAAAAGGTTTTAAGTTCTAGACTTGCTTTACAAGCGCGCCGTCGGAGCACTCAGCGCTCGCTCCGTTGCGGCGGTGTGCCCTCAGCGTTACTCCGTCGCACGCATAACGTGGCGGTATTGTGCTTGCGTTTAATTAGGCTTTTGTCTTGTTTGTTAATTAGCGTACAATACCGACTGCTTTGACGCGCCGCCGGCTCAGGTTACAGCCGCGAGTGTACGCCAACCAGCCAATTGTTGGTAATATTAAACTGCTCGTTCGAATGTTATCTGCACATTTATTCGCGATCATTTGGATAGCCTACGAGTAGGTAATGCAGACTATTACGAGTTTTACGTATTACGGAGACGTCCGACAGCTGTTAAGTATTTTATTGTAATTTTAGATAACATAATTAAAAAATACTGAAGTTTATGAAAAAGCTACATGATGATAAAGAGCTGTTTGAGCATAAGAGGTATGGTTGTGTCTGAGATTAGAGTTGTCATGTGAACAATTAACTTTTAAAGTATCGGTCCGTTAAGCTCGCTCCATCTTCGACTTTATCTCTGTCACCTCTGACCTAGACTAGAGCCAAGAGCAAACGCTACTCAAATAATAAAAATCTAGTTTTCTACTAAAAGAAAACGTCCCTAGAGTTATAAAATGAAATATAAACCATTATTGTATTGCCAAATATTTTTGAAAGCATTTGATGCTGAAGCAGTTGTTAGGTATTTATGAATCAATTCTGAGTCTATATTTTCAATAGCAGTTGGGATTATCTATAAATTAATATTTTTGTCAGTGTTTTGGCACAGGAGTGTGTTGAAATAAAATCGGCGAAGGAACACATTTGCCGTCGGTACGCAATGCGTCGGGCGAGCACCTCCCGTGTGTGGTGTCAAATGACACTGAGATTATTATTGTATTTACAAGGAGTTTCATTACTGATAAATTAAATTTATATTGTAAATAACTTAAAAATAACACTTGCCAATCGGTTTTGGTTAGTTAAACCACCTGAGGTGATGTTTCCTTGATGACTACCCAGAGTAGAAATACCGAACCAAACGCGGAGGTTAATTTCTTTTAAATTCCATATCTATATTGGTAATCATTTGTAATGGTCACTACTTTTATGATTTAAAAAATATTTCATGTACTAATACAAATCATAATATGATTTCTATTAGAGCTTTTATCCAATTTAAAATGTTGGGCGACAGATTCCAATTCGAAAAAAATTTAAATGATATTCTTATTGGACATTTAAAACTAGCGTGAATCGGAGAGGCACATTTCCAGCAGTAGGTGGCACCAATTGTTTTCAGTAGCTTGTTGTTGAAATACTAAGTTTTAGAATGAAATGCGTCTGATTAATGAGAACCTTTTTTAAGACGTAAAAACGTCATCGTCGTCGTAAAACCTGCGTCTGTGTTTCCAAACGCTTACAACCCTAATCTCTTCAAAGTTAGAGTGCACAGGCTCCTTCTGGGTAAGCTCGCTCCATCGTAGACTTTTTCTCTGTCATCTCTGACCTAGACTAGAGTCATGAGCAAACCCATCACAAATAAAAAAAAAACGTTTTTTCATTATAGATCGACATATTATAACTATTACACAGGTACCGATCTATAGTGAGATGAATGATACCAAATTATGAAAATAATCGGGCGCTTGCTAGTTAATATAAAATAACTATTATGATCATGACTGATTCATGAGAGACCTACAGGAAATTGGCTGTCAATTAAACAATATTTTTTACGTTAACTAATATGCACCTAACTAGTTAACTTTATAACAAAAAGAAGCTACCAGTGGGTTTTTAAATCTATGAGAATAACACCTATCATTAATTTACTTTTTGTAATAAGCTTGTTAACAATCAAATTTCAAGTACGAATTGAGCAATTTTAGAGGAAAACCTTGATATCAGAGGAAGGAAGTAATGCTTTAACAAAAACCCTTTTCTATGCAAATGTTTGCTAAATGCAATAACTTTAATTGGTTAATTTTATATGAAGACTTTAGACTACAGACCACAGGAGGTTATACTGTAATATAAAATAAATACCTAGATGTTTGATTTGGTGCTTTATGAAGTTGAGATAAAAATAAATAAGTATGATTATGAAACACATTGTAATCATATAGATTGGAGTCTAAATATGTAGTAGCTGTGTGGTAGGCCTTTATAATCGGCAGTCGCAAGGGGTACATTTCAATCAATCAATCAATCAATCATTTATTTGCTTATAATGTAGGTATACATATAGGTTGGAAAGTTTACACGCCAGGATTACAAAATAATTCCTTTATAACTTTTACCCAATAGGCAGTCGGGCACATGCTGCTACTGCTCTGGCTATCTTCTCTTAGTTGTCTTCAACAACATAATAAGAGAGAGGACGGAAAGGTTACATTTGTAGGTTCTCGTTAATTTGTAGGTAAGCAATAACTTCTTATGCAACTACTTTATAACTTAACTGGTCTTAGCTGTTATTTTAAAGTATTCATGATGTCGTAGTCTGAGTTTATTCTATTCTTACTTAATATTATAAATGCGAAAGTAACTCTGTCTGTCTGTCTGTCTGTCGCGCTTTCACGCCAAAACTGCTGAAGCGATTTAAATGAAATTTGGTACACAGATAGTCTAGAGCCTGAGAAAGGACATAGGCTACTTTTTATCCCGGGAGTATGTTCCCTAGGGACCACGCGGGCGAAGCCGCTGGCAGAAGCTAGTTTATAATAAATCTAAGAATAGCACCTATTATTTACAGGTACGAGTATCTGCCAAAAGAAACCAAGCAAGCAGCGCTAATTTGACCTTCTGATAATTCCTTCCTTGTTAATTACGCTATAGTTCGTAAAGAAATCTCTATTAAATGAATATTATTAACGTCTACATGATCTACGACACACGTGTGTGATGTGTCTGAGTACAAGAGCTGACTAAGACAAAGCGCCCGCGCCGGCGTACAATGATCACACAATGGCCGCCTCGATGCGCGCGCGTCGATCTCTTCGTTATTGGCTCACCGTTATTACAGACACGTTATTATCTCAAGTGGTACTAAGTTCAGGACTTTATCGTTAAGTAGTTAATCATCTTGGTTCAGATTTTGTATTGTATCACGTTTTAAGGAAGATGTTAGAACACGGTGCCTGTATCTGAGAGAGTTGTGAAAAGATTCACGTTTGACTAATATTATATACGTTGTTCAATTTAATTTTAATACATGTTTGCGGTCCAAATACCGTTGCTGCTCCTAGTTTAGGCAAATGTAAAAGTCCTATAATTAAAAGTACATTTTGTATTTTGAAACACATTAAATGTACTATCTGAATCAGAGACCAATTTAAAAAGTAGATGTTACATAAGTTATCGCGTTTGCAGGCCCATTTTCAGTGATTCAGCTGCCGCTACAACACGGCCAACTACATCGGTAATTAGATATTTACCTATTTGTAGAGAATGGGTGTAATAAATCGGTAATATAATGTAATTAACCATTATTGTTTTAATTTATCGCTGTTGAACAACTGCACAAGGCCAACGAACAATAAAGATAGCGCGAGGCCAGTCCCTCCATCATTCACTTCGCGTCCTTTACTGGAACCCGTGATTAACCTTCACATTTCAATATTACTTACAAAGTTATGCTTATTCATTACAGTATGTAGATAAGGTATAATATTATATTACTTGATTTGCACACCTCTTGTAGTTAATTAAAATGTTTCTTATACGGTTGTTTTTTAAGCCGAGGTTAACCACGGAGTTGGCCTAGTAGGAGGCGTATTTTATTTCCTCAACGATACCAATGATGCGGCTGTTTTGAAACGGATCTTAATTTTAAAGACTCCTTTTTACCTCGGTTTTTTAGAGTTCCGTACCCAATAAGGTATCCAACGGAACCCTATTACTAAGCCTCCGTTGTCCGTTCGTCCGTCCAGCCATCCGTCCGTCCGTCTGTCTGTCAGCGGGCTGTATCTCAAGAACCGTAATAAGTAGACAGTTGAAATTTTCACAGATTGTGTATTTCTATTGCCGGTATAACGACAAATAATAAATATTAAGTTTTATGGTATGGAATTCTTCGCGTGCGAGTCCGACTCACTCTTGGCCGGTTTTTGTGCAAATCTAGATCTAATGTACATGACTATAACCAGTAGGTATTTATAACCATTTTCAATGTATCGTAAGTTATAAACTAGATAATACACGTTAAGCTTAAATTATAGGTTTAAATTTCGGCATCTTATGTGTTCCGATAAGACTGTTTCCAAACGTCTCTTGCACATAACCGTTTTCAATCGATAATAATACATGATGGGCCTACAGACCTCTTTCGTATTTATCAGCAGTATCTCTGACGACAGCGGATAATTTGTTGTAACTCATTCATAATTGTCACAACACATAGATTTTTATGTGGACCGATGACCTGGTGAAGGTCGCGGGTAGCCGATGGATGCGAGACGCACAGGACCGGTCGTTGTGGCGACGCTTGGGGGAGGCCTATGTCCAGCAGTGGACGTCTTTCGGCTGATATGATGATGATGATAGATTTTATAGATTCTATAAGTATAGTATCGAAAATCACAAAAATAATCAAAACACTTAAAACCGAACCTAAATTCGAAGTGAACAGACAAAACATCTCACTACATCCACTTAGGGCACAAAAGATATCCACACTCCTACTTACGCACAAAGCCCGGCCCGGGCTCGAGAGCTGGTGCAGCCTCAATCCAACACCTCCGCAAAAAAACAACTGCCTTACAAATAGTGCTTGAAAGAGGCTCACACCTCCCAGAATAGACCTTTGTGGGGCACAAAGAGGCCCAGATAAAGCCTCTTTGTGGTGCGACGTGTGATAAAGGGCCCGAGGACCAGAATGAGGGTATTCACTAAATTAGTGGTCATTCGCCACCTTTTCTGGTGATTGATTTAAGGTCTCGTGTGAGTGTTGTTTTGGTTCAGTTGAATGGTAACCTAGTGAGGGGGGGAGGACAGTCGTCCTTGTACTTCTTGTGTGGAGCTTGTTAGATTTAGTTGGTTTATTGTCTGTTGAATCATCTAAACAAAAGTATGGTTTCGTGTTGGTCTGTGAATTTCAGTTCGTTTTGAAAATGAAATCTTCTTCACCAGCGAAGTAGATAAGTTCCCTATAGAAACTTCACAATGAATACAAATAGTGGATTAGATTACTGTTGTAAATATTTGTTTATGAAGTTCAGTTTACGTTCCACGAAATTGTAGTTTTAAATAAAATTGATTTGGTTTGTAAGCTTACATTACAAAATATTTGTTCCATTATGTTTTAATACGATAATAGTGGTGGTTCTCTATGAGCTGCACATGAGCGAGTCATAGACCAAATTAAACGTTACAATTATTTATAGTTTTGTGGATTTAAAAGAACCTATTCGCATTAGTAGGCTGTCACTGGGAAACACTAATTTATGTAAATACATACCTAATTCATTACAGTGCATTGTCCAAATAACTATAATTCACTTATTTTTCAATACGACAGTTTCAGTAGCCGCCTCGTTCGGTGAAGCGCGATGTGGGTCATACGTTCCGGGTTCCGTATCGATCGCGGCAGCAATGAGACGCCACATTAGCGGGGTTATTAGCATGCCCGCGGACCCCCACTCCGGCGGGGGCGCACTGACTGATGTGCGATCGTTTAGCATTCGCTTAGCTCTGAGTAGCCAGAGATGGTATTAATATGTTCTTCGACTACTGGCAATGTGTTAGTTGATATCACTTTTATAGAATTTCAGCAGTTGTTGAACGAAATTATTTCAGATTTGATTTTAAAATGATTACGTTTTACAAGTGTTTTATTAAGTAACAAGCATAATAGATAACAAGATGCATGTGAGGCATATCTTCTCGACTTCAATGAGTATTTCACTTTGTTTGCATTCGTATTTTCTCTCTTTCTTCAATGGATACGAAAAGCGCGCTTGACTCAGTAGAACGTAGAGCTAAGAGACTCATTGGCGACGTAAAACTGGTGGATGCCAAGCTACATAGCTTGGCTCATCGCCGCAAGGTTACCTGCTTGTCGGTCTTCTATAGATTGTACTTCGGTGAGTGTGCCCAAGAACTCCACGACCTCATTCGACTGGCCCCCTTCTACTATCAGAAATCCAAACGCACTGCAACTTACCATCTCTACCTTGTTGCTATTCCACCAATTCGCACTGAGCGTTTCCGAATGTCTTTTATAATGTGCACAGCAAAGGAGTGGAACTCTCTGCCTGCGTCTGTGTTTCTGAACGCTTACAACCCTATCTCTTTAAAATCAGAGTGAACAGGCTCCTTCTGGGTAAGCTCGCTCCATCGTAGACTTTGTCTCTGTCAGCTCTGACCTAGACTAGAGTCAAAAGCAAACCCATCTCAAATAAAAAAAGCAGAGGGTCGGTCGGCGTGATAGAACTCGGAAAAGGTCTCCAGCAGTGAACTTCGATATACTTAATTGTATTTATTTGTATACAATGAAAACTATGAATACTTACATATATTTTACGCTACATCTGTAGCGCTACGCCGTAGCGATTCGCGTAGCGCAACCATGACTCCAAAAGTATAGAAGTAGCAGTAGTTACAATATTTCTGACCACCTAACCTAACACCTAATCACTATGAGCTGTCTAAACACTGTCATTAGTTATAAGCATCGTATATCTGCCACTGGAGGCGACTCCTAACCCGAAAGGGAGGTCGGTTATTGGTTCGCACAACCGCTGGAACACACACACACACGCGCGCACGCACATAATGAGTTCCGTTGCGCTGTGCATGTGTGTGTGCGCTAACCCTTCCCTACAACCAGTTTGTTGGGGAGTGGTGTCGGGGATAGGCGGCAGCGGGTCGCGGGTGCAGGGTCGAAGAGAGCGATTTGTAGTTAGGATGTTAGTTTTTTTAACATAATTAGTACTTACATACAAGTTTATTCATGAAAAATCATGCTTAGTTTAAATATCGATTGGATTGGTTGGTCTGTTACTTGTTTAGTTTATTGATTTATTTGCGATGTAAGCGTGTCGGTATATAAGCGAGTGTTCTTTCAACTAGTGCTTATAGAAATCCTGTAACTGAAAATTGTAGCAATAAAAGTTAGTGTAGATTAGAAATGGTAGATAATGAGGAGCAGATTTTAAAAAGCTTTTTATGCAATACTTAAAAGAGTAACTTTGGTCCCAAGTATTTAAGGCCTAATTATTTACTTTGCATGTAACTAAATAATACCGAATATAGTATAATAATAGTACCTACGAATAAGCACATTAGTCGCTGCATCTATAAACATGTGCCGCGTTCGTAATTTGTCTCGGTGTGTCGGCACTGCTGCTACTAGACTACACCGCGCCGCACCGCGCCGCGCCGCGCCGTGTCGTACCGTATAGGTGAGCCGTTGACGTGCCGCACCGGGCCGGTTGCGTTATTACTCGATATTGACAACAATAACAATGCTTTGATATCCATCGATTTACCGCCTACGTCAAAATCATTAAACTCTTAGGTTAATATTTCAAGTCAGTTTGAAGGACCTCCACTTGACTCAGTCGCTATAACAGAACAGAACAGAAAAAAACCCTCGAATCATGTCAATACCTAACAAGCTGTTAAGTACCGTCAATTTGATGATTTGAGGCAGAGTCTAGTTGGAGGACATGAGTTTAAATATAGACGTTATTGTTCTATTGAAACTACTTTCTAGAATTTTTATGGCTGACGCCTACAAAAAATTAACCTGAATAATAAAATGACAAGAATGCAACTAGCATTCTTGTCATTTTATTATTCAGGTTAATTTTGTATTGAACACAGGTATTTTGATTCTTAATTATATAGTTGCGCTATGTAGGAAGTATAAGGATTGATATGAACTTAAAATATTGTCGTTTTCCCAATTTTCAATTAGGACATGATAATTTTTCAAAATCAGCTCATTACACAGGCTCTTAGTGATCTAACGAAGAAAGAACGGCAAAAACAATGTCATTTAACAATGTACAAAACTGACAGCTTATAATAAACAACACACCATAGATAAAAACTTTTTGTTCAACAGTTTGTTTAACAATGTTTTTTTATCGCTCGACCTGTCTATACCCACATAAACATACACCTGCCTGTATCGGGCGGTGCCGGTCACCTATAACATAATCCTTATTCCTTATCGTACAGTTGACTTACCATGTACCGACAGAGATTACTTACTCACAACCAACGTAAAGCATCAACAAATCAAAGATAAAACAACAATTAGTAGTGCTGCACAAAGCTCCGTCACACACACACACACGCTCGCACGCCCCACGCGCCGAGAGAGTGCGAGCGAGGGAGTGGAGAGCGTTCGGCCCGACACCTCCGCACAAAGAACCACGCCGCGGCTCTAATAGCTAGTTTCACACAACTAGGAAAAACGCCCAGCTGCGCCTGCTTCAATTAAAAACTAGGATCACTATAAAAAGTGTAGCTAAAAGAAAAATGCACTAAAATATTTTTTACATAATTATATGATAAGCTTGCGTTTGCCCACAATCTCACCTGATCGTAAGCGACGATGTGGTCGACGATGTAACGCGCTTGCCTAGAATGTAATCTATTCACTATCGGCTTAAAGACCCCGTCTGTGTTGAAGAAATTGCATAAATTATGTCTTAGCTTCACGATGCAACAGTTTCCAATGTTCGTAGCACTTGTCGTAGCGTAGGCGTAGCTTCGTAGCAGTGGCGTAGCATAGCGAAGCTGTAGTGGTTGTTTATTTTTATAATTCCTATCTATCGTATTTTTTCATGGGATACTTTGAAATTGTTTGTATCATTTAATTTTATTTTCAATATTAAATTACATAGGTATAATGTACTGAAGGAAGTGCGGATAAGTGAGATATGTACCTATGGCGCAAATTCAGAGAGGTTTAGGAAACGGTTATAAGCGAAATGTTTGATGTCAAAAATGCGAATAAATAAGTACGGGTAAGGATCCTAAATCAAACATAACTTAAATACATATGAAATATTTCCGACCACAAAATAACCAACAGTCGTATAAAACTTTCGCTAGCAGTTAGCAAACAAACAATAAGTCAGGCGTGAGCACCAATTTATATTCTAGTGGCGGGCGTTAGGGTTCAAATTTACTTAGCCGGCGCGCTGCCTCCCGCGCCTCTAATTAGCCTGAAAACGAAACTATCAACGCGTAGAGTTATTTTAGACCTTGGGGTTTGATTGATATGGTTGGTTTCTGCGTGTGGTGTAGGTAACAATAATAGAGTACACTCGACCTGTGCAGCGCGAGATTTCCCGCGTTACTTGTACAGTAAAGTGTCGCTGAACACTTTGTCGGAATTAAGAATATACTTTAATAGTAACTGCGAGTGTGTTGCCGCCACATGGGACGGCTTCTTGTTCTACTAGGAGCTGTTTTTTTTGGGAATTAAAATGACTAACTGCGGTGATGTTAAAAGGTGAACACCTTATATGAATAAGGTGTTTTTTCACTCGTACTAAATTAAATCAAGTTTTTGAAATGTTGGTATGAACAAGGTTGGTATATCTGCTTGATTAGATGATGAAGATACGTAAGTACAGTTTTTGTTGATATTAGTCTGTAAAAGTCAACGACTAATCCTGTGGATTTCCACGGATTATAATCCTAACTAATAAGAGAGTTTGTTTGTTACCTACGCATTCACGTCTAAATTGCTGAAACGATTTTGATGAATTTTGGGTAGAAGATATTACTTAGGTAAAACTAGCCTAAAACCGTCTCCAGGGTCCCACTCTAGAGACGGTTTTAGGTTACTTTAACGTGAGGAAAGCCGTGGGAAAAAGCTAGTAATTTTATAAATACTTTTATTTAAAATTTCTACTTAATGAAGCTCTACGTAGTATAAATTCAGTTTATAAACTAAAGTGTATGAGCGCAACTGAAACATAAGTTAATGTCAGTTAGCGCTAAAATTAACATAACCCGTTTCATTCGCTGAGCAGGAAGGCTTAACTGCGCGCCATTTAAAATTGTAATGTTGCAACTTGAAAAGACAACAGGATTTTAATACACCTTTAAAATGTTAAATAGTTATTTTAATTTGCCTTGGAGATATAAACTTTTATTTATTATACTTATATGGCATTACCTTAGGCATGCTCCGCTAGTCAACCAAGGGTAGGTATACCTATTACTACGAGATGATTACAGTTATGGTGACAATAATTATGGAAAACTAGTTTCTGCCAGCAACTTGGGCCATAGTCAGAAATCATCCTAAGTGGAAATACTCTTAGGATAAAATGAATCCTTTGTCCTATTCCATGACATGGACATGGTCTATCGATGGGCTAAGTTTCATCGAAATCCGTCCAACCGTTAAGACGTGAAGAGTTAACAAGCAGGCAGACAGACAGAGTTACTTTCGCTTGTACAACACTTGTATGGATTGCCCTCCAAAGAAAGCCAATGCCTTGCAAGACCATGAAGCTACATTATATTGCTGTATACGTTTCACACTTTAAATTATATGATTGCTTGTTTTCTTATTACTTCAGTGGCTATTACTGCACACATCGCTTCCCAACATGAGCCGTCCAAACAGCACACATCAATAACCTCCGAATATGCCCTCAATACATATCCCCATTACACGCTGAAAACTCCAATAAAAAACCTAACATCTCGCTCATATTTCAGCTGAAACCAAATAGCCTTCCTGCGTCTCTATCGAGCTTACAGATCAGGATATCTTGCGTCTCGTTTTGACCCGTGAGGTTGGCAAGCAAGGGCCGATTATGATAATGTTGGCTGAATATAAATTGGGCTGTTATGTACAATGAGTTATTTAGCGCCGAGGGACGACGCCATTATGTAAATGTTATGAACGTATCGCAGTAATGAATTTGTTAGAGTCGTTATTTATTTATTAATGGCGGATATTAATTCGGTCGTTTTGTGAGTGTTTAGGGATGAGAAAAGTTTCACGTTAATTGGGTGCTTTTTCTTCGCTTCTGATAATTTCTAATTTAGGTTGATATTTCAGTTTTGGTTGGTTTTTGTTTTGTGTGATTTTGTATATATTTTTTGTGTCTATTACAATATTATCCGAGATGACTTTTGCCTTATGAACCTGTTCCTACAACCTAAGCTAGTAATTGACCCTACAAGTATACCTAATGTAGCGAAAATTAGTCTTTAGATACTGCATAATAAGGCTGGTTACTAAACTAAACTGACCTCCGAGCCCCAGTCGATACCAAATATCAAAATTTATATAAGCCTGTCAAGGAATTCATGGATTCCATGAAAAAGATTCAAAACCGATACTTACAGGAAAAGACTCCGACAAAAGAATCCGACAAATAGTCATTTGTCGGATTCTTTTGTAAACAATCAAACAAACATCACTTCACCGAAGTAGTACATCGTCCTTCGACCAAAATATGTCACTAGCGACATGACAGGCATGCTCCCACGTCGGCGCGGCGTGACGGCTCGCATTACTCGGTGATTGTCGCAACAGTATCGTCTAAACGCTTGTTTTCGCGACACAACGCACCCCGAAAAATCTATAGCTCACCCCTGCCCCCCCCCCCCGCCAGGGCAGCCCGCGCGCCCGCCTCACCCCCGCAGGCGCCCTCCGACACACTCCACTTTTGGACTTTTTAACCCAAGATGGCTTAATTTTCTTCTCGCAACGATTATTCTGCGTTTCTTAAAAAACTCCATTAGAATTGAGCCCAGCGGGGCGTTACGACGATAGCGGGGTGACGCTGAAGTGGGGGGTCGAGTCCCGGCGAATGTTCCCGGATTAGCATTTAGCAGGTTTTTGTGGACAATGCGTGGAGCGGAGGCGAGCGGAGCGGAGCTGAGCCGAGCGGAGCAGAGCCTAAGGAATGCGCTTTTGTTTAGGAGCGCGGGCGAGGGTTAAATTGCTTCATTGAAATGTTCGGAATATCTCGTGCACCTCCGCCGCGACGTTTTATTAACTGTACAGTTATTTGGTTTATTAAGTCGCACTCCTGTTCGCTCTAGTGGCCCATTTCTGCTCAGTAGCTACCGCCAGTCCATCTTATTGTTTGCCCAGTCCAAATTGGAGTTCTTTGAAAATATCCATGAATGCCATTTTATAATAAGTTCTTCTATGCAACAGCTCACGTCTGTTCTCATTATTTCGTACAACTTAAAACGGTCGTCGTACGTAAACAAACAAGTGCATATGTAACTTAATACTAATTACATTACACTTATATGAATGAGTGGCTCATCTCTCACTTGCATACTATTACAAAACACATTCTTTTAACATTTACACAAGAGATGTGAACTCATAATTTTGGTTTAGTTCAAAATATGAGATGTCTGTAGCCAAAGCGACGAGTGCCTACATTCGCAACTTGCCGAAAAATTGAGGTTACCTTGACTTGTACATTTTTAGTGACAGCCTAATTTGCTTCTTGCGTAATGTTACAGCCTATTTTGCACTATATGGTATTTCAGCTAGAGGCCTCTGAAAGTGTTCCATTTAGGATGGACGCAAAACAGAAGCGGTGCGCGGAAACTCACTCTTAGTCATGTATACATACAAGTTCACGTCTGTGGGTGCAGAGGATGGTCTAGTAAATGACAGCTTTATGCTGGATCATCTAAAAGGATGTTTGACGTTTTAGTGCGATTGCAGTTTGTCACACTTCAAAGGAACCGGTAGGGGAAATACTCCTGTTCACTAGTGGACGGCATCAGCTATGAGATGGAGATAGATGCTCACCTAGAAATCATAACAGTATTCTTGTGCCTTGAATTTGCAGTCGTTTCGTTTCTGCAACTAGAGCAGGTCAAATACTAGTATGCGTCGTACCTATATTATACGTAGTCGCACCTACCCTTGTGGTTTAGTGATTCAATTTTCAACCAAAGATGTCTACGGTGTTCCCTTGTTTCGCAGACAAAAATTTGATAGAATTTCGTTTCACAGAAAATTTTTCACATAATATTTGATCCTTATAATTTTATGTCGAATATTATTATTTCAACAACTATTTACTTGAATGAAACATATTTCACAGAAACACAATTCAATGAATTTTGACTCACATTTTTTTTTATTTAACGAACTTATCAAACAGTAGAATTATTTTTTAACGAATATTGTTTGTTCGGTATATTATTCCATGGTATTGTATTTCAATGAAAATGTAATCAATATTTAATATTACTGTTTTACATGTCCGAATTTACTATTATATACTTTGAAGATGGCAGAATTTCATTTGAAATAATTTTACTAGGCACAGTGCCATTTTTATAAAATAGCATTTTTAACCCTACATTATAATTAAAATACGTCTTAAAAAGTCAATGTTGTGCTACAAAACTTAGTGACAGAAACGAAACGCTGTAAAACCGATTCCACGTAGTCTTGTATGCCCTACCCCTAGAGTGTAATTTAAGCCCGCGAAGGCGCGGAGGGGCGAGGCGGCCCGCGAGCTGATGAGCAGGTGTTGTGAGCGTTAAAACCATCTGCGACGATAAGTTCGCGTGGGATAGCCGAAGCCGTGACAGAAACCATGCCTGCTGCATGTCGCATGCTTGCTCGTATGCTGCATTTTGCTTGCTTGCAAGCTGCATACGTGCTTGCATGCTGTATGCATGCTGCATGCTTGCTTGCATGCTGTATACTTGCTGCATGCTTGCTTGCATGCTGCATGCTTGTTTGTATGTTTGCATAGTTTTGTCTTTTATCCCCATCGCCATTTCCCGCCACCATCCATCGCTTCGTGGGGCTCCGTCGACTGGACCCGAATGAAAAGTTTTGGCTTGACTAGAATTTACCCGTATTGTTTTTGTGAACGCGGTGTAGGAGGGTATGCACATTAACAAATGGGGGAATTGACACGTTTAGAAACTGTCACTCGATAAAGTGTTTTTCTTGGTAATAAGTTTTATATGAACCAAACAATATGAAGATAAAGAATATTTGATTTGTTATTCTATGATATGAATATTGAAACTTTGAATTTTATTTGTAACAAAAATCGATGATTAAAATTTATTCAAAGTGAGTATTCTGCGTATTGAGTATTCTATGAAATGATAATACGAGTAAAATGTTATGTGAAACGAAATTCTATTAAACTATTTTCTATAAAACAACGTACAACCGATGTCTAACAGCTGGACATAGGTGGGCCACTTCAAAGGGTCGCCACATCAACCGGACCAAAGATATCTACAGCTGGACTTAGCTGGGCCCCTCCAAAGTGTCGCCACATCGACCGGAACTTTGCGTCTCGCATTTGCGGTTTGCCTAGACCTTCACGAGATCTTCGGTCCACATTGTGGGAGTCTTGCCAACGCTTCGTATTCCGTTCTTACGAAAAGTAGTCCAAATAAAATTATGAGAGCTGGCTCTATTAGCGTTAGTGTGGCGGCGCGATGGCGACGCGGCTGCGTCCGGCTCGGAAGCGCCCGCGGCGGCGGCGAGCGGCAGGCGGCTCGGCAAGCTTATTGTTAATTAATTACAAACGATTCTGCCGAGCGCAGCCTCCTGCAGATATAGACAGGCCGCAGGTACACCGGGGACGACACGCTAAGAGAATACTCGTAGGTTACTTCTAGGCAAGCGTCACATCATCGCTTTTCATCGAATGAGATTGTTCAAACGCGAGTCTATCAACGAACTGGGGCTAATATATCGTCGGTACGCTTGCCAAATCTGATATGTGCATTTCTATGATATTTTTCTTATTACTAAATACCCTTAAAATAAAGTACATTAACAGTACATTTTATCATTTTCACTTGTATCTCAGTTCATACGGCATTTTGAAATGAATTAGTCAATTAATCATTAAATAAAACAAATAATTGTCTGCCTTGTCAACTTGATGAAAAACACATAAGTATCAGATTTAGCAAGCGTACCGACGATATAATTTTCTTAGTTTAAATACTTATACTAAATGTGAAAGTTGGGGTTGATGGTTCCCAAGCCATTACCCGAACTCTCGAACAATCAAGACATGCGCCAATTAACCACCGTCCCCCGTGTGCCTCGGACCTTACGGAGTGGATCGCTTCTTTGCGTCTTTGTATGGGCTGGCATTTCTTCAGCAGAGGCAATGAGGCTTTAATGAGGCCTTCAGAGGCCGCTAACTGATTAACTGGCGCACAATCACTCGCCTGCGACACCTAGGAAACGATGCCATTGCACCGGAGAAAATTATATATACCTAATTTTCATAACAGAACTTGGACATATTTATTCATTTTAAACCTACCCCTAGCATTTCAGGTGTGAATAGAAGTAACCTGTTTTAAGGACAGTAAACAAAAGTAAATTTTGGTCGTATTCATATTCCAGCCCTTGGCCCACGTTACTTGGGGTCAGCAAAACCGACTCGATACATAACGTTTTCTCCTTCCATGATCAACCGTCACGCTATCGAAGAAACACTCTTACTAACGTTATCAAAGACTAGCATTCTCTAAGTAGGTAGGTAATTAATAAAGCCTGCTCCATCAAATGGGTCAGTTATAAGTGGTTCGGCATTGGCTGTCAATTGGGAGTTAATAGTGAGCCCTGGCCAGGAATGCGGTCAGGGAGACGCGCGGAGTCTGCAGGCATCTGGCTAATAACCCAGCCGTGTTCGCTGATAATGCTCATTATTGGTAAATAGATTTTTGGGTCCAATTAGGACCATATTCTGATGTTCTGATATACATTGGTACTTATTGAGTTATTAGAGTTATGGATGGCACTTATACTCGTACCTACAACGTAAAAAATTACTGTTCATCGTGTCGATTTTGTTACTAATAAATAGTAACACCTATCAAGATAATGGAAAGTACTTTAGCACTGCGGCAAATCGAAAGCTATCAGTTCCAGGATTCAGGTCAGTTCTGTCATAGCTTCTCAGGTATTTATCGGAATGAGTAAACCTCTTTTATTTCGATATTTTATTTTAGTTTCACGTACCTACTGACATTCTTACCTACCCATATCCAAGAGTGGGTGCCCACATAAAGAAGTTTGACGAGAATTTATCACTCCAGTCAAGCATCTAAACTTCGCCAGTGTGCGTTGTCTAAACACAACAAATAATATTGTCTGTGTGCGTGTTTACGAGGACATCAAAGCTCGCCGGCGGCGTGAATGCCAATTGGTTTTTTTATCGTTTTCTCTAGGCTCGTGATAACACCGCTCCCCCCCCCCCCCTACCAATAGGGGGCAGGCACCCCTGCGACGTATTGCTGCCAAGTCTGCATAGTTGGCAAGTTCGCTCGTACATCTAGTTTGTCTAATGCTGAGTTAGTGGCGGATGAGCGGATCATAGCATGAGCTCGTCTAGACGTAGTGCCGGCTGCGGAACTATGTGGCTCGGATTACACTTTTTATTTGTGACCGTAGATAGCTTTGAGTATTTTGGCAGTTCTTAGCATTTCACGAACAGCCGAATACTGAAACCTATCTACGAAACTGCAAATAATCTAATAATTCAAAAGAACACATCACAAAAAGTTCTTTGGGATTGATCATTCGTTGTGATGTGTGAGATCTCAGATCACTATTTGCAGATCCTAATTAGTGATTAGGTAGAGATGCAATCAGGCCAGAAAGTATTATAAAGTACTTACACGGATTACATAACTGATCTTTCTAGTATTTTGGACTAATTAAAACTTCACACTCTCCAATCGCACCAAAAACCAAACAATACAAAATCTCGAAACCAAACAAAATTAGTTGATCATGTAAAAAAACAGCGAACAAGCTTCTGCGATATTCGCCTGGGGCTTGCTGTGGCATACTATACGTTTCGGACCATTACACGTAGACCCTCGAAGCCTTGCTTATCAAGCAAGCATCCTTCTCACATTTGCGGCAGGAGCAGAGGTCAGGGTGGGCTGGGCTAGTGATAGAATTGACTTGTGGCCAGGGTGTGTTGAGCTGTGTGGGTCCGTGGGTTTGTTCCGGCGTGGTCGTGGCCAGGGTAGAGCAGAGGGGGTGCGGCAGGTCTAGGCGGCTGGCGGCGTGCGCGTGTACCAGTGCTCACTTCACACGTCGCACAAAGCGCGCTAACTGCCTGCTATTAACTGCTCGACCCCCTCCAGGCTAGTGATGTGCGCGGTGCTGCTGGGCTTATCGAGTTACGGATGCGAGCCATTCGGCGGATTTTGTAATTAACGCTTTTTCAGTGATTTAACGCTTAATCAAACTAAGGAAGACAATGATGGAAAACATTAATTTCAAAAAGTTTTTACACCTCAACCGCTGTCAGTTTAAGAAAAACCGGAAATTAAATTGAAAAACGGAAAGCACGTCATGTATATCTTGTCAGTTGTCGTTTAGTAGGTCGGTATTTATACCTCATCATACCATGAGGAAACTCTCCGTTTTGACCACATTTACCAGATGAAAAACTAGTGACCTTTTGATTGCTGCTATAAAATTTAAGGTTTTTGATTGTTTGAGCTGTCTCACAGATTCATCTTTAAATTTAAAATTATAGGACTAAAGTTTTCAAACATAAAAGACATAATTTACAGGGATTGATGAAATCAATAAAATAATTTAGCTTTTCACTCTGATAATCCATTATCCAATCTTACGAACTTGGTCACTTCCGAGATGAATCAATCAAAACAAATAATTGATGATAACAAATGAATATCTGCGACGATCTGTGCCAGCACTAGCGCTCGCACCGCCCGCGGCTCCTTTCCCGGCTCTAATCAAGCGAAACAAAACCATACCACCTACATATTAAGATCTTAATTCCATTGTGTACTCATCTTATTATTTTTTCTGGGACTCTCAGAAGCAATTTGAACTCTATTTTAAGGAAACTTGGGTTGATGATAGCGCGTGAGGTCTGCATTGTATTGAGTCAATGATTTCGGTAGAACAAGGGCTGTGCCCCCAATGGCCCCGATAAGTTATCCGTTTTCGCTTGTTTTATAATAAGTGAACAGATACAATCAGCGGCACTAATTACGAATCAATTAATTGATTAATTTCGGTCACTTTCGATTTCACTACATTATTTGGTTTTAGTAACATTCATTAATTTACAGGTTATCTTTTATTTTCAATATATTGCAAATCAAAAATGTTGGCCAATTGACTTTGAAGAGTTCTGGTCTATGTGACGAGTTTGTTCCAGTGACTAGAACTGAGTGTTACTTTTATTACAAATAACACTAAAGATATAGTTCTGTTATGGTAAGGTCGTGCAAAAAAATTAAAGCCCGAATCATATTTGCTAGTATCCACATGATAAAATGTGAATTGGCGCCTCAGGTTTTATAGTGAATCCTACAGGAAGAATGTTTTGCCAGCTTACAATAGAATTACATTTGTTCAAATTATGTTACAGTTGATCCCCAAGATATCGGTCTAGTTTAGGGGTCACCCTCCATTCTGAACTTGTATGTACAATTAAATTTGATTTCAAGTGTAAAATTGCAATGTAACATAGGCATTGATTTAAACTTCATGCACAATGGTGGTACATGGGCGGATTTAATGCAACGAGGCATTCTCTACCAGTCAACCTTTGGGTTTGGGAAATACAGCAGGTGTACAGCAAATAAATAAAATTTAAAATAGAATTTAGTAACGAAAAAATATGCAAAATATAATATATTAATACTAATAAAATAGCAAAGGAGTGGAACTCTCTGCCTGCGTCTGTGTTTCCAAACGCTTACAACTCTAATCTCTTCAAAGTTAGACTGCACAGGCTCCTTCTGGGTAAACTCGCTCCATCGTAGACTTTGTCTCCGTCATCTCTGACCTAGACTAGAGTCAAGAGCAAACCCATCACAAATAAAAAAAAATACATATAAAATGCTAAAATAATAAACTAATAAATATGATGCTTTATAAAAATATTTCTGATCACACAGAAACACACGGATGTCACAGTTATAATCATAACATACTCGTACATAATTTATAACGTACAGACACCACATGACGTCACAACCGACCATTAAAAACGACCGCCTTCCATATTCAAAATACCTGCACATAATCACTTATTCATAAACGCACCGTAACGTGCAACAATAATAACACAATCAAAACGAAACGATAATTACTAAATTACACCTCCGAGCAGAAGGCGGGGTCACCTGGTACTCACAACGAGTAAGGTAACCCTTACAACGGGTTAAGGTAACCCTTACACTGAGCCATTGTAATCTTAAGTCACCCAGTCCCACAATATTGTGACAGGCGACACCTCTGCCACAAAGGCAGATCACGGTGACAAACCCGGCACATTATCGAGCCGGCCCATTGTGGCACTTTAAATGTCGTTTTGTTATTTAAATCGGATTTGTGGGTTTTTATTCAGTTTTTTTTTGTAATGTTGGGCTCGTATTGATAGCGCCATCTAGAGATTGGAAGAGAGGAAGTGATGCACCTTTTTGGTGTTGAGAAATCTTTTGTGGATGATTTTGAGGAAAAGAGTAACATGTAATGGAGCTATGTCAATTAAAAGTTGTGAACTATTTTGGGTAGTTGTTCAGTTTAAAACTTACAACAAACTAAAATATAGCTTTCACTTTGTCCAGACGCTAAGCATTGCCGTTTAACGTGGCAATGCCGCCGGGTCTTTCGGGCACAGTACCAGAGGACGAATTTTTCAAATAACTCATTTAATATTATAAATTGTACCCTATGTCTACAGTCTCACACGGTCACACGCACACCCTTATATAAAGTCAAAATTCACAAGTCATTATTCCAAAAACCTTAAAATTGCTGATTATTTTCCTACAATACCCAAAATAACACAATTATCGATTTGAAGTAGATAATGACGTCCACTTGACAGGCGGGGCGTCATTTTCGCGGAAGCGCGTGTTTGTGTAGGCTGCGCGCGCGCCGCTACCGCTGCCGGCAACTGTTGTTGTTGCACGCGGTGCGGTGTTGTTCTAACGTAACCACCGCGTTACTTATGTTACGGGTAGTTTTTTTAGCACCTGCTGGAGCACTTAATTGGTTGGGAAAGAAATGTACAGTGGCCGTTATTTGAACCGTTTTTGTTTGAAACTGTTATTGATTCTGAGAAACGAAAGAAATTCAATTTATTTCATGAGTTCTCTTATAGTTAGCTTTGGATGTAGGTACATGTTTATCAACTCCTATAATACTGACTGTGGAAGTAGTGCACTTTGATGGACATACTACGTCCAAGTGCTCTAGCATGTCATTTACATTGTTGGAGTAGTTATTTGACGTGATTTCCGAGTAAGTTTTTAGTAACCGCAACAAGCAAAATCCAGGCGTAGGTAGTACCAAATAGTTAATTGAACTTAAGAAATTAGTATGTACGTTAGACATATACAACGTGTAACAGAATAAACGCAATACCTCTTAAGGGGTCATTGACCTCATCATTATGAACAACTTTTACTATGGGACCAACCATCAGCTGTTCAGTACATTTTGTCGAGTTATGCGCACAGAAATGTATGGGAGGGTTGTTTTTATTTTCGCTATTTCGGTTGTGATCCCATAGTGAAAGTTGTTCATAATGATGAGTTCAATAACCCCTTAAGAGGTATTGCGTTAATTCTGTTACAGGTTGTTTAAAAATCAAAGTGTTTACAGAAATGTACCGCTGAGTAAGTCAACCGCACTCAAGAAAGTGCTGATTACTGCCGAAAGTCACATTTTAAACTGATGGTAAACCCAAACTACACGTAGGAAAAGAAAAGAAAATATCATTTTAGAGTTACCAATGGACACTTAGTAAAAAACCATTAACTCTATCTCTGCACCATTTTTTTTCAATGTTTGTTGACCTGTGTTAAACATACCTGTATAAAATTCAGTTTCATCAGGTGCTTTTTGACTCTAAGGATTGTATTCCTTACAGAGATTGATTCTCAAGAATATCTATAGCTAATACAAATAGGAGTATTACTCCACAGTTCCACACTACTCACGGATATTCAATTTGATATCTGTTATGAACAACATTTGGTCATCATTATCTCAGTGAACAGCCGCTTGGCCCGAACATTTGCAATAAAATTTCAATTACCTTAAACCACGGACTTAGTTCATCTCAAATTATAAGAGCTCTTTTGTTAGCGGATTAGCTGCCAGAGCGCGGGGGGCACGCGGCCCGCCCGGTAATTGAAATAGCTGCGCGCATTAGATGCTGTTATAACCACCACTGTACCCTGGCACCCCGCGCCGCCCCCGCTAGGGTCACCACAGACAAACGCTGGGTAATTGCATGGCTTTCCGAAGTCCTTCCCTACCTGGTTTTACCTCGCCCAGTGTTCCGCAGAACATTCTTGCAGGATTACAAGTTTAGTGTGACAGCCAGCTCAATTAAGTAACCCTCGAGCCGATTGGATATTAATTTATTGGCGTCATATAGCTCAGTAATGCGGCCGGAATGCGAATCGTTCACAACTTCTATTCCGCTTGGAGTTTATTGCTCGTTTCAAAGTCATTGTTAGAGCTTTGCTCGGCTTATGGCGGAGTTAATTTCCCAATTAGATTTTGATGGTGATCATTTCATAGTTTTATAACCTATGGTAGGTTTCTTTTATTCAATACTATTTTAATCAACGTGAGGCCTATTTTCAAAGATTATCTAAACTAATAATATAAATGCAAAAGTTTGTTTGACACGCTTTCACGCCTAAATCGCTGAAGCAATTTTGAAGAATTTTGGTACAGAGGTGGATGAACCCTGAAGACGGTTAGCTATAGGGTTTTTTGCGAAAATCTATAATAACGTGAGCAAAGCCGTAGACAAAACACAGTAAGTAAATATGGAGTCAACTAATTAAATACACTAACAAGATTTTCACGGCCGCACTCATGAGTTGAAAAGTGTACTTCCAAAAATAACGGAACAAAACAAAAGTGATAAACCTATAGGTACCTAATCCAATGCCTGCAAATCTTGTCATGAACCATGATACCTACAACTTACCCAGCCTATCAACCCGACAATCATACCCACTGCAAAACCCACAGCCACGACTGACTCGCCGCTAATAAATCAGCATGTTAGCGTGTTAGCATGTTACAGCAAACCCCGCACACACGTGACACGCGGAGCGCGGGACAGCACCACAACAACTGCGCGCAACGGAACGTGTCCGGAATCGTAATGTGACGTTTAATCCAAGATGGCGCCGCGCTAATGAATCGTGACCTAGGTTAGCAGCGAATTAATAAACATTATAAGCAGTTTACACCAACAATCTGTGGGATGCTGCCGCTCATTTGATTAATGGTCGGGTTTTGCAAAGGAAATTTATAACATAAAAATAGAAAAGTTTAACCCAGGCAGAAATAAAATTCATGACAACAATTTTCATTAATTTTGTTTTGAGTAGATGCTGAAGGAAAACAATTCGTCGAATGACAGAATAAGATTGGTAATAAGTACTAATTATAGGCAACTTTCAGCAAGCAACATCTGCTAGCCTGAATATCCTTTTGAACGCCAATAAACTACAACAATTAACTCCACCAATAAAACAGCTGACAGCCGAGTGTCGATAGAAATAAAATAATGATGATGACTCATTATTTTATTACAGCAGAGTTCTTGTCGGGCTCCGTTGAGTTCCGTTGAGCTCAGTTGACGCGCTGTCACGCCGCCGCCTGATTGACTCGAGAGGCGACTGGGGCCGACTCAATTAAATCCCTAACATTTGTATTAATTAAAGGCAAGGAATTTGATACGAATCGACAATGGCGCTCGATCGACGCTGCGGCCGACTTGTTGAGCTGTTAGTTGAGCTGCGCCTATTGTCAGCAAACATTTTTGTGTTTAATTATGTCTGATGGGTAATTGGTGGTTATGTGGAGATCTCCTTGTTAATATCAAACGTTATTGATTTGGGTCCAGTAATTTGTACACTTCGTTATTATAATTTGATTAAATGTTGTGTCAGATTTGTATAAAAGAGATGTAATTGATGGTGTGTGTCAATTTAATTCCAATTACAATTAATTTTAATAAAATACCACATACAATAACTCCAATCAAATCTAAACCGCATTCTGAACGTTTATTGTGCGTTGAGTAATCCGATCTCTCTTTTTATGTCCTCTTCACATGAGACAAAGGGACTTGCGCAAGCGCAGAGTGTTCTGATGACAACAGCGTGTCAGGAGTGGGCCAATGAAGTGTTTGTCACGTTCAACACGCTGTTGACTCAGAGTCAATAGCGTGTCATCCTCTGCATACAGTTTGTTATCACTTGTGCACTGAAGGTTAATACAAAAGGGCCTATCTGCGCAAGAGCATCCGATGTCAACAATGTGGAGTGAACTAATGAACCACTTTTGACAATCAAGAAGGTTTTAACTTTTATTCAGTCAACTTGATTATTTGTACTATACGTGCTGATAGGTACTTAGAGCATAGTGTTGATATGCAGAAGAGTCGAAACATAATGTTGGCTGTCGAAGTACCTAATGTAAGCACATTACTTTGACAATGAATATCATAACCAAAGATAATTTACGATTTACAGTTTTTAATGTTCGAGGTGTTTTTAAACAAATTCGCTCAAGTCTTTGTAAATACAAAAACAGATTAACTAGAGAACAGTAATAGGGCATAATAATAAGTTTTTCATTTTTTATTTGTGATGGATTTGCTCTTGACTCTAGTCTAGGTTAGAGATAACAGAGACAAAGTCTACGATGGAGCGAGCTTACCCAGAAGGAGCCTGTTCATTATAAAATATGTGTATTCTAAGTGGACCAAATGCTAGAACAACGCCCACTTTCTCTTTCCCAATTGCCCAATCTAAATCTTTAGCAGAACTCTTCCCGCCTCAAGACTGTCAGTCGGAGCTACTTTCCCACCGTCTCGCTCACCTAGCCCACAGCACAAAGCGGGAGCACACCGGCCACACTATCACCATTGTTCGCGCACAATGCGGTCACTCTGCCCCCGCCTTTATTTATCTTGCACCTAACATAATTGAGGAAGTATTTAACTCGCCTTTTGTTGCGGTTTTTCTCTTAATATTGTTAAAATTGTACGACAATCAGGTAACTGACAGCCGTTTGAAGTGTAGTGTGGCTAGGGTTGCCAGGCGGATGTGCGTTTACGAGATATTATTTTTATGCGTGACATGCGTGTTAGCATTTTTTTAGTTTTATTCATGTTTTAATTTCGGCTTAGATGTAGCTGGTGTAGGTAGTGTAGCTTAGAAATTTCACAAAGACATTAGGTTGGTAATCATCAAAGACAGAAAGGTAATCAAAAGATTTTGAAATAAAATAAAATTTGCTTAATTAGTAGGTAAGAAATTTACTTCTCATGCCAATAATGTTGATTTAACACATTCAAACAGACACATATTCATACACATGTGTGCATAATTATATAAAGTGTTTCTGTAGTGTATGGCCATCACTTAAGTGTACCTTCTTACTTACCTGCAAATATTTTTTGTAAGATTAAGTTCATGTGCATTTGACCATCCTTATAGAAAACGTAAAAGTTTTGGAATAGTCATGTTAAAACTCGCTGACAATTGAACTGGAGATTTCTACTGAATAATAATATTTATAAAATAAGTTTTTATTTTCCGTTGGCATCCCTGGCTGCGCGTGCGCCACTCCCTGTTCAATAGAGCCGTCTTCAAGTTACGCGCACATTGTCTAAGTGTGCGGATCTCAAACGATTGTCCCTTCAACTTCACGAGTGAGGTCTCTGTGACTAGTCGGTAACCTAATAGTCTCCGACTAGTTCGCATTGTTCGGTGTAAATATTGAAACGTAAGACGATTTCACAACCATTGCTGAGACGTCAATACGATTTGAGGTTTAGAACTGAATGATTGTGTTTTTATTAAATTCTTCTTGTCATAAAAACGGTTTACAATCAATCTGAGAATTGTATGCTCAAGTTAATAACTTTTAAATTGAATTAAGTTGCCTAAAGCTCTCTGCTCTGTGTTGTTATAGTTACCTACTGTCCATGACAATATTCATCCACTATTTTTCCATTACCACTCTATTTTCCATTACTACTTAGGTATAGTCTAAGTCTTACGAATAACAAATTAATATTTTTCATCTACTCGCATGTCATAAAGTTCCGATTATGAATCAAAAGTTATACCCCTAGATCAATCAATCAATATTTAAATAAAATTCGTCCGTTGCTAACTGATCGTGTGACTGAGTGAGTGAGTGACTGAGAGACAACGCACAGCCGAAACTATTGGTCGTAGACTGCTGAAATTTGGCATGTTCAGGTTCTTTGGCGAGTGTAGGGGAGCACTAAGGATTTTCCAAAATTCCTACGGGAACGGTAAAAAACGGAATATGCGCGTACGAAGTCGCGGACGAAAGCTAGTATATGTATCAACATCATCATCATCATAACAGCCGAAAGACGTCCACTGCTGGACATAGGCCTCCCCCAAAAGGGGGGGTTTGCCATAATCGGCACGCTTGGCAGGCGGGTTGGCGTTCGCAGTGTACGGTGTTGCGTTTTACAGAGAACGCTGCTGCCCATTCTCTGGCGAATCCCTTAGTCGCCTCTTACGACACCCACGGGAAGTGATGGGATGGTATTATTCTTTTACGGCACCATACAGCACAGTATATGTATACATAGACTTTATTTCAACTCTAACAAAATTAAAAAGTTATTTTATGAGACTTTTTCAAGAAAAATGTAACCCTAAGACGACCTACTGACCAACTTTTGTTCTACCACAGTATCGTTCGACCATAGAGTATTCAAATCATAGGTTTTAGTTGACGCATTGAAAACAAAGTATCGTAATGAAGTACATAGTAAATATTTAGTTAATATTTTATTATTTTAATTTAATACTTAGTAAAATTGGATTATAAATAAATTAAATTATAATGTTTACAACAATAAAAGAAAAAAGTCGGAATAGTGGTGAAAATCAAAATTAATTCATTAGTATTCACAACAGATTCCGACAAGCAGATTTGCGCACCTTATGGCGGCTTTTATGGCAGATTGATGTTGCATGTTGTTTTACAATATTTATAGTTTTTAGTAGTATAGGAAACTGCACTTAATAAGGTATTAAAACATTCGTGTGATACTATTGGTTACACAAACTCACACTCATGTAGGTATATCGAATAACCTTTGTTATGTGTCAGTATTTATCATAAACTACTAAGTATTATTATTTGACTAGATCTACAGTGAAGTGAAATGAAGATCCTATCTTGAATACAAAGATACCTATTATGACATCTTAAAACCATCATGATAACGGTGTGGGAGAGAAAGGGAGTTATACATGACGCATAACACCTATCCCTTTTTCACAGCTTAATCATGATGGAATTAGCACGTCATAATGGGCCACTGGTGCCAGTTTGTATTCAGTTTGTTTGGATTGGTCATTACTATTTGATGAGAGAGTTTGCTTTTCATAATTTCGGCCTGACCTGGACGGAAATCTACACTAATATTATAAAGAAGAAAGATTTGTCTGTTTGTTTGAATTGAATAGGCTCCGAAACTACTGGACCGATTTGAAAAATTCTTTCAGCCATGGATAGCTACATTATCAGGGAGTAACATAGGCTATATATTATCCCCGTACTCCCATGGAAACGGGAGCTACTCGAGTGAAACCGCATGACGTCCACTAGTAAACAATAATTTAAATGAAGACTTTAAAACAAAACAGTAATTGCCAATTCCCGTCCCACAATGTAATAACTAGTAAGGTTCCAGTCGCCACGTGAATCCTCCAGCCAGCACTTTTAAATTGGAATTCCTGGCGGGCGTTGTTTGTGCTGTACTTAATTAGTGATGTAATTGTTGCAGGCTTCCCGCAAATCAAGTCGCCCTACAGCCCCGGCTCGCAGCCCCACCTCACCGGTGAGTCGCACTTTGTCTCAGCTCGACGCCGATGTTCGCTTACTTAATACAATTATTAAGATTTGCTTGCGAAGCAGGGAAAAGATTAGGTTTGTTTCACGGGTTTTTATGGGAAGAAAAAGGTTTATCAGCATTGTGACCTAAGTTCTCATTTTCTCTAAAGCTGCTAAATCCTTAATTAGAATTTTAAACTTAAGTTTCAGATGACCACTCTAACGGAAGGGACCCAATGCTAAAATTAAGTCGTCCATAAATGTAAAGGTACTTAAATTAGTGAGGAAAGCCCTAAGTTATGAACTATAGTCGAAGTATCTGTCATGCTAACTGTGAAGGAAGGGAATGCTGTTGATAAAGTTAGAATACACAGGAACTGTAACAATGACATCTTTCAAATATCAAATCAAGATAATGAGAACGTCTCTGCGAATAAACCTCTTAAGATGTACCTACACCCATAATGAGAAGCTTATAAAAAGCTTTCTGCAGTGTTTAGATCATCAAAGAGTAGGTAGGTACTAATCTCAGGGAAGCTTATTGAAATGCGGAGACAATAGACGCCGTAATGAACAGCCGTGAAAAACGATCGCCGAAGTATTTTGATTAACAGAGTGGCTCGACGATTAGTACCTATAAATTAGAAGCGTCGCTGAAACTATGGAGAACAATACATTTGCCGGTGATTTAGGAAAGTGGCTGTGTGGCGGGGGAGAGGTTAGCACGGGGCGGGGGGAGGGCATCCCTCGTGTGAGTCCCCCCCCTAACACACCCGTGCTCCTCACCCCCCGCCTTTGTCTCAGTAATGAATCCGGCAAACGCCAAACGTCACCGCGCAGCCGCTCGACCCAGCCAATACCACAAATCATACTCCTATCTATTAGCAATCGGAAACTCAACTCTATTCATACCTTCCTAGAGCCCAACCTTCATTAGCCCTTATTGGACATATTACCCTCTTAAAACAGAAGGGCAAATTCGCTTAGAACGTGAGGTTTTAGAAAATATTCTGTTAAATGCAAATTAGTTTTCGTGATAAAGATATAAGTCGGGGCCCGAATTACTTAATATAACGAAGGTCACGGAGACTGGGGAGATTAATTGACGTTAAGGGTTGTGACTAATGAAAACGGAGATCATCCGGAGCTTCGCGTAATCCGAACATGTGTTTCTGTCGCGGATTAGTTGTTTACAGTGTAGCTGTAGCATGTCACAGATAACGACGTGTAACGAGTCTCGTCTGTTTATCAATCCGTACCGTGGTGTTGTGGTGCGTGTGTGTGTGGCGGAGTGCGGCGTGTGTTCAACCCCAGCGCATGAAAAGCGTCACAGAAAACAAACCTGGCTCCCGCCGGCAGCCATTTGTAAAAATTGCCTCCGCCGCCATTTCTGTGCGGGAATTTCATATTTGGAACGCCACGGGGCGGAATCCGCGAGTGGATTTTGACATTTCCATCATGGCGGCAAGTTTTATTGTTTTCTAAAACAATTGCAGCGGCGGGCGCTGCCGCTGCGATGCCCGCTTTCCAGCTATTGTTTAGCGGCAGACATTTTTAATTTGAAAATTAGGGGTCTATTGTTTTGTGTGTGCCGAATAAAAGTCACGAGTGTAATGAGGCTCTAATCTCATTGGCCGCGTGGACCAGTCGACAGCGCTTCGTTCAGGCACTGATTGAAGTACAATGTTACACTTCTATTTGTTTCGCTATCTAATTTTGAACCTTGTAAAGAGTATAAATATTCTTTACAAATGATCAGAATCTGTAAGTTTTCTTCAAGTTTATCAAGGCAAAAGAGTTACAAACTGGGATACTACATTTTTTTTATGTGTGACCTCTCGCAGGTCAACCTAGGAGGTTGTCGACTGCTTAACCGGACTTTCCTGTGGTGGCCTTAATATAAATATTAAAGCCTCCAGCCAGGGCTTATACTGGGATACTACATGAGGCTGGTCACATAAATGTACTTTCTAGTAAAACAAAAACAACATGAATCGCGTCACCAACAATTTCTTCAAAAGTCATGTCAAATTAGTTTCCATATTGTAAATCCGTGGTGACAGTTGTCACTTCGTTTGAGTGTTAACACCTCATAAACCGCGGTGTCTTCATTACACAAACATTTGCCCCAAATAGTGGCGCCCAACACTAACCGAGGAAATTATTTTTTTGTTTCTGTCAAACTGAGACGAGTAGCGCCTGTGGATACAGTACTTCATCACCAACTTAAGACATGCATACCATCAAACCTCTATGTTCTCGAAATAAAGGTCAATGTTGAATGTCCGGGCGTGGCAGTAAAGCGGTGGTAGTGATGTATCAAGTGTCAGAGACGCCGCATGTTTAGTCACATTAAGTGGCGACAAGTTGTAATAACAAGCAGTATATTAAGTGCGGCAAGCCACTTGCCACCTTCTTCCTCGTAAGCGAGCGTGTCGGGTTTCTGCGGTGTGACTGTGTCCACAATGTTTGGATACAGCTCCGATGTAGCAACTTGGTTGGAAATAACTGAGCTGTAGCTTTTTTGTGGTATTTGGTTTTGGGTAGCGGATGAGCGAAAGAATTCCTAAAGTAACTTGCAACAGTTGGATGTCGGGATCTTTTTAAATCGCTCTGAAAATAGCAGTTGAAAGTAGGATCCTCTCAGTGATTCTTCTTCAGTAGAATGATGGCAAGAATGTGTTTACACTCTGGATGGCTGGGTTCCGAATCAGAATGTAGAGTGTAGATTCCAAACAGTTTAACAAACATACATTTAAATATATATTTTGGTTTGCATGTGATGCATAGGGCTTCATTCTGCGCAATGCTCAACTGTGAAGAACTTGATTTGTCTATCTCTGTCTGAAGGTCGCCGCGACCGCACTCGTCGGTTCCTCAACAAGGATTACACTAATGAATCAATTCCCTGCATGTCGGCGGTGTCTGTAGAGCCAGTACAGCGACACAAGTGTAGCACAAACAGTCGAGAGTGGCGCTAATTGTGCGGTGTCCGGTTGCAGAGTCCGGCTGTGGGACACCACATGTGTGCTGCAACAGTGTTTGTGTACTTTCTTGCGTACTTCTACACTGTCTACTTACTGTTGTGTCCCGAAGACCAACCAGATGTTCGTGCCGTTGTCAACTACCGGTTTAGTGCTTTGAAGTTTTTTAAAATTATTAGCTCTTAGTTTGACCACCATCTCACCTGACGGAAAGAGGAGGTGCACGGACGATGGAGCACGGTTACCAGAAGTAACCTGTTGACTTGAAGACGAAGGTTGTAGTTATCAGGATACAAAGTCTCCGGTAGGCTATTTTAAAAACTGACCCCGACTTTGAGGCCAATATTTGCAATATACCACAGATTGCACTGTTTAGACTATCAAATACTCTTGTGAATATGTTTCGATTACTAGTTTAATGCCTTTTTTTTTTGGATGGGAAATCATCAAATGACCTCCCGCTCTGGGCGGAACAGAAGGGAGTGTCAGGCTTTTACTGACTAAAACCCATCCGTGTTCCTCCTAATGCCGTTTGCGTTCCAGGGCCGTGGTGACTCTTTGTAATAATTTTGCAACTCTGGCAGAATAGTTTACTGCCTTCTGATACTACCAATGCCAACAGAATGATTAGAAAACAATTTAAGAACTCAATTGCGTCACGCACTCCGCCTGTTACTATTTTTGTACCACAGAAAGTAAAGTTATGTCGTCAGAAAGCCGTTACAATCAGTTCATTAAACCACGGTCTTCAGAGGACGAAGCTTTACCAAACATATTTATTTACTCGCACATATTACCTCGGTTACATCTTAATTGCTAGCATTGTCTTCATCAAGCATTTATTACGCACATAGGTATATGAAATTATGAATATATTAACAAATTAAACAATATCCTACCAAAACGGCTACAATACTCAATTACAACACGTCTGAATAAATATGGCGTCTTCACGAAGCGACAAAGCTAAATGACCGAAATTCAATTAAATTGGTATTGTTTTATCAATTAGTGTGTGTCAGTTTGTTTGGGAGAGATTTGCTCAACAGCACCTGTGTGTGGTGACGTCAGCGGATTGTGAAACACTGCCGAACGAGTTGAGCAATTGAACGTTACGCAATCGTCAGCGTCTATTGTCCATCTTTGAAAGCTGTAGTAATTGTATTCTTATGGAATAGCTATGAATGTTTAGTACTAGTTTATAGGCACCTTTTTGAGGTCAAAAGAATCCCCAGTCAGATCCACAAGCACCTAGTGCTACAGTCTATCGTATTTATGAAACATAAAATAAGTGCCTACTGCACGAAGACAAGATTCTAAAACAATATCAAATTAGGCAAATCTTTTTAATTCTTATGATTCATTCATTTGCTCCTAAGAAAACAGTCTGAGGGTGATGAAATCCTTTTCTAAACTAACCAAGAAAAACGTTTTTCATCTGAAATCTAATTTTCTCTGACCCCGCTAAAAATAATGACCCAATCTAAAAAGTTAAAATACCAGCCAAGTTCTCGCCTCCTAACCTAAAAGTGATCGCATAAATACATTAGGCGTTAATACAAATAATTTGTCGCTTAACAAGTGAAATGTAACGCGCCGAGAGGGGATGGCAGCGGGTGAGGATGGAATGATTTGGGCAGCATCCCCCGAGGCTCGTTATGCCGCACTTTCCGCAATTTTTTGAAAACGATATTGTTGAGCCACCCCTACTGGTAATGATGTAAGGATATCTTCTGCAGTCGGTACACGCTCCAATTTCTTAAGTAAATAGTTTTGTGTCGAAGATAGGGAACGTTGTTTATTTCACACTGCTTTGATTTTATGTGGCAATGTACCTATAAGTACCCAAATAAGAAAAAAAAACACTCCACTATTTTTTTGTAAGAAAATAAACAACATTCATCTTTTGGATAACTTGCAAAGGTAGAAGAAAACATAAAATATGCGTATAAATATACAAATGGATTTTCTGAATCTGCATCTATCAAACCTGCCATCACAGACTATTTCCCAGTCTGTGAAATTCGTTACCGGAGATTAAATCGGTTTTAGGTCATAGTTAACTCAATTGAGCAATCCTGAGACATACTCTAAGATTTATTGGTATTACTGTGTAAATACATAAAGGAGTACACAGTACAGGGTGTCAACAAGCCGATACAAACATAGCGCGCGCCCGAGAGGAATAATTTAAAAAGCCGGTGTCGCGGTCCATCGCACACACCCGCTCAATTACGCCGTTTTAATGCCCACTCCGCGCCTTCTCGTGGGCGTAAGAGTAAGAAGGCTCTCTCTAAGTGTTACATGGTTATTGTTCGGAGGGTGAACACGGGGAAGAGGTTCTTGCGGCAATTTTTACAAAAATTCTGTACCTACCTATTATTGATAAAAGGTGTGTGCTTGTTAGAACTTGGCTGACTCTCTACCGTGCCTAGATTATCTAATACTTTGTAGGAAAAGAATAATTATGATTGTGCCATTTAATTACTTGTTTTTTTTTCTTTACAACAATTTCAGTTAGAGTATCTCCCTCAATTCAGCATGCCTCTTGGCAAAGACTCCTCCTATACTTAATGATTTTTGGTATACTATACTTAAACTTTTTTGAAATTGGATTCAGTCAAAATATAGATAATAAAATAATAAAATAGTTTATTTGCACCTTCAGGTAAAATACATACATACAGATGCATACAAAGTACCGCATCAACGATAAGAGTAGTCTGACTCAGTTGGCAAATCGTGCATTTCAACCACCATATGTGACCTAACCTACGTAAAAATATAACTAATCCATACTCTAGTATCATCCCTCCTTAAAATGGATACCTCAGGCTGCATGGCCACTAAACAACCTAAACTTACAAACTAAAAGCTAATATGAGCGGTTCTTGCGTCTCCCCCCTACCCCTTACCCCCAGCTGGAGGGGGTGGGCGTGGCCAGGCCGGACACTGTAACTGGCACTTGGTTATTGGCCTCTTTTCATAGCGGCCGTGTGGCAGCACTCAGCGTATCTGCGGTCGGTGATGCGGCTCTTGTCAGCCGGCTCGTATGAGTTATTGGTCACGGTTAGGTTGCTGGTTATCACTTTTTAAGCTGAGGTATAAGTTGCTTATTTGGTCGAGGTTTTCAATCAACTTTTAAAGTTGAAGTCAACGCAAAACAAAAAGATTCCTGCAAAAAATTAAAAAAGGAAAGATAATAGGTAATGAAATCATTCAGACTGACTCACACCATCCCAACTCATAAAAAAACTGTGTCAGAAGGGTTCCCACACTAAAAAAAGTAAATACATAAACCTCAAAAACTTGTAAACAACATAACGCTCCGAACCCATTTCCTATACAAGCAACAATAATATTTTACGATTAGATACTCCCCCCCCCCCTTAAAGGCCACTGATCGCATAATGACTTACTTTTCCAAACACAGCCGTGCCACGGGAGAATCAACCTTACTGCGTTGCGATAAGGAAGGTTGAGGTTGGGAATACGTTTTGTGGACGTCCTCCGAAATATCAAAGTGAAGAGAGGCCCATTAGCAATTATAATGGCTACTGTCCTGGGCTGAGTGCCTGCTCATTACCGCTCGCTGCGCGTCGCCTCCGCGCGGCGGCGATCTGAGGCAATATTTTTCTGATTTTGTACAATATGCTAGACTACCAAATAACTTTTCCTGTCAAATCTTTATATTGAACTCCGTTCACATCCTTGCACTTATGTAGGCTGTAAACAGCTTTGCAGAACTGTTCATCCCGGCCGGATATAAAGCACTTCTAACGTTGCCACAGAATACTTGCTCTGGAAATGTAAAAATATTCACAATTTTGAGCCTCGAACCATCACTACACGTCGTTCAAAAAGAGGTTCAAATCTTTAAAACAAGCAAACAGAACTGGTTGACCAAAACGGTGGCAATAAGAACAAGAGAGGCGTCAAGATCATAATATCTGTGTTCTGTTGCTCGGCGCGTATTGTGCGGGGACTGAGCAGGCTTTGTGGACTTGCTCTATTTTTGTTAACACCTGCGTCGGGCGAGCCGGCCACGCCGTAACGTGATAGCTGTGAACTCTTGTTCCACACGAGGTTTGGTGCTCGTCATTGTGTGGGGACTGAGTTAGATAAGGTTTAGGCTGTAACGGAATATCCTGGTCCAAAGGAGATCTGTCTTTGATCGCAGCTTTCGAGAAGGCATTATAAATCAGTTTCCTTCACATCCGTGTCCTTGGTCATTTTGTCCTGAGTGGTGTCTCTTCTCACTTTTACAATGATCTTTGTGGTGTATGTTCATCTGTGGGTCGCTTTCTATGTTTACCTTCCTTTCTATGTTTATTATTTCCTCTACTCTTCTGTTTTTAATTATTATTTTTTATTTGTTTCATGTAATTCGTAGCGGTCCGACAGTTTTATTCAGGTAATTTATGAATTATTTGCTTTTATGTTTGTAACCCAAATCGCTAAAACTAACTGTGTTTTCTTAATGAATCGCTTTTTGTGAATTATCGGTTTTTCCGTGATAGATTTAGTTGGAAAATCCTAAAATAGTCCATATAAAACTGTGTACATTTTCAGAGAAACTTATTGAAATACAATTCTGGGTAATCAGCTAGAAACACACTAGCAACACATGTGGCGGTAGGCCGCGTGATCGAGTCGCGCGACACTCGTCAAATCAAATAAGCGGCGGGCCGCGCGTCGATTGGCTTGTCGCGACAAATTGGCAATTCGTACGCGGCCTAATTGCATCACGTCTTATCGCGTTACGCTAAGCGCTTTACCTGCAAGCATTCTTGTTAAGCTTTTTATCTGAACGAGATAGCGGCTCGAGGATCCGTATCTGACTTAAATTAGATCCTCGGGGATTTTATTTTATGTTTGCTTCTTCCTGTTTCTTGCTGAGGACCGGTAACTGCTATATTTACTCTTGTAAAGAAAAACGACGTTTTATGAATAGTCAGACCAGTGACGAGTCTGTTTTAGTACCTAGCACTAGTTTTGTGCTAGGTTATTTGTAAACTCTGGTTCACCATGTGGCTCTTCTAAAGTGCGTTGGATTTAGAAAGTTGATTTCGTAAGATACCTATTTGTGTAGGCATTAGTCGTGGTGCGGTTCGGGTAAAAAAATAAGATAGATTAAGAGCTATCAGCAGAATGTAAAACACTGGGCTTATATACAAAAGTGCGACCGCTACTAGCTAAACAATACAAATCAATATTAGGATTAGTAACAAAAAGAAAAAATGCCTCTTCAAGCAAAATAAAATTCAGATATGAAAGACCCAAAATAACAAAAGTGGAGGCACGACTAACATTGCTCTCCTTTACAAAACAACGCATGAACGTAGGCAAATACAGGCAATACCCGCGCGTAGGCAAATCCCCGCGAGTGCTGACGACACGTCGCATCATCGCGTCACGTCGCGCGAACACGCGGCTCGTACACGCACGCACAGCACACGGTAACAATACATGTACAGAAGGCTCACTATTGCCCAAAATACCGATCAATGGATTCCGAGGAATATATTGATAAAATATGAATAGAGCGCAGAGGGTGTTACAACTTACAGGTCGCCGATAACTAGCTAGACTACGAACACACAGAGTAAATAAACAAAGCCTCGGATGTAATTGGTTAGATCTGCGCTTGATTCTAGATACCCTAATAAGCCTAGGCAGTAGGCTGATAATATATTTTGTCAAAATGCGAATGTAAAGAGTATGAATGAAGTATCAGCGTGAGTAACTTGTGGGTTGCACAGGGTTGAATCGTTGAGAGTGTTGTCATCATAAATCCAGTGGTTTAATACATGATGTTCACAAGTCTCCGTGTGTTCCAAGCAGTCTGCTTCGGCTGATACCTGTCGATATTAAACCGATTTCAAAGTTATTTTATAAATTGAATAAGAAGGATATATACTGTGCCCCTATGTTCCTTATTGATGATGTATAATTTTACGTATAAGCACAAAAAACCCTCAAAAATGCTCAAATTTATCTATTTAGACCGCTGTCAACCCCTAGCCCTAGTGTACAAATTTGACAACTATTTATTATTTAAACTTTATGTACAATAGTGATACGTGGGCGAGCTTAATGCAACAAGGCATTCTCTACCAGTCAACCTTTGGGTTATTAATGAAAAAAAAAACATAGGGGTACAGTAGATATGTATCCTTCTTATTCAGTTTATGAAATATCTTTTAAATCGGTCCAATATTGGAGGAGGAAACATGCTAGAGCCAAACCTCGAATTACTTATACATTTTTACATACAAAGTGTCTCCCCCGCATTTCCTCTTAACTAAACCAAATGAGTGGTAGGAAACATACGGCTTTGGCTTATTTTTGGAGACTGTATGAAGTGTACCTTCTTTTCGTCAATATTTTGTGATAAGGTGCGAGTCTGAACGAGGAATAAATCTAATCGTCAGCTGATCTCGACAATTGGCCGCGACGATTGCCAATTTGTGCGCGAGTCGCGACTTCGCGACAAACGCGATTGGCCCAATATCACGAATAAGAGTTCGCACTGTTGACGCGCGCCGATGTATCACGTCTCAAATACATGCAACGAATACTTCTTTACTTTGATCGACTTTGCAGTTTTCGATATCTTAAGCTGAGGCTCTAGACAAACTGCCACTCTATTGGCAAATGCGATTGTCTAAATGCCAAAATATAAAGATTGATCTCATGACATTTCAATAGCGTTTGTCAATGCCATCCAATTTTGAGGTTTCGACATTCGTCTTCGCCATGCTACCGTTGTCACTTACCCTTATTTTGTTTTACTCGTTTTTGTATGGATCTCTGGCCTGAAAATAAAGATTTTATATTATTACTAGCTGACTCGGCAAACGTTGTTATGCCATCCAAAAAAATTACCCTACCACTTATTCTCATACCTACCGAATATACACACAAAATTCCATGAAAATCGGTAGAGCCGTTTCGGAGGAGTTCGGTAACAAACACCGTGACATGAGATTTTTATATATTAGATAGAGCTTCTGGAAGGTCGTATGAGTTCACAGCCCAACTCTATATTAACAATTTAGTGGGGTTGCGAAAAATGATCTTTAACACAAGTCTTTAGGATTTAATAATAATAATTCATTTATTTATTCAGGTAATTTGAAAGAAAAAGAGAAAAAAGGAAAAGGGGAAGTCTTCAAGGATTTTATTTTATTTTTTTTTTTGTCTTTTGGGTTTTAAGCAAATAAAAGATTTCTTTCTTTCTTGTAAGTCCTTGTAAGTAATAAGTGAAATGTTGAAATATCAAGTGAAAAAAAAGAAAAGAATGTGCTTTGCCTAGGCTCTCTAAGTTCCTCAGTAACCGTATACTGCATATTATTAAATCGCTTTTTTTGGATGGGAAATCATCAAATGACTTACAGACGGGAATATCACACTCTTACTGACTAAAATATAGATTATCCTAGTTTAGGAGGCAGGGTTTACCTATTATTGTATACAGATTTCTCCAACCTTGCAAATATATCTTGCAATACCATCTCAACTTATATACAAAAATTGAAATGGTTTACTATAATCTGTAAATTTGCTGAAAATAAATTTATTATTATATTAAAACCCACCCGTGTTCCTCGTGATGCCCTTTGCGTCGCAGGGTCAAGGTAACTCTTTCGAACAACTAACTGCTCGTGTTATACCGCTTAGGATGACAGATCTTCATCCTCTTGTCCTTCTTCCGATTTATTTGGAGTCGGCATTGCATGGATTTTTCTTTGAAAGTGTTTTCATCAAAGATTCTTAGTTGGAAGACTGTATGTTACATTTTCAAAAACAGGGTTATTGATGAAAATTATAGACACCCTTTGTAAGTCCAGACTTTCATACTACTATTGATGCGAAAGTTAATCTATTAGGTAGCTATGTTTTTACGCTTCTACAGCTGAATCAATTGTGATGATTTTTGGCATATACCTAGAGAAGGCACTGGCAGAAAGTAGTCCTAAATAATTATTAATTAGGTAATACAAATATAGCTTTGACTGAATGGGTACAATTTTAATTTATTTTGACCTAACCTAATATTTTATTTTATGTTCGGATAAGGATATTTGCAAAATTATAATGCACTTATTTCTACAGTTATCTAAAGAAGCACAGTAAATTAAATCAATTTTAATAACACTGCTGTGAGTTTATCTACAAACGTAAGTACGATTAAATTAGGGACATATAAAATGCTTTTAACGTTAATTGAACAAAAAACTCTTAAGGTAATACTTTTATGATAAATCACATTAAATGTATCTTTGTAGGTAATTGTGTTAATTACTATACAGGGTGTAAAGGACATCGTAACGCAAACTTCGCGAAAAGGCTACACCTAATGCCACTAACCAAATTATGGAAGTCATTAATCTCGCTAATGATCGGTTACAAAAATTGTCATTTTCGAGCACGCAATGTATTGTGAACAACGCGATCTAAACGCGCGAGAGCGTTGTACGAAATACGTACCTACACTACTTGCACACACACATACACAAGGCTGCGACGCCGCGCGCGCTGCGGTCTTTAAATGTACTCGTAGATGCTTACCTACGAATATCGCCGACAACAAATCACACAAAATCATTTTATCACTCAGAAATACCTACGGTACCTACTGATGGTATGAAAATGTTTATGCAGAATTTAAGAGAAGAAAAGGATCCATAAGCTTAGTCTCTTAAAATCACGATTCCGATTAGGATTGATAAGATAACAAAAAAGAAACTTGTAAGTACCTACCATTGAGATCCCGTAACGTGTAGGTATAAACTAATGAACTATCTAACTCACTTTGAATGTAAGTACCTACGAATATCGCCTTTCGCCAACAACAATAATGCCTATCACATAAAATTTATCATTTGTATCACTCAGAAAAACTTACCCACTGATGGTGTGAACTTGTTTTTGAAGAAGTTAAGAGGAGCCATAAGCTTAGTTTCTTAAAATAACGATTCGAATAAGGATTGATTTAAAAAATAAGCTGGAAGTACATTGAGATCCGGTAATGTAGATAACTAATGAACTACCTAACTCACTTTGAATGTACCTAAGTTCCTACGAATATCGGCCCTTCGCAAACAACAACTGACATGTTTATGCAGAAATTAAGGAGCCATAAGCTTAAGCATGTTCCACACGGATGTACCTAATCCAATGTCCAATCCAAGGTGACCTTGGTGGGAGCTTGGTTTCCATCCGCGAATTTTGTATGAATTTGGATTGTATCTGCCGTCTTCACGGACGGCAACAAGCAAGGTCACCTTGGATGGGTCGCAGGATCCTTGTAGAACATTGTGTGGAACATTACTTTAGTCTCTTCAAATCACGAACACGATTCCGATAAGGATTGATAACAAAGCCGGCCATGTTAGAGTCGGATTCTAAAACAAAGGGATCTGTACCATAACCCAAAAAAACACGTTTCTTGTATGCGAGCCTTAAATTACCTAGTCCTACGGATGGATGGACAGAGGAGGCTCAGTGAAGGGGATTCGTTGGTTAATTGTAAGTATTTTGCGATCCGATAATGTAAGTATCTGCCTACTACTAAATTACCTTAAGCTCGCTCACCCCAATCTGGTTACAGATTGGGTTCGAAGTGGCCGCTGCCAAATTTGGGTCCTGAGCACACTCTTCACGCAGCGTCGTAAACACTCGGACACAAACACCTTGTCCTTGACGTAACCCCAAAGAAAAAAATCTAATGATGTCAAGTCTGGTGAGCGAACTGGCCATGGCTCCAGACCGAATCTACCGATTCCACAAGTCCAGATGACATTTTTAAATCAAACACACACAAACACAGAGAAAATTAATAATAAGTTTTGGTATCAAACCAAAACTTATCTTTCCTAACGTTCCGAAAACAAAATCTCGCAAAAAAAAACACTCGCTCGCGGTCAACATCAACAAGATACTAACAAAAATCTATCACGAAATGTTCTTTTCGAACTCTCCTTTGATTTCGCCGCAGTACAGTGGCGGATCTATCATTGGTTTTTATTTATTTATTGAATGATTTTTTTTATTGAAAAACTCAACTATTTAGTTACTTGGTCGCCTTCAAAAATGATAAGATCTAAGAGAACCCAAGCTGCAAGAAACCGAACGAAGCGAACAAGTTTCGCCACTGAATGGAAGTATGATTTTATTTAATTAAAACAAACAAATTAGCGTCATCACTTGTCATTATTAAGTCTCAACACCATGTACATAATTTAGTGCTGCCGTATTTTACATTCTGTCTTGTATCAAAGCGTAAATTGGGTATAGCAAGAGCCAACTGAGATAAGCGTAACATTACTTATATAACTATTTGCTTAAAAGGATGCTCTATATTGTAAAAATAAAAAAAAAAATTTAAAACTTATTTCAACTTTAGCCTTATTATGGTTTGTGTAACGCGTGCCTATTAATAGTAAAAAAAAAAAGATTTATTTTCTCGGTCGGCTATCTAAGGCCGCCCCTTGCGCTCTCTTCTATCAAAGCAACAGAATACCTAGATCGGCTCTTGTGTCGGCATCGGCGGCATGTGCAAAAGACGTGAGCTGTTATACGAAAATACGACATAGCGACACAAAACGAAGTAACCGATTTGCGTCTTTAAGCAATTACTTTAATGTTGGAAATCGCTTACTTCGTTTTGTTGTGATACGTATTATTTTCTAATGACGGCAGTCTTTAGACGGTATGTTTGAGCGGCGCTTTTGATGAGCTATACACACATGCACACTCGTTAGTGTGCAGGCAGGTACTAGGCATGCGTTGACCTTTCGTTTGAACTTTGCACAGCTGAGCGTATACCTATTTGTAGTTTTATTTACATTGCTTTTTTTGGTGATAATAGAGAATTAATGATTTTTTTATTAAAAATCTTATTGGGTTAGGTCAGAATAACGATTATGAGCAGTCTAAAGTAAAAAAAACTCCTGAAAAAAATGAAAAAATGAGGAAAAAGCCGACGAAAAATTCCAACTTGGGGGTGTCCAGAATCATGTCCTGGACCCATGGAAATCGTTTGTGCGTCGATGTCTTTTACACCCGGTATATATGTATTAAAATAAAAAAAATAAGAATTGCAAGATCATTCATAGAAATACTAATAATAAACTGTTGTAAAAAACTGTTGGTACAACCTATTCAATCTATGTATGTGTAAGCATTCAATCCTGTATCATCAGTTATCAAGCGTAAATTACAAACAGCCGGACACCGACTATTTCATTGTCCTTGCTACGGCGTAGACCCAATCGTAGAGGGTCTACGAAATTCGTAGCAATGCTTTATTGACTATCAAAACGTACTACAACGACCTTTCATGGTATCCATCGTTCAAAAATACATCCATAATCGAACAACGTAGTATAAATAAATACCCAGCGTACCATTTAGCCGCGCCATACAAACATAAACACAAACCTAGCCAAGTATTTACATACAACATAATTTTTCCATAACACATTTTCATTTGGAGCACAATGCCGCCGGCGAAAGTGGCAGTGTTCTCCACAACAAGTAGCTTTCCTTCAGCAGCACTCGGCGCCCCTCTCCCCTCCTGCGAGCGCTACAAATTATACCCCTCCACAACACAAAATGAACTTTATATTTTGAAACTGTAGGTTTGTTATGTCTTGTGCGTGGGATTCGTGTTAACGCATACATTATTGGTTCGTTGGCGTCGCGTCGTAATGATCGTATTTTTATAATGATACAGTTTTGTCCTGGTTTACACGTGCAGCGTGGTCGCCAGTAATTAATGCTGGGTGGCTCGTGGTTGGATCATACTATCGGTTTACAGGCACGTGGCTGGCAAATACATTATTACACCGATTAATTCTCAAATCAGTTATTACATTCGAAATAAATAACTGATTTTGGCACAAGAAAAGAGAGGCCTTTGCTCAGCAATGGACGGAGTCGAGCCGTGGATGATGATGATGAATTTGAAGTAACCAGTAAACTAATTTTCGGATAAGTTTCTTAAATGACAGAACTAGTTTTTTCACGCGGCTCCGGTCACATAGCTTAATACCGTAGAGTCGGAGCCTGAGAAACTCAGCGATATTTTAGATTTCTAACATTACTTAAAGGCTTTTTTGAAATCGGATTAGTATTTCCAAAGATAACCTTCACAAACATTAATAAGAGATTTAGATTAATAAGTACCATACTTTGTTCGCAGGTCTTCTCATCTTGTAAATGTTTGCTACTCTGTGATTCAAGTTGTGTTTCCGAATCCAAACTGTACATTTTTATTTAGGAATAAATAAATTAAAAAAGGATAAATTGTCGAGATACATCTCGTCAATTTATCAACTTCTTATTAACAAACTGTGTTTCTTGGGGAGTTTGTTGGCCACTTCTTCTCCACAGCCAAAACACTAGGAAGTGGTGACGGGCGGGCGTTTTGGGGGACTGTCTTTTGTAAAACTTGACGTTCAAAAAGTGCTGGCTCTCAGCTTAATTTGAATAAACGACTTTTGATTTTTAAAAACAGAATCCCTCATTTAGCACAACTTTTGCGGAAAATGAAATAAGCTACAATCGGCCTAAATACTACTACTGTTTTGGGCGACAGGCTGCTTATTTACCCAACTCTATTTGACTGTCTGACCTCATCCTATTCACTTGACAATACGGCTCCTTCACGCAAGGTAAGATAAGTGCACTATCATAAAAAAGCACATTTCAGAGTTTTCTGTCCCCTGTCGGAGACCGCCGAACACCTCCGACTGCCTCCGATGTTAGCCGAGCGCTCCCGAGGGACAGCCGAGTGTATTGCGCCACAGTTTAAGTGATTACCTCCTCACGGTACTGCCTTCACTTACTTTGGCACCACTGAGAAGCTCACCGATACCGTTCTATCACTGTTGTGCTGTCTGAGAACTTGGTTTATGTCTTAGAATTGGGTTAAGCAGTAGCAACTGCCGTAGTGCATAGGCTGTCGACAAAACTTCGCGACTAGCAGATAAAATGATGCAAACTTTGAAATGCTTCCAAAATATTAATTCAATTATTTTTTTGGAAGCATTTCAAAATTAAATTAATTAATTATAATTAATCTTTTACTTCAGGCAACTAGGGCCCATAAAATAAACATATAAAAAAACTATTAATAAACATTATAATTAAGGATTGAGATGATGAAAGTTTACCAACTTTTGACAGAGGCAGAAGACAATTGGCATTTTGTGTAATAATCTCAATTTTCGATTGAAACTGCACAATTAATTTATTGATAAGGACATCTCCGTAGCAATAGCTAAATAATAGTGTTAAGTACAAAATAATTTTTTGTTTCTGTAGTTTTATATCAATTGCTTTTAAAAGACTTTCCAAGTCTTTGATCTGTGATTCTGCGATTAGATCTCCTATTAGTCATTGATTGTTGACCACACTATCGTTGGTACTCGTATATCGCGCTCACTTAAAAATAATGATTAGTGGTCATACCAATACCGTCGAGCCGTCCATCGACAAGCCTGCTCCGTCATTGGACTACAAGGCACCGATCAATGCACCATCATCGCGATCGGATCATTGTGGACATGCCACTCCTTTTATTTTTTCTTAATGAGGAATCATCAAATGACTTCTTCCACTCTGGGTGGAGCAGAAAGGAGGGTCACACTGTTACTGGCCTTACGGACCCTTTGCGGTTCTGGGGGACTACTCTCTAAGCCCGAAGTCCGTAGTTTCGGACTTAGTTGCGGGCGTATTCTACTCCGTATCACTTACGCAGAAAGGAGGGTCACACTGTTACTGACCTTACGGACCCTTTGCGGTTCTGGGGGACTACTCTCTAAGCCCGAAGTCCGTAGTTTCGGACTTAGTTGCGGGCGTATTCTACTCCGTATCACTTACGGACTTACGATTAGTCCCAAACCCGAACTAAAGAATGAAAGACAACGCGATTTCACAGTAACTGTCTAATAGTGTTGCCATTAATTCTTAGTGGTTAGGTGGTACGGAGCAGAATACGCCCGCAACTAAGCCTGAAACTACGTACTTCGGGCTTAGAGAGTAGCCCCCCAGAACCGCGGTAACTCTTTCGAACAATGCCGCAACCCTGGATGCCACCTATACGCACAAAACATTTTACTTTCATTGTGCGTAAAGCTAAGAAATTCCCTGCCTTATTCTGAGTTTCTTGTTAACTGAAACCTGGGGTCTTGAAGTCAACAGTGAAGTGAATAGGCTGCTAACAGTGAATAGGCTTCTAGACAAGCGTACTCCTTCATCGAGCACATCATCACTTACCATCAGGTGGTATAGTGGTCAAACGAAAGCCTATAAAATAAAACTCTTACTATTGAATGCCCTTCCTGCAATATGAGATTTCCCTTCAGATTAAATTGCTTAATTATAGAACCTGTAACAGCATAAACGGAATACCTCTTAAGGGGTCATTGAACTCATCATTATGAACAACTTTCAGTATGGGATCAACACTGAAATCGCGAAAAAACATTTATGTGCGCATAACTCGACAAAATATATGGAACAGCTCATTTTTTTTTTCGCGCTTTCGATTTTGGTCCCATAGTAAAAGTTGTTCATAATAATGAGTACAATGACCCCTTAAGAGGTGTAGAGTTCATTCTGTTACACGTTGTATATGGATGGTCCAAGCAACACAGAAGGCGTAAGGGTATTCATAAAGACCTTCCCAATGAATTTTTTTTACTTAACATGACATGTTCTACTAATAAACACATAATGAGATACAACTTGTCCTCACTTCGTATGATCATCTAACTGACCTGTACGTATGAGTGCCGAGAGTTAATAACGTCGTGGAATCTCCATAATTGAACAGTAAGTGCACTATAAATCTACAATGCAATAGTAAATGCGTAAGTCAGTCAGTCTACAATGCAAAAGTCAGAGCAGTGGTGGCCGAGTGGTAATGGCTTCGACTTCGGCCCAGCCAGGCACATTACTTTGTGTAATTTATTTCATCACCACTGCTCTGAAAACGGTGAAGGAAAACATCGTGAGGAAACCGGCATGTCCTAGAACCAAAAATTCGAAGACATGTGACATTCACCAACCCGAATTGGGCCCGCGTGGTGGATTACGGCCCATTCCCTCTCCTAGAGAGGAGGCCTGAGTCCGAACAGTGGGAACATTATAAGGCCGACTATGCTATGCTATGCAATAGTAAATTCCTTGTTCAATTAAAGAAAACATGTTTATTGATACGTAATGTAGGAACAAATACCTATAAGGAAACTTAATTTAAAAACAATAACTTCGTGTACCAGGTCCAGTTCAGCGAAATGCCAAACAACTGGTACCCAGTTGCTTGACGCTGGTTTAAAGAATTCAATAAAAATATTGGGAAATCACAGTTCTCCGGAAACTTTCGGATGCCCTCAACCTCCCCAACCTAGGGATCCTACCAGGGCCCCCCTGGTAGGATCCCTAGGTTGGGGAGTATTTTCTTGTTTATTCAAGAGGAATTTGTGTTTCTCGCTTATTCAGTAGCAACTTGGATTCTTGAGTACTGCCCGGGTGGTAGGAATAGGCCTACCTCCCAAAGACGAAATATGTGTAGTTCACACCTCTGCCTAACCCTTTGGCGATACAGGCGTGATGTGATGTTTGTGCAACGAGCCCTTTGCAAGTGTGGATGTCGTAACGAGTGGAAGTAGTGGCGGGCGCCACACCGTGGCGCGCTGGTGTGACCAATCGATTGCGCGCACATCGGACGCGCACGGACACCGGCCAGGGGTAATTGGACACATGCTGCTGTGTCGCTTGCAATCATGGTGCTAGTTGAGAGGATTGCTAAAAGGACAAGGTTTTTTTAAATTACCTAGTTTTTTTTATTTTTAGCAGCACCTATCTAGATTTTAATCATTGGAGGAGGAATTGCTTTCGGTACCATTAAGCGACAGCTGCATAAAACATAAGTTCGTGGAACAGCTCACAGGAAAGTGTATTTCATTAACAATTTTCTGTAAAAGTATATTTCGAGGTTTAAATCCACAAGTTTACGCCGGTACAGTATCGTTACAGTTGAATGTATCGATCACCTCGTTGTCCAGCTGCAATAAAAAACAATTACTTTCAAAACATTAATAAAATTATCACATCTATTGACCTCATAATGTGTCTGACAAACTCGCACCCTTTACAAAACATACCATTCGCGATCCGTCACGCACCATCGCAAACAAATAACATGCGGAGACTGCGAGCTCGTCGGTGCCGTACATCGCTGGCTCTTCATGAAATATGCAGGGAGTTCTGGGTGTCAGGGAGTAATGTTTACTGTGCAACAGGGTTGCAACGTTAAGCAGTTTCTCGGCAGGTCCGTAAGGGAACCGCTCTAAATTTAATAATTCATTGTCGTATTCATTGGCGCCAAATTCAATTACCCGTGGTCCCGGGGGCCCTGCCTGCCCCCTCCACGCCCCACCTCGCGCCGCTCGTCCCCGGGCCGGGCCGGCCGTCCCGGGGGATGCGCCCGATCTATTCTATTAACCCGCCACCGCGCGCCTGTTTACTAATTCATTTGGCAATCACATTCGGTAATTATGTGACAAATCCCCGGCGAGTGTTGTGTCGTTGTCACACTACTTGTTAAGTGGATTTGGGAGCGGGCGGCGATTTGTGCGGATCTGTGCCGATTATCCGCAAGTAGTCGGGCGAGTGGGCGAGTGTGCGAGTCATCTGGTCTGGTGCTAACGAGAGTGTTTGTCCGCAGGCGTGTCGTCGTTGGAGGCGGCGAAAGACTTCACCGTCGACGGGCTCACCGGCTACAACGGCAAGAAAAAGAAGAAAAAACGTAGACATAGGTAACTGACACATTCACAATTTATACATTTAAGTAAAACAGGTGGTTGAGGTGACGTGGCGAAAATTAAACTGGCGGCGCATTTAGGCGAAGATCGTTTTGAATAAGGACTCGGGGGAAAGCTAGCTGTACTGTTACCTGAAACTTATGTCATTATCATCACAATTTAGGTACATATTATAAAAAGTCCCCCGCCGCGTCTGTCTTTCTGTCTGACTGTCTGTATGCGACGCACTCAAAAATTACCGAACGTATTTTCATACAACTTTCAGACCGAGTGATTCATGAATTACAGGTTTTATGTATACATTGGCTGAAATCTGTCGATGTTTGCTCTGCTAACCGTATGAAGCTGGGGTGGGTTGCTAGTAGTACAAATAATAAGCATTTTTTAATAACGATAAGAACAGATAGGTTTACATAAAATCGTCGTGTATAAGTGTCTCTCGAGTAACGAAACTCTCCTACCTAAATGTATCTACGTATGTGAGAAATACCCTGAGTTGAGTCCCACTACCAACTCGCTAAGGGACTACTTTTACCACGTTTAAGCTACATAGGCTAAAAATGACTTTTGCACCACACCCATCATCCTTTCGTCTGTTTTGTTATCGCGGAATATTTACTAGTGTACCAGCTTCCATAGCGTAGCGTACTTATACTCTATTCTTTACTGCAGTGCTACCCTGGCATACTCATGACTGTTCTCTCGACAGCCGGACGATCTTCACTTCGTACAAGCTGAAAAAGCTATAACATTTGAATCTAATCCTATCCTCTGCTGCTATTGAATTCCGTTTTATCTTATTCTAGCCATATCCTCTACTGCTACCCTGGTACATTCACACCTGTTCACCTCCTCAGCCAAACTATCTTCACCTCGTACCAACGCGACGAGCTCTCACATTCGCTTGCAAATTTTTGTGCCGTCATCCTTTACTGCTACCCTGGTATACTCATGCCTGTTCTCCTCCACAGCCGGACGATCTTCACCTCGTACCAGCTCGACGAGCTGGAGAAGGCGTTCAAGGACGCGCACTACCCGGACGTGTATGCGAGAGAGATGCTCTCGCTTAAGACAGACCTGCCCGAGGACAGGATCCAGGTGAGCTAGCTACCCATAGCAATATAAATACTGTATAACCTATTCTGTAGAATCTTATCATGAAAACGAGAAAAATGAGTTGCTAGCCTGTCGGTGTTCTATCGGTTGCATTTTAATGTGCGACGGAAATGCATAACTTAATTCCGCTGAGCCCGTTCCATCACACAAGACGAACGGCGATGCGCCACCGGTACATGGTGGACATCCCACCCACACGCATAAAACGTTTTGGGAACACATTCATAGTGCGTACAGCTAAAGGAGTGGAATTCCCTGCCGGAGTCTGTGTTTCCTGATAGCTACAACCTGGGTGTCTTTAGTCAAGAGTGAATAGGTTACTTCTAGGCAAGCGTGCTCCATCTTCGACCACATCATCGCTTACCATCAGGTGAGATAGTGGTCAAACGCGTGCTTATTAATAGTAAAAAAAAAACTTAGGTGAACTAAACAAGAATGCAATGAAGATGCAATGATATATCACTTCAAGCTGACTCCACCTTAGTTGGTGAGAGGTTTACGGAATAAACCGTCTGTATATAAGGTTGGTTAGGAATGTAATTGCCTTCTTACATTTGAAGCAGGCAACTTTAAACATGAGTTGGACTTCTTTCCTTAAACAGAAGAATTTGCAGTTAAAGTTTTGTGTGAAATGCTTTTTTTGCATTTGATTCCTACTACATTATTATTTACAGCTAGCCTTATTGTATCAGATTCAAATTTTGGATGCCTTTATGTAAAACTATGGGTCTAAAGACTGAAGATAAAGTGTCAAAATGTTAGGGGTTGATCACGTAACAGTTCAAGAGCACTTTTCCTTACATTCTTCACTAAGAAAATCACTATCGCTAATAGAAGTCATCGACATATTGTGTTTTAGCTACTCTATGTTTACGGCAAAAAATGTTTTCATTAAGATTTGATAAATTTTTGCTACATTTAAACCTAATATAGTGAGCTTGCTTCCTCCACTTTGTCACATAAACCTTTAAAGGTTGCAGACAAGCGTTATGTTTGTTTGTAAACTTTATAATTATGTGTTGAAATAATAAACGAACCCAAAAAAAAACTACATCGTTTTTACCTACTTACCTTAAAATATAGGATCATTTTGTTTCTTAGGCACTTTCGGGTTAATTTAAACATTTTCTTACACTTAAGAACGTAAAATCAAAACCAATTGAATTATTTTCACTTGAATAAATTTCAACAAATTCCTTTTTAACGTTTCATCAATTAGAGTGGGATCAAAACAGTCTTCCCACCGACACAATGCTGTACCAAAACAATAATTGTGCGACAAAGAGCCCGGGCTCGGGGCTCGGGGCTGCCAGGCGGCTGGAGGCGCAAAAAACTCTCTTTTATCGAGTGATTACGTCAATTGCCATCGATTGATGTCTAGTGTAACGCGACACCGCGCACCGCCTGCCGCAAATATCCGAGCGCAGTACCGAACCAAGCAACGGCGGCTAAATACGGCGACAATTCTGGAGCGCGGATTTTTTCATACGTAATTTATTTAATCTACTTAACGTACAATGTTTTTTTTTGTACAATTTCTAAATAATGTATCAGTATAAAATTTGCGTGCGCGTGGAATTAGGTTCAACTGGACAAGCAAGTAATATTGAATTAAATAAAAATGTGAGTGGGAATAAGGATATTCCTACTCGTTTATAAATATGTAACTAGAAACCTATTTTCCATTTACCTAATTAATTTAAGTATTGTCACTGAACCTTTTAAAGTGACAGTAGCTGTGTTTCTAAAGCGGCGACACATGCTATGTAGTACACGACAGTTTTGCGGATATGTATACATTCATAAAAAGCGATGTTGGTACCTAATATTTATCTGCAATCTTAGATTTTTCCCATCCAGAAAATAACAAATTGGTCAGTCCATGATGTAAAGGCGACATCAAATACTTATTAGGACATCAATACTATTTGTTAACGCATAATTCATCGCTAAATCTCTTAATCCCGTATTTTTTGCGTCCCCGGTGCGCATTTGTTGCCCAATAGTGCAGTACCCGTCAGTACGCATCAGCCGCTGTGACGTGAGTTCGACACCCGATCCTAGCAATACGATATTTTATGCAAACAATTGCTTCAAGATTTCGCGGAAGGAAGTTTTTTTGTTCAACAATTAAAGACTGCTCGCACGATTGAATTGCACAGTTTTTGTGCACAATAAATCTAATGATTTAATGCTTTCTATTCGATCTTTATCAGGGCAAAAAATGTAGTATTATGCATTGTCTTGATAAATCTCGTAATACAAGCACATTAATATTTAGTACGAAAACCGTACATGGCTTTAAAAAGCGGAGTCGGAGGTTCTACTAGCTGCACTATGTGTCCTCGCTGCTGACACAGAACACGCCAGTGGCCAGGGATGTGACATGTAACGAAATAAATCTCTAATCATACCCTATTCGAATCTGCAGATCCGCTAGATTAATCTCTAAGGTGGGTGCAGAAGAAAAGATTATTTAGGCTTGTCTCGCATAGCTGAGGTAGTAGGTACAAACATACATTTGTACGGACCGTAACCTATTAAAAAATGTTTGAAAAATCAAGTCAGCTATGTGAGTTATCTTACCTTCATTGTTGATCTGCTACTGACTTAGTGTCAAAGTAACAAGTCGCCCTAGACTAAGTAAGAGTATGCACTATTTAATTACGTAGCTTTTGTAGAAACGGATAGACATCTCGCTGAAAATTGAAGGGAAAAACTACAAGCATTACATACAACGTAACGTCAGGTAGTTGTTTCAGTAATTGCCAGTCATAATTATTATTAATAGTTTTCCGTTCGTCGGTAACACACAACAAGGGCTCAAGTGTCGCGCCTTCCCTACTCGGAAGCTGCGGGGAAAACACAAATATGGCCACCCCCGGTACTACCAGCACACTCCCCCTGCGCGACCCCTCGCACCCCGCGACCGCCGCACATTTATGAAAATTTCATTTCCAAACTCACAGTCCTCATAGCAAACTAAAATAAACCCTAATCCGACCGCGTAGAGTTTATTGCCACTTAATTTTCTCAAGGAGGAAAATTTTACGACTTACACCAAAATGAAATCTATTTCATACGTTTCAAAGTATGTTTTCCAGTTGGAATGTAAAGTTATGAGTGATGGTAGTTGAATTTTCGGTATAATGGCTTACTGGGGATTAGGTTTCCCCAATTTTGGGGCGCGTAGTTTGTGAGACGTTGCAATAAATGGATTATCATGCAATCAAACGTCTCGTGCGTACGAATACTTTGATATCCTTCTCTTATACAATGTAGAATTTTCAAATCTTTTGTAAGTATTTCTTGTTGGATAATTTCAATTTGAACTTCTATTTAAGCACCCATTTGAAAGTTATATTATCCGATTTTCTCTTCACGAGCCTCCAACTAAAGTTTTCTTCTTTTTTCACCTCTAAACACCTAAGTACAGCGTTAGGAGGAAAGTTATGTGTAGGTACTCTAAACAGTGTGCGATAACAGCTGTAGTCTGTGTATTTCGCCAACGCACTAATAAGTCATATGGTTTTGATACCTACAGTCCTACACTAATTTATATATTAAGTGAACTCAAACTGCTTATTAATTAATTTTAGAAAATCCACATTAATACAGACACAGTCGAGTGCGGTCTCAAAACTAAAATTTCCAATCCATTAATTATAACGTAAGTGCATACCCAGCGCCATCTATCAGCCACTCGCGCCAACTACGCGTAGCTATGGCAACCGCGCGCTGATTGGCCACTTCTGTGCAAGTAAAACGAGCCAGAACGATGTAACCACCACCGGAGGCTACTCAAATCTCAATCCTAAGGTTTAGGCTTAAGGTTTATTTTAATTAGTTCGTTATACTGTGATGTTGTGTTCGGGTTTCGTGCATTTGTATTATTAGCTCCGCCCTTCTTAGTGGCATGGCGGACTGGGTTTTGTCTTGGCACGGTTTGTCTTTTTGCGTTCGTTTTGTTTGTGTAATGTACTTGTATACCTATACACGAAAAGTGAGTATACGAGGTAGTCTGCGAGGAAAACGAAACTATAACTTATGATTGTTGATAGGTACGACAGACAAACCACCTAATTTAATTCGATTCCAATTACGAGAGTGAATTTGTAAACCTGGGTTAGTTTCTATGTTGTAATTGATATGCTACTAAAAGCCATAGAAATACCTACCTACAATCATTTCGAATATCACTTTGTCATATAATTACTTATTTCCAAAAAAGTCAAATCAAAATACTTTTTTTTTTCATTACAAGTATCTATAGCATAGGAAGTGGGCAGACCACGCGTCGCGCGTTGCGCTGTCCCGCAATATCCGCGAGTATCCGCACGCCTGCCGTCGGACAGCGCGCGTCGGCCCGTCTCTAACGAGCTATCACTAGGATATTTTGTTATTACATCATGACGTAATGAGAAATATCCGACAGACAGCAACGTTAACAGCTCATGAATTGTTAACACTGAAGTACCGACCCAGATAGATGTTGTTACATTGTGAGGTGTTACATATGCATTTTGTGTAGTACCTGTGCAACTAAATCCATATTCGTAATATTTTTCATCTAGGTTTTTTTTGTACCTGATGTACCTACCTATCATTTATCCGCTTTTTTAATGGAAATTAAGTCAACGAGAAATTGAATTTGACGTTTTTTTAATTCATTGAATCATATTATAATCCCTCAACATACCTACCTACACATCGTTTAATTGAGTTGGAACAGCTAACAATTTTCTTATAATATTTGTTGTAGGTATGGTACCTACGAGTACTAGGTACTTATACCAGAAACCAGCTAACACTTTATGTTACAATTAATTCAAGACTCACCTAATCAGAAAATTACTAAATTGGTTAAAATAAAATTGTACGTAGATACTTAATCACTCTCTTTACAAAATTCTGTGTAAGAACAACACACAACTAGAAAAAAATACACTAGGTAGGTACACCTATTTTATTTAATTTTAATAAGTACAGTGACAAACTACAGACTAAGACAATTCAGCACAGCTATGACAATATACAATACATAAATCTGAAGTCCAATTATTACTGTACACAGCTTAATACCACAACAATTTCTTGAACCTACCAATTGCAATACATATTACGTTCTAGTATCTATGATATCCATGTGACTAGCATGTAGTCGGTATTCAGGTAGCCACATTGTGCCGGTAACCCGGTAATGGAGCATGCAGCGCCGGCGGCGGCGGCGCGGATCACATTTCTCGCCAATTACGCGCCGATAGCGGATATATCCGCATGATCCGCATCTCGGCCGCACACTGCACTGCTCTAATTCGAGCCGTGTCTGGGTTTACTGCGGATATTACAGCCAGCGAGCTTAGATACGTAAAATGCTCCGATACTCTATTGGTTTATGTACAGGCACAATATCTACCTACAGTTTCATGATCAATGAAAATGTTGAATAGGATTCATCTTGATCTGTTAATGGAAAAGAGGTACCTTCGTTATGTTGTTGAGTGAGAATAATTGAAAATGTTTGCAATATCGCAATTTATTTATGTTTTACTACTTCTGCTTACTAACTGGTTGGTAAGTATGGGCAGGCTCTGATAATCCTACCGTACCTATTACGTACACTGAGCTAATTATTCTAACTTATTTACATTAAACGTTGGTTTTCCTTGTTTTGCTACGTGTTATAAGAGTGACTAGCTGAAGCAAGAGTATTTCTATTCCTATAATAGTTATCATTGTTCAGCATATTTCTACAAAATAGATGAGAAAAGAATACTCTTTACGATGTGACCAAATACACTTAACTTGCAAGACAGAAGGAATTAACTTACCATAGCGCTACAGAATAGACGGCCTTATCGCTATATGTTAAGATGGGTTTAAAAGTGAAAAGGAAAGACAATAAATACTGTTGTTACGATTAACTGACGAGCGACTTGTATCCTAGCGGATAGAAGCTTCTAATGAATTAATACACATTTTACTCGCCCACAAGTGAAACTCGGAAATTACCATAATTACATTCTAATTCTCTCTCTAACTGTAAAAACTCAATCCCCTTTAAAAATGTCAAATCGGTAAAATATGGCAATCACACACAAAATATGAAAATCCCTTTAAATAATACAAACAAGCCTCAGGTATAGGTATTGTAGTCTCAGTCTGTGATCAAGCCTAAATAGATAATTCGTTTTTTTTTTATTTGTAAAATGATCCGTCTTCATTTGAAGGAAGATTACTGTCAAGCCTTGAAATAGTTTTCATATGTAACTTATATTAAATAGTCAGCTCGTAATCACTACATATTATAAAACAAAGTCCTCTGCCGCGTCTGCCTGTCTGTCTGTACGCGATAAACTCAAAAACTACTGCATCGATTTTCATACTGTTTTCACCAATGGATAGAGTGGTTCTCGAGGAAGGTTTTAATATATAATTTGTTTAGAAAGAAAATAGGGATCCTTAAGAAAATTGCAGCGCGGACGAAGTGCTAGTATATTATAAAATAAATAAGTATCTATCTACCTACGGGCTACGTAGGTAAAAAGTTCATTAAAGTACAATTGTATTATTTGTATTGTACCTACATGCTTACAATCGGTTAGTTCAGTTCGCTACTTTCTACTCGTAGGCAATCATGGATGTGTTAAGCCGAATCAATAAATGAGGGATGTTATTGTACTTATCTGAATTATATTTATTTTAAGTTACAGTCCTTAGCTTTTTAGTTTAGTCCTTATAGTTAGGTCCCCAACAAGGGGTATCTTCTGAAGGCCTAGTTCCTCCATCCTCCTGGAGAGTTGCATCAGCCAGGAACTAATAGAAGAAAAGAAAGAAAAATGTTTATTTGGGTATCGCACAAAACAGACAGATGTAAAATTAGTTAAAACTAAAAGATCAGGTTAGGTCACATCGATCAGGTCCTCAGCAGGAATCACAAACAGCATCGTCACCGCTAGCACTTGATACGCATTTAACAGACCGAAAACATATACTATCTACTGTTTCACTCACTGCAAAATACGTTGTCATAATAACTTCTACATCCAGTATACAAACCACAATTAATAAGATAACGCATTTTTTGCGAAATTGGCGAGTATTCTGACTGGAATGTCTACAAGTACAATTTCGATGACGATTCTTAAATTATAAACGATTTCTGACAGAACGAGGACTTTTAGGGTTAAAAAGCATTGAACAGAAAGAAAAGAAAATAGCCTTATTCGCATTCACACGAAATACCAAACGCAGCACGCCCAAAGGTATCGTGAAGACAGACCAGTATTTTTTTTAATTCCACTTTTGCACCTTACGCTGTGACCCCAATATGTCGTGTACGTTATTCGCGTACACATACAGCGAGCTCACCGCCACGACGTCCATCTGATAGTACACTGCCCACTGAACATCGATATTGCCAAACATAGAATAATGGTTATCTGCCACTATGTCATATTCTAGGAATGAGTACACCAGTCTCGCCACAGTCAGCTGGATGAGGATCTTCTGGTCCAGTCGTCTTAGCTCGGGCTTGAACTCAGCGAGTACTACTTGCAGCATCAGGCACACCGTTGACGAGATGATGCCGGCCACCCACGCCTGGCGCATAGACTGGCTTGCGGTGCTCATGCTGCAGATACGGGCTGCTGTCACGCTAGTCACTATACAACTTATAAATCACTTTGTTTCCCTTGCATTCCGAATTCCGAGCAAGCGACTTATTTCTTTAATTACTGGCCACAAATATAAATGATATTTTTATTTATGACGCAGCACATAGTTGTGTGTCATATATAAATGAAAGTGCATAATAAAGGTAACATAATTTAGGTACCTATTTTTAGAATTGGCGACTAACTAGCAACTATAGGTATCTAGGCTTTAAATGCAATACTATCCTAGTTATTTTTTCTATCTTAGGCAATTAATTTTAATTGGAAACTAGAATAATTTTTATCTCTTGTTTAATTGCATTGTAACACGAAATGACCAATTAATGGATAGGTCAGGTGAAAGCGCTCAATGTTAAAGAAATACAAAAATAAAGATACATTATTATTAGGTTGAAATTGATTGTCTTTGTTGACGCTCTTAAAACCACTCAAAATATTACTTCCAACTATGTAAAATTTTAGTTCAAAAACTGATCGAGAAATAACGCCAACGTACATTTACGAGGAAACATGGGCGGCGAGACTTTGTATGTAAAAAGTCATAATTCGAGGTTTGGCTCTCGACTGTTTTCTCCTCCAATATTGAACCGATTTAAGAGATATTTCACAAACTGAATAAGAAGGATATATACTGTGTCTTTTTTCATGAATTATTAACCGTATAAGCACTAGAACCCTCACAAAATGCTTAAAATTGTCCGATAAATCGCTGTCAACAGAGCCCTAGTGTACAAATTTGGAAACTATTAATCAAAAAAGGAAAATATATGGATACAGTATACATCCTTATTCAGTTTATAAAATATCTCTTAAATCGGTCCAATATTGGAGGAGAAAACAGTCGAGAGCCAAACCTCGAATTATGACTTTTTACATACAAAGTATCGCCGGCCATGTTTCCTCTTAAATGCAATAGAATCAGTATCAGTAATCTGTGAAGCAAGCCGGAGGAGCCCCGGTTACGGCTCGTCTCCGTCGTCTCCGTCGTCTCCGCTCTCCAGACGGGCCGGATCGCGTTTCGCGGCAATTACGCCCCTTGAGCCGGTAACGAAAAGCCGATACGGCAATATTATGTACTCCGTGAATACCGTCTAACATCGCTTGTGCTTCACTATTTATATTGAACTAGCTGTTGCCCTCGACTTCGTACGCGCGTATCCCGTTTTTTCCCGTTCCCGTAAGAATTTCGGGAAATCCTCTCCTCCTCCAAGGAACTTACAAGCCAAATTTCAGCTTTTAACGACCAGCAGTTTTGGCTGTGCGTTGTATGTCAGTCGCTCAATCAGTCAGTAACGGAAGAATCCTTACTAATATTATAAATGCGAAAGTAACTCTGTCTGTCTGTCTGTCGCGCTTTCACGCCAAAACTACTGAACCGATTTAAATGAAATTTGGTACACAGATAGTCTAGAGCCTGAGAAAGGACATAGGCTACTTTTTATCCCGGGAGTATGTTCCCTAGGGACCACGCGGGCGAAGCCGCTGGCAGAAGCTAGTTTAATATATATTGACTGGCGGCGCAATTAGGAAGGCATGTGTTGTGATCAATAATCGGCACAATAAGCTTAAATGACGGCTGTAGAATGATATTTTAAACCAAACAGCGACGATTAACAGCAGAATTTGGAAGCACAGAAATTGATTACTTAGAGCATGGTATGATACATTCCAGCCCAGGATTCTAGATTTTACATTTTTCATTAATCGGTGTACATTCGACTAGAGCTAAATAAAGGCGAGTTCTTCTCGTCAACTCTACATCAGTCAGGCAAAGGATTGTGTCAACTGATTTTAACGAGAGGCCCAATTCTACTAACTTCTAAACAGCGTTCTCATCTCGGTCGTAGTCTGTCAGAAAGCCTCAGTTTCTATACATGTTTGACACATTGCGACTGATACGCGAATCTGAACGATAGTAGAATTGGCATTCTGGTCAAAAACCTATCAACTTTAGAACAACCTGATATAAAACGAAGTATGTACGAGTACTTGATAAAAATAGAGCATAAATAATTAAGTTCTCTAAAAAACTGTCCTTACGTTATCCGCAACAAATATTGTCGTCCTTTTCAACACAGAAAACCTCATTACCAAAAATAAAACCGTAACTTTAATAACTGAAACAGTCAAGTATGCCGAATGACGAAGAGAACCGAATAACCGATAAACACGTCTGTAAGCAGGCAGCTCGCAATAAGCCGGGGCCCGGGGCCCGGGGAAGGGGCCTCGGGGGTGGGCCGCCCCCTTCCGGGGCAAATTTAGCAATTAGCGTGCCGGACATAGGGGCTGGCCGGCGTCCGGTAATAGCCACCTAGCCGGCCGGCCGCGTTCCGCCGACTGATTATGCAGACCACCAAACAGGTAGACACAGAAGGCTCATAAAATTGAGACTAATGCTTGTTTCACTAACACTAAGGGAGACCTAAATTAATGCTGTAATAAAAGCGAGAGGTTGCATATTTACCGCACAACTCAGCTCAGAGATTTCTGAATCCAAAAGTTTAATAATATTCTCCATACTTACAAAATATGTTGCGTTCTACCACTTATAGGTACCCAGTAACTGGTTAGATACACCTATACTACTATGGCAGAGTAGATACCTCACTGACACTTGCCTTATTTTATGTGAGATTCCATTGTATAGCGTTTTTCTTGTAAAGCTATTGATTTTACATTTGCCTCTTTATGTTTTAATGGCCATAAGATGTCAAAGTCGCTAATAAGACTACTTTGCGTGTCCAGAAAGTAGGTGATTTCAGTTTGTTTCATTTCTACTCTTCTCGATTGTTTGTAGGCAATTATCCTTCTTATCTTGTCTACTTGGTGTGAGTGCGCATTATTTGTGCCTTTATTCGCGTGTATCGTGTGTGTGCGGTTATTAATTCCAAATGTAATTGATTGGAACGTTTCGTTCGCTTGTGCCAGAGGAACGTTCCGGGACGAGCTCATGTTATGTACTGAGTGTATGGGCCACAGATGCAGAGATTAAACAAATTTTGGTGTCTACTTAAATATCAGTTCCTATAATTATCATCTTTAGTTTGTTGATTTGATCCTAAACATGGTTTAGCAATCGGAAATCCTGCAGCAACTGTTAATGTTTAGGTGCCAGAATCTAAACTAATACATTATTTCAAAGGCTAAACTATCTGTGTTTGCAAACGTAGCTTGCATTGTCAATGAAAAACAAAGTTAATCGCACCACAGACGTTTTCAAACAAACAGAATACTCTTTATTCTAAATCGAGGTAGAGGTTATACCTGAGTAATACTGCATGGTCACATCAAATCAAAATCCTTTATTTCTAATTAACCATTTACAGGCACTTCTGAATTTTCAAGGTCTGTCAGTCAAATACCTAGATGAAGCTAGTTCTACCGCGCTAGCGACAAGAGCAGCAAGTTGTACTGCAGCAAAACACTCATCACTTCTGACTCAACACAAGTTGTCTACCATTCTTTTTCTGGAGATAAGGCCGGCCTTATCTCCAGAAAAAGAATGGTAGACAACTTCCATTCTTTTTCAAGAGAGATTTTAATAAATAAATAAAGCCACGAGCCTCGACCAACACCTCAGGAGGCTCTCGTTAGGCAGCTGGATCAAGGGCTTGATTTAGAAAGTGGTACTTCTGGACACGGCTCGTATTGTTAGGAGGTTCCTTTCTCTGGAGCCCTGACCGCCGGTAGCTTGGACCCTGTTCCCGATACCGGTGGGCTACTATTTTTATAATTGAAATACTTTTTTATTGATATTGTTAGAAATATAATGTATAAGTATAGTTAATTGAATAAAGGATAAATAAATAATAATTTATTAGTTTTTTCTAATTCTACATTAATATGCGATAGAAAGAACCACAGCTTATACCGTTGAGCTCGCTTGTACCGTTTGTGTGTAGTATATAATCCGGTATAATGTCCCCTCACAGCATCTTGTCTAACTCGAGTGGCTCCTGATTGAAACGCCGTATGTTACAGTTTGGTACAACTTGTCCAAACACGGGCTTACTCATCAATACTCAGTGGCTTCTCTTGCTCTACAAGTCCTTTGGGGTGGCTTCTAAACAGATTCAACTGAATAAAAATTTAAGCTTAGTAGCTATTTCATTGGATTTAGCCTACCATTTTATTTGGACATACTTGTATTTTTTTTTAGACTTCATTTTGGGAACTTTGCTTTAGCCAAACTACATTTATGTAGAAATTGTTAAGTATATACGTGCCTAGGTAGTTGTTCTATAGTACCTAAGTCAGGAAAATTCATTTCCATCATCCCTCGAGCGCTGTTTTTCAACTAAATCTTTTTCCCCACAGTATTTCGTTATAGAATTACTTCAGCATTCTTCATTAAAGTCATTGCAGCTATTAATATCAATTACTCTCTTACCAAACAAAATGTTAAATGTTAATTTGGTTATCTCAAATATATGGCGCCCCACTCCCGAGTCCCGACATGTGAACCTATAAAAACAATTCAATAACCGCAAAACATCGCCGTCCGGACAAACAGACTCGATACAATCGCATTAGCGGTGATTTATATCACCACTTGGGCTGTAATAATCTATTTATGAGATAAACTATAAATTATCTTACTGCAAACTTTACAACACACTTAGTCACACCCTTAAAGCTTCTGAAATAAAGGTCAAAATGGTACGTCCCAGCTTTGTGTTTACCGTGGTCGTTGCACGCCCCCAAGCATTTTGGCTAGGGCGACTATGCCGGGCGCCCGGCGCTGCTTGTCCCCTAATTCCTAATAATGAACTGGTGCGACTTAAAAGTCATAATGTGTATTAATGGGTGTTTTCAATGACTGCAGTTTCATTTTATAACTGATATTTATTGGATAGTTGTGCAAGTGGAATAATTTTGTTATAAATTTGCAACTGCGTCATGCCGATGCCGTTATTACCACTGGAAAGGAATTTTAGTTTGGTCAACTTTTGGATTTTTCCAATTAGGTTTTTTATTTTAGTTTTTCGTTGTCGACAGAAAGAAGTTGGTTTCCTCAAAAATTGTATTTAGCTGCTGAAAATATTAGATGGCGCGTCACAATTAATTAGTGGGTACTTAGGTGAGGTACTACGATCAGGCAAGCAGGAAGATTAAAAATGACCTACAGCTCTAATATAAATTATAATTTTATATTACAAAAGCTCTAATGAGTAAAAACTATTCCCCAAACGATTAAAGATCAACTGACAGTAGATTTTAACTTAAAATCCACTCCAAGTACTTAACTCCAACATCAAACCATTAAACTTTAAAAGCTACAAATGGCCTAACTTTATTAAACCAAAAAGCACTTAATAAAAAATTAAACTAACTTAATATGACAAGACAAATGACATCTCTCCCTGTGCGTAGCGCAGGAGACTGTGTATCATTCATATTCATTCGTTCGTCCCATCGTTCAACGATGACCGAAGATCCCATTCACCCCTTATGACAGTATTGTGTTCCTTGCTCCCTTAGCTCATGGGATCATCGAGTTCGTGGGATGTTTATGGTGTAACATCCCCTAATCACATTGTTGAGTGGTGAGAACTCGCGATTTGTTTTAGCTGGTGTTATTTTTGCTTTGTTTGTCAGTAGATATGAAACGCTAGTTTTTTTTTTTTTAAGTGGGTTATTGGGAACCAACATTAATGAAATAAAAGACAGATTAACTTAGAGGAAAGTTTAATTGTAATTTTTTCTTGAAAGAAAAAAACGTTTTGTGTTTCTATTTCATCCGCACAAAATGAAAATAAAGCGGCACCTGAAAAATATTAAGGTAGAAAATTAATGTCTAGATTTTGTATAGGTACATATATAAAATAAAATGATTCAGGTTGACCGGTAGAAAATCCCCTAAGACGACCCACTGACCATTAGCACACCTGTGAACCAGAATTCTGTGCCCGCGTCTGTGTTCCCTCCACAAGTTCCACATATTATAAACCGTCTGCCTTCAAAGCAAGAGTGAACAGGCATATTCTGGGCACGCTCGCTCCATCATAGACCTCATCCGTCGCCTTCCATCAGGCCTGATCGAGGTCAAGAGCAAGACCATTCCTCAAAAAAAGAATACATTATTTTACCGGAATAACAAGTTTTTTACCTATTCCACACCCTTTTTCAGTAAAGAGATAAAGCCAACCACGTAGAACAATTAGGTACCATAAATATCCTCACATCCCCTAATCCCCTATTAAGTACAAAAACATGACAATAACATGCCCACGCGCACGCCACCACACCACGGTGTCGTCGGGTGAGCTCGGCTGCACTCGGCCCGCGTCGGACAATAGACGCGTGCGCAACACAGATAATGATCTGTGTACAATAGCTTGGAGCAGCTTTGTGGACTATTTTATAGTAATTACAGTGTATTTAGTTAATGTGGTGGTTGTTAAAAAACTTTGTTCCATTTTCTGGCATTTTTAGGATGAGAAAGGGCGCATTGGAACATCCCTTTGAAAGAAACGGTTACGAATTTCAATATAATGAATTACACATATAGAAACATATAGAAACCAAGTGCATTGGTATTGCAATTGCATTGTGTATTGGTTTTCAATGTGAAAACCAATTGATTTTCTACAGACTGGTTAATTGGGTACTAGTAAGAAAAAAGTTATCACACCTAAATTAGGAACGTTACAAAATCGGGCAATTAAATGTAACTTTCACTTGATTTAAAGCAACTAGAAATCTTTTCAGTTTTCTACTTCATTTGTCAAAAAAATCTCATAACTAACACTCAGTAGGTACCAATTAGAGTTGCCCTGAGGCGCTAACACGATTACCGGAGACACTGTCGTTAAAACATGCTCATTTGCCGTAACGGCCGCGGCACGTGCCACACGCGCGCCGGTCGGCTGCCGCGCCGGCCCGGTCCGCCGGACTAACGACGGCGGTTCCCGGACACCCGCTGAGCTCTTGTTGAACGTTTTGTTGCTTGTCTAGATGTTGTTGCGGATTTGTTTTTGTAATTGATCCTTTGAATTGATTTAGTGGAGCACGATTTGTTTGTTATTTTTTGGTTGGGCGTGAAATCATCTGGAAAAACTTTATCATCATCATATCAGCCGATAGACGTCCACTGCTGGACATAGGCCTCCCCCAAGCGTCATCACAACGACCGGTCCTGTCAAGTCCTGTGCGTCTCACATCCACCGGCTACCCGCGACCTTTATGCATGCATGCAAACCTAATAAAATGGAAGATTTAATATTGTACCTTTCTAAATTCTTGTGTTTCAGGTATAGGTTCAAATTAAATTATATTGAAGCTGAAGTAAATGTAACTCTCCATCGTCCTGCCCTTATACCAATTTACTGATGTCTTCTTTTATAAATAGAACTTTATCGTCTTGGTCAAAATCCTATTAATATGAGAAGCATCAATAAAACTAGAATCAGATCTCAAAAGATTGATCCTATCTTATTATCCAAATGAAGTAGGTATTATTACGTCTTACACAATAAAATCGAAAATAACGTTTATGTTACGAAATATCTTTAACTTGGCCATCAATAACAATTTAGCAAAGTAATAAAGTGGATGAAATCTGTCCATTTTATCGGCGAACCGATACGAAGCAGTACGCCGTATTACTTAACCTCTAACGACATTACTCCGCCCTCCGGCCTCCATTGACTCTCGTAATGGAGACGCTCCCATTGTCCACGCCACTGTGGCCCACCGTGGACCATTGTGGACCAGTGGGACTCAATGCAAGGTGAAGAATTCGTATCGTGAATTCCTTCAGTTGAATACGAGGACATGTTGTCAATAAGCAAATACATACCAAAATTTCAAATTCCTATTCCAGGTACTAAAAAGAAAAAATCCGGCCAAGTGCGAGTCGAACTCGCGAGTTCGACTCGCACTTGGCCGGAATTTTTCCGCACATGACCGAGGGTTCCGTACAAATTTGTAGCTACATAACTTTAAAGGTTTTTTTTATGATTTAATTACTTTACTCTAAACAAGTAGTATAAGACGGTATTACTTGCCAAATTTCATAGTTCTACGTCAACGGGAAATACCCTATTCATTTTAATACCCTTGAGAGTGTCGAAATATACGAAATAAACGACCGTATCTTTTTTTTACATTAACTTAGAAGTCTGATTTTTTCACAGCTTCAAGGGGCTGTAGACTTAAGAATATGATTTTACATAATTTTAAAGTCGATATCTCCACGCGTTCCCGAGATGTAGGATCATGACAGACAGACGGACGGATAACAAAGTTATCCTATAAGGATTCCGTTTTTACCTATTGAGGCACGGAACCCTAAAAATGGCTTTTCTCTCAATGTATCACCTTAGCTTAATGTCCGTATGTATATGAATGAACTTAGCTCTACCTCTGCAAGGATAGAAACGAGGTGACGATTGAGAAGGCAAATAACATCATCTTATAAGTAGAAAAAGTGAACATGCTAGGCCGGCCCGAAGTAAATTAGAATGGTGATGATGTTCAGTGCAGATTATGATAGTTTCATAGACAGAACATTCTTCAATACCAACTGTTTTACACAAACTTTATTCTTCGGGTATAGTGGCGGTCTTATCGCTATCAGCGGTATCTACCGTGCATACAGAATGACGTGTGATTTCAAGAATCATTTCGACCACTTCCTCCAATAATCACAAGTTGACCAATCAAATCAACCACTGTCCACCACTACTCACTACACCGGGTGTCGTCGACCGCCCCGCCTGATTGCTGACCACCGACCCGCGCCTCACTCAGCCATATTACCGATGAGTCGCCGAAATGCAATGTATTGTGCGACGCGATCAATTGTCGCCACTTGATTGCGCTCCATATCTTAAGTGGAGGTTCTGATTTAATGATATTAGACGGGTATTGGGTAGTGGTTTTATTTGTAACCAGTGAATTGAATGAAAGAAAGCAATATTGTCAAAAAGCTTGGTTATTTTAGTGTAAAGTTATCTATCTCTGTCTACACCTACGTAGATTTATGAAATAGATTCTTTCAACTGAAAAACATTACTTATCTATAAAAGAAGGTCAATTGTCCTACATACAGTTCCTATACAACCTGTAACAGAATAAACGCAACACCTCTTAAGGAGTCATTGTACTCATCGTTATGAACAACTTTTACTATGGGACCAATCCCGAAAACGCGAAAAAAAAATCAGCTGTTCAGACATTTTGTTGAGTTATGCGCATAGAAATGTATGGAGGAGTCGATAATTTTTCGCGATTTCAGTGTTGGTCCCATAGTAAAAAATATTCATAATGATGAGTTCAATGACCCGTTAAGAGGTATTGCGGTTATTCTGTTACAGGTTGTATAAATATGCGTGTTCTCCAAATAGTGATCTGTCGGTTTCACATTTCAAAGCCTAAGCATTCGATGCTGAAACGCAAACTATTGTTCTCTACTGTAATATTTGACTAGGCGAAATCACTCGTACATTTAAGCCACTTTTGTTAGAGATCAACTCCAAAATACATAGATAAGCAAGGACGAGATTCTGTTTAGTTATCAAAACTCGATAAAATACAAGGAACGTCAAATGGTCGGTTCCGGGTGTAATGCCGTAGTAAAACTATTCTAGCTCTATGGTATTATACCCCCTGAAATTTAGCAATAAATAAAAAGTCACCAGCCCCTGTCTTGAAGCAGTAATTGCTTCAACAGCACGCTTACCTAACACCCAGGTCCTGTTTACCGTTAGCTCAAACTTCACCGATCAATAACTAGGTCAAGCGGGTGCAGGTACTACTCGGCTCAACGGAGCCTGCCCGTAAATACTCAGCTCACAAAGGACACGAGTTGAGTTCGGCTCAATTATAAAGTTGAGCGGAACGCGGCGCGCGACTAGTCTTGTGTAGTGCTGTCTAGGGTTCACTGATACTCGGGGTATATTGGGCTGTTTAGGTATATTCGGGAGATAAGGAGTGGTTTGTAATTATTCGGAAAATGGACCTATGGTTTTGAAAGGTCTAGCTGTACTACTTGAATGTTACCAAGATGATAAGTAGGTACTACTGCTACTCCCTGAAGATTGAGAAGTCCTCACTAATATTATAAATCCAAAGGTAAAGTTTTTTTGTCTAACAATTACACACTAAACATGGTTTACAGTAACTTATAATCTAGGTATATCAGTGAGTAACTTACTACGTTGTCCACATGTTACATAATCGAATTGAAATTTGGAAGACACGAGTGCAACATTACTTATTAATAAATCTTATTCTTATAATACTAAAGGATACACATATTTGAAAATACGGTTAATCATCTGTTCTATCGACTATTTTGAGAAGATTAATACGAAATTTGTTGGCTGACAAAGAAAATATATCCAATTCTGAAAAAAGGGTATTATAATTTTTTGCTAAACGTCGAAGAGGTGCGCGGGCACCCGCGTTAGTGCGACAAGAGGACACTGCAAATAGTGGGCGTCCGCGCACCTCCCGTCGCATAACAGTTCTAGGTACTATATAGCACAATTTGTTACTTAACTCTGAGCAATCATATTTGTTATTACACAGGTCATATAGAAACTTAGTGTCTAAAAGAATGCGTCGATTACTTAAAGTAGTTAGTTTATAGTATTTCATTAAATTAGCGTAGGATGTTTTTTTTCGGAAGCAACGATAATGGGTAGCTTTAAGGAATTTACGTTGAACGATTTCAAGATTGTCTTTGTATTTTTTGTACAAGGGGTTCCATACCATTACGGCATACTCCAACTGAGACCTAACCAAAGATTTATATAAGTGAATGTACGTGCAAGTACGTTTAAACTCGGTCATGCATCTCATCACAAATCCATACATGCGAAACGCATTACTAATAATATTATCAATGTGTTGATCCAGGTGAAGTTTACTGTCCAGAAGTACCCCAAGGTCTCTGATTACAGTGACTCTATGTAACGAGGTGTTATTTAGGTTGTATTTATGAGTTATAATATTTTTATTTTTGGTGAAAGTTATAGACGAGCACTTTAGGATATTTAACTTTAACTTATTTTTAATGCAATAGGCCGAGAATCTATCCAAATCGGCTTGGAATAAAATACAATCAGTTGGATTTTGAATTTTTCTAAAAATTTTTAGGTCATCGGCATATAGGAGAAATTTTGAATATCTGAAACATTTTATCGCGTTTATATCGCAGAACTGAGATACAGAGGAGGAACAGAAACAGTTATAGGCAACTTTTTTATACTTATGCGTGCAAAACCGCAGCCAAAAACTAGTGTATAATTTTAATTCTTCCGTTGTTATATAACAGTCTCATGGATCAATCAGAGAGAAGAAGATAATGCAACAGACAGTATATATGAAAATAAAGCTTTCTCGTTGACCTGAACTGCTCTGTAACCGCAGTTTTGAGATACCAGTTTTCTTCAAGTCAAACAATTAATTCAACACACTTTTTTCTCAAGTTCTCAGTTCAATAAAATCCTATTAACTAAGCCACGGACTCGCAGTATACCTAGTTGTTTGCGTCGGCATCGTTCAGCGCCGTCTCAGCGGGACAAGTTTTAACAGGCGCGCTAAGTTCGCAGACTGTTTACTGCCTTCTTATTCAGAGCCGTTCAGAGCCATTCGGAGCTGTTCAAACCCGTTCAGTCGTTCACTGGCTCCTACAGTCCCACTACTCCAATACTACCTACTTATAGAGGGGTTGAACGATTGAGGAGCTGTAGATAAGCGGATTTTCTTGATAAGATGTGCAGGTAAGACTAGGTACGAATTAGGGAGTTAAGTTCATTTTGTGGTTAGATCAGTATTAGAACTTTGCCGCGTCGTTCCCAGTACGTAGGTAAGCTTCTGAAGCAATTACCGATCGAACAGTAAATTGACATTAGGTAGATACTAGTTTGAATGTCAATCCTTGATTGATTGTCAACAGTTTGCAGGCTACATGTTTTTGTTAAGATTTTTAACGTCGTTGTTACACTTTTTCGCTCAACTGCAGTAAGTAGACTGCTGTAGCTCTACTGTGGAGGCTAAAACAGGGCAACAGAAACAAAGACTCAGCTATGTCACTATTTAGCAATGTCATGTCTGTCATATTTTTCTATCCTTGCTGGAATTAGATTGCAATGTAAGCAAAAGAGCATTTTAATGTGGCAGAACAAAATTGTGTAACCAAAGTCCTACCCTACTTTGTCAAAAATATTCGCAACAAAAACTCACATTATCATGTCAGATTTAAAGACCCAAACACCATAAACAGAACGGAACATCGAGTGTATCTCTTTATTGAATCATTTATGTAAAGCAGCCGGTAAATGATGCGACACTAACTTGATAACAGCACCCCACGCGTACTCCCGGGGGTGCGGGGTGCGGGGTGCGGGGTGCGCAGACAAATGACGGCGCTGAGCAGAGCTGATGGTGCGGCCAAGATGTAGCGGACACGGCATTGTGATGTGGTACGGAAATGTAAGGGGTTACTGCTGGTACCTACTTTGTTTTGGGGAGAGCAAGTTAGGAAGTATGAATATGTAAGACGAAAAATAAACATGGATGTAAAGCAAGATAACTTGGTGTATCGTGAACCTGTATCATGGTTGACTAATCTCAAAAATAAAGTGTCTGTCTGTCAGCTCCTCTGCTTAAGGGTGCCTGTCAATTACAGCAGAACGAGACAGCGGCGCCGAGAAGCAGACAAATTTTAACCAATGGAATTGCATAAAATCTCCGAACCACGTGAGTCACTGAAATTTTGACTAACATGCTTGGTTAATATTTCTGACAGGCACCCTAATTGTGACTCATTTCTAAATACTACTACAAAGTCGCTGTCTGCCTCTTGTCTCTTTCTCTACTTACTTTTAAACCGCGCAACATATTTAGATACTGTTTTCACTATTAGAAACAGCGATAAACGAGGCAGGTTTGTGTCTATAGATCCCGTGCAAAGCCGGGGTGTGTCACTAGTAATGTACAAAAGTCTAGGAAAACTGCCTGAAGGCTCCACAATGACGCATTACATCTTTTCAAAGAAAAACTGTGACTCATAAACTAATCTGCTTATGCACTTGGCTGCTCCGTCGACAAATCAGTCTGTTTAGGTTCAGGGGTTTCTCAAGCCCATAAATAGGGAATCTCCGCCCTCCGCCATTTAAACTGCCAAGCCTCCGGCAAATGGATTACATTTAATTAAGTAACAAGTCATAAAACTATCGTGATTCAATTAATGACTGAACAATGAGTCGATTGCTGCGACGATTGTGATCGATTAGTGGCGGAGGGACACACAGAGACACACGGGGACACAATGGGCGCCTCTGTCACGCACAGAGGTTCATTAAGTAATGTATCGTGTCAGAATTGTGTCCTCGTCACGGCACGGTTATTAATTGCATGGATAATGCAGCGATGTTTGATTTGCTAATTTTGTGTGTTTTTATTAACTTCCTTGTTTTGTAGGAGCAGTTGTGGCCCCAAGTTTTGAATTTAGACCAAAGTGCAAGGCTTTCGTGGTATGCACTGTACTCTGTGTTTCTTTTGACCTACCACCATTTTCGGCGCATACTCATGAGGAAGCCTTTGCAGTGTTACTACTATAACACTAAATTCATCAAACTTCGAAACACCACTTCTTGCATTTGCATTACCCTGTATATGTTAGTAGCATCTACCTACGTACATAGGTATACATACATTCTTAATGAATGGATTTGTGGAACGTTTATCAGGCAGGTGTACAATCCACTAACAGTAAATTTTCGCTATCCCGATTTACTAGTTGCTATAATTGTTAGGTAGAAATAACCGTCACTATTTAGTGTCATTGGTAAGTTAAACATGCAACTTTTATAACGCCTAGAACCCTTCTATTTGTAACATGATAAACCAGTATTCCAATCGAACATGACAACATTACTCATACTCTCTCACAGTTCCCAATTTGACTCCCCACAACAGTGATCATTGTGTGTCAACCTGCCCTAACGTCGACACATTGTGTTTACATTACTCATTGACTCATGCACAAGCACCATGCACAGCTCCGTGCACCCAGGCCTCACCGACTCACGCACAAACATGAACAGGCACCATGCACCATGCACAGCCATGCCCCCATACACTTGTGTCTCTGCATATAATATTTACCTGCATTATAGCGTAACAGATCGTTGCATGTATGTGTATTGTGATAATTGATTACGACGCCTGCGCATCTGCACAAATAAGCTTTGTTAGTGCTCTAATCGATTACTGTTGATCACATCTTGACTTAGTTACATGGTTTGTCTGTAGCAGTTAATTAATTAAAAAAAATATTTTCCTAGAGTGTCGTCCCATGGCTGAGCAAAGTCGTCACCGAAATCTTTCCTGAAACTAATTGTTTGGGCTACATCGAACCACCTTATTTTATTTATTTAGTTTATTTAATAATTTTTAATAATATAAAATAACTTCACTATTACGCTGTATGGTGTCGGCCGGTGCCGTATGGTGCCGTTAAAGAATAATACCATCCCATCACTTCCCATGGGTGTCATAAGAGGCGACTAAGGAACTCACCAGAGAATGGGCAGCAGCGTTCTCTGTAAAACGCAACACCATACACTGCGATCGCCAACCCGCCTGCCAAGCGTGGCGATTATGGCAAACCCCCCCTTTGGAGGAGGCCTATGTCCAGCAGTGGACGTCTTTCGGCTGATGTGATGATGATGAATAACTTTAAACAACTTTTAAAAATTATGGCTAGTGATAAAGCATGAATAAGATGGAAGAGAATTGGAGCTTTCCAACTAAATTTGATTTACCTTGTGCACAGAATTTTACAGAAACTACGTTCCAAACATTTGATTCAGTAAACGAGCTGCCAAAATTTTAATATTTGAATACTTGGTTCATATTTTCTATTCATGACTTCCCGAATACATCAAATGCTTAGTAGTTTAATAAAAATATTGGGCATCTATGTATCTATACACTACACCCGAAAATCACAGCTTAACTTCCCAGATCGCTCTACCCGAGGCCGGTACAAACAGACACCATCACAGATATTTAATGAATTAACTATTAAACCTCACTCTATCACCTGCAGCTATTGTTGTGTGTTGTTAAATATAAATTATGACTAACACAATGACAGCGCGACGAACGCCCGCTAATTACAACTGTGCAATCAACACCACGTACATTAATACAGCGTAATGCATTAAAAACTTGATATTTGTTTAATGCAATTGAATTTAATTGTTTTGAATGAAGCGTGAATTTGACGTAGAAAAGAAAATGAAATGAGTCATAAATCATGTGTTGACATTCAGAAATCCTAACCCTAATCCAAACAACTACTATACCTATGTACCTACATGTGGAAATGAGTTCGTTTGTTTGTTACGCGATTTTGAAGAATATAACTACTTTTTTAACTGCAGAAGACTTTTCTTTATTTCATGTGGAAATTTCCTATATCAAGTCTTATTTTAATGAGCAATACATATTACAGAGACGCTACCTAATGCCCTTTATGTCTGGAGGCATACCTATTAAGTTTGGTTTACATAGTTTTTATGCTTGAGTTGTCTGATTATGTTGGCGTAATGGAGTGTGCTAGCTTACAAGTGGCAATGATTTAGTTTTTAGGTTGTACGTGTTACCCATGTTCTATTATTTTCTTTGTAATAAAGCTTTGTATACTATTGTATAAATGCGAGTTCTTCTAACTCAACAGACAGATGTGTTGCTGGGGAGTTTGTTGGCCACTTCTTCTCCACAGCTAAAACACTAGGATGTGGTGACGGGCGGGCGTTTTGGGGGACTGTCTATTTGTAAATGTTGACGTTCAAAATGTGCTGGCACTCAGCCTAATTTTAATAAATGACTTTTGACTTGACAATAAAGATACCTCCTGTAGGTGCACTAAACAAGCATTCCAAGATAAATCATGTCCAGCCATTATTCCCCAAACCTGACCCACATACTCAACCAACACAAAACAATTGAATAAAGAATAAACACCGATCAACTCACCAATCCAATAAGGAGCCAACTGTCCGTGAGGGCAGTAAATAACCGCTTTATACCACCCCAGATACACTGTGTATCTCGTATACGCGTGTTCTCGCAAGTTCTCGTAATCTCGCCTCGCTGCAGTAATCAGGTTATGATAGGGAAGCTCCCCGCCGCGAGATTTGTAACTCTGCTGACGTAGTTTATAACCTCGTCTTCTAATGCTCCTTACAATGTCGTGTAGCAAGTTGTATTATGTAACAATAGTCTGGAGATGCTCGCAGCAGGGCACTGTATATAGGCGTTTTTTTTTTTTTATGTAGGAGAAAATGTTGGTAGCGATATCAAATCAACAATATTGCTTTCTGACCGTAGGAGATTGTGAAATAAGGAAAATGGTTGCTTGTTGTTCAGTTGAATAACGTGTTCTTTGTGATGTGAGAACTATAGAAGTTTTTCTGTGAAAATTGCTCGGATAAGTCGGGTACTTTGATAGTGCATGTCGTGTTACCCCATTACTTACACTGTTGACATGTCCGTGGCAAAAGATAAGAAAATGTGTTTTTTAAATTGATTTTTCTTCTGTGTATTTTCTCTAGCTCATGACTATTTCACGAATGCATCTTTCTATCAAAATCGAAGCATTTTTCCAACTATGTTGTATAACCGAATTCAGTCAAATATCAATATTTTTCAAGATTATACTTGTACGTATATAAATATTTGAATATAAATGTATCGCCAATGTATTAATAGCCTGATAATCCTAACGAATATTTTAAGTGTATATACTTAGACCATAGATTTAAATCTATGGAAGTAGTACATACGGAGTGTGTTTGTTTTCCCCATATTCCTCCTCCTCGTGTCATATTGCTGAGGGTCGTGACTCCCCCCCTGACTGGTCAGTTTCCGCTGTACAACGTCTCTTCACTAGTGTCTGTCCTTGGCATTATGGCTCTTTATAAGAAGTAATATAAATGCAAAGTGAGTTTGTTTGTTACGCGTTCACACCTAAAACGCTGAACTGATTTTGATGAGTTTTGAAACAGATATATATGGAGCCTTATTGGAGACGGTTATAGGCTACTTTAACGTGAGCAAAGCTGCCAGCAAACGCTAGTATCTAAATATATACTTACAAGAACTAATGATTCCAAGTGCACTGTATAATCAGGTGCAAGACAAAAATAATTGCAACAAAGGTAAAGTAAATTAATTATGAGCAATTGCAAGGCAACCACACTGCGCAGCACAAACACTCCACAATACAGTCGATAGCTCGCCTATTATTAAATTGTTCTTTATTAAATAGTCGAGTATGAAAGTGAAAGATGATTGTTTGCTGGTTAAAGTAATTTGTTTAATGTAATGACAATAGATTATTTGCTTTCAAGTTAATGTCATATTCAAGGGCAAAGTTATCGACGTTTAGAGTGGAGGAGAATGTGGAGGTTTAATATAGGCAATTCGTTTAGTTTAAAGGCGCTATACGTACTCTTCAAAATACTCGCTAAACCTTACTTACGGTATAAGGCAGTTCAATTAGGTATATTTTCTTTCATCTTTTCTTTGTTGTGCTTGTTGACAAGAGCAGATTCTTATTTTCAACAATGTGATATATAGTACTCGTTGACATATTCCTATCCGGGACAACAGTATCTTATTAAAGAGCTTAAAACTAAAAAATGTTTCGATGGGCGAACTCTTTCATTAGCATGCTTTAATAAATATAATAACGATCTCCAACGTGTAAGTGACATCATATCTAATTCTACAAAACGTTCTCTGGACATGCACGTGCATGCAGACATTTAAATTCATTCGCATCTTCAAACTGACCTCATCTTGTCCTTGCACAATATATTACTAAGAACGTTCCATAAAACATGCAATTTCTTCGTACCGTCTTCGGACGCTTGTCTAGTGTTTCCTGTGTACCGTCAATACGTTTGAGAACGAAGTGTTTCCCGGATGTCCTGAGGCCCGTCGCCCGGGGCCCCCGGCTCCGTGCTCGAGGGCCCTCGCTCGAGGTGTTTGTCCCAGCGCCTTTCTCCCAAACAGATGTTAACTTCGGACGAAGTTGTTTGCCCAGGTTAGGGTTCAATATTTGAGCGTTTAGATCTGATACTGTTTGTGGTTCGAAAGGTGAGAGATGTAAATAAAGTTAAGAAAATAAAGCTTTCACTTTCTGGGTTATTCCGTTTGTTAAAAGTAGAAAAGTAAGAGGCAAAGTTGTAGTCATTTTCCCTAAAATTTAAAATCTAAATAAAAGCTATCGAAGACAGTATTATTATTGTTGTCTCTCTGTACTTTGACATAGTTTTTAGGGTTCTGTACCCAAAGGGTGACCAACGGAACCCTATTACTAAGCCTCCACTGTCCGTCCGTTCGTACGTCCGTCTGTCTGTCAGCGGGCTGTATCTCAAGAACCGTAATAGGTAGACAGTTGAAATTTTCACAGATTGTGTATTTCTATTGCCGCTATAACAACAAATAGTAACAATTAAGGTTTATGGTACGGAATCCTTCGTGTGCGAGTCCGTCTCGCACTTGGCCGGTTTTTAAGTCTTTGTAACCTGTAGATGACTTATGTCTGAACAAATTAATTATTACTTTTCTCTTACTCACGTTATTGGAAACAATACCTGAATCAAAGTTCACTAATCACCTTGTGTATAAAAGACAGACAATTTTTGTCGCTCAAGAACAATTTCGACGATCTACAACCTTAGATCATTCACAAGGATTACCAACCAACACTTTTACCTTTTCTCCACTTACAAACTCAGCTGTCATTGTATCCCCAAACAAAACACACGACGCTTGTACATTTGCCATTCAGCTGTGACTGTACAACTTTACAAAAAGGTCGCGTCCAATTTGTGGCAGGTCTTCAAATTGGACGGCTGGCTGAAGGGTTGTTTGCTCCAAAACTATTCAGCAATTGGACCCCTTTCGGGCCCCGGGGAGGGACCCGGTCATTATTCTATTTTCTCATCTCTTGACGGCACGCACTCGGGGCCCGGACCTCGAGACGAGTTGCGAGTGTGTGGGAAGTGTTCAAAGTGTTCTCTACACTTTTCTTGAGGATAAACAACGTAATAGGGGTAGGTGTGCCCTGTCCTACGAGCACTATACGCCGCTGAGCTGTTGAGTGAAACTTTATGTAAAGTATACATTTATCTAAGTCCAATTCACAACTTATGAAGATTGTTGGTTTGGTTGATATTGTCAACAACAGAGAATATTAGGGCGCCTTCAAATTTGTCGCAAAGCGACGCGGGGCAGCAGCGCGGCTGCAGCGCTGCTGCCAAGCTGCTGTTAACTTGTCAAGAACAGGGTTTCAGAAAGCTAGGAATCAATTATTATTCGCTTTTTAAAAAACTATAGGTAAACCAAAATCTGTATACGATTGATTTATTCACGTATGTCTATTATTCTTGTTGGGCAATGTAAACCTCTCCTTGGGTTTCCTTATTTATTCGTTCTTATACAAATATTAGTAATTCTGTTGGTGACTCGTGTATTCAGCCAATTACAAAAAATTGAGCAAGAACAAAATGTTTGTTCAGCCGCTTGTCCGTTGAGAACCTGCTGTCGTGTTACTGGCTATTATTTCTGTTACCAATACATACGTTTATTGCAGCCAGGGTCTTCAACAAACTCAATATCTATTAGATTATAGTTAATTTTCGCTCGCTAACTAGTTACTTCTTGGCCCACGATACCTTGCGTTCAACTTAAGTGATGATTTTTTTTAATTTGTGATGGGTTTGCTCTTGACTCTAGTCTACGTCAGAGATGACAGAGACAAAGTTTACGATGGAGCGAGCTTACCCAGAAGGAGCCTGTTCACTCTAACTTTGAAGAGATTAGGGTTGTAAGCGTTTGGAAACACAGATGCAGGCAGAGAGTTCCACTCCTTTGCTGTGCGCATTATAAAAGACGTTTGGAAACGCTTAGTGCGAATTGGTGGAATCGCAACAAGGTAGGGATGGTAGGATGCAGTGCGTCTGGATGTTCGATGGTAGAAGGGGGCCGGTGGGATGAGGTCGTGGAGTTCTTGGGCACACTCACCTAAGTACAATCTGTAGAGACCGACAAGCAGGCAACCTTACGGCGATGAGCCAAGCTATGTAGCTTGGCATCCACCAGTTTTACTTCACCGATGAGCCTCTTAGCTCTGCGTTCCACCGAGTCAAGCGCGGCAAGCTGATACTTAGCTGAACCATCCCAAAGATGGCTACAATACTCCATGCAGGATCGGACTTGCGCTTTATATAGGGTTAAAAGCTGTCCAGGCCTGAAGTATCGCTTCACCCTATTTAGGATGCCAAACTTTTTGGCAGCGGTTTGGGCTTTGTACTCGATGGTGGCGCCGAAGTTGAGACTGGATGTCAACTCCATGCCTAGGAGCTCGAGCCGATCAGTCACAGGAACAGATGCACCCCGAAAAGTAGGAGTTTGGTCAAAACGACTCCTTTTTGCGGTAAAAAGACCGCTGGTTGTTGCGCTGGACAAGTATCTCAATTGCTCAACCGTGATCATTTATTAAATTACAGAAGCTGCAATGCAAACAATATAAGAAAATCAAGTAATTACGTCTGCCAACAGATGCAACGAACATATTTACACGTCCGTTTAACTAACAATCTGTGTCTTCACCTCTTAACACAAGAAAACCACAAACAATAGGCTCCTACTTATTTCTTCACACAATTTAATATGAAACTACCTGCTCCATTGTCTGCGCTGAAGCTACAGCGCTAATGGCAGCATTAGTTGCGCAGGAGTGGTTAACGGGTGCGCGTGCGCATGACGCCAGTGCCCGCCATGTTGTTGCAGGCTGCACGCTGCACGCTGGCTGCGCAGCGACAAACAACATGCATTTCCCACAATGTGATAATGAGTATATAAAATTATGAATTACATATGTGCATTTGGTTTTCCCGTATTATGTAGGGTTTACATAAGTAGAATGGAGGACTTTTAATGCTTTAAATTGCTTTATACTGTCAATGCTCGCTTCTTCTGACCCTCAGTATTATGTCATACAAGCATGTGAACATGCACTTTGACAATATCGTCATCTCCCAATGAACACTCCCCGCTAGATCGAACTAACAAAGAGTGAACTTTTCTCCTAAATATTTATTGTCTTGAATCTCAATATCTTGCAATAAACAAGTAAGGATACTGTTGTCTAACACCATTTATGAATTACATGGCAAGTCATCATTACAAGTAAGTGGCCAAATAGTGAGACTGATGTTGCCTAAGGCAGTTGCTTAATTTCCGATCGGTTTTACTCAACACACACTCAGCCAAAAATAGCTTCTCTCGACCAATAGATAACATTACGAGTACTCAAGTTTTACATAATCTCTGGGGCCTAATAACACAGCACTCAACATACTCGCATCTCGCCGTCCGCGTCCGAGTCGCCGCGCCCGGCCACACACGCCATTCCTCGAACACTCGACAATATTCCACTAATAATAATTACACATTTATTTTCATTCAAAACTCCGTCTGACAGTTCGAGATGCACCCCGTGTCACTCCTTTGTCCGATAAAACCAACATAATAACATACCTAAAACGTACAACACAGCTGTACCTCCACCGCGTAAGGTTGGAAATCGATTGGCTTTTATTTAATCGGTTGTGTGTTCAAGTTGCCGTGAGTAAGGTGCCTACACGCTCATTAGTGTGTAGGATAAATAATGCTCGTCAGTTATTGTAGTATTGCAACAATATTAAAATAATATGGAGATAATAAGGCGCTTTGTATGGACGGTGACGGGGCCGATGGGCCCACAATACTGAGGAGTGGGGCCGATGGGCCCACAATGATGGCGCGAGGGGCCAGCCTGCTGTCTGCTGTCCTCATAAATATATTGCTTGTTGAGTGTTAGAAAAAAATAACAATGGAGATAAGTAATTTGAATTTGGGATCGTAGACTAATCATTATCGTTTAATTAATTACAATGTGTTAACACTGCGCGGTGTGCTACTTTTTTTGTAGATATTTTATTTTTTAAATTGATGAAAGATAACTTTAAGTTAATGAAACAAAAAGCATTGTGAGTCTATTCTTGATAATTGGTGGAATTATCTTCAATTTGGAGTGTGTGTGGAACGTAATAATAGCATAATAATGTAGTAGTCGTAGTTGTAAAACCTTTGCAAAAGCCAAAAAGCATAGTACCCTCGCTCTACTGTCATAACGCTCGTGTTATGGGTTCCAAAAGAGACACTTGACATAATTTTCAGTTACCGTTACCGTGTTAATTAATTAGTCTTTAGTACCAAATAATAAAATAAAAACTCCAAACAAAAAGATTGGTTGTCTTTAAAGTCGGTTCACGGACGATACTGTTACGTGATAACGTCATAAGATAACAATTGAATTCTTAACAAACAAGCCGAACGCTTAGACCGATCGTGCCTCTCTATCGCTTGTCCCGCGCTCATTTGTTTGCGAAACGTGACCGTGACACTTTTTCGTGCGTGCAGCCGGTGTTGATCGATTTAAAAGTACCTACACGTCAAAAAATAGTACCTACCATTGCGTAGCAGTTCGTAGCAGCCTACGCGCTACGCTGCTACGCCAAATTTTGAACTGTTCCACATAAAAATAACAATCTTATGGAATACAAACAAACAAATCTTTCCTCTTTATAATATTAGTGTAGATGGGATCGTGTTCTATTGTTACGTTTATCATACTAGTACAAATATAAAATGTGTGAACCTGATTCAAAGTAATAAAGTGTGTTTGTGTGAAGGCTACAAAATCAAGTCACCAGATCTCCTCAACAATTAAACCCACATCTTACACTTAAGCCAATATGCTAACTTGTCACGTAACTTAACTAAAAAACCTAGCTTTGTCCACAAACAGGCGCAGTTAGGCCAATATTGTAACAATGCTGGTGATTATGTTGGCTCAAGTGCTGGCCGTGGCAATCGTGTGCGGCCAGCATTCCGGGCATGTTTGCCCGCGTGTTTGCCCAATCATATCGCACTGTTTGGATATCGTTACCTACGGCCCTCGCGCCTGCACTGAATCACTTGCTCTAGTCTTATATATAATGACAGTGTTACACGTGTTCCGAGGTTTATAGGAATTTATGGCTATGTTTTGTGTCTAGACGTATCACAAGTCAAGGAAATATTGACTTCAATATTGGGCCAATGACCCATTACGTGGTCAAGAGTCACCTCATTTTCACAATGTAGTTTAGGTACCTACATAATTTGTAGACATGAATGTAGGTACTACATAAGTACTAGGGGCTATACTTTAAGTCCTTTTGAAGGAAAGTACGTCCACTCCAATTGTCTCACTCGCCGTGACAACGGTAAAAACTCCCGATTGAAATAAACAATAATTTAATTAAAGAGCCTAATTACTATTACTCATTACAAAACGAAAACCAATACAAAATCATTTGACAACAAGCCAATATACCACACGCTGCAATAATAATCCAATCGAAACATTTGCAGCAATTTCAATCCACAAAACGAGCTATCATAGTAATCTACTTTAATTCGCTCCTGAATTAATTCCCGTAATCGCATCCGAACTATTGAGTCGTGCTGTTTTCACGCAAATCCCACTGATATCATAATCGCGTATCATATTCGTTGCGCTCACGGACGCCAGTAATTAAAAAACATATTAGACATCGGAGTCCGGGGCCACATCGGAGTCCGGGGCAACATCGGAGTCCGGGGGCCCCACAGGAACTCAATCTGCTTGGACTTAAGTAATCCGATTGCATTGCTTTCAAGTACCTTTTTAAAATAAGATTATGGAAAATGCTGAGTAGTCGTTCGATTGATATAAACTTTGTACGTGACTGTATATGTAGCTGATCTGTTTTTTCTGCGTTTCTTATTATGGAGAGTTAAGTCTTTCCTGATTAAATGAAAGAACATGGTGTACGTGTAATTATTTATTGAAAATATTTTAACGAAACACATTTTTGTCATTGACCTGTCTAAACTGATATAACAAGCCTGTCAATTAGAGTCGTATCCCTCAAGCATATGCTATTAGGTACAAATTATCATGTCAGCCTAAGTTCGTAACGACCACAATAACTGCCCAATCAGCGGCGCGCACCCAATTACACGATCTCGTTTTGATTCGTCAAACAAACACTTCGATATTAGACGTTCGAGTCTATCAAACCCATAGAGACAAGAATACAGAAGTCCCACTTCAAACAATCTATTGAACAATGAACGCATGCGAATCTGCCAAGAAATCACTCGCACATGACTGTCATTCGAGGCTCTCCCTTTTAATCCTAAATACCTAGATTTAGCATCTCATTATTCAATCATTTAAACCAGCTTCTACAAAAAATACACGTACCGAGTACATTTAGTTATTGTTATTTATTTTATTTTATTTATACACAGTTGGTAGAAGGTATACCTTTACCTCAGTAGCTAGTACTTTCGTACCTATTTACAGCGACACTTACGAAATTGATTGCGTACCGGTGCTAATCACCAGGTTTATGGCAGGAGTATACCTTCTGCACCTCACTCCTGATCTGTCATTCAAATCGTGTGTGTAATTACGTGTCCGAGCACATAGCAGACCGGTCCGGGCGTCCGGCACCGCGCCGGCCGTCCGGTCTGCGCCAATTGACCGAAATCGCTTATTCACGGCCGCTAGTTGCCCAGTTAGCAGCTGTCGGCTGCGGGGTGGACAGAGGTGTCAGTGGCAAGTGCCAGGTTGGATTAATCAAATGTAGGTTAGTACTAACATATAGATGATAACCAAAACGTTGACGTTTTGAAAACATGACCTGCCAAATTGATGGATATAGTCCATCAATTTGGCAGGTTATATTTTCAGGCTCTGTAAAGTGCGAGTAGTCTCTATTAACTTCAACCCTTGCCGGGTTGAAGTTAATAGAGAGGAGAGGTCGAGTGATAATGTATGGGAATTTATAATAAGTAAAGATCAAACCTCTTCTACCTTTACAACTGTTTTTCACTGTACTTGTAACTATAACTATTTCCAAGCTGTTGGACTGGTTCTATTTGGAGCTCTAATTGTACACTTACGTCCTCCTACGATGATCTGAAACATTTCTCTGTCGCCAATTTAAACGTGGCCACAGAGGGCCGGAATAATATGGATAATATGAAATTTTAAATGTACAGTCAACACGAAAGAAAACCTTTTATTGTAGGGCTTCACTGTCGTTTACAACTTAACGTGGTATGTACACATTGTTATAGTGCCCGCTCCCGCCCCCGCTTCCGCCCCCGCTCCCACTCATCACTCAGTCCGCTCCCCACACACAAGCGTGTAATTTGCCGGCGACATGGCGTCTTGTTTATTTTCCACGCGGCCGCCTCGTTGCTGCGTTATATTTTCATATAGTTATTACGTTATTACCGGCCGCCATTGTTGGACGTGACTGGACGTATTTACGCACGTATTACCGCCTTTTTATCATGTTTCAGTGGCTTCCGTTTCCTCTCAATCATGCTTAATTAACGACGTTTCGTGCTTTAGAGTTTATTTTTTGTTGTGGGCGTGTAACGGAACTTTGGAGTAATTGGCAGCACAAGTATGGGTTTGAACCTATGAGCCATCTGTGCACCGACGGGTCATGCTCAATGAAAAACACTAGTTATTGTGATATGGGTTTTTCAATTAACGTCTGCTAATATTTTATTTTTATTCGGTTTTTTATTGGGCTTTTTGATGGTAAAAGCAAGAACCAAAGGTAAAACTAGTGCATTTAGGAATCTTAGCCAAATTACAAAATTAACCTACTCCACAGACTACATTTTTATTTTATTTGTTACTTTTAATAAGCTACTATGAGTAACTTGCTAGATATTTAATAAAAATGAAAATCCAACTAAAAAGCGTTCTGAAAGGCCAGTTTCCCCGTATCAAACTTGCCAAAAGCCTAATATAATGTGATTTGTCAATAGATTAAAGTTATTGCACGTTGAGAGAGCAGCAGAGGGGATCGCTGAAATAAACTCAGTTATGAAGTAAAACCGGCCGGGATCGATTTATACCGGACGACACGGGAGAGGGCAGCATTGAGTGTTTGGGACTTAGTTGTGAATTGGCTATTTTAGGTCACTGGTGGAAAAAGAAAGAAAGAAAAAAGTAAGATGTGACAAATTAAGAGTACCTACTTATGAAAGATTAAGTTTTGTGAATAAGATTAATATAAAAAAGTGTCGGTACAGCTGTAATGAACATTTTGGTCGGCTCTTGGAAAACAGTGAAGTCATTCTTGTCATTTAGGGTTCGCTAGGTGTCTTGAGTGGCAGTAAATCAGAGAGATATTGGTAGACCTGCTTACCTTCCAACCGCTTATTAGGTACAGAATACTAATAATTTTCAATACAAGGGTTCTTTTTGATTGCAAGAACTAAAGCGCAACCTCGGCCCTAGTCAAAACATTTGACCAAGGTTAGACTACGCGAGTCTAGAAACCCCTTCCTGAAGCAACAAAGCCCTGCAAGTACATTTAATTTGTGTAACAATAAAATGCCCAACGGTACAGCTGTCAGAAAGTTCCTTAATCAACGCAACAAATGAACGGTTAACAGAACAGGAAATCAGCCAATAAGTTGTAGGCGTAACTCCAGATACAACCCAATTACTAGTGAAAGCGGCGAGTTAACCTGCCGCAGCTAACCGCGTATTAACTTATCGCCTAATCAAAATGTGTCGGACGCACCCCAAATTGAATAATAACCTGTTAAGGCGAGTCGGCGACAACAGAATGACGGCATTGTGGCGCAAATTGCCGCCAAATTGGGAACAGACTCGGTTCTCGCAACTCCATTTAGCCCGCGCCTGCACGTGATTGGTTGGAACGCCTCCCCCCCTCTCGCCGCTCGCCTGCGCCCCTCTCCTCGTTCCGAACTCCATTGAAACACGACCAAAGAAATGAAATTATGCACTACGTAAATAAGAAGCCCTTTGTGGAGCTCACTTGCTTTATTTAAACTGTCAGTGGTTCGCGAGCCGGTATTTGCGCCTAATGACATCGTTCGCTTCGTCACGGCTCGTCATCACTCGTCATCGCCGTCATGACTCGACCACTGCGTGACTACACGCCTCCGACTCCGATACGTTGTTTAGCAGATTGCTGCTCGTATCTATTGGCGGTATAACAACCTCGCCGTCGCTAAGTGAGCGAGGAATGTTGCCAACACTTTGTGATTGAAATCGCTTCATTAATGTTAATGATTTTGATGTTTATGTAGAGAGTATGACGGCAATTAAGTTATCACATATGTTATTCATTATTGAAATGACTTGATTTCTTTTTAAGGTTTTCCCTATTATCGAACTTAACTATTTGACATCACCAAACAAATAGACATTCATTGCAATGTATCGTTAACTTGGAAGATTATACTGCTATACATTCTTCGTAGATATAAATAATTATATAGATTTAAGTTACTTAAGCACACATATTGTTGAAACGTAATAAAAAAATCTTCATAAAAAAACTTGCTTTAACTGCTGACTTCTTGAGTCTACCTCCAAAAAAATGTTGCCAACTCCGTGACCCTATAAAAAAATAAAAGCAACCGGTTAATCAATTGCTACTGTTTACAATAAAGCGCGTTAATAGTCCCAAATGTGCGGCACCCCTGTCCCTCAGGGCCGGCGCTCACTCGCGACGTTATCCCCTTTATTCACTCGTTACTAAGGATTAGCGCACACTTGCGGGGATCGGGCAACATTGTAACAGCTTGCTGATAATTATCTCAAGTGTTGCCAGTCCGGTGGGATTTGTATGTCGTATTGTTTTGGGGTGTATGATCGGTTTGGATCGAAGTGGTCATGTTAGTTTGTGCTGTCAACAGATTTATCTACAACATAATTACGTATTATGTCTAGACGAGAAATAACCACAATTATCTAAGTAATGATAGTATATTTTTTGATATTTAAAATTTTTGTGTTTAGTTATGTCGGAAGGCCCTGGCTACTAACTTGAAATATCTACGTATTTGATTAAACAGTCAAATCTAAAAGTTAATCATTACGGTTAAGGGTAACTGTGATTAATTAGTGTAATACTCAAGATCCCAACATTAAAAACTTTCGCATAGTTTCAAACGCAACTTCGCGCGTATTTTCGCAAAAACACGCCTCAAACGAAATTACCAGCTCATGTTGGGAACAAAACTGTAATTTTAAAATTAGTTTCCAAACGAAAGTAGCACTCAAAACATACGAGCCTACGCAATCACACAGACGCCCGACAAATTGTTTCACAAGCAACATTACAAATACTACCCTAAATGCGACCAGCCGGCGTAGACCCCTCCGTAGGCCAGGGCCACGTTCATTTGCGTCGTTCTTGGAAACATTCGCGGGGAGGTATGGGCGTCTGGTTAGGCTGGTGGCTGCCACATACGAGTAATAAATTGTTGGAGCGCGCAATTCCCCGCACCGACGTTACGCATCATTAAAGGGTGCGAATGTGCTGCCAAATTAACAATTACGCGAACCTTTGTGAGCGTATGTTAATTAGTAAATTCGGAGCTCCGGCGGAATGCGGGCGTCGTTGTGCGCGAATTAATTAAATAGTGCTGAGCGTTGTGTGTCTGACTACCTCGCCACCTCGCCACCTCGCCACCTCGCTACCTGCGTGTGAGAGATTTTAATCTACTGCCGATGGATACACGGAATTCTCTTATAAAAGATTCATCAACGTAAGTTCATTGGCTTACGAGCATAAGAATGACTCTGACTTCGTGTCTTGTATCATGATACCTGTCACTTGAATGCCGTTGCTATAACCGTTATGCAAAAGCAGACACCTATATTTCCTATTATAGAAGAAAACACATAAGCAAAATTAGAGAACCATCTCACCTTGTACACCTTGTGTTGCTACACCCTTTTGTCCACACTTGGCATTAATTCACCCTTGTTTTATTGTAACCCCTAGGACCACGGCTAGTAATCCCGATAAGTTCTCTAATTCCGTGCCAATAAAATAAACCCAATGTTAGACAGGCCACGCCGCGGGCTATGCTAGTAATTGTCCACAAGCAATCACCGCTAATCGCGGGATAATCCTGTAAACTTCTAGAGGATTACTGGCAGGCTTTGCCTAATCTACTCAGTTTTGGATTCAACTTGAATTACTACAGTTAGTCAAAGGAATATTGGGATATATTGAAATAGCATCCCTTTAGTTCTCTTAGATACCTATTAGGTAGTTACCTAATTACTAATTACCAGTTAGTAAGTTTACTAACTGGCTGATTCTTTAACTACGGTGTACTTATTTCTTATCGCACAGCATCCCTTCTCCATTAAAGCATTTGAACCATGAAAATATCTTGATATTTCATGCTAAAGTACGAAAAAATTTGATGGCTTCACTTAAAAAATCAAAATTTAATCAATGCGGTTCTAATTAACTACTTCTGATTATTTTGTTAGTCTTGCGTTCGACCGCTATATCACCTGATTGTACGCAATGATGTAGTCGATCATGGAGCACGTTCGACCGCTATTTCACCTGATTGTACGCAATGATGTAGTCGATCACGGAGCACGCACATCTTCTACACCATGTTTTTATGCAAATAAATGTTATTCTATTCTTTACGCTGGCCTAGAAATAACCTATTCATAACAAAATTACCTACAGATTCCTAAGTTATAACCATGAGGTTACCTACACAACTCCGGCAGGGAATTCCGCATATGTTGGTATGCCTGCTAAAATATCAACGTTAAACAAGAATACCCTTTGAAAGTTGATCAATCCTTCGTAAGACGTAGGCAACTCTTGACAAGATCAACCATTCTTTCTGCGACTATCCTAACTAAATCCCACAGGTTCTGCCACAAAACTTGGGTGTTACCTCGTCCACGGTCCGTGCCTCTGATAACATCGGCTCCCTTCCCGTGCCCTCTCATTCTCACATCGTTAATCTGCGGAGAACAATTAGTAGTCGGCGCAATCAATACTGGAAACTACGAGTACTACCAACTAACTGTACGCATCAGAGGATAGATAAGAATAGTGTGAGGTAACCAGGTAGTTTTAAGCCAGACCAGGAATAATTTACTTCTACTGGTTAATACTTTGATTTCTATTCAGGCAGTTTTTGTTGAGGTTATTTTCATACTTAACGAGTCGGACTGGCGTGCAAAGGGTTCCGAACGAATTTCAATTTTCTAACATGTTATTTTAACATCATAGACTTATAGGGTTTTCCTGTAATCTATAGGAAAAGATCTATTATCTCTATTTTTTTTTCAAAATTTTAGGCTCAGTAGTTTCGGAGATAAGGGGGGGGGAATGGTCATTTTTCGTCTAATTTCTTGAATAACTTCTAAACCATTCATTTTAAAATTATGAAAAAAAAATATAATTAAAACACTCACAGTTAGCACTCACACTTTCATTTGATATGTCACACGATATTGTTCAAAAAACTTCTTTTTGAAATTTTCTCGTTTGACCCCCATACTAAAATTTTAATAATTTACGTATCTCGTCCGTGTTTGGGTTACAGAAATCCATATGTGTACCAAATTTCAACACAATCGGTCAAGTGGATCCGGAGAAAACTGGCTGTGACAGACGGACAGACAGACATCCGAGTGGTCCTATAAGGGTTCCGTTTTTGTTCGGAACCCTAAAAAAAGAAAGAAATAATTTATTATCACCAAATGAATAATTTCTTTCTTAGGCTCGTATTTATCGATCCTAGAGTTCAAGTTACGCAACCATCGGAAACCATACCGTCATTTTAGAGTCATAATCTGTCGGTGATAGTGTAGAACACGTTGGCCGTTTACAAAAGATGCTACGGGATAATCTTGGTGGATAACCCACTTTTATGGATGGACAACTCGTTGAACCAATCTATATTAGGGCTATAGGTATTAATTAATACATTTATGAGCTGTTCAAAATGCTGCCTATTTAACGAAAGCTAACTTTCAGGCTTCAAGAAACGAAACACTCGCCCCTTTGAGAACATTCAACATTCTGTCATGTTCGCGACAAAATTTTCCTGTAAAAACAATTCTAGGAGGTGTCTAATACCTGTGCTCGTAGATTACTGCAAGTGCAGTGACCCTTCCGGTTGGTAACGGTCGGAGCTGATCTCTCGCAATTAGTCTGTCAGCGTGGCGCGCTGGCCAATCAATAACGTCCGCCGGCCACCGCCGCACACACACACACTGTGCTGGTATGTCATGGAGTATACTGCAGAATTTAGCGGGTATTCTGCAATGGAGGATGATGAATTGTGTAATTGATTTTGGCTATAGGCGTGAGGTATAAGACAAGAGATGATTGGAGAGTTTTGTGAGACAGTATGACAGTTAGTAATGGGGCGTGTGGGTAACTGATATGACAGCTAGGAAGTTGTGATGGCCAAGAGAATGCTGACTTGCATATAAACGCTTTATAAAACTTTACTTACTTTGTAGTGTTTTATTTGGAAGTCGGTTATATTTTTTTGTAAAAAGGTTTTTATTTTTCACTTTTAAGTGGTGATACTTTGTCTACGCAGAAATTGAAATAAGCAAAAATGCTCATAAAATAAAAACTACCTACTGAACCAAACTGAATCAAATGTTTACGGGACCAAATGGCAGTATATCGCATCGAACTAAAAAAGAATCACAGAAATCGGATCAGAAACCTCGGAGTAATCGGTGTACATACATAAAAAAACCTATTAAATTGAGAACCTCCTCCTTTTTTGGAAATCGGTTAAAAAGAAAACATCCACGCTAGAAATTTCTCCTGTATCGTGGTTCGTGCCTTTACAAACATATAAACTCACATACACAAACAGCCAGACCCGAAACAGGTATCTGTAGACCATACAAATGTTTGTTCCGTCTCAACTTTCGCATTTTTATATTAGTATGGATGCCAGAAGTCTTCCTTAACGCGTCAGGTTCAAATTTTAACAGCAACTAACTTTTTAAAGTTTTCAACTTTAAAAAGTTCTCTTTAAACTAGCCCAAATACAAAAATACAAAGTGCAGGAAAATTATCAAAACAGTGATACGAGCTAACATTCAGACAAAGTGATCCATATTCAGGGCTCTTCAGTCGCGAGCGCACGTCGCCCCACACGTCGCGGATGCCGCACCAGTTCGGTGCATCGCATTACCATAGCCAAACACGTCAGCTTGCTAAGTTGGCAGCACCGGGTACCTACCACTTGCTGGGGTTGGTAATCTTGGACCATGCATGATGCTGTAGTACTTGATGACTTTGGTTCTATTAATGTTTACGACATGATAATAATATTAATTGAGCATTTCTAAACTAGATTGTTACACCATAGTGCCGGATATGTTACACCATTCTTCTTATCTTGTGAGCAGTAAGGTCTAACGACCCCACACACCATAGTATCGGATATTCAAGTGATAAATAAGAACTTTAAATTAATAACAGTTTGTTTTGCAATGAGAAATAAAGTATTCTCTCAACAAATAGGAGCTGCGGAAAAGAGAGAAAAGACATGCATGCAAGATGGTAACAACATTTTTAGGTACAGACATGTTTGTCACATGATGTGACGTGCAAATGTCAGTAATCGTAATTAATTCTTCTATTTAGTAATTATCATTTTTTATGACTCTTCGGAAGCCTTGGAGCAAAAAAGAAAACATTTCCCCGCTATTGGGAGTCTGGATATCTTAGGCCCGGTGTCATAAATAACAATTTTGTACTGTTTGCGAACACTGCCAATGAAAGAAAGAAAATCGTATTTATTGACACAATAAAAAATGCTGTGTGAAAAAATTGCTTAACAATGCTTTGTGGGAACCCCCTAGACTTCCGGATCCTGGTGCATTGTAGCTCTTTGTACCTTAGTAGTAACCCCGATGAAAGTGAGCGTCTACCGGTCAAGCCAGCCAGCCAGCCAGCCAGCTTGCTTATCCAAGTCAAACTGTTATCAGATTGGCTCACACACATCTACACAATATCATATTCAGTGACATTCTTGTCACGTTGTCTGGGTTTTCCTACTTGCTATTACTTGGTAACGACACTTTACGAGGTCACTACAAGTCTTAGTATTTGGGTAAATTACTTCTAGGAAATCGAAATAAATGCTATAAGAGTTTTCTACATAAAACAATTATTTAAACGATCTCACACTTTGTTAATGTTATATTAACATGACAATGACAATTTTGTCGTTAATGTTAATCACAGGAAACATTCGAGTATTGTTTTCCTGTTACCGTATCATTACGCGACAGTTACAGATGTGGTGATCCAATAAGATTCTGTAATCACCGACAGCCATGCTCATACGAGCTATAAATATTAATAAAAAGGATTTTAGTTAAGTATGGGGCAATACGTACAATAGGTAATACTTCGGGAAGTGTAGAAATATATGGGGGAGAACTTTGCCCAGCTGTGGGACAACTTAGGGAAAAAAATGGAGAATACACGTTTTCCTTTTTTCCGTAAGAATGTTTAAAATTTGCAAAAGTTTACCGTCCCTATTGCTTGGCAACAGCAGTTGCTATTTCTCACCAACCAAATCTTTTTTTGTTCTCTCTTCGTGTATTTGCAATCAGCCCTAAGACTATGAGCAAATCTGTTTTGTGATGCTGTCCACCACCAATATCTAAAAAAAACCAGTCGTGCGAGCAACACGAAGAAGAAGAAGTGGCACCCTGGAGTCTGGAGTTTAACCTAATAATATCAAACGTAGTTAACATGCAAAAATATGAGAGTACTGTAGGTAAGGCTCCGCCTACGTCTTTCAAGCAATCAATCTTCTTAGTCTTTTCTCAACTATGTTGAAGGAAGTCGACCTCTCGTCTAACCAGATGCAACTGAATACCAGTATTTTACATGGAGCCACTGCCGACCTGACCTCCACGCAACCTAGTAACCACTGATACCTCTTTACTTTGCTAAATGATAACACACACTCAGTGGAACCTACATTATTAACAGGAAACATGGGCGGCGAGACTGTATGTAAAAAGTCATAATTCGAGGTTTGGCTCTCGACTGTTTTCTCCTCTAATATTGGAATGATTTAAAATACATTTCAAGAACTGAATAAAAAGGATTTATACTGCGTTCCTATGTTTTCCTTTTTGATGATATATTAACCGTATAAGTACTAGAACCCTCAAAAAATGCTCATAATTGTCCAATAAATTGCCGTCAACAGAGCCCTAGTGTACAAATTTGGCAACTACTAATGAAAAAAGAAAAACATAGGAACACAGTATACATTCTTCTTATTCAGTTTGTGAAATAGTTTTTAAATCGGTCCAATATTGCAGAAGGAAACAGGCGAGAGCCAAACCTCGAATTATGGCTTCTTACATACATAGTCTCGCCGCCTATGTTTCCTTTTAAATCCGCCGAAAGCTCGCACCCACATAACGTACCTACATACTGCTGCTACATAAGACACATACATTACATAGGAAGACAGTGCTCATAGTAATATAATACGGCCGGTATTAATTTGTGCGGAGTGCGCCGCTATCGGGCTTAATTAACAAATTTAATTAGAAATTAACCGTTTTGCGCGGCGGCGGCGTGCGGTGCGCCCACACACAGGGCTGCTACAAACATATTCGAGATTTAGTTAAGTATCGTCAATGGTAAATGATATTTATTTTGTAAAGTAACCCTTTCACACGTAAATCTTTTTTGGCCATTTTAAATTAGTTGAGGCAGGAATTTATAAATTATTTGTCTTTCTATCTCAATTATTAGGAGATAAACACAGGAATTACTCACTTTTCAAAATCAATGAGATTTCAGGACCGTTAAGTTTTCTTTCCAAACACTTAGAAGATCTCTTAAATCTATGATTACTATAAAGCATGTCATACGCAATTCCATGGTATATTTTAATAATAATTAAATTTATTTATTAGGGCACTAAGTCCCAATACTACAATTAAATTAAAAATACTAAATATAAAAACACAATTACAAATAAAAAATATATAAATAATACCAAATTTCAATACAATTTAATAAATTGAAATCAAAATCAAAATTATATCATGGGTTGTACGTTATTTAAATCACCATTTTTTGCTACACCACCTTATGTTCTCATCCCCCCTTTTAGGTCCACAGTAAAACAAGGATCCCTTACAGTTTCGCCATGTACGTTCGTCCGTCCCTCCACGATTTTACTAGGAGACTATTAATGCCGTGACATTAATCATCTACTAAGCCATAACAAATTGCAGCACGCCTACCAGATTGTAAAATAAAGTCTATTATTTTTTGCTGTCTGATGATGACTTTGTTTTGTCGTCTATTCCATCGAGCGATGTCGCGACAGGTCTATCAAAAATATTAGGGGTTTGTAATTACGTACGTATTAAGTTATTTTTAATGTCTGATAATACTTTTGAAAGATATGCTTTCACACAGTCATAAAACTGAATAAATAAGGTTGTTTGTTGTGGCAGCCCTAGCCCGCAGTGTGTACAAACAGCGGCCGCTCGCGGTGAATTTGAAAATTTAATTTAGTTGCGTTTTGTTCTCGATAATTGGTTTGTTTTCCATGCTTAGTTATCTCGCCGCCAGAGGGAGCTGCTCTAATGGTTACCGCCGATCGCTCGTTCTAATTACAATCAAGGCTTTGAGCTCTGTAAAGGTTCTCTGGTAGTTCATTATGGAATTATGAATACTAACAACTAGGTTCTTGCAATGGGCTTCAAATCAGGCCCCATCTGTTGGAGATTCCGAAGTGTCCATGGCCCTGCTTCTGGGGAATTCATACCGCCGCTGCTACTGCGGCTTAACTCATTTCAAATGTTACATCAACTTTGGCTCGTAAATAAGTATATGAGTGAGTTACATCCTGTTGTGTTATTCAAAGTAAAGCAAGGATTTGACAGTTAGCTGTCTTAAATCATCCACCAGCTTGCCAACAAGTTAAGTAGAGGATCCAAGGATTTACTTCTATTGGTCTACCAGAAGCTAATTAATTTCTTATAAACCTATATTTCAGTGATCCGTGTTTACGAAAGGCACCAAAGTATAAACATTCTTGGGTGGAGTGAAGGCTCTATTAATTAACCCCTTATGAACCTACGCCCTGCAGTTAGTTAGAACTTCTGTCTTCTCCCATGGGGGCAGACAGAAACTACAAAACGCTACTACAATTTACCTTACGAATTCCTTTTGCCTCGTTTCTCCCGCATCTAGCCATACACGCAAGCTGGCTGTAAATAAGTCATCACCTGGAAACATCACCAATAAAGTCTGTGTATGTGCTTCTAGAGTATCTTCTGTTAGAATTTTAGCAATCACGTCTTCTAAGCGTAGCGAAACGTAATAGTACAAATAAATTTAATATAAATATCTCTCCACTTATAAGGATAATAAATGACATTCCTAACAAGACGTTCCTCCCACAGGTCTGGTTCCAAAACCGGCGCGCGAAGTGGCGCAAGACGGAGAAGTGCTGGGGGCGCTCCACCATCATGGCGGAGTACGGGCTGTACGGCGCCATGGTGCGCCACTCGCTGCCGCTGCCCGAGACCATCCTCAACAGCGCCAAGGACAACGACGCCGTCGCGCCCTGGCTACTCGGTGAGTTCGGTGAGACCGCTTGATGTCACTTACACACTTATACACACACCTTTTTGACCTGTGATAAGAAACCATTGTTAACATTATATACGAGTACCTACATGTTAAAAATGTATATTAAAAACCAAATCGATTTAATATTAAGCGGGTTACCAGTCAGTGTGCTGCTGCAAATTTAAGAGCCAAATGTAGAGGCAAACACTTGTATTCAACTGATTCTAAATTCTCCTTTTCTCATCCATAGAAAACATGAGCATTGCCCAACACAAATCAAAATTCCTCGTTAAATATTCAATATATATTCGCCACCAATAAAACTAGTAAAATGGTGTTCTGGGTGAGTCGGACTTGAAAATTATGTGCTTATATTATATCAGGAGACAGATTTTATGTTATCTTGCATAAAATAAAAGAAAAAGAATACAAGAAGTCACTGTATGCTTATTAATTTGTTTAAACAACAATCTTAGGTACATAACACTCCCAAGTCATATTGAGAATGGTTTCTTAATTCGGGTTTTACAATAACTTAGTAGCCTATTTATCACAATTGCCTGTTAGACACAGACAGACCTCTCACAGAATAACAAATGAAGCTTGTGGTCAATCCTGACACGATGATATGTGATCGCAGTAAATGTTTGCTATCTTATAAAAAGTCCTTAAGGACGCTCTTTAAACACGCATGCTCAGTATGATATTACTTGTAATAGAATAACGGTCTGGTCTGATTATGGTACGACCAGGACTGTTAAAATAAGATTTTGGTCTCTATTATGAGGTTCAGGATTGCAATGATGATGAGTGGGTTCGATTCCTGCATAAAACAACCATTTTATGCCCTCCAAATATTGAAATTCCCAGAATGTTTCAATCGCATGTGAGATTAATGAATTGACTAATTTGCGGCATTAATAATTCAATAACAACAGTAGATTTCCGTGCCACACAACACAGACATTATTTTAAAATGATTGCACAATATTAACCTACTATAAACCGGTGTCTGAATTGAAAATTTGGAGTAAAGAACGCGTCAAACCCTACTTTAATGTCAAAGTTTTTTATGCTGACATTTTGCTGGTTGAAGAAGAGCTTGACAAAACGTAACTTCAAATTCTTAATTCACGACAAAAACGGTGGTGTATTGTGCAGTTGATTGAGTATAGTTGTAGTTGTAGATCGTTTTATCGTATAGAATCTTTGTTTAGCCGACGAGAACGCGTGGCAAGGTAAGTTTATGGTATATTTTAGACAGTTTCCCGTAGGAACCCACCTTTAGTAGTCGTAGGCGCGGCCAACTTAGGTTTACCCCCTACTTATTGTATGACCTCATAATTATTAAACATAAAAATCTGCTCGCTTGAGGCATAGACCCAAAGCCAGGCCATTCTTTAGGCCTCACCAAATGGTGGAGCATAAACATGAACAATGTCTTACCGTGATGATTTTGTTCAAGAGTCGAGAGCAGTAGCCGATGGGGGGCGGCCGTAGCGGCAGGCCTCCCCTCCCCCCCGGCCACCGAGCTCTGGTGAGTCCCGACATACAGCATCATACGAACATTCACATGCGCCATGTTGTCGCGTTGTCGCGTTGTCGCACGACTAGTAATTAGCCTCGCATCTTGAACAAAATTGTCACGGAATTTAAGCTAGGGCGTACTCCCGGGCCTGTTGTTTGAAGCTAATTTAGGCGTTTGTAATTTTACTAGGCGTAATTTAGGATAAATATTCATTAGCTCTATTGGTTTTATGAGTTATATTGCCATGTGTCTTTAATGAAATAATAGTTGCATACAGCTGTGCGAGCTGAGAGAGTGTAGACTAGAGTAGGACCAAATATTAGTTATAAATCATTTCTTTTGTGGTCATACATTATGCATATGTGTTATGTTTATATTTAATTTAGAAAATAACGTGTAGCATTGTCATCAATGGATGCCATAAATCATTGAACTGTGATCTTTTAACATGTAAACTAGATTAGGTAGAGATTGGACATGATGAGACTGATAGCTTCAAATATTATTATTTCTAACCAATTTGGTAAAGCAAAACAAACTGAAAAATCTACTGAAATTCATAAAAACTTAGTAGCAACATCGTTTTTATTCCAACTCAACTCAATTTAGGTCAAAACGTTGCAGTTTTATTTCCAAACTAATCTAAACTGTCCAAGGTAGAACAAGCACAAAATATCATCACTAGCCACGACGAGCGACAAGCGACGCCGGGCCCGAAACAAAGCGACGTATAATTTTTAATCCCAACAACAAGAGATGTTCATTTTTCACTGCGGAAAGGCTTCTCGGGAAAACAAAAAACACTTTACTACCCAAACAGAGGATTTTAAACCTTGTGTCGAAGGGATAAGGGTTTGGAAGATTGTGAAGATAAATTTGTGTTCAGCATGAAAACAAGAATTCGTTGACAGCTTATGAGGAGGTTTTATTTGTTTCAGCGAGACGTAGAGCACGTCTGTCGTGTGCGGCAGTTTGTTTGTTGTTCCAAAGTATCTCTACACTCATTTTATGTGGGTGAATTATATTCTTCTTAGTGGATTAGTATTGGACTTTTGAGTATTTAAGTAACTGTTTTTTAGTGTGATTTTTTATGCAAATATAAATAATAGATCAATTATTTTACAGTCACTTTTCTGGATACAATTAATTATTTAGTAGCAATTACTTGGTATAAGATTTTCTCGTCCGATTTACTACAAATTAAAGCCGCGTAGCACCTTCGTAGACATTTTGTAGCCGTCGTAGCACAGTGCTACGAAACGACTACGGCTTATTAAAAAACAAACAGGCGTCAGTTCTCACTCACTCACTGGCTCCCGATCCGTCACGTGACCATGCTAAAGCAGCTCGTTCTCAAACGCGTGATTGTACAACATAAACACCATAATCTGAATAATAAAGACGCCACACAAAAACTGAAACGAGATCTACAGATATGAATTAATAAAGCCTAAGTTCTCCCCTAAAGCCTGCGTCGCGAGTGGGGGCCCCCGACAGCGCGCGAGAGGGATGGGGTGCGGGGTGTGGGCGGGCCGCGGGAGGGGGGGCACAAGATGGCGGCCGTATTGTCTAAGCCTTGATTAACGTTGATTTAAGGGTTGCCAGCGGGCTTACATATTAATTATGTACTTAACTGTAGTCGCGCGCTGTTTTTCTACCTGACTGTATTTACGTGGGCTAGGTATTTGTAATGAGGGCGTTTTGTGGCCACTGCTTGTTCAAGTATTGTTGTCATTAACGATCTACCTGTGTATAGCCACACCGCTTATTACACGCATAAATAGGAGGATTGTTATTTTCAGCAAATAATTTTATAAACATTTTACAAATATACCAGAACATTCTAGTTTTACTAAACTTTCAAGATCGTCTTAACAGTTATAGCACTATTTAGTGATTAACATTTAATTTATTAATCAACTGTAACTTGTTATTAATAATTTCAAATTGCAATTACATTTGCTGGAATCATCGTGCCATTAAAAAATAACAACAATTATATTGATATCTTTAATCTAATTAATGCTACCACTTCTACTTATTTTTTCCTAAAAAATATTTTAAAACAAAATGCATTACAAAACCAAACAAAACACAGTTGAAATACCAATCAAAAGAATAAAGTTATGAAGAATGACATATGAAATAGCGCACGGAGACAATTCTCGAGAGCGCGACACATCGACAAATGGACAGTAATGCACGCCGAGTACGTTACAGAATTATCTGCCTATTACCCACTCGCTTTGTGCTGCTCGCTTTCATCTCCGTCACACTAAACCATTATCTAGAGTGACAGTATGGCTGCCACGCCGGCTCCGCCATTGAATTTTATACTTTATACCTCGCAAGCACTACACTAAATCATCTACGAGTAAGTGTGGCGCAAATGTGTCTGTCGTGAACTGGATGAAGTGAAGCATCTGAGTGGCTTTCCTTTGATTTGGCTGCTCTTGAGGTTTCAATGATAAGTCATGTTTAGTTGTAAGTAATGGCATCTAGTTTGCACTCCGCCGCCCGTCAAAGAGTTTTATTAGGCCCTTGCAAAGATCTGAGCTAGAGATTCTAATAGGCAATTTGTTTTTGCATTTCAAAGGCACGAAGAAGACAATAATTGCATCCAAATGCATAAGTAATGATACTGAGGTAATGATATTGAGCAAGTCTGACATTAAAAGAACAGGCCCAGTTAGCTGCAAGTCATACCGCGATAATTTCGTTCAATTGTACAGTAAAAAGCCACAACAAGACAGATTGGGAGGCCATTGGCAACATAATGTTAGAGTAGACAAGGTAATTTATCTTACTATACTTATAAAATCTGAAGCTCCTGAACTGAAGCAGCTGAACTGTTTAAAGTGACTTACAAATAAGATCAGTAGAGTATCTAAACAATGTTAAGGATCATTTAAAGCAAGGACGCCCAATTTATTTGGAAGGCGGGCCGTCTAGTAAAAAAAAAATTAAACCAGTGTAATTCTAAGTATACTAAGGATAAAATTTGTTTAATTTTAAACAAAGTGAGCTTTTGTCCTAGCATTTTTTATTAATATTTGGCGAAAATCCGAGGTTTAAATCAAGTCTGTTTAGCAGTGAGTGAAATCCGGTAGGTATTATTTAAAAAAAAAACTGAGTGTCGGAAATTTGTTCATTTTCATATTTAACGAAGATTTACAAAAGCCCAATCTGCAAATTAAGATCAATCATTAGAGGAGACTCTTATTTTGGGTCAAATTACCAATGTGTGACTCACCACTGCCTCAAGAACTTGTTTTAGTAAGAAATCTGTTTCAGGGAAATTAATTCGTTTTCTAGCTGGTACAATTTAGGAAAATGTGTTCATAGCAGAATCTTTCAAATCCAGAAAACAATCAAAACCAGCTGTTAACCTACTGTCTGATGACGCGCGCAAGTGTTGGACGGTTTAAGACTTTCCCTTGGATTATTTTTAGGTAGGTATACAGAAGAAACAAAAGAACCAATTTACATAAATGCCTGAACTGCATCGAACTAAACTTGGTTTTGTTCCAACTAGCACAGTTGGAAGAGGTTAATAACTAGCCGTGGGCTGGAGGGGTTAGATTCAGGGGGTAACCTGATGTCGCGTTATCACCATTTTAACATCGGAAAAGTTGGTTTCAGTTTTTCCAATCTATTTATTAGACTTTTAACAAGATCATTCTAACACCAACGTAGCAACTTCAACGTGTTGTATTCATTTCAAAATTAATCAAGATAGCAAGGAGCTAGATCATTAGACATAAGAATAACAAAAGAAAGTGCTAGTGCATAAGAAAAATGCGCCATTGTCCAGTAGCTACTGAGTTCTATTGAATAAAAGAGTCGTCTGATTGCTAACAGAGATATACTAAATAATAGATAACTTGATCTACACAATTATGTGGACACTTACTTGAATCGCGATAAAAGTTATTTTATTGTTTGACATCCATCACAGCTCGTTACACCAGTCAGCCTCAGCAACGAGTTCCATGTTCCACTTTTAAGTTGATTTCAAACTCGTCCAACAAAGCTCATGATATCACGTATTCTTAATTAATCTTCGTTCTACATACTCGTGTACACACACGTAGTACAACTGAGTTCTAAATCAAGTGGATTTACAGCGCGGTGGCCACTAATGGACAAAGTTGTGTTAATGGGGCACAAATCACACGGTATTGGTGCCGGCGCCACTTCGCTGTATCGGGGCGCTAATGCCCAGTTAACTTTGTTACACAACTTGATTGATTAGGGTTAAATACGTTGTTTTGTGGACGCAACATTTTTATGGGCGTTACACGAGGCTAGGTATTCAGGCTAGCATAGTACCTAAGCTACCAGTCTAAGGCCATGTTTCCACCTGCAACAAACTCGCATGCAAGCATTACATTACGGGCTTTAGAGGTATAATATGATCAATTGCTCGATAGAATGTTCTGCAATGTAATTAAACTTGGAATCGATTTTCTTGCAGCAGGAAATGTGACATAAGCCCGAGACCTCGAGACGAGAGAAAAAGAGGATAGTTCTAAATACTCGTGTAATCAGAACTATGCTCTTTTCATTGTTGCAAGTTGGGAAAGACAGAAAGCTAGCAGGTTCTACACTTTTGAGATAGTTACTCCCCACACCGCGTGTACTTTTTAATCCACGACTTGTACGTCACTGCAATGAGTCTCATAACTTGACACTGCCTAGCCACTGCCGTGGCTAGGCAGTGTCCTCTGAGCATCGTTTACACAGACCTAGCATGTGCAAAAACAGAATAGTAGGTACTAGTAGAATAGGTTACGAGCTTGCTAGTCTAAAAATGAAGCAACTTATATAGTTTTGTATTACCTACGCAGCCAAAGCTACTAGCTTACTAACAGAAGGTATCTGGCTTGATTAATAGTCAAGTAAAGACATTGTCATGACGGCGATTCGACGTACGTAATTTTATGAGAATTTTTGAAAGCTGCACGAAGTGAATTAATTACTTAAAAGCGTTAGAGTTGTAGAACTTGAAACTGCTGTCGTGGGAAAAAAATGTAATACTGCTGTGGTGCTATCAAAGAAGAAGGAAATATTTAAAAATACTGTTACATAGTCAGAAATCAAGCTTACTCATATCTGTACTTATAGTTTAGATAAGTTACATTGATACCTTCATGTACCTCACCATTTATGACAATATCAAAAGCTCTAAATCTTAGCAATTCACTATCTAATATCCGCAAAGTGTTTCCTTTTACCAGCGATAGAGGGATAGAACACATTATTGAAAAAAATAATATAATATACTCATATTACTTAAATTGATCTTGAATAAATATAGGTTCAGGTTGGGTTTGTAAAACTCAACACCATACACTGCGATCGCCAACCCGCCTGCCAAGCGTGGCGATTATGGCAAACCCCCCCTTTTGGGGAGGCCTACGTCCAGCAGTGGACGTCTTTCGACTGATATGATGATGGTGATGAAATATAGGTTTAAATTATCTGTTTAGTTAATTTTAATTTCAATCGATCAGTTTTTTTCACAATCAGCTAGAAACGGTGATCTATCGGAAACAAACATTAAAAGTTAAAATGTAAGTATTTCGTAATACAACAGACAAAATATGAATGCTTTTTAAAATACCAATCCTATCGTTTTCTTATTCACTGCTTATAAATGCATTTCCAGGTAAAAGCCTTAAGATAAATGGCTTATTTCCTGTCACAAGGGAAATTGTGTTTCCGTACGTTGTCTTCTACCACGATTGACGGAAGATGAAAATCAACATCTCGTCTTCACGTCGGTGTCTAAGTGGCTTTATTTACAAAAAATGTAACAATGTGATTAGTTTAATTATATGTATTGTAATGTGAACGTGAGTTTGCTAGTTTGTTGGTACGCTTCTACGCCTAAATCGCTGAACCAATTTTGACGAACTTTGTACAGAGATAAAATGAACCCAATGTTATATATAGCCTATCATCTGCCTCGCCTTTTCCCAACTAAATTGGGGTCGGCTTCCAGTCAAACCGGATTTAGCTGAATACCAGTATTTTACGTGGAGCGGCTGACTACCAGACCTCCACAACCCATAATCTGGATTAGGCTATACTCATTCTAAACCTATAATTTTGAACTTACTATGCGGTGGGTACAATTTAACTTTAATTAATCGTTTTGCTCGATTAGGTACTACTTGTTTATGTATGCCCACATACATAAACTCAGTGCGGACGAGATATTTTGTTCAACGGGGAACTATTGGCTATAGAATAATAATTCCCCGATTATCCAGATTTATCTCTTAAGTCTTCTGCAAGTTTATGGTAGCACTCCCAATAATAGCAGATAAGCTGTCAGCTCCTAATTTTGTAAGGATTTAATAAAATAATCTAAATAGTTTGCTAATACCTCATCCAACAGAGATTCCAAAACTCGAGTACCTATTCTTGGTTCTTGCAAAATAACTATGGTCTAAATTTCCTTTTTAAAAAAGGCGACAACGCTACGGGTTTTCAGCGTTTGGCATTGATTTGTTCTGTAAACATGTTAGTTCATGAAAAAGCAGCTCCGGGATCTGTCTAAAGCTAATAGTAGTTTAGTCCATCCAAAAGTTATCTGGTAGATTTCGCTGTCAGCGATAAGATGGTCATTGTACCTACCCTTATGATTTCTTGTACAATTGTGTGTGTACAATAAATAAGATTCTATTCAACTTCACTATACTCTAGTATTATATATATTTCTAAATACTTCTAGCATTTAAGTAAACGAAATGTTCTTTGCAAACAATTTCTTCAAAATAGTCTGAAGTTATTCCAACATTTTTTTTATCAATCGACAAGCACATTCGATCTGTTGCATCGTTCTCGCAAAGCGGCCAACGATCTAAGTTTATGTAAATTCTAAAATTTTCTATAAGAATTTTTCAGAGTTTGGCTATTGTTCTCTGTAGTCTGTACCTACACATAAGTGTTTGTCCATTAGAACAGAATCGGGCGCAGCTAGTTATTTAAAAATACATAGTAAGCAACTTGCTTTACTTAATTTTCCTGAAAACAATTCTACAATACATCCGTCGCTCCATTCACCCACAATTACACAAACCGCAATAAATAGTGCATCACCCTCGTCACTCACATTTAATATGAACCACGTCGAAGTATTTCAAACAACAAGGCGGTGCGTGTCGGCGTCAGAATGCGGCACGTCCTGAAGGAGTGCAGCTCATGAGGCGAGCTGGTGATAAATAACGGAGACTTGATTAGATATGCGGCGCGGATCACGCTGGCTCTCGTAAAAATACTACCCGCACTGATATTAAACCAGGGCTGCGCTGAACATGGTGGGGTGTATTGGGCTATTTGCTTGTTTGATAATTTTTTAAAGAAACTACAGGATTAAATCAATAACATTTTCAACTCAGAGCGTTCTGACGAAAAGTTTTGGTTTTACTAATCATCTTCCGGTAAGGTATCGCGAAATACGAAAGTGGTTAAAAGAGTTCAAATCTACTTATTTTTGGATAAATATTCAACAATGCGAAAACCCATCAAGATCGGAAACTCTACACTCGAAGTTGTATACGAGTACCTAAGACAAACGGTCCAGTTAGGTAGGGCCAACATCGAGAAAGAGGTCAACCGTCGAATCCGACTAGGCTGGGCAGCGTTCGGGAAGTTGCGTGGTATCTTCTCGTCCAGCATACCACAGTGTCTCAAGACAAAAGTCTATGATCAGTGCATGTTGCCAGTGATGACATACGGAACTGAAACGTGGTCGCTCACAATGGGCCTAATAAGAAGGCTCAAAGTCACTCAAACGGCAATGGAGAGGGCAATGCTTGGAGTTTCCTTGCGTGATCAAATCAGGAATGTTGATATCCGCAAGACAACCAAGGTTACCGACGTAGCCCGAAGGATCACCAAACTAAAGTGGCAGTGGGCAGGGCACATTGCTCGCAGAACAGATGGTCGATGGGGCCGAAAAGTTCTGGAGTGGCGACCGCGTACCGGAAGACGCAACGTTGGAAGGCCTCCCACAAGGTGGACCGATGACCTGGTGAAGGTCGCGAGTAGCCGATGGATGCGAGACGCACAAGACCGGTCGCTTGAGGGAGACCTATGTCCAGCAGTGGACGTCTTTCGGCTGATTTGATGATGATGATGAATGCGAAAACCGCTCGTTTTGTCAACCATTAGATCCCAGATCTCGTTGTAGAAGGTGTTGTTGCAACAATATTTCTTTCTCTGACGACCCCTGCAAGCAATTTGAAATGTGTTTGTTGATTGCTTGGAGTCCCAGTATCAATCAATCAACGCAGTCCAGTGCTCCACACAGGTCTCCCACAAGCTGTGTTATAACATTCAGTCTTTCAACTTCCACATCCAGTCCTTGTTGGTCCCCTTTAGTGCTTCCAATACGATGAATATTTAACGAAAGATAGATGCTACAATTTCAATAGTAATTGATTATACCTAATTGTAGCCTTAGGCATAGGCACAAAAAACACGCGTAGGTACCTACTGTATTTCCAGCTCTGAAAATCTTGGAACAAATCCTTTCTTAGAAGTCATTCGTCAAATCCTCACGCTCGCCACATTCATAACCTCTCGTCGGGCGCCATATTAGCAAGTTGTGATGTCCCGCGTCCCATCCATCTCTCGCCGCATATCATTCATTAACATTTTACGTCCCTCCAACGTACCGACGTGTCGTACGCCTTATGGACGTAGCACTGCTGCGGCGTGTGAGGGTTGAATGTAGGTACATGGTTGCTAGGGTTGCAGTCGTAAAAGATAGGTTGCATGTAGATTTGAGTTACAGTCGCGTTATGAGTGGGCTGTAACTTGTAACTCGGCTCATGCTCGCACTTATGTATGGTTTTATGTAGGTAGGTATCTTACTGCTTGTTTTACACTCCCTACTCCGACTAAGCACACTTGCAAGTTACAACAGTCACGTATCATTAATAATATTTTTAAAAAGTTATCTGAACTGAAATAGAGTCCTTTAAACTGGACAATCTCCGATACAACGAATACAGAATAGGCCTGGGTTAAGAGCCGGAAGATGTCACTTTACAACTAGCCTTACCTAGGGGTAGAACGGTCTACCCTATCTATTGTATCTATTACCCAGAAGGTATAGAGTTGTTGTGTGGAGGTCAGACAGGCATTTTGGACATTACTTCATGTAAAATATTGGTACAAGTGTGGTTGCTGCATTCGGTTAGAATGGAAGCTACGGAGTCCAGTGCTAGTGAAAAACTTATTAAACATTAATTTATGGGAGGAATACATACTTTGTCCCGATACTACGTTACTGAGACTCTTGCTACATTGACGTAATTTTACTTACTTTGAAAAACTCTCATGCGAACTAGTTTACAACGACGTACCTAGGCACTGAAAGTCGCCGCAAGTATTTACTGATGTTTTAGATTTTACCATCAAAAACTTTTCTAAAGCCGTCATCAAACAGAATACTTTTACCTAGACGAAACTCAGAGTCGCTTGAGGTCTATGCCGCATTGACGTTGTCGCCAAATCGCCGAATTGATTGCAGATACTCGTATTATAATATTGAGGAGCATCACGAGTCGTATTGTCGAACTAGCCCCAACACCTAATTCTAAACACATTAACCGCCACTTTGAGCCACACTTGCACCTTCTAACCTGTCCGTTCCTCTGCAGGCATGCACCGCAAGTCGATCGAGGCGGCGCGCCACCTCAAGGAGTCGGGGTCGGAGCGCGAGGGCTCCGAGGCCGAGCCGGAGCGCCCCACCTCCGCGTCCTCGCACCACCACGACACGCATGACGCGCAGGTGAGGATACAGTGCTTTGAAGAAGACATTCAAGCGTGTTACATAGAGTTTACAATTGTTTTGTAAACAATACTGCAGTAGTACTTATTTGAAAAATTTGGAACAGCATTTGAATACTACTAGGTAATTGGATCCTAAAATACTGGTATTCAGCTGAATCCTGTTTGACTGGAAGCTAACCCCAATATAATTGGGAAAGGCAGTGGTGACAGAGACTAAGTCGACGATGGAGTGAGCTTAGCCAGAAGAAGCCTGCTCACTCCAACTATTAGAAGAGTACAAGAGATTAGGGTTGTTTGTGTACTGAAATGCAGACGCAGTTAGAGAATGCCACTGCTTTGCTGTGCGCTTTATAAAGGACGTTTGGAAACGCTTAGTGCGAATTGGTGAAATAGCAACTAGGCAGGGATGATAACTTGCGGTGCGTCTAGATGTCCGATGATGGAAGGGGGCCGGCGGGATGAGGTCGTCGAGTTCTTGGGCACACTCACCGAAGTACAGTCTCATCTCTTCATAACATATATAGCCCTCTTATCTAAAGTTCCATCACCATATTCCAGGCTGCGAGCTCCCCCGCGAGCTCGACCACGGCGTCGTCGTCAGCCAAGGGGCGCGCGTCCCCCGAGGGCGCGCGCGAGCTGTATGAGGACGCGGAAGCCTTCCGCAACAACAGCATCGCCTGCCTGCGCGCCAAGGCGCAGGAGCACCAGGCGCGCCTGCTCAGCCACAACATGCTGCTGCAGGTAACATGCTCCCCACATTCCTATTGGTCGCCCTTCATAGAGGTAATTTGAAGATTTTTTTATTTGTTTATTATTTATTTGTTTTCAACTTGTTCCTTCCCACTGTGGCGCAAAGGCCTCCCTCATTTCCTTCCATTTCTTCCGGCTTTGGGCAAATGTGAACTAACCCTGTCGATAGGCGTCAAGTGCGTCCCGCCATCTTCGCTAGGTCTGCCGCAATGTCGCCGGTCATTTTCTGGGACCCACATTGTGGTTGGTTTAGCTCATAAACATCCCGAGCAGATGTGTCCAGCCCAATCCCATGCTTGGCTGCTTTTTAGCCTTTTGTAACACCCACGAACCTAATTAACCGTTTTCTGTCAAATCCGCGGCTGCTCTTGCGCTCACCACACATCTACTTATGAGATCTTGGCAAAATACCGTCTGCTTTTCTCAACACTCCCATATTAACAACACCGCTGATTACCCAGGTCCACAACTGTCCTTGCACCACACATGTACTGATACTTAAGATAATTATGCCTGTCGTGAGACTCTGACAAAATGACCGTCTGCCTGTCTCAGTACCCCTATATGCCAATACCCCTATCCCGTCAGAACAGCGTCTGCCCTTGCGCTCTCCATACATGTACCTACTACTTAAGAGATGCAAGACCTAAGACCTTGACAAAAGACCTCTGCTTTTGTCAGCACCTATATTATATATTAAGCATGTCCCTTGTCTCGGCAGGTGCGCGGCATGGCGCGCGGCGCCAGCGCGGAGGAGGAGGCGCCGGCCGACATCGACGTGGGCACGGAGGCGCCGCCGCCCGCGCACCACCACCTCGCGCACCTCTACTGAGCGCAGACATGCACTGGCTGACACGACACAGACCACACGATACAACCGGAGACTTCAGCCGGTCCTAGGAGAACGAGCCAGTTAAAAACAACCTGTTTTAGTGTGCTGAAGTTTCTTGAAGCCAATCGCGATGGATTTAGAACTTTTTTAGACTGACCAGCTTATGCTCAACATAGTGCTGAGTCCAGATCGAATCATTGGATTCAGGATGACAGTTAAGTATCTAAACAATGATTTTTCTTGACTAACACCTACCGAATTGACAAACTTACGGGCAAAAGTAAGTTTGTTCTTCTGATGCTACCTAATAGTTTTGGTTCATCATGTGAGATTGTTACCAGTGTTATGCAGTGTATCTCGTGCAGCTGTGAATGTGTGCGACCTCGTGTCCCGTGTAATTATGTACATTAGTAGCCCCGTCTCGTGCAATACTCTAGTTAAGTATTTATCTGTGTAGCCCGACTTGCAATGTATAAAGTTCCCCGCTTAGAGTTAATGTGTGCGGCGAGCTCGGCAACTGAGGGATGAAGGTCATCGGCCTATTACTGTTCATTAAATATTTTTTAAGAATATTTGACTAACCAATTAAATTGGCAATAGAAGACGGCCTATCTGAAACAATCAAGTGGTTCTTTTACTTTCTTAACAACTGCTTCAGGATTAAAATCTCCTTAGCCATGTCATTTTGCTCTTCTGAAAATAAGATTTCTGTTTTTATTGAAACAACTTTTCATAAAAACAGAATCTCTGTTCTTTTTCAGACTTAAGTTTAGTTTAAACAGATCCTAAATTATATCATTAAGACAGTTTATGTTTTAGATATAGGCATTCAGAAAACTCTGTAGGTACTTAATCTGTATATTTTGTACTTATTAAAACTGTACTTAACTACTTTATTTCCCTTCTCTCAGTTCAAGGGCTCGCCTCACTTTGATAATAATATTGTATAATGATCCTTAGATATATTTGTGCCCGTAGTGTAAGTTTGTGAGGCAAGGGAAAGACTATGTAAATCATACTAGCTGTAAGAAGGTACTACTGACGTGTCGTAAGTTCAAACTGTCATTACTTTTCATCGGCTATGATATCTCTTAGTACAATTGGGAAACTAGTAATTGTTTATTTATTTATGAACACAGAGCTGTGTGTTACTTATAATTTTATTTAACTAAATTTTTGTAAATAATAATGGCAAAATAAAATTGCATGTCTACTTCATTCAGAGAACTTTCTCAATTATTTTTTAGCAGCATTGACTGCAAAAATTGTTGTAAATGTTCTCTCAAAAAGGAATTAAACTTTTCTAGGTATTAAAACCGCAGCTCTGTAACTTGTATTGTCTACAACGAATGTGAAACCCCTGTGTCATCATTATTCTTATTGTCGTGTTGATGGCACATATTATCATTGTATTTTTAATATTGGCTCAAACAAGAGGACTAGTTCATGAAGATAACGTGATGAGTTTTCAGTTAAACTCGAGTAAAATGCAGTTTCTTTAAAATGTTGAAGACAATTAATCGTCAAGACTATAAATGGACTCTCCTTATTACTAAATCGAATGAACATCGAAAACATTCCGGTAAAGACTATTTTCTTATTACTAAATTATATCTATCTGTAACTGCATATTTCTTAAAGGTGTGTTCGTAAAACAATAGTAACAAAACAGACAATGTGCGCCTAAATAAAACACATAGCGATTAGTTTTGAAGAACACACTCATTGCTTCTCAAAAGTGATCTTTTCTAACTTCGTTTGGATGTGAATTTCGAATGCTTCTGAAGAGAAATGTTCGAAGACATGGACGTGACAATTTCACCTCGAAAGTCTGTATTTGAGAAAGGCATAATAAATACCAAGATATCAAGGCTTATCCAGCCTATTGTTACATTAGCGAGTAGATAAATGTATCAAACACTGCTATTATTTATACAATGTGTAACAGAATTATGTGTGCATAACTGGACTGAATGCACTGTATGGCTGACTATATTTTCGCAATGTTAGGGTTGGTTCCATTGTAACAATAGTTCAGTTTTATGAGAGCCGCCGTTTGCGTTTATTCTGTTTCACGTTATATAATTTTGCTAAATAATTCTTTACAGTGTGAAATTGGGATGTCCTTTGTTAGACAACATTAGCGTCTTATTGACACAAGGTTACAGCTTGTCAAGTTTCAGCACTGACAAGTATTTTATGGACTTTCCAAGACAGGGCACTTTAGGAGAATCATAATATCACGCTACAATCTGTCAAATTACATTTTCATCTTTATCGCTAACAAATTAGGTTCAAGGTTGATTGGGAAATTTTGACAGTGACGTGATTTGCTTTCTGATTCTGCTAGTTTTTAGACCCGCTGGTCTCATCTGTGTTAAACTAGCAAACATCAACATTTTATGTCATACAAATAAGTTAAAATAAAGTTAGAAGCAACGGACTGTCGTTGGTACCGTACCACAGCATAGAGTTGTAATATATTTATTGAAATTAAACAAATTAAAGCAACGTAAGTAATGTGAATCATCGTAATTCAAGTTGTTCCGATGAATAAACAACATGTATAAATTATTTGTATGAAGTTTTATTTTAACCCACCTTGCTAGAACTCCTGAATGTGTCTGTAATCAATTAAGTACTAGCACTTCGCCCGCGACTTCGTCCGCGCAGATTCAGATCTTCTTCTGGGTAAACTCACTCCATCGTCGACTTTGTCACCTAGACTAGAGTCAAGAGCAAACCCATCTCAAGTAACAAAGTCCCTAAAACGGCAACTGTTAGAGCTAAATTCCCTCCGTGGTTTAGTAATTCGTTAATTAGACTTTTATCTGAAAATGAAAAAAATCTAAAGAGATATAAGAGATTTGGTAATCCTAGAGATGAAATCGAGTATCAATTGCCACGCTCTCGCTCTCACAAGCTTTATGATGAATGTTATTCCAGATACAAAACCAAAATAGAAAATGACATCCCTAAAAACCCAAAAGCCTTTTCGAAATTTATTAATGGCAAACGCGGTGGTAAATCATCGAATCCTGCAAGAATGATGCTAGGAGACGAAATCGCTAAAACTGGTCCTGAAATCGCTAAACTATTTGCAACTCAATTTTCATCTGTATACACGGCACCTATACCTCGTAGCCCACACATTTCCATACTCATTGTTCGCAATCGTTTGGCTATAAAGCCCAATGTGGAACTTCTAACTTTATTTCAAGTGTAAAATTTGATAAATCCGATGTTTTCAGGGCAAATAGAAAAATTGATCCAATTAAGGGTGCTGGACCTGATCTTATCCCACCAGTATTGTTAAAAGATGCAGTTCGGCTCTTGCGTTTCCTTTAATGCTGATATTCAACCGGTCCTCGAAGGAGGGCAAATTCCCTGAAGAATGGAAGAAAGCTCGTATAGTTCCCCAGTTCCCAGAAGGGTGATCCGGGCAGCACAGTTAATTACCGCCCCATTTCGATCCTTTCATGTTTTTCCAAACTGTTTGAATCAATTTTATGCCCCATTATTTCACAAATGGTGGATTCCAGCATCTCAGATTATCAGCATGGCTTCAGACGTGGGCGTTCAACGGTGACTAATCTAGTACCCTTTGTTTCTGAAGTATCACGCGAGATTTACAAGGGTATGCAGACAGACGCGATATACACCGACTTCAGCAGCGCCTTTGACAAAGTAAATCACCCCATACTAGTTGAAAAACTGAGATGGTTTGGTATCGGAGGTGAATTGCTGGAGTGGTTCAAATCATATTTATCAAAAAGACCTCAATATGTAGTGATAGGTAGCTTTAGATCTGAGGTATATTACGCGCACTCAGAAGTTCTGCAGGTATCTCACTTAGGACCGTTGTAGTTCCTCATCTTCATCAACGATTTAACCAATCACATACGATATAGTAGAATTTCTCTGTTTGCTGACGATCTTATCTTAAAATATATAAAGTGATAAACTCCCAAACTGACGCTGATTGAATTCAAACTGACTTGGATAATATTCAGCGTTGGTGTGACATTAACGGTATAAGTCTAAATGTTAAAAAATGTCATCACATATCATTCACTAGGAAAAAAACACCACTTCATACAAAGTATGACATTGGTGGCGTAATACTGGACCAAGCGAATGAAATTCGAGATCTCGGTGTGATTATTGACAGCAGGCTGAAGTTTACCTCACACATCGATAAGGCAGTGACAAGGTCCGCCCAGATGCTTGGATTTTTAAGGCGTAACTCCAGAGGTTTTAAACTCGAGAAGACCAAAGTGTTACTTTATAATGCCCTAGTACGCAGCAACCTTGAATATGCAAGCAGTGTATGGAGCCCTTTTTATGCAGTCCACCCACGTGTGGAAAGCATACAAAGAGCCTTCACAAGACACCTTGCTTTCTCTACAAAGGGTTTTTCACACAGAAAACCATACACAACGTTTGAAGAAATTTAAAATGGTTTCCCTTCGCAATCGTAGACGTCTCTTAAATTTACGCTTCCTCCATAAAGTTATTAATGGGAATATTCAATGCCTTACCTATATTGTTACCTTTTGCAAAGCGTGTTCTTAACGGTCCCAAGAACTTACCCACGGGCTAAATAAATTAAACAGGTTTTTGACACGTCGTGTGTCAAAACCAACCTAGGCTTGCAGTCTCCCATTGTTCGAATGTGCAATGAATATAATAATGCAGTCTTGAACATGCCTGAGTTAGACATATTCAGTGACAAGCTACCGCGGTTTCGGAAAAAAATCACACTATCCTTGCCAGGTTGTTCTCAGTAATTTGTTGATAGTATTTTGTTGATTTGATTTGGTTTTATTTTAATTTAATTTATTATTTTGTTTTTATTGACATTTATTTCTACCCAATGCTTCGATTATATTTTAATGATTTCAATTTAATTTATTTTATATGATAATGAATTTAATTCTATTTCAATTGTTTAGAATTCTAAATATATACACTTAAAATAAAATATCCTAACTAAGATAAGGCGTCAAAAAATTCGTCCGCATCGCTGTCCACCGGAAGTGAGCCCAAAAGACTGGCGGCATTGCCACGTTGTATGGCAATGCTTATCCTCTGTCCGAGGTAAAAGCCAGCCCTTGGGTCACGCGAAGTGTCAACTAAGCGTTTAGATCTTTAAATAAGGCATGAGCACTCGGACCCCACGGTCCAAGAGTTTCAACCCCAAACGGCTCAAAAATATAATTGCCAACAAGATTATTATATTTCCGCCGCTTGAGGTTCTCAGCAGCCGCAGCGGCAGTACCAGCACAGCACGACGAGCTAGGAAGATGGGATGGCGCAAGAGTATCGACACAAGTAGCGTCCCACACTAAAGGCCTACCCATCTTCCATGGAAACAAAGACATACCGTCCGGTCGCTTGCCGTCGTCGCGTGCCAGGCCATTGGGTTCTAGTACGGCTGGAACGCCGACGGCGACAAGAGCGCGTCGGATAATGTCGTTGATGTTTGCGTGCCGTGCAAAGCGACCCGCACTTCGACTGCATGAGAGACCGTGGTGCCCGAGGCTGTTGACAGCTTCACCACAGTGACAACGATGAGGAGAACAACACGATGCGCCTAAGCGAAGGGAAGCAGCGAGGCGGAAAGTTGTATCGTCGAACAAGGTGCCTAAGTTCGACGACGGTAGTGCGTGAAGCCAGAGGCCCGACTCCCACTCACCCACAACCAGCAGGCGCGCACGCTCCGCAGTAGAAGTAGAAGTGGCTATAAGGTTCCTCTGAACTTCTCTGCAGACCGGCTCATCCCACTGTCTCTGGTATGATGGGTTGTCGGGTAGATTTACATTCGGGCAAGCGAGTTTCCAAGCATTCACAGCCTCGTTGAAGCACGGCACATCAAAATCAATCAGTGTGGAAGCTAGGATATTCCTGATTAATTTATCAGTGCCATGAACCGAAGATATAAAAGCCGGTAAACTAATACTGGTAATTTTGCGGACGCCGAGGCCTCCCATACGAATGGGAAGAGTAGCTTGAGCCCAAGCTCGGTCGTCCATGGCCACATTTAAAATTGAAGATAGTGTATGCTTGATAATTTGGTCCATTTTTTCTAAAAGGTGAGGGTGCTTCCACATATGGGAAGCACGAAGAAAATATGTCAATTTAGGACCGAAACAGCAGTAACGAATTATGGTGATAGCCGAATGCATGTTAATTTTTAACAGTCTTTCCGAAACGTCTTTGAAATTTTGAATTTTTTCTTCGACAAAATTGGGAAAGGAATTCTCAAAGATTGGTGACCCAAGGAGGTGAAGAGAGCTTTTGTCCATAATTTTGATTCCAGGGGCTATTGCGTTGAATTTTGAAAGTGTGAATTGTCGGTCAGTACTGTCAGACAAAAATAATTCGCATTTGGAAAAGTTCAGATCAAGTCCAATGGAATGAAGTCGATTTTTTAAAAATTGTAGATCATTTAATACCAAATTTACATCGCCTCCAAGGGTACCATCATCGAGATACCAAACATTAAATTTAGAATTTAGCTGTCGAATAATAGGGTGAATAGCTAAACTAAAGATCACTGGCCCGAGGGGATCACCTTGTTGACAGCCAACAGCAGATTCCAAAAGGTTGTCCCGATAAAGTAATTTAGATGGTTGTCTATAACATTGCCAGAGAAAACTGAAAATTTGAGGTATTTCTTTCTTAGATTCTACCAACAAGGTGTCTCTATTTACCGAATTAAATGCATTTTTGATGTCAACCTTCAGGATGACCTCTCCTTTGCCAGAATTTGCGTAGGTCGACAGTGCGTGTACGGCAGCCTCACAACCCCCTTTGGAGCCGTAACCCAACTGCAGGGGCTGAAATTTTTCCGAAACTATCTCACCATAAAATTTACAACAAATCTTGGCTGCCATACGACGGTAAGTAGTTCCGACGGCAATGGGACGAATACCGCCGTCTCTCTTGCGTAGGGCACATAAGTTGGCCCCGTACAAGACGTCGATGACGGTCTCGTTTACCTTGCCGGAGAGCATGAGGTTAATCAGAGCCGTGAGCTCCTTCAAAAGCAACTCACCAGCTTCCCCGGCGCCTGAACAGATAAGATCCTTTAGATGTTGCGGACTAAGGGCGTCGAGGCCGCCAGCAGAGCCACTCCGGAAGGAGCAAATGGCTGTGATCACCTCTCGACCTGTAATGGTGAGGGTGTGAATATCCGAATCAGGGGGGTCGGGAAAAGAAAGACCATCCGCTGGGGGAGGATGTTTGCTCTCCAGAGCTGCGAGAGTATCTGGAGAACACGGAGCCACCACATCACTACTGAAAAGAATCCTGGCTGCTCCGCTAATGTCACCTTCCCCTAATTTAGATTCGACCAGATGGGAAATACCTCTTAAGGAGGTAAACCTCTGTGTCGACAATTTAGATTCCAAATTTAGAGCCGAAACGTTACAGTTTTCTTTAATTTGTGCTGTTAAAGTCTTTTTGGTTGCCAAATTCTTATTCACATGTAAAATTCTGTAGGGAAAAGTGAGAAGATGTTCCCAGGCACTTTGCGAGTTCTCCCGGGCGGCACGGCGAACGAGTCCTGCCAAGTGTTGCGCTACTAGAGGTATTGTTTAGCAAATTGTATTTTATTTTTGGTTACAATAGAATGTTAAAAATTTATTATAAATCTTATTATTTCAAGGCAGCAAGCACTATAGTTCTGGTGAGCGCTATGTACGCCTTAATTGTCATGTGCATCAGAAATATTGTTATGGAGCTTTTTTTATAAAAATATTGGCTGTACTTAATTTAAAAAATTAAATAAATAAACAAAGAAACCGGCCAAGTGCGAGTCGGACTCGCACACAAAGGGTTCCGTATCATACATCTTATCTTTTATTATTTATTTTGTTGTTATAGCGGCAATAGAAATACACAATCTGTGCAAATTTCAGCTGTCTACCTATTATGGTTCGCGAGATATAGCCCGCTGACAGACAGACGGACGGACGGACAGCGGAGGCTTAGTAAAGATTCGAGTACAAACGATTTTCGCCCTTTTCACCCTTTCCATAAATCCCTTCTTAGTGCTCTTCGCGCTGCCTTCTGCAAAACGTCAAGTTCCGAGTGCGACGCATATCCGAATCGTGGTTATTTTCGGATATGCGTTGATATGTCAATCCGTTTCTCCTTTATACAGGGTGATTGGTAATACTGAGTGCGTTCCTTCAAACGGGATACTTTAGAGCTAATAATTTTATTCTATAGCATTTTGACCCCAATAACTGTTTCAAAAACAGACAGACATGTCGAGGCCAAGGTTTACGATTTCTCCAAGTTTTTCATTTCTCAGGTCTCGATAATTATCGAGAATCACGGATCTTCTCGGGAAATCGAGACAGACTATAAAATTACCTACCACTTGAAATTTGGAATTATTTCTGACAAAAAAAGAAGTCCAAAGCATTTACAGCATTATCAGACCGCTTATTTAGCGAAAACATTTGCCGACATAGGAAGAACTCGTTCGTTTTTAGACGATTCGGCTTTTATCTGCGGGCCTAAAAAGGCCACTTTAGCAGAATTTAGAAAGCACGTCACGCTACCCGTCACTGTCAAATTTTCCCAATCAACCTTAAACCTAATTATTTAGCGATTAAGATGAAAATTATATATGACAGATTGTTGTGCGGTTAATATTATGATTCTGCTAAAGTGGCCTTTTGAGCCGCCCTGGGGTTATCTAAACGTCAACATGACACATAAAATCACCTATTTTTAATAATCCTAGTGCAAATTCTACAAATTTTTAAACAACGTTCGATATCGCACATCAGCCGCAAATTGTTTTGAATGATATTGTAGTAATTTTTATTTATTTATTTGAACTTAAATGTACAATGGTGGTACATGGGCGGACTTAATGCAACGAGGCATTCTCTACCAGTCAACCTTTGGGTTCAAAGACTTGACAGACAGTAATAACAGTCATAATCCAGATGTTGACTTGCAGTTTCTGAAAACAGTGAATATTGTAAGTTTCTGGAGATTTAAATAAAACAACGTATTTGGCAAAACAAAGCCATAAAATAGCAAATTTAATAAATATAGCTGGCGAAAAATGATACGAAATATAATTAACATTAGCTTATAAGTACACTTACGTTACTGTACTGAGGAGTTGCTGGTGCTATCAGAGTACAATATTTTGTTTCATAGACGGAGTTATTTTTACATAACCTTAAAGCATGTGAAACACACACATGTGTAAGTGGTAAACCATGGCGTAGTTTTGTCTAGACAAATATACTCATGCTAAAGGAATTATTAAAGTTTTACAGAGCTGTCTGTCATCTCCTTAAGCCAATTGGCTATGTACTGTAACTACTTTAGGCGATAGTCCAAAAAGCTTTCTCTAAAGAGCTATCCTTTTAAGGATGTTTAAAAATAAAATGATCTCCGTGTATAATAATTTCAATGTTTAAAATGTTACTTATACAATCTGCTATGAGTCCCTTTAATTTTGTTTAGTCACCCTATGAGCGACATCTATTGGCACATTGAAGAAACTATTTGTCACAATACAAATGCATCAACTCTCCATAATTATATTATTGACTTTGTAAGACACTTTTCGGACGATTTTATTTCGAAATCTGGTAAATATATTTATTTTAAATATTTTTGTTTATTTCTTCGACTCTTTGAACTTTAAGATTCTAATTCGATCACAAATCGTGTTCACAATATTATTCTATGTCTAATTTCCATATTCATTACACAGTATTAATATTAAGTTATGTCGTTACAAAATGTAAAAGCATCAAAAACCATTGAGGCAAGTTGTAAGGAGCACTTGAGCCTCGGAACATCCTCAGTCCGAGGTATTGGCGTATTTATGGGGATATACCCCTAAAACTATAAACAATAAAACAACTGGAACGCCTTGATTGTGCAAATAATCACAAAGTTAGTAGTTTACTTACCTTTCTACTTGCCTTTCAAACAGCCTAGCCAAAATAAAAAAATACTATTGGAAACACGAGGCAAACTACAATAAGTACTTTAAAATATTCAAACGTCGTATGTTTATTTCAGATGTCAGTTTTTTTGTTGCAAATTCCACTCGCAACCTTGTAGCAACGTTTTGTTCCATTAGCACAAGCCAAGGCGGCCCAAGTCATACAAATATTTCTACATCAACATACAACTATTAAAATTGATCGTAAGTACAGTTTCCAGCATTAAAACTAATAACCAGAGAATGGAATCAAAGAAGCGTCGCTAACCGGGCCAGCTAATATTCAGGGTAGTGCCATCTTATATTAAAACTACAAAATGTATGTGTTGTTCTATCAAACATTTGACTAGAAATGCTTACGGTTTCGTCCGCGTAATTTGGAATAATTTTAAACACGTGACAACATTACAATATAGATTTTATTTCATGTAAATATTTATCATAAGTATTTCTCAAGATTCAATTCCATGAACAATTAGCCGCAGGTGCCACACCCACTTCTCATAATAATATTCATTAAATTTTGAGGCCATTTCAATAGTTTTAATTGGTACCTTACCAACAGATAACTAGGCACTACAGTAAAATATCTAAGCATTAAAACCACATTTATAAAAATGTTATACTTATAGCTAAGCCCTGTTGCACACTAAATGCAGCTGTCTTAATATAAAACAAACATTATCGCAGTCAGTATTCGGAGTCGATTTAACTTATAAATAGTACACGCGGACAGATACATACACATTTACATTATACAGATTAGTTCGAACGATGCCACTATATTACTTTGTACCAAAACAATAGAAACAATTCCTAATTCGAGTCTTGTAACCTTGTCTGACATTTTTAACGTTTTTCGTTGAACAGATGATGTCATCCCCGTGTTTGGAATATAAATAGTGGACTGTTAACTGTAGGTATAGTAGGTAGGTGTGCAACCGGGACTTACACTGAACATTAATATCAACACTTACAGATACAACTACACTTTAAACAGACACTGTTCGAGCTACAGTTAACTTAAAATAGGGTATTTGACTAATATGAAAAGTTTACATGAATACACTTATTTGATAGATGTTATTAAAACAGTACGATTGCTGAAAAAATAAATAAAATTGGTAGAAAAACAGAAAGTTATACACTTTTGAAGTTATTCTTGTATACTTGTACCACAATATGTTGATCTACTGGATGGCTTCAAATCAATATGGCGGGGCTTGTGACTGACGTCACACACCATTAGTGCTATCTCTGTTTATCAAAGATTTTAAAAAGCTGAGAACACCGCCATTTTGGGAGATTTTTAAGCAATATTGAGAAATGGAATAAGAAAAGACCAGTGAAATACCCTATGAACAACAGAAATGTTCTTATTTAGCACAATTTATGAATCATAATTTTATTTTAATTGTCTTTGAAGCAACAGTTTTTCATCCATGTGCGTGGTTTTATTACGACAAGCCCTGTACTTCCTATTCTCATATCAACCATCATGAATAATTTTTACTTCCTATATTTGTGTCTTAACGTACACTTCTGTCGCAGGTCTGCTGGAAGAAATTTCTATTGAAATAAGCAGTACCTTTGTGCTTTTATTTTCTTTTTTATGTATATTGTGTGTATAGTCAACAAAGCTATTTGGTATGCAGGCAGCTCGCATCATACTCTTGAGTATGTCAAAAGCTTAAAAAGTTATAAACACACATCAGAAATAAATATTAGCAGTGCAGTGGAAAAAATAAGATTTTTGCCTGCATACCAAATAGCTTTGTTGAACACTTAGAAAGCATAAATGTTCGCAAAACAAAGTTTATCAAGGACTAATATGGCCTGGCCATAATAGACATCAAGTAAAACATGAAATTAGTTATCCTCATATTTTTGGTTTGTTTGTAATAAGTACTTACAAGGAGTCGTTACAAGGAATCTCACTCTATGACAAAAGGAAGACAATGTGGAATGTAGGGATGTTAAGAGATGAAGTTTCGGATCTAAATACAGATACGGATAAAGAAATATTACACAGTACACAGTCAATCTCGAGCGCACTCCACGCTCTAAATCAATTGGATGATCCGTGTATCGCGTTCGAAATGTACTGTGTACGGCGGCCTTAGGACTTAACGACCAAATTCAGACTGCAGGCGCAAGCCTTGCTTACAACATCTTAAAAAAAACAAAACAGCTTCGTTTTCTGAGGATTCCTTGAGTGTGGGTGCGACAGTTTGAGTGTAAGAGTCAAACCTGCGTCAGCGGAGCTGCTCAGTAGTTGGACTTGTGCGGGCCCTGCATGTCCTCGGCGCTGCGCAGCATCAGGTAGTAGCTGTTGACGCACAGGATGCAGTACGCCAGGATCGCTGGAACATAACAATACATTCATTAGCACAAGTATAATATAGAGCTAGGTTAGCTTCCCGCTGCGCCTGTCAGGCTGCCCTAACACTGTTGAGGCGGATGATGTGTGAAAAGCTGGGTTCGATTCCCAGTTAGTGCCCTCACTGGGAATGGAACCCAGCTTGCAAGTGCTTTTGTGTTTCTCAAGAATTTCTAAGTGGCAGCCTGGAGTATGATTTTTCTCGGTCGATGGTATAATAAACTGTCCCTTATTACATGGAGCTCAAACGTAACGCGCTACAATGTACCTGTCCCAAGCCCTCGGGCGGGTGTTTGTTATGTAGTGTCAACTAGACCCTGACAACCACTGTCAGGCTGCCTGTCCATTAAAACTAATAAAAATGTCACTGACATTTTGTACAACTCGATTGGTTAACATTTTTTCGTTTCTCCGCTTCGCTGCCTCACTCCGCGTCAATGGACAGACAGCTTTATTTGGGCCGAGATTCTACTATACCATAATTATTTTCTTTTGTACATTATCATTGCTCCCGCAAGTTTTATTAAGCCGATGGTGCATAATTTGTCACCAATCACTAAACTTGGCAAACATATTTTCGGAAGCATAAATAGGACAAAGGTACGTGTTTCGTTTATGTAGAAAACACTAGTAATGTTTTTAGTCCGTTTGCAGGTAAAAACCTTTAACAAGCCAAACTAAACTGCAAAACACATTTTGTATCATACAAATGTATCGCTGTTGGTAAACAAAATAAAGAAAATATGTAAATAAAACGAGAACCTCATTCGTGTTAAGCATTAGTAAAAATTTAAAAATAAAAGAGTAAGTATCATATTACTATCATACTAACAAGTGTAGGTGAATATCATAATAATATTAATGTTGTTCGCTTCCTCGCCAGACGGTCTTCAAGTTAAACAAAATTTATGTAAACGAGCTGAACAGTTGCCTTGAAGTCAGTCGCACGGATGCATTGCTCAGCCTTTATTGAAGGGGAAAATGGTGACATTAGTAACTAAAAGACAACTTGCATTAACTTTAGCCCGCGACTTCGTGCGCGCGTATCGCGTGTTTTGCCTTTCCCGTACAGCCCATTGCTTCCAAGTCCGACTGGTAGTTCCCAAGATAAGCGCGTTCAAACCAACAAACTCTTTAGCTTTATTGTATTACTAGCTCTTGCCCGCGTCTATCCCATTTTTCCCGTTCCCGTAGGTATTTCGGGACGAATTATACAAATATAAACCTTCCTCTTAAATCACTCTATCTATTAATGGTTCCGGTATGTAGTTTAAAAGATATAAGCGTACAAAGGGGAAAAATATATTATGAAAAAATATCATCATCATCATAACAGCCGAAAGACGTTCACTGCTGGACACAGGCCTCCACCAAAAGGGGGGTTTGCCATAATCGGCACGCTTGGCAGGCGGGTTGGCGATCGCAGTGTATGGTGTTGAGTTTTACAGAGAACGCTGCTGCCCATTCTCTGGTGAGTCCCTTAGTCGCCTCTTACGACACCCACAGGAACTGATGGGATGGTATTATTCGAAAAAATATAGGTAGATATAATGGAAAAAAATCAGTTTTTATAAACATTTACACCTACAGTCTACACTTTTCGAGGTCATTTTTATTTCTGACTAACTTCATGCATGGATAGTAAAATCATAACATATCGCCCAAAATCTAAAGGCCTATGTAAGCAAAGGTTTTAAGTACTCCTCCATTTCATGGTGTAGCTGTTATACAGTAAAAACACAACATCAAACTAAAAAAATATGGAGTAATCATCTGCCTAACCCTTCCCAACTATATTGGGATCGGCTTATAGTTAAACCGGATTCAGCCAGCCGCTTCATGTAAAATACCAGTATTTTACATGAAGCGGCTGCCTGCCGGACCGCAGAAACGATAAAAAAACATTAAACAGTCTGATGCAATTGGAGGCGTGTATTTTAGTTCAATCTCAGATTCGACGACTGCGTCAGACTGTCTGAAAACTGTTTTTTTACTTTTGAGTCGTTCTTTGAGGTCGGTTTACTTTGATAGTGTCTCTTTACTATAAACAGCTCGAAAATACCCTTAATTATGAGCACGCACTTGTAGAACACCTTTTAACGCGTAGAATATACATTGATCTTCTTCTACAAAGAAATGTTAGACAAGTTAGTTTTGAGAAAGTGCTACACTTTAGATCCCATACTGAACATTTCCTGACTTTTTCTTTAATACTATGAACTCTTCTCTTTTATTCACCCATAAATGAAAAAAATAGCGCGCGCTGATGTAGCGTCACGTCGGTGAGCGCGGCGCCGCGCTCAGATGGCGCCGCTATTATCCCGCGCAAGCTGGAAGTTCCGATGAGCGTTATTTGCCGATTATTCCCAAAATCCGGGCTGGGGGCTTGTCGATGACACCGGCGCCATCTATGAGCCATAGAATCACTCTAACACATTAGACTCACCTATTGGACTTTAGCAGGAACTTAGCTAAGCACATAGTGCGGAACTGCGATCGCTTCAAAGCTCAACCTATTCAGGTCATCGTGGGCAACCTACCTACTGACAGGACTCATCTCGAGAGCTGATAGCCAACTGTAGGGGTACAGGTACGGTAAGTTACTTAAATCTTACATTTGTGCTTTGGAATTAAAGTTTTTCATCTATAGCTGGTTTCCGAGATCACCAAGGAAGCTTTACTAGCGGCTTTCAGCCGATTTATTAGTCGTCGGGGCAAGTCTCAACGCGTGTACTCTAACAACAGTTCAACATTTGTGGAAGCTTTCAATGAGCTTTCACCAATATCCTGAAGAAGAAGAAGGACATTATTATTTGTGCTTCCAACAACATATGCCCTCTTCAACATCATGTTGAAGCCTACAGTTCAGGCCCGGGAGCAGCCGGCGTCCCAGCGGACACGGTCGCCCACGTATGCGTGCGCACACGTCGCTCTGCTTCTGTAACTAGTACCTATATAGCATACAGTCTTTTCATAGCTTCGAAGTAATTTCATTAAACAGCCGAGACCACCAACAGCAAACCTGGACCTTAACATTCAACATATGGTCCAAAAAATAATGGTGGCACCTAAATACCATTACTTGGGCGGAAATATAAAATTGATAGCGGATTCCCTAGACGCAGGGTGCTGGTTTAAAATATAGTGGACTGTATGGAGAATGCGGGGAAGGGTTAAGACATAACTTACCAAAGAACAGGAAGCCCTCGAGGAAGGACAGGAAGATGTCGGCGCCGCGCTCGGACAGGCCGTGCATGGCGGCCAGCACCACGATGGCCGCCAGCGCCGCCGCCGCCAGCAGCGCCATCACCCACACCCACACGCGGATGCCGCACGTGTTGCGCTGCAACACAACACTACTACATTAATCAACTGTCATTACATTTCCACACCACCTGCACGAAAACATCAGATTATATGTGTTGCAAACTCAACCTAAAGTTAGACATTATTGCCCGGCGGGATATAATTAAATTCAATACAATATTGTTGCCCGGAAGTTAACAATGTGATTTGAATTTGGAACTCAATTAGGAGACGAACGGCAAGCGCTCGCGGCGCCCGCTCTGTCCATAACTTGCGAACTATTTTCTCGCAGTAGAGGCGAAAAGTTGAGCATGCTCCTCAGGGATGAAGGTGTCTTTGCTGCGGGCTAGCTTAAATCCCTCACTGCTTTAAGGATTCTTATAAATAACTCAAGAGCTTATCGCTCCGCTCGGGAGTTAACTTTCGAATCCTTCATTAGGTTCGGAATTCAATTTGACGCCCGTGACATAAGACACTGCTTTATCCCCTCGGTGCATAATCTACTATTTAAAAGACCGGCCCAGTACAAATTGAATACGTACACGTAGGGTTCCTTACCGTAAACCAATAAAATCAAGTTTTTTGCAAATTATTTGTTATTACAGCGTCAAAAGAAATACACTTTCTGTAACTGTCTACCAATTACAGTTCATGAGACACAGCCCGTTGACAGACAGACGGGCTCATAGACGTGGAGGCTCGGTTGGTTACCGGAAAAAAAATAAGAAATATCTGGCCAGTCTTGTTTATGAGCATAATGGTTAGGATTAGGGGTGCATCTGTTCCTGTGACTGATCGGCTCGAGCTCCTAGGCATGGAGTTGACATCCAGTCTCAACTTTGGCGCCACCATCGAGCACAAAGCCCAAACGGCGGCCAAAAAGCTGGGCATCCTAAATAGGGTGAAGCGATACTTCAGGCCTGGACAGCTTTTAACCCTATATAAAGCGCAAGTCCGATCCTGCATTTAGTATTGTAGCCACCTTTGGGATGGCTCAGCTAAGTATCAGCTTGCCGCGCTTGACTCGGTGGAACGCAGAGCTAAGAGGCTCATCGGTGACGTAAAACTGGTGGATGCCAAGCTGCATAGCTTGGCTCATCGCCGTAAGGTTGCCTGCTTGTCGGTCTTCTACAGATTGTACTTCGGTGAGTGTGCCCAAGAACTCCACGACCTCATCCCACCGGCCCCCTTCTACCATCGGACATCCAGACGCACTGCATCTTACCATCCCTACCTTGTTGCTATTCCTCCAACTCGCACTAAGCGTTTCCAAACGTCTTTTATAATGCGCACAGCAAAGGAGTGGAACTCTCTGCCTGCGTCCGTGTTTCCAAACGCTTACAACCCAAATCTCTTCAAAGTTAGAGTGAACAGGCTCCTTCTGGGTAAGCTCGCCCCATCGTAGACTTTGTCTCGGTCATCTTTGACCTAGACTGGAGTCAAGAGCAAACCCATCACAAATAAAAAAAAAAGATTAGTTTATTTATTGTTTTTTCCTGAAATTTGAATTACAATTCAGAATAACAAGATATGCAGTATGATTTTTTCAACAGGAATCTCTATAGAAGCAGCAAATATCGTTAGAAGAAAGAATTCTGGAATTTGAAGTGTATTTTCAAAGCATCATATCAATGTCGACATTGTCATTGCCTATTGGCTTATTACCGTCAAAGTTAACGCGCTCTTTCTCATCTGATTTTTTTGGGAATCTATACACTGTCTACAGTCTGACATCGGCAAGATTTATATGCTCATAACAGATACTTTACGTAGTTGGGACACATAAAAAGGACGAAGGAGAGGACATGAAATACATGAGTGCAGTAAGAACAGTGGAATACCACAGTTCTAATTTTAACCGCAATCACGAATATGTACCTAAGGAAAATGTAATCCATAAATTAATAAGGATAAATACTATGGAGAAAATGATCATTCCAATTAATGGAATAAGGCAATTAATAAAGTAGCAATGCTGTATTATTATTAGACTCAAAGACGAACAAAGAGAGGATAATAAATAAATACTAATGAGAAATTTTAGGTAATGTTTAAAAAAATGCCAACTGTTGAAACTAACACAGTTGTTATTGTTTTGTGAGTCACTGAATTCAGTACGCATACTATTATTATTTAGGTACATTTTATAACTTTACTAGCTTCTGCCAGCGGCATCGCCCGCGTGGTCCCTGGGGAACATACTCCCGGGATAAAAAGTAGCCTATGTCCTTTCTCAGGTTGTAGACTATCTGTGTACCAAATTTAATTTAAATCGGTTCATTAGTTTTGGCGTGAAATCGTGACAGACAGACAGAGTTATTTTCGCATTTATAATATTAGTAAGGAAGTAAGGATTGGTGACCCGTTGACAGTTATCGGTCGTGAAACGCAGTATGACGATTTCACAATATTATTTAAGATCCTGTTTATAATGCCCGATGAGTTCTTCCCCTCTTCCCGTTCTATACGCGTTTGTACCTACATTATTTATCAGTTTGTATACATATGTGTAGGTACTACGTTATTTATTTGACCACATTAACATAACATTATAAATTAAAACTTTAGATTTATGTTTAACGTTTTCTAATTACCTATCACCGACAAATGCCATCCCAATAGCATTTTGATAGTTTTTCTTTCATAATCGTTTGCCATTTATCAAGAAACCAATTTTACTCTTGTATGACACTGAAGGGTTAAGTTAGTTTCTTGATATTCGCACTTACCTTCGGTTTCATTTCATTATTTATTTATTTAATACTTTACGCACATAGATGTACAGAGGCGGACTTCAGCCTAATTTTAATAACTTAAGACATTTTTATAGAAGGAGAACATTATCGACACATAAATAGAATCACTATCATATATAACAGCATCAATGCCGCCACAAGAAAAACCAACGGAGCAAATCTACATCGCAACAAAAAGGAACCGCGACGCCATCTATCCAACTAGCAGCGAACTACTACGTCGAAATCCTGCATCGCGCAAGCGGAGTTTACCGTGCGATTTGATTATATACATCAGCCCGAATATCAACTATCGGGCAGATGCCCGCCAGGAACAACAACCGTCTTGTCGGAGGATCCTCCCTTTTCAACGGAGGTTTGCGGGGCTTTTTGATCTGTTCCGCATACCTCCATACATCATTTATATCCTAGCCTGAAACACAGGTTTAAACAAACCTAGATCGGGCAGGTCGCTACATACATTTTAAGTCCCTAGTTAAATATCTTGTACCTTTAATTAATTTTAGCCATACACTAGTTTTAAGTTAGGCACTAATTACCTTTATATAAGATTTTTACTATATCTTTCTGTGGCTATTTATACACATTTTATTATAAAAGTTTTATGAATAAATTGAATTGATTTGAAATATCGCTGTAAATGAAAGTAAAACGTGGTGAAATGGAAAGAAGATGCAACTGTTTCATGGGCCGGTGAAAAAGTTCGTATAGTAAGTAGGTACAGCGTACCTTGATGACGGAGATGAGCAGCGTGAGAGCCAGCACGACGTGCACGACGGTCACCACCGCGATGGTGACGGAGATCTTGTACCACTTGGAGTACACCTCGTCCATGTCCTCCACGGTGCCCTTGAGCGAGCGGAACTCCTCCGCGTACACCGAGCACAGCACCATCAGCGCGAACGACAGCAGCTGTCGACACACGTCGGGAGATCAGTGGGGGGGATCAAGACATGTCAGAAAAGTATGCAGGGTTACTTTTCAATGAGGAACCACATTTATTTCCAGGCATTATGTATCCATAAAAAAAACGTTGTTCAGTACATTTTTAGCTCGCGTAAATCGGCAACATGTAGAAACCAGAATAGGGAATATGCATGAAATAAATATTTACTATCTATACAGTTTATCTAAAAATATACAAAAATATAATACTAACAGCGAAAATAGAATCAAAATTGCTGAAAAAAAAAGAGATATAATTATTTGTAACAAATATTTCTATCCCTCTCACGAAAACACTGTTTTCTATGGCAGATGTATAGGCGTCATGGACTTTGACGTCAAAGTTCATATCAGACTTCTTTTTTAATTGTAATCTTCATAACTTCATGGCTGATGAAGATAATTAAAAAATAATTTCATGATTGTTTACTAGAGCTAATAAATAAGTATTTCATTTTGCAAATAAAAACATCTCATGCATATGCCTATTGTTAGACTGAATTCTCAAGGCACAGTCGTGTTAAATGTTATCCAAAGAATTACACAAAGATTGGTCTAGTGTGATAAGGCGCTTCAGGGTTATCAACTTTGCAACACAGTTTGTAGTGTCGAATGATTGGAATGTTGTCACTATTCCATCTAAAGATAGTTCCCCAAACTGAGAACAATTGTCTAGCGCACCGAGAGACAGTTAATTTGCATATTTATGAACTGTCGAAAAGCTAGGTAGTCTCAAATGCGGACCTGAATATTAATCATGTAAACGAAATTCACGAAACAACTGTGGCCACATTGCACTGCAACTATGTAAACGTATTATTTTTCGATGAGAGATACCTTCCTAGGTATTGCAGTTCCCTAATATTCGTCATTTTATTTGCACCCCATCACGTTATAATAAATTGTACCTCCTATCCTATTGTAACATCATAGAAAAGTGTATTAGGTATGCAAATAAACCATTTAACAGCCGTAAAATATCAATACCTTTAATAATTTTGTTACGTTACTTTTGGTAAGTGCCTTTATTATGGTGAAAGCAATATCTTCGCTAGATATGGCAATTTATCATCGTCAAACGGCCACAGCCACTTACCAAATTGATTACTGTTGAACATGGACGTCTCTATAAGTTTACTGCCTCAATTCTGAAATGTATTGATACTATGCACATAGGTACTTCATTCCAATAGTCCAACACAGCATATTATGCAGAATTTATTGATTATTTTAGACATAAGTTTACAGGTTTTACCCAATACCACACTTATGCTTATGCAATAAGTATGCAATTGTGTAAATACAGGAAGACCGTAATTGCGCTCAAGAACCGAGAGATGTAAATAAAGTGCTTTTAAAAACTTAAGCTAAACACTCTCAAGGTTGTCGCGTAGTCTTGATGTCCGATAACACCGAGGAAGTGTGGACATAGCTAGCTTGCCAAACGTTTATCGCAAACTTTACAACGCCCACAAATCCAAGACAAACGAACCGCAATTAAATTAAGACGTAATTAAATTAAAAAAAAATGTAGTGAGTATGCTTTGTCATGAAAACTAATTTAAATTAAAAACCCTTGGAAACGTTCCTACAATACTACTATTCGCATAAACAAACGATCTATTTTTACATCAAACACTCATAAATTATTCAAGGCGGAATATTTAATTCGGCCAAAAATAAACATGGATAAAAATAAAGTTTGATTTAAAAACTCACCAAGTGTACAATAGCAACGCATTTGGCGCCGACCTCGAGCCCCATGCACCAGCAGAACGAAGTTATATGTGGCACACCCATCGTAGCACTGTCCTCGTCGACACGCTCACGGCAACTGGAATGCAAGCGAGTCCCACCGTGAGTGATACGCTCCGTGGCCCCACGTCTCGGCGCCGGCTCAAGCGACGCTGTGACGTAGGCGCAGTTGTTGTCTGACGTCAAATGACAACATTTCCTTGAACTTACTTTTGCGTGATTCAAAATGGACACAAGGGAAAGCCTTTATTTACATCAACAACGTAAAAGCAGCATGTGTGTGTGTGTGGATATTTTAAAATTGAAGTCATTCATTGAAGTAGCGGGCTTGCCAGCGTTGCCAACAAATCACAAGAAAAAAAAAGTGCTCGTACAAGTTTCGACGATATTACATAATAGTAATAAACATAGGCAGTTCGACTCTGAGAAGATTGGGAGCGATACACGTGCCACTTTTTATTTTATCGACCAAAAAGATAACGTGCACATTTGCTGTCAAAAAACGATATACGTGATAGATATTTTAAATTGATGTACATGCATATATTTAAGTGCGTTATTAAGTAACTTACTTGTCAAAGTATATTTTTATCTATACTAATATATAAAGCTGAAGAGTTTGTTTGTTTGCTTGAACGCGCTAATCTCAGGAACTACTGGTCCGATTTGAAAAATTCTTTCAGTGTTGGATAGCCCATTTATCGAGGAAGGCTATAGGCTATACGGGAATGGGAAATAATAATAATAATAATTTATTTATCCAAGAAATTGTTACAATTTGTACAGTATTAAAATTGAAATGTTGTTATTTGCAAAACAATAAAAATGAGCAACTGCGCCTGAGCTAGGCCGAGCCTGTATTTCAGGACGCAGTTTACTTTCCAGAAATAAATTACTAGTAGTTACAGTAGATAGCTTTACGTTTACATAATTATTATATCAGTCCAAAAAAGAAAAATATAACTTACAACAGATAACATATAATAGCAAAAAACGTAAGTATTGTGTGAGTGTTGTGAGGGAGTTGTGTGAGTGTTGTGAGGGAGTTTTGTGAGTGTTGTGTGCTTGCGTTTAATGTGTTTGCGTGTGTAGTTTTAACTCAAAACTTTCAGAAGCTCTTCTGTAGTTTTATAATCACATGTTAGTAGAAAATCTAACACTTTAGTTTTGCATTCTTGTTTACTTAATGTATATATATTAAGTGTAGTATTTAGTTTATTATAGAGAAAGGGACCGGTGAAGCAGAAGAACCTATGTGTAAATGAATGCTTACATAGATGGGAACGGGAGACTACAGCATTGCGGCGACGTTTAAGCAGAGTATTCCTGTCCAAGGGGGTAAGGGAGTGCTGTTTGAGTACCGTTGTTAAGATGTACAGCTGGCGAACGGTTGGTAGGTTCCAGGATCGATAAAGGAGATGTGTAGGGTAGTCAATGGGTCGGAAGGAGCTGACCTTTAGAATTGCCCGCTGTGCTATTTCGAGAGGAAGTAGCGTGGTTTTGGAAGCTCCACCCCAACAAGAAATACAATAAGTTAGAAGCGATTGACAGAGTGCCCTATAAACTTTTTTAAGAATCAAAATATCTGCTACATGTCGTAGGTTCTTAAAAACATAAATCAATTTTCTAAGTCTGGATTGAAGTAACGAAATATGTGCATTGAAGTTCAGTGATGAGTCTAGAATGACGCCCAAATATTTTACTTCGGATCTCCTAACCAGACAGGGGCAGTTACATGTAGAGAAGCATTTGCGGGGTGGACATGAAATTCCTACGGGAACGGTACAAAAACGGGATATGCGCGTACGAAGTCGCGGGCAAAAGCTAGTATAACATATTCTAAATAGGTAGGTACCTACTTATCTAATCTCCAAAATAAAACAGAGGTATACCTTTCTACCTTTGTTTTATTTTAATCCGGTAGCCATGTCAGGAGTCCACTAAGGCAAGCATATTTTCCTCCGACTACATGAGAGTAGGTAAGGTTTGTTTTTTTATTTCCGTAAAACGTTATAATAAATAAAAGAGGATGACACATTGTATACCAAAACACAACATAATTATAAACAGTCAGCTGTCGACGCACAAGCCTGCTCTGCTCGACACATTGAAATCCCCAAATTATCAGAATCGTGAGAGACTAACGACATAAGCAATCACCTCTGACGTCACGGATCGATACAAGAGCGGTGCACAAACTGGCTCGTGATTATGAACTTAACGTGCACGACCAATTATTATAGCTATCATTATAACATGTATAACGTGGACAGTACACATACTGCACATCAATAGTCAATACGTTATGTTGGTCGGCTTTAAATCGAAGTCGGTTTTAAAAGCTCTTGTTAGAGGAAATCTGGAAGAGGCGCCCAGCCGTCGTAGTTTTGTCCGCAAATTTTGTCGAAAAAAGTTTCATTGAATAGTCATGATACCCAGAAATAAAGGACAACGTTTGCAGAAAAGTTTAGACCCTGACAAATGAAAAAAAGTAATAAAAACTGGCCAAGTGCCAGTCGGACTCGCGTGTAAAGGGTTCCAAACGAATTTAATTTTTTTAACATGTTATTTTAACACTACAGACTTCTAATAGGCTTCTTTAGGTAAAGATCTATTATCTCCATTTTTTTCAAAATTTTAGGCTCAGTAGTTTCGGAGATAAAGGGGGGGAATGGTAATTTTTCGTCTAATTTCTTGAATAACTTCAAAACCATTTATTTTAAAATTATGAAAAAAATATAATTAAAACTCTCACAGTAAGCCCTTTTATTTGATAAGTCACACGATATGGATCAAAAAACTTTTTTTTTTAATTTTCTAGTTTGACCCCCAAAAGTGACCCATATACTAAAAATTTAATGATTTACGTAATGCGTCCGTGTTTGGGTCATAGTTGTCCATATGTGTACCAAATTTCAACAGAATCGGTCCAGTGGATCCGGAGAAAATTGGCTGTGACAGACGGACAGACAGACACCCGAGTGATCCTATAAGGGTTCCTTTTTTTGTTCGGAACCCTAAAAAGTTGTTGAAAACAGCAGAAACAAACTAAACCATCCATCAGCTATCGACTCCGATGATGAGGCTGGCTGGAAAGGTTATAATTATGCCGATAGAGGAAGGACACTGCACTGATGCCAACAAGTGATTAATGAGGTGTGATGAGTCAGTTTTCTAAGACAGCCAAAATAGCATTTTCTAGTATTGGCTTCAAAAACATAATAATAAATAGGTCAGACACAAATTGACAAAGTGTTCACTTTGTTCGACCGATGTTGTATTATTTAGGGTACTTGGTTGGCTTGAGAGTGTTTTAACCCTGTGCCTGACCCACACACACATTGAGTCGGTCAAGTGAATATCATGTCTGGTGAATTTTGCTCATGTTACACGCCGTAGCAGTTTATTGCCGGTCATTCTCTGTAATCCTTTACTGACAAGATGTGTCCGTGTTTTGGGAGATTTGATTCCTAGGTCTTGGGAATGGAAAAACCCAACCAGACGACCTATAGTTGGAGCTTTAAAACTGCAATATTCCGTCCTTAGTTCACCAAAAATAACTACAAAATATTATAACGATCGGAATATTTATGCTCAATTGGAATCATACAAGATCCAAACAACAAAAGTAAAATAGAGTTGGAAGAAAGCTTTTTCAAGACATGCTTGATCTAAAGTAAGATAAAGTGACTTACTGGGTATCGTTCGCGGCCATTGTCACTATAACACTGAGCGAAGGATGCAGCAAAGGAGCTATGAAACCAGCCTGCTGGTATTTTTTACAAGTTAATAGTGTAGTCCGGCGATGTAATTATGAAGGTATTTCAAGTCATGAACGTATTGCAATCGAGTTAGTAACTTCTGGCGACCCAGACATATTTGTACCCAAACACTGGTACATTTTCTTAACCCAAGTTAAATGTCTGAAATCTTTGATAACAACAGTAGCAGCACGATTAATTGCAGTGCAGTGTAGAAGGAAAAGAAACGGAATAGGATGTTTGCACCACTGGAACCCATGAAATCTACCCGTCCTTTTCAATTCAAGGTTGCTCAGCGTGCAATGGAGACAAATGCTCTCGGTTTCTCTAGTGAATAGAATTTGCAACGAAGTCATTCGCCAGAGAATAAAAGTCACCGACATTGCCATGCCGGGTTAGAGGCGCGCAAGTTTGCTTTAACACTAGATCTAACCCAGCTGGTGAATGTGGCAACGCGGGTACCGGATGTTGACGCCCATACACGATTAATTGTAGTGCAGTGTAGAAGGAAAAGAAACGGAATAGGATGTTTGCACCACCGGAACCCATGAAATCTACCCGTCCTTCTCAATTCAAGGTTGCTCAGCGTGCAATGGAGACAAATGCTCTCGGTTTCTCTAGTAAATAGAATTTGCAACGAAGTCATTCGCCAGAGAATAAAAGTCACCGACATTGCCATGCCGGGTTAGAGGCGCGCAAGTTTGCTTTAACACTAGATCTAATCCAGCTAGTGAATGTGGCAACGCGGGTACCGGATGTTGACGCCCATACACCCAATTGCTTGGACCTTCTGCTGACAACTGATCCGGGCAGTCATTCAGTATCGGTCTCAGCCCCGCTGGGAACGTCTGACCACTGCCTGGTGAAATCTGTATTGACCTGCTCTCCTCCAGATAAGAGTCCTAGAGGCACGAGACGAGTATGGCGATACGAGTCAGCAGATTGGGATGAGATGCGGCACTTTTTTGCATCTTATCCATGGCGGCAAGTGTGCTTCTCCTCGGGTGACCCCTCATGCTGTCTGACATGAATGCGGACGTGATTCAGCAGGGGATGGAGTATTTTATTCCATTCTCCGACATCCCGCTCGGTCACAAATCCCGGCCTTGGTATAATGCAGAATGCGCCCACGCTGAGGCCCGTAAAGAGTCTGCATACCAAGCGTGGATCAAGGCCCGCGACCGAAAGGTTAAAGCACGTAGGGTTCGCGCGAGGAAAAGAGCCTTTAATTCTGCTGCTAAGTTCTGCAAGCGAGTTTTACGTAGGGCACGTTTTGACCATGTCGGACGTATCGGGGCCAAACTAGCATTGCACCCTCCAGGTAGTAAGCAGTTTTGGTCCCTGTCGAAAGCGGTTGAAACGAATTTCTGTCGACCCACTTTGCCTCCAATGTTGAAACCTGATGGCTCGCTGGCTCATTCTGCAAGTGAGAAAGCAAATTTATTTGCAACTCTCTTTGCAAGCCATTCGCGTCTGGATGCTGGCTCCAAGCAACCACCAACTTTACCTCGTTGTGACTCTTCGATGCCGGAGATCACAGTTCACATTAAAGAGGTCCGAAGAGTATTGTGCAGTCTAGACGTGAATGAGGCCAGCGGGCCTGACGGCATTCCAGCGAGAGTGTTGAGGCAATGTACACCTGAACTGTCTCCTGTGTTGGCACGCCTGTACCGCCTCTCTCTTGGAAAAAGAACGATGCCGAAATCATGGAAGCTTGCGAATGTGCAACCGGTGCCCAAAAAGGGAGACCGTGCTGACCCTGCACATTACCGTCCGATCGCCATTACCTACATCCTATGCAAGGTTATGGAAAGGGTTCTTAACAGTAAGCTGCTGACCTACCTTGAAGACAATGATCTCCTCAGTGACCGTCAATATAGCTTTCGCCGGGGACGGTCAACTGGCGATCTTCTTGTGTATGTCACGCACTGCTGGGGCGAGGCCATCGAGAGACACGGCGAAGCACTTGCCGTGTCGCTCGATATCTCGAAGGCCTTTGACAGGGTTTGGCACGCAGGTCTACTCAGCAAGCTTCCTGCTTATGGCATCCCAGCTGGTTTTTTTAGCTGGATATCAGACTTCCTGAGTAAACGGTTGATCCGAGTAGATGTTGACGGCTGCTCCTCTGACCTTATGGCTATTGATGCCGGAGTTCCTCAGGGTTATGTTCTCTCTGCAACTCTTTTCCTGCTGCACATCAATGACCTACTTCAGCCTGGTCTTGTTGGGTACGCAGATAACAGTACGGTTTCAGAGAGATACTTGTCCAGCGCTACAACCAGCGGGGATGAAGTTCGTTCCTTGAGAGAGGCCATGGTAGAGCGGACAAATTTGACCTTAAGCCTTGTCTCCCAGTGGGGTGATGACAATATGGTCACTTTTAACGCCACCAAAACTCAGGCGCGTCTTTTTACCGCAAAAAGGAGTCGTTTTGAACAAACTCCTACTTTTCGGGGTGCATCTGTTCCTGTGACTGATCGGCTCGAGCTCCTAGGCATGGAGTTGACATCCAGTCTCAACTTCAGCCCAAACCGCAGCCAAAAAGCTGGGCATCCTAAATAGGGTGAAGCGATACTTCAGGCCTTTTAACCCTACATAAAGCGCAAGTCCGATCCTGCATGGAGATTTGTAGCCACCTTTAGGATGGCTCAGCTAAGTATCAGCTTGCCGCGCTTGACTCGGTGGAACGCAGACCTAAGAGGCTCATCGGTGACGTAAAACTGGTGGATGCCAAGCTACATAGCTTGGCTCATCGCCGTAAGGTTGCCTGCTTGTCGGACATCGGACATCCAGACGCACTGCATCTTACCATCCCTACCTTGTTACTATTCCACCAATTCGCACTAAGCGTTTCCAAACGTCTTTTATAATGCGCACTGCAAAGGAGTGGAACTCTCTACCTGCGTCTATGTTTCCAAACGCTTACAACCCTAATCTCTTCAAAGTTAGAGTGAACAGGCTCCTTCTGGGTAAGCTCGCTCCATCGTAGACTTTGTCTCTGTCATCTCTGACCTAGACTAGAGTCAAGAGCAAACCCACCACAAATAAAAAAAGAATCAGCATGCTGAAGTGGAAGTGGACCGGCTATGTCTGTAGACGGACAGAAGGTCGATGGAGCAGACATGTGTTAGAGTGGAGACCGCGTATAGGCCAACGTATTGTGGGACGCCCTGCGGCACGATGGATGATTTGAAGGTGGCTGGCAGCAGATGGATGCGTACTGCTCAAGGCCGAGATGGTTGGTCCTCTTTGGGTGAGGCTTACGTTCAGCAGTGGACGACAATTGGCTGATATGATGAAACCGATGAAACACTCAAGCGGTCTATTCTGCAAAGATGTCACAGTGAAACTGTCATTCGATCTCATTTGTATGGATTTTTACAGAATATCACCATAGTTTTCCAAAACACTAGGTGAAATACGAATTTGTGTCCATCTCTTAACTTCTACACCTTGTACCACACCCCGATGTCCCGCTAGTGATGACAGTTAACTTATCAAGGACAAGCCCTCGTCTTACTTATTATTGATTGCACGCATACAGGCGGAGCTTTTACTACGAGAATACTTGTTACTAAATATAATTTCTAGGGCAAACAATTGGAATCTCGGCTCTGGGTTAACTTCGTCCGTGACCTAGTATTTCATGCGTCCCAGTACAGCTCTAGTAGTATCTTATATTACATGAAAAACCACTGTATGTATGTTTCCTGCCCTGCCTGCTCCTATTCTATCGAACATAACGTCATGCTGGCTAAGAGTATCTATCCTATTGATAGTAGAAACCACATGGCTTAGCCTTGATCCCGGCAGATGTGACTAATATGTACTTAGGTACTTAAAACAATTCTGTCAATTGATATCGCCACGTTTGTAATTTATTTGTACGCGTTTTTTTAGTGCACTAATGATAGGTACCTACTGACTAGTGCGAATTTGAACAACCGAGTCAATGTTCCCATAAAACAAGCCGTAATGGCGCTAAACCGTGTCGTCTACGGTTACCTTTCCTGGCCTCAATCAAAGGCTTTTTGGGACACCTAGTGCATGCTTTATTGCTTTTGGTAGGTACTAGCCATTTATGTCAACCAAAATTGACTCTCGAAACAGACTAAATGAAAAGAGAACAGATTAAAATCCGTACAAGGTCGGAGTGACGTCACCGTCACGCCTGTTAATCCTGGCGCTATAGACACAATGCGGTTCGCGCAGTCGGGTGGTAAGGTCAATTATGTCAGGGCCAGAGTCTAGTTTTCATTTGTTTATTGAAAAGTTAGCAACACGCTTTATACTGAGCAATGCAGGTGGTCTATAGTGTTGTCATGTCAGTAACAAACCGGCTCGCAGGTAAGCCTACAGTTGCACTAATAATAACTGTCGTGTCTCGTCAGACGGCGCCCGCGCACCGGGTATTGTAACAGAACAGTCCAAGGCCATGCTCATGCACTACCAATCAAGAGATGTCGCTAAATGATAAGAATAAAGGCGCTCTAGATAAAATCTTGATTTATGGTAATGGGTCCATAGATAGGTCTTGGAGATAAAAGTACACATACTTCCCTTTAGGGAAAACAAAAAATTTACTCGATTTTTTTAAGCGACTTTATGTTTATTAATTCTTCATAAATTTTTATTTATCTTGTTTATTTGGCAAACATTCACAACACCAACATAGGGTGGATTTTTGTGATCGGACAGTTATTAGATAGTATAATAATATTCATAAACCGACTTCCAAAAAAGGAGGAGGTAATCAAGTTACTTTTGTTAAAAATACCACTTGACACTATCGTCCGTACAGGCAAAAGGGATACCTTTAAATTTAATAAAAAAAATTAATAAAAAGGTATTTTTATTAAATATTTCTGTGTATCTGCTTAAGCAAACTGACATGGTTGTTTCAAACAAGTATAACAAAGAAAACTGCAATCTACTTTTATCTTATAATGATCCAAGATTGTCTTATTTGTTTTGTTTAATATAGTTGACATTATCTCAATGTCAATTATTCTAAGCTTGCCACACTTTCAGAACAAAAATGCTCCCAGTGTGTCAAATTCTAAACGACTCAAATGAGATCTCAAATGAACTTATAGTGGTATAGATGATACAAAATTAGAGTTTCCAACAGACTAGTTAAGACTTTCAGGAAGTTAAGTTTCCTGATTGTATTACAAAAACCAAAAACCGTAAGTTGGGTTTTATTTTTATTTTTTTAATTGTGATGGGTTTGCTCTTGACTCTACTCTAGGTCAGAGATGACAGAGACAAAGTCTACGATGGAGCTAGCTTACCCAGAAGTAGCCTGTTCACTCTAACTTTGAAAAGATTAGGGTTGTAAGCGTTTGGAAACACAGATGCAGGCAGAGAGTTCCACTCCTTTGCTGTGCGCATTATAAAAGACGTTTGGAAACGCATAGTGCGAATTGGTGGAATAGTAACAAGGTAGGGATGGTAAGATGCAGTGCGTCTGGATGTCCGATGGTAGAAGGGGGCCGGTGGAATGAGGTCGTGGAGTTCTTGGGCACACTCACCGAAGTACAACCTGTAGAAGACCGACAAGCAGGCAACCTTACGGCGATGAGCCAAGCTATGTAGCTTGGTATCCACCAGTTTTTCGTCACCGATGAGCCGCTTAGCTCTGCGTTCCACCGAGTCAAGCGCGGCAAGCTGATACTTAGCTGAGCCATCCCAAAGGTGGCTACAATACTCCATGCAGGATCGGACTTGCGCTTTATATAGAGTTAAAAGCTGTCCAGGCTTGAAGTATCGCTTCACCCTATTTAGGATGCCCAGCTTTTTGGCAGCGGTTTGGGCTTTGTACTCGATGGTGGCGCCGAAGTTGAGAATGGATGTCAACTCCATACCTAGGAGCTCGAGCCGATCAGTCACAGGAACAGATGCACCCCGAAAAGTAGGAGTTTGGTCAAAACGACTCCTTTTTGCGGTAAAAAGACACGCCTGTGCTTTGGTGGCGTTAAAAGTGACCACATTGTCATCACCCCACTGGGAGACAAGGCTTAAGGTCGAATTTGTCCGCTCTACCATGGCCTCTCTCAAGGAACGAACTTCATCCCCGCTGGTTGTTGCGCTGGACAAGTATCTCTCTGAAACCGTACTGTCATCTGCGTACCCAACAAGACCAAGCTGAAGTAGGTCATTGATGTGCAGCAGGAAAAGAGTTGCAGAGAGAACGGACCCCTGAGGAACTCCGGCATCAATAGCCATGAGGTCAGAGGAGCAGCCGTCAACGACTACTCGGATCGACCGTTCACTCAGGAAGTCTGATATCCAGCTACAAAAACCAACTGGGATGCCATAAGCAGGAAGCTTGCTGAGCAGACCTGCGTGCCAAACCCTGTCAAAGGCCTTCGAGATATCGAGCGACACGGCAAGTGCTTCGCCGTGTCTCTCGATGGCCTCGCCCCAGCAGTGCGTGACATACACAAGAAGATCGCCAGTTGACCGTCCCCGGCGAAAGCCATATTGACGGTCACTGAGGAGATCATTGTCTTCAAGGTAGGTCAGCAGCTTACTGTTAAGAACCCTTCCCATAGCCTTGCATAGGATGGAGGTAATGGCGATCGGACGGTAATGTGCAGGGTCAGCACGGTCTCCCTTTTTGGGCACCGGTTGCACATTCGCAAGCTTCCATGATTTCGGCACCGTTCTTCTCTCAAGAGAGAGGCGGTACAGGCGTGCTAACACAGTGGGTTTCGACTTGTTTTTAGAAACCAAGGGTAAGCTTGGTTTCCCACTTATTTTTAGAAACCAAGCTTACCCAGCTTGGTTTCCCGGCTTGTTTTTAGAAACCATTGGTAAGCTTGGTTTCTCAACTTGTTTTTTGAAACTAATGGTAAGCTTTGTTTTCAGAGTTGTTTTTAGAAACCAAGGGTAAGCTTGGTTTCCCGACTTGTTTTTAGAAACCAATGGTAAGCTTGGTTTCCCGGCTTGTTTTAAGAAACCAAGGGTAAGCTTGGTTTCCCGACTTGTTTTTAGAAACCAGTGAAGCTTGGTTCCCCGGCTTGTTTTTAGAAACCAAGGGTAAGCTTGGTGTCCCGGCTTGCTTTTAGAAACCAATGGTAAGCTTGGTTTCCCGACTTGTTTTTAGAAAACAATGGTAAGCTTGGTTTCTCAACTTGTTTTTAGAAACCAATGGTAAGCTTTGTTTTCCGAGTTGTTTTTAGAAACCAAGGGTAAGCTTGGTTTCCCGGCGTGTTTTTAGAAACCTATGGTAAGCTTGGATACTCAACTTGTTTTTAGAAACCAATGGTAAGCTTGGTTTCCTAACTTGTTTTTAGAAACCAAGGGTAAGCTTGGTTTCCCGGCTTGTTTTTAGAAACCATTGGTAAGCTTGGTTTCTCAACTTGTTTTTTGAAACTAATGGTAAGCTTTGTTTTCAGAGTTGTTTTTAGAAACCAAGGGTAAGCTTGGTTTCCTGACTTGGTTTTAGAAACCAAGGGTAAGCTTGGTTTCCTGACTTGGTTTTAGAAACCAAGGGTAAGCTTGGTTCCCGGCTTGTTTTTAGAAACCAATGGTAAGCTTGGTTTCTCAACTTGTTTTTAGAAACCAATGGTAAGCTTGGTGTCTCAACTTGTTTTTAGAAACCAATGGTAAGCTTTGTTTTCCGAGTTGTTTTTAGAAACCAAGGGTAAGCTTGGTTTCCTAACTTGTTTTTAGAAACCAAGGGTAAGCTTGGTTTCCTAACTTGTTTTTAGAAACCAAGGGTAAGTGTAAGCATTTCAAAATCTGAGGCTTGTTGTTGTTTTCTATGTCATAAATACATCCTAACTATTCTATTTTATGAGAGTTGACTGTACAGATCAGTGCTGAGTGCAAGAACATTCGATATCCATTTGGGACCGTGCCATCGCATCAATATTACTTCAAGAACGTTTTGTTTTTTCCTACAATGTTGACTCAGATGGACTGATACGTCCATAGTTTAAAGTGGTTGTGTGACCTTGCCATTCAATGGGATCATTTAAATTGATAGTTCACATAATAATTACCTATGCTGGCTGAAAAAGACAGAGAAGGTCATTCAATGTAGTTTCATTTCTGCTATCCATTTTTGTTTTAATAAAGTAGGTTATTTTATGTTTTGTCAGTCGACTTTTCTGTAGCAGTTATAAGAGGAATAAGAGGATATTGAAAGAAAGTAAAATCATCATCACACTTACCACAATCATTAATGTTTCAGAGTAATCATTAGAGTGTTCAGAAATTCTTATATGAAAATTTATTTAGTAATCAACTGTGTGGTTACAATCACTACTGACAGCAGTTAAAATAAATATGCCTTGATGAAACTTTGTATGTTTCTATTTATATGTTATATATTTTAGAAAATATTTTTAAGAAATGTATCTTTAACCGGAGTAACGGTTACTTCTAATACTAGGTTTTTTTTTACCAGAACCAAGTATTTATGTAAGTTAAAGGTAAAAGATTAGCTTTTTTTCTATTTCTATCAATGAACTTTCAGAATCAGATCAGTACCTAAGGTACCTACTTCTATTAAAAACCAGTTGTGACAGACAACCAATTTCTTAATAGAAGATCCTATAAGGACTCCAGTTTTCCAAACAGTGGTTCGGAACCCTAAATATTAACAGACATTATAGGTAACCTCTACTCTTGACGATGTTAATATAGCCAAGCTCAATAAATCGAATATCTCTATTAGTTTTTATGGAAGAGTAAGTTTATTTGGTTAAAAATCAATTTATTATTAAATAACAAACAACTTGATAATGTGAACACTATCTCCTAACAACTTTCATATTTTTATTGATCCATTGTCCAAACCAAGCGTGACCCAGAATTTCATCCTACATGTCTATTGCTAGGCAACAACCAACATTAGATGGGTGCGCCTAATTGACATAGTTTGATTTCGTGGCTGTTTATTATTCCTACAGTGAAGATGACCCTCTGACCTCAATAATTTATCAGAATTTAGGTTCCTACAATGTGTTTTTGTTAGACAAATAATCTTATGTAGATATCAACTAGTAAATCTATCAATTTCTAGCAAAAACACAGCAGGTTCATTTTACTTTTAGACATTTTAATCACTCTATTATAATCACTATATTAATAGATAGGATCGATAAAAAAGAGGATACATTCACGCGCTAACAAAACATAAATCAAATCAAATCAAATCAAATCGTATATTTCAAATAAACCATTTACAGGCACTTTTGAATTGTCAAGGTCGGTCAGTCCAACAAGATGAAGCTATTTGCACGTTCCAAAGCGTAGATCTCTATGGAGAAGAACGTGCAAGAAACTCCACGGACACTCTTTTAAAAAATAATAAATTGTTACAAATTTTTGTTTACATCAAGTTGAAATTATACAAACATGTGAGAACGATGTAAAAGACGAGCAGGATAAAAGCGTCCGGGAAAAAAAGGAACAATTCAAAGAAATATTTAAAATAAACCATGGCAACTGAGAAATGACCAGTCCCAACTGACAGCGCCCGTTCACGAACATGACGCATGCGCTAGCACCATTCGGTTCAACCATTTTGAAGGGAGCCAAATGATCCAACGCATACGCCACCATCAGCCAGACTTTTGTGTGAGCATGACACTCCCAACCGCCAGGGTACATTCAAGTCAAAAACAAACCTAAAACTGATAGCTATAGCTTAAGTTTAAAGTACACAGTACTCACACATGTGCCGTTAAAATGGATGAAATTATACATTGCTAAATAAAATTGAGTCTATACAATGCAAATATTGTTTTTTTTTTTTTACAATCTTCAGCCGGTCCAACAATGTTTCCAAATGCTAACAGATTATTTTGTGCGCCCTAGTGGCTGTGGAGCCGGACCAGCATTCAGCCAAGCATTTTTATCTTCAATATAATCCCCCAACTTATAATATGCTTGCCTGCATAGTGTGCGTTTAATACAAGATTTAAATTTTGTCTCATTAAGTTCTAATATATGGGGAGGTATCTTATTATAACATTTTAAACAGTACCCCATAAAAGATGAGGCAACTTTAGCCAGTCTGAAACCTGGTTGAACTAATTGATCCCTATTTCTAGTACCATAATTATGTCTGTCGCCTCTTTTACTAAAAAGATGTAAATTCTTTCTGACATACATGATGTTTTCGTAAATGTATTGACAAGGTACCGTCATGATGTTAATATTCTTAAACAGTTCCCTTAGAGAATCGCGCCGGCGGAGATTGTATATCGCTTTGATGGCTCTTTTCTGCAGACATACATTTTAAAATCAAGAAAAATTTACACTATTATAGCAAACGAGATAAAACCGAAATGTAAACATCTGGCTTGAAATTATCAGCAAAGCAGACAGACGCCCCGTAGCCTTGAAGAGAAATATATATATATAGGTACTTACATCAAGACAAAACCTCCTTTTTCAAAGATTCAACAATAACGACTAATATGCACCGATAGAGCACTAATTGGGATTAAAAATACTACAGAAAAACGAACTCGTTGATAACGTGTCCAGTAAAAATACACACAACTGCACAACAAAACAAATGGAATGAATGTCACAGAGTACATTATGAATGTGAGACGAGACGAGTGAACCAAAATTATCCAATCGAACTTGTAAAATTCGGCGGGTCCGTGAGATAGATATACTAATTCTCATGGGTGCAACAAAGATAAACGATTGTTTTGACAATTTGAATGGCGCCATGATGTCTGAGTGACGTAAGCAGCACGTTCCGTTTTAGTTTTACAACGCGTTCTTCTTTATTAAAACTGAAAGCATTCGTGAAAAACCGGTCAAGAGCGAGTCGGACTTGCGTGCAAAGGGTTCCAAAGGATTTTATTGACATGTTATTTTAACACTATAATCTTCTGATAAAGACGACGAACTGTTATCTATAGGTAAAGATCTATTATCTAAACTTTTTTCAAAGTTTTAGGCTCAGTAGTTTCGGAGATAAAGGGGGCGAATGGTTATTTTTCGTCTAATTCTAAAAAACCATATGTTTTAAAATTATGAAAAAAATACATATTTAAAACTCACAGTAAGCCCTTATCATTTAATATATCACACGATATTGTTCAAAAAACTTTTTTTTGAATTTTTTTGCCACATAAATAAAAATAGCCCGCGATCTATTCTCAAACCTACCAATTATACTCAAAAAAACCGGTCAAGAGCGAGTCGGACTCGCGTGCAAAGGGTTCCGAACGAATTTCATTTTTTTGACATGTTATTTTAACACTACAGACTTCTGATAAAGACGACGACCTGTAATCTATAGGTAAAGATCTATTATCTAAACTTTTTTCAAAGTTTTAGGCTCAGTAGTTTCGGAGATAAGGGGGGAATGGTCATTTTTTGTCTAATTCCTTGAATAACTTCAAAACCATTTATTTTAAAATAATGAAAAATATATGTTTAAAACCCTTATAGTAGCCCTTTCATTTGAATATTTGATACGTCACACGATATTGTTCAATAAACTTTTTTTTAAATTTTCTAGTTTGACCCCCATAAGTGACCCCCATACTAAAAATTTAATAATTTACGTAACACGTCCATGTTTGGGTCACAGAAGTCCATATGTGTACCAAATTTCAACAGAATCGGTCCAGTGAATCCGGAGAGAACTGGCTGTGACAGACGGACAGACAGACACCCGAGTGATCCTATAAGGGTTCCGTTTTTTGTTCGGAACCCCAAAAAATCATAAATCCAGTTCCATCCAGTTCCTGAGATTAGCGCGTTCAAGCAAACAAACAAACTCTTCAGCTTTATATATTAGTACTAGCTTTTGCCCGCGACTTCGTACGCGCATATCCCGTTTTTTCCCGTTCCCGTAGGAATTTCCCATTCCCGTATAGCCTATAGCCTTCCTCGATAAATGGGCTATCCAACACTGAAAGAATTTTTCAAATCGGACCAGTAGTTCCGGAGATTAGCGCGTTCAAGCAAACAAACAAACAAACAAACAAACAAACTCTTCAGCTTTATATATTAGTATAGATATAGATTAGTATAGATATGGCCTCTTGCAATCAAACTTCATTGATTGTTTGTGCTTCTAATTTCAACATTTTAATCAGTATGGACGTTCATCAAATAATAAGGAATTAAAAAAGTAACAACAAAATAATTTATTTTCTCACTTATACAGGTACAGATGCCATTTGGTTACCTACCGAATACATTAAATATTAAAGTACTTATTATAACTTAGACTAGTAAAACCCTTCTCGTTATAATCTCATTAGTTCCGTTCTTCCCATAAAAATAGCAATAATCTGTAGGTAGGTCCCTACTTAATTTAATTGTTTGTCGGTAACACCCACTTAACTGGCTAAATTCGTCAAACGCACCAAGGAAGGGCTATTACAATAGACGAAGTAGGTACCTAAGTAATGGTCCCGACTTGAGCAACCACAGGAACATATTAAATTCAACTATAAAACATGGTCTTCCATCTTCACAGGATGATAAAGTCTGGCAGAGTGCTGAAATCTTCGTTCGTCCTCTGCGTGCATAATTTCTTTGTGCCGGCTGTGAACCACTATGATGCAGTACACTGAGATAACTGGAACAAAATGTAAACAGTGACATTAGTCTAGGCATACTACCTACTGCATAGAACAAAATAACAACTTTAAACGCACGGAGACAGAGCAAACAAAACTTGTTGTTAAGTGCACCAAACGTTCTCGGTAGCTAAATACTTTGACCCTACAAACCGGAAGAAGTAAGGGCGAACTGAGTCGCATCAGCTCCTCAATGATTAAGAACATAACTCAGATGATCAGATCTTGATAAGGAGGGAAGTGGAAACTGTTTTTTTTTCTTCTTGCGTGGCGCTGTACTTTTCTGATTAATTTCGTTGCGGGATCCAAGACAGTCGCCGTATGGTGTCGGCCGGTGCCGTAAAAGAATCCCATCCCATCACATCCCGTGGGTGTCGTAAGAGGCGACTAAGGGACATGCCAGAGAATGGGCAGCAGCGTTCTCTGTAAAACTCAACACCATACACTGCGATCGCCAACCCCCCTGTCAAGCGTGGCGATTATGTCAAACCCCCCCAATGACAAGCACAACCAAAAAATGGCCCCTAGTGCCCGGCAGCCCGTCTACCCTTGACTCCGGTAGCGGTCAAGGTCACGGCGAGGCAAGGGGTGCGAAGAATCCCCGGAGTGGACCCGGCTACCATAATAAACACCGACGACTGGACCTACAACACTGACGAGAAGATTACCGAACTTGAGGAGGAATTGAGTAGGTTGCGATGGAGTATTGTAGGATTGTCTGAAGTCCGAAGAGAGGGGGAGGACACGATTCTCAAATACGGCAATCTGCTCTATTTCCGGGAGGGTGACCAGAAGTCCCAGGGTGTTTTCGGGTTCATCGTTCACAGGTTCCTTGTGTCCAATGTGGTGAGCATCGAGAGTTTGTCGACCAGGGTGGCGTACCTGATACTTAGAATATTTTAAAGATATTCGTTGAAAGTCGTACAGGTTTACGCCCCAACCTCGTCACACATACATGGTCATAAAACTCACTTCACCGTGGTCATGGGGGCCTTCAACGCGAAACTGGGCAAACGAGACGGAGCTGCGAGTGGGGCAATTTGGATTTGGACGTCGGAACCACCGGGGACACTTACTGGCTAGTTTTATGGAGAAGGAGGGCCTCTATATGATGAACTCCTTCTTCAGAAAGCGTGAGCACAGGAAGTGGACCTGGCAGAGCCCAGACGGTGTAACCAAAAATGAGATTGACTTCATCATGTCGACAAAGAAGTAAATATTCAATGATGTCTCTGTGATTATCGCGGTGATAACCGGAAGTGATCACCGCATGGTAACAGGCACATTGAATCTAAATATCAGGCTAGAAAGGTCTCGACTGATGAGGTCTACGCTCCGTCCAGCACAGATCCAGATCCAAAACTCCGAGAGCTTTCAGCTCGAACTTCAGAACCGTTTCGAGTGCCTAGGGAGCTCCGTGGACGATAGCAACGATGGGTTCGTGGAAACTGTCCATACAGTCGGGTCTAAGTTTTTCAAGACTCGCCGTACAGATAGGAACAAGAGGGTCTCTGATCCTACTTTGAAGCTCATGAAGGAGAGGCGGGAGATGATTGGATGATATTGCAGATACCGGCAGCTCAATAGACGTATCTCCAAGTCCTTGAAAAGCGACCTCCACCTATTTAATACTGAAAAGATTAAAGACGCGAAAGAGCGGAATAAGGGCTCCAGGGTCTTTGCTAGAGATCTATCTATTCGGCAGAGCCAGCTCACGAAACTGAAGACCGCTGATGGCAGAACCGTATCCGCCAAATCAGAGCTTCTGAGAGAGATCGAGACGTTCCACGTACGGACAGTTATACACGTCAATGACTAAACCCGATACGAACCTAGCTAACGACCCAAGAGCTAGATTGACCCGGCACTATACCGAGGACATCCCGGACGTCAGCCTGTATGAAATTAGGATGGCTCTGAAGACGGAATTACGGCCGAACTCATGAAGGCGGGTGGAAGACGGTCCTTAAGGCCTTTCAGGAACTGTTCAATTCCGTCATACTTGAAGGGAAAACGCCATAGACATGGAGTAGAGGTGTGGTGGTACTATTCTTTAAGAAGGGCGACAATGCCCTGCTTAAGAACTATAGGCCCATCTCACTACTAAGCCATGTCTAAAAGCTATTTTCCAGAGTCATCACGAACCGTCTCGCACGCAGGTTTGACGACTTCAAGCCTCCCGAACAAGCCGGATTCCGAAAAGGCTTCAGTACCGTAGACCAGATACATACGCTCCGTCAGGTTATACAGAAGACCGAAGAATATAATCTGCCCCTATGCTTTGCGTTTGTGGACTACGAGAAAGCCTTTGATTCGATCGAGACTTGGGCTGTGCTGCAGTCTCTCCAACGGTGCCAGATCGACTATCGGTACATCGAGGTATTGAAAGGTTTGTACAAAACGCCACCATGCCAGTCCGACTTCAGGATCAGACCTCGAAACCTATCCTCCTGAAGCGGGGTGGAGGCAGGGAGACGTCATTTCTCCGAAACTGTTTACAGCCGCAATGGAGGATGTCTTCAAGGTTTTGGACTGGAGAAGGCTAGGCATTAATGTCAATGGCGAGTACATCAGTCACCTTCGATTTGCCGACGATATAGTCGTCATGGCTGAGATTACGGAGGACCTCAGTACAATGCTCGATGACCTCAGTAGAGGTTCCGAAAGAGTGGGTCTCAAAATGAACATAGACAAAACCAAGATCATGGTAAATACCCATGTAGCACCCACTCCCATCAAGATCGGAAACTCTACACTCGAAGTTGCAGACGAGTGCGTCTACGTAAGACAAACGGTCCAGTTAGGTAGGGCCAACTTCGAGGAAGAGGTCAACCGTCGAATCCGACTCGGCTGGGCAGCGTTCGGGAAGTTGCGCGGTATCTTCTCGTCCCACATACCACAGTGTCTCAAGACGAAAGTCTATGATCAGTGCGTGTTGCCAGTAATGACATATGGAACTGAAACGTGATCGCTTACAATGGGCCTCATCAGAAGGCAAAGTCACTCAAAGGGCAATGGAGAAGGCAATGCTTGGAGTTTCCTAGCGTGATCGAATCAGGAATGATGATATCCGCAAGAGAACCAAGGTTACCGACATAGCCCGATGGATCGCCAAACTAAAGTGGCAGTGGGCAGGGCACATTGCTCGCAGAACAGATGGTCAATGGGGCCGAAAAGTTCTGGAGTTGCGACAGCGTACCGGAAGGCGTAACGTTGGAAGGCCTCCCACAAGGTGGACCGATGACCTGGTGAAGGTCGCGGGTAGCCGATGGATGCGAGACGCACAGGACCGGTCGTTGTGGCGACGCTTGGGGGAGGCCTATGTCCAGCAGTGAACGTCATTCGGCTGATATGATGATGATGATCCAAGACAGTTGAATCATTTCTCCGGGACTCGTCGGGCTTCATTGGCTTTTCTGGTGGTCGCTCTGTTGATTCTGGCTTTCAGGAGTTGCAGTAGTTGAGAATGTGTGGCGGGCTTGTCCCAGTTTAAAAATAAAAGATGATAGGACCTTAGACGAATAGACACAAATTCCAGCCCGACAACTAATTTCATGTCGATCAGTTAGGCCGGTATATCTAAGTTATACCGTTGATCGTGCGCCAGATTTCTCCCCGGGCATGCCGAGTTGCCGTCTCATCGGACTATGAGAGTGATGGAAAAGGGACTCCATCTGAGTTTGCGCACACACTTTTGCGCTAGGCATAATGCGAGTAGGTATCTCCGGCGCCGATAGCCAGTCTACGTTGCGATTGGCCGCCATAGCAGAAATGGCTCAGGAGGACTATCACTGTCATAAGCAGAGCCAGTGTGACACTCACATGCTCTAGCCAGATGTATAAAGATGATGATGGCTTCCACCTCCAGCATCTCGCCTTCGTCCTGTAGCACCAGACTGACGCCGGTGAACGACAGCAGGAAGTAGATCGCCGTGATGATGCCCGTCACTATCGTCCAGGGTAGCGTCAGTGACGCCAGTTTCTGAAACAGAAGGATTCAGATGTTCAGTGCTGGTGAAGCGGGAAAAAATGGTTTGTAGGAATTCTTTTATGACTGGTCAGATTAAGGTCAAGAGGCTGAACACTTTTAAGTGTTCCTCTAGAGGTGGTGAGTTTGTTTGCTATTTATTCATATTTTTCTTCTTCGTGTCGCTGACACGACAATTATTTAGATTTGTGTAGCCCAAAATATTGCCACTTCCAAGGCATCGCTGGTGGCAAAACATTTAGCAATGTTTGCTTTTTATTACCACTACATATAGATAGACCACTGGAGACGTTGGATCATTACGCCTGCCTTATATATTCCATGTCTCCTCTGCTGCATCTGCTATGAATATTTGATAAGGAGGTTCTTCCACTGCTATTTGCTATTATAAGCTAGTGCAACATATACCTAATTTGTCCTGTTTTTATACATAGTCGCTTTTTTCTACACTTATAAATATATATATATATATATATTATATTATAATATTATAAAGAGGAAAGATTTGTTTGTTTGTTTGAAATTAATAGGCTCCGAAACTACTGGACCGATTTGAAAAATTCTTTCAGCAATGGATAGCTACATTATCAGGGAGTAACATAGGCTACATTTTATCCCCGTACTCCCACGGGAACGGGAACTACGCGGGTGAAACCGCGTGACGTCTACTAGTCCTTTATATCTTTTAAGCTCCACAACTGATTTTCATGCGGTTTTCATCAATAGACTGAGTGATTCAAGAGGAAGGTTCATATTACGTATAATTCGTCTCGAAATTCTTACGGGAACGCTCGAACGGGAGAAATGGGATATGCGCGTACCAAGTCGCGGGCAATAGCTAGTTACCTTATAAGCAGCAACTACCAGGAGCGCAGAGCATATAAGGTGTGTCCCGCTGACGACAGCCGCAGTGATGTACAGCACATACTTGTGTGTGGACACGGTGCCGTCCTTCCCGAGCGGCGCTAGTGTCACCAGGAGGCAGTATATTGCGAGCTCGATTAGCGCCCATACCTGGAACATTGAGACGTAACATGGTAGAATAAGTTTGAAAGAAAGAAGTGCATGGAAAGAGAAAAACAATAACATAAGATCCTGTCTAGGCCGAAGTAAGTCTCATAAGTTGTTATGTTGTGACTCTTTGGTTTTGAAACAGGCGAAAAAATCGTTCGACTCTTAAGGAAAAATGAAAAAACCTATCAGCCCTGCTGGCTTTTAGTTTCAATCCCGGATTAGTGTGGAGTGCCTGTGTTTCACATGGCAGTACTAAGCTATGATAAGATTAAACGCAGTGCTTCAATTACTGTTATTTTGGCATGTTATCTCCCAATAACGATGATGAATATATCGAATTTTTACGTAGTTGAATGCGTTTACTCAGCTTTGGATTTATCACTCCACAAAACTGCTCTATATGTTTGCATAGTGAGAATTAAAGAAATTAGACCGACAGTAAGTATAAACAATCTCATAAAATGTGAAACACAGGGCAATAAATTGTGTTACGTGCGAGAGAACACATTGTAACAAGAGGAAAACTTCAGGCGCTACGGAAATGTTACCTTGAAATTCTTCAGTTTACGACTTTACGTCATTATATGAATAGTAAATACTACAAGGTGAGTAACACTTTATACGTTATTTGAAGGAATATGAATAGAATCACAACAAATCTATACAAAATTGTGAAATCAATTGCTGGCTGAAAAGAAAAACTGTTATCACAGAGCTGTCAAATACGAACGAAATTGCCAAACAAAAAAAAAACAAACTTACTGAATAAACGTATCCGATGATCAACGTCCCCGTGTGTAAGCTGGCACAGAAGCAACACTTATTGATCATTGGCACACCCATCTCGCACTTTTGCTAATAACCTAGAAGTTCAGCGATTTATTTATAAAACATCGGAGTTCGGGGCTATTATTAATCGTTGGGATGACGTTCGCGCGCCGTCAAGGGTACCTTATCACTGTAATATTGTAGTATCGTGGCGGACATGATTTCGCGACTGATAACGAATGCACTACTGTCGGTCGCTATATCTCGCATTGTTTTAATTGTTCTATTAAACTGATAAGTTTGGCGACTAAAATGAAGGTGTTCTCAAGAATTATGATGTGTTTTCTTTTCGCTGCTACGACTTACCTAATCATTGGCGGATCCGGAGGAGGGGGGCCAAGGGGTACAATCCCCCCTTATCAAAGATCGAGATATCTTTGGTAGTTTACTAAGTACTACCTAACGAAGTCGATGAGGAATTTACGAAAAGTACTCCAAGAAAGCTTGAAAATATTATGTGCTTTTTTTGTGTTTACTTGCTTCTTCTTCTTATCGTGTGGGCAGTAAGGTCTAACGACCCCACACACCCTAGTGTCAGAGTTTCTAAACCGCCTCAAGGGCCTCTGACATGGTTTATTTGACGACCGCCATTTGGCGGCCGGGACCACCGGCGTATACGTGCCTTCCGAAGCACGGAGTCATCTCTTTATCAGACAATCAGGTGATTCAAGCTGGCAATGTCCTTGCCAAACTGGAAACAACTTTACAAAGTATGCTTCCCGTGGCAATCGATCCTACGACCCTAATACAGAAGCCTAGTATACAAGGCAAACGCCTAAACCACTCGACCCATGAGGCAGTACTTACTTGCTACAGTGTTTACTTGCTAAAACCTACCTTCAGCGGGGTCAAGCTCCCAAATGACAATCCTGGCTCCGCGGCTACACCTATCTATGAACCTTTGGCTTAGCCACTAATTAATATACAACAAAGTACAAAGTTCATCGTACACCGTTTGTTCGTATATTTCCTACAAGTTTCTGAGTATTTTCTTCGCTGCTACCGATATATTTGTATGATGTCATACAACACAAAAAGGTGGACGTTGCGTGAACTATGCAATTAGAGGTTAATGAGAGTTTTATCGCATCGATTACTAAAGCTGTTCTGTTTTATCTTCGGCGGCATTCCATCCGAATTTGAACGAAGTCAGGGAATATACCTCGGTATTGTGTAATGTATAAGATATATCGGCAGGTCTCTTCTCTCTTCTCTATCTTAATTATAGCCTACTCGCTTTTTTCTGCGGCTTTGCTCGCATTATAGTATCCTGTATACCTGTAACCGTCTCCAAGGTCCGATCTGTCTCTCTATCAAAATATGTTCAGCAATTTAGGCATGACAACGTGAACGAATAAACAAACAAACTCACTTTCTGTTTTATAATATTTGGCCACGAGCCGTCCAAAACATATTCAATAGAACCGAGTGGCAATTGGAACGTATTTACATTCACAAGTTCACAACAAACACGAAATATTTTGTGATAATAAAACATATCTACTAAGAGATCAGATGTAGGTAGATAACTACAAAATACTACACTAGATACGATACGTGATACCAAGCGTACCTACTACAGTAGGTATAGTACTAGGTATGCGTATTCGCCGAAACATGTGCAGTTGTGAATGCAACGAGTATGCAGTTATTTGACAGTTCCGCTTTACCTAGAGACCTACTTACAAGCGGAGCATTTGCGTGGCTTCCTTATTAAGAAGTAACACCGTACTGTAGTAATTTGTGTTTCCCGCCGTTCCCGACGAATGTAGTAGCTCCCCTCGCGTCTTTCAGATGTAAGTCAGTGACTCACTGACTGGACAAAGACTAAAGAAATGGCCACAAGAGGTTAGGTTACCTACTCTCATTCCTTCGTCGTCGATGGGTTCGAAAGGTTCTGGAATGGCGACTGTGTAGATATAGCGTTAGAAGGCCTTCCACATGGTGAACCGATGAACTAGTGAAGGCCGCAGGAATTTGCAGGATACGAGTCGCGCGACGCTTTGGGGAGCCCTACGTGTTCATTAGTGAGGTATTTTGCCTGAAATAAATGAGTGATGAATTATTTCATCACACCTTACTTATAATTTTCGCTTTGTACATACGTTACATTAGCTGCTACCAAACTAATCTTCTGGAATCGCAGTTATGAGATTTATGGACCATGGTGGACTTTGTCCCGCGATTTCGCTGACATGTCCTGCCTATTATCTATCCCCTATTTGCCCATGACACTGAGAGGAGCACGTGGCTAAGCCATAGCAGCCGCACGGGTCGACCTTCAAGGTTAAGGAACGCTTGCCCAGGTCGGTACGTGGATGGGTGATCCATCACATACCAAGAGTTCCGTATCTCGGAAAGCAGGCTAAGCCGTTGGTCCCGCCTATAGGCTTGTCAACTGAAAATATCTAATCAGTCCGTCAGTTAGAATATCAAAAAATATTTGAACCATTTTTTTTTCTTTTATTACGTAAACAAAAATTTAAGAAGATACGATGCTTTTAAAATTCTCAATACGTCACGCCGTGGTAAAATTTTTTGTGCGTTCTGACGTCACGAGCCCCCACTCCCGAGTTTTGATGCGTTTTATCTTTGTCAATATCCATTGATTTACAAAAACAAAAAATACATGTTTATTAATTTACAATACTCTAACTAACAGACTAAATAGATTTGCGATTTATTGATGGTGGAAATTACCCTATTTGAAGATCTTTAACTGTAGACGGATAGTGAGAAGTCAGATATTCTGACAACAGTCTGGTCAAGGGATATTGTGTTCTCCAGTGGGTATCGGGAGTCAGCTAAGCAGTCGCTTCATGTAAAGGACTGGTACTCAGCTACATCCGGATCCCGGTTAGATTTGGATCTGACCCCTTTATAATTAAAATGTAGTTGGGAAAATGCTGGACAGATTAATTTTGGAACCGATTAGCTATTATCTATATCATCATAATAGTCTAAAGACGTCCACTGCTGGACACAGGCCTCCCTCAAGCGTCGCCACAACGACCGGTCCTGCGCGTCTCGCATCCATCACCAGGTCATCGGTCCACCTTGTGGGAGGCCTTCCAACGTTGCGTCTTCCGGTACGCGGTCGCCACTCCAGAACTTTTCGGCCCCATCGATCATCTGTTCTGCGAGCAATGTGCCCTGCCCACTGCCACTTCAGTTTAGCGATCCTTCGAGCTATGTCAGTAACCTTGGTTCTCTTGCGGATTTCATCATTCCTGATTCGATCACGAAAGGAAACTCCAAGCATCACCCTATCCATTGCCCTTTGAGTGTCTTTAAGCCTTCTGATGAGGCCCATTGTGAGCGACCACGTTTCAGTTCCATAAGTCATCACTAGCTATTTTACACTGGCACATTTAACTACTAGCCCTATTATAATCCCTCTCAAGTATTTGTGTAAGCGCTTGCGCACGCGGCGCTAACTCAGTCAATAGCGGTAACCTTACCGTGTGTACCTGCGCTTATCTCACTAACTGAATTCTGTAGGGAGAGCGGCTCATATTCGGGCGTGTGATATTTCATGGGTTTACCTAGGTTAAATAAGTGTAGGTTAGAAAGATATAACTCAGAAACAATATCTACCTCTATCGTGTATTGCTTGGTTTTATTAATTTAGATTGGTACTTATTATGAAAAATAAGAGAACAAACGATCAATGTTTGTGACATCAAAAATAAGAATAGGCAAGAAAAACATTAATGATGTCAACTGTTCCGTAAGAAATTACTCCGTTATCATTTTAAGCCAGTCCGTCTATTTAAACGTTGTTTAACCGTATAGCTACGTAATCTATTGTTTCAAATACAAAACAATAATCAAATTACTCAGTAGAAGTCAAACAAGACGGAAGAATGCGGCAATCATTGCAAACCACAATCCGAGACTTGCAAACTCACGGTAACGATATATCACTACGCAAACTGTACAATTTAATGCCGAAAAGATTAACACTCTTCTGATAATTGTAGGTGTCACCCTACGTAGCAGATAGTGTGAGTTTAAGGGAACCTAATCAGTTTACGAGTGCCCGCGCGATAACACACACGACCGAGCGGCCGCGGCTCCTAAGTGATTTAATTACAATATTAATTCGATTAATCAATCAGTTAAAATGTGCCTCACTGTGGATAACTGCTGCTGCTGTTTCAGCCTGGAGTTGGGGACCAAGATGATTGGTATCTTGTATACTGTTAGTATTTAAAGTTTTACTTTTGTTGGTAATATTCAAGGGTTTTTCCAAATTACAATTACGGTCTGACTTAATTGTTTGTAAACAGATAATAAATTATAAATTGGTCATTCGATTGTGTTACGTTTAACATATTGTGACGTTATTATTTTTTACATTGAAGTTATGTTATACAATTTGTTTATGAACTATGTATTAGCTAGGAACCATAAGTGAGTCGGTGCTAATTAAGTATTGATGTAATTTCAATAATTAAGTGCAGTAGGTAGTTTAGCGTATTGTTATCTAGTTAGAGCGAATAATCAAGTTGATTAATAAAACCTTTATTGGATTCTTTATAATAAGGTACTTTTCTGGTTGAGCGTAATGCATGTATAAACATGTATCGAGTTTTCGAAATCGAACTAATTTACTTTGGTTAAAAAAAAAAGAATCTGAATCAACAGATAATTCATTCCATTTTTTAGCTGAATTTTCCGCGTCAAGTAGATTGTTTTACCTTCGCACCAGATAGGAAAAAACACTTTTTTTTTTCAAAACTAAATTAGTTCGTAATCAGTAGCAGGAAAGAACATTGGTGAGATTAAACCTCGATACTACTGAGGAGAACTATCGTGGTTAATAACCGAGGTTCTGGGAACGTGAGTCAAGTGCAGATTGGACGGTGGTTAGCGTGAACACTTGCAGATAAGCAATACTGTGTACTCAGACTTTCTCAGAGCTGGGAAATTGTAAACAATATCTGTCATCTACATTTACAGAATAATAACGATAACCTACATAAGCTGTATAATAATAATTATATTATTTGTTTGTCTTTCTTTTGTAATTGTAAGGAGCGCACGCGGAACACGACGCGCCGCTGTCTGAGACGATTGCGATCTATTCTGCTAGTCTATTCTGTAAATAACCATTTCGATATCGAGCTTCACCTGAGTTACGAAGCTCACAAAGTGAGCTTTATTGCACACAACATAAAGGTCTTATGTTTATACGAATTTGATACCTCGAATTCCGCTGTTGAGACACGAAAATGTTGTTACAGAATAGCACTACTGTAAACATCTCACTGCGAAGACTTAGGTGGTATGAGCAAGTGAGCTGTCATGCTTTCTTGTTTGTATGGGACAGCTCACTCTTTCTTGGCCACTTCATCTAAGTGTTCATGGTGATATAGTTAGGTACAGAACAGTATTACAGCCCGCCTATTCTGGCAATATTCCACCGTGAAAACTGTGCAGTGATCATGAAATGAATTATAATTCCGTCTTGTTTGCATTGACAGCTCACGTCATGTTCACTGACTGCATCTAAGTTTACCCGGTGTGTGAGATGTTTACAGAATCGCACTGGAGGGGTGTCGATTCACCGACTTTGTATTCACCTATTCTGACAATAATAATCATCAATCAATATATATAAAATTCTTCCGTTACTGACTGTATGAGTGACTGACAGACAACGCACAGCCAAAACTACTGGTCGTAGAAAGCTGGGTATGTAGCTTCCCTACACTCCGGGAAACCCTCTCTTAGTGCTCCCCTAGAGCACTAAGATAGGATTTCCCGAAATTCCGACGGGAACGGGAAAAACCGGGATATGCGCGTACGAAGTTGCGGGCAAATACTAGTAATACCTAAAGCAGAATGTAGACTTCGTTATGGAAGTCTAAAATCTTTATTTATTTATTTATGTACACACAATAAACTTAAAAAAAAAGATAATTAAATACAGAAAAAAGAGCACAAAGGTACTGCTTATTTCAATAGTAATTTCTTCCAGCAGACCTGCGACAGAAGAGTGGTATAAGAAACGTAGTATCTTTATTATTCTATACGGTCTGATGTCATACTTTCCGCACCTAGGTACCTACTTATATCTACAGCATAACTCGATAATTAGATCATTACGATAGCACATGATGTTCCAAGTCCAAGTTACAATTCAATCTAATTGGACCTGTCTTAGGAAAATTAGAATTTCCTGGGAAGTACAATGTTGGTGCCTAAAGTGCTATTTACGGAACGTACCTGGTTCATTGCACTTACTGAAAATGAATTCGATCAACATACTATTTAGCACGATTCATCACAAGTCCGCAATGTCTTTGTCACAGGGTTATTTCAAACACCGTAAGTTTTTAACGTATCGCGTGTGATGGTAAAATCATTTTCTCACAGGCAGACACGAGTAGTAGTAGTACTAGTAAACAATATATTATACGAAAAGACACGTACCTATAATATATTGTAGACTTCTTCTTATCGTGTGGGAAGTAAGGTCTAACGACCCTATCCATACACCCTAGTGTCAGAGTTTCTAAGCCGCCTCAAGGGCCTCTGACATGGTTTATTAGACGACCGCCATTTGGCGGCCGGCACCACCGGCTTATACGTGCCTTCCGAAGCACGGAATCAACTTTTTATCAGACAATGAGGTGATTCAAGCCTGCAATGTCCTAACCAAACTGGAGACAACTTTACAAAGTACTGACCCCGCGTGACTGTCGAAAATTATCCCAAAGGAATATACTCCCGGAATAAGTAGCCAATGTGCTATTCCTGAGTTCCTGACTATAATCTATCTCTGTACCAAAATACAAACATCCAGATCCGTTCAGCCGTTCTGGCGTCATTGAGTAATAAACATCCGAATTTACAATAGTAATAAGAAGCAAGACATAGTCTTGCTTCTTATTACGCATTAAGATGGGATTTATTGTACCTACTTGAACGAATCTGTCCACAATCGAAGATTTATTACATACTAGCACTTCGCCTCGACTTCGTCCGCGCTGCAATTTTCTTGAGGATCCTTAATATTTTTTAGACAAATTATATACTAAAACCTTCCTCAAGAACCACTCTATCTATTGGTGAAAACAGCATGAAAATCGGTGCAGAATTTTTTGAGTTTATCGCGAACAGACAGACACAGACGCGGCGGAGGAATTTGTTTTATAACATGTAGTGACTTTCGATATTTTATAAACCTAATACCGTCTATACAATGTAAGTTCCATGACTAAAACAGTCTGAATCGAGTCGATACAAACATAGTGTCCGTCCATCGTAAACAAAATGTACAAGTACGAAGCGACAGATAACGTCAGTAAATGTGCCGGTAATTAATTGATTGTAAACAATATCGTATGCTGATAACAGCTGCTAATTGCAAACCTTATTAACTTTATATCGCGGTCTACAGCAGTCAAAACAGTGACGTTTACTTCCCCTGACCTCTTTATCTATGGTGTCTTCTTCATCTAGAAATCTAGCTAAGCATCTATGTTCTTTTCCGTTAATTGCGTTGGGGGTCCAAGTCAAATGAATCGTTTCTCCGGGACTCGTCGAGCTTCATTGGCTCGGCGTTTTTCTGGTGGTCGCCACTGTTGATTCTGGCTTTCAGGAGTTGCAGTGGTCGGGAAGGAGAGGCGGGTTTGTCCCAAAAAAAAGATAGCATTGTGTTTTATAATATTTGAACCGACTTCAAAAAAAGGAGGATGTTCTCAATTCGGTTGTCTACACTTATATTATAAAGAGGAAAGATTTGTTTGTTTGTTTGAAATGAATAGGCTCCGACACTAGTGGACCGATTTGAAAAATTCTTTCAGCAATGGATAGCTACATTATCAGGGGGCTATATTTTATCCCCGTACTCCCACGGGAACGGGAAATACGCGGGTGAAACCGCGTGACGTCCACTAGTACTTTATAACTCCGTCATTTAGGAACCGATTTGAAAAATTCGTCTTTCATGTGAAACGGTATACTTTCCGATTGATCCATTTAAATTTCATAAAAATCGGTTTAGCAGTTTGGATTTTAAATCAAAATAGCTGGAAATCGTTTACTTGATGACGTATTTGGTTTATCATTCAAGTAAACGAATTTGCGTATTTTGCTTTCCTCCGACTACTTAGTGGTGTTGTTAGGTGTGAAGTACCACTAAAAAGTGAAAAATAAAAAACTTTTTACAAAAAAATACAACCGACTTCCAAATAAAAAAAAACACTACAAAGTATAAAATAACTTTAATTTCGGAAGTCGGTGTTAAAATACGAAGAATGGACATGCTTACCATCAGGTGAGATAGTGGCCTAACGTATGCCTATTAATAGTAAAAAAAAGAAACAATCTAAAACACCGATTTCCGAAAATAAAGTTATTTTATACTTTTTAGTGTTTTTTTTTTATTTGGATGTCGGTTGTATTTTGTTGTCACTACCATGTTCTTCTTTATTAAGTCCAATGCGAGATTGTTTATCAAAATATCGCTTTCTGTAAAAGGAACGCCTATTATAAACCTCTTGGCAACTTTAGACAGCACTAATATTTTTGTAAAAAAACTTTTTTACAAAAAATATATCCGACTTCCAAAAAAAAACACTAGAAGGCATAAAATAACCTTAATTTCGGAAGTCGGTATTTTTGGTTTTTTATCTTCGTTTTTTAAAACCGACTTCCGAAATTAAGGTTATTTTATACTTTCTAGTGTTTTTTGGAAGTCGGTTATATTTTTTGTTAATAAGTTTTTTTTATTTTTCAATTTAAGTGGTTATACTTGGACGATGTCTTCATCTACGCAGAAATTGAAATAAGCAAAACTGCTCATAAAATAAAAACTCCTGAACCAATCTGAATCAAATTTTTACGGGACCAAATGGCAAGTTTGCCGCATCGAACTACTCCGAGGTTTCTCACCCGATTTGTGTAAAATCACACAAATCGGATGAGAAACCTCGGAGTAATCGGTGTGCATACACAAAATACCCGCCGAATTGAGAATCTCCTCCTTTTTTGGAAGTCGGTTAATGAGCTTCGCTTCCGTGGGTTATCCCCCTAAAATATGGCACTTAGCGATAGTGTAACTTTTTATTTTGCTGGGGAGTTTGTTAAACCATTTCTTCCTCCCAGCTAAAGCACTAGGAAGTGGTGACGGGCGGTCATATTGGGGGCTATTTTTGTGTACTTTGTTTTGATATCAGTGAAAAAATGTTGTATTGCACTAGTAAGTATTCCCAGGCATGACAAAAAAACCTTTTACCTCTTGTATTAGTTTAGCTTTACATGCCGTAGATTCATTTCAGTATTCTATGTGTCCATCTATTGTAATCGCAGTTTACTATTGTCTTTATTAGCAACACAACAGAATAGCTACTACTACTAAGCACGCTGCTTGGTACTTCAAGTAATAAAATGAGTTTTTAGTCACACGATAGTCCACTAACGTATGTAAATGTGTCTCAGGCAAACATGCTGCATACTCCTTGCATAGTCGGCCTTCTATAATGTTCCCACTGTTGGGACTCAGGCCTCCTCTCTAGGAGAGGGAATGGGCCGTAATCCACCACGCGGGCCCAATGCGGGTTGGTGAATGTCACATGTCTTCGAATTTTTGGTTCTAGGACATGCCGGTTTCCTCACGATGTTTTCCTTCACCGTTTTGAGAGCAGTGGTGATGAAATAAATAACACAAAGTAATGTGCCTGGCTGGGTTTGAACCCGCGACCTACAACTCGTAAGTCGGAGCCGTTACCACTCGGCCACCACTGCTCTCGCCACCATACTCCTTGACCTACTCATAATTAAAACAATGTCTTTAATTAAAGTGACCATCTCTTTTGAAGAGCACGTGATGAATGTTTGTTTACTCGGTGATCTAATGTAATTTTATCCGCTGATTCACTCAAGACGCTCACATTTAACTAATTAGTTCATAAGGAAAATGAACTAATTAGTTTAAACTGACGATCATTGTTTTAGCAAACAAAGTAAATTACTATCTTTTACTGAAGCAACATAAGGTGTCTCATTTGTAGTTTTCCAATTTTTTTAAACATTTTCAGGAGATCATACCGAACGCGTTACAATTTACATACGAATCAATACCTAATGTTTATAAGAAGTGGTTCATCAGTTGCTCGTCTGTTCGTACAACAATTGAGAACCCCTACTTCTCCTATGCCTATTGATTCCGGCGGACAAAGTATTGCCTTATCAGCGTGACCGGGTATTCAAAACCAATTTATTTTATAGTAGCTTTTGCCAGCGGCTTCGCCCGCGTGGTCCCAAGGGAACATGCTCCCGGGATAAAAAGTAGCTTATGTCCTTTCTCAGGCTCTAGACTATCTGTGCACCAAATTTAATTCAAATCGGTTCAGTAGTTTTGGCGTGAAAGCGCGACAGACAGACAGGCAGACAGACAGAGTTACTTTCGCATTTATAATATTAATATAATAATATAGAAGGAAGTAAGGATTATACTAGCACTTCGCCCGCGACTTCGTCCGCGCTGCAATCTTCTTAATAATCCCTAATTTTTTTTAGACAAATAATTTACTAAAACCTTCCTCGAGAACCACTCTATCTATTGGTGAAAACAGCGTGAAAAGAGGTGCAGTAGTTTTTGAGTTTATCGCGAACAGACAGACAGACGCGGCGGAGGACTTTGTTTTTATAATATGTCGTGATTATATTAGGCAGATATTAGGGCATATGTGAGAAGATTATTTCATGGCCTCGTCACCGTTGTTGAATCGAGGTCTAATGTACTCTATCGAACAATACATCTACGAGCTAAACAATTTTACGGACAGTCCCGTTCAGTAAGACATTCCAATCGTCCACCTACACTAACCAGGACAAGCAGATCAAACACACGTCACGAAGCCTCTTCAACTGCAGCCACCTCCCCTTATCTCCACAAACACCCAGTACAAACACACGTACAATCAGCAGCACTCAGGATAACGCCTCTGTTGCAGATCCTGTCAGTATGCGCCGTCGTCGTGTACCTGCCGCTGGCCATCATGAGCGACTCGCTGCCGCAGGCCCGGCTCATCTTCTACGCGACCCTGGCTGTACTGGCGGTGATCGAGATCCTCATAGGGAGCTTACTTATACACGGGGCGTTTAAGGTAAGGTATACTTTATTTATCTGTTTATTTTGCTTGCATGCTGACCCGTTCAAGTACCATTCAAATGGCGCGATTTTATATCTGTGGCACACAATAAAATTGAAGCAACAAATGAATTGTGTTTGGATCAATTTAGACCGTGAAACTTTTACATTCCGTCTTCTTATGGTAGGCTACTGACAATTTAATCGCGCCGCCGCCGTTTAAATCAGTAAGTGTTAAGAGTTTTTGATTCCAATAGTTTTTCATGGAAATCCTAGTTTTTCTCTTCATGTATACCTTCAGCAGGGGATAGGAATATCTCTTTTGCTTATTAGAGGAATAGCGTGCCTGTGAACAAGCTAACAGGGTGGGTCAGCTTTATCGCTGGCATGTCAAGATTTGCATCGCGTCTACCTACATGGAACTGTGTCCATAGGCACCAGAACCCTAGATAGCTCTGCTTGTTTGTCAACCGATAAAATGTTTAAATTATTGGTCAAGTCAATAAAAATGGTATCTAAGTCTATTAGTTGTTTTGCCGAATATTCCTATTAAGCTAAATGCTACATAATATTTAACACGGATACAATGTTGTTTACACTAGGATTTAGATAACATTCCACAAATTGTTTATAACGTAATTGGATTAAGCACAATAAATGCATAGTCTGTGACATCAAAAATATAAATATTACGATTTAGGTACGAGAAAGATAAAATCAGAAAAGCATATCACAATAAATAGGTAGGTATGTACATACTTACTCGTATGAATCTATTGAAATGGAACTATTTATTTGCATTTTTATATTTGCGAGTATATACGAGATAAGAAGTGGGTGTGGTACCTACGTACCTATTTGCACTACATAATTTTGTTTTTATATAGGACGGTCATTTATCACAAACCTTTTATCATTAATATTTATGAAAGATACACCTTATCATAAATTTATTTGTCTTTTTAGGGTTCCGAACAAAATCGGAACCCTTATAGGATCACTCGGGTGTCTGTCTGTCTGTCCATCTGTCACAGCCAGTTTTCTCCGGATCCGCTAGACCGATTCTGTTGAAATTAATGCGTTAATGTTAGTATGGGGGTCACAATTGGGGGTAAAAATATAAAATTTAAAAAAAAAACATATCAAATGAAAGGGCTTACTGTAAGAGCTTAATTTTAAAATATGTAGTTTTAAAGTTATTCAAGAAATTAGACGAATAATGACCATCCCCCTCTTATCTCCGAAACTATTGAGCCTAAAATTTTGAAAAAAAAAAATGAAAATAATGGATTACAGGAAAACCTATAAGAAGTCTACAGTGTTAAAATAACATGTTAAAAAAATTAAATTCGTTCGGAACCCTTTACACGCGAGTCTGACTCGCACTTGGCCAGTTTTTTTCCTTACAATTATTGGAGTTTTCAATTTTCACTTATTAAGGGAGGTATCTACTTGTCTCTTGACCAAATTAAACCGGTCATGGGTCGTACTGACTTATTATTGTCGTCTCTTATCGAATACTAGCTTCTGCCAGTGGCTTCGCTAGGGAACATACTCCCGGGATAAAAAGTAGCCTATGTCCTTTTATCAGGCTCTAGACGATCTCTGTAACAAATTTCATTTAAATCGGTTCAGTAGTTATGGCGTGAAAGGGCGACAGACAGAGTTACTTTCGTATTTGTAATATTAGTATGTATTCATTTAGGTAGGTGTACCTAGAGGTAATACTTTATAGTCAGGTACACAAAAACTCTTGAAACTTAACTGTAGCTCAATGCATTTAGTATAATAATACCATTTGTCACACTTTTAATTTATGAGGAGTCGATCAGTCAAGATGAAGCTAGAATGCTCTATTGGTAATTCCAAAGCGCAGATTTGTATGGGAAAGACGTGACACGAAACGCCATTAACACTCATTGTAGTGTTTCCTATCAAATCATATCCTTACCTTGCCTATTATTATTAGTTTTATGGCCGTTTTCTAAATTGATTAGGAACGTGTCAAACTATTACGTGCCTTACTTATGTCGACTTCTTTTCAGAATTTCAGGTTGAAGTAGAATTTGAAAAATACTAAACAACATATTCTTAGTTCAGAAATCGGCCGTTAATAGAATAGAAATACTTTTCATTGTACACCGATCAAAAATTACACTACGAGCTTAAAAATAGATGTGTGTAAACATGGGCTAAAAGCATTGATATATATAAAAAACCCAAGATACACACTCAGCATCTCAAAAACGTCCGCAATAAACAAGCGCATAATGTATAATTGTGCGCAAGTTTCAAACAGTCTCGCATCGCTCGCCATACTGCACTGTTTTATAAAAACAGCTTTAAGCGACCCGTGTAAGGTTGAATTTGCAAAAAAAAATTGCGCATCACTCGCCATACTGCACTGCTTTGTAAAAACAACTTTGAGCGATCCGTGTTAGGTAGAATTTCCAAAAAAAAAAATTGTTTATAGTATAACTACACACAACTCACACATGACACTTGATACCTGTCAGTTTTTGACGACAGTTTCGAGTGTTGCATTTGTTCGAGACTGTGCATCTTGGGTTTTTTTATATATCAATGGCCAAAAGCGATCTTTTCAGACAATCATCATCATAACATACCAGCCGAAAGACGTCCACTGCTGGACATAGGCCTCCCTCAAAAGGGGGGAGGGTTGCCATAATCGCCACGCTTGGCAGGCGGGTTGGCGATCGCAGTGTGTGGTGTTGATTTTTACAGAGAACGCTTCTGCCCATTCTGTGGCGAGTCCTTTAGTCGCCTCTTACGACACCCACGGGAAGTGATGGGATGGTAATATACTTTGACGGCACCGGCCGACACCATACGGCAACCCGCTTTTCAGACAATCTTCGGATGAATTTGGCATTTTGGCCACATTTGTCTATGTTTCTATGTGATTATTAAACTGTTCCTTGTTACGTTCCAGCGCAAGCCGCAGTTCACGTGGCCGTGGCTGGTGCTGGCCTGGTGGAAGGGGTTGGTGCTGCTAGTGCTCACGGTGGCCGGCATGGTGCTGCTCACCTTCAACCGCGACGTGGACACCATCACCGAGGCCAGCGCGGTTATATCCGTCTACTTCGTGTACTCAGGTAGGGGAACCTTTTCAATGACACTTGGTCAAATGATAATAAAAATACACAAAACGTCGACGTTACTCAAAAAGCTGTCAAGCTTAAATGGGACTGGGCTAGACACGTTTGCCGCATATTAAACGATTCATGGGCCAAAGCAACCACAGTGTGGGTCCCAGAAAATGTCCGGCGGCATCGCGGCAGACCCAGGCGAAGATGGTGGGGCGGCGTTGATACCCATCGATATGATTGGTCCACATTAGCTCAGAGCCGAGAAGAATGGAAGGAAGAAAGTGAGGCCTTTGGTCTGCAGTGGGACGGACTAGGCTAAAAATAAAATATTTATTTTGTAATTTGGTTCAAAATAAATCCTACGTCATTCTTGTAAATTTCATCTAGATGAGCCTGGTATTTCCCATCTGACTACTTCTCCGAGAAGAAACACCGAAAAAAACTCAGAGATCAAAGTCTCATTTAAAGTCCATACTATCCTTACTGGTCAAATCTTATGAGAAACATGCTTCAAATTTGAGTGCACTTGCCCAGAAATTGCCAGAATTAGGCACTCAGTTTGGAACTTTACGGAGCTCAATAGTCTCTAAGGAGTTCTAAGGAATGTAGATAGTTTTTAGGGTTCCGTACCCAAAGGGTATCCAACAGAACCCTATTACTAAGCCTCCGCTGTCCGTCTGTCTGTCTGTCAGAGGGCAGTATCTCAGTCCTACTCGCACTTGACCGGTTTTATAGTATACCTACCCGAAGTAGGTTATGGGTTGAATTTAGCTAGAGCCGTTATTATAAAAGTAAGTACGCCGTGTGTCAGCATCCAATTGGCAGTGAACAAAACACATATGTATTGACAATTACAGAAGTATTCAATTCAGATTGCTCTGTCGCAAAGTTATGTTCAAACACTGATAAAACTTACTGGACCCCGAAAATAAGAGTAAATAACTGACCAAACGTTGTTTTAAATCATCAGTATTTCTTGTATCTACTGAAAATACTATATTCACTTTAATTTGACCTACTCGTCAATCAATTTTGACTGCAGAGTCATTGCACTGTAGATAAGGTTCGGGGTTCCCCGTTCGTTGTGTCCTGCCGTTTTAGGAAATAGATATCGATTATAAAACATGGACAAAGAACATCTGAGGAATCAGATGCAACCTATAGCATATACTGCATAGGTTTAATGGTGTTTATTTCTCTATCGTCATTTTATTTCCAGTAGTGTTCTTCTCAACCACATGATTCCCAGAGACGGACGTGACAACAATGATACTATTAGTAAATATGTTATTGCAAATCGTCATCTTGTCTTTACCACCTCGTAAATAGGAAAGGCCGCCACCACGCGATTACAATAGACCATACACCACAAAGCGCCTCTTTCACGCTTTTCCGCGCGCATAGAGCATAACCATAAACAATGCTGAGGTTCTTACGCATTGTCGCCACAGAAATGTATAAGAATTATAGTGATGTGCTCAGGGGTCAAAGATCTCGCGTGTGACGTGTGTCAGCGCATATTATCATGTAGCTGTGATTAATAAGTGACCCGCCACCTGTGAGACTATTGCGTATTCGGTATTTGTTGCGAGTCGTTTGTTGATGATTTGCAACACAGAGTAGCTAAAAGACGACAGATTTGATAAACTTGAGTAATCCTGTCATTCATGCATGCCATATGCTGCAGGCTGCATAATCGTGATCCATTTGCATTTTGTTGTTCACCTCAAATTCTAATATCCGTTGCCTCTTAGACATTATTGACTATATAATGACAAGGGTAAGACCATTCTAATATGCCTGCCTCCGTGGTCGAGTGGTTTAGGCGTTTGCCTTGTGACCTGGTGGTCGTGGGTTTGATTCCCACTGAAAAGCATACTTTGTAAAGTTGTTTTCCAGTTTGGCTAGGACACTGCAGGCTTGAATCACTTGATTGTGTGATAAAAAAAACGATTCCATGCTTCGGAAGGCACGTATAAGCCGGTGGTCCCGGCCGCCAAATGGCGGTCGTCAAATAAACCATGTCAGAGGCCCTTAAGGCGGTCTAGAAACTCTGACACTAGGGTGTGCGGGGTCGTTAGACCTTACTGCCCACACGAGAAGAAGAAGAAGCTTACACATCGCAGTCGTAAACTGTCAAAAACACCTCTAATTTCTTAACATTTTATCTATTATATAATATATATCTATTGCGACTTTACTTTGAAAGCTTTTATGTACACTGGAGTTATTAAACTAACCATCACTCCAGATTCCAAGCTAAAGTAGAAGCTAAAAATTATACAAGAAACATATACTAAGCTTGGGTAATCTTTTCCTCCGGTCAATTCACCGAACAACAGAAGAATGGTTTCCAATTGACAATCCCTTCCAAACTGTCTCCCTTTTGTTTCCAGCACTCCTGCTGTACTTCGCCGTGGTGGTGAACAGCAGACGCCAGGAGCTGGTGCACGAGAACTACTGGGCCAACAAGCACATGCTGCGGCACGCCAAGACGCAGTACTACTACGTGTAGAGCGAGCGAGACAGAATCGAATTGTGATGTCTTTGCAACGAGCGTGTAGCCAGCGTAGGCTATTACGTCGCGTCGAAGACGCGTAGACGCGACGAAGCCGCATGGATGCCACAAAGACATCGCTTGGAAGCCGCGTGGGCGCCGCGTTGACGTCGCTTAGAAGATGAGTAGGCGCCTCATAGACGTCGCTTAATAGACGCACCGACGCTGCGTATACGTCGCATAGAAGACACGAAGTCGCCGCATAGATCTCGTCTGGAAGACAAGTCGACGCTACGTAGACGACGCGTAGACGGTATGTGGACGCTGTATTTGGCACACGTCTACGCTGGACTAATGCTAGTTGCCAAGACCCACTTATAGTAAATTAATTCTAGTGTAATTATTTAAGCAAACTGATTTTTAAATTATATTTTTATAGCTGAGTAAGAATTTTTGTTTGATTGTGGCCATCCCTAAAATAGTTATGCCCGGATTCTACAGTCTAGTTTTTAGGGCTCAAACATTGCTTGCTGGTTAGCCCTAAAAGACTACTGGGCAAGGTCAGATCCGAGTTTTACTATCGTGTGTTTGTTTGCTTGAACGCGCTAATCTCAGGAACTACTGGTCCGATTTGAAAAATTATTTCAGGGTTAGATAGCCCATTTATCGAGGAAGGATATATCATCGCTAAGCTATACGCTAAGACCAATAGGAGCGGAGTAGTAATGAAAATTGTGACGCAGACGAAGTTGCGCGGGTCAGCTAGTAATATATAGTTCTGTATACACGCAGCCAAAGCATAGCTTAAAATTAACACTCCGAAAATCATGCCTCGTGTATTTTGTGCATTACAAAGTACTCTTATAAAACTAATTATTTATGTATTTATTTATTTAGTACATTGAAGACTTACAGCTAATAAAGACAAACAAAATAGGAAACCGTAGTCACCAGCAAGCCAATAACAAATCCTCGCGTATAGAAACATAATGTAAATTAAGGTGTGAGCACAATATAAAAAACACACCGCTTAAATTAAACTTAGAATTATTTAGTTGCAAGAAGTTTCATATTTCGACCAATTTCGCTGTAACGAAAAGGACCCCTTTAGGTTCAGTTATAGCAATAACGAAACGTTGGCAATATGGCCATTTCAAAAACTCTTCATAACGAAACAGTTTGGCAAACGTGAAAACTAATTAGCATAACTATCACTGGCATCAAAAATAAACAAAAGAAAAACCAAACAACGTACTGTGTTCATATCATTTAAATGTTCGTTACGTCAAAAGTTGCGCAGACGTGGAAACAATTAAGGCGCGCGTCGGAGCCTGCGCGCGCGCACAATAAGAGCGTGCGCGGAAAATTGCGCGCTTTTCACCCGGCGCCCGCGGGACAATGGCGACGCCGAGATATTATAAACGTAAGACAACGATAGAAATAAACAGAAAGTGGTGACATGTAGTGCGTGCAGTATGGTAAGTAAGTGCTTCTATTTATTTATATGTTTAGTCTTGTAAGGATCGTTTTCAGGAAACAAATAGGGCGAGAAAAGAGAGTCAAACTGTTTACTTGGAATCCAACTTTTTATATTATATGTATACCTATTTGTTCACCAAAACAACGTAAAAACGAAACTACAAACTAAAACACATTTTAAATGTACAAAGGGCGGCCTCATCGTATTCTGCGATCACTTTACGGCAACCTGAAATAAATAGCAATTGCTATTTATTTCAGGTATTTATTTCAGGTCACCTATTTTGCCTGTTATCTTTACTAATTTATCTTATTTAATAAACACAGTCACAGGTTCATTAAAGCATCGATAAACAATGAGAACACTAAAATAAGTACCTATGTAGATATCCATGATATTTACTGAGCATTATTTGCATAACGATAAACAAAACTAATATTTCACCATAGCCCAAAAGGTCAGTTTTCACGGATGATTCCCATTAACAATACAAATAAATAAAAAGCTTTTACAAGTAAATACAAAGACACAATATCTCTATTAAGGCTCGAGTGGAAGTATCGGCACATTCACTCGGAGATACGTCGATAGCCGATGCTATCGATATTCGGTTGTGATTGATCGTAAACTCCGAATGTTTCGTAATGTTCCCGTGTTGCAGGCACTTGGGTGAGATAGGGGGAATGATAAACTTGCTAGAGTAATGTGAAGTGTACTATACTAAAAGGGTTTAGGTAGTTAATTAATAAAGGTATACCATCTTGATGTACCTTTTTATTTAAAAAAACTGGCCAAGTGCGAGTCGAACCCGCGTGCAAAGGGTTCCGAACGAATTTTTTTTTTAACATGTATTTTAACACTACAGACTTCTAATAGGTTTTCTTGTAATCTTTAGGTAAAGATCTATTATCTCAATTTTTTTCAAAATTTTAGGCTCAGTAGTTTCGGAGATAATGCGGGAATGGTCATTTTTCGTCTTATTTCTTGAATAACTTTTAAATCATTTATTTTAAAATTATAAAAAAAAATATAATTAAAACCCTCACAGTAAGCCCTTTCATTTGATGTGTCACACGATATTGTTAAAAAAAACTTTTTTTTTTAATTTTCTAGTTTGACCCCCAAAAGTGACCCCCATACTAAAAATTAAATGCTTTACGTAACTCGTCCGTGTTTGAGTCATAGAAGTTCATATGTGTACCAAATTTCAACAGAATCGGTGGATCCGGAGAAAACTGGCTGTGACAGACGGACACCCGAGTGATCCTATAAGGGTTCCGTTTTTTTTCGGAACCCTAAAAACTCAGTTTAAAAATGAAATGCAACTAAAAACCAATGTAAATTCAACAATAACTATCACTAAATCAATTGAACCCATAGTTCAAGCAGTAGTTTATTTGTTTAATATTGTTAACCTAAACCTTTCTAGTATAATTTGTAAATTTTAGTTAGCGATAGAAGTTTGAAAATCAAATCTGCGAATATCCGCTGTGCCTACACTTGCGAGTGAAATCTAGCCGAGTTCCTAAACTTTACTATCCTCATTAGTATTGTAAAGTGTAGTTGTAGATCACAGCATGTTGATAGATCTTCGGATATTTCGACTTTTAATTTTAATTAAAACAGATGTTATTTCGCACCTTAAAAGATAAGACTACCGTATACAATTACGGAAGAACATTTGAAAAATGTTCAAATTATTTTGAACATTTTTCAAAAAGATAACACCGAAGGGTTGGGAAGAGGCACAGATTTCACTGGTGGTAAAACTTACCTAGGTCCCACGTAGGTATTAGCGGCGAGCTTAATAACATCAAGCGTGCACAAATCCTAACTCCTATTTACTAAGAGCTGCTATTTATTTAGAAAGGAGATCAAAAAATAATTATCACCATAAAAATATAATTTTTACATCTCGTGCTTATGAAAGTTCTCCGGGCAAAGAAATTATATTAGCCAGCGAATTTGTCAAAAACGATACTTTACAATATTTCCACTAGGTATTATTACTCTGAAATCTGAGAAACGTTATTTTGCGCCGGTCCCGGGGCAATTTTGGCGGATCGCCTTTTTAAACGTTCCTTCCAGTCATTTTGTTTAATGTGGTATCAACCTAGTAATTTCCCACAATGTCAAGCACCATCACTTGCCCACAACCCGTCCGATTATACTCAGTAATAAAGTATAGATTTGAGTATTCCCACGCGCGCGCAACTCGTACACTTTCACTGTCCTCAGCTGTGCGCTTGCGCCGCTCCAGCCACACATACAACATACACCATGAGTTGAAACTGTTACCGTGGCTGCCATTACCGTATATTATGAATTTATGATGGCTGAAGACCACGGAGTATCGTTCGACCGATCGAATCTAAAGTCGTGATGTTAAGACTTCTTTAACAGATAGTTATTCCTGTAGTATTTTAAAGCTAGGGATGGCGAACTGGCGTGTTTCCACTTGTTAAGCCTTGCCCACCTATATTGGGGTCGATTTTCAGTCAAATCGGATGTAGCTGACTACCGGTATTTTAAAAAGAGCGGCTGCGTATCTGCCCTCCACGACCCAATTACTGGGTAACACGAACACCTACAACTCTGGTACGACTGGTTGACAAACTTTCAGGTTTTCAGGACCGTTTAAAGTCAAAGATATCTGAATGACAACCGGCACCTTCGTAGCAAGCTTTCCAAGACAAGGAGGGTCTTAGGAAATGGATGGTCGGTCGATTACAACCATTACATACCGATACCCTCGGACCGTCATCGTTAAGCGTGGCTTCACTTCAATGATACTTCAATGAGCCAAGAGTTCTTACGGTTAAAGCATGCAGTTTATCTGACCGTTGTTACTATTATCACATTATATTTTAAAGCTAGAGATGGCGAACTAACTAACTAAATAGTGCAAAAATGAAAAGGGTTCACACAAAAAAGTGAAAGAGCACAGCCCTACAGGACCACAGTAGATATACTTTACATACCCACGTGCTATTTATCATGATTTAGTTCTGTTTTCATTTTCGTTGCACCAATGGCACTATGCTATCCATCATTTGTCTCTCGACCCTGAGGTTAATCAGCGTGAGAAGGAAAAGGTTCCGCTCGTATCAGATGGGAACCCCTCACTGTCTCGATATGAGTAGCTATCAAATAGCCAGCACGCATAAAATCGTAATTTATGTAAAAGCCTTACTAGCGAACTTGATTCAGAAGCTATCTAAATCAAGTTTTTATGGCTTTTCCATAGTTTTCACAAAAATAATATTACGAGAAGCCAAAAAGGCAGCGAGATGTTCTTTGCCAAATAAGGAAATTTTCTCATTTTCTTATTAGTAACTATTTTGAAAAGTAAATATTTCGATAATAAAGTAGGTAGTAAATATTGATTTAAAAAAAGATGATTTAATTTTTTTTAATTATAACCTTACCTTAACCTTAAAATATGCGTCAAAAAATCCTCTGTATCGTCGTCGACTTATTCACAATCACCAGTTGCATAAACAGGATGCTCTTACGACCTCCCAGTCCCAGGCTTTCAGCCGCTCAGCTCTTTCTCCCATGACAAATTGAGAATGAAGGTTCATAATAACTTGCCACCTTTTTTGGGCCCACAATAATCACGTGCAGCCCCGGGGCTCCGTAGGCCCGCTACGGATAAGTGTCATGCCTATTTTGGACACCAATTATTATACCCGAATCGAAGCCGTGATAGCAGTGAATGGACAAATAAATAACTTACAACATTCTTTTGAATGAAACCGAAAACCATTGATCTGTTGCCCATAAATGGAGGATTATTTAATGTTTGGCACAAGCCCGCCACACATTCCCAACCACTGCAACTGCTGATAGCCAGAATCAACAGTGGCGACCACCAGAAAAACGCCGAGCCAATGAAGCCCGATGAGTCCCGGAGAAACGATTCAACTGTCTTGGATCCCGCAACAAAATTAATCAGAAAAGTACAGCGGAGGCGGGCGGGATCGGGGCGGTTATTTAATGTTATGAAACTCGCATATTTTGTAGTGGCTAAGTCGAAAGCACATGTAAATACAGACCTAGGTTGCGTTCCAGTGCAAACCTCACGCCCCCCAGACGTACCGGGCGTCAGCAGTCGCAAGAAGATTCCCGGCCTCCGTAGGCGCGGGCGGTAAAGGAAATGTGACATCCCCCACCTAGAACTGGGCCCACGCGATGGATTACCATTACGACCCGTTCACAGAGTCCTCTCGGCCTGTGTTCCTGTAGTGATAGCTTATAAACATATAATAGGCTTTTTCCGTGGTTTTGATGGTAATTAGTCCGTCTGTTAGATTTTCAAAACATATTGGACACGTATTTTTTTACCATAGCATATCGATAAAAAATGATAAAGATGTAGCGCATCAGTTTCAGAGACGCTGGCGACGGCTGGTGACGTCACATCGCTGGTACAAATTCTACCATGCTAGTGACGTCACTTGTGTTGTCAACGCACTGTATCTTCATGTTTTGAATACGTGAAAAAAGAAAAAAAATACGTGTGCAATATTTATTGAATGGACTAATAAGATTTTTTCAGTAAAAATACCCTATTCAATGAAGTTTTGTTTTTTACATCCCATATCTTCGCAATGGACCGAAATGACAACAATTCTCTCAGTGAAATGAAAGTTTCAATTAAATTTTAAGTTTAAATTAATATGTTGGTCTGAAGGTTCTCACGCTACACAGGTGCTGTTAAAATATCACTATTTAAAGCCTTTTATCAGTTGTTTTACACGTGTATCCTCTGGACTAACTACACTCAAAAAGCCGTTAATGCTCTTCGCGTCCAGTACAACAATGCATTCAGGATGCTGTTGGGGCTGTCACGCTTCTGTAGTGCTTCAGGGATGTTCGTGGACGCCCAGACAGCTTCGCTGCAATCAGGCGCAAGCGAGCAGCATCCTTGTTGCGCAGGGTGCGTGCCAGTACCTCCAGTCACCTGAGTATCATTCCAACAAGCTGGATTGTCCTTTTATCATGTACTTCGAAGCCAGTGTTTACTAACTTAGTTATTAAGTTTTATGTTACTAACATCTTTGTATTTGTATTTTTGTACTAACATAGCCGGTAAGTTGTAATGATACTAAAATATTTGCTATGGAATTTATGTCTGAAATAAAAAATGGATTATGATTAAATTCAAAACTAGTATTTCAGCGTACTCTCTTGCTTTCGTAGATAATAAGGTACAACTGTGCCAGGGCTGTCTTCTTCTTCTTATCGTGTTTGCAGTAAGGTCTAACGACCCCACACACCCTAGTGTCAGAGATCCTAAACCGCCTCAAGGGCCTCTGGCATGGCTGTGAAATTGTCCGAAAGAGTCACCGCGGCCCTGGAACACAAAGAACATTTGGAGGAACACGACTTTTAGTCAATAAGAGTCAATCCCAACTCCACCCAGAACGCGAGAAATCATTTAATGATTTCAGAGAGTGCAGTACTCGATATTTGAGTACTGTTACCACGCTAATCATCAGGTACAACCAGCCTAATCTGTCGTCACATTCAACAATTTCAATAATATCAATCACAGCATGATATCGGCTGAAGCATTCAATAATCTCGTTATTAACAACTGTCGACTTTCTCGATATCAGTAATATTCTATGCATCAGTTACGCAATACTAATCAATTGCGTCACACCTCAAAGTATTCGTTTATCTACTAGATTAATGCGAAATATTTCCAAAATAAAGATAAGGGAATGAATAAGTACTACGAGTATGTACTTTTACATTTGTAGTAGAACGATATACACTATATTATTTATTACTAGCTGACTCGGCAAAAGTTGTTTTGCAAAAAAAAAGTAGCCTTCACTTATTCTCTTACCTACCGAATATACACACAAAACATGAATATCGGTCGAGCCGTTTCGGAGGAGTTCGGTAACAAACACCGTGACACGAAATTTTTATATATTATCAGGGCCGTCTTTAAGCTATTGGAGGCCCTGGGCACAGCGGGCACATTAGGATAATGGGACCCCAATGACTGGACTATTTTGCTAAAACGTCGACTATAGATGTTTATTGAAGAGCTACTTTCTAGTTTTGGGAAATGCTAAATCGCACATAATATTCTGGCAGATACTAGGGGGCCCCAATCGATCGCGGGGCCCTGGGCTCGTGCCCAGAGTGCCCAGTGGAGAAGAGGGAGTGGAGTATATTCGATTTATGTCGAACAGTGGTTTTAACAATAGATGTAACACAAAAATTAAATAATCATCATAAAGCCCAGAAAAAACAAATACTACATTCCAGATCGTTCGCAACACCCCCGACCCGTTGGTCCGTTTACTGCTTTATTACTATGTGTAAGTGTAGTATAATAACCAAAAGCCTCTAAATAAATAAAGATATAAAAAAAGTGGAATATAAAATAAGAGGATAGATATCGTTTACTATGCTTATGGTATTATCTTTTATCAGGTTTATCTATCTTTTTTTTACTATTGATAGGCACGCGTTTGACCACAACCTCACCTGCTGGTAAGCGATGATGCGGTCGAAGATGGAGCACGCTTGCCTAGAAGTAATCTATTCACTCTTGACTTAAAGACTCCCAGGACTTTCTATTTTGTTTGTTGAAATGAAAATAGAAAAAACGTTGTATATGTCTAGTCTATTCCCAAATAGCATGTACCACATAATTTAAGTATGGTGTTTTACTTTGCTTATGAAACTTATTTAATAGAAAAAGTGTGCAGAAATGTTCTTTGAGGTGCTTAGTAAGTAGGGAAATCATTAAATGACTCCTCCCGCTCTGGGTGGAGCAGAAGGGAGTGTCAGACTCTTACTGACTAAAACCCACCGTGTTCCTCCTAATGCCCGCCGCGTTCCAAGGCCGCGGTATTTTTTTCGAACACGTCACAGCATAACCCTTCCTTGCAGTATTGTCGGGTAATAAAAGCGAGTGTGTCGGATGTGTGGTACATACGTGAGGCTGACCGTGACAGACAGACTAGTGGTGAGTCAGATTGTCGACTAATCGAATAGATATTTTTTATTCGACACGTTCTTCTTACACATTTTATTTCGATGTATCGATACAAAAACAAAAAACGATTCTTTATATAGTTACAAAAACTATATGTTTACATCGATCAATTGTAATTATATGTTTATTATGAATCAATTCGCATTCACACGTTTTACATAACACTTAACCTCATCCTATAAAAAATTGCCGATGAAAAAATTGAGATTATCGTCTCGAATTATTTTTTAAATATTAAATCCTTACTAATATTATAAATGCGAAAGTAACTCTGTCTGTCTGTCGCGCTTTCACGCCCAAACAACTGAACCGATTTGAATGAAATTTGGTATACAGATAGTCTAGAGCCTGAGAAAGGACATAGACTACTTTTTATCCCGGGAGTAAGTTCCCTAGGGACCATGCGGGCGAAGCCGCTGGCAGAAGCTAGTGCAATATATATGGATAGTTGGTCAGCGAGTCGTCTTAGGGGCGGAGTTTCTTTCAAAAGCATCGATACAAGTATGTTTTTCGATACTTTTCACGCTTCCGACATCCCTAACCCGCGTAATATGTCCGTTGCATAACGCGCTCACTTTCTCCCAAAACGGTAAGTCACTGACCGACGCCTGCAGCCCCCCCCCCCACTCCCCCGATGCGCAGACGCCGGCGGCGCGCGCGCAGGCCGCAGGTCCGGCCGTCGGGCACGTTCAATGCCAGCGTAGCTGTCACAAGTGGCCATCATGGCCGGCCTGGGCGTTACACTCAAGTGTAAAGTGGGGAATCATAATTTTGGACGTGACTTGCAGGCAATATACTGTTGAATATTTCGTATACTGACCGTGTATATCGCATATCGTAGTGTATTATAGGAACATATCAGTTTACTGTATTAGGTATACTGTACCGGTGTGCTCAGCGCCGCAAACAGACAGAATCTTAGTAGCTAGGTTCAACGGAAAAATCCATATAGGGAGTTCCCCATAAGGTAATATTTTAAAGGTTATGCAGTCATGTTAGGTTTGCAAGAATTCAGGAGATAGAGTTAGAGAGATGAGATTGACCTACTTTGCTAGATTCACTTCACTATGTTATCTGTGTGATACATTGAGAATGCGAAACATTTCCTTATTACTTTCAGTGACATCGTGTTACAGGTTGGTTATCTCTTGATATCAGTAACGTGCTGGGCGTGTATGATATACATATAACAATCGTTGTGTAATCTCATATTTTTTTGGAAATCTATGTTTTCAAAATAATGTACTAGCAAATAGTTTTCGCGCTTACTATAAAAAACTTATATTTCAGACAGAGTCTATTATTTGGTTAGTATACAAAAACTTAGAAACTAGTGTTAGTACTTATAACTACTGGAAAAATGCAATTACATCCGACCTAATTTTAACATAATTATCTACCTACGCCACAGTCACATGTAGGCCTATCCAGTATCCCAGTATAGGGCTGTCCCACCTGTCCGCTATAGCGCTCAGGAAAAAAGAAATGAAAATAATAAATTTATTATGTTATGAGTACCGTCTTCCTCCGACGCGTGACGTGCTCTTTTACAGCCCTACCTACGGCTGAAGACATTTTTGATATCCGCACGTGAATTGTACGTAAATGAAAACAAGTTAGACAATAGTGCTTATGACCGGTATTGACTGCCCCACAAGTCCCGTGCTGGCACAAGTGACTGCCGAACATTCCTCGGTTCGATTCCGATGGGGCAGAAGTTGTTGTTGGGTGTTTCCTTTAGCAATTTCTCAGTAGCAGCCCGGATCTTGGATGTTGGTGGTGTGACAACCCCTCGTCCACCCCGTGCCTCCGAAACCTCGTAAAGCTGTTGGTCCTGTGACTGCTCGGTTCTGATCGGAGTACAGGAGCAGAGTGCACATCTGTTTGCACACACATTTGTACACTTGGCTAATCTCCGTTGAGATAAGCATTCCTGATCGGAATTGCACTTGCCATGTTGTCTCTGCACCACCATAAGGTCTACTGGTAGAAAATAACTAAGACATTAAGTCCACCTTTGTACAGTGTTTTTACTAGTGCATAATAGTAGATTATGCAACGAGGGGATAAAGCAGTGTCTCATGACACGGGCGTTATATTGAATTCCGAACGCAATGAAGGATTCGAGAGTTAATACAAGAATCCTGAGCGCAGTGAGGGATTCAAGCTAGCCTAAGGCAAAGACACCTTTGTCCCCGAGGAGGATACTCTACTTTTCACACCTTCTGCGAAAAAATTGTTCGCAAGTCATGAAGAGAGATGGGTTCCCGTCGGTTTTAAAGTTGAGTTCCAAATTCAAATCACATTATTGACCTCCGGGCATTAATATTGTACTGAATTTCTTTATGACCCGCCGAAATGTTAGGCAATAATGACTAACATTAGGTTGAGTTTACTTGACATATTGTGACGTTTTCGTGCAGGTGGTGGCAAACAAAAGCACACATATTGAATTCCATTTGTTTTGTGCGTATGCAAAACTGCTAGTATCATGTAACATTATGCTGAGCACATGCACAACTATACCATTATTGTAATAACGTTGCAACAACATCAAACCATTGCAGCGACAGGGAAAGTCGTGTGCGCACATTATATGAACAGCTCGTGGTTTCCATCCGCTACGTGTGGCTACACGGATACGAGTATGTGGTATTTACTTTTTGCTGGAGGTTTTGGTGAGTCCGATCTTCTCTAGCCGGAGATGAACGGTATCTAACTTTTGCGGTATCTCACTTAGTTTCTCTCTTTCTAAAGAATAATTTATATAACTATACAGGTATACAGCCAACAGTACTGTGGACGTTCCGATTAGGGCTTCTGGAACGTCTCGGGATCGATGTGAATAAAAAAGACTTTAAGCGATTTAAGAGATCATTATATTGAGCGGGTGCTCCCAAGAAAAACTTTTACAGAACTGTCATTAAAACAAATCAATCATTTTATGTCAATATTTGAACCTATTCTAAATTCCTAATTCTTCTAAAGCTTTTTTTATTATTAAATTGACAGAGGTTCCCGGAGGGTGAGCCATCCAAGGAGGTTGTATCACAGTACGGTCTATGTTTAGCTCTGAAGAAATTTAGTAGGTACTAGCGTTAGTCTGCGACCTCACCCGCGGTAATACAGATTTTGGAAAGAAAGTAGCTTGTAACCATCTCTGGTCCGAGAAGAGGTCTATCTAACCTCTTTGTAACAAACTCACTTTCGCATCTATATAAATAAAAATGAATTTATAATGTTAGCTAGGAAAAGTAGTCTTCTCCATTTACTTCTTTCAGGCATCGGATTTTCACACGGTGTGCTTTAAAAGATTGTGCAAATGCGGTGTGCTAGACTAGTAAAAGAAACATCCGTATTTAGTCACTGGTTAACTCATCAATATCCGAACAAACTCTTGCACCTAGAGCGCTCAAATGCAAAAACATGAGCCTTTCTTGGCAGTCGCGTTAAAAGGCTTATGAAGTCACGTCTACCTTCGATAATATTCTTAAAAACTCCTACGTATTATAGAGGTTCCATAAAAGTTAGTATATATAGATATATATTTTTATTTTGTAAAACACAGCATATAGGTCTTATAATTAATGATGAGGTTGCTACATGTCTGTAAAGTGCTAATTAATTATCTCCACACAAAAAATAGTATTCTGCAGACGCTTTTATCTCTATTTTGCTAATTATAAATTTGTAATCCCTCAACCACTAACGACACTATGTTCTCGGTAGTCCGCGGTACTTCAGTAGGTACTGACACATTATCGTATTACATAAGCCGTCAGTCGTCAGTCCTACTGACTGCGGCATGCAGCTAATGATTAATGATGTAATGGTACATAGTATGAACATCACCCTACGACCTCAGAGCGAGGGCGGTGTCAGTCAGATGTAATGAATTGGCAGTCAAGTGAGTTCTTTTGTAGGAAGGTAATTAAAGACAGATGAGAATGGAAGAAGATTTACATAATATCTCCTACTTATCAAATCTGTAGTAGTAAATGCAACCCTACTGGTCACTGACATCATTACCGAATGATTCATTCCAGTGAATCAAAATATTAATATTCGAAACAGCAATTAAATTGTAAAAAACTGCTCGGCAGTAGTTTCGTACAATACGAACGTGTACATTTAAATTCGACTATAAGCAATCCAATTTATAGGCGTCATAATGTATATACAGGGAAGCTGAAATCCTAACAAAAAGATCTACGATTATACCACATTGAAAGGGAAAACGCAATCAAACGATTCGAAGAAACATCGCTACAAGACAACTAACAGCAGTTCACCGTCATCAAGTCATATCCCTATCTCGTACCCCCCGCCGCCTTATTTGTCTCCGTTTGTCACGATAAAGCCCATATCCAGCCAATACCGGGTTTCTCCAACATTCCCGGGTCTGTACAACACTATAACTTTTAGTAGGTACCAATAGATTATGGCGATGTCGTTGAGATCATGCTGTGACCTGTGGTTCATCAAGTCATGAAGTTACGAAGACAGGGAGACAAGGCAAATAAAAATATTATTGTTTGTTGGCTCACATAAATACACGAGGCTGATTTTGGCGAAGACGATTGTGAAACGATTGAAAAACGTTATCGGAATGACACGTGATCAATCTCTTGCATTTTTCTTGCAATTTCCATAATGGCATTCGCTGATAGAAAGGCACTTTGTCTAGAGCATCTGGAAGGATCTGATGAAGGCCTTTGCCCAATCACCACCATTATCATAGCAGCCGATTGCCGTCTACTGCTGAACGTAAGCCTCCCTAAAGAGCGCCCAGTAGGCTAAATAAATTGAATTATGCCGTGTAGGTTTCATAAATAAGATAAATATTGAGCTCAGAAGTAAATTCGATTGTATAATCTTCGAAATCATCAATAACAATATCGCGTCGAAGCTCCAAAGTCTTGAGCATCGACGCCGAGTTGCTGGCCTGTCGGTTTTCTATCGGTTGCATTTCGGGGAGTGTGCGACGGAATTGCATGATTTAATTCCGCCAAGCCCGTTCCATCATCGGACCACAAGACGAAAGGCGATGCGCCGCCGGTACATGGTGGACATCCCATCCACACGCACAAAACGTTTTGGGAACACATTCATAGTGCTTACAGCTAAGGAGTGGAATTCCCTGCCAGAGTCTGTGTTTCCAGATATCTACAACCGGAAATCTTTAAGACAAGAGTGAATAGGTTGCTTCTAGGCAAAGGTGCTCCATCTTCGACCGCATCATCGCTTACCATCAGGTGAGATAGTGGTCAAACGTATGCCAATCTACAGTAAAAAAATAGTGTAAATAAAAGAGTATAATAATGTATGTAAGCTACTTCAGTTGTGTCAAGTATCATTGTTACGATTTACATTGCTCATTTGGGTATCAAATCAAAAATTGATTGGGAATCTTACGGATAGCCTATCTTATTTATAGATATAATCATAACGATAGCCCATCTTACTGATGATCTAACTAATAGCCAATCTTACTGATGGATAATAACCTTAATATTAGCCTATATCTTACTGATAGTCAATCTTATTGATGATCTTAGCGATAGTTTCATTTGCATAGATAAAACTGTTGACTCTCTTTTCCAATTAAAAAAAAATCATTAAATGACTGAACGAAGCTTTTTTTTATAGATCGGCTGGCGTTTGACCACAATCTGACCTCATGGAAAACTATTATGTGGTCGGCGATGGAGCACGCTTGCCTAGAAGTATCCTAGCTATTCACTCGTGATTTAAATAACCCCAGTTTGAAGCATCAGAAAACATAGACTTCGACGGGGAATTTCACTCCTTGTCTTGAGTGTGAGTCTTGTCTGTCTTAAGTGACACATCTTTAGCACTTTATCCACAGCCTGTGTGTGTTTATTGACTCATCTCCTTTCTTTCTTGACTCCTGGTCTCGAGTACTTTCCCGGCAACCGGTCTGCTGTCCGTCATTGTGCCGCAAACAGCGCGCTACCACGCCCGTGTCGTGTGCGCTCGTACTGTAACCGAAGTGTTATACGATACGATGATGTAAACGCCTTTGTCTGTCTCTTATTTATGTTATGGGCGTTAAGGAAAGTGATGCTGACAGGTTTCGTTTTCGGTTCTCCCTAAAAGCCCTCTTACGTCTTCACTGAGATTTACTAATATCTAGTAGATGGACTATCAAATTATGAATTGGTATACTTAATTTGATGGTGAACGGTATCTTTAAGATTATGAAGATTAGACGATGAAGTGAAGTTATATTTTTTTTTTACAGTTACGGCAAAACCAAGCAGAACTACTTACTTAAAGTTAGTTAATACCTAAATACTTTGGTCCTAAAAGTATACATAACATTATATCACCTTATCTTTTAGTACACTACATTGTCACTTGAATCTAAATACCATGTAATAATAGGCGAGCCCATGGCTGACCAATTCATTGAGACAACCCAGATGACCAATTCTATCTTTCTTACCTTGCAGTTTACTCCATGGATCCTACTTCTCACGTCGACAGTCTCAATCCTCGCTGTAGAGCCCAGCACATCACCAGACACTAATATCACCACTCTATACCCAGTCTTCAACAAAACTATCACCAGAAATGAAATCCATTCAAGAATCAGCGACACTGAAACCCGACCTAGTGATACAAACCCAAAACTTAATGAAACAAAAGCAAGACCAAATGATACAGAAAGCAAAGTTAACAATACTGAAACTGCTCCCAATAAAACAGAAACCAAATCCAAACCAGCAACACAATCATGGAAGATAGAATCTGGGTTCGCACCCTCGAATCTTACAGAAGATGAGAATAATACCACAGATGCTAAAGTAAGACAAGAGAAGAAGGAACTTTTGAAGGACTTCAAGCCGAGTCAACATTTAGGAAGCTTCTTTGACTATGACAGTGCTGAAGTTATTAAGCAACCATTTCTTGGATCAGTTGGGAAGAAGCCTGCGAGTGGTTTTATAAGGTAATGGCCATTTTTCTTCAGTAATGAGACTGTTAAAAATTCTTTAGACAGTTATTGACATTGTTGAAGCCCTTGCAGTGGTAGTGTCAAGATGCTGCTTTCTGTAGATGATTCTGAAAACATTTTAGTACCGTTGCATAATAAATCCGAAAATGAATTTATGTAATACTGCTGGTTTCGTAAAGCACTTCACAACTTTGTTTACCAATATCTTCTGTTTTACTTCCCAGCTCTATCAAAGACGACTATCCTCCCCACGCAGCCTACAACAAGATCCCCAAGGAGATATACTACACCCACCAGGAGTTCCCCTACAAGTTCGAAGACACCATCTACACGAAGACCAAGCCAGCGTGGACGGACTCCATGGAGTCCAAGCCGACAGTCGAGGTCCCCGTGAAGGTGCCTGCAGGGGGACTATATCAGTCACCAGACGCTTTTAAGGAGAGGCCACACAGTGATGAAGAGTATGGTCTGGAGTATCATGAGGATGAGAAGGAGCATGCCATTAAGAAACGGTTCGTTGGTTCTTAGTTTATTGTTTTAGTGTTCTATGTTAGTCTAACGTGGGTCACCGCCCAGTCAGATGGACCAATGACTTTAAAAGATGGCTCAAATAGACTGGTCGTGGTAAGCAGAGAGCCGGGTATTGGTACGCAGCTTACAAGAGTTACAAGAAGACTATGTCTAGATTAAGATTTGAGCGAATTGCTGAGGTAACCACTATTTTGTAATGCAGAGATAAAAGGCTATTTGAAGAAGTTCATGAAATAGAAGTCACTGATTTAAGTAATTACTGGTTTTCGATAATTTTGCTAAACTCGATAAGTGATTGGATCCAAGAAGCAGGCTTGTGTGGCCATACTTACAAGGCATCGTTAAAAATATCTTAGTCTTTAATTCCCAACAAAAAATCGAAATTCAAATACATGCATGTCAATCAGAACCGACATGTTTCTGACCCACCATGTACTTGTTTACAAGTTTTTACAACTTTTACCTCTCCATATCTCCGAAAGGGTGTAAACACATTCTTGAGTAAACACTTATTAAAAACAATGTAGGAAAGTGGAAAGCTGTTGGGGGCAATCTCAGTGTGGGGGCTTCAATAAGATTTACTCAGAAGTTCCATTCTGCTGCCCAATTATACCAACCATTCTTTCTTTCCATACTCTTATATGTACATATACATTTTGAACAGAGCCAGATTAAGTGTAGTTACAAAGTCTTCTGAACTCCTTCTTATTGCTGCCACTTGGGTGGATGTCCAAAGACAACCAACAATTAAATATAAGTAAACCTACTTCCACTAACTGAATCATAGTCTTTTGGAGCTTTTACACCGCGCTTCCCTGTTTCCTCTCCTCTATTCTTGTCCAGGATTTTCATAACTGCTTGGAGTGGAACTTTTGTATTTGTCTTGACAGTGTAGTCGACATAAGCATGACCTCTTTGTATGGCAAATATCCTTTCACCGACTGCACATTGGTTAACACACATTAATGGTTATTACTCATTTATATTAATATCACTCGAATTATAATAATGAAGGAGTGCGCATGAATGAATGTCTGTAAATTATTTATTCAAAACTTACTTGTGCCTGCGGCTTCGCCCGCATGAAAAGTGTTTTGTTATCTCTGAGGAACTTACCAACGGGATGGAAAGTTTCCAATTCAAGTCATGGTCTATTCGTGTTCCAAGAGTCCTCAATAACCGTTTAGCGGTTGAGACGTGAAAACGTAACAGACATACACTATCGCACTTATAATATTAGTGTCGATTCCAGAGAGAGGTAACGACGAGCTCCTTGAATTATTGAAATACTCTATGAGTTTGTGATAGTTGCGTTAGAGTGTGTTCAATTTGCACAGTTGTTGACAAGGTTGTACCAAGAGTTAAAAAAAAAAAAAAAAATTAAGAAAGAGAAAGAGTTAAGCTGTGTACCATTACAGTGTAAAAGCATACTCTATATACTAATATCCCATCACTTGCCATGAATGTCGTATGAGGAGACTAAGGACGCCAGAGAATGGGCAACAGCGTTCTCTGTAAAACTCAACACCGTACACTGCGATCGCCAACCCGCCTGCCAAGCGTGGCGATTATGGCAAACTCCCCCCTTTTGGGGGAGGCCTATGTCCAGCAGTGGACGTCTTTCGGCTGATATGATGATGATAATACTAATATACTCTAATTGATTAAATCGCTGTTGTTACGGAAAAAACCCACACATACTCAACTAGCTAAATTATCATTTTGATTGGGTCGAGTGGAAGAAATGACCGAGTTAGAAAATAAAGATTAGCAAAAAATACCTGTTTGTTGCTAATCTTTATATTCTTTTGTTACTGAACCCCTGCCGCAAGTACCTACATGAGGCTCCAACTGCCTATGTAAAAACTCCAAAGTTACGTAAAACATATAACACGTTACAATAAAGCACTCACGTCAACTCCCGTGAGAGAAAAGTAAACGAACATTAATACAAGACAAAATATTACCATTGCAGTCATTAGCAACCGCCGCCGTCGTAAAGATTGTGTCACCGACACAGAATCACACAAAAACGTGAAAACTTGCCCCCGTCGTCACCCGCGTGCCGTTGAGACACTGACAGCGGAGATATTGTGAGAAAATATATCACCGGGGAGTACTTACATGTTGAACAACACTGTTTGTGTTGTGTAAGTGTTGAAGAAAGGATTTAACAAATAAGTTATGGTGTCTTGATCTAGGCAAAGATGTGGATATGCTCATTTTAAAATAAAGAGCCTATCTCATAGAATTTCAGTAAAAGGTCTTCAAAGTCTACTTTAGAATGACGACTTGTCTAAACTCGCGTTATGATATGTTCGTAATTTCTTTCAGAATCAGAATCAGAATGTTTATTTGCTCAAAATGTAGGTACAATATACAACACATAGATCAGCCACATTTTACCTTTTGGTTGGCACTCTACCTCCCAATTCAGAAAACGGAATTCAGAATGAGAATCGAACAGAAAATGGTTTTAGAAATAAATAGGCACACAAATGCCTGAACAAAGCTAATGTATTAATTAATATTAAAAACAATGTTAACAAAAAAAATACTTTATTGCAAATAACGGGAGCCCTCAGCCCTTTTTAATTTTTATTTATTTTTTGTTGTTAAAGCGGCCATAGAAATACACACTATGTGAAAATTTCAACAATCTACCTGTTACGGTTCTACTATCGATATTTTATTTAAATAACAAACTATATACACTAAAAATCTAAATAAAACTCCTAACTATAATATGGCGTCAAAAAATTCGTCCGCATCGCGCATTGCCAAGTTGTATGGCAATGCTTATCCTCTGTCCGAGGTTTTTAGCTACACTGGCGGACAAGATAGATGGACCGTTTATCAGGCTCTGGGCTGGCAGGCATGTGCGTTCACATGTGCATGCAGCCAATTAATGTATTTTTTTTTTGTGTATTTTTATTATTTTGTTTTTTACTAACATAGACTAAGTTCATACTAACACTATATGGATCTCTTGGTCTGAAATAAAATTTTTGAATTTGAATTGAATTTGAAAAGCCAGCCCTTGGGTCGCGTGAAGTGTCAACTAAACGTGTGCACATGGACCCCACGGTCACGAGTTTCAACCCCAAACGTCTCAAAAATTGCAAATAATTATATTTGCAATTTAGCAATTTCATTTTGTGAATGAAAACAATAATCCTCGCAAGCAAACCCACAGATCAAACCTAACTCATCTCCAATTTAGCCACCGAACACATTCATCAAAAGAAGATACAATCGCAATGATGGATAGATATCATAAACGCTAATAAAGATGGATGCGCGTACGCAGCGATAGTGGATCTAAGACCACCGCGTGCGCACTGCCCGACGATTTATTTGAATATAATGTTATGTGACTATAGTATGTTGCAGGACTTGTATGTGGTTGTAGATGCTAGATCTACTTTCTTTTTAAATGCTTTGTGTTCGTTGGGAGGTCTCCCATGTCTCGGTATTAAATATTGCTGTAATGACCACTCTGGTTGCACGCTCGTAGAATATTGTCTGCAACTATTTAATTATTTATTTTGTTTTTATACGCTTTTGTCCATATGATTATAGATTAATTGATATTAATTACAGATTATACTTTAAGGAAAGAAAAACTATTTATGCGTTATTGATTGAAGATGTTTACCGGAGGAGCTTGTGGCTAAATTACAATAACCCTAATCTCTTCGTAGTTATAATGAACAGGCTCCTTCTGGGTAAGCTCGCTCCATCGTAGACTTTGTCTCTGTCATCTCTGACCTAGACTAGAGTCAAGAGCAAACCACAAATAAAAAATAAAACAGTCGCACGGTTAAGCAGCGTGTGCGAGGTCAGTCCGTGGCTGGGTGACCGTCCTTAACATACCGAGACTCCTCCATAAGTCAAAAAGTCTCGGCTACCGTTTGGTAGATCTTTGAGAGTCGTTACTGACCGCTCTAGGCAATTGCTCCATGTAAAATACTGACATTCAGCTACATCCAGTTAGACTACATACCACTGCAATGCTTACCTACATTGTAGTTGGTACATGTAGTTTAACAGGATTAAGGGAAATTTAGATTAAAAAAGATTTAGAAAGTTCTTTTAATACTTTTTACGTCGACATAGGCAGTCTTGTTCAACCCTCTTCTGAACAATCATTTTCCCGTCTATACCATGCCTTTTAAGTACTACTTACCTATCCCTTACTTACATAAACAGTTGTATTGTTTCAGCGTGAACCCGTGGGCGAACCTGCTGCGGCTGGTGACAGCGTTTATCCCGGTGGGGCTCATCATCTCCGCACTCACGCCCAGCATCGTCACCATACACAACGTGGATGATAACACGTCAGTATATCACTTTACTCACCTCTTCACGACAATACATACGGCTCGAAGATGCACCACCGGTTCACGGTGGACATACCGCCGATACGCACACCGCAAACGCAAAATCACTACCAATGAGGAAACGTTTTGGGAATACTTCCGTTGTGCGTACAGCTAAGGTGTGGAATTCCCAGTTGAGGGTCTTCGTTTCCTGATAGCTACAACGTGGGGGTATGACATATGTCAAGGGTGCTCCCTCGTAGACCACATCATCGCTTACCATCTAATAAGATAGTGGTGAGTTGCCAATAATAATAATGAAAAAGCAGAGGCTCTGGACCCGGGCCTCGCTTTTTGGTGGCTTTTTACACATGGTCAATAAATGCGTAATATTTTGGACTTCTGAAAATCACTGTCACTGATAGCATTTGGTCAAGAACCGCAGAAACAAAGCGGGGTGTTTTTTCTTCGCTTAGAAGCAAACGTTTCCTGCCGACAACAAGGATTTCTTTGGTTTGATTATCTTCTAATACGAAGTGAAATAATTATTCGAGATAAATTCAATCCACCGCTACCAACTCAAGCATCGACTTTAGCTTTGGGTATTTTGCGTCGTGTTTTAAGTAACGGTGATGATGTTATACAAAAAGGCCCGAGAAGAAAACGGGTAAAAAATGGGTTGCAATGGACTTTAAATTTTGCTAAATATGGGTAATATAGAGTTTGTTGTTATCGACAAACAACAAACTCTATATAACACTATCTCGAATTTCGAGTTCAAATATAGTTGATTACATATTATCATAATGTTATCATAACACGGTCATTTCACAATAATTATAATACAAATATTATTTCATTGAAGATAAAAAAATTGGAAACAGGAACTGATATTAGTTAGGTCAATAACCTGATATTTAATATTTCACAATACTGCGACAGTTTAAATGCTAGTTATGCCATGTTATTAAACATAATTATGTCAAGTGACAGACACTAATCTGTATAGTCCTCACATGATCGATCTGACCAAAATTAAGTCTGGACTAAAGAAATTGTGACTTTTATGAGTTCTGTTCGGTGTTTCTTCTCAGAGTAGCCTAATAAGAACACCGGCCTGATCTAGTTTTGAACGTTATTTTCTTTTTATTTGAAACAATTTACAGACGGAATGAAATAACTTGTTATTTAAAAAAACAAAAAGAAAACATTTTTTATTAGACAGCAATTCCTGCAGTCAAAAGTCCGAAAATACTGAGTCGCGGACGAGCTGTGCACCTGAATCGGATGCTGGGTTTCCTAGAACACACGATACCTCGCGAGCAACAAACAAAGATGTTCAATAAAATGGAAGAGTATTAAGAAATGTTGTTTGTCAACAAACAAGCAATAATAACACCTCTATTTTGGATTTGAAGCATCTCTAAGAAAGTGCACTGCAGTTTCTTGTCGTAGTTTACAAGGAATAGCAGACTTATTCATGTAAACGGTAAAACAAGAAAACATTTTACTCTCTGTCACTCAAAAATAGCAAATTTAACAAAAACGAGCGACGTGTATCATACAAAATAACAATTAACTACAGACCATGCTCGCAGAGCCAAAATCCGTGTAGGCTCAGTTACATTACACGACGATGGGCCGCGCGCAAGCACCGCGGATGTATCGCGCTCGTGGCACGCGATTAGCTTGCACGCAGCACGCGACGTGCGCATTCAAACGCGTGCAGTCGGAGTCCAGTACGATTGATGACATGAGAAATGTCAGCCTAAGAAGTAAAGACAGGGGAACGGCATTAGAGCTCATGTAGGACATTAGTGGGAAATTTAAATTATGCCTAAACTCATGTAGATTTATTCCGTACGTTGTGTCGTTCTGTATGTTGCCAGGTAGAGTAAAACCTACGAAATAATTACAGAATTGAAGTTTATTGTGTTTTAATATAACAGCCAGAGTGTGCGTGTGAGTATGTGTGTGCGAGTGTGCGTGTGTGTGTGTGTGTGTGTGTGTGTGTGTGTGTGTGAGCGTGTGCGTGTGTGTGTGTGTGTGTGTGAGCAGTGTGTTTTACATAATACAAGAAGACTAGAGGCCACAACTCAAACCCTTCCTTGACATTTATTATCAAAAAGAAAATACAAAAAGAACTTTGACAATAATAAATAAAGACTGCTTCACCTGTAGCATAAATTTTCCAATGGTGTGGATTAATATTATGAAATTCACTTACGCAAATTATCAAGCTTAATGTGAGGCAATACATTAAAAACTGGCCAAGTGCGAGTCGGACTCGCGTGCAAAGGGTTCCGAAAGAATTGAATTTTTTTAACATGTTATTTTAACACTACAGACTGTCAGTTCTATAGTTACAATTAGTTCTATAGTTTTCCTGTAATCTTTAGGTAAAGATCTATTATCTCCATTTTTTTCAAAACTTTAGGCTTAGTTGTAAGGGGGAATAAGGGGATAAGGGGGGAAATGGTCATTTTTCATCTAATTTCCTGAATAACTTCTAAACCATTTATTTTAAAACTATGAAAAAATATAATTAAAACCCTCACAGTAAGCCCTTTCATTTGATATGTGACACAATATTGTTCAAAAAGCTTTTTTTTTAATTTTCTAGTTTGACCCCCAAAAGTGACCCCCATAATAAAAATTTAATGATTTACGTAACGCGTCTGTATTTGGGTCATAGAAGTCCATATGTGTACCAAATTACAACAGAATCGGTCTAGTGGATCCGGAGAATACTGGCTGTGACAGACGGACAGACAGACAGACACCCGAGTGATCCTATAAGGGTTCCGTTTTTTTTTCGGAACCCTAAATAAACAATTCAACAAACTAACCGTAGCATGTTCTTCGTAAAAATATAAAAGAGTGCAATAACTAAATAAACATGGGTCGTCGAATCTTACGCTACGGCCACCATTACTGGGAAGCCCACAGCTCATGTTCGGGAAACATACGAGTGCGTCTTACCCAACAGTTTTTACCATCGCATGCGCACACGTCTTTACTTAGCACTTGACCAACCCGAGGTTTTTGTTGTTCACATTAAGGGAATAAAAGAAACAAACAGAACGCGTTGCTGCTTATCATAGAAAGTTTTAAGTTTTATGTGTGAGGAACTGGCTGCGCCTGCGCCGATGCTAATCGTAGCGGTTGGCGCGCAGTGTCGGGATTTTACGCGGATTTCTTGTTTTATTGACAAATGATTAGTGGTAGTTAGATTTGTAGGCTCTATTGGAAATATTGACAGCTAATAATTCACTGTAGGGTAATTGTTTCCGTCTATTCTGAAGTAATTTCTTGAGGAGGGAAATAAATCAGGGCTATCCAAGAGCTCACTGGTTTGGCGATTTTGTCAAAGACTAGAAACTACCCAATGCGGAAAGTGACCGGGAAGTATGTCAGAAAAAGAATGAAGAGATGATGATAATGAGAGAGGCAAATGAAGAGTTAGGATAGAAAGCATTATTCCTAGCTATACTTAATAAATAGAAGTTACAGTGGTTGGGAATGTGTGGCGGGCTTGTATACCTAATACATGTAACGGTGTTTTTGATAGGCACGACTTCAAACCTGTTGAGAAGTTTAATTTCATCGAGTACTTTATTAACAAGGGATTAGTTGCTATAAATTTATAAAGAATAAAATTAATTTGTCATTTTAATTTGAATATCTACTCCTTAATGAGTGTAAAAAATATTGAATTAACCATCGCCATCAGTCAATCGGCACGTCCAATGGCGCGTGTCAGTCGGTCAGTCCGCCAGAGCCACGCACGGCGGCGGCGCGCATGCGCGGAAGACGCGTCCGTGTGTTGCGCAACTGTTAGTGGGTAAATGTGCATGCAGTGTACTGGGGAAACTTTTGTATTGATAGAAGTGCATTAGATAGTCTATCCTTTAAGGCCCTTTTTATAAATGAAACTGATTATATATAAAACAAGCAAAGCTATTTTGTTTATGGAATAACCTGTACAAGTTATCTTCTTTATAGATTATAAGGTGTTACTATGGGATCCTTATCGCTAAGGGCGATCTTAAACATAAACAAATCTGCAACCACGACACGAATTTCATATGGCCATTATTTTCCTTATGACAGAAATTTACTCTACCCGTGAATAACCATATCATATGCGTATACTATAGTATCAGTATCAAGTATCAATACTTCAAATAATTATTTAACCTCCGGATTTCTAACATCATATGCACAATTCAGAAGATACTTTAAAATACAAACTTTTCTTGTTCCAGACACCCGTCATCCCTGCCGTACCGTCGCTCAGATCAGGGCATGTCGGGCATGTCGGGCATGTCGGATGTGGCGCCGATCAGCGAGCGATGTCGACGACGACTGCTGTGCGAACTGCACTCCGAGAAGAACTATGTGCCGTGAGTATCACTTGGACGATGATGGGTGGATGGGTAGACCACGGCCAAAAGCTGGTCTCGTATCTTATTTAGAAATTCTCTTTGCCTATAGAAGATTTCTAGGAATCCATTTGCAACAGCAAATTCACGTCGTCCATCGTTGCGTTGTCGTAGATCACGATGTTTATTCTAATTCATTTGTCAGTTATTTAACTCAACCTAAGTGGGATGGCTGATTTATTATTATTACATTTATTATTTATTTATTTATTTATTTTCACATATGGCTAACACAATTAATAAACTAAGCCCCACAAAACCGTAGTTTAGGTGCATAGAAGTTCCGGCTTAACTGCTAGATAATTTCACACATATTCTGTAACGTGTTTAAATGTTATCTAACAGGCCCTAAGTATAGTCAAAACTATCTAAACTGTTAAAACTAATCTCAGCTCTGTGGAGCTAAGCACCAAACAAACATACAAAATAAATCAAGAGTAAGCTCTCAACCGTCAAAGACCTGCAAGGTGAGGGGTTAGCTCCACAAACACTTTCTCCGAGAACACGCGAAGCCAGGAAACTATCGCTGAGTTACAACACTGACAAACCCGTTAGGACTTATTCTAGCTGCTGTTATATCATATTGTAATGATGATGTGTTGATGGAATGCGGTGAAAGAATGACGACATTTTTACTGGCGGTGCATGCTGAGTAGTCCTTGTGTCGGGATTGTTAATTGGGTAATCAATTATATAAGTGCGATTTTAGCTTTTCATTTTGTTAATTTGCGATAGTTTAGGCTCAAAACAACGAAGATCTGTAGTTAGTAATTTTGGATTTTAGTGGAGTCTATGAGAAAGAGAAGAAAAGATGGATGGATTGTGTGAGGATCGATATGAAAGAAAAGGGAGGCAGTGATAGGGTGACGGCTGATAGGACAGAATGGAAGTAAAAAACGTGTTGCGCCGACCCCAAATAAGGGTAGGAAGATGATGAATGGAGTCTATGAGAGTTTTAGTTAAAATGAACATTAGTTGTTACTAATGTGCATTTTTTATTTCCCCTATTGGGGAAATGTATGTATGGTACATCTACTATACATACATTTCCCCAATAGGCCCCATTCCCATTTTCTAGGCAGATTGATGAATCTGCCTAGAAATATCTCAACTATGATGGGGTCGACTTCCAGTCTGCTGGACGCAGATGAATACCAGTATTTACTGACCTCTACATCACAGTAACTTGGTCACACGGTAACCCTTGGCAAGACCGGTTTCAGATTTGGTAGTTACTAATTGTAAAGACTGTCAAAGATTTACCAATTACAGCTTGAACCTCGTTATGGATCCAACCATGGACAGAACTTGTCAAGCGACTCCTTACCTTAAAATCAACCAGCTATAATTATTAAGCTACAAGCTTCACAATTTAAGACGTATTTAATTCGATTATTTCAGCCCACAAACAGTCCCTCGTCGCACCATGAAGCACTGCTACAAGATCCACTGCGAGGACACGGAGGCGCTGTGGAGGATGCTGCGCTGGCTGTTCACCTACAACCAGGAGCCGGGGGCTAGAGACCAGAGGGGACGGCTTCTCACTTAGTTTTAGTATTTAGTGAATTTAAAGTTTTGTGAAATGTGTTGTTCGCGCGTTTATGTCTTTTGTATGAAAGGTTTTTTGAGGGGGTTTGTTCCCGAATATTCTACTGATATTATGTATTTAAAATGAAGGTGTTTTTATGGATTTTAATTAAATAATTTTAGTTTCTTACTTGAACGTTTTCTGTTACTATGACTATTATAATCAGAAAGTGGAAAAGTATTGATGATTAGATTTGATGAGTTCTTTTGTAGATGATCAACTAATGAGGTCCATCGACATTTATGATGATGTATTACTGAACTAGAATTTAAATTGATATTAGAAATTCGCTCAAAGCTTGTTATATGCTAAGCCTTAAAGGATTATATTTTTACGAGGCATTTAATAACAAATAATAAAGTGAAACTAGAAAACTAGTGATGTACTGAAATTACAGCTATCATAGCAAGAGTCAATTAAAAACACTAATTAAGTAATAATTACTACATTTTATTTATTTTACAACCCGTTACTAATTTAATGTATTTTCATTTAATAGCTGCTAATAGTGGTGTCGTTTTCAATTACACCGACCGGATGTCGGCTCGCCTGACAGTTGGCAGTGTTCACATCCGGTCAAGTAAACGACGTCGGAGTATTTACTGCATTTGCACTTAATTGTAATTGATTTAAGGATCTATAAATGTCTGATCTAATAGAGAATAACGGTAACTTGGATCCTTATCTGTTGACTTTCCCGGCAGTATTCATTCATATGCAGTTCCCTGTTAATAGGTGAAACTAGATTGCGGTAGATTGAGACGATAATGTTTCAAAGTGTAACTGTTTTTAAGTCTTAATCAACCGACAAATAATTACCGATCGTTGACCAAATTGTAAAACAGAATGCAAGATAACTTCCACGCCTTCGAACGAAGGCAAGGATCAGTAGTGCTGTTCTGTAACAACATTTTCGAGTCTCGACAGCGGAATCCGAGGTGAGTATAAACATAAGACCTTTATGTTGTGTGCAATAAAGTTCACTTTGTGAGTTTTGTCACTCAGGTGAAGCTCGATATCGAAATGGTTACTTACAGAATAGACTAGCTGATCGGTCGATGTCATCGATCGAGGGCAACTAGCCCATTACTAACCTATACAAATGTGAATACTTTGCTATTGTTAGTTGAATAGTTTAGCTCTTTAAAGTTTTAAATTGAGCTGCACGACCACTGACAAATGCTTCAACTGTAATCTGTGTGAGACTTTCCTCAAAAGACCGCCTCAGACTTTTATGTACATGGTTCTCATATAATTTGACCAGAAGCTCTAGACAAGTGACATTCTTGAAGCGGTAGCGTGGCGAAGGCGATTGTCAAAACGTCAAAAATGTTATGGGATTGACAAAAGCTGTCGAAAAGTCACGTGATCAATCCCTTACATTTTGGAATTTCGACAATCGCAGTCGCTAATAGAATTGCATTTTGTCTAGGGCCCCTGTAAGGGTTATATGGATGTTAAAAAAGACTAACCTGTGAGTTTATTTCGGACTTCCTTTCAGGGTAGTCTAAACTAGGAAACACCGGCCTCATTAAGTTTAAACTGACCAAGAAAGATTGATGAGTAGTTTTACCTAATTTACTAACAAATAAAATTTATCATTTACTTGCACTTTGGTCAACCCGTGGTCAAGCAATTCCGGAAAATACTAAACAATGAAAAATCACAAACATTTCTTAGGAAAGTTACAACACCAATTCGTCACTTGTTACTTTATTACAAGTTCCGTTTAACTAAAGTACCTACATATACGAACCGTGGTAGGTAGGTACCGCGTGTTCACTTTCATTCATAATTACAGTGAGTCAAGCTATTTACATAAAGCTAATTACAACAAAATAACAACAGCGCCACGTTTCTCTCAGCTGACTCATGTAACCGCAGGATTAATCGGTAACAACTCATTTCATAACATGGCTTTTACAAATGACTTGACCAAAGAAAATGTATTTGGAACAAACGACATGACGTTTATCAGGAAAACAATCGACTTTCAGAAGAAAGCTTTTGTTTCTTCCTCTTGTCGAGTCGATGTTTAACTGTTTCTATGATTTGAGTCCAGGGGGGCTAAAAAGTCACTTTAAGAGATTCATAATATAATATTAATCACACAACAATCTGTCAAATTGCATTTTCATCTGAGTGTAAGAAGACATTGACGGAATGGCTCTTCACACTTAATTATGATGCCGTGGAAGACATTTTGGCGACTCTGGGTTGAACGTCATACATATGGACACACACACACTCCAACACACCCCCATTCATACACACACATACTCCGGCACACCTCCACTCTCATTCACACATACACACGCCCACTCACACACACAACCACTCATACACACACACATACACACAAAATATACATTCACACACTCATAAACACACGTATAAACACACATTTATACAAAACACACTCTAGTTTTCGCACGCTGCCATAAACACGATTTTCATTTTTCTTTTTATTGGTTTTATAAAAAAATGTGTAACTTCTATCTAATTAGCACAACGAAACAATTGTTAACTAATCGAGGAAGAGCGAGGTTCATCCCATCAAAAGTATCTTCGGGTTACTTTCTGGGAAGCCCCGGCAACTTAATTGTATAGATTTAAGATAATAAACACATTTTTTTTCATCTTTATCGCTAACGAATTAAGTTCAAAGCTGATTGGGAAAATTTGACAGTGACGGGTAGCGTGATTTGCTTTCTGATTCTGCTAAAGTGGCCATTTTAGACCCGCTGTAGATGGCTAAGCGTCAGCGACGGTCATTTCTTCCTCAAAAGTGCAGATTTACGGGCATTTGGACGATTGCAGCGTAAGGGATATGCTCTTGTCAGGACATCGAATTTACGTTGGGTAAACGGGTCAGAAAAACCCCAATTTATCAAGTTGTGGTTGAAAAGATATTTTTGGTACATAATCTTATTTTGTTATTCCCTTTGAGGTGGTTTATCACCCAAGGACTATTGTTTAACTTGAAATAATAACGATAACAGTAATGGAATGCAGACAGTATACAGTAATGGTGGCTTTGCAGGTTTAAAAGAAAACTAGTCATATTACGAGAGATATGAGGCATCTTCAAATTCCGCCAAAAAATCCGGTTCGCATCCTTCCGCATTCAGCTCATTCAGGTCCGATTTAGGCTGCGCATCCACCGGCGCATTATATCACAACACACACATTCCGCAAGTGAAACCTCCGCATTATGTGATGTTTACATAGGCACAGATAGCCATAGCGTTATGTGCTAAATAATTCGCATTATGTATGTGGCCGGTATTTGAAAGCGAATGGCTGGAGATAAGACCACAAAGTTTATGTATTTTGTGGTTTAGTTTAGTAGCTGTTATAGACTTAAGTATGACTTTGAGCTGATATTGTGGCGCTTTAATCTAGATTTGTATCATAAGCCTATCAGTCCAGTGCAGCTAGGGATGGCGAACCAACGACACGCGTGACAACGAACAGACGACATACGCTAAAAATGTAATTTGGGATCGCCAATCTATTGATGTTGATCATTTTTTTTATTTGCAACAGCAAAAATCACTATTATTTTTCATTATTATTGTTCTTTTTTGTCCTAGACCTTATAGAGTTTTTGAGCAACCATATTCAGGTCCAAAAGATGTTGCTAGCTGAACAGATGCGGCTTGCTGAGACAGCATCGAGAATATGTGTGAAAAGTTTCAGATCCGAGCCCTGTGAGGCCAGGCTTTTGAACGTAATCTTCAAAGCCATTCACTTAAATTTGATCTTATGCATCTTGACGCAACATAACATAAATAGGCAACTATGAAAAAGAAATAGTGAGCTCTCTATAACTGACTTCTTTGATGGCACGCTATGGCCACACAAATGTCGATTTTCATAAAAATACCACCATCACCCCTAAAAGTTTCACCATCCTTGGTCTAGTGTTACCAATAAGGATATAAGTTCAGCTAAAGTCGCGCCACTAGCGTCCACATCCGGTGCTAGGGTGACACGGAAATGGCGGGTTATTAAGATTTAAATATCTACAGTAGTCGCTGTATCGTAAGTGGTTTAGATAAGATTGACGTCTGAATAATATCATCATTATGCAGAACGGTTCATATTTCCATATCGTCAATTCAATTCAAAATTATAATGTCCGGACTTGCTCAAAGAACCTATTGTAATTGAATCTTCTAAACGTTTATTATGATTATGGAAAAGAAAGCTCGATTTTATTATGTGTTACTATAATTATGGCGTTAGTGCCCTGACGATTCGTATACGTTTCGTATTCGATTTTTTATGAATAAAAACTAATCCGAATATTTTCCTTAGCACGAATACAAGTGAGTGCGCAAACGCTCTAAAAGCAGGAATAAAAGGTTATAACCAAAAAGCAATAATTCTCGTACATATTTAAAAGACGTTCTAATTCACCATATTATTGCAGCAGCTATCAATGTCAAAATGTAGAAAAAATACAGGGGTTTTTGACTGCAACTGCAATGCGAATGTTCCTAAAAATACGAAATGAATTGCATATTGCGGAAACTTAATGCACCGAGGGGATAAATCAGTGTCTTATGTCACGGGCGTCATAATGAATCCCGAACCTAATGAAGGAATCGAAAGTTAACTCCCGAGCAAAGCGAGAGAGTTTAGAGTTTAATTCACGAGCGAAGCGAGGGACTCACGTTGAGGCCGTATCTCTGAAATAAATGATTGCTCGAAAGCACCAATTTCACCTCCCGGCACCGCGCAGTCCCCGCATGCTTCCACACGGAAAGTTCGAAATATCGAACCTAGCGTCACAACACCAAATTAATTCAAACCGCCAACTGATTCAGTTTTGCTCGCTCGCAAACTTCCTAAATTCCTTCTGTCAAAATAATAACACAAATCAGCACTCTTCTAAACAGCGATTTTAGACGTAGATAAAATACAATAAAATAAAATATTGAACGCAGAAAAATAAATATTTGTTTTAATTTTTATTTTTTATAGTCGTTGGTAAATTATATCAAGATTTGTATGGCTTCAAATTATTTTGAAAATTACTAATTCAGTTGACAATTTAAGAACATGGCCATAATTGTGCGATACAGATAGCACTAGAGACTTTTGAGCATACGGAAGGTATGGAGCAGACCAGTTATATAAAAAAAAATATATTTTAATAATAATTGAAATACATTATGAACGCGAATGAAATGATAAGTAGTCAATTTTTTTTTTCGCGAGGCTTTACTCACGTAGCCTTTTTACAGAAACCGTGCATTTTCTGGCGGTGGTTTTGCACCAGTGAAAAATAAATCGTACATCCTATTAACATATATTTTAAACTCTTTACCATATTAATTTAGTTCAAAACCTACTTAACTAAATGTAATGCAATGACCCTTTCAGTAAAAGTTCCATCAGAGCGCCATGACATGAGCGCCGCTGCTATTATATGTGGCACTCCAAATCCGGGGTTGTAGTATAACCCTGGTCCCATCCTCAGGCCCATGTTGCTAAGCAATAGTTTCATCCTAGTTGTTGTTTCATCCACGGAACATCTTCAAGACTTATAGCAAATCATGGAAAAACACTCAGAATTTAGAAAATCTTTGTATTTGTCTTCGTAAACTATACCTACCAAGGCTTTTGACAGGTTGGAAAGGGCTCATACCGTACGTATCAAAATTTGTTCGATATTTTAATGTATGTATTTTTAACGTGAATATAAATAATGAGTGAATTAAATGTTCAAAACTAACCCATTTTTACACGTAGGTTTTTTTAATCTTCGATGTTCAAATATGTACCCATATTTAGAACATTCGATACTCTGTTTTTCGATATTTGGATCTTTCGATCTAAGTCTTGTAGATATTTAGATTTTAGATAAATTGGACGTAGGTTATTTAACCATTCGATAATATAAACTTTCGATATTTTCATTTTCAGTTTTATGGTTGTTTGATATTTCGATATTCAAATACGTCTCCATTTTATTTTTACAAAAATATTTCTGTTGTACGAGATGAAGTAAGGCTGGAATGATGAGGGGTAAAGACTCACAACATATCAGGAGGCCAGAATTATGATAAAGTAAAATTGTGCTAACAACTATTACAACATAATACTGATTTAGATTTATAACATTAGTAGGATTACATACTTTTCATTTATTTCTGGAACTTCTAAAACCCCGCAGACAAGTCGGGGTAAAAAGCTAGTATTTACTTAACACATTTTTTTTACAATACAAACGCGACTCCTTTATCATCCCTAGGCTTGTTGCCTTTGACATTTAACACATTCTTGACACATTGATGTCTGACGTATTTCAATCATAAAATGAAAACATTTATTTTAGCGTGTGTCTTGAGTTAAAATGTGTGTGTAAAGCTATTTAAACAGATACTCCAATGTAGAAAATAAAATGTTTACCTAATATTGCTTTGTGAGATGGAAAGACTGAAGGATCCAGTGCGTACATACAAGTAAAGGTGATGAATTGGTGACGTTATTTTCTTCAAGCCGTTGCTATCATTTCCTGGAAAACGAGTCTATTGTCGCTTTCAGGTAGGAACTCCCAACGATGTTACACTTTATTTAGTTTTGCTCTTTTATTTCATATCAATTTTATACAATATTCAAAAGTTAGCGCGGTTAAAAAAATATTGCGTTTTATATTGTTCATGGTCATAATAATACACATTCACATGGTGCAGACATCTTTTAACACTAAATTTAATTTTAAACGGCTAAACTAGTAGCATTTACTGCAAAAAAAAACATAAACTACGACAATCTGACAGCTCCGATTTGCAAAAAGTAACTCATGTCCTGCCTGCAAGAGCTCCACGGAGCATCTGAAGAACTAAACAAATGAGGGAGATGCAATACTTTTACAAGGCAAAAGATGAGTTGAGGATACTAAGAGTTTAGTTCGGAATAAAAAATCGTAAGTGCCAAAATAAATTTTCGTATTTGATAACATACAAGTTTTATTAAATCGAAATCTGTTCAGTTAAAACCTCGATAAGGCTATTTTATATGTATTAAAATAATTTTCATAGGATCAATCCAAAAAAAAGTAAAAAGATATTTCGAACTTGGTGTTTTTTTTCTATCGTGAAAATTTCTTCGTATCGTGTATTCCTTCAGTTGGATACTAGATTATATGGTCAAAACGCATATACCGTAATCTCACATACCTAACAAGATACGCTAAAACGAAAAACGGCCTTATACTGACCTGAATGCAGCGAGGGATTCAAGCAAGCCCAAGGCAAAGACACCTTAATTCCTGAGGAGCTACTCTACTTTTCACACCTACCGCGAGAACATTGTTCGCAAGTCAGGAAGAGCTGTTCTCGTCGGCCTTCAAGTTGAGTTCCAAATTCAAATCACATTATTGACCTCCAGGCAATAAAATTATACTGAATTTCATTATAACCCGCTGGGCAATAATCACTTACTTTAGGATGAATTTGCATGACATATAATCTGACGATTTTGTGGTCTGAAACGTTATATTATTCAACCGACAAACAGCAAGATATTCACAGCCTTTCATTCAGCTGCGTCACTCGAATGGAAACCATCGTCATCGGTAAGCGATGAATTATTTAATTAAAGACAATTAACGAGATGACGCGAGTGAAATATTACTAAAGTATAGATATGTGCGAAGTAAAAGTGATTGTAGGAAACACTCTCTCATTACAGCAATAATGGAATACAATGAACCAATAACCGGATAACTACATGTTAAACCAATGTCTAGCCCAATATTTAGTACCAACTTGGTTGGTAAATATGAAATATCCATCGACGGTTTACTGTTATTGTTAACCGACTTCCAGAAAGGAGGAGGTTTTCAATTCGGTGGGTATTTTTTTATGTATATACACCGATTACTGCGAAATTTCTGGTCCGATATCTGTGATTCTTTTTTAGTTCGATGTGGTCCCGTAAAATTTTAATTCAGTTTGGTTCGGTAGTTTTCAATTTATGAGCATTTTTGCTTATTTCAATTTCTGCGTAGACGGAGACATCGTCCAAGTATCAACACTTAAAAGTGAAAAAAAAACGTATTTAAAAAAAATATAACCGACTTCCAAACAAAACACTACAAAGTATAAAATAACCTTAAAGTCGTTGTTAAAAAATAAAGAAACAAAACCAAAAACACCGACTTCTTAGAAACGAGTATTTGACAACATTTGGAAAACATAGGCATAATGTTATAATCTTGTGCCTATGTAAATATGGGCCTTTTATAAGAAAGGACCGCAATTTGAAAAGACTTTGGCGTTAAAGCGACCGCATTCGGTTTAACCGAATTTATTAATCGAATAGAGATGTTTACATTAAGTCGTTTAAGTTGCTGATTTACTAGATTCGGCGACTGCATTCAGCCGAGCAATGAGTAGCGTGTTTCAAAATATCAGCCGTTTTCTGTCACCAAAAACGGTCTGCGGCCGAATACGGCTTACCGCAAACCTGTTTCCACTAGTCGGTGACCGAATACGGGCTATGGTCGAATCAGTCCAAACGACCTAATGTAAATGAGCTATCAGTTAATTGCGATTTTACGAACCCAATCTTTTGAGAAGAAACAGAAGCCGGGTGCAGCAACTTAGCTAGGAGAGACCAATGGCCAACAATGGCTGAGTTCGTTACAGCGAGCAATGGACACACTTCTGTCACCAACAGCCAATCTATAGACACAATAAAACGCGTTGATTTTAAGTGCTTTCCTAGTGTTATTGTCACGAATGATAGATACCATAATTAAGTACCATGACTGGCCTGTACAACTACTTGTCACAAGATTACAACCACTTTCCGTTGTCAAGTCTGTCTGGTTTCTCTGAGGAATGGACTCTTGAAGGTAATAATGCTAAATCATCAGCAGCTTTCGAAGGTTTTAGTGGCAGGTTTTAATTGCTAAGTATACTACCTACTTCTAATTAAGTGTAGTTTGCTATTATAAAGGTTTTCCACTACTGGACCTGAGGATCGAACCTAGGACCTCACGCTTTGTAGCAGCGCGACAGTGCAATCACTGAAGTAATGACATACGTATCATTTGTTTTGAGGGTGATAAGCAGTTTGAGTGAATCAAGAAGATTTTAGTCATGGCTGAATAATAAAAGTGGTCAGAAGCAAGGAAATCTGACAGCAGCCTTGCAAAGGGGTTGCAAAAATCGCTTACCCAGTCACACAGGGCGTCGGCCTGCCTGACCTCCGTAACCCTGTGGAGGTCAGGGGGGCTAAAAAGGCCACTTTAGCAGAATCAGAAAGCAAATCGCGGTACGCGTCACTGTAAAATTTTCCCAATCAACCTTGAACCTAATGCGTTAGCGATAAAGATGAAAATTAAATTTAACAGATTGTTATGTGGCCTTTTTAGATCCGCAGATAGGCAGAAACCTATGTAAAATACTGGAATTCAGCTGCACCCGGTTACGCTGGAAACCGACCCCAAAATATATGGGAAGAGGGTTGACAGATTGAAGCACATTTTAGTCTTAAAACCAGAGTGTCAATTGTACTAACTTTTAAGCAACGTTTGCATTCGCGTCTCATTCGCAATCAGACAGAAGGCCTTAGTGCTCGTTTACGGACACGCGGCCCGCACTAAATACAAACGTATGGCGTTGTATGAAAGCACTAGCTGACCCGCGCAACTTCGTCTGCGTCACAATTTTCACTACTGCTCCGCTCCTATTGGTCATAGCGTGATGATATATAGCCTATAGCCTTCCTCGATAAATGGGCTATCCAACACTGAAAAAATTTTTTCAAATCGGACCAGTAGTTCCTGAGATTAGCGCGTTCAAGCAAACAAACAAACATACAAACAAACTCTTCAGCTTTATATATTAGTATAGATTTACGGAGAAGCGATTTACGGACGCGGCGGGGCGCGCAGCGTCGCACGCGGCTGGGCCCGCTGCGTCCCACGCGGCGTCGCACGCCCAACGCCCCGCGCAATGGGCACTTAACTTCCATATACATATTTTTGACCGATTGCGACTGACAATCGAATGCGAACGAAATTAAAAAAAAATGTAGAATTGGCACTCCGGTTAAAGTTCGTATGCAAACAAAGCAGCTCAGTCCCTGTAAATTAACATAAATTAAGATAAAACCCAGCAAAATAATTCAAAACGATCACAATAATATATTAAAACGGACACATTAATATTCAGCTCGCAATCGTAACACAATCTAACAAAAAGCAGATTTCTCGTTACGTAACATTCGGTATTTGCGGAAGTAATCTGAGGAAAGTGACGCCAATTCATTTTGCAAACACTAAGAAAGTGTTATGTTTCGAATATAATGAAAGATACAAGTAAATGTTAATGCATTGTTGATCAATTAATTGGATACGAATTATGGTTAGATTACAAATCGAATGGATCAATAACTAAAGTTTTCTGAATGCAGTAGGTAGATACCTGTCGGGTACAATTCGAGTTTCGTCATTCCGAAACTACAGTAAAAACCGGCCAAGTGCGAGTCGGACTCGCACACGAAGGGTTCCGTAAAATAAAACTTAATTTTTATAATTTGTTGTTATAGCGGCAATAGAAATACACAATCTGTGTAAATTTCAACTCGCTGACTAACAGCATTACTAAGCGGTGGCTTAGTTATAGGGTCCCCATATAACCTTCGGATACGGGACCCTAAAAGTTAAGAAAGGCCTTCTGGTCTCTTGGACACACAACTATTGGAAACTTCTTAGTTTTCAATAGAAGTGTGTACACGATGCCCGTAGCACAAAACTAAATTGGCAGCTTAAATTGTTAAGACGACTGAAGGGTGTCCCTCAGCATTATCATGACCAAAGTCTAATAATACAAAAACTTGTGGCAATGACCTACACATATCTAGTCAGGTAAGCTATCAGGATCAAAATCAAAGTAAGTAATCATTAAAAACAAAACGCTTTTTACGAGCAACCCACGGAAACGTATGACATAAACATTGCCTAATTAACAACCACAATCCAAGACAATTGATTCGTTTCTCCGGGACTCATCGGGCTTCATTGGCTCAGCGTTTTTCTGGTGGTCACCACTGTTGATTCTGGCTATCAGCAGTTGCAGTGGCTGGGAATGTGTGGCAAGCTTGTCCCAAAAAAAAACAACCACAAATATAATAGCTTAATATTACAACAGCACATAGCACAATGTGGCAAACAATTGCACAAACACCGCCCATTCACAGTTGTTTATTGAAGCCCATTCACAAGTTCGTGACGAATACATCGCAGGCGCACCATAAAACGTTAGCACTAGGGAAATGACGCAATTGGCACATAACGTTACACCCTTGTAACATACGTTGAAGTGACACTTTCTTTGGCGCTCATAACAATTGCCATATCCGCAACCTAGGCTTTTTTGGCATCATTATCATTATGATACACACTCCACTCAGCATCTTAAAAACGTCCGCAAAAAACAAGCGCACAATGTATAACTGTGCGCTAGTTTCAAACAGTCTCGCTTCGCTCGCCGTACTGCACTGCTTTGTAAAAACAACTTTAAGCGATCCGTGAAAGGTTGAATTTGAAAAATATATGCGCATCACTCGCCATACTGCACTGCTTTGTAAAAACAACTTTAAGCGATCCGTGTAAGGTTGAATTTGCAAAAAAAAATTGTTTATAGTATAACTACACACAACTCACACATGACACTTGATACATGTCAGTTTTTGACGACAGTTTCGAGTGTTGCATTTGTTCGAGACTGTGCATCTTGGGTTTTTATATATCAATGATCTGGACAGTATAATAACCGACACGAGCCGTGAGCACACTCTCTATTGATCGGCTTAACGACGACCGCTCCGACGCGCCACGTTATTGGTTCGTCTGCCAATGCTCATCGACTATTGCTCTTGCAAGTTTCGTTCGCCCACCGTACATCGTCAAGATCACCCTGCTGCATTCATTTGTGCTCACGACTCGTGCCGGCTACTATACTGCAGATTGAAAACATGCTCTCTCCAGAGGTGGAAATAAACTTACTGATGATCATTATTTACATGAAAGAGTTTGTTATAATAGACAATGGCACACGAGTAAAAGAGTCATTACCAAGTGAAGTAAAGTGTAAATTAACACGGATGTTTATTTTAAGCAAAAACAATGTAGCATAATAATATTGTAGGGATGCCACTGAGCAAGATGGCTACCAATATGGATATTTAACCATTGATTTTGGTGAAGTTCAGTCAGGTGAAGTAAAAGTTTGGCATCAATACCTAACCGGATTTTAACCGATGGTCGCAAACATGTCTGAAAACAAGGCCTAATTAAAACACTTGTCGTTATTGCGTACAACGTAACATGGACTCTGAATCTGTATATCCTACATTAAAAGCTGAATTTTAATATCTTAATATGAGATCCATAGCAGTAATGCTATAGCTTAGCTTAAGCTCGCTTTAGCGCTCAAGCTCACACATGCTAACCCTAACCTCGGGAGAAAGTGCTAGGAGCTAGATCCTCGGTCAGTCTCCCAGCCGCCGTGCGCCGCGCCGACCTCACAGTTACACAATACGAAGATTATTATGCGCACGCGCAGCATGCCGTCATACGCTTTTATGACTATGCATGGGATGTAAATGACCGGAGTGCAGTTTGGCTGACTGGCGACTGCTCCAGTTTTTTTGGTTGGTATACAGACAAGTAATTTGTAATGTATTTTTAATTTATGTTCAGTGTTTGTTGAATTAATACGGAGAAAGTCAGTAGCGAAGTTTTTATGTAGTTATAATGCTCGTGGCCAAATGATAAGGTTAAGCAACGCTTGCCAAGGTCAGGTGGGTGACTATTTTAACACGCCGAGATTCTTCCATACCTGAAAAAGCACGTCGAGATGTTGTTCCTGGCCTAGGGGCGGATCCAGGATTTCCGTTCCGACCCCGCTGAGGATGGTTAGATGGTTATTTTGCTAAACGCATAACGAGCCTCCTTGGATTATTTACTTGGACGACTACCACCAAAAGAAGGTAGGGCGGGTGGGGGGCCTGGTCCTGTCTGTTATTTGTAGACCTCTGACAGTCGTAACTAGTAGTCAGAAATCAAGAAATCTGACCCTAGTATTGTCAAGGGACATCGAGTTCCTGGTCATGTTGGTCAGATAAGCAGCTGCTCCACATAAACACTGGTACTCAGCCGCGATCGGCCACATTCGAAGCCCCAATTTTATTCGAAGACTATAATTTCTTCAAGCGCGGACCTGTCAATTCTTAGCAACCAACACTCACACTACGTAACACATAAACGCTTATGTTCTTACATAATAATTATGTGTGTAAATAAGTACATGGAGTGCTAAAACCATCTCTTAGATGACACCAATACTTATGTGAACCGGATACAGGTCGCCGAGGCGAAAACTTCTTGGTTTAGCGGTTGAAAATGCGGTTACTGTGATTCGGAGGTGTCGAGTTCGATTCCCATGTGGGACAAAATGTTTTTGAGTTTTTTTTGTCTAGAAATCATCAGTACCTAGTGATTTTATTGTTTTTATTAAGTGCATGCTGTGGTCTCCTTTAACTGAAGGAGCACACATAAATGAACCACATGTATGATTGTGACTTATGTTATCTGTGCATCCTTTGTTGGAGATCCAAATAAATAAATAAAGTAGCACTCAGGAGGTCAAGCCTGGTCTAGGAAATGGAAAACACTGAATAAACCTACTCTTCAAAGATAAATATGTAAGTAGTAGGTACCTACATGCAGTCAGTCAAAGTAGCAGACTGACTTTCGCAAATACTAGCGCCATTTTTTAGTCTTCCAAGAACTAACTATCTCTTAATAAATTAGTCAAAAGGAACATACACTCTATCATCATAAGTCATTAATTAATTATTTCAATCAAGATTCATTGAGAAGTAAAAGGCTTTATTAAAAATGCCTGTAGAATTAATTTATAAATAATTGCTTGTCATTCTGCAAAATTGCAGATCTTTCAAGCCATATATTTTAAGATTTTGATTTGTTGAATTTGTTTCCTTAAAAATTAATAAACTGATAAATAATCTTCGTTTGCCAGACATTTATGATTGTTAACCATTATGTCTGTAAGATATGGGAAATGTTTCCACATTCCACATATTTTGCAAACAGAATTTCAAAGTCAAAGTCAAAATTCTTTATTGCGAACTAAGTGTCGGGTAGGTACAGGACAGATGTTAACAAAAATAGGAAGGTTTAATTTATGATCTGAATCGCTGTAGTAATGCAGCACAGAGGGTTTTTCAGCAAAGAAAATTCAGCACGAAAACTGGATAGATTGAGTTGCTATAGCCTGATGCGAGAAAACCCAAAATGTGTGTTTCCTGATAGCTACAACCTGGGAGTCTTTAAGTCAAGAGTGAATAGGTTGCTTCTAGGCAAGCGTGCTCCATCTTCGACCGCATCATCGCTAACCATCAGGTGAGATAGTGGTCAAACGCGTGCCTATCAATTACCCAATAATTATGGTAGTTTAAGTAGGAGCTCCGTGCGCTTTAAGGAAGCGCTGAAAAATTATTTGTGATGCGTACCATAGTGGGAGCTATTACCATTTAGATTGATTGACTAAATGATATTGCATAGTTTCACTAAAGCCTACTAGAAAATGTTTTTCTACAATTTTCCCTGTTCGGATCCATCGAGAGATTGAAAGTTTGCAAAGTCCTTAGCAATAGCATGGTTTTATTGAGATTTTAGTAGCGTGGCTCGTTAACAATCTATTGTCGATTTGACAAGCTATTTCAAAGCGCTAACGAGATTGAATGCGAACATAAAGCGCTGCAATAAGATGACATCGCTTGTCAGCGCTGGACAAAGAGACAAGTGCAACATAAACTTGTTTGCTATCTAATACTGCAGTACCTACTTTCTTTGACGCTCAGAGCGAATTTCAAACCAAGTCGTCAATTTGTTCTGAAATTAACACCGAATAACTTCATCAGCATAAAATAAGAGATTGGTGTGTTGTTTTTCGGTATTTCCAACAGGAAATTATGCTCTGCAGTAGCCCTCAATCTGAATTTATGTCCGGTTGATAGTAACGTAGTTGACAGACAGAACATCTGTTGTAATCGACCTGCCCTTGTCTCATGTTACTCATGGTCGGCGCAACACGTTTTCTTTCTCAATTCTTCCCATAAAACCGGCACAGCTTATCCAATCATCGATGACATGTTATATTACACTCCAGCCTACCCCTGTTGCTGTAAATGATGAATAATGAAATTGCATATGATTGGTAGAAGTGAAAATATACCTTATTTTTGTGGGGCAAACCCACCATACTTATCCCAGCCACAAAAACTCCTGAAGATACCTACATGTATTATCAAGCGAAGCACAAGTTTACTAAACCTACGCCTCTCTTCAAGTTCATACACTGCATCACCCAAAAGGCATGCGACCTTACGAAACCTATTCTCATCCGAGACAAGGTGGCACCTCATTCACCTATCAGCCGAATCACCGACACCTAACACGATGGCCCAAAAAGACAACCTACCATATAAGCGCAGCTGTACACCTGTCCGCCTATCTGCCACACATCGGTGTCACGGGTCCGGACCGCGTCCGGCACGCGTCCGGTCCGGTCCGGCCGGGTTTTCTCCGGTAATTGCCGCGTCCGGCCGTTGCGTCATGCCGCATGCGCTCATAAACGAAGCTTTGTTCAGGAAATGTTTGCTTTATAGCGACGACTGTGTTTCGGTGTTTCTTATCTTGTAGTTAGTTGTTACTTTCGAATGTTATATTATTTTTTAAGAGTAGGTACTTGTTAATTGCGTAAATAGAGAGTAAGTTCAGAAATTGATTTCATTAATTTAAATTTTTAAATAGGAGAATTATGAATTCCATTGAATATGATGATCAATAATATATAATCGCATTAAGCCCGAGACCAAATAAATTATCCATACGATGAAGAGAAAATATTACACTCAAAACCGATATGATGTAACGAGACCCAGATTCACATCGAATGGAATGTTCAAAAAAATTGTCAAAATCTTCACACCATCCCACCGTGGAAGAGTTACACAACCAGCAGTGCAGGCGCAGCGCGCGGCTCTCACCGAGCGACAGTCGCACCTGACGCGCCGGCCCGGACTGCCGACAACACCCGACCACGCACGAACGCACACAACCGCGAAACGAACGATTTTTGAATTCAGAATTCAGAACTGCGAATTCAAAGTGTTCTATAACTTATAAAATTATACAACTGGATTTTTTGTATTATTTTGATAATTTGAGGCAGTGTGCTTGGATCCGAGTGAGAGTGCTGTGAGGAAAGTGAGTGCAGGCGGGCATGCGCGCGCGCCGCTGATATTTTCACTTTCTACGCGACGGGACACTGCGCACTGTGAGTATGCTGCACTACAGTACCCTCGGATTATGTAATGTTTGGACTTTCTGACACGCTAGCTGGTGGATAACCGATTAAAATGGAATTATAATTTATAAAAGTTGCATGAAGCGAAGAAAATCTTTCAACTTGGCTAACTACTATTTTATGTGAAAGAAAAGTTGCAGAAAAGTTTATTGTGAAAGTGACGGAGCTTAACTAAAATATCGGATAACGAATCATAATTATAGTTTTGTCAATATCACTGTACTAATCTAATGTAGATTATAGAATAGAGTTCATGACCTCTGCCTTCCCTGCGATCCAATGATGTACGTAAGCTCCATCAGCCAAGAAGTAAAAGTTAGTACTAATGGTGTTATCTCAATGACCTTATTACCAACGAAACTGTTCATTAGATCAACAAAATGCTATTTCCAAATTGTAGATTTGAACAAAAAAAACCTTTGGTTAAGTTTCAGTAAACTTATCAGGTTGACAGCAAAATTTCTGTACTTATTCTTTTTTATCTGTACCATTTAATCTACGCCAATTGAATTAATTATCGGACACATTAATCTGAAGATGACTAGTCTAAGACTGCAAGTCAACGTCCCCAACCTTATAGCTAGACACTTTGAACATAAATTGTATTGTTTTTATGAAAGTTAAGAAAAACTGAACACAGCTCTAGGAAATAGGTCAGTCTGATGGCCTCAGCGATAAACTTGCAGCGCTGAGAACTGATGCACATCGCTGTTCTAGCGCTTCACATTGTTACTTACAAGGCTCGTTCGGAAGTAACGTTTTCAGCGTATGCTTCGTTTACAATTCGCAGCGATCATTCGATTCTATCTGTGGAGTCCTCTACAGAGGTTGTCGTTATACAACCTCACTTTTAGAAGGTCTATCAAACATGCGGGTGACTTGATGATAGCCTTTTTTGGCGAAGTAGGTTTCTGGAGCAGATAATGTTATCAAGCGTTGTTACATTGCACCACTTTTTCGATCTCCCAGCCCTTCCTACTTTTGGGTTCATCAAAAATAATTATATCACACCTGCAAATGACTCGTCCAATGAGTGACTGCTCATTATAACCTTTTTGTCCAAAACGTTATCTACGATGACGGACATAGTAAGACCAGTAGGTCTGACCTGACCTTTAAAAGACTCTTCACGGATATGTTAAATATGAAAATCAGGATGTCACATTAATTTCAAATAACAGATGGTAGCCTCTTTAAAATCTAACTCCAAAATAATCGGGATGTAAGAAATATTCGCTGATGGCGTTGTATCTCTCCTGATACATAGAATGGCGTAAAGTTAATCCAAAAACTCATTCAAATACAATTACTTTAATGTATAATGACAACAAACAATAGTACTTAAGGAAAATACCCAACAAAACCTAAGCACATACAGGCGTCGGTTCGTGTCGTCAACAGCATTGACCCAAGGATCGTCCTACATACTGCGCGTAATGAGCCATCGGGCATGCGGCCTCATGCGCATTAGGACATAATGGATTTATATAGGCATTGCGATGGATAGATAGCGTGGTGTGAATAAATAGGTGCTCAGCTAGGCATGGTGAAACTACATGCAGTATCCTGCATGAAGTTTCTCCTATGAAACACAACAGGAATTAAGGGACCGATATTAATTACCACATAATTTAATTCAGGTCAAATTAACCAGTGTTTGAGCCTATTATCGGTTTATTCCTTTGCTTTAATAAAACAGCAAAGCTCAAGTCTGTATAGTAAACAGCCATCGTAGCATGAGCATAGACGTCATCCAGTCATCCAAAAGAATTTTCATTATTCCCTCTTTCACTGTTGGGATGAGTCCAAGCTGTACCTCTCAAAAGAGAGTCGGGTCCTTCTAAACGGGCCAAATATGGGGTACTGCATGTCTCCTAACGATGTTTACCTTTACCTTTTTTACCTTTCGAGCAGCAATGAAGAAATAAACCTTTATTATTGCATACATAACCTACGCACTTCCGGAGAATGTTTATAAACTATTTTTATCGCAAGTTCTACTTGAAAAACATAAATGAAACGGTCTTGAAACAGACTGAGGTCATGCAAATTATGTAATAATCACATATAATAAAGTAGAGGAGGTTGTTTTTTTTTAAATATAGTGATTAGTGTGAATTAACGATTTATTTATTGCTGAATAACATATCACTACGCCTGTATTCTGAAAGTAGAGGTAAACCCACGCGCAAAAAACTTTTTGGGAACACATAGTGCGTACAGCTAGGGAGTGGAATTTCCTATCGGAGTATGTGTTTCCTGATAGCTACAACCTGGGAGTATTTAAGTCAAGAGTGAATAGGTTACTTCTAGGCAAGTGTGCTCCATCTTCGACCACATCATCGCTTACCATCAGGTGAGATAGTGGTCATACGCGTGCCTATAAATAGTAAAAAAAAAACCTATATATTTAAACAGTAAACGTACATTTCGCCAACTATTCATATTTAAGTCCCATTGCCCTCAACGGGGCACAAATTGAGACTCAGGCTGCTACAGAGAAATTCCAGTTTCTGCAGAGCCTTAAATCGCGGATCGAGACTACTAAATTTATGAATAAATCTGCCAGAAACCTCAAATAGAAAATCTGCAACTTTCTATACAAAAACTCAGCTCTTAATCCACCATTACTAAACCATCCAAAAAACCGAAGCCCAATTAGGCACACTACACATAAATCATTCTGCATCAGTGCCACAAGCTTATCTATCGATATTGAGCAACAGACAGCAACAGAGCAACAAAGAGCAAAACAATTGAAACAAAAAGCCGCTCGTCAGTTGTTGTGTAACGATGAACTCGCGCTCGTGTGAAACGCGCCTTACGTCACCGAAAGTGTGCCATAGACGTGTCAGCTGACAGAATCGGTTTTGAAGATGGATTTTTTATTTTGTTTTTATTGATTTGTGTAGTTGCCTGTTTTGTTTTCTTAGTCTATCGATTGATTTATTTAGGACGATATAAGCGTTTGTTATCTATAAAATAGCCCCTCGAAATTAAGAAATGTATATTCCAAGGGTTATTTCTATTAAGTCAAATAAAAACAAAAAAGACAAAAATCCGAAGTAAATTCATAGCCTTATTATATATAGTCATAAATATTCCTAACGTTCGGTGCGTACTACGCCGCCGCTACGGCGTAGCATCTCGTAGCAATAGGCGCGTAGCAAAACGCTTACGAAATGTTGTTTATTATGATTTTTTTTGTGCTTGTTTCTCAGAGCCACGTGTCTATGTTCTATTCTGAATTATGAAGTGTTTCATCATCCATTTAAACCAAAAGAACACTTCTCTCTGTATAAAAATATAATCATTTCTATAAACGAAGTCAAGAGCCCAATTACATAGACTCATCGAAAGTAACACGAAAATCGTCACGCACTAGTTGAGCGTCGACGAGTTCGGCGTCGCTTCACCGATTTTTACTGCAGGTGCTTGTTCTAATACTCGCAATTTTCCTTTTCTGTCTCTCCTAGACATGCTCATGATTTTTCTGAACAACTGTGAAGATATAATACCTGAAAACAAATATCACTCTCTCTCAGTACAAAACTCTGCACTTTATAATTTGAGATAATTTTTTAAATCCATTGCCAACAATTACTCGTATTGTATTTAAAAAGTCTTTTAATTTTTTAATTATTGCTATCCGGACATATTTCGTTGTTCCATAATTTGGCAATTATCCATTTATATATATAAAACCCAAGATACCACACTCAGCATCTCAAAAACGTCTGCAAAAAACAAGCGCATATGTATAATTGTGCGCAAGTTTTAAACAGTCTCGCATCGCGCGCCATACTGCACTGCTTTGTAAAAACAACTTTAAGCGATCCGTGTAAGGTTGAATTTGCAAAAATAATTGTTTATAGTATAACTACACACAACTCACACATGACACTTGATACATGTCAGTTTTTGACGACAGTTTCGAGTGTTGCATTTGTTCGAGACTGTGCATCTTGGGTTTTTTATATATCAATGCAATTATCTCAAAAGTGGCCAGCTTCGCCCGGATGTTTATTTTTTCACGTTGTTCGTAAATTGACATTTACGAACAACAAAACACGAGTTATGAAATTGGATATACGAAGTTAAGATAGATTCTGAATGAAATGTAGTAGAATTTATTTTACAGAATTTGTATGATCTATAAATGTTTTTCTTAATAATAAAATATTTGATTTAATTTTTTCACGTCCGCTGGTGGAAAACCTATAAATCAGCCATTTGATTTCTTCAAGTTTATAGCTGTCGGAAATAAACATGCCCAAGGCCGAACGGAAATAACTGTGCTAAAAATCACGATTTTAATAGACGAGGACATAAATAATAAGTACATACAATGTTCTCTGGCTATATCAAAGGAAACGAAATTATGTAATTACGATAGTGGTAATTCATAACTTTTTTAAATAAAAACAAGGAGATAATTCATATTGTACGTGTCCTGGCTGGATGGAGGCGACGCGTGAGAAGAGGGTTTGGAAGGATATGGAGGAAGCCTGTGCCCAGCAGTAGGGTAAAAAAAAAACAAAGTACATCTCCTATCCTAATAAATTGGGGATCAGCGCAACATGTCTTCATTTTCGATACTTCTACATTAGTAGGTAACCACCTCACTAGTCCCCCCTTTCTAGTCATAATCATCATCCATATACTATTAGGTACACTAAATTGTACACGTATATAAAATACTATATTATACACGTACCACCTACTTACAGAAAAAAATCTTGCAAAATTATACGCAAACATGAATTTTCATGGAACAGCCATTAACGTCAAAAACAATTAATTATGTTTAAGTGTGGATGGGTATGTAGAGCGAGGCATAACTAAAACCATAAACAGCGATACGCTATCTACTACAAAAGCGCAGTTCCATCGTATTTGGGTCAGCAGAAAACCATTAAAATGTTATTGTCGAAACTGAAAGTTAATTATGTGTTTCATCTCCGACTGGTCTGAGTTAAAATAGGTAGATGGTGCAGTAACCCGGTCAATCTGAACACGTGTCTTGGTACAGTAGCCTGTGGCCATAATTTTATGTCTTCAATACGACCTTGGAAGCAATCATTTACCTACTTATTAAAGCATGCCAGAGCTAGTTACTCCATTAGGTTATGGGTACGGAAGTGACTAATACTATAGTATTAAGATGATGGTTAATCCCCACTAATATACTGTGGATTTATTTCTTTATTGTGTATAACGCGTAGCGTAACTGTTCGGAGTAGCTGAATTTTCTGAGCTTCAAGCTCACTTAATTTAACGGACGCCAGTGAGAACAGCGATGATGATAAGATTTAAAATAGGTAAGGGAAATACCGATTATACGTATTTTATATATATTGAAAGTTAATTAATATCAAAAGACTTCTAAAAGGTTCTATAGTGGCAACCGCGTACCTACCGAAAGACTAAGCAGAGGAAGGCTACTACAAGGTGGACCTATGACCTGGTGAAGGTCACGGGGCCACCCTGGAGGCGAGACAGCCAGGACTGGTCCATGTGCGACAATTGAGGGACGCCATTGTCCAGCAGTGGATGCCTTGCGCTGACAGGGTGATGACAGTGGTTAATGTAAGATAATATGGTTTATTTGTTCTTACATCTAAATTCTGTGAAAGCTAATTTCAGTATTGAATATTCGGTATGATAATTAAAAATGGATAATGTAAGTAGAAATAAATATTACTTGGTAAGCGCACTGATATGATACTGACCATGTCGCATACGCAGACCAGCATCAGATAATGTTATATATTTGCATGATTTCCGAGCCGAGCGTGAAGCGCGGGAATCGTTTAATAATAGATTACGAAAGCGGCTTTTGCTTATAGTTCATATAGGTGATATCTACGCTCATATAGGTAAAAGAACATCAACCTGTTTTACAACTTTATCTTCAAAATTACCATTATGCTACTAACTTAGTGTCTACGATGAGCAAAACATTAAAGTCAAAGAGAACATGAATTACGAAATCAAACAGACAATTCTAGCATATAAGAAGTCATAAATAATCATCGAAATGTACATAACTTATCATTATACAATCACCGAATCAACTGCGTGAAGACGAATCTTATCGCATCATCAACTACAGACGTTCATTTAAACATGAAAGTAACCGCGCTTCGTTACAACACCCATCAAATTGTTCTCATTTAGTACATTAAACGTGCGAAAATGATGGACGGCACCATTACCAAGCCTGAATTCTCACCATTCATTAAGAATTACGCTCGAAACAGCGACTTTTATGTCCAACTCCAAAAACTATTCACTCTCTAATTAGTAATTAACTCGTAATGTTAAAACGTGGGAACCGTTGCTCGGGCATGTTCGTGAACGTTCGGGTATGTTCGGGGGACATCGTGCGCGATCGGGCGTTGTCGTGCGCAGCGGCGACCAATCAGCGTAACATGACGCAACTGCTTTCACTAGCGCCCAAAGCAAACACGTCGATCGATTTTGTAATTATATTGGAATGCGATGCTTTCTTATTTGGGTTTTGATACTGTTTCCTCGGCTGTGTCGTAATAAAGCTTGCGCTCGCGCATGTGCTCATAACACTTCCGTTTTAGGAGGCTGCTCGATTTTTTAAGTTGGTCAGATGTAAATGGGATCACATGTCACGTGCGTAATCGATTCATTAATTAAATCCGTGCTAAACTACTTGTGGGCGTGGAGGCGTTTTGTAGTAGCGATGTAGACGATGTAGTTATATGGTAATGAAGTTTGCGGAAATAGTGTGGGCGCTTGCGTTACGGTTTGTGAAACGGCTTGCAAACGCGGTCGAGAAGGTAATCACTTTATTAAACCTCTAGTTAACGATTTATGGTGCAACAAGTTTTTTGTTTTCGTTGTCGAAAATTTGAAAATAAAAGATATCCATTTTTTGTGGGTGTTCTCCGAATATCATCACTATACTTACGATTGGTAATGAGGTCATAATTCTCATGGCAAATTAAACGTATAAAAATATAATAAAATGACCAATCAACCACTTTTAAAGTGTAAGGTCCTTTTCTTCCTCTCTTTCTCTATCTCTCTGCCTCTAACTGGACTTTCGGAAACTTCACAACCAATTTTTCCCAACATCTCTTATAAAAAAGTACCGCGTCATGCTTTTTGCCTCAATTCGTTCACCAGCACAATGGCACCTGCGCATGCGCTCGACCACGAGTCCACGACACGGCGCGCCGCGCAGCTCCGCCCACCGGCGCAAGAGTCGCGAGCGAGCGCCTTGACACTGATCTATTACTCACTTGTTTGCTTACAAGTGTGCAATGTTTGTCTACTTACTTTTTATTGTTTGACTTTCGAATTTCTTTTGGTAATTTCGCTTTGTGTTTGGCGGTTTTGTCGACTGTTACAAACATTGTTGCATTGGACTTAGGATTTATCCTGATAGAAACTGATCGCCCAAAAATTAATTCATCGGAGCCACGACCTTCAGCAATGCGGAACACGGCACTAGAAGGGACTTAAGACGCAACTTAATATTGACTTCCCGGATATGTCCTGGTAGTAAAGATCCCACTATCATAACTTTCCTAAAGACTGCACAGCACACAGGCTACATCTATTTCCACTTAGTTCCTCCTACGTTCAAGTCTAAATTCCAAGTGTGATAGACGGCCTTTACAAAACAATGCACAATTAACGCTTCGCTACATATCTTACTAAGTCTACACGAGAGCACACAACACACAGCCAACCATAAATTAAATCCTTAACGATCCACAAAGAATATAAAGCAAGAATAACGAAAACATCGTGTTATCTGCTACATGAGACGTTAAGCTTAATTAAAAGTTACTCCAACAAGGCTTACATTAACATAACAAAACACTGAGCTATCTGTTCATCAGTTAATTAGAATTGGCTAATGATCGCTTGCGCGTGCGCAGCGCATGCTAATGAGAAAGTACAGTAGATCCACTCTTGATGGCGAGCGGTTTTTTTGCTCGACTATTCCGTTGGACATACTACTTAGTAAAAGCTTCTTTATTTTTTTCTTTTTTATCTACACTAATATTATAAAGAGGAAAGATTTGTTTGTTTGTTTGAATTGTATAGGCTCCAAAACTACTGGACCGATTTGAAAAATTCTTTTAGCATTGGATAGCTACATTATCAGGGAGTAACATAGGCTATATTATTATCCCCGAACTCCCACGGTAACGGGAACTACGCGGGTGAAACCGCGTGACGTCCACTAATCATTGATATATAAAAAACCCAAGATGCAAAGTCTCGAACAAATGCAACACTCGAAACTGTCGTCAAAAACTACTTTATGATATTATACTAGTTTATTCAACTGTAATATTATTTGATTTATCACAATATTTGTTATTTTTTGTGAAAAATTTACTCCCAAAGTTTGTGGTCCACAAATAACCTCTGCCCATTGATAACAAAGAAATGTGGCCTCTATATGGCCACTGTCCTGTAAGTTGTCTACATAATTATTTAAGGGTATACTAGATCACGGTAAATTAATCGTTGATATGCTAAACCCATTGATATATAAAAAACCCAAGATGCACAGTCTCGAACAAATGCAACACTCGAAACTGTCGTCAAAAACTGACATGTATCAAGTGTCATGTGTGAGATATGTGTTGTTATACTATAAACAATTTTTTTTGCAAATTCAACCTTACAAGGGTCGCTTAAAGTTGTTTTTACAAAGCAGTGTAGTATGGCGAGTGATGCGAGACTGTTTGAAACTTGCGCACAATTATACATTATGGGCATGTTTTTTGCGGACGTTTTTGAGATGCTGAGTGTGTATCTTGGGCTTTTTATATATCAATGTTTTTTATTAATAAATTCAAAACTATACTCTACTCGTACGGGTTAGCGTCTCCTTCTTATTTTCGTGTCAATAACTCCGTAGATTTTGGGCCCATTAGGTGGCTGCGTAAATTGCAGCATCGAATTACCTAAAACGTTTATCTGTTAAATTTGGCTAAAGTGCTTGTATGCCATTTTATTTTGTTTCCTATTTCCTGTTTTTTTTATGAATTCCTTATAATTTATCCCGCTGTTTTTTTATGGCCTGACTCGACCTCGTTTTAATAAATCAATCTGGGACAAATAAAATAAAACGCACATACTAGTAGTGTTATTCTGTAAAATAAAACACACATACTAGTAGAGTAGTGTTATTCAATAAAATAAAACACACATACTAGTAGAGTAGTATTATACAATAAAATAAAACACACATACTAGTAGAGTAGTGTTATTCAGTAAAATAAATCTCACCATGAAAACTTAAGTAAAGTGAACGCATCGCACTGGCAGGTCATAAATATAGAGTGAGCCTTCTGCTTATATATGTAATACGTGGTGGATTAGCAGGGTGCGGTCAGCGACCCCGCTGGCCGACCGCCAGCGCCATGGAAAGTGAAACCCGCGCCAACCCTAGAAAATGAGAGTTAACTCCGACGGGCGACGAGCGGTTGAGTGTACTCTGACTTGTGTAATGTATAGTAGATGAGTTTAATGTACTGGCTAAACGAACTGCAGTGTCGAGGTCATTCGCGATTTACGAGTAGGTATTTTATTTTAATCGTAAAGACCTCAGTCTTTCCATTTTATAAGTTACGAGATAAGTATGAACGACAAGGCTACTAGACACTACAAACATAGGTTACTTCTGAGCAAGCGTGCTCCATCTTCGACCGCATCATCGCTTACCATCAGGTGAGATAGTGGTCAAATGTGTGCCTATCAAGAGTAAAAAAAATAAGATTACCAATCGTCTGGCTTTAGTTGCACATTTTTTATATTTCTTTGTATTTACCTGACGAACACGGAAAACCTTATTCGAAGCACGATTTTCCATCACATGCAGCTGAGCCAAGAGTTTGGCAACATTGCAAAAGAAAATATAATATGTTAAGTAGAATCATAACGCAATCTGCGTTGGTATTGCAATTGCAATATTCGCATTGTTTTCTAAACCTATGTAATAGCACATTTTCCCAGCACTTTTTCCGTAGATCAATGACTTACTCAATAATGCTCAACCGTCGAATAAAAACGCCAAACAGTCGAAAGAAACCCATTCTAATAAATGAGGTCAAAGACATCGCTACACAAAGGAGGAAAATTTAATAACAGAGTACAATATAGGTCGGAGTTTCTAGCCATCACCCCGTGTGAACCGAGGCTTGTCTTCGCACGATCAGAGGAAAACATCGCGCGCTGTGAAACAGAAACCCGCTGGCGGTGACCTAGATAGAATAAAAGTTTAGATAGAAACCATATTATGTCAGGCATTTGCTTGTTGCTAAGGTAAACTTTATCCATTACTAACTAAATATTCAGGGCTAAAATGAAGCTGAAAACCAATGTTTAGATAAATACTCAATAAAAATAGTTTCGATTCAACTAGATTTTTTTTGACGGAAGCAACAAACCAGTTGTTTAGCTGAAGTTAAAATAGTCTACTATGATTCTATGATTTAGCTATAAAGCAAGCTCGAAAATAAGTTACGTAAGAATGTTTTTATTTTTCGCAAATTATAAAATTGTTAAATGAAAGTTTATTCTAAATTTTATTGCGTTTTGACCTCCGATCTTTAAAAGATACGATCTCTTACGAAAGTGTCACCCTCATTCTAATGCAGCTCAGATTTACCTCATAGAAGAAAACGTTTATCTTTACTGCAACCTTAACACGTTGACAACGTGACCGAAGTTACAACTACGTAATAAGTTTTACCCAAAAAGTGTTTCCGTTGACGTCGATAAAACACTCGTAGCACTCGATATCCTGTCAATTTTCTTATTATTTTCCTGAAAAAAATGTGTTCAAAGACTTTCCACGTGAAAAACACTCAAAAACTAAAGCAATTTACATCGGGAACTATATTTTCTATCACCAAAATTTATATTTGTCATCAAGTTGTATCACCTAATAAATAGATCTATCGCCACGAAATATTTTCGTTCTCAGATAAACAAAAATTGTTCCCAGGTATGAATTATCAAATTAATGTTAATATATGTGTAAAATAAGAGAGATTTGTTACTTAAATAATAGCTCTGTGCTCAGAATGGTAGATCTGTCACCAAATAAATCGATTATCGATCCCTGACTGCGACTCCTTTTTATCGGGATTTTTATAGCCGGGACACCCCGACTCGGACAGGTTAGGTTAGAAGGGGATGGCGGGGTCGAGTGAGCGAGCGAAGCGAGCGAATAGACCCCGCCATCCCCTTCGTGGTTATTTTTTTATAAACCATATGCGTTTATAACATTATGCTAGACTCCACCATCGTTTCAACCAAAAGGTTGAAACGATGATGATAACAACCCTAAATTTGGTACTAGACCCTATATCTCCACGATTTTAGGTGATTTATTGTGGAATTGATTTTATATTGTTTGGTGACTACATTTTGGTGACAGATCTACTATTTGGAGGACAAACCCTATTATTTAAGAAACACAAAACTAATTAAATTGGTGATAGCTTAAATGATACCCATTTACATCAAGTCAGATCATCTGGGATCGTAAATAAGTTGTTTGTAATAAAAACTGAATGGTTCTAAATCATTGGCAGTTTTTCAGGTGTTGTTATCATCTACTCCTGAATAGGAAAAACTTTCACTGGACGACCACGCCTAATATAAAAATAAAATAAATAATTCGTTATTAAAAATGGAGCAAAAAACACATGTACCACTCATTAAAATCGTGGTGCATTGTATTATCTATCTCAACATCTGTAATGAACACGGTTGCGTACGCGCAGTGCGTATGAGTGCCTGTAGAGTGTAGGTATGTGTGTCTGCAGAGTGAAGCTATGTGTGTCGGTCTGTCAGGCGTTTTCACTGAACGCTCCAGTTCCTGAAGCAGTCGCCAACAGACGGAGAAATTAAACTATATCGCGACGACGACGCAGTGAAAATATTACGACAAGAAACTTAACACTACTGTTGGCCGAGAGCTTGATTTGTCGGTTTGCTCTTGCTACGTAGAGAAGTCATTTGAGTGATGTTTAGGGAGTTCGTATAATAATAATAACGTTTATTGGACAAAATCAGAACTTAGCCCACTACAATTTCAATACTGAAAACAAAACATATAAGAGGCTTCTAATCGAAATGAACTCCTGATTGCCATGATTACCATGTGTAGTTGAGTTCCTCAAACTCTAAATACTCAATTCACAATCCCGTCCCACATCTTTCTGCCTTCTGTCTATTGGAAATCTGATCTATCAGCCCTAATATAAACAGTACAACTGACCCAGTTAATTTTGTTAGTTAAAGTATTTAACAAAACTTGTTTTGACCGAAACCAAACCTGATTGCCATTCAAATCTAAAAGCACCAAAACTCAGTCTAAAACTACTATCGAATCTACTACCTTGAAACAACGGAGCAAATGGAAGTAATTCCCATACGTACAGCACTCGCTTATGGTCTCGGAAATGTTATTTACATCAGACTCATTCACTTCTTTCTTACTCAATAGAAGATATTACCTAAACGTTACATTAAGGTCAAAGGCTGACCACTGACCAGCTGACCATTTCATTTGATTTTTGATTTGACCAGCTGTTAATTAATTATACAGCTGCTTGCGATAGAAATAATTTTCTAAGCTTTACTGCTGGACGTGACTACAAATAATGTTCATGTAGTCTATGTATGAATAACTCATTTTCCTTTACAAAAGCGTTTGACTAGTTTTAGGACTTCATTAGACGCAATTAGGCTCAAGGTTCAGTCGTATGAATCTGTGACTCTACAACACCTAAAAATAAAGTGGACAAGTAGATATTTCTCATAACAACTAAAATATTATATCTTATCTTTTTTCTGGGTCTAATATACCCAGGTACCGGAGAGGAATCTAATGTACACTTAGGTGACATCGAAAGATTGAACAAATCGTAACATAACCTGAAACTATAACTTTTAAACAATTCACTTTGAGCTAAATAAATAACTACAAGTACATTTTCCCGACCTTATTATTTCATGGTTAGTTTACACAGGAAACCCACATTTCGCACCTATTTACCATATCACACGTACCATAGAAAATCCGGCAAACAAATTACAATGAAAAGCGATCTAAACAAGCTAATTAGCGGACAAGGCGATCCACACAGACATATAATTACACAGATGTACGAACGGATAGCGGAGCGGTTAACAGAGCGTGGTTAATTGAGCCGCGGGTGAACCTCGCGCTAACCTCGCAGTTACCTTCGTCTGTTTGCGCAGATGCGAGAGTTAGGAAAGCGCACGTTTAGGATGTAAAACCACAATGATAAGAATCTAGATTTAGTCCGTGGCTGCGCTAGAGTTAAGTTTTATTTTCACAAAAAAAAACTTAACTCTAGCGTCTCCAGGGTCCTCTTTCTCTGTACCAAAAATCATAAAAATCGGTTCAGCAAATTACACATGAAAGTGAAACAAACAAACTGACATTCGCAATATGATTTAGAATAGTTCTCCTTTAAAAAAATGTCTTGTAGTTTTGTACTGGTCTTGTTATTCCACCATCGCATTTGTCCCATCATATCTGCTTTGGTGACCAGACCCGGAACGGAAAGAGAATCTCAGTTCATTCTTGGCTGCTCATTCATCATCACTGTATCCGAACAAGGTGAAAGAAATCTTCATTATACAGAAAGCTTTATAATTATAATCACGTTCAACAAAAAGGGATAATCTCTTAATTATAGGAGAATCACTTGTCCAAGTAAGTTGGCCCATCCGCTTCCTATAGTTTCACGTAATTATGCGCCCGCGCCGCGCCGGTGACGAGTTGGCGACGTATCTGCGACACAACGGACACGGCATGACGCAGACTGTCTGTTGTAAAAACCTTTGATTGTGCCGACGACTGTTTGCCAGTGGTGGAGCGAATATATACGATTGATGGTCTTGATGCTGTCGCCGTTTTCATATATGTGGACCGCGATAGGCCTGTAAGTGCGTCGTAACTGAAGGTCATTCACAAGCATTTTTCTGGGTTGCTATTGTCGAAAAAGCCTCGATAAGACTGACATGAAGGCACATTCTTTTTTAATATGATGCCGTATCGTATTTCTGTATTGTTGTTGCGAGATTCAAGACAGTTGACTCGTTTCTCCAGGCGTTGGTTCTGGCTTTCAGGATTTGTAGTGATTGGCAATTACGTTTTTTTTTTTTTTTTCAAAAAATATGTTACATGGTCTAAACAATCGCACATAGTGTAAAAATCGAAAAAAAATATTCCACATTCTTTATTTCACATTTCGACTCTGTCAGCCTTAACATTCATGTATTACAAACACAAATTGCATCACCTTCCGCTAACAAAAAACGCTTTAATAGCACAATTTGAAGCTTAGCTATCGCCTCGCTTAATCTACGTCGTCATGCTCAGTCAACTTCCGGTGGTGACTAAACATAATCGCTGCATTCGTACGAGTTTCACCGCTAATGACACAGTACTAATAGCTCACTAATCAGACTTTTTACCGAATCGATGCGATTGCGAATAATCGATGAGCACTTAACCGATCAATCGATAGAAAGCTTGCTGAACATGTCACAGCACCTTTTATAGGTGGAACGGGTTTGGGTTAAAAAATACAATCCTGGATACGACCGGTAGGGGCATATAAAGAAGTTACAGCTATCAGCTAGCTAGTTACATTGTCCAAGATCGTAGTTGCTTTTAAAAGTAGAGAAACTATCAACTGAGAACCGATGGCACATAAAGGATACCAGTAACCAACCACCAACAACCAGATGCTGTTGGTCAGACATAATAACCTATGAACCACCTGTTCAATTTTATTGTAATTTGATTACAGTCTTGAGTGCAATTATTATCCATTTTATTATTGGCATAAGTAAGCCGACTAATTGAGTGTAGAGTCTACACTCGATTAATTGACAAGATACAGCTTGAAATGAATTGCCAGCCTGCGTAACCAATATTTTTTCCAATTTTATGAAAGCTAGAAAAAATATAACAGCACTAATTACATAAAAGTAGTCTATCGATCCAGTTATAAATACTTTCCTGATATTAATACGCCGGAATAGATACATACTCGCAACTAATTCGATACTCGCTCACAACTACGTTAACTATAGTTAAATTGACAAGCCAACATGCGACATCATTCCATTCATTGACACTAACTAGCTTTTGCGTCATGATTTCATAGAATATTTGACGATAAAAGACATCGTTTTTTTTTATTATGTGGCGTTATTGCCTCATTATAGAATAGAATACTCTTTATGTAAAAAAAAAAACTAAGCCCAGAATTACCCCAGACCCCGAGAGGTTTGCCCAGTATTATAATCCCTATATTGTTATAACTCAGCCAATGATTATCTTCATCTACGTATCTTTATTCCATGTTACTTACGAGTCAGCACCATTATTTCCCATGCATGCATATATTCCTTGCCTACCGTCACGCTAATCTTCACTCCCTTGTATTTCAAACCATTTGTCACACCTTTTGAATGGTCCCCTCCAATTTCAATAAACTTTTCAATAATTGGTGCCACTTTCAAACTTCTCACTTTGTCCATACCTACAAACGGGGTTAATAGGTATGCAGGGGTGAATCGGAACAAAACTTTGAAGGGGATTTTCACGTTATTCAAATATTGTTGGCAGTATTTTATGGTCTCTAATTTGATTAAATTGAAATTTAAAAAATAAAGTTAATTTCTTAGAAAACCAATAATATGCCAATACCTATGAAAATACCTATGAAATTTTTGTTTCGACTCACCTCGCCGTTCCTATTCACCCTGATACTCGTTACTACACACATCGATCTCATGCGACATCTTTATCACGGTACAGCATTCCATCAGCTTATAATCTTACACCAATTAATCAACCTGTTGCTCCTGCAGCAGTGTAGTCCTTACATAATAGCGTATGTTACAGAGCGAGCGACTGCTCTCTAATCTCACAACCTATACATAAAATACACTGTTCCGGGATCACATTTATATAAATACTAGCTTCTGCCAGCAGCTTCGCCTGTGTGGTCCCTAGGGAACATATTCCCGGGATAAAAAGTAGCCTATATCCTTTCTCAGGCTCTAGACTATCTGTGTACCAAATTTCATTTAAATCGGTTCAGTAGTTTTGGCGTGAAAGCGCGACAGACAGACAGACAGACCGACAGACAGACAGAGTTACTTTCGCATTTATAATACTAAGTAAGGATTAGTAAGGATTTTTTTTAAGTAAATCAGCTTCAAACTTCTCAGGTTTTCCTAACTGGTTTATATTATTTTGTAACTGAAGGTTCAAAGAAAGCCTACCCATCAGTCGCGACAGAAACCCATAAGTTCATAAATATCGTTGGCCACCGCGACAGTTGGGAAACTTCACACCGATGCATTTCTTCCATACTTTCTACGAATATCCGTAATGCTTAGCATCTGTGCGTACGATCACGATTTCACTGCGATCATCGCATTTTCTATAGTTTTCGTGATTGGTACTCGCAGTAAAGCATCAAACTAACGCTTCTACCTTCACTCGATAAATTAAAGAAATCGATACGTGATTATGTGATCGTTACGTGACGTCACAGACGTATGCGCTTCTCGTACGTTCTCTTTGCGGTTTATGAAAATTGTGAAAAGAAACTAGCAATTTTCTGATGATTTAATCCCACGAGAAATGCACATCAATAAAAGAAATAATATTGAATTGATTTTTTGCAAATCACGTGATGACGAATTTGTGTTCTACTTAACCATATATCTGCAATACGCAATTGTAGTGGTTGACCTGATTTATTACGAGACAGGAAGGAAAACGCTTGTGTTTATCAATAAAACTAAAACTGAAGCACTTGACGCTCTGCTTCCCCACGTTTACAACCACAAATTGGCAGCAAGTCACTGAAACAGTAACATAAAGGAAGTAATACCAAAGAAACCAGCTACCGTGAAGAGTATTCAAACAAATATAAATTATTCACTTTCACTTTAAATATATGAGGTTTATAGAACGTTAATTAAACGTATATAATTATAAAAAATAACATAACAGCAATTAAGTGATAAGTTATTCCACTAATCATTTTCTCTGTCCAAATAACTAGACTAACGACTTCCTTATTTCTCATTTCAGATGATTCCCGTAATACGCATAGGCGCCATACTGTGGCTCCTCTGTGCCGCACTGGCAGAGGTCACAGAACAGAACACCACGACCACGAAGACCATTCGGACCACAATCCTACCTTCAAGGACCACGAGGACAGAACTCAAAGTGTCCAGGAGTCTCAACCCTCTCGACACACAGACCCTCAATGTCAGAACGAAGACCGGACACGTCACACAGCTGATCGTCAAGAAGAAGGACAAGTCCACCACATACGCGAGTAGCACGACTCAAGCACCAACTACAGCTTCCCTCAGAACCACAGTGTCAAACTTCAACAATACAGAAGAAAACAAAAACAAAACTGAAACAAGAGACCAAAGAAAACTAAGCTTCATGGGCGGAGTCAACAGCGATCTTGCTGGCTACGACTATTACCTAAACAGAAACAAAAACCCTGAAGAAGTGACTGATGTTAAAGCAGAATACGGTAACTGGTCTCCAGTGTCAGTATACCCTGAGTCCGTTATCCAGGAAGATGGGAAAAAACCTGAAGCTGATCCCGAAACCTTAAACTACTACCCCACATACGACAATGAGAAGAAAACAGAAAACAAAAAAGTCTATATCACATCAACTAGTCTGTTTGACTACGGTGGACCCATCAAGAGCTACAGATTTGATCCCCACAACCCAGTCATTAAGAACGATAGGAACCCAGTATATATTGAAGTAGTGAGCACTAAAGTTTCTGAGGGAGAAGGAAAATCCTACAAAGTACCAGACCCTGTCGTCATTAGTTCTGAGCCAATGTATCTGAAGAAAGCTATCGAAAAATACAATAATAAGCGTGGTAGATCTATTCTCACACTCGGCGAGGACGGTATTCCAGAAATCCAAGGTGTGAGAATGCCCGATGATGAATCAGACAAAAAGACCTGGCGCAACGCGAGAGTCGTGAATGGAGAACTGCAGCCTTATCCCGAAGGTTACACTCCACCTAAAGCAATCCCTGAAGCTGACGTGTACCCGGGTATAGCCGCCGCCGACCCCGCTCAAAGCTTTGGACCTTTCACCAAAGAAGACAACTTCGAACCCAAAGACGGTCCATTCACCAAATTCGATAACTTGAAATTCGAACCCTCTGACAGCGGCCCGTACGTAGCGAGCGACAACCCAACATACTCGTACAAACAGAAAAAAGACAATTATTATCTCAAATCCGGCTACGGTCCTTTCACTAAAGCTGATAATTCGAAAGTTGCAAACTCGAAACTCATCGAGTATATTAAGCAGATTAACGAGCAGGAATCGAAACGTGATTACTTCAGTGGACGCAGTTCGAGGTCGCATAATGGCGATATGGAATTCGCTGAGAGCCACATCCAGAGGCGTATGCTTCAACACCCTGGAGAAGTCAGTTTCCCCAACTCCGCACTGTACACACCTAAAAATGCCAGACCAGGCTTTGATGAAAGCGTTAGGAATCCAGTCCTACAGTATGCTCATCCTGACTTAGGAGTACAGCCTGCGAAAGCGACCCGCGATAACGTGGAGAATTACGAAAACAAAGAACGAAAAATTAAATACTACTCGAATACCGTACCGAAAAGCGCTCACCCTTACCCCATGGAACCAGTCAATGGCTACGGACAGCAACGCTCCCAACAGTCATCTATTAATGCTAACAAGTACTACGAGGATGAATACAACAAGTTTTCTTACTACGACAACAGCTACAGCCCGCAGTCGTATCAGAGCGCGAGATACCCTTACAATAACTACGCCTACATCAAACGAGTGCCCGAACCGTCTCTGTGGAAGAGGTTCACTGACTCCATGAAGGACACATTCAACACCGCTAGCCAAACAGTTCAACAATTCACTAAACCTATTATGGACCCTATTGCTAAAGTGGCACAGCCTGTCTTTGATCCCATTGTAGAAGCCACGCAGAAGATTTCGTCTAATTTAGGTCTGTATCCCTCAAATTCGATCCAGTCGCAGAGGTATGCTCAAGACAAGATTGGTGTGGTAGCAGCAGCTTCGGGCGCTCCTGGTATGTTACCAGCTATCGGCTTGATGGCAGGCGGAGCGGCGCTGGGTCTTGGAGCGGTCGCCATGGGCAGACTGCTAGATGTGAACCTGATGCGCAGCGCTGGCTTGAGCGAGGAAGACATCCAGGACGAGATCGAGAAAGAACACAAACGATCCTTTGGAACTCCTTACGACATTGACAGACAAATACTAAGCAGTCAAAAAGTTTACGACGACAACTACAAGATGCCAAGTGAGAATGTGTACGTGGTGATGTCTCCGGACGGTGAGAGTACTCGCTCCAAGCGGGATGTGTTGAACTTTTTCCAAGAGCCAAGTTACCAAGGTGTTCGCTTGAGGAGGGTGAAGCGAAAACACGTTGTTAAAAGGTCTTTGAACGAGGACTTGCCTGATGACCTGCAGCATCTAGACGGAGGGTCGAGCCCGTCGTCCCTGACGTCCGCAGCCATGGACTTAGTGAAGCAGACCGACTGGAGAGACTCTCAGTGCGCAAAGTTCACGTTCTGCAAAGTGTTAACGTCACAGCCTTCAGATTCGCTCTTCGCGATGGAAAAGAAGATGGAGTCGCTACTAAAGCTGTAAGTACACTTTTTTTAATACACTAAGATTTTCTCAGCTCAGACTAACTAACTCTAAAACAGTTTGCCCTATAAAGTTGCAACAACAAGAGGATTCTTGCACAAGATCAGTCACGATATTCACTTTAAACCTTTGCGCGGGCCCTTTAGTTGTAATGATAAATACCAATGAGAAGTCGTGCATTCAATTCTAACATTAATAATATAGATATAACGATATGATTGCATAAAAAGACATTTTAAATTAAACATAGGCATGATGCGTAAGTAAAACGTATTAACTATATTTGTAGTCGATGAACGGGACATGAGCCTGATGATTTGTAAATATTATGTTACACCAACTTATTAAATGCTTATAGGAGAACCAAAATTTTAGGCACATGAAATATTCGAATGCAAATGTGCAAAGCAGTTGGACAAGTTATACCCGGTACAACAATCTAATTTTGTTAATGACAACTGTTAAGAGTCTCGGTCTAGAAATTAATGTACAAAATGATATAGATTACTATTGCCATATTACTATTGCCGAAGTATCTAATGAGGTCTCATAACTCCTGAACCTGGCGCCACATTGTCACCTGACTCCATTACATAAGGACAAGTGAGCGGATCCTATTAGAAACCGAGAGAAAGCGATGATTCGCCCCATCGCCGCATCGGAGCATCTCATGTGAGCGTTTGATAACTATTACTTCATAACTACACTTTCAACTCACACCCGAACATTAACATCCATTTTGTTTGCTGCCCAAACTACTTGATTATGGTGATATTTTTAATAATTGTAATTTTATCTTACGTGTATATTCTCCACTAATCTTGAGAGTCTTCGTCTTCTTTTTTTTGAGTCGATGGTAAGCATTAATCAGTTTGTGCAAAGTATTTTGGGATTGCTGTGCAAAGCTCTGGTATTTTATTTGGCTTAGAGGGACAATCCTATCAAACTGAAAACGATGCTGTTTTTAAATAGGCTGAAATGAAAATTACATTTCTGCATCTGAGATAAACTTAAAAATCGATTCCACCATCTCCTGCTTAAGAGTTAAAATTGACGATAATGATTAACCTATCTTGGTCTATTTTCTTTTATGCCTTTGACATAAGATTTAAAAACACACGTTTGTACGTTCTCCATTTTCACTATCGTCTTTATAGTATATCTTGTAGCTAAATCTCCCTCCCTCAGCCACTTATAATTGTCGCCTGTCTTATTAGTCCACTTCTCACGCTACGCATGCAAACAAGTTAATTAGGCAGATATACGCATGTAATCGTGATAATGTTTCCGTTACAACCTTATACAACAGAAACGGTATATGACTAGATTTTTCCTTATTACGTTTCTCAAAAACTGGAGAAATCACAACTGGTCTTATTTTATTTAGTAATATTTTCAAGTGAGTATTAATAGAAACTCACTATCAATAACTTCCCGTTCTTACCCCATGTTACTTGGAGATGTCGTAACACGTTTTCCTTCTCTGTTCTCCTCAGATGATAGAGGGCAAACTATGATTTAAATATACTAAACCGGTTGACAACAATACGTTGTCGTGGACCGTGGTTTCGCAACAAATACCAGCTGGTCGCACCTTGCGGCGCAGAACTTGGTAAAAGTTCCAAACCTCGGCCAACTACTTGCGTGGGATACTAAACACCTGCTGTTACGTTTTCTTTTATTGCTATATTAACAGCGACCTTAGTTTTTCTTAATCTTGTTTGTGTTAAATCGGTCTTATCGGCAAAATACGTGGTAGATATTTATATCTCTTACATATTCGTGGCAAATATTATTCTAACCTATTTCCCCTTCCATTTCACACCAAACAATTCATCGTCTTTCTTCACACGTTCTCTCAAACTACAACGCAAACGACTTTTTTTGAAGAAAAGGCAAACGGGGCGCCTTATTGCAGCTTTTCAAACATCAACAATATTTCGACTAGCCGCTAAGCCACGTGACAAAACATTAACACCGGTTACATTAGCATGCATTACGTCTACACTTTCTCTTTCTCCGTCCGTCCGTCCGTCCGTCACGTAACCCGCGCGGGCGCAACAAAACACGAACGTTTTGCTAATACTTATAATGTGCGCGTGCGACGCATCCGACGCCAACAAACTGGAGTAGAAACTTTGAGCAGGAATTTATTCAAATATGGCGAATTTGGTGTCGTGTTGTTACGGACACCAAAGAATTCAGTGAATTTTTCCTTGCACGAAAGTGCATGCATAAAAAAATGCTGGTAGAATATAGAGCATAAAACTGTGTGTCGGAATTTATTTCTCTTCTCGTCTGAACGCTTTTCCGCATGAAAAGGAACTGGATTTTCTCCCGCTCTCACTTTTACAGCACATTATAAAAGTAATAAGTTTCACAACATCTTAACATGCCGTATATAAATAAGCATATAATCAAGATTAGCGTCAGTCAATCTCGGCATTACAACCAAGAAAAAATCAACGAAACCACAGAAGTCATTAATCTACTTAAAAACTGATTACATTAGATAATTCCGTTGGACTATAAATCCGGGTACACTCATTATAACCTGTCCTACTTGGACTTGACCAAAAAAAATAAAGAGAGAAATCATAGTGTAAATAAACTTCAAATATCGAACGCTGCGCGGAATGCTGACGTAACATCACATAACCGTTATGTCACGACCGGCGGATTGCACGCTGATAAAAAGCGAAGAGTCGCTTTTGCGAATTTGGTGTCAAGCGCTGTAAAAAACTTACTCGTCTTTTATTTTATTATTATTAGAATATAAATTGAGGCAAAGTGCGGCCTGCCTACTTTTTCAACAGCCTGTAATTTCGTCCATACCTGTTATTTCTGCTCAAATTACCATCATCGCTATTGGCCACCTTTTTTTACACACTTATAATGTTCTTCGTTTCGTGCCATGCCTTCCCTGATCTGCAATAAGGTCTTACCTGCGGTCTTCTGTCGGTCATTCACATCTGGCTTCAAAGTGTAATGATAAAATCTGAAACTTATAAGTTCATGCTCAGTATTGAAGCTTGATCATTCAACTAATTAAGTTAAAACGTTCTGCTTCAGTAATTTCTTCAGGTAGATTAAGCAGTTCTGTGGGATCACAAGCGTCAACGGCCCCAACATAAACGTGTCTTAACAGAAAGTAAATTTTGACTCACATCAATAAAATCAGGCGTTATTCATTAATGTTATATCAACGGACAGCAAATCAATCAAAATTTTCCAGCGGCTTGAACCGCTAATTTGGCATATCTCCAGTTTTTGTCCAGTACCACGCTCACAGACGGCTTGCCGCCGAAAAACGTAACTCTTTACGTAACAAGGTGCGTTCAGAACCGGTGAAAGTGTTCCGACCACATTCCAAATGGAATTATTACATGTTCTGAAGCCGCGGAAAACGATTTCAAGCTATGAATAGTTATGATTAGTTATTATTTGAATACAAATGTGAGGCTTTTGAGGTCGATGCGTTAGCCTTCGTTGACCTCTCTTCTAAATATTCCGCAACCTAACTGGAACCTGTAATCGTGTGCGCTTGAGATTTGCTAAGAACAGCATTCAGAATAACCTGCAAATTGGTGTTTAGCGCTGACGATCTCAATAAGAGGTTTTTGAAACGAGTTGTTGAGTTTTAGTCAAAACTTACATATTTACTGTTTACGAGGAAATAAAATATCGTGAACTACAATTACTATACACTTGCGATTCAAAATAAATCGTGCGCTATGAACAATCCAATAAACTAATACAATAGTCACGACTTTACTCTGTGACCTAGTTTGAACATCTTTTTGTCAAAGGCAGGTTCCTTTGACAAAAAGATGTTCAAACTAGGTCACTAGGTGCGTTTATATCTCTGTACAGTTTCGTTCATTTCCAAAGGTTTATTTACCTTTCCAAACAATAGCGCACACTACCTACCTCTAATTATAAATTCGAAATTGCGTAGTTTAGTACAGTTCGCAATACGTTTCGCCACTTCTGTTGGGAATTATATTACCAATGCAACATCGTACGCGGATTTCCCATGATGACTGAGCTAGATTTGATGTTTAACTATATCTCAACTTATGATTGGCCAAAAAAGTTTGTACAGTTTATAGTGCTGAATTTTCAATTTAAATTAAAAGTACATTCACAAAAGCGGTTGGCACCCACAATACTGGGTCCAGAATAGACCCTCGAAGGACTCAAGCTTTATTTTTTTTAAATAGAGGTACTTAAGCATCCTTTTTTTAATAGTCGAAAATGTTTGCAGATATAAGCAAACTATTTGTCCACTAGAACCCACCCATTCATGGTTTTGTATAGGTACCTCGATTATGTCACATACTAACGAAGGCTTATTCCAGATCCATGAATATTGCAAAGAATACTTTGGAAGCAATGTGACCAGATAAGGCATTAAAGTATTTATTTTGGCCGCAAGTTACACCCAGCATGGTATAAAATTCGTAAACAAGTTTTTAAGACCGCAAATCACATCGTCCGAGATATTATTCCAATCATTATCGACTTAATGGCTCCTTAAATTTTAAACGACAGCATAATAATTGCGTCATAACTTGTAGCTTAATACGGCCACCCAAACAGCCATTAAATTAAAAAGGGAAAACGGAAACTTAAAAAGAAACTTGGAACAAACAAGAGTGGCAACGAGGAGTTTCTCGCCGAAGTCATAAACCATGGCGGCGTGAAAGCGGAGGCACCATGACTTACTGAGGGGTTATCAGCGCCTGCGCTTTGTTTAAAAACGTAGTGTTTAAGTACCGGTAAAACTTGCGCTTAAGGAAGAGTTGATTGTCAAATCATTGAAGATTGTTACATTGTTTGCAGAAATCTGTCACTGACATGTTCATTTCCAATAACTATGTTTCGACTTTCGGAAAAGTCTTTCTACTAGGTAGAACTATGCCACAGCATAGCTGCTGCGTTGTCTACTGTACTATTGATTCATAGACTACTCAACGGCTAGTAGCATCTCATTATACTTTACAGAACTGTTTTGTGAAGTGTCAGTTTGTAATGTTTGGTATATTAACATGAGATCAGTCTTTACCTCAGCAGCACTGATTCCCATACAATGTAACAGAAACTCCAATACTCTATACTAAAGCCATTCCTGTAACATTCCAGCATCTCCCGCGGCGACGGCGCAAGCGCTTCGGTGGTGGCGCACCAGCTCGGTGACGTCATGCAGGCCAGCCGGGACCACGACTGCCATCGCTTCAGATGTGACCTGCACTAGACCCTGCGGCCTCCTAGGGGCCACCCTGGGCCACTCCACCAATGACCACCAAGTTTCATGAACGAACTGTTTGTAGACAGTGTTAAACTGACTAGTATTAAGAATTGATGAAAAGGTTGTGGTTAGGCCTCTTGTGATTTTTAAGAACCCGAAAATGTGATTAATTTATTGAATCGGAAGAGATATTAGCGAGACGACTTTGCGAATGAACTGCTCATTAAAATAAAAAATTAAAGAAGTATCCTAAGATATCTATACAAGCTATGAGCTTAATGAAAACTACATAGAACTCTGTAGTAAAACTAAATGAAGAGAAGCTAAGTGTCAAAATCGTCAAGCGCGAGAAATCAAGGACTTTCAATTTTGTTTCAATGCGTTCATATTGTTTGATCACTTCAGCAATAATGAAAGCATTGGAACAAAAATTTTATTTATTCCGGAATAATCAGTGAAGCTAGTGAAAGAAAACTGTAAAATAGGTTTCACTATTAATATACTTTCAACGAATCGATACTCAGTTGTGAGAATACACACTAAAATAAGATCATTTGAGAAGTCTACAAGACTATTTGTACAAGCTGATACAAAAACATGTAGTCAAAGACGATCGAAGGGAATCTGTGGATTTAATCATATTTCCAATAGCTAACTAGCATAAAGACGGGAGGTTTTCAATCAACAGGCAGATTGTCTGCAAGATAGGGGTCGTTTTAGACAATTTAGACATTCTTCGCGTCTGACTCATCGTAGGCGGTACAATGATTGTGAAATAATTTAATCCTTGAACTGTTGTGCAGAGGATGCATTACACATTATTCTAAGTATTTACACACTATCTTATTGATAGACCTACGTTATAAGATTTTCTTGTATCATACTTTAATAGGTAGTATTCATAACAATATCAGATGAACTTTATAATTGGTACTACATTTTCTTACAACATGACATAGATACAATATCACCAGTGATTAACAAATTATTTATTTTTATTTATTCCTTAGTTGTAATTAGTCATAATATTTTAATTAGGGTTCACGGGTGAGTGTCACTGTTTATTTATTTAAAACATTAATGTGCGACGAAATGGATTGTTGAAATCGATTTGTCGGATGTGAAAATATAAATAAACCTCGTGACGTTTCAAATAAATAGTGCTTACGGAAGCGAGGCGACTATTAATCGCGTGGTCGATTATACAATCGTCCGGTGAGTGGCGAGCCTTGCGAATGACTATACGCCAGCAGCCATATAACGAGTCGTTCCTACACCTCACACGTCACTAACATGTCACTGACATGTCACTAACATGTCACTGACAACATGTCATCACCTGGCGGCTTCACAAATCATGATCGTATTTATTGTTACCAAATAATTGATTTTGTCAAACGACAATTCTCTCGTAAAATTATTATTTATTTTAGTTTTATTATTTAAAAAGATATTTAATCGAGTTTAAATTATTTATTGTAATGATTGATAACAATTTAATGTCGACGCTGATTTAATGCACTGCACTTTTAGCTGAAATATGAAGAAATAAGATTTGGCTTTGTTTGTACGACTGTCATTTTAAGGCTCTAATATAAGTTTCGTGAATGGAAACCGTTTCATAGGCTTATCTAATTAATAAAAACGAAAGATAATCGCAGTATGAGTGGTACCCTACTTACTGAACTCATTATACCTTAGAGCCTCTGAAATCTTTCGTCGTCACAAAGCTTTCTATCGCCGAATTTGTTTTTTCTTGTATTTATACATAACATTCCTTATAACTATAACTGCATTACTTTTTCGTAACATAGTCAAGTTTTATTCAATAGATGGCGCTGTAAGTTGTACATAATGCTTTTACAAAGAATGTAAATTATTTATTTATTTTTGTACGAATAAAATAAAAAATATATTAAATTTATGTGTTTTATTAATAATAATAATTTTAAGACATCAATCGTACACATCAAAAATAAAAAATAAATTAAATAAAAATCGTGCAAGTCATCGTCCAAGAGTCATCTGCAAATTAAACGAAATAATGTTACAGATAAAAAGGGTCATATTATTATAAAGCTATGACGATATTAATTATGAGGGAGAAGCACATAGAGAGAGAGAGTCCCTCCAACCAGTGGAGGGAAGAGTCTCTCCATTGTTTGGAGAGAGCTCTCTCTCTATGTGCTTCGACGTCATTAAAAATGACTCCTCTTAACTGAAAGGAATAGTTTAGATAAGTGTGAAGAATTTATCATCGTCATCATTTTCGCCAAACAATATCATATGTCAACTATTGTATTTAAATATGTCTGAAATTCTTCAACAACTCAAATATAAACCTAACATATGGTATAAACCCGAAGGTGAGTTTCTCTGTTTTGCTTTCACGCCTAAATCGCTGAACATGATGAAATTGATAAATGTAGGTGCACAGGTACACGGGACCCTGGACACGGGCGACACTTAGGCTACTTTTTTGCGAAAATTTATATTAACATGAGTGAAGCCTCGGGCAATCAAGTGTAGACAAAACCACGAACCAAGGAAAAAGGTCTTAAAAAAATCGGTTTACCGTTTCCAATATAGCCACTTCATTTCCCAGCAGAGCTAGGGGAGGTTAGTGTTAGCGCGCGGAGGTTGGGGCCTGGTCCCCCGCGCCCGAGGGGGAGGGGCAGCGCGGGGGGATGCTCTCGACGGAGCTGAACTTGTTACACTCCCCGCAAGGCTGCATCTCTGCCTCCATCATGTACAACTGAACAAAACGATTCTCTCAACTATCTAGCAATAAACTATTATTACATACGAAATGTTATAGTACACAATCAGTTCAGCCTATCGCATTACAAATGCAAAATTTTGTGAGGATAGATGTTTGTTAATCTTTCACGTCTTAACTCCTGAAAAGATCTTCATAAAATTTGGCACAGAGGTAGATTATATTCTGAAATAACACTTAGGATATTTTTTTTAGTGCACTGCAGTGTATCATAAAGCACCTTGAAATCATCAAATGACTCCTCCCGCTCTGGGCGGAGCGGAAGCGAGTGTCAGACTTACTGACTAAAACCCATTCGTGTTCCTCCTAATGCCTTTTGCGTTCCAGAGCCTAAAGTTAAGCTTCCAGAGTTATAAAACACCTACTCTTATTATTCCGTTCATCACCACAACAATGCAGATCTTATATGAGACGTGTCACACTCACCCGTCCATCGGTGCCGTATCCCTCGTACTTCTTGGAGGGGACGGTGTCCAGGGGCGACTGTGGCGCCCTCTCGCGCAACACGTTGCCGGCCACCAGCGTGTGCGAGCCGCCCACCCAGCGGTGACAGATGTGGCTCCTGTTGGTCATCAAATATTAGAAACATACTGGCTAGAAATTGCCATTCTATTGCAGTTGATGAAAATGTATCTAAATTGCTAACTGACTGAGAACAAACTGCACGCCGACTGCTAGCGAATAGCGAATTTGAGCGAAAGTCGTAAAATATGGCAGCCTCCAGCATACCTGGTGTCCGGCGGGTGCAGAACGATCTCGCCGAGGCACGGGAGCTGTCCGTCGGGCGGCGCGGGGTGCAGCGCCGGCAGCAGCGCGGGCTTGCCGTATGTGGCGTCCTCCTGCGGCATGAGGGCCGGCGTCAGGCACGCGCCGCACGCCGCGCCCGCCGCCAGCTTCCGCATCAGTATCGCCGCCTGGGACCAAAGGGAACATCGCCGTCAAAAGGGGGTACACTACATAAATACGCAAAACTTTATTCCCTATTTTTATAATTCCAGAAATTTCAATCTTCCTAACGTTTATAATTACTATTCTCAAAATACCGAGTTTCAATAGACCGAATAACAAAAATTCTGACTTAATTCGAAATATCAAAAATACGAATTCCGATTATTAAAGTACCGATTAATTAGAATTCCGAAATAAAAACGCCTTGTAAAACTGAATAGCAAGACAAATAAACAATTGCTCGTCAGAGAGAAGCATAACATTACATAATTATGTTTTGTATGAGGAAGTAGAATTAAAAAACTAATGACAGATGCGTTTTGCCATTAAAATCAAAACTATGCAAACAAGCATACACCATGCATGCAAGTAAGCATGTAGCATGCAAGCGAGTATGCAACATGCAGCAGGCATGGCTTCTGTTTTGGCTCCGGCGCTGCGGTGCTCCAGCGGTCCCTTGCGAACTTATCGTCGCAGATGGTTTTAACGCTCACCACCGCAGCTTCGGCTCAGCCGCGGCGGCGGGCGTTATAACACCTGCTCCTTAGCTCGCAGGCCACCTCACCCCTCCGCGCCTGCGCGGTATTAAATTACACTTTAGGGTTAGGGCAAACAAGACTACGTGGAGTCGGTTTTACAGCGATCCGTTTCTGTCATTTACTTTTGATTATTTAAGACAATTTTTAATTTTAATTTAAGGTTGATAATGTTTACAAATATTCGTTTAAAGAAGATTATGCCAATTAAATTTTGGAGCATCTAGATTCTACCAGATAGAGGGAACCTCGGAATCTTGAAAATCAGAATGTCGTTTTTCGGAGCGAGAGCCCATCAAGCATTTGATTCTTCGAACATATGAAAATCGTAAAACAAACAAATTGCATTTACGACTTTCGGTAAAATAGATTTCGTGATTTTTATTAAGGCGATGAGCGAATAATAAGGCCGTTTTGAGAATTGATTTTTCTCGTAAAGTACCTATAATAATCTATATCTATACTTACTAATATATAAAGCTGAAGAGTTTGTTTGTTTGTTTGCTTGAACGCGCTAATCTCAGGAACTACTGGTCCGATTTGAAAAAATCTTTCAGTGTTAGATAGCCCATTTATCGAGGAAGGCTATAGGCTATATATCATCACACTAAGACCAATAGGAGCGGAGCAGTAATGAAAATTGTGACGCAGACGAAGTAGCGCGGGTCAGCTAGTGATTTGATATTTTGGTTTATGTTTCTTGACTATATGATCTACCTAAATTCTAAAGGAATACACGATGCGAAGAAATTTTCTCGATAGAAAAAAAATACAAAGTTCGACCTGTCTTTTTGACATTTTCATTTTTATGACGTAATGCATTAGATTGATGTTATGAAAACTGCTTTTAATTCACAACAGGTTTTGACTTCATAATACTCTTATGTTATAAAATCCGAAATTTACTTTTGGCACTTACGTTATTTATTCGAGATTCATTCTATCGCCATCTCTTCTTACGCCTTTTAAAAGTATTTGCATCACTGTCTATTCAGATCAATTCAGATGGTCCGTGGGATTTGTCGAGGTAATACCTATGACATTTTTTTTTTCAGATCAGAGCTGTCAGATTTTCGTAATGAAATTTTTTTTAACAATATTTTACATAGATCGGCAGTTAAAATTGTTATTTGTTAAAATTTGTGATATAAAATTATTTCAACCGTGTGAGTGTGTTTTTTATGACCTTGGACAGTATATAATCGTAGTTATTTTATATACGTACCAACATTGAAATTATTAATAAAAATGTTATGAAATAAAAGACTAAAAGTGTCTAAAGCACAACATGTGAGAACATACCTGAATGCAACAAAGGCTTCATCACAGGAAATTAATAGTGGCTAATAACACCGGCAAATGATGATAAAATTGTCACTTTCACTTTGTGTATAGAACATCCACAAACATTATTTTTCCCTCACGTAAATTATATAGTATTTTTTTTTTCTAGACAGGGTTGTCTGTTTTTATAGCGTTTATCTCACATTTTATCTCAAGAAACGGGCTAAAATAAATTAATTTGTTTCATGCTTTGAAATACGTCAAACATCAATATGTCAAGTAATTAAACTTGCCAGCTTACGAAAAAAAGAGTTTAAAAACTGGCTTCTGCCCGCGACTTCATCTGCGTGAATTTTAAAACCAGGGAAGTGAAAATAATTAAAAAAATGTATGTCCCATAGTTATGAAGAGGGAAATGAGGTTAGTGGCCTCAAAAACTACTTAAAAAGAAATGAAGCGTAAATGAATAGTTGTTAGTCCCGGTAATTTTACTCCTTCATGATTCTGACCTCCTTGTAGTTTGTAGTCTCTATATACTGCTCATAATTCTAGCCCCAAACATACTTTTCGTGATTCTATGAGACATTGACGCCTTTAATTAGATGGTTTGATGTATATTATTTGATTTAAAATCAACCTCAAACTCAAAATATTTATTTCAAATAAACCATTTACAGGCACTTTTGAATTGTCAAGGTCGGTCGGTCCAAAAAGATGAAGCTATTTGCACGTTCCAAAGCGTAGATCTCTATGGAGAAGAAGGTGCAAGAAACTCCACGCACACTCTTTTAAAAATTATAAATTGTTACAAGTTTTGTTTACATCAAGTTGAAATTATACATACATGTGAGAACGATGTAAAAGATGAGCAGAATAAAACCGTCCGGAAAAAAAGGAACAATTCAAAGAAATATTTAAAATCAACCATGGCAGCTGAGAAATGACCAGTCCCAACTGACAGCGCCCGTTCACGAACATGACGCATGCGCTAGCACCATTCGGCTCAACCATTTTGAAGGGAGCCAAATGATCCAACGCATACGCCACCATCAGCTAGACTTTTGAGGGAGCATCCCCGCTCACTAAAAAGTTAATACGAAAAACTTTATTCAGACAGTCACAAATACGAGTTTCAAAATACCGATTTTCATAATTCCAAATGGTTCAAAATTCCTTATATAACAACTCCGATTGATCATCAATCCTTTTTTTTATAATTCCGACATATCAATATTCCTAATGTTTATACTTACTATTCTTAAAATATCGATTTTCAATAGGTCGAATAACACAAAGTCCGACTTAATGAAAAATCGAAACATCAAAAATACGAATTTCGATTATTGAAATACCTATTAATCAGAATTCCGAAATAAAAAACGCCTTGTAAAACTGAATAGCAAGACAAATAAACACAATTGCTCGTCAGAACAAAGTATATTATTATGTTTTGTATGAGGAAGCAAGCATAGCAAGCATGGGGTACCCCATGAAAGACCATGAAACGTCGTGTGCAAAGGCTCTACATTATTACATACCATCAGCGATGAATATGATTTGGAAGTTCTTCAATTGTATTAGAGCTTCCGAATGAAGTTAATGCAATGATCAATGTCTTGAAAACTCTCCAAAACAAAATGGCGGCCTTTGAACCGCAGTCCTTGGCCTTAGCTTGGTGGCAAAATAAAGTTGAGCTCATGGCTAAAGAACAACAGCCGCACGTGTTGATCTTCTAGGTAAAGCAACGCTTGCCAAGGTTGGTCTGTGGATGGGTGACCATCTTAACACACCGAGTTTAATTCATACCTCGGAAAGCACGTTAAGCCATTGGTCCCGGCTGTCATTCGTAGATCTTTGGCAATCAGAAGCCAATTAACTTGACTCCTGGCTTGCCAAGAAGTTCCGTGTAACCCAGTTAATGGGTTGTGGACGTGTAGGTCTGGTAGGTAGCCGTTCTACGTAAAATACGTATTCAGCTTAACCGGGTTTGACTGGAAGCCGACCAGAATATAGTTAGGATAGTGCTAGGCAGATGATAATATAACACGAATAACTTTACTATTTCTCTACTTTGATTATTTATTTTATTCTATCTTTAAAAAGGTTGTTATTAAGAGTATCGATATATGTTAATATAATTTGCTTGCGAGCAACCCTGAATCATTTGGTGGTTTAAATTAGATAACGGGGTGTCGCTATATTCGATTTTTTTGAACTTTCGATGCGGGAGTACGAGGAGTGTGCGGTGCGCTCGGGGAGAGGGATGCTAAGCCACGCCTTTTGAACTTTCAGGAATTATTAACCTATGCTCTTAATAGACATTATAATTCTTAGGTATTATGAAATTCGGAATTTTGACAATCAGAGCATCGAAATTCGGAAAAAAGTGTTTCGGAATATTTGGGTGTTCCCGTCAAGAGGCCACTTCTCATACTTAAAAAGCGTTTAAATTCTAGTCGTAATATCATCTCAGCGACACTCAATGTCAAAAACATCAAAATGTGAGGAAGTTTTAGAGGTATTCGTGACAGTTAGCGACTGCGAGCTCCGAATTTCCCGTCTGCTTGCAGCTTTAGGAGACGTGCGAAGCGGAGCAAAGACGGGATGAAGGTGAAGCAATGATCGAGCTACAACATTACATCTGCTCAACCGTATCCTTTGAAACGAAGCGAATAAGACATTCTGCCTAGCCTTTTCACAACTATATTGTAGTCACCTTCCAATCTGACCGGAAGCATTTTAGTGTCAGTATGTCACATCGATGAAGGGCGATGGAGAGGGCAATGCTTGGAGTTTCCATGCGTGACCGAATCAGGAATGATGATATCCGTAAGAAAACCAAGGTTACCGACATAGCCCAAAGGATCGCCAAACTAAAGTGGCAGTGGGCAGGGCACATTGCTCGCAGAACAGATGGTCGATGGGACCGAAAAGTACTGGAGTGGTGACCGCGTACCGGAAGACGAAACGGTTGCGCGGCCGAGACACAAGGTGGACCGATGATCGCGGGTCGAGGGTAGTCGATGTATGCGAGAACACACACACAAAAAAAAAAAAAGAAAACTCTCAACTATAGTGTCTGAGTGGTGTCACTTATGTGTTACTGCATGTGTAATAATTCGTACTAATCTCGAGGACGAAGCGTTAGTATAATGAACAATAAATCACCCTTATTTTCCTACCCTTAGGGTGGGATTTTTTGCCAAATTTATATGAGACCAATTTCGGGATGTACCCTTTCCAACAAAAAAAAAACACCGGTAGCACTCCGGGAGTGCCGGCAGAAGTGAAAACATGTAAATAATACATCCTTACTGTCGCGGTCACATCATAGACAAACCACCGACAACAAAATAAACAAAAAGACACTGACGTGTGGCCGCGACAGCGACTGTCAGTGACAGATGTCAATCTTGACACAGTTCCTGACATAAACAAAATGAACCATAAAAACAACAAAAAATAACGTTGTGTTTAATTATAAGTACAAAAATACTATCATTTATGAGGTAGAATACAATGTTTATTTATTGCGCTATCGTACACAAATATGACAATTTACATGTTATTATTCATAATATTATATCGTTATTTATTTATATATTACATTAATTTTTATCTCTTAGAAAAATCAACTTTCATCCATAATTTTGTAATTCCGTAATTTCGTATCCTTGGATACGCGTGGCACGCTGTACATAAACACAGACGGACATTCGCGCAAGCGCCCTGTGCCGCCTAAGCGGAGCAGCACACTCAGGCACGGTAGAAAGAGTGGGAGATACTAGTTCCTCTCCCTTCCCCTCGATCTTACGCTTTTTCGCATCACGTGACCCTGACGCGAGCCGTCTTACGCTTTTTGCGATTAGGTCACGTGACCCTGACGCGAGTTTAAGATTTTATACCCATTACAGAAAAAGTGCTCAACGCCGCTAAAGAAGTTTTCACTTCAAAAATTATCAATATTGGACTACTCTGTAAAAAGTTATGCGTGTTCACACATAAAAAAAAATATACGCGACGACTTGAGAACCTCCTCCGTGTTTTCGTCGGTTAACAATGTCGCTAATTAGTCACCAAATATCAGAATTAGTCGGTCACTGGTGCAAAAGTTATAAGGGTTTATAGTTGGCCGATCTGGGGTGCACCTACCCCAGCTTGGTCCATTTGAATCTCAGAAGCTAGGGCGCCTAGCGAACATTTGTTTTCTCTCTCAAATTTAGTTGCTATTTAGTCGCAAGTTTTCGCCAAGTCACAGATTTAGTCGGGTCTTAGTTTAGAAGATATAATGAGCTCAATTTTTAAGGTAGGTAGTAGGTTTTAGCCAGATCGAAGAGGAATCTCTTCGAACAAATTGCCAAGAAAAAATATTTCTATTAATATGTGAATTATACTTCTGGTTTTATCGGTCTAAAGTCCGTAGAATTATTAGAGAGGCATAAATTCTCAATCCTTCGATCTAGCTCTTGGACTTCTACCTGTACTGGGTCGACCCACTGTCGTTTGCGATTTAATTTTTTACGTTTAACTTTAACTATTTCTTCTGCAAGAAGCCAAACGATAAAAATATCGCACATAGAAATATCCGTGTTAAGAGCACAATACTAAATGAGTAAAGAGCGCGACTATCACACCACTAGACCACCTTCAAAGTCGATTGTCTCAAAAACTACGAAGGCGAAGGTACCAATTTTTTTTTTTTCGAGTACTAATAGGGAAGATGCAGATACAATATTTTGTGACTAAAATGTAAAAAAGCATATAAGAAAGGCCAGTGCAACGTTGATATTCCAGTTAATATTGATTTTTAACAATAATTACAAATTAAAAGTAACTTGAAACGGAACGTGTTTGAATACACCAACCAGCGTCTAGTGGCGTTGATTATTAATCCAAGATCCCAGGGCTCCCAGACGTTACCTACTTATTTTCGCAGTAACAAAATATTTGGATAGAATAGTGCTAGTGTAATTTCAACGTACACATACATATCTGCTAACTCGGTCCAACGAGCAATTTTTTTACTGATGTAGGTATAAGACATATTTCAAAAGTCTAGGAGGTAGTTTTGCAGCTTTCATTTTTATACTTGGTAAATAAACTATGTCCAAATTACAGCCTTGTGAATAGGATCTTAATTCTCAGTGCAGCGATCTGGTCTTACACTATTACTATGACTAATTAGTCATTAAAATATTACAAAATACTAATTATTTAAGAATATTTTGTAATATTCGGGTAAATGATATAGCATTTTTGATGATGATACTTTCAAATTGCCATCGCGTCAGCCCAAGCTAGTCGTTATGCGTATGTTCAAAGTACTTTCATACGAACACTTATTTTCTCAGAATAAAAATATGTGGAACATAATCCACATATTTTTATTCTGACAAAATAAGTAAGTTCTGGGAGCACTGGGATCTTGCTCTATGACTTTGATTCGTGACAGTTCTTGACCAGTGGCAGACAGGAGTGACGTTATCGTCCGTTTTCGAGCGAAAAGAATAAGTTGTAGCACTTTCTTACCTACCTTAAAATGAAGATCCGAATGATCTTAACATTTAATTCTATAGCAGCAATACTCTAATGAATCAAAAAAATAGTTAGAGCGGTTCCAAAAGTTCAATAATTACATTTACAAATGCTAATATTATGACCTAATGGTGCGCATACCTAATTGTATATACATGTTGCCGGTCAAAATGCGTTTTTCTCTTTTATGTGTCGCCTGGGACTTGAAAAGTTTAGTTTAATGAATAAGTGGTGTAAAAATATTCAATTCTACATTTCGGTATTGGGATAGGTTTGTAATAGATAAATACCTTTGAAAATGAAACATCTTTATTTACAAAACTATAACATAATCATGAACAATCAGCTGATTACTGTCCCCTTCTCAGAATATGAAGGGTAAGGTGTTGGTCCTTACTAGACTATACTAAAGAATTGTCTTAATGAGTAGGTATTATCGCTTGCGGGAGCGACATGCCTTCCAATAATACTGTTGACACGGGCGCATGCTTCAACAGTCCTCATTCCTGTTAAGCTTGAGCAATAATATGCCTGGATAGCGTTAATTCCCTGAACATTGGAGTTGATCTGTATCTTGGTAAAAAAATGATGTATTGGCTTAATACTGTAAGGATTAATTGCTCTCTCAGCGGGATTAGGGTGCCAAGGCCTTTGCAAGAGATCTGTCTATTGGGTAAAGCCAGCTCATGAAGCGAAAGACCGACGATGGCAAAACAATATACGTCAAATCGGAGCTTCTGAGGGAGATCGAGACATTATATGGAAAGTTATACACGTCAATGTTTAAACCAGTTACGAATCTAGCTAACGACCCATGACTTCCCGAACAAGCCGGATTCCGAAAAGGCTTCAGCATCGTAGAATACATAAATACGCTGCGGCAGTTTACACAGAAGACCTAATAGTATAATCTGCCCCTCTGCCTAGCGTTTGTGGACCATGAGAAAGCTTTCGATTCGATCGAGACTTCGGCTGTGTTGCAGTCTCTCCAACGGTGCCAGATCGATTATCGGTACATCGAAGTGCTAAAGTGTTTGTATGAAAACGCAACTTAGTCCGGTTTCAGGATCAGACCTCGGAATCCATTTTTCTGCAGCGGGTTGTAAGGCAGGGAAACGTTATTTCTCCGAAAGTGTTCACGGCCGTAATGGAGGATATCTTCAAGTTTTTGGATTGGAGAAAATTAGGCAAAAATGTCAATGGCGACATAGCCCTTTTTTTGTTTTTACTATTTATAGGCACGCGTTTGATCACTATCTCACCTGATGGTAAGCGATGATGTGGTCGACGATGGAGCACGCTTGCCTTGAAGTAACCTATTCACTTCCAATGATGAAGACCTACGTTCATTGTTCGATGACCTAAGTTTTGTTTTTTACTGTTGATAGGCATACGTATGACCACTATCTCACCTGACGGTAAGCGATGATGCGGTCGAAGATGGAGCACGTTTGCCTAGAAGCAACTTATTCACTCTCGTCTTAAAGATTCCCAGGTTGTAGCTATCTGGAAACACAGACTCTGGCAGGGAATTCCACTCCTTAGCTGTACGCACTATGAATGTATTCCCAAAACGTTTTGTGCGTGTGGGTGGAATGTCCACCATGTACCGGTGGTGCATCGCCGTTTGTCTTGTGGTCCGATGATGCAACGGGCTTGGCGGAATTAGATCATGCAATTCCGTCGCACTCTCCCCAAAATGCAACCGATAGAAAACCGACAGGCCAGCAACTCGGCGTCGATGCTCAAGACTTTGGAGCTTCTTACATAGTACTCTTACAGAGTATGAACGTTACCGAGATGGGTCTGTAATTCGACGGGTCAGCTCGACTACCCCTTCTTGGGCACGGGCTGCACGTTAGCTTGCTTCCAAGCATTTGGTACTTTTCCAGTCTCAAACGAGAGGCGAAATAGGCGTGTCAAGATTGGAGACAACTCAAGTCCTCAAAACAATTGCCGGTATGCCGTCGGGGCCACTAGCCTTATTCACGTCTAGGTTACGCAGTACCCGAAGAACGTCCTTCTGATGAATGCGAATGTTCGACAAACTCGACCCGTATCCATCAGGAGAAGCAGGGGGCCTCGCGCCACCAGGATCCAGACGCGACGATTCCGAAAACATAAAAGCAAATAAGTTTGCTTTCTGCTCAGCGGAGTGGGCCAGCAACCCATCGGGTCCCAGCAGTGATGGTAGTGAGGGGCGGCAGAAGTTCGATTCGACCGACTTAGCCAGGGACCAAAAAGCTTTACTACCTGCTGGGTATGAAGCAAGTTTGTTCCCTATTCGGCTAATGTGGTCAAACCGAGCTCGCCGCATGTTTTATCGCATTAGCGCGATTACACTCGACACCAAACCATGGGCGAGCTTCGCCAGACATTGCTACATCTGAGAACGGAATATAGTACTCCATTCCCTTCCGCAACACTTCTGTCACGGCGTCAGCGCACGACGAAGCATCAGTTGAAGGAAAGCAAGTAGGCTGCCAAGGGTAACATGCAAAAAATGATCGCATACCATCCCAATCTGTTAACCTGTATCGCCATACCCGCCGGGTGCCTCTTGGGCTAGGATCGGGCGGGGAGTAGACCGACACAGACTTCACCAGACAGTGGTCGGTACTACCCAGTGGAGAAGAAATCGACACCGAGTAGCGGACTGGATCTGTTGTCAGCAGAAGGTCCAAGCAATTGGCTGTGTGCGATTCAACATCCGGCACCCTCGTTGCCCCCTGGACCAGCTGGGTGAGATTTAACGCAAGCGCTAGCTTTTGCGGCTCTCGTCCAGCATGGTCTGTGTGCTGGCATGGGAAAAGCCACTCCTGAGGGTGGGCGTTGAAGTCCCCCAGTAACACCAATTGGGCAGAAGGGTACCGCTGCTGAGCCGCATCCGCCGCCTCACTGAGGTGCTGTATTAATAGCCCAGTTGTCTCCAGATCACCGCCGTTCCAACGGTAGATACAGGCGTAAATAATTTTATCCAGGCCGGTGCCCACTAAAGCCCACAGCGTTGAGAACCTGGAGTTCTCAAGATTGCGGAGACGTCGATAGCAGATGTCATCTCGGGCATACATACATACGCCCGCGCGTGGTTTGAAGTGGTGCTTCAGGGTAAACCCTGGGTATGTAAGATACGACACGTCTGACGGACATCCGATCTGCGTCTCCGACAGAAACAAGAGTGCTGGTTTCTCAGTCTCTAGGTGGTGATGGACTGCGGCGAGATTTGAGTGCAGACCTCGAATGTTAGAGAGGTGCACTATGTGCGAGAGGGCGTGCTGCCGCTGTACAGCTTTTCTCTTTTTGTTCCTGGTCATATTGAGTGAGTTAGGTAGAGGAGAAGGAAGTGAAATGAGGTTCCATGCTGCTAACCCTCAGGCACGCTCTGACAGGACGACATCATTGGGGGACTAGTCTGGAGACTGCGGGGACGCCCGAGCCCCCCCGGATATGTGGATGATAGATAGGTTACATTTTTATTTACCATACATACAATCATTGAAGTTACTTAGTTGACTTTAACATGCAACTTGCATAATTGAGTATGCAAAAGTGAGCTACAAAATGTTCTCGGATAGGTAAGATCCTCTGTTTACTATCGATACAAACATAATAGTAATGTGTTCGATTTATGTACAACCAAAAATGCTAATCATTTTGTTTATTGCTATGTTGCAAATTGCTTAAATTGTCATTCATAAAAATGTTAATTAAACAAAACGCTGTAAGTTCATGATTACGAAATATTTGCGAGAAACGAAAATAATTTTCAAAATAATGTTTCATTTCATTTTAGAACATTGTCCAAACTATACAATGGGTAAAGCAGTAAGCAAAGAAGAAGTTGTAGTAGTCAGCCAAAACGGACAGCAAGAAACAATTAATACCAAAATGAATCAGTTCAGTGTAATGTTGCTCGCGATTATCTGCATACTAGCTTGTGGAACTGCTTGCGTGGTGGTTCAGCGCTGTAACCGAAGACTAAAGAACTGGCTGAGGAAGCAAGTGATGGTCAATGCGACACCCGCACCGACCCCTCTACAGAATATTCCCAGTGTGATGGTCACACAACCACAGCCAGCAACAGCGTCAGTAATGAAAGGAAGCTACGCGTGATTTACTGTAAAACAACCATTAATTTCCGTTTCTCGTAAACATTTCAATAGTACTAATAGTAGTAATTATACGGTGAACAGTTGTTTGATTTCATAGCCCACTACACAGAGCCTACTCAACAAGTGTTTGTGATTTGTCTATTTTTAGAAGGTTTGTCAATTTGACGAGTACGGTTTTGGGGGGGTTCATGACCCCCACGACCCCCCTTCGGACCGCGCCTGCAAGGTCTGTCAGTCAAAGAGATGAAGCTAATCCTGCCGCGCTAGCGACAAGAGCAGAAAGTTGTTCTGCAGCAAAACGCACGCACCGACCCTATCTCCAGCGCGGCAGGTGCACGTTCCAAAGAGTGGATCCTAAGGAGAGGAACGTGCAAGAAACTTGACACTTGATGTGACAAACCTGAGGTTCTCCGAGCATTATCTCCAGCTGGTGCAGCTTCGCTTGGATGCCGTTGAGCTGCTCCGTGGCTTTGTCCTTGAGTGTCTCCAGCGCGATCAGCTCCGCCTTGTGTTCCGTTATGCGCATCAGGTCTGTCATCGCGATCTGAAGACAGACATTTGAATATATATACACTGGTGCCACTCGAGTTTTGTCAAATGAATTACAATGACTATTAAGTTTAAAACAAACAATCAGTTCGAAACTAATTAGGATATCGGTTTGTATTCTTTTTTGCGTGCCAACGTATTATGTCTTAAACGAAATAAGTTGGGCCCCAGTAAATAGCCTCGCCAATGTGCAGTTATATGGGGACACCCCGGTCTATCCCGCAGGTCATCGCTTGGACGAGAACACCGGTTTGCATCATCGTAATATATAGGTGATACGGCCACATTCCATGCGCGACGTGTATATTGGCATACTTCCACACATTCATGAGTGACAAAGCTGACATCTCACACTTCTATTGTCTATAAAATTAACAGGGTCGATCGGCCACTGTACGTGAAGCTTGGCACCACAGGTACACCATTTTCTAGATTAGGATATATGCTTTACTTTTATCCCGTTAGTCTGTTCCCTTGGGACAGTTCCTGACTTTCACACGGACGAAGCCACTGGCAAAAGCTTGTCAGAAAATTAATTATATTTGCTTAGATAAGCAGCATCTATGAAGGGTATACGTTGTAAATTGTACGGCTCATACTGACTTGCCACAGTTCGTCCTGTTTGTTGAACTTATCGTAGCTCTTCTCGATGCGTTTTTCGATCTCAAAGCGAGCCTTCGCGAAGTCTTTCTCGTACAGCAGACCAGCCAGGCGAGACATGTCCGCCTGCGCCACTCCAGGGATTACTTATACAGCACAGTACAGCTCAGGCTCTCAGCAGACAGGCTGTATTTAAACTATATGCCCAGTTGTAAAACTGCCGTTTACGCAGTTCACATGACAGACACTGCACTCTAACTGCAATTTTTTGCTAGCGTAAAGTTCAGATGCAGTCTTGTTTAGAGCCTAAGCCGCTGAGGGTGCCTGTCCATTGCGAGCGAGCAAGGCAGCGCAGCGGAGAAATGAAAAAAATAAACCAATGGAATTGCACAGAATCTCCGTAACACGTGAGTCCCACGTAAGTCACTGACATTTTGACTGACATGATTGGTTAATATTTCTCCGTTTCTGCGCTCCGCTCGCAATGGAAAAGCACCCTTATCCTGGAGCAAACTGAAAACCTAGTCGACCCGGATCTCGTTATAAACCCTCACAGCTTTGGATAAATTCTAAATAATGTTTAACCCAACCCATTAAGTACACTTTTTTACCCATACATTTCATAGAAGGTCGGAATATTTTCCCTTCCCTTTCGGTGCCCAGAACTCAGCAAATGGGTCGTCATAAGGGTCGACGACGCGGATGCGAGTTGTGCACACGAACAAATTATGTTTCGACCCATATGCTGAGTGATGGGCACCGATGGGCACTGAAGCGTTAAGGTCCATCTCCCCCAGAGCTCTTAATCATCTTTTCAAGCTCAAACCAGTAACATTATACTTACCTTATCCCGAAGACCGTCCAGCACTTCGTCGCGGTCAGCTTTTTGCTCTCGAAGCAACTCCACGCACTCGACTAGACTCTGCAAACATTGAAAATAGCAGTTTTTAAGTGTTAAAAATCTATTTTATTCTGAAACTCAAACACAGTGAAACGTGACGTGTTGCGACGCTGGGCATACTTTTTAAGAAAGCGAAACAATACAAACTCTTTTACTTATTACACAAAAATATAACACACATCTGAACTGACCCTTAGGGCCTTTGCACACGGCGTTTTTTAAACACACCGACGATGCGCAGATGACGCGCGCTAACGCGTTTTAAATTAACGAAATTCAGACGCAGACAGCCACCGCCACCACCGCAACCGCAGACCTGCGTTTTGGTCATCTACAGCGCCGTGAGTGCGCGTTCGCAAAATGCGCGTCGTCGGCGCATTAAGCATACACCGAGTGCATAGGCTCTTAGGTGGAGATTCAGCCTGCTGTATTCCAAAGCGCTCACATGACAAGGCTATGTTTAACAAAGCTTCTTATGTCGTCAAATCACACTGTCACCTCATTAAGCAACACTAACCTGCAGTTCAGCACCGATTTGCTGCTGCACAATGCTGAGGTTGGAGTGCAGATGGACCGTGCGGTCCAGTTCGATGACCAGATTCTCGTAGCGCTCCGACAGATCCAGTATAGCTGCAAGTTTAGCAACAAACCTATCAATGGGGATTTTCTAGAGACAGTCCACCTTCTCGTGGGACCTGACGGGATTAGAGGAGCGAAGGGCTGCGCAGAATTCCTGGCAGGGCCGTATTAAGCATATCAGCCAACACGCTTGAGACTGCATTTATTTAAACCAAAAAATAAATGACGACAGAGGCAATCATTCGCGGCTGGTTCAGTGCACTCATTTCGATCGAGGAACCGGAACTGCTTGGAACCGAAATTGGCCTTGATTGTGGTACGGTACGGTCGGTTTAAGCTGCCTACGACTATGCTGAACGCCCGGTTTTTGGCAACCATAATACCCCAGAAGACGGCCCTGGTTACTGAATGTAGCTTGGTGATGATTACGTAAACGAGGTGCTAATTAAATGGAGGGCTGCTGAAAATCCCTTTGATTAACAGTGAGATACTGTAACTGAACGCAGCGAAGCAGTCGCATCCTGCAAACTAACTCTCCTCGGTTTTTTTGGAGTTACATCATCCTGAACGTTAAAATGTCAGAAATCTGAGCTGGTTCTGTGGTTGCACTCTTCTTAAGGGATGGGAATATAGACATAAATAATAGAATTAAAAAATTAGATACCTAAGTCTAGTCCGTCCAAACTGACTTCTATATCACTTTGAACGTGGCCACGCTCATAATCCCGACTTGACTCGTAAAAAGAAAGATACCCACCGGTAGTTTCAGCGTCATTGTTGGCTGATTCGAGCATTTCCAGACCCCCCTGCAGGTCACTCCTCATTATCGTCATCTGCTCCTGGAAGCTTGCCATCTGAAACGTGACAAACAGCCGTACATTGCAACCTGCCGTTAATATGATACATCGGATATGGAGCTAAATGCTGGCTGCCATTTGAACATCTTTGACAGATATTCTATATACCAGTCTTGCAAAGGAGTAATGTTGTAGCGACATCAATGCTGCCACAAAAAAAACCAGCGGAGCAAATCTCGCGAGAAGAAGATGTCGCGGTTCTTTTTGTTGCGATGTCGCAACAAAAAGAACCGCGACATCTATCCAAGTAGCAGCGAACTACTCTTGCATCGCGCAATCAAAGTTTACCATGCGATTTGAACATATAGGACATTAGCCTGAATATCAATTATCGGGCAGTTGCACACACTGAACACACAACCTCCTTTTCAATGGAGGTTTGCGGGACTTTACTCTCTGTTCCACATACCTTCTAGAATGTGTTACCCAGTTACTGAGTTGTGAACGTCTTTCAAAGCAAGCGATGTCCCCTCATGTTAGTCCTGTCCCCCTTTTATCCATTTCCCTTCCCCGGATTTAAACCAGATCGAACCTGTGTCGAGAGTCCGGTGTCGAACCCGTTAAGCTGCTCCGTGTAGTCAGCAGTCTGGGCAAACAGGGTGGTGATACGCTCGTCAAGCGCCAGAGCAATTGTCAGCTTCTCAGCTGGAAATATAAACAAATGGTCAAAGCCTTACACTATTCAGTTATAAAAGGTTAATAATATTTTATTACCAAGTTTGAGTTGTAAAGGTGCTTTTCTACCAATCATGAGCGAAATAGATCGGCGATGCGCAAGGAAAAAGTCCACCAATGGGATTAATTAATTTTCTCATGCAGGCTTAGCGCAGTTGTGGTGGAAAAGGGCTAGTAGAGAGCTAGTTATTTGTACAAAAACATACCGAGAGAACGTGACCCCTGAGCCGCGCACAGCTAAAAAGTGTTCGCTACACATTCTTGCTCTGAAAACCAGCGCTGTGGCTCTGTCTCGCACACGAGTTCCATCATTATGCTGAGCGATGGCCGTTTTCCGCGAATGTGACGCATATCTTCCCAGTTTTGATAAAGTTTTTATTTTGTTGCTGCTCACACTCTGCTGCTCACTTTGGTAAAAACAATCACACATCCTCGCACAGTCTAGCTACTTCGTAAAGCTAGGTTGTGCGAAAAGCAGTCTTAAACTGTAAAGGTACCTAATGAAGGAGTGTCAAAGCTAACTTACAAACATTCCTCGACATGTTGGACGCGACGTCGGCCGAGTAGTTCGCGCGAGCTGTCAAGTTTTGAATTTCTTTGACGATCGATTCCTTCATTTGCTCCAGAATATTTCTGAAGATTTAAAATAGTGATATGCGAAGTATCTACCAACATTTTAGGCTTACGCAAATATAAATAAATAGGGTAGCTGGCTTTTTTCGCGTATTTAGTGTTGGTCCTAACGTATATAATAAATAAATAAAAGTTAATCATTGAATACTGTCTTATGACTTCAATGTTCCCCTCCCCATTGCAGTCATAAGACAATAACTGAACAATTCTTAAGGTTCGGACGTTCATCCGTGCTGTAACCTTAAGAATTGTTCAGTTATTTCAACTACTCCGATAATTTTATTTTTATGACAATTCTATTGTAATGTTATTAATTATTATGTACCTACCGAACATTCTACACAATGATATTTTTTGAATAAATGAAATGAAATGAAACATTATCGTTTGTGGAATGCTTGCTAATTTATAATGATGATGACAGACAAGAACATGTACAAAATTTAATAACTTACAAGGAACCATTTGTAAGTTCCAAAATGAAGCATATTATTGAAGAAGATATTTAAGGAAACATGCAAGACTCACTATCTAGTTTATTACCAGGGGCAGTAACTAACAAGAAGCAAATGACTGTCACTTTAACAGATTAGTACGTACTGCAACTCATTGTGCGTGACTGGCTGCTCTGCATGGTCGGAGGGCGCGGGCTCCGCCGCCGGGCCCGCGCCGCCGTCCGCCGCGGAGCGCCCCTCAGATCCCGCTGCTTTCGAACCGCGACCACTCTGCGTGTACAATAAGAGGATAACTTGATTTTTAGGGTTCCATACCTGAAGGTTAACCAACGGAAAAGCGATCTTTTGAAGACAACTCCTCCCACTCTGGGCGAAGCGGAATGAACTGTACACTATTACTGACTAAAACCCATCCGTGTTCCTCCTAATGCCCTCCGCGTTCCAGGGCAGCGGTGACTCTTTCGAACAAATTCCGCAATCCTGGATATCAACTCCATGCCTAGAAGGTCGAGCCGATCAGTCACAGGAAAAGATGTACCCCGAAAAGTAGGAGTTTGGTCAAAAAGACTCCTTTTTAGGGTACCGTACCTCAAGGGAGAAAACGGGACCCTTTTAGGATCACTTTGTTGTCCGTCCGTCTGTCTATCTAGACTGTTTATCTCAGGAACGCGTGGAGGTATCGAGTTGAAATTAAAACCATATACTCAAGTCTATGGTCCCTTGCAGCAGGGGAAAAATCGAACTTCTAAGTTTTTGGAGGAATGCGGAACAGGGAGTAAAATCCCGCACACCTCAATTGAAAAGGGAGGATCCTCCTACCAGACAGTTGTTGTGTCCGGCGGGCAACTGCCCGATAGTTGATATTCGGGCTGATGTATATGGCAAACTCTGCTTGCGCGATGCAAGATTTCAACCTAGTAGTTCGCTGCTAGTTGGATAGATGGCGTCGCGGTTCTTTTTGTTGTGGCGGCATTGATGCCGCTACATCACTCCCCTCTGGATACCGGAGATCGATAGTGGATGAGTCGTCCATACATCTTGAGATGCTTGCCAGGCCAGTGGAAGGTTGGTTCCAGTGAGTCGGAACCGGAAGTCGCAGAGTTCTCGGTGAGTCGGAACTGACTGCGGTGCCCCAGTGAGTCGGGGTGATGAGATCCCAGTGAGTCGGGATGATGCTGCTATGCTCCAGTTGCTGGATCTGGCACAGCACTGTGTTATGCTCCAGTGAGTCGGACGTGGTACAGTGCTGCGTTTTTGCACCAGGGCGTCGGATGTGGGGCAGCGTTGCTGGGCGACGTAGTCAAACTCAAACTCAAATCGTATATTTCAAATAAACCATTTACAGGCACTTTTGAATTATCAGGGTCGGTCGGTCCAAAAAGATGCTATTTTCACGTTCCAAAGCGTAGATCTCTATGTAGAAGAACGTGCAAGAAACTCCACGGACACTCTTTGTTCACTAGTGGCGTGACTACTGACGTCGACCAGGAGAGACTCTTCATGGCTCTTCATGTGACTGGCCGAAGGTGCAGTATACTTGCCAAGGTCGCTGATGAGGATGATAGAGGCTGAGGGTGCTGACCAGGAATGCGCGGCTGCTGCATGCTGGTGGTCAGGATACCCGTAGAAGCCATGGGTACTGTCTGGCTGCATGACTCGCTGCTCGAGAGCTTGAGGTCACGATGAGAAGAAGTGATAATGACGTCACGCTGAAGTAGTTGCACGAAGGCTGCGCTGACGTTCAATGTCGAGGGTCACCAGTTTGGAGGTATCCGGAACAGAGAGTAAAGTCCCGCACACCATTATAAAGGGAGGATTCTCCTACCAGACAGTTGTTGTGCCTGGCGAGCTACTGCCCGATAGTTGATATTCGGGCTGATGTTATATGTTCAAATCGCACGGTAAACTCTGCTTGCGCGATGCAAGATTTCAACCTAGTAGTTCGCTTGTAGTTGGATAGATGGCGTCGCGGTTCTTTTTGTTCCGATGTAGATTTGCTTCGTTGGTTTTTCTGGCCTCTGGCTCCTGGCTCGTGGCGGCATTGATGCCGCTACAAGTTAACGAATATTTCGACACTCTCAAGGGAATCAAAATCCGGCCGGTCGAATCGGTCGTTTATCCCATTGACCTAAAACTCTGATATTTGGCAATTAATACCGTCTTATACTACAGGTATAGGGGAAAAGTCTGAAAACTATACATTTGTAATTAAATTATAAAAAATATAGTCTTTATTCTAAGTAATTTGTAGCTCCAGTACGGAACCCTCGGTGGGCGAGTCTGACTCGCACTTGCCTGTTTTTTAGGGCAATAAGAAAGAAATAAAAAATATATATGTTTTTCTTGCAACAGCGACTGAAAGGGATTATTAAAAATTCAAAGTGGGGCTACTAGGACATGTAGGATATCATATGAAAGAACGCTGTTTATACATTCACAAATATTTTTTCTTTTTTTAGGCCGTATGGTTTTGCCTTATGACGAAAAAACTGGCCAAGTGCGAGCCGGACCCGCGTGCAAAGGGTTCCGAACAAAATTATTTTTTTAACGTGTTATTTTAACACTATAGAGTTCTTATAGGTTTTCCTGTAATCTATAGGTAAAGATCTATTATCTCCATTTTTTTCTAAATTTTAGGCTCAGTAGTTTCGGAGATAAGGGGGTGGAATGGTCATTTTTCGTCTAATTTCCTGAATAACTTCAAAACCATTTATTTTAAGATTATGAAAAAAATATAATAAAAACCCTCACAGTAAGCCCTTTCATTTGATATGTCACACGATATTGTTAAAAAAAAATACTTTTTTTAAAATTTTCTAGTTTCCCCCAAAAGTGACCCCATACTAAAAATTTTATGATTTACGTAACGCGTCCGTGTTTGGGTCACAGAAGTCCATATGTGTACCTTTCAACAGAATCGGTCGAGGGGATCCGGAGAAAACTGGCTGTGACAGACGGGCAGACAGACAGACAGACACCCGAGTGTTCCTATAAGGGTTCCGTTTTGTTTTGAAACTCAAAAGATGTTCAAAAATTGACCGTTCCCCCCCCCCCCTTATCTCCGAAGTTTGCAATCTGAAATTATTTTATTTGATGAAAAAAATCTGAAATTATTTTATTTGATAGATGTTTATGTAAAGATTACAGGAAAAATAAAATGTTGTAGAGACAACGTTTTATTTTAATAGATGATGCTATGATGATTTCTGAAAAAGAGTGCTATATAGAGATATACTTCCACTAGCGGTCAAGAGATGGCGCTGATCTAAAACTGCAATATACATCGCAGTGACGAATTCTCCGATGAATATAGGCCTGGCCGATAAAAATTTAAAAACATTTCACGTTTTATATGATGGTACGGAACCCTCGGTGCGTGAGTCCGACTCGCTCTTGACCGGTTTTTGTGGTAAAGACACGCCTGTGTTTTGGTGGCGTCAAAAGTGACCAGATTGTCATCACCCCACTGGGAGACAAGGCTTAAGGTCAAATTTGTCCGCTCTACCATGGCCTCTCTCAAGGAACGAACTTCATCCCCGCTGGTTGGTGCGCTGGACAAGTATCTCTCTGAAACCGTACTGTCATCTGCGAACCCAAGAAGACCAAGCTGAAGTAGGTTATTGATGTGCAGCAGGAAAAAAGTTTTAGAGAGAACAGACCCCTGAGGAACCCCGGCATCAATAGCCATGAGGTCAGAGGAGCAGCTGTCAACGGCGACCCGGATCGACCTTTCACTAAGGAAGTCTTTGTGACTGTGATTTTGTGGGCTTTTCACTTTTAAGTGTACCCTGATAAAAAGTGTCCGTCACCAAAGTGACGTCACATTCAGGGAAAGATTTAAAAAAAAAAGTTTTCTAAACACTATTAGATATTTTGTAAGAATAAATTATTTAAAAATATTTCTATCTGATTCGTTTGAAACAGTTGAAGGATGTAAAACGCCTATAATAAGGAAATAACGTCACTAAGCTGACCAAAAGTGGACTCAGCTGCCCAGACGAACAAAAAAAAAATTAAAAAATTAAAAAACACGCCTGCCATGTTTAGACATGGCAGGCGTGTTTTTTAATTTTTTTTTGTCGAATACTTGTTTTTCATTTTTTAGTTCATGTTTAGACATGAACTAAAAAATGAAAAACAAGTATTCGCCTAAAAATTTAAAACTAAAAACAACTTTTTTATTGCAGTCGGGGGACCGTTAAAGAAATGTTACAGAGTACCTTCTGTCCCCCGACTGCAATAAAAAAGTTGTTTGCGATTCAGGGGCAGCCGTAACAGTATTTTAGCTACACTGGCGAACAAGATAGATGGACCGTTTATCAGGCTCTGGGCTGGCAGGCATGTGCGTCCACATGTGCATGCAGCCAATTAATGTATTTTTTTTTTTGTGTGTATTTTTATTATTTTGTTTTTTACTAACATAGACTAAGTTCATACTAACACTATATGGATCTCTTGGTCTGAAATAAAATGTTTGAATTTGAATTTTGAATTTGAATGCGAAACTAAATCGATTTTTGATTGGTACCACATTGATACTAAGTTTTCTGAGGTGATTTAATACATGAAGAGACTTTTATAACGTAGCTCGTGGATAAGCTTACGTGGATTTGAAAAACCAATTGCCAAACCTTCTAGCTATCACACACGACTAAGTGCGCATAAGCTTAGCCCTTGGCATACATGGTAGAGTCTAAATCTATGTTGACTCTGGACAAAGCCATTCCTTACAGCTTGTCTTGTCTTGTGAACTGTCATAACCTGACATAATCTGGTCAGTTCCCACCACTCGTCGTGCACTCGCACATCATCATAGGGTTTCCAGCGATGGTCATCTGCCACTGGGACTTCACTCGAACTGACGAATAGTACCTATGTGATCTGTAAATAAGTAAAATCGCCGCCGCCGTTGTGTTAGCATATAAGACTGAGGTGGATTTCACCTAACTGAGGTGACTTGTGGACCTTGCCTCTGACATTAGTTATATAGCAGGTCCATGCGGAATATTTGGTATTGAGATCGTCTACTCATATAACGGAGTCATGAAATGAGATCGTACCAGCATTAATGCCGCCACAAGAAAAACCAACGTAGCGAAATCTACATTGCAACAAAACAAAACGCCTATCTATCCGAGTAGCAGAACTACTAACGAAATCCTGCATCACGGTATTAGAGTTCTTCGTGCTTTTTGAACATAATATACAACAGTCTGAATATCTACTATTGGACAGTTGCCCTCCCTTTTCAATAGTGGTTTGCGGGACTTTACACTCTGTTCCGCATACCTCTATACTGGTGACCCTCGACATTGAACGTCAGCGCAACCTTCGTGCAACTACTTCATCATGACGTTATCATCACTTCTACTCACTACGCATACCTCTGTAGGATTGTATGTCATGGGAAACGAACCTAGAGTAGATGGTAATAAGCTGAAACGATTGTGATCGGTTGTGATGCCAAGTCACACCCAGCTCACAGGCACAGTACTCAAGATGAGACAAGGGCGTGGTAAGGTGCAGAGAGGTACGGTGTAGATGCCATTGGCATTGAAGAAACCTAGTTTAAAAGTTCGGGTTTTGTAACAACTAATTATTGATCCATTGAATCAAACATAGGTTCCTAAATCCAGGTCATGCTCAACCGAGGGCTACACATCGAAAATGCTCCAGACCAATATGAAATGGAGTTTCATAACGGCTCATTAACCATGGGTTTGGCGGCGAGTATAAGACGGATCTTATAGGCGTCCAGGGTAACTGGGTAACACTAAGTCGTTGTCGGTTGTTGTTGTAATCTCCTTTAAGACGATGGAGAGTGAACAGACCGATTTAATCTAGCTAAATCTTAAAACTAGCTTTTTCCCGCGACTTCGTGCGCGCATATCCCAGTGTTTCCCGTTTCCTTAGGAATTTCGTAAGATTCTCTCTTAATGCCTCCTTACACTCCCCAAGGAACCTACATGACAAATTTCAGCTTCCTACGACCAGTAGTTTCGGCTGTGCGTTATCTGTCAGTCACGCAATCTCTCAGTAACGGAAGATTTTTGTATACATATATTTATGATTGGGTGGTAGCCTTCAGGGGTCACATATGACAAGCACCGTGCTTACCTATACTTGCCCACCTCTCGATAAGTATAAGCCATGAACGGCGGGGAGTAAGAGGGTATTGTGGGGTAAGAGATCATGTAGAAAGTCCTATGGGGATCAACTCCGGGATACGTCTGATCACCACTCTAAAGGATAAGAAATATCCTTTTTTTTTCATACATTAGCGAAGAAGAAGCAAGTTTAGAGACGAAATTTCTAAATTATTAACGAATGAATGCATATTGAATACAACTGTTATATACTCGCTGAGTAGAGTACTTTTATTATCTACTCAGCTAGGTCTAGACGATGATAGTATAAGTACCTAGTTAATTATAAATAAAAAAAATGGGCCGTTTTTTTTTACTTTTTATAGGCTCGCGTTTGACCACTATCTCACCTGATGGTAAGCGATGATGTGGTCGAACATGGAGCACGCTTGCCTATAAGTAACCTATTCACTCTTGACTTAAATACTCCCAGGTTATAGCTATCAGAAAACACAGACTCTGGCAGGGAATTCCACTCCTTAGCTGCACGCACTATGAATGTGTTCCCAAAACGTTTTGTGCGCGTGGGTGGGATGTCCACCATGTACCGGTGGCGCATCGCCGTTCGTCTTGTTGTCCGATGATGGAACGGGCTTGGCGGAATCAAATTATGCAATTCCGTCGCACATTCCCCAAAATGCAACCGGTAGAAAACCGACAGGCTAGCAACTCGTCGTCGATGCTCAAGACTTTGGAGCTTCGTCGCGACGAGCCTATAATCGCCGATGATCCTCTTGGCTCGTTTCTCAATTGACTCAAGGGCATCAACCTGGAATCTGGCAGATCCGTCCCAAAGATGAGAGCAGTACTCCATACATGATCGAACTTGCGCTTTATAGAGTTTGAGGAGCTGTTCCGGCGTAAAGCACCGTCTCACCTTTGCTAAGATCCCCAACTTCTTTGCAGCCACTTTCTTCGTAGCTTTTGCCTCTATGAAAGGGCCGTTTTTATTTATGAACCATAGCTGTCCTAAAAAATAGTATTTTTTTAAATTTTAATTATTAGCGAAAGAATGCATACTGAGGAGCTCGTGGCTAGACAACAACAGCCGCACGGGTCGATCTTCAAGGTTAAGCAACGCTTGCCAAGGTTGGTCTGTGGATGGGTGACCATCTTAACATACCGAGTTTCCTCCGTGCCTCGGAAAGCACGTTAAGCCGTTGGTCCCGGCTGTCATTTGTAGATCTTTGAGAGTCGTTACGGATTGTCAGAAGCCAGTAAATCTGACTCCAGTCTTGCCATTAAATGAAAGAAAATTTAAAACGTGTATAAAAAAGACACTTTGTGAACAAGCATATTACAAATTAGATGATTATATTCAAGATAAGAATGCTTGGAAACATGCTAGTCCTGCTCCATAGGACAATCTAGGGTGTAGTAGACATTGTGAAACTGGTTGATATGTGTTTATTGTATTAATATTTACTATGTAAACAGGTGTATTTACTGATTTTCATATTTAATTTAACTCACACACTGATCATATAAATCAATAGTTGCAAAAATTTGTACGTATGTGAGTATTATGTTCCCTTACTAGCAAACTTATTAATTTTACCTCTGCTGGCATTTCTTTATTGTACCTACTAGTAGTACATAAGTGTTTTTTTTGGGAGCATCGTCCTCACATATAATCAACTGATTAATGTATGCAAATATTGTAAAGCTTATTTTTGAAAAGAGTAACTATGGAGTTTCTTGTCCGTTCTTCTCCATAAGAATCTACCTTTTGCGAACGGACGACTAGAGTCACTATAATATTTTATTTTATTTTAATTTGACGTTCAAAAGTGCCTTTATTGGTCTAGTTGAAATAAATCGTTTGACTTTGACTTTGACTTTGCCATGAACTACCGTGTTACCCAGTTAATGGGTTGTAGAGGTCTGGTAGGCAGCCGCTCCATGTATAATACTGGTATTCAGCTAAATCCGGCTTGACTGGAAGCCGACCCCAATGTAGTTGAAAAAAGGCTAGGCAGATGATGATGAAAGAATGCATATTGATTACTATTGTTACATATTTTTATAATGTACTAAGCAAGCTCTAGAAGATGATAGTATATATCGGCAATATTTCATGAAAATATATTTTTTTCCGTTTTTTTTTTTCATGATCCGTTGCTACCCATTGCATTGTTTTTACTAACCTATGTCACCCGGCATAACGCAACGCTTCTAACGATACCACATACATCGAAATCGGTGAAGGCATTTAGAAGTTATGATGGAATAAAGAAACTCACAAACATACATACATACATGAACCCTGAAAACATAACACTCCTTTTTTTCATCATCATCATATCAGCCGAAAGACGTCCACTGCTGGACATAGGCCTCCCCCAAGCGTAGCCACAACGACCGGTCCTGTGCGTCTCGCATCCATCGGCTACCCGCGACCTTCACCAGGTCATCGGTCCACCTTGTGGGAGGCCTTCCAACGTTACGTCTTCCGGTATGCGGCCGCCACTCCAGAACTTTTCAGCCCCATCGACCATCTGTTCTGCGAGCAATGTGCCCTGCCCACTGCCACTTTAGTTAGGCGATCCTTCGGGCTATGTCGGTAAACTTGGTTCTCTTGCGGATATCATCATTCCTGATTCGATCACGCAAGGAAACTCCAAGCATTGCCCTCTCCATTGCCCTTTGAGTGACTTTGAGCCTTCTGATGAGGCCCAGTGTAAGCGACCACGTTTCAGTTCCGTATGTCATCACTGGCAACACGCACTGATCATAGACTTTCGTCTTGAGACACTGTGGTATGTGGGACGAGAAGATACCGCGCAACTGAGAACGCTGCCCAGCCGAGTCGGATTCGATGGTCATAAGTCATAAGTCATTTATTGATTACGGTTGACCTCGTTCTCGAAGTTGGCCCTATCTAGCTGGACCGTTTGTCCTACGTAGACGTACTCGTCTACAACTTAGTGTAGAGTTTCCGATCTTGATGGGAGTGGGTGCTACATGGGTATTTACCATGATCTTGGTTTTGTCCATGTTCATTTTGAGACCCACTCTTTCGGAAGCTCTACTGAGGTCATCGAGCATTGTACTGAGGTCCTCCGTAGTCTCAGCCATGACGACTATATCGTCGGCAAATCGAAGGCGACTGATGTACTCGCCATTGACATTAATGCCTAGCCTTCTCCAGTCCAAAACCTTGAAGACATCCTCCATTGCGGCTGTAAACAGTTTCGGAGAAATGACGTTTCCCTGCCTCACACCCCGCTGCAGGAGGATAGGTTTCGAGGTCTGATCCTGAAGTCGGACTGACATGGTGGCGTTTTTGTACAAACCTTTCAGCACCTCGATGTACCTATAGTCGATCTGGCACCGTTGGAGAGACTGCAGCACAGCCCAAGTCTCGATCGAATCAAAGGCTTTCTCGTAGTCCACAAACGCTAAGCAGAGTGGCAGATTATACTCTTCGGTCTTCTGTATAACCTGCCGGAGCGTATGTAAGTGGTCTACGGTGCTGAAGCCTTTTTTCGGAATCCGGCTTGTTCGGGAGGCTGGAAGTCGTCAAACCTGCGTGCGAGACGGTTCGTGATGACTCTGGAAAACAACTTGTAGACATGGCTCAGAAGTGAGATAGGCCTATAGTTCTTAAGCATGGCATTGTCGCCCTTCATAAAGAAGAGTAGCACCACACCTCTGCTCCATGCCTGTGGCGTTTTCCCTTCAAGTATGACGGAATTGAACAGTTCCTGAAGGGCCTTAAGGACTGGTCTTCCACCCGCCTTAAGGAGTTCGGCCGTAATTCCGTCCTCACCCGACGCCCTGTTGTTTTTTAGCTGCTTCAGAGCCATCCAAATCTCATACAGGCTGACGTCCGGGATGTCCTCGGTATAGTGCCGGGTCAATCTAGCTCTTGGGTCGTTAGCTAGATTCGTATCGGGTTTAGTCATTGACGAGAATAACTGTCCGTAGAACGTCTCGATCTCTCTCAGAAGCTCCGATTTGGCGGATATGGTTCTGCCATCAACGGTCTTCGGCTTTGCCCAATAGACAGATCTCTAGCAAAGACCCTGGAGTCCTTATTCCGCTCTATTGCGTCTTTAATCTTTGCAGTATTAAAGCGGCGGAGGTCTCTTTTCAAGGACTTGGAGATCCGTCTATTGAGCTGCCGGTATCTGCACGCATCTTCTGAAGACTGCAGAATCATATTCCGCCTCTCCTTCATGAGCTTCAAAGTAGGATCAGAGACCCTCTTCTTCCTCTTGTAGTTGTTTGTTGTACGGCGAGTCTTGAAAAATTTAGACCCGACCGTATGGACAATTTTCACGAACCCATCGTTGCATTCGTCCACGGAGCTCCCTAGGCACTCGAAACGGTTCTGAAGTTCGAGCTGAAAGCTCTCGGAGTTTTGGATCTAGATCTGTGCTGGACGGAGTGTAGTTCCATCAGTCGGGACCTTTCAAGCTTGATATTTAGATTCAATGTGCCTCTTACCATGCGGTGATCACTTCCGGTTTTCACCGCGTTAATCACAGAGACATCATTGAATATTTGCTTCTTCGTCGACAGGATGAAGTCAATCTCATTTTTAGTTATACCGTCTGGGCTCTGCGAGGTCCACTTCCTGTGCTCACGCTTTCTGAAGAAGGAGTTCGTCGTTCGTCGGTCCGGAGTGTTCTCGTGTTCAGTGTTGCCAGGTCCAGTCGTCGGTGTTTGTTTTGGTAGCCGGGTCCACTCCGGGGATTCTTCGCACCCCTTGCCTCGCCGTGACCTTGACCGCTACCGGAGTCAAGGGTAGACGGGCATTTTTGGTTGTGCTTGTCATTGAGGGGGTTTGCCATAATCGCCACGCTTGGCAGGCGTGTTGGCGATCGCAGTGTATGGTGTTGAGTTTTATAGAGAACGCTGCTGCCCATTCTCTGGCAAGCCCCTTAGTCGCCTCTTACGACACCCACGGGATGTGATGGGATGGTATTATTCTTTTACGGCACCATACGGCACCGGCCGACACTATACGGCCTTTTTTTAGGCAGTCGTGTAAAAATACCCTTTTACTTGAGACACTGTTTTGTAACTAACGTTTTTAAATGCCGGCCGTGATCTTCTTCACAAATGTTGTCATTTTAGGAAACATTACTTTATGTAGTAATTATTTTGAACAACTGGAACCATCACTAAACTGACATGTCCGACCGGTTCAAGTTTAGAAAATTTATTTGAAAATGTATTTTTAGCCTGTTTTGTTAGTTTCTTGTAAAAATTTATGTGACAACAAAAACAACACACTATGGTTGCACCAAAACTTTTTAGTCATTTTGACCAATTCAAAGCCGATAAGTGGTGGGACATGCCAAAAAACAGTTACTCTGAATATTTAAAAAATACTCATAAATTAATAATTTGAACGATTTTTACCAGGATTGCAGGTGAATTTGTTAATCCTTACTTCCTTACTAATATTATAAATGCGAAAGTAACTCGTGTCTGTCTGTCTGTCGCGCTTTCACGATAAAACTACCGAACCGATTAAAATGAAATTTGGTATACAGATAGTCTAGAGCCTGAGAAAGGACATAGGCTACTTTTTATCCCGGGAGTATGTTCCCTAGGGGCCACGCGGGCGAAGCCGCTGGCAGAAGCTAGTTTAATATATATTTTACCTTTTTATTAAAAAAAATAGACATTATGGACATTATTTATCTCGCTATAAAATTTTGAACATGTGAGACATGCTCAAAATGGTGGGTACACTTAAAACTGAAAATGCCCTTATGAGTGGTTATAATTTAATATGCCTCGTGAACACCAGAAGGACGCCGATGAGGTGCTACCTAGGGTGCTTGCAGCATTTGATCTGCCTTTGTTTACATAGCGTTTGCGTATTAGGGAGTACTCACACTTTTTCAGCTCTATTCAGCTTATGCCCATAGAAAACAACGATTTTGTATGGAGATGCGTCCGCATCCATTCAGCTTTCCGCGTCTTTTCAGCTTTCGCGGCAAACAAGTATAAAATGAGGACAAATGTGTTTTTATCATGCGAGTGTTATGTATGGAGTTCAGCGCTGTTCCGCTGCATTCAGCGTCGTACGCGGCCTTACGCGGCGGAACAGCACGGTACTCGGATGGTTCTCGACTCCTTGGGTGACTGACACTGGCATGGCCACCATCAGGGATTTTAATTTTGATAACATTAAAAATTGTCGCTAATTAGTCGCCAAATATTAGAATTAGTCAGTCACTGGTTCAAAAGTTATAAGGGTTTATAGGTGGCCGATCTGGGGTTCGCCTTTCCCAGCTTGGTCCATTTGAATCTCGAAACCTAGGGTATCTAGCGAAGAAGTCGCAAGTTTTCGCCAAGTCACAGATTTGGGTCTTAGTTTAGAAGATATAATGAGTTCCATTTTTAAGGTAGGCATAGTCCAAGAGGTAGATCGAAGAGTTATCTCTTCGAACAAATTGCCAAGAAAATTATTTCTATTAATATGTAAATTATACTTCTAGTTTTATCGGTCTAAATTCCGTAGAATTTATTTATTTTATTTATTTATTTACTTCTTCTTACACTTATCATTACAGGTTAAACCCAATGCGATAAATGCGCTTATCCGAACTTATACTAACATCTAAAATAAAATAAAAATAAAATAAAAACTTACATCTATAACTAATTACAAATAATGCATTCTTTGTGAACTCACCCCGAGTACAACAAAATAGGTCCGTCTCATTAGCAATCAGGTTGAGCGTGCGAAGTGCACGCGTCAGCGGCGCCTCCCTTAGAAGGTTAGTCCGACTGCGCGGCTCCACCAGCAGGCGCGGTCGCCGTCGTCGCCACACGTACCTATCGGGGACACACAGGCTCACCTGCCCTAAAATAATGGGATTGTGCAACTTCCCTCTCAATATTTTGAATATATGTGAGGTGAGTGCCAAATCCCTCCTAACCCTTAACTCATTATATCCCACCATACCTAAAATAAATAAGGTGGGATACATCAACGGATAAAATGGATAAACACCATAATACCTCATATGTATATAAATATCTAATGAATTTATTTTGTACTCTCTCCAGCAAGAGACTATATTTAGCTTCATGTGGAGACCAGATGACTGCGTTACATTCTAGCTGGCTCCTAACCAGTGCGTTATACAATGCAATTATAGCTTTCACGTTTGTGAACCCTCGGACCGTACGAAGCATAAAACCCAAATTTCGGAAAGCCTTTTTGCAGCAACTCATGACGTGATCGCGGAAAGTGAAGTTGGTGTTAAAACTTACCCCCAAGTTATTGACGTCTGTGACCCGGACCATAGGCAATCCGTCAATATGGTAGCTACCCACGATAGGAGTGTGTGCACGAGAAAAAGTTATTGTCACACACTTCGCGCTATTGAACTGCAGGAGATTGTCTTTACTCCAGCTCACCACCCTGTCAATGTCTCTCTGTAACCTGACACAATCATCAGTGCTCCTTACTGCGAGGGATAATTTGAGGTCGTCGGCAAACAACAAACAGTTAGCATCTTGGACCACTTCTGGCAAGTCGTTTACCACAAGGAGGAACCCCAAAGGTCTAAGATAATATAGATCTGAAATATGGATCTGACACGTGTCCCGCATATTCCACATATTGTCGCCTATCCCTCAAATAACTGGCAAAAAACTGTAGTGAATGTGGGGTGAAACCAACACCAGCTAACTTCGAAAGCAACACATCATTATCGACTAAGTCAAATGCTTTCCTGAAATCGAAGTAAGCAGCATCAGTTTGCCCCCCCCACTATCCACCGTTGGTATCAGATAAGCCATGTGACAGAGAAGATTACTGGTGGTACTCTTTCCCGGTCGAAACCCATGCTGAGCGTCCGAATGCTGAGCGCTCACCTGTCGATAAATGCTCTTGTGAATAGCAGTTTCCAGTACTTTTACCGGCGTCCACAACACTGCAACGGGCCTAAACCCATCCACAGATTCTGCTGGCCCCCCCTTCGGAACTGGAACAACTCGAGTCACTTTCCACCTCTCTGGGAACACAGCAGCTTGTGGACACTGGTTATAAATTTAAAGCAGTGGCTTCGCTAGCACTGACCGACAATCCTTAAATATATAAGGGGGTATGCCGTCAGGCCCTGCGGATCGCTTCGGCTTCAGGTCGTGAAGCGCACAACATACGTCTACCAGCATTAATTGGTCCAAGTGCACTCGCGCCGCTCCGTTTCCACTACCTGCTTTAGCTATAGCCGCGTCCACATCCAGCACCGGTGTTTCTGCCCTATAAACCGAGTAAAAATACTCCGCAAACTCTTCAACACACCGCTGACCAGACAATACCTCCCCATCTTTCAAAATCTCCTGCGCACTAGTCCTACATCTCTTGGATTTGGCGTAATTCCAAAAGGATTTAGGGTCACTCAGCATTTGACTCTGAATACGGTCACGATATTGTTCCTGTGCGACTGCAATCGACTCTTTAATGCGCGTCCTACACCTTTTTTTTTTTTTTGTTTTTGCGTCCTACACCTAGCAAACGCTTCATAATCCACTTTCAACCCGCTTGCCTTGTACTGTTTATGCAAAAAAGCCTTCAATTTTATGTCGCGAATTATTTCACTAGTGTACCACTCAGAGTAAATGTACCTTGAGTTTACACTACTTCGCTTTTTTTTCGGTACGCAGTCATCCATAATAGAATTAATAATACTGTAAAATAATCTAAACCTGCTTCTAAATCCAAGTCATACGAAGGAGTCCAATCAACGTTAACAATCAAAGAATACAATTTATAAAAGTTGGCTTTGTTGAAGTTCCAACTTTTTTCGGGGGCTGAGCAGGGTGCAACCGGGCCCGCCGAGCCGGGGAGCCGGCGCTGCCGCTGGCGCGAGCGAGTACTTACCATGATCTCCAGCGGCGAGTGGTACACATCCACTGGTTCGAGCGGCGCCTCCGCCGCGCGCACACTCACACGCCCTCCCTCCGCTAATGCACTCAACACTAAATCCAAGCAACGACCATTGCAATTTCCCACCGTGTTACTCTGAGTGAATTCACAAAAAGTTTGAAAGTATTGATAATAATCACGTACCGCGGAAGCACATGAATACAAGTTAAAGTCCCCTATAACCACTATATCCTCGTACTTACTACAATACTGTTCAATGATGCAAAATAATAACATGTACTCATTATCATTACTATTTGGCGGAATGTAAACAACACACATCAAAAACATAAATCTTTTACGTAGGTACACAGTAGCACAAACCAGTTCGAACACATGATTGTCAACGTTCACGTCATCAGGCACCGACACTCGCCGCAACTTAAAACGCGGTGTGGCCACGAGACACGCGCCCCCTTGTTTACGCCCGTCCGCTCGGTCGTAGAATGGTGTATCCTGGTGGAATTATTTCTGCATCATGGAAAGAGTCATTGCAGCCTGTTTCCGTAATAGCAAACAAGTCTGCACTACCGGTTGAAATATTTGTGTAACATTCCTCCAACTTTGTTCGCAGCCCTCGTACGTTTTGGTCCATATTTGTACAGAGTTATGTAGGATTTCTGGGGTTGCTTGCTCTACGAAACCACACCCATTCCTCAAATTCAATATTTACTGCCCAGCTTTCAGGTTGACACAACTTTTCATATTTACTTTCAGGAACTCCTATAATAAAGGAGGCATAGTCTCTTTCAGTCTTGTGTTTGATTTGCTCAATTTTAACGGGTTCTGAATATATTTTTTTGACATGTTTTTCAAAACTTTCCACTGTCGTTTCCTTCTTTTCCGTTCCCTGTATATCAATAACAGCATTCTTATTTCCACCTTTTTCACTTCGCTGTTGGAAAATCTGCTTCTTTTCCTGGTAACGGTAGTCCAATTTCTCTCTTTTTCCGGCCGTTCCTTTTCCACGCTTACCATATTCTTAGACTTATTATCATTCTTTATTCCTTGCATCTGTTCCTTATTCACTAATTTTGTCGCCGATTTTGTGGCCACACATTCCTTCGCTAAATTATTGCTAACTACCTGCTTATCTTTGACAGCGTTTGCAAAAGATAATGCTAGGTCTCTAGGCCCTGGTTCTGCCTGATTTGGCACATGACTTTTCTTCTGACTAGCCTCCAATTTCTCATTTTTCCCTATCAAAACTTTTATTCTTGCTTCTAGAATCTCAACTTTATTTGCCTTTTCTTGTACTACCTTCAATATTTGTTTCAATTCTTTCAACTCAGTTTCTGTGTTAATAAATCTGTTTTGCAACAAAACATACTCATTTCGTTGCTCTTCTAGCTGCTTCTTAACTTCCCATCGAAACTCCCGTATTTCATCCAGAAGTTGAATCTCAGTATTCACTATGATTTCACCTGTATTTCGACGACTACCTCTGTCACTGGTGTTCACAAAGCTGCTTGGTGAAAAGGTCGCTAATGCTTGTAGTTCCTCGAACAGGCGTGTTGGTATTACACCTTTTCGGCATTATGCAAATACATTCCGGACAAATCCACTGATCCTTGTATTCTTGGGTAAAGGCTTCAACTTTTTCCTTTGTTAATGCCAGACACTTGAGATGAAATTTCTTCTTGCATCTTTCTTGTGAACACTCCATAAAAAGTGAATCATCCAAAGCAGCATCACAGCCGCTACATTTCGTACCCATTTAAAATGTAGGATAGGAAAATCTAATATTTTTTGTAATTTAATAACACACACGATCCGTAACACGTCTGTTCGCTCGCGAAGTTGCGGGTAGAATTATCAGAGAGACATAAATTCTCAATCCTTCGATCTAGCTCTTGGACTTCTACCTGTACTGGGTCGACCCACTGTCGTTTGCGATTTAATTTTTTACGTTTAATTTTATCTATTTCTTCTGCAAGAAGCCAAACGATAAAAATATCGCACATAGAAATGTCCATTTAAAAGCACAATTCTAAATGAGTAATGAGCGTGACTACCGCCAGACCACCTTCAAAGTTGATTATTTCAAAAACCTACGAAGGTACCAATTTTTTGTTCGAGTACTAATTAGTACCAATTGAGTACTAATTATTTACCAAATATGGAAGCGATTGACGTCGGTGGTCCTGCGGTAGTCACAGACATCTTACCGTGTTCGCAGCGTATTCAGCGCCTTTCTCATTCTTACGACGCTGTACGCGGCTGATAGAAGCAGAACTGTATAAGTGTGACCAAAATCGTTCAGCGAAACGCGAATGGAGCTGAATAAATGTTAGTAGTCCCTTATAGTTTGGCGGCATTGCCTTACACCCATAGACATCCGACTTGTACCAAATCAACCTAACCCTCCTCGTCAATACAATAACCATCAGACAACACTCACTGCCTGATCGGCGCCGGTACCAGTACTAGCTTCATCGGACTCCGCATCCTTAGCGATGCGGGTGGACACGCCCCCGGTCCCTGGCCCGGGGCTGAAGCTGAAGCCGGGCCGACCCGTAGAATCCTGCCCCGCAGGTGATTTCCGCAGCTCAGCCTGCAGATCACCGATGCGGCTCGCGAAGTCGCTGGGCAGTGCACCCGCGGCCGCCAGCTGCGTCAGTAGGCCGGCCATGCGCGACAGACCCTCCTCTGCTGCTTGCACGCGCTTGTTCAGCTGGTGAATAATAACATGGTTAAGTCCTCAAGAAAACGAGTGATATGCAAGAAAACGGCGTCAGTGATTACGTGACGTTTGACAGGGCGGAATGGAAAAAGAAAACGTGTTGCGTCGACAAACGATGACGTCATTCAAACCTACGGCATGAAGCACGTCAAACCACAAAGATGATCGGGAGCCTCAGTTGATGACCTTTGTGATGGTACATCAGTCCTAATAATCCAAATATTTATTTTGTTTCGAAACGTTTCACATGTTGTGTGGCACTTAGAAAAATCATAAATTGTCTCTTGAATAGCCAGGCGTTAACCAAATAAGAGATTTCTGAAAGCACTCTCACTCATCTGTTTGCGATAAATCACCTTAGAAAAAACCCAAGCGAAAAGCAAAGACAGTGAGTCGCCAAACATATTGGGGTTCCATGCTCGGCGAGTGAAGCGCGTAGCCTGGCACTGGACCTCGGCCGTCCGTCAAGGTACGAATTGAAGTTTATGGTGCGGACCGATCGTGTGCGGGACAGACTCGCGCTCGGTTGAGGTCTTACCAGGTAGCCACATCTGTTGGAAATCGGGAGGCTCGACGCTGAAGGCGTTGGGATCACTCGGTGTTAGGTCTCGGGAGTGGACGGTGCTAGTTAACCGAGTTAGGTTTGATTAGGCCGGAGGCTATGTCTCGGAGATGGCTATACGCCATAAGCTATAGGCTGGTGTTAGATAAACTAGCAGACGTGTGGTCCGTTGTAACCCTTAGGATAGTCAGTATTATTTATTAAGTTAAACATAAGTTAGATCAATTTAGTGTTAATATGTGTGTGTGTATGTTGGTGAACTAATGGGTGAGTGTTGTGTGTATTATCCTACCTTATTACCCTCTCTGACTTAAACGAGGTAACCGACACCTGTGTTAAGGTTCTAGGGATTCGGAGAAAGCCTTCCTATAGAGTGTGCTTTAGACATAGCAACAGACTGAATGCAACAATGACTCTAATCTGACTTTAGACAAACCTTACCAAGACGCTGCACTAAGACACTGCTTATAGAAGGCTGAACCGAATAATACTCGCTACAAGTTACGGCCTGTTTGAACTATAATGGTTCCTTGCAATGCCTAAAGTTATGTCGTATCAACCAAACATTAGTAGAGGTTACCTCTCCCAATGTACCGACTGATCGCAGAATACTTTACATTGTTTTGATGTACGCGCAGTCCCCGGGAGCGGGGGTAGGCTTCACCAAGTACCCTAAACTGGATTTATAGCTGTTCTGAGGAACGTTAGTAAATGTGTCTCGTCAAATCAAACTTGGTTTTCGGGCCTCTCACTGATACAAAAAAATAATATTTGGCGAAACACGTAATTTGGATGCCCAGTCGAAACGCCCCGATGCCTGACAAGAATGTCCGCACGGCTGCCGATTACACTGCAAGCTTCCTCTAAATGGGGTTAGATTAAGGAAATGCGAGGTGTCGAGTTCCAAAACCCACTTCGGCGCGCAGCAAGACTTTTGTAGAGAATTATGCCACCGACTGACGATGCGGTACGCTTGAGCTTAGTTACATAATGTGTTAGTAATGGGTTGATAGGCCAATGTAAGGGGCTAATTTATATAGCGCGCGTCCAGAGTTTCTGGGAACATGTCTCGCTCAATGACAAAGGCACTTCGCAGTCTCTCTGCCTTAGGATTGTGTAAGACATACTGAGTGTAGGGAACGTGTACTGTTGTGACCGCAGCAGGTTCTCTCTAGGCATATGCACGGAGGACTCTCGACGGCACACGTCCGATGTACAGGCAGTTGTAAGACGGCCGTACATCACTGGGGTGGGTCTCTAGATTATTGTAAATAAATTCACTATCGCGTTTTGAAATTAACTATTTCCACACAAGCGTTACGTGTCATTTTCCCTATTGCAGGCCTCTTGTCTTCTTAGCTTCATACATTGTAATCTCGTTATTGTTCCATAATCATTTATTGTTTTACGTATGTATACTAACCGTGAATTCCCAATATTAACTTCACCTTGCATCCCCTCCTTGTCCCTAGCCTCAAAGGTCGGACAAGGCAGTAGTTTTGGGAATTCATTTCGTACTATCGGTGGACGAGTGTCCAGTCTGGAGGCGAGCTCTACAGGGCCAGGCGGAAGGCTATGGGGCCTGGCCCTCCCGCCTAAGGGCGGGACCGACCTTAGCAATTAGGTTAATTCTAGGAAAAACGAAAATTTTATCAGCCTAACCTAGCCTAAGATACCCATCTTAGGAACAGTCACACCTTCAATACTCAATACTTTATAGCATTCCACAATGTAGGCCTTCCATTAGAACGAGCTCCTTAGAGACCTTATGTATCTGATTCATTTGCCAAATGCATAGTTTAATCACAAAATTATCGCAAGTTTATCGAAGTTTCAAATTTGAATACACACTACTCTAACTGGTCTATACAACATACCAAAACCAGAACTACATCCAGTTTTGCGATTTTAGCCTCTTTTAGCGTCGATTTCTACTGGGCTAGAGCTTTAGGGCACTTCGACATGAATAGATTAGATTCGAATGGTATAACCACAGTATAAAAGATATTATTACCGTGGTATAACGCGCCAGTGTGAGCAAGCGTAATAGTTATTATGTAAATCGGCGAAATAAAGTTCGATAAAATAATACCAATGACATATGATACTTCGATGATCTAAAAATATGTCAAATAATGCATACAGCAATTAAGACGTCGGTCAATAGCTTTCGGTAAAATGAAATTCGAACAAAAAAAAATCGAAAACGTGATCGGTTCCCTTATAAAATATAGTTGATAGTTTATTATATCTGTTGTTGTTTGTTGTTTATTCTTCGTTGTTTATTGCTCTGCTATTCTATTCTATTCTACTGTAACATATTTACATCTAAAATATATATCTGGAATTCTTTTTTCTTAACTCTCTCTCTCTCTCTCTCTCTCTCTCTTCAAAAAGCCAGTCAATGAGCATTATCTCTATTATTATTTCACGGGATTGTACTAAAGGCAAAGAACTGGTCCTGACGTATAATTATGTCGTTGTGGTGGTTACCTGCACAGCTTCCATGGTGTCGGCGAGCGAGGCGCGGCCCGTGGCCAGGTCGGCCCGCAGCTTCTGGTTGTCGGGCATCGCGGGCTCAGGCAGCGGCCCGGTCACGTGCTCCAGCTGCCGCACCGCTTGCGCCAGCAGCGAGAACTGCGACGCCGTCACCACCTCGATGCTGCCCACGCGCGCTATGCGACCGTCTGATGTTACATAAAAAATATTTTATTTATTTATTTAATACTTTACGCACACCGACTTCCAAAAAAGGAGAAGGTTCTCAATTCGGTGGGTATTTTGAGGGTCCCGTACCCAAAGGGTAATAAATGGAACCCTATTCGTCTGTCTGTCAGCGGGCTGTATCTCAAGAAACGTAATAGGTAGACAGTTGAAATTTTCACAGATTGTGTATTTCTAATATCGCTATAACAACAAATAATAAAAATTAAAGTTACTGGTACCTACGGAACCGGTTTTATTACGTACGTAGGTACACCGATTACTCCGAGGTTTCTGATCCGATTTCTGTGATTCTTTTTTAGTGCGATGCGGTATATATGTATACTTGCCATTTGGACCCGTAAAAATTTGATTCAGTTTGGTTCAGTAGTTTTTATTTTATGAGCCTTTTTGCATATATTAATTTGTGTATATTAATAAAATTAGTATATTAGTAATAATATATTAATAATAATAAAAAAATCAACCGGCTTCCAAACAAAACACTACAAAGTATAAAATAACCTTTTTTAAAATCTCTCGTTTCCACCTACGACTACCTATGTGCTGACTATCAACAGCTCAAACATTGCAGATGAATACCAAGTCATCAAGTAGGTATGGCCTACCTACTTACTCATGTTCATTGTTCAAAGAAAAAAGAAACTGGCGCCCCAGCAGCCGTATGTAATATTACATGAACCATTTCGAGCTACTTTTGACCCCTTCACTACTAGAAACCTATTTAACCTGCATACATGAAAGGTACATTTATTAAAGCTCCTAAGCTTGTCTATAATCCAAAATTTCATAAATGTAGCTCAAACAGTTATTCATATAGTAACGTTTAAAAACCGGCATTTTTGTGAGTGACTGACTCACTGACATATAGATCAAAAACCTAACCCACTTCCAGATGTACTAGAAATTTGAAATTTGGCATGCAGCTAGGCAATTGTGTGTATACAAAGGATAAAAATTGAAAACCGGGAATTTCTAAGATTTTCAATAGTAAGTAAGGTAACACTTAGCGCCTTTCAAAATTATAAGATCAACTGCTTCTTCTTTGCAAGAGAATAAGTTCCATGATATAAGGTCGTTTCCATAAGTACTCACGAGTTATTTATGAAACTAAGACAACCGATAATAACACTAACTGCTCCTGGAAGCCCCGGCTCAGCGATTTGACGTCATTGCGAACAATTGTTTTGAATGTGAAATACATCCGTATTGTACCTATACAATCTTGCTACTTATAATGGCAAGGGAACGCAGCGGTACGTGTGAATGATGAATAATAATAGTTTCTTTACAAAAAGTAGTGATATCCCATCAAAAACATATAAGATGTGAAAAATGGAGCCAAAGTTAAAAATATCCGTGAATATAGACTTCAGCGAAAAGAATTGAGATCTAAATGGGCGCCACGTTCTGTGGATTATCCTGAAAGAAGGTAAATGAAGGTTCAAGATTTTACTTGGCTAGTTCTCACCAGCAAATCAAATTTTTAAAAGAGTAAGATAAACAAACTACCTTGCATACTTTTGGTGTACAATAAAGTGTATAATAAATAAGTAAATCCAAATATAAAGTAACATGTACCTATGTAAAAATTAGCCAAGTCAAATCTAGGGTTTAAAACCCTAGATTTGATTTAAAACCCTAAATTAGCCAAGTCAAATCTTAAACCCTAGATTTGATTTAAAACCCTAAATTAGCCAAGTCAAATCTTAAACCCTAGATTTGATTTAAAACCCTAAATTAGCCAAGTCAAATCTTAAACCCTAGATTTGATTTAAAACCCTAAATTAGCCAAGTCAAATCTTAAACCCTAGATTTGATTTAAAACCCTAAATTAGCCAAGTCAAATCTTAAACCCTAGATTTGATTTAAAACCCTAAATTAGCCAAGTCAAATCTTAAACCCTAGATTTGACTTGGCTAATTTTTGTTGTTGTTTTTAATTTAACCGACTGTACTCAAAAGTTGCAATCCTGTCTAGTTTGAAAATGTCGACTAACAATTTAGACAAAAAAAAGACGTTTACTCACGTTTGGATGGTCCTCTTTCAGCTGGAATTCAAAATGGGGTTTTATTAATTTTCAAAATACAATTGAACAGTAATATTCAGTTTCATATTATAACATTGTAGAGAACTTACCGACCAAAACTTTGTCGGTCGCTCCTGTTCCACCCTTCCGAGCGGCCTCTGTCCAAACATTTAAAACATGTTATAGTATTTATCTATTCTACAGGTTCTGTTTATATTTCAATTACAAGTGCAGCACTACGAGGAGCTCGTGTAATAACAGCAGCACGGGCTGATCTGCAAAGTTAAGCAACGCTTGCGGAGCTCTGTCAGTGGATAGGTGACCATCTTAACATATGGAGACGCCTCCGTGCCTCGGAAAGCACGTTAAGTCGTTGGTCCAGGCTGTCATTTGTATTAGATATTTGGTAGTCGTTGCGGATTGACAAAAGCCAGAAAATCTGACAGCAGTCTTGCCAAGAAGTATCTAGTTACTACAGTTACCAGGTGTGGAGGTCAGGTAGGTATTCGCTCCACATACAATATTAGTATTCAGCTGAATCCGGCTTGACGGGCAGCCGACCACAATGAAGTTGGGAAAAAGTGTAGGCCCATGATGCGACAAGTGCAGCACAACAATAATACTTACAAAATATTTTAAAGTAGCTATACCTGTCACAGTGATACTTGTACCAGACCCCTCTCTGCCACCCTAAAATAGAACAAGCAAACGAAAACATGGCATAGAAAGCAACGGTGGTGTATACGAGCATCAACCACGGGGACAGTCTATGTACACCACGGGGACAATCGATGTATACCACGGGGACAGTCGATGTACACCACGGGCACAGGCGATGTACACCACGGGGATAGTCGATTTTCTGTCAAAGATATATATCTTTCTAGCTTTTACCAGCTGCCTTGGCCGCAAGACAGTTGATAATCATCTTTAGAACTATCTTTATTTGCAAAACTTTACTGGATAAAAAGTATCCTGTCTTCAAATCCATGATATTATGGTCTACCCGTACCATGATTCGCACTGTTATTTATGTTCAGGCTATTCTGTCTCGCTGCAGAGCAAGGGCCACTCCTCCTCACTCCAGTCAAATTAGCATAAAATACGGGTAAATCTCAGATTGACAGATAATAAGATGGAAACTCGTATACACCTTCATTTTGGCGTTCTAAATGTCGTGTCAAAATTCTCATAAAATCTCGTCTGCGTCGTAAGTTATTGAAAGTCAAATGTCAAAAAAACGGTTTTTCGCGATCATCTCGGTTTCTATGATCAAAATTTTAGTGCGTAAAATTTGCGTCAATTTTTGTAAAACACATTTTTTCATGCGCTCAACCGTTTTTGAGATGAGGGCGGCGAACGCGCAGCGCTCACTCATACTATGCTCATACTGTTATTATTGGCCAACCAGGTCCAGCGAAATTGCTGCAGACCTTGACGTGAGCACAGAACGCCCACCCCATACTGTAATATATGGTCAACCGTGAATCTCGGTGAACAATACTGTGACGCGTTTGAATTAATGCTGAGCACATAACGACATTTACGTGCTGCTAACGCCATCTAGTATCAAGCAGCAGAAACTATTCAGATCAAAGGAGTCAGGATGTTTCTAGACTTTTCTATGCATAAACATTCTCGATGTTTCGACACCTGGTTAGTCGGGACCGGTATGCACCCGAGCTTTCCGGAAGTTTCCATACTAGAAGGTTCTAGAAACAACTGTCGGTATATAAAGGGCGGAAATCCGGCGACTGGAGTCAGTATTGAATTGGCGATACAAGCGATAACTTCGAAAGCGATCTTCAACTGCGAATTATAGTGAAGTGAAGTGTTCAGTAGTGCGATTGTGTGTTTAAAGTGCTAATTAGTGTTATAAATTAAAGTGTCATTTTTGGTTAATTTATCGGCTGTTTTTATTGTCACGAACCCCAAGCTCGTAAAAATTGGTGTCAGGAGAGATTATTCATGCGGATTCTGCCAAAGGACGACACGGAGGGTATCCGTAGCTGTAGTCAACGCCAGCAGGAGACGAACCAGAGGCGTTTTGGTGGCGCTCGCCTACAGGAGGAACAGGCCCGTCGGTTGGAAGAACAGCTGCAGCACGACAAGGCGGAGCAGGCCCGACGACAGGGGGAACAGGCCCGCCGACAGGAGGAACAGGCCCGCCGACAGGAGGAACAGGCCCGCCGACAGGAGGAACAGGCCCGCCGACAGGAGGAACAGGCCCTTCGCTTGGAAGAACAGCTCAAGCTTGACAAGGAGGAGCAGGCGCGCCGCCAGGAAGAACAGATGCTCTTCATGAAGGAACTTCACGCATCCTTCAGGAAAGACATGAAGGAGGTGAAGGATAAGGTTGCTCAGCATGACAACCGCTTGTCAGACGCTGAAACCAGGATCAGAAGTTTGATGACGTCATTGCTGACGTGAAGAAGGAGTTGGGCAACGTTAAACTTTGAGGTGGGATTGCAACTTCCGCAGCCACTACACCTTCGCTACATGGGTTCAAAGTGCCGCCGTTTGATGGGACGTCTTCTTAGTCGGCCTACAAAATACAGTTTGAGGCTGTTATGGAGGCGAACGGGTGGACTAAAGACAAGGCCATGGCTGCCTTCACCCTAGACCTGAGCGACCAGGCCTTTAATGTCCTGGAAGCTCTCGGTAAGGAGATGGTTTACGAGCAGCTCCTTGACGCGTTGGAAGCCAGGTATGGCGACGCTCATCTGGAGCACGTGTTTCATGCGCAGCTTAAGGATCGCGTGCAACGCAGTGGTGAGAACCTGCAGCAGTGGGCCCTGGAGGTAGAGAAGTTGGTGCGGAAGGCATACCAGTCTGTACCTGCGCTTATTGAAGGGAACCTGGTGCAGGCATTCATTGACGGCATCCGCGACCTTGAGGTTAGGGCTGCAGTGAGGCTTGGGCACCACGGGACACTTAAGGACGCCTTGGACCATGCACTGGAGATGGAAGGTGTGCGGTTAGATCATCGTTCCCATCGCGTCAGGGAGGTTGCAGCGGTTACAGTTCGCGATCGTTTAAAAGGATACAGCCCTAGGTGCTACGGCTGTGGTGAAAGGGGCCACCTTTGATCCAGTTGCCCTAAGCGAACTACAGAAGGGGAAGGTAGCCGATCTTCAGAAGGCAGGGCGGCTAACAGCACCGCCCAGCAACAGCAGGGTAACGAATAAAAGCCAGGACTGCAGGGTGGGTGCTGGCTGATGTTCAATGAACCCCAAGGATTTCAATCTCACAAACTCGTGACGGGAACAGCCTTATCATCAAGGGCAAGGTCAACGGGACACCATGTAAGCTGACCATAGACACTGGAGCTAGCTTATAAGTCGGTTCCTTGGGGACTCTGCATACAACCGAGAGCGCATAAATTTGGTGACAGCCACCGGTCAGCGTATACCCGTCCGAGGAGAGAGAGAGATGGAGTTGAAGCTAGGCAACAAAACCTACCTGCATAATGTTGTTGTGGCCGATATAATGGACGATTGCATCCTGGGCTTAGACTTTATGAGGAAAAATCGTTGTGAGATCGACGTTAATGAAGGAGTTATGAAATGTGGACAAGAGGAACATTTCATGGAAGGGGCTTTACCTGGGAATGTGTACAGCCTTAAGAAGATTTTTCTTCCTCCGAGATCGGAAACGGTTGTACCGATTAGTCTTCCTCGGAATCCTGGGCAGAATCATCGTTGCGTACTCGTGGAAAGGGTAGACAATGACCTTCCATGGAAAGTAGCACGAACATTGGTCAGAGCCACTGACATCTCAGGAGTACGTGTGCTGAACCTTTGTGACAAGGAACAGGTGATAGAAAAGGGCACACTGATGGGTACCTGCGAGGAAGTGGATTGGTTGCGCCGATGCCAATATCTATCAACTGGGACCCTCAGCAAGGATGCACAAACGAGAGTGACCACACTTTTAGAAGACTGTCGCAGCGCTCTGTCTCAAAATGAAATGGTCAAGGCGAAGAGGATGTTACTTAAGTACGCCGATGTTTTCTCTTCGAACGATGCTGACATAGGGAAGACTGGCTTGACGGTAGCACGTGAAAAGGAAGGGAAACCATGATTGAGGGGATGGTGAAGGATAGTGTTATAGAACCTTCATCCAGTCCATGGTGTTCACCTGTAGTGCTGGTAAGAAAGAAGGACGGCAGCATGCGGTTTTGTGTTGACTATCGTCGCCTGAACGACGTTACGAAGAACGACAACTATCCTTTGCAAAGAATTGATGATACGTTAGATCTAAAAAGTGGCTACTCATCATATCATCATCATATCAGCCGAAAGAAGTCCACTGCTGGAAATAGGTCCCCCAAGCGTCGCCACAACGACCGGTCCTGTGCGTCTCGCATCCATCGGCTCCCCGCGACCTTCACCAGGTCATCGGTCCACCTTGTAGGAGGCCTTTCAACGTTGCATCTTCCAGTACGCGGTCGCCACTCCAGAACTTTTCAGCCCCATCGACCATCTGTTCTGCGAGCAATGTACCCTGCCCACTGCCACTTTAGTTTGGCGATCCTTCGGGCTATGTCGGTAAACTTGGTTCTCTTGCGGATATCATCATTCCTGATTCGATCACGCAAGGAAACTCCAAGCATTGCCTTCTCCATTGCCCTTTGAGTGACTTTGAGCCTTCTCATGAGGCCCATTGTAAGCGTCCACGTTTCAGTTCCGTATGTCACACGTCCCACAGACCACAGTGTTTTGAGACACTGTGGTCTGTGGGACGAGAAGATACCGTGCAACTTCCCGAAAGCTGCCCAGCCGAGTCGGATTCGACGGTTGACCTCTTTCTCGAAGTTGGCCCTATCTAGCTGGACCGTTTGTCCTAGGTAGACGAACTCGTCTACAACTTCGAGTATAGAGTTTCCGATCTTGATGGGAGAGGGTGCTACATGGGTATTTACCATGATCTTGGTTTTATCCATGTTCATTTTGAGACCCACTCTATCGGAAGCTCTACTGAGGTCATCGAGCATTGTACTGAGGTCCTCCGTAGTCTCAGCCATGACGACTATATCGTCTGCAAATCGAAGGTGACTGATGTACTCGCCATTGACATTAATGCCTCGCCTTCTCCAGTCCAAAACCTTGAAGACATCCTCCATTGCGGCCGTAAACAGTTTCAGAGAAATGACGTCTCCCTGCCTCACACCCCGCTGCTGGAGGATAGGTTTCGTGGTCTAATCCTGAAGTCGGACTGACATGGTGGCGGCGTACTGGCAAGTAGAAATTGACCCGAAGGACAAGGAGAAAACTGCATTCTCGACAGGAAAGGGTCTATGGCAATTTAAAGTTATGCCATTTGGATTGTGTAACGCTCCGGCAACGTTTGAAAGGTTGATGGAACTTGTACTAACCGGGTTGATTGGTGATGCCTACCTTGTCTACTTGGATGACATCATCATCGTAGGCGTACGGCCTACGTTTGAAGAACATCTTCAAAACCTGGACCGCGTGCTCATGAAGATCCAGAGTGCCAACCTCAAGTTGAGTCCGAAAAAGTGTTCATTTTTCAAAAGGCAAGTTAGCTTTTTGGGGTATGTTGTCGGAAGAAGGTATCCGCACGGATCCAGAGAAAATCGCCGCTGTTAAGGATAGGCCAATACCAAAAGACAAAACGCAGGTCAGAGCATTTTTAGGTTTGTGCTCCTATTATCGGCGATTTGTCAAGAACTTTGCAGATATAGCCAAACCCCTGCACAAGCTAACCGAAGAGAAGCGACATTTCTGTTAGGATGAAAGTCGTGACATCGCATTCCAGGAGCTAAGGGACTGTCTGTGCAAAACACCTATTTTGGGGTATCCTGATACCAACAAGGAATTTATAGTTGACACAGACGCAAGTGATATAGGACTTGGCGGTGTGTTATCTCAACGGAATGGCGATCAAGAGGTTGTGATTGCGTACTTCAGCAAGTCTTTGTCGAAACCAGAGAGGAATTATTGCGTCACGAGACGGGAATTGCTTGCTGTGGTAAAGTCATTGCAACCTTTTAGCAAATATCTGTTGGGGCGAAAATCCCACCTACGAACTGACCATGCTGCGCTGAAATGGCTATTGCAGTTCAAAAATCCAGAAGAACAAGTTGCGAGATGGATTGAACTACTGCAGGAATACGACTTTGTGGTCGAACATCGCAGCGGGAAATCTCATGGCAACGCCGATGCATTGTCAAGAAGACCTTGCCCTGAAGACTGCAAGCATTGTATTAGGCAAGAGGGTAAAGAAGTCATACCTATGCGGATGCTCAAGACAGACCTCAGCAACGAGTGGAAGGAGAGCCTACAACGTGCTCAGCAGGAAGATTCAGACATCAAGCCGATTCTAGAGTGGATGAAGGCCAGTGCTCCCAAGCCCACGGCGTGGAGTGATATCTCAGCGATGAGTTCGATCACTAAAAGCTATTGGGCTCAATGGGACAGCTTAGTGATTCAGGATGGAGTACTGTGCCGTAAATGGGAAAATGCTAGGGGGGGTTGTCCCTAAAGCTAAAGTACCGGATGTTCTACTGCTGTACCATGATGGTTGTTCAGGAGGCCATATGGGAGTTACAACGAACTTACTGAAGATACGGGAACGGTTTTACTGGGTACATTGTCGTGACGATGTCGAGGACTGGTGTCGCAAATGTACAAGTTGTGCGGCTGTAAAAGGACCTCAGACTCGTAGCAGAGGTGCATTGAAATTGTACAATGTTGGCGCAGCATGGGAAAGGATAGCCCTGGATGTTGCGGGACCTTTCCGGAAAGTGAAAGTGGTGACAAGTATTTCATGGTTATAATGGATTACTTCACTAAGTGGCCGGAAGTCTTCGCCATTACAAGAAGCTTCAAGAAGCTTCAACAGTTGCAGTTAAACTGATTCATGAAGTCGTCTGTCGTTTTGGAGTACCCTTGGAGATTCACAGCGATCATTTTGAGTCACAAATATTCCAGGAAACTTGCCGAGTTATGGGTAATCATAAAACGAGAACAACTTCTTACCACCCACAATTGGATGGAATGGTGGAACGATTCACACGACATTGAAGAGATACCTGGCAAAAGTTATGGAAAACCGGCAACGCGATTGGGACAAGCATATACAACCGTTTTTGCTGTCATACCGAAGTGCTGTTTAAAAAAGCACATCGGTGACACCAGCTTTCGCAAACTTTGCGGAACAAAATGAATGACATTTATGAGCACGTCAGACAATCGGGCCAGCAAATGTCTGAAAACATGAAAACCCGTTATGACCGAAAAATTAACAATGAAGGTTTCGATGAAGGTTCACTAGTGTGGTTGCACAATCCAGTTCGCAGTAAAGGGAAATCTAAGCTTCAAGCTAAATGGGACGGGCCGTACCGGATCGTGACAAAAATCAATGACGTGACCTACCGTCTACAAAAAGGTACAAGAAGTGCTCCTAAGATCGTCCACGTGGATCGATTGGCGCGTTATTATGGGGCCGATAATGCTTGGGACGAGCATGTCTTAGGAGGGGGCAGTGTGACGCGCCAGAATGAATGCTGGGCACATAACGACATTTACGTGCTGCTAACGCCATCTAGTATCAAGTAGCGGAAACTAATCAGATCAAAGGAGTCTAGATGTTTCTAGACTTTTCTATGCTAGAACATTCTCGATATTTCGACACCTGGTCAGTCGGGACCGGTATGCACCCGAGCTTTCCGGAAGTTTCCATACTAGAAGGTTCTAGAAACAACTGTCGGTATATAAAGGGCGGACATCCGGCGACTGGAGTCAGTATTGAATTGGCGATACAAGCGATAACTTCGAAAGCGATCTTCAACTGCGAATTATAGTGAAGTGAAGTGTTCAGTAGTGCGATTGTGTGTTATAATTATTGTTTTAAAGTGCTAATTAGTGTTGTAAATTAAAGTGTCATTTTTGGTTAATTTATCGGCTGTTTTTATTGTCACGAACCCCAAGCTTGTAACAATACCTTGTTTAAAGTTAAGAAATCATTAAAATGGATTCTCATGAGGAATCCTTTCGTTCTTCTGCTTTTATATTGACATTGTCTTTAAATTCGTTTGCTATAGTAATTTCTTTCATATCAAACTATCAGGACAACGAAAGGATTCCTTTGGAAAATTAGTCAAAGATCTTGTACGAATTAATCACAGCTGAATCAATGCCCTTACCACACCGTTTGCTATACTAATTTCTCTACAAAAAGAAGGTTAATATTATTAATATATAGCAAACAAATTTAAAGACAATCTCATTAAAAGAGCAGAAGAATGAAAGGATTCCATGGGATAATCCATTTTCATGATTTCTTAACTTTAAACAAGGTAAAAACATATAACTGACTTCCAAACAAAACACTACAAAGTATAAAATAACGTTAATTTTGGAAGTCGGTGTTAAAAAACAGATACAAAACCAAAAACACCGACTTCCGAAATTAAGGTTTGGAAGTCGGTTATATTTTTTTGTAAAAAAAAAAACACTTTTTAGTGGTACCTGCGTACCCATTCACAGCGTACCGGCGTGATGTTATGTTACGAACTGGGGCCTATTCAATAAAACTTACTTAGTGCTTTCGGAGTAAAGGTCTCGTCAATACGAATGGAATACCTAAGCCCAAACACTTGGTAGTTCCTATATACCGATGTGGAGTTCCCTTGACTCTCTGTCGTCTCCGTCATCAGGTCTGATCCAAACCTTCATTGTTTTGTAGTATCACCAGATATACACACGAATATCAAATTTTGACCAGGGCAAGGTAATCGAGGGCAACCCTGCCCTCCCGATTTCTCAGGGTTTCCATCATCAGATCCTGACGTGGTAGTAATGGGACCACCTCGGCAGCATACCCTTTCATATAAAAAAAGATTCATCGAAATCGGTTCATAAACCACGAAGTTATACGCGTGCACAAAAAAAAAATTATATATATATATATATATATATATATATATATATATAGGTACGCGTTCAAATTGAGAACCTCTTCCTTTTTTTGAAGTCGGTTAATTATTCACAGAGATTCACGGTTGACCATATATTACAGTATGGGGTGGGTGCTGCGTGCTCACGCCAAGGTCTGGGACCCACTTTGCGGTTGATGTAGCCCATTAGACGTTTGACGAACCGCAGACGTGCCCGGCCCAGTCCCATTTTAGCCTGGCTCTTATTTGGGTGACGTCGGAAATTCGCATTAGAAATTCAAAACTACCTTAAAAGTAAATAAGAAGTCGTATTAGGTCTTACCAAGCGGCGTCGACCTTGATCATCGTATTCGCCTTCTTTCTCTCCGTGTCGGCCATCCCTCCTCTCTCCATGTCGATCGCCGCTTCTCTCTCGATCCTCGTGATCTCTGCTTCGCCTACCATGTCGGCGGTCCTGTCGTTCATCACCCTCGTCTCCATCGTCCTCACCTCTTGTTCTTCGCCCGCCATGTTTCCGACCATGGCCACCACCCCTATCTTTACTCCCTCTTCTTTTGTCCTTAGATCGGCCTTGTTTATCCTTTTCATCCTTCTGTTTTCTTGTTTTATCCTTTTTTTTTCCTTTCTCGCCTCGTTCCTCTTTCTCCCCCTTTCCCCCCTTCTCACCTCGATGCCTTTTTCCCCCTTTTTTACCTCGTCCCTTTCTCGCCCCTTTGCCGTCTGCGTCCTCGCCTCCTGAAGATCCGCTAGAGTACGACGAAGAATCAGAATCATCCTCGTCAGAATCCTCATCTTCATATTCGTCGGCTCCGACGACTTTTTCACGTTGGTTTGGCGACGAAAATGATCTTCCACTTTCGAAGTCGATTCCGAGTTCATCGAACTTAATCTCCACATCTTGTTCGAGTAACCGCAGCTGGCGCGCCAAGATGTGTAGGACTGTTTGTACGAGTTTGAAGTTAACTGTATTTTTCTGGAAAAAGTTTTAGATTCAGATTCAATTTTTTTATTCTTATTATATTTTTTTATTGCAGTAATTAGCATTCAGAACGTTTAAAGACATGATTAATGATGAACTACCTATTCATTTGTGTTCACTTCATTGTCACCTATAATCATTCTCCCTAACTTTTTCCAACTACCTAGTTAGGTCGATGTCGGCGTTCAGTCCAACCGGACGTTCTACCACTCTCAAAGAATTTACAATGGGCTATGTTGTCCTGTTCACCGCAATGAAATCGAAATCAAAGGTGAAGGTCTGTCTTCTCAATGTAAGCTCACCGCTTCGAGTCCGAAGGCCTTGCATATGAGATCTTTCACGGAGAGGAGCGTTCTGTCGCTCATGTTGGGCTCGTCAATTACTTACTAATACGATGATTCATGACAGCACGTGAAAATAAATTCTAGCAAAAAAAATCCTATAAATAGATGTAAAAAATACATGACAGACCAAAGCTATGATCGTTTCTAAATTCTTTGTTTTTTTTCTTTTATCTGTCAAATTGTCCAAGCCATGTAACTATACCTACTAGCCAGAACAGAACTCAGATGTTTTTTTGCGTTCACTGTTGCTAACCTTTTTTGAGCAAAAATCTCCTCGGGGACCGCAATTTTTTTGTATTTACTAAGTATAAGTATTATTAGCGGTCTCCCAACGCGATGACGCTTGCGCCTAAAGAATCGTACCTATATTAAACTAAAAGGATCAATAGAAATTAATTTTTACTTTTTAAAGTTCTTTTTATCGGGGGTTTTAAAATTTTTTATTTAATTTTTATTTCATGCTTTTTAAACTTAATATTTATTTCATTAGTTAATATACCTCATGCCCTTTCAATGTAGTGTACATTATTCTACTAGTCAAGCTCTTTCATTTGATACCCATATTGAGGGAGTTGATAAAAAAAGTAAATAGCCATTTTGTGGTATCGGCCATCTTGGATTTGAAATTTGTCATCGTGTATAGTATTCTACTAGTCAAGCCCTTTCATTTGATACCCATATGGAGGGAGTTGTGAAAAAATATGTACCTAATACGCCATTTTGTGGCGGCGGCCATCCTGGACCGATTTTCATCAAACATAGCTAAGAACACTCCCGACTAATTCACAAAAAAAAACAAAATCAAAATCGGTTCATCCATTCGGGAGCTACGATGCCACAGACAGACAGACATACACACACACACACACACACACACACGTCAAACTTATAACACCCATCGTTTTTGCGTCGGGGGTTAAAAACACAAGTTGAATTACATGAAACGTGTAAGTACCTAGCGATTTGTAGAATCAGCCGTAGGCGTGGTTAGACTGTAATCTGACAACAATTTACCTACCTACTTGGCGAAAGGTATCGACGCGGACGATGAGAAATGCACGCCTCGACTGCTGCATGTTCTTCAGTTCGACCTGCTTGGAGACGTTAATGCCTTAACTACCTCCATAAGACATTCCCAATGTATCGCCAGCCGATAAGCAAGGGAGGGAGGAGGGCGAGCCATGACCTCTCAAGATTGATCGCGGTCGGTATACGCCCCCTTAAAGCGCAGTACACAGGCGGGCTAGTCGGTGGCTCGACATGAGGAACGACTACGGGCGTGCGCAACGCAATAGCGCATGTTGGCGGCATGTCGGCGGGCAAGACGCGCGGGTGCACGTCGCCGACATGATTCATTTCGTATAGGCCGAACAGCAGGTAAGATACCTAAAGCACAGATAATATAATACTAGCGTCCTAAGGTAAGGCAATAATTATGGACCCTAAAACTTACTTTGAACTGACATTATACTGGCAATAGCCCTACCTAAGTTTGTTCCAAAGGGTGACTGAGTACCTTTCACCTTCATCCATCATCTCCTACACCTTATGCCAGGCTTCTTAACTATTTTATCGGTCGTTTATCTGTACGCTAACCAAACAATGGCGTTACGACAAATAGCGTTAACGGATAGATAAACGACCTGATAAAGTACCCCAGAAACCGGGCATTAGTTTAGTAGCTACTAGTTGACCCGCGCAACTTCATCTGCTCCACTCCTATTGGTCTTAGCGTGATGATATATAGCCTATAGCCTTCCTCGATAAATGGGATATCTAACACTGAAAGAATTTTTCAAATCGGACCAGTAGTTCCTGAGATCAAGCAAGCAAACAAACAAACTCTTCAGCTTTATATATTAGTATAGATATGTCAACACGGTATTGCGTACAGAGTAGAACTAAACACCTCATGTCAACACGGAATATAAGGTAGGAAACTCACATCCAAGGGTCCAAAGGCCCCAGCTATGAGGTCTTCAACGCTAACCAGGAGCGTCCTGTCGCTCATAACCGGCTCGTCGACATATTTACGATAAAATCGTTTACCCTTCACACTCATGATTGTTTTGTTAAAAAAACTATTCTAGCAAAGAAACGATTATTTTATATTTTTTATAAAACTACACAAAAATTGTTAACGTAGGAAAATAATACATTCGACTCAATATTCTTTCACAAATTCTTTGACTGATTTATTTTTTTGCTGCCAATAAATACTCGTTGCTGTCAATGAAGCTGTAGAACTGTAGTCAGCCAGAACCTAAGATGAGAGCTCCCACCACCACCACCCACTCTACTTAAAATATGAAGAGATCACTATCAGGAATAGGTATGGTTTTGCTAAAGCTATTCTCAACTCTCACATCGCGACCCGACGCGACAATGCCTGTAAAAACCAGCCCCTTGTACCATGACGTATCATTGCCATCATGAATCCGTTGTGAAAAATGGATAAGTATTCCTATAATGTGCGTAAGGATTGAGGAATTACCGTGAATTGAAAACCTATTGCTATCAGAATTTAGGAGATGTTGTAGAAAAAATGTAAATAGCACATAGGTATTCAAAAATTAGTAGAAAAAACGAGTTTTAGCAATTCAATTCCGCGCGTCGTGTAGGTCCATCTCTCACAGCGGAATGATGGCAACGAGGAGCGAGGTGACGTCATTGTAGTGGCGCAGTTGTTTCCGCAACGCCAAGATGAGTATCGTAATGCTGCGTGGCGTGGCGCGGGCCAGAGCTCTCCGCAAGGTAGAAGTTATTTCGCTGGGAAGAGAGGAAGCTAATGAGTTACGAGATCGAGGCAAGCGAGTGTGCAGTATTGCTAATTCGTGGCTAAGGCCCGGCGCACATATGGTGGAGCGCAGCGCAGAGCATGCCCGCGAAGTTTTCTAAACGCGTGACTCATTAGGCGAATTTCTACCCGAGAATGCGCGCGGATGCGCAAGTAGGTATGTACTAGACTGCGCCGCATTCTCGACACACTGTCGTCATTCGTTTTGCAATTTTTTCAGAGTCCAAACGTGTAGGACCGGAAGCGGATGCGCACGGAGTAGCGCGCATGCTCGCGCAATCGCTTCGCTCTGTTTCTGCGCTCCCACCCGCATGTAGTCGCTTCGATGCTCTTCAGGAAATAATTGTTGTTTTTTTTTTGATAGGCATACGTTTGACCACTATCTCACCTGATGTTAAGCGATGATGCGGTCGAAGATGGAGCACGCTTGCCAAGAAGTAGCATATTCACAGACTCCCAGGTTGTAGATATCAGGAAACACAGACTCTGGCAGGGAATTCCACTCCTTAGTTGTATGCACAATGAATGTGTTCCCAAAACGTTTTGTGCGTGGGGGTGGGATGTCCACCATGTACCGGTGGCGCATCGCCATACGTCTTGTGGTCCGATGATGGAACGGGAGTTAATTTATGCAATTCCGTCGCACACTCCCCAAAATGAAACCGATAGAAAACCGACAGGCCAGCGACTCGGCGTCGATGCTCAAGACTTTGGAGCTTCGACTCGACGAGCCTATCATTGCCGACGATCCTCTTGGCTAGTTTTTCAATTGACTTAATTCCGCCAAGCCCGTTCCATCATCGGACCACAAGACGAACGGCGATGGGCCACCGGTACATGGTGGACATCTCACTCCCACGCACAAAACGTTATGGGAGCACATTATAGTGCGTACAGCTAAGAAGCGGAATTCCCTGCCGGAGTCTGTGTTTCCTGATAGCTATAGCCTGGGAGTCTTTAAGTCAAGAGTGAATAGGTTACTTCTAGGCAAGCGTGCTCCTAGAAGTAACCTATTCGGGCGGCATTCATGGCGGCCATCTTGAATTTGAAATTTGTCAGTGTATAGTATTCTACTAGTCAAGCACTTTCGTTTGATACCCATATTGAAAGAGTTGTGAAAAAATATGTAATCCACCATTTTGTGGCGGCGGCCATCTTGGGACCGATTTACATCAAACATAGCTAAGAACACTCCAGACTAATTCACCTTTCAAACAAAAAAATCAAAATCGGTTCATCCTTTCGGGAGCTACGATGTCTCAGACAGACACACACAAAGATACGTAAAACTTATAACACCCCGTCGTTTTTGCGTCGGAGGTTATAAATAGACACATGTTTATAGTCGGTAGCTGGCTGTCCACACAGCCCGGCGAGAACTCTCTTACCAATAGTTTGTCACAGCGACAACAACTATCAAAGATAAGAGATATATTTATAAGTAAAACAGCATTGTATACACTTTATATTTATTTATTTATAACTTTCGTCTCCTCACGTAACGGACACAAGAGGTCCAAACAGCAAGTAATAATATACGTTATTATAGCGATGATTGTTTGTACAGGTCACCGCGAGCCTGCGCGTGCGCATGCCGCAGCGACTACTATCAAAGTAAACATAATACTGAACTCTTATACATTTTCGATACATCAAAATGCTGGTAACACTGATATCGAGACACGAAAAGCGTAAAAACTGCAGCTTTTTTTCAACAAAAACATGTTACTTCGATTAACTCTAATAATAACGTGGAATGCAAGAGGGTACTCGATATTATGATTTTTATAACACGTAAAATACAAACGGGCGTAAAATAATTCATTGTTAGTGTATAAATAGTATATATTTTATATAAATAACAACTAATTAACTGCGAGCGTCGCGCCCGGCTCTCGGGCATTTGTTCGCGTATTTACAAATGGAGCCAAGAGGGGTCCCTCGAGCCGCGCGCGGGACTCGATTTCAACAATTGGAATCACGAATTCTGCATTGAAATACGAGTAATTATATAATTAAACCTAATCACACTACATAGACTTTAACACATTTATTTACGTCTATTTCGTGTATTAACAATACGCCTCGCGCTGCACTCGCCAGCATGGCTCCTGTTCACTTAGCGTACAGTAGACTAGGCACGCTCGTGCAGTACAGGCGACAGTCGCGGTGTGTCTAGTCCTCGAGGTTACGGAAGGCGGCAGCCATGTCCTCCAGCAGTTGGTCGAAGTCAGCCTTGATCTTGGCCTCTCCATCTCTCACGGGGTCCTAGTAACAAAACCAGTGATTAACGATTGGCTTATAAACACGAGGGTGACGCACGACTGGATAACTAAGTACTGCATTATGTTTTTGGATGATAAACTGAGCTTCAGCTCATACAGACCATACACAAATTGCAGATGTGTTGCGTTCTAGAACAAGTGCTGAAATGTAAGTCGAAATTTAACATAGGACCTCCTTCATAAATGGCTGTACCATACACTCTTATAATAGGTCAACTTTTCCAAAAAGATGAGTATCGTGCTTTATGGTGCAACAATCTTGCCCTGCAAATGATGAGGTGGTCTCTACAGTAGTATCGTTACCTTGAACTTCATGGAGGAGAGCTGGTAGAGCACGTTGCCCATGGCGTCGCGGATGACGTTCCAGGTGACCTTGTTGTCGGACTGCGCGGTGGACTCTACAGTAGTATCGTTACCTTGAACTTCATGGAGGAGAGCTGGTAGAGCACGTTGCCCATGGCGTCGCGGATGACGTTCCAGGTGACCTTGTTGTCGGACTGCGCGGTGGACTCTACAGTAGTATCGTTACCTTGAACTTCATGGAGGAGAGCTGGTAGAGCACGTTGCCCATGGCGTCGCGGATGACGTTCCAGGTGACCTTGTTGTCGGACTGCGCGGTGGACTCTACAGTAGTATCGTTACCTTGAACTTCATGGAGGAGAGCTGGTAGAGCACGTTGCCCATGGCGTCGCGGATGACGTTCCAGGTGACCTTGTTGTCGGACTGCGCGGTGGACTCTACAGTAGTATCGTTACCTTGAACTTCATGGAGGAGAGCTGGTAGAGCACGTTGCCCATGGCGTCGCGGATGACGTTCCAGGTGACCTTGTTGTCGGACTGCGCGGTGGACTCTACAGTAGTATCGTTACCTTGAACTTCATGGAGGAGAGCTGGTAGAGCACGTTGCCCATGGCGTCGCGGATGACGTTCCAGGTGACCTTGTTGTCGGACTGCGCGGTGGACTCTACAGTAGTATCGTTACCTTGAACTTCATGGAGGAGAGCTGGTAGAGCACGTTGCCCATGGCGTCGCGGATGACGTTCCAGGTGACCTTGTTGTCGGACTGCGCGGTGGACTCTACAGTAGTATCGTTACCTTGAACTTCATGGAGGAGAGCTGGTAGAGCACGTTGCCCATGGCGTCGCGGATGACGTTCCAGGTGACCTTGTTGTCGGACTGCGCGGTGGACTCTACAGTAGTATCGTTACCTTGAACTTCATGGAGGAGAGCTGGTAGAGCACGTTGCCCATGGCGTCGCGGATGACGTTCCAGGTGACCTTGTTGTCGGACTGCGCGGTGGACTCTACAGTAGTATCGTTACCTTGAACTTCATGGAGGAGAGCTGGTAGAGCACGTTGCCCATGGCGTCGCGGATGACGTTCCAGGTGACCTTGTTGTCGGACTGCGCGGTGGACTCTACAGTAGTATCGTTACCTTGAACTTCATGGAGGAGAGCTGGTAGAGCACGTTGCCCATGGCGTCGCGGATGACGTTCCAGGTGACCTTGTTGTCGGACTGCGCGGTGGACTCTACAGTAGTATCGTTACCTTGAACTTCATGGAGGAGAGCTGGTAGAGCACGTTGCCCATGGCGTCGCGGATGACGTTCCAGGTGACCTTGTTGTCGGACTGCGCGGTGGACTCTACAGTAGTATCGTTACCTTGAACTTCATGGAGGAGAGCTGGTAGAGCACGTTGCCCATGGCGTCGCGGATGACGTTCCAGGTGACCTTGTTGTCGGACTGCGCGGTGGACTCTACAGTAGTATCGTTACCTTGAACTTCATGGAGGAGAGCTGGTAGAGCACGTTGCCCATGGCGTCGCGGATGACGTTCCAGGTGACCTTGTTGTCGGACTGCGCGGTGGACTCTACAGTAGTATCGTTACCTTGAACTTCATGGAGGAGAGCTGGTAGAGCACGTTGCCCATGGCGTCGCGGATGACGTTCCAGGTGACCTTGTTGTCGGACTGCGCGGTGGACTCCACGGCGTGACGCGACATGTCGTAGAAGGCGATGATGTTCTTCAGCATGCCCACAGTCTTGTAGAAGGGACAGAAGCGATCGTACGATGAGTAACTGTGGGGGAGGAACACAGGTTAGAGAATGGCCAGTTATGAGTTTAAAATGATAAGGTTCCCAGCGTGATGCTGTGGCCACACGAGCGCGGGGAGGCTGGAGCGCAGGCGCGTGTGGCGTTGACTGAGACTCACACAATTTACGTAGAATCACACCATGAAAAGCTAATTTTATCAAAACCGTGCTGTTTCTTTGTAAGCACATTACTTGGGAACAGTGTGACTGATTCAATTAAATCGTTTCAGGGACAAAACAGATACCCAGAAAAATGGAAAATCAGTCAAATGTAGAAGATCAGCTTTGTATGAAAGGGAAGGTTTGGACAAGAGGACATCTGTCAGGTCAGCTAGTTATTGGTTAGTTGTTCCTGTACCTGTTCTGCTGCAGGAAGTCATCCTTGAGCAGCTTGGCCACCTCCAGCGTGATCTTGTCGGCCTCGGCCAGGGACGCCTTGCCCACCAGCTGCACGATTTCTGACAGATCCTCTTCCTCTTGAAGAATTTCCTTGACCTGTGGGGATATTTAGTTTGTGACGAATTTGTGTTTTATTGGTAGGAGAAGTCGTCATCCCAAAAGTTTGGCACATGGAGGGAAAATTCCAAGACTTCATTTTTATTTTCGAACTGCATTCAAAGAATTTTAAATCGCCTGTCTTAACCGGGAGATGAACCCACTAATTATGAAAAAATAACCTTTAATTTTACTATACCAATCGAAAAGTTCAATCATATTTATACATTTATTTCTTCTAAATAACATAACATCTAAAATGAAAGGAAGAGACCATGACATCTGACGACTAATTCGATTTTTTCAGGAGAATACCCAATCGTCCTACGAGTGATTTAAAACATGAGTAGGGTACCTTGGTCCTGAGGGGCACGAACTCCACGTAGTTCTTGTCGTAGAAGTCGTCGAGCGCGCGCATGTACTTGCTGTAGGAGATGAGCCAGTTGATGGCGGGGAAGTGCTTGCGCTGCGCCAGCTTCTTGTCCAGCCCCCAGAACACTTGCACGATGCCCAGCGTGGCCGCCGTCACCGGGTCCGAGAAGTCGCCTCCGGGCGGCGACACGGCGCCCACGATGGACACGGAGCCTGCGAACGGCCACTAGCGTACTGCCTTGCTACCTCACGTCTCCAGACCGCTTGCTCTGGCGAGATCGAGCTCAAAGGCGAGATCTGAACTTAGCTGTTTTTTTTTTTATTCCTTAAATAAATTAAAAAACCAGCCAAGTGCAAGTTGCATACTTATTCAACATATTTTTTATAAACCAGATTTCTTAAACGTTTTCAATTGTCTTTGTCAATTTCTGATATATTTGATCTATGAAAAATTGGTTTCAACAGCTGAATTCTCGAAAAACTGCTGCGCAAGATGATAGAGACAATACTGGAACAAACGACTTAAAAATGGCGACTTTTGACTTATCTTGCAAGTTTCTAAGGCTGACAACCGAAAGCCCAAAGGGCTAGGAACCAAAGCTGTTAAATATGAGTAAAGAAAAATAATGGTATGTCCTCACCTTCCCTGTCGGGGTTGCCCAGACACTTGACGCGACCAGCGCGCTCGTAGAAGGACGCCAGCCGCGCGCCCAGGTAGGCGGGGTAGCCCGAGTCCGCCGGCATCTCCGCCAGACGACCTGAGATCTCACGAAGAGCCTCGGCCCAACGGGACGTGGAGTCCGCCATCATGGACACGTTGTAACCCATGTCACGGAAGTACTCGGAGAGGGTGATACCTGCCGGCACACACTTGTAATGACTTCGACTTCTTTATGAGCAGAGGAAGTAAGGCATCTCGTGTTCTAGAAAAAGATCTCAGACAAAGACCTAATAAAAAATATAAGACGCTCATCGTTCGACATGAATGTTCTTTCCTTTAAGTTGACAGTGAAGTTACTTCCAGGCGAGCATGCCACATCATCGCTTTACGTCAGGTAAGATTGTGGTCAAACGCAACATTTTTAGATTTCAAAGTAGCATCTTTCCATATTTATGCACGTTTCTATAGTGACCAGTAACGCGGTAACGTCAGATTAATAACCATTGTCATAAAGTTTAAACCAAGACAATTTATGCATACTCCCGAGAGAGCTTTAATGTAAAGTGTACGTACCAGTGTAGATAGACGCCTCTCGGGCGGCCACAGGCATGTTGGAGGTGTTGGCGACCAGCGCAGTTCGCTTCATGATGGACTCGGTGACGCCCTCGATCTCCACCGTCAGCTCGGGGAAGTCTCGCAGTACTTCAGACATCTCGTTACCTGCACACGAGTACCGAGGTTACTGTACAACTTGACTGACTTGGCGATAGTGACTAAAAAACCTAGGAAAATAGATCATCTGTATAGGGAACGGGCAGGAACAGAAGTGTCATTTTCAAGTATATTTTACTTATAAGTTTCGGAATTGTAATGCTATGTGGCAGCACAATATCAATCATCAATGTCAAATCTTACTGTTAAAGTTTGAATATGCAACACTAGATGGCATAGTGAACACCGTGCACACTACTTGATGATTTTTATCATTATCAAAAACTATTGGTCTATTAGTACTCCACTCCTTAGCAACATGGTGCCCTAAAGTGCCACGCTGCCGAGATATTTGAGGTAGTCACTATGGTCAGCTCCCATAGTAAAAAATTCACTCCTTGGATTTATTTGAAATAATCTATTCACAATATATCGACAGTTTATGATCTCGGAAGAGTTATTAAGTGGTGTTTGCAATATCCGGTGACAGATTAACCATTATCAGGTAAATATAAAAAAGATATGTTAACGTACCACGCTCTCCGCAACCGACGTAGATGATGACGTCGGAGTTGGAGTACTTGGACAGCGCCTGCGACACCACCGTCTTGCCGCAGCCGAAGGCGCCGGGGATGGCCGTGGTGCCTCCCTGCACGCAGCTGCGCACACACACGTCTATGTCACGTACTACATACTTCACGTTTTATGCATCAAACTTTCAATTATGATTAACCAAATAATGGTTCGCCGTTGTATGACGAACCATCACCAAAAAATCGATATAGTGTACTAAGGTTGACCTGTATTTTTTTGTATGTTAATACTACAGGCAGTATGCTGAACAAGTAGACATAGTTTTTTCTAGTTTAACTGATCCATGTAAAGTCAAATGTAATCAAAAGTTCAGAGATTTTCTATGTGCAGTTGTATAAAGACTTATAGCATAGCTCTTGCACTGAAAAACTTGTGGCATATACGGCTCTATTACAACGGGGTTAGTGTACTCACGGGAACAGCGAGTCGAGCACCCTCTGGCCGGTCAGCAGCGGGTGGTTGGCGGGCAGCTTCTCGGCCACGGGGCGCGGCTGGCGCACCGGCCACACCTGCAGCATGCTGTACTTGTGGCATATACGGCTCTACTACAACGGGGTTAGTGTACTCACGGGAACAGCGAGTCGAGCACCCTCTGGCCGGTCAGCAGCGGGTGGTTGGCGGGCAGCTTCTCGGCCACGGGGCGCGGCTGGCGCACCGGCCACACCTGCAGCATGCTGTACTTGTGGCATATACGGCTCTACTACAACGGGGTTAGTGTACTCACGGGAACAGCGAGTCGAGCACCCTCTGGCCGGTCAGCAGCGGGTGGTTGGCGGGCAGCTTCTCGGCCACGGGGCGCGGCTGGCGCACCGGCCACACCTGCAGCATGCTGTACTTGTGGCATATACGGCTCTACTACAACGGGGTTAGTGTACTCACGGGAACAGCGAGTCGAGCACCCTCTGGCCGGTCAGCAGCGGGTGGTTGGCGGGCAGCTTCTCGGCCACGGGGCGCGGCTGGCGCACCGGCCACACCTGCAGCATGCTGTACTTGTGGCATATACGGCTCTACTACAACGGGGTTAGTGTACTCACGGGAACAGCGAGTCGAGCACCCTCTGGCCGGTCAGCAGCGGGTGGTTGGCGGGCAGCTTCTCGGCCACGGGGCGCGGCTGGCGCACCGGCCACACCTGCAGCATGCTGTACTTGTGGCATATACGGCTCTACTACAACGGGGTTAGTGTACTCACGGGAACAGCGAGTCGAGCACCCTCTGGCCGGTCAGCAGCGGGTGGTTGGCGGGCAGCTTCTCGGCCACGGGGCGCGGCTGGCGCACCGGCCACACCTGCAGCATGCTGTACTTCTCCTTCTCGCCGTCGAACTCTGTCTCCAGCACCACGTCCTGCATGGGGAGTGGCTTGTAGTATACCCGAGCGAAGTACTCGACAGCGACGAAATTGCGAAGAGTTCAGAGATGCTAGTGCTAAGCCCATAGTCCCCCCCCCCTTACTACTAGTATTTTGTCTTATGGAAATGTTAAGGGTCTCGTAAAGCATACATTTGCAACATCGTCTTGCTAGGTACTCGTCTACGTTTTATTTAAATGTCAAGTGTCTGTCCATAAAGTTGGTGGTCAACACCTCCAGCCTCATGAAAATCTTTCATTTTCATCCTTCAGCAGTACCACAACTGTATTGTGAGCTCATATAAAAGACTTAATTCGTGTTTTTTTATACACATCTAACTATGTACTGACGGGAAAATAATTGTAACAATAAATCAGTTGCTTGACAGTTAAAATATTAGGAGCAATTTAACTTCGACGTATTTCTTACATTCTGCTTTGGAGAATGATTGCAAAATACATTGTTATGGCATACAAGGCAGCATTTTATTTTTATTAGAAACTATTTGACCCGCGCAACTTCGTCTGCTCCGCTTCTATTGGTCTTAGCGTGATGAATAATATATAACTATAGCCTTCCTCGATAAATGGGCTATCTAACACTGAAAGAATTTTTTAAATCGGACCATTAGTTCCTGAGATTAGCGCGTTCAAGCAAGCAAACAAACAAACAAACAAACTCTTCAGCTTTATATATTAGTATAGATTAAGTATAGAAGTACAAATTGGTTTTTTTTTTTTTTTTGACTAAGCCTTACTTTACGGTCTATAAATTTAATTCACTGAAATGTATACCCTGACACAGTAAATATTAGTTTATGTGAATACTTACAGTGACTTTGTAGTTGCCAGCGGGCGCGATGTATGTGACGGTTCCCTTGGCGCGCGGTGGGATCAGCATCTTGTGCTTGACCAGAGTGTTCTCGTGCACGATACCATACAGGTCTCCTCCGGTGATGTGAGACCCGGGCTACACAACAAACGCTCATTATATCATCGCATATAAACAGGCAAGCCGTTTGAGGGGCTCAACAATGGTGGCTAAATAATAACTAGAGCATAGATAAGTGACTATCCATTAGACAGACGCCTCCGAGCCTTGGATTAAGCGGTTGGTCTTGTTGTCATTCGTGATCAGCCGACAGTCAAGACAAATGACCGAAAGTCTGACAACCAGTATTATCGAATGATATGTTAATCACTGGAGTTTGGAAATAAGATATGCAGCCGCTCCATGTAACACTGATATTCAGCTGCATCCGGGGACACTGGAAGCCAACATAGTGGGAAAAGGCTATCTCTTGAGTTAAGTCATGCTAGCCAAGACTTTATAGTTTATATTCAATTATACCTTGATTTGGCCAATGAAAATTTTCAAAGTTTATACCATAAAAACCTTTGTATAAAAAGCCACTCGTTGGCACACGACACACGGCGTTGACTCTGTCTACCCACCTTGACGTTCAGTGGGTTGAATTCCCAGGTGGTATCCCTGGCAAGACTGGGCACGTTGACTCCCTTGGGGATGTAGATGGACTTTGTCACTTCGTTGATGTCCTTCAGGGGCCGCTGGATACCATCAAAGATGGAGCCCAGGATACCGGGACCCAGTTCCACGGACAGGGGCTTGCCGGTACGCAGCACGGGGTCACCCACGGTTACACCTGAGGTTTCTTCGTATACCTATGTTGAATACAGGGAGTGAATTTTCGGAAAATTCTACAAGATGTAAAATTTGTGCCTAACCAATTTTTTACAGTTAGAGAAATATTATTTGTACAATAAATTGCTAGTTATTGTTTAATTTATTATAAATTATTTACACACAATTTTTTATTATTATAACACTCAACTAAATACTTTTTTTTTTAAGATTCTTATTTGCCCTATACTTGGACAATAATAAGCAAGTACATATTTTTATTCTCATTGACATTAAGTAGGTACTCGGGCTGATTTTTCTAACACTAGATCTTTATCTAAATCAGGAAAAAAAAAACTATAAAAACCGGCCAAGTGCGAGTCGGACTCGTGTTTTAGTAGGTACAGTAGTAAGTTATAAAAAAAAATACTTTTGTGACCCCGACAATGAGCCCTTTCATTTGAATGTCACAGTACAGTTGAACAAACTTTTTATTTAATTTTCTCCCCAAAGGGACCCCATTTTCCAAATTTATGTCTTCGTTATGCAACAGTGTTTGGGTCACAGAAGGTATATGTGTTTCAAATTTAAATTGAATCGGTTCAGTAGATTCAGAGAATAGCCTGTAACCGGACCGACAGACAGACAGACAACCGAGTGATCCTATAAGGGTTCCGTTTTTCCATACAGAGGTTCGGAACCCTAAAAACTATCATTTAAATACGAAGATAAAAGATATTTGTTGTTGGAAAATCATTCCCAATATGTTGTGTTGCGCCGACCCCAAGTAATATGGGATAGGGGCAAGACCATGATGATCGACTTGAGTACATTGCTACACACTCTTCGTCAATTGCCGAAGTGGTCCACAAGTCCACATACCTGGATGGTGGCCATGTCACCTTCCAGACGGATGATCTCTCCGACCAGCTCATTGTACCCGACACGCACCAACTCGTACATAGCCGATCCCGACATCTTCTCCGCCGTGACGACTGTTGGGACAAACACGCTGGGTTCATTTATACTCATATTACGACAATTGGGTTCTTCGGCTGGACTCCACTACAGCAGGCGTGCCCAGAAATTGGTTCGAATGGCTGTGTCCAGTAGGTATTTTGGCCCATAGAGGGGGGATTGAATAAATAATGACACTTTGGGAATATGTTCAAACATGCTCCATCGTCAACCACATCAACATGTGAAATAGTGGCCAAACACGAGCCTATAGCATATGTATCCACTATACAGTCTTGCAAATCTCCAGTTTTATTGATGCTGAGTGATGGAAAAGTCATGTCATATCCATGTTACCATGTTCCAGCTGACATTGATCATATCATTAATGAGCAATATGTTAACTTATGTGTGTTGGATTGTATGCACTGACCGCATCGCCAATTTAGTAAATAGAACCCATAACATATTAAGATTGATTCCTATGACTATTATAAAGATATATTTTTCCCAAGTTTTGTCAATGCACTGCATATTTCGGGAGCATGCATTATGTCATGTAACACAATGAATAGAATCTGGTGCCAAATACGCCTAAGAATGACGTAACGCGAGTTCATAACGATTCGAGCTAAAATTTTATGGAAAAATTGTAGATCTATTTTTTCATACATTTTGCTCCTTCACAAGAGACTGCAGTACTAGTTTTATTTCTCAGCAACTGTTAAAAGCTTAATATGTACGTACCGGGACCAGATACGCCGAAGACATATCCGAACCTCTCCTCATTCTCTTCATCAGCAATCGTCTTGAGCCCACCTTTTTTGCTCATTTTGAACTATTAGTTCTATACCTGAACAGAAACACATTTTATCATTTAACTTAATAAAGATCACAAAAACCTTTAAAAAAAAGTTGTTAATATAGGTGAATGATTAAGTGTGTACAGACATAACTGGAAGATATAATATTTCTAGCATTCATAGAAGTCTGCTTGCAGAGAAGTGCGGCAGGTCTAAACAGGCCACTTTAGTAGAATCAGCCAGCACATCAAGCTACATGAAGCTGTCAAATTTTCCCAATTAACCTTGAACCTAATGCTTTAGCAATAAAGATGAAAATGAAACTTGACATATTGTTGTATGATTAATATTACGATCCTAATATGATTCTACTAAAGTGGCCTTTTAAGACCCGCTATGATATACATATAGATAAGCAATTCAAACTCAACAAATAATGATAGATCATTTTGAGTTGATCAATGGTACTTAGGACAATTAAACTACATACATCAATTATAATTGATCATTTGTCCTTGATTCTGCAATTATTTACACAGAGTAAAGTCAATTCAATATTTAAACCCGATGGATGAGAGACGCATAGGACCGGTTGTTGTGGCGATGCTTGGGTGAGGCCTATGTCCAGCAGTGGACGTCTTTCGGCTGATATGATGATGATGATATTTAAAACATTAGTTTAATTTACATTAAACTAATGAAGACCATGTAAAAATATATGAAAATAATAGTATTAAAACATACCCTAATAAGCAAAAACTGTCAACACTTCTGCCAATGTTGCTGGCTAGACTAAAGACCATAGAGTGGCAGATCAGCTGACAAGTAACTTTTATCAATGAGCACTGATAAACACATTCATCCATCAATGTCAAAATCTCACTTTCATAAGAAAATTTTGGTAAAATAGAATTTTACATGGAAGAATTATTGCCCTATTAATAAATTTTATTCATTCAGCAATTAAAGGTCTTGTCCTTGACTTGAGAGCATTATGCTATAGCTTTTATAACAACAGTTAAAGTATCAGGCTTGAAAAAATAATTTGATGAGTTAATGCAGTGTGAAGTAATGGACCTGTTTATTGATTTTTCCATAGCGAAGTCATATGACCCAAATTTGCCATTCTTTATGGAGCAACAAAGGTGTTTAATTAAAAAAAAACTGGTCAAGTGCGAGTGAGACTCGCATGCAGAGTTCTGGATGAATTTGACTTTTTTAACATGATGAGTGATTTGATATGGGTTCCGTTTTTTATCAATGTTCTGAACCCTAAAAATTAATAGTATTTTATGTAACAATTTCGTAACTTCCTATACTACCTGATAAGCTAGTCTTGATCATTTTCAAACCATAAGAACCAAACTGGTGTACTGTAAAAACCTTCCTCCCTTCATACTCTAGAAATGATACATCATGAGATATTAAAGCTGAGAGTCATAAGATCTCCTGATAAGTTTTCGTAACTGGTACTTATACCCTAAGTTTTCTTTTAGTCACAGAAAAGTACAAATATGTATGAAATATATAAATTATACCTGATCAAAGATGAAGAGGAGATAGTGTTTTACCCGATTAGTAGTTAAATCAGATTGTCCCATTTAAGTGATACATACAAGTTTTTTTTTGGGTGTACCCATATAAAACTATTTTGCAAGTAAGATTCTAATAGGAATTTCAAACTGGAGAACTTGATCCAGCATTTAACAACATGACGTAAAAACGCTAGACGGTTATCACTTGATTCTGGTCAAAATGGATAAGTAGCATACAAGTACAGCAGAAGCCTCTAACTGGCTATGCACTAAGGAGACTGCCTCCCGCTGTGCATAATTAGCAACATTAGATACTTCGGCAGAGCCAGAGAAACTGCAAAGATTACAGTCAAGGTAGTAAAACTCAAGTGTTCTGATACAATCTCTTCACACAGTCACATGATAAATGGGTGGAACGTAAATTAACTAAATATTAATGAAATACCTGCTTCAAAAACCAATATCCCGTCTAATTAGTACTCAAAAGGGTACCAAAAACATTTTAGAACGAAACTAGGCCGCAGATAAACCGAAAAATCTTAATAATGCATGACATTACATGGTTCTCAAGAAAGAAATAATATGGCAGAATCAGGAACAATCTTACCGCAATTTAGGAAGAAAGGAAAAATATCCACAGTCAACAACACATACACGTACAATAACAAGCTTAATAATGTACGAATTACAATATTTTAATATTTAAAATCCAACTCACGGGACGAGAGAGACGGAAAAGTCGGACCGAGAATGGCGGAGGATCACAACTTATCACAAGACCAATGATAGAAATGAAGTCAGCTGACCTCAGTCTATGCTTCATTGTCTATTCCACACACTTCATTGATTTTCTGTCAGTTTACAACGGATCTGTCTATGCCAACTAAAAATAACACACACCGTTATAGCTCTTTCACTATTGTGATAAAGATCATTATTGCATGTATATTTTTCTTACTAAAATGAGTTAGTATGAACTGCTCATTTGTTTATGGTAAAAATTGTAGCTTCTGCCAATCGGTGAAAAAGATTCAATAAAAAAAAGCATTTAAAACTATCAAGAAACATTTTAGCTGGAAAAAGGAACCATTATAGGATCACTCGGGTGTCTGTCCGTGTGTCTGTCCGTCTGTCACAGCCAGTTTTCTCCGGACCCACTGGACCGATTCTGTTGCAATTTGGTACACATATGGACTTCTATGACCCAAACAGGTACGCGTTACGTGAATTATAAAATTTTTAGTATGAGGGTCACTTTTGTGAGTCAAACTAGAAAATTTAAAAGAAAAGTTTATTTAACAATATCGTGTGACATATCAAATGAAAGGGCTTACTGTGAGGGTTTTAATCATATTTTTTTCATAATTTTAAAATAAAAGGTTTTGAAGTTATTTAAGAAATTAGACAAAAATGACCACTCCCCGCCCTTATCTCCGAAACTACTCAGCCTAAAATTTTGAAAAAAAATGGGGTTATAGATTTTTACCTAAAGATTACAGAAAAACTTATTAGAAGTCTATAGTGTTAAAATAACATGTTAAAAAAAAAATTCGTTCGGAACCCTTTGCACGCGAGTCCGATTCGCACTGGCCAGTAGTATTTCAAAGTTGCGGTTGCGGCGCACTATCTGACTTTATCTCTAAATATCTCGGCAACGTAAGGCACCATATTCCTAGCGAGGGAACTGTGCCACAATGGTTCTATGCCCTTTGCCATCTGAAATCAAATAATAAGCATGAAAATAAAAATCAGAATCAAGGGTAATTATATTAATATTGTAGTCTTTAGGGCAACTAGAGGGCGCCGGGCTACACAGGGCTCTGCGCGCGCTAGCTTAACTTAACCACTTAACGTGCATACCTACCTAGTTCTTTCGATATAAAGAAAAACTGAAATCATTCATTTTATAATCTTACTAGTTGACCCGCGCAACTTCGTCTGCGTCACAATTTTCATTACTGCTCCGCTCCTATTGGTCTTAGCGTGATGATATATAGCCTATAGCCTTCCTCGATAAATGGGCTATCTAATACTGAAAGATTTTTTCAAATCGGACCAGTAGTTCCTGAGATTTGCGCGTTCAAGCAAACAAACAAACAAACAAACTCTTCAGCTTTTTATATTAGTATAGATTTCGTTGAAGTGACTGAATATGAGCAGGAGCGCCCCAGGCAAGATTTAAATTTTGCGCCGCCCAATTCCTATTTTTACCCGACTGCCCCAGGAGGGTATCTAATATTTTTCGAGAGCATTATATATTTCTCGCGCACTAAAAATTTGCAAAGCAGTCACTTTTCAAGCAGTATGTGATTGAACTATACAAAATGCTCCAATTCTGCTGATGCTAAACCAAAGCTTTGGCTCTGGAAAAGGCGCCTCAGTGTTAAAAATAAAGGAAATCGAGGTTTTTGGTGTATGGGGCGCCTTTGAGGCACAGTTTTAATTATTGTCTTGCACTACTTTGCTGCCAGACTAGTGCACTGCTACATGAGTAGTTGTTGTTTTTAGGGTTTTTACCACCAACCAATAAATACAATACAGCCCCTAAGATGACCCACTGACCCAGTATGGAACGAATTTACTGGCCTCAGCAGGCCCTTCGAGGTGAACGCGAGTCCGACTCGCATTCGGCCGGTTTTCCACACAGTAGCACTCACCAACCACTGCGTCAACTGCTTGCGCCTTGCCGTTGCAGGTATTATTGACTAATAATAATAAATACCTATACATTCATAGTTTTTTATTAACTCAATAATAAATATGGCACAAAAATTAAAATAAGTTAATTTAATTAAAATCCTTACTTAATATTATAAATGCGAAAGTTGCTGTCTGTCTTTCGGTCTGTCTGTCGCGCTTTCACGCCAAAACAACTGAACCGATTTAAATGCAATTTGGTACACAGATAGGGACCGTGCACAGCGTTGACTATGCCATCTAATGTCACATATTCGAAGTTTTAAGGGTCAGAATACTTGACATTGACGCTTCTGTGTTGCCACCTGTGTGTCCTGCACGCTCAGTTTAGGGGAACGTACGCGAAGAAGACTGTGCCATCTAGCGTAGCTATTTCGAATTTTATACTTGAAACATACTTGACAGTGACATTTCTGTGCTGCCACCTATCGTTTCTGCACGCTCCCTATAGTCGAGACCCTGAGAAAGGACATAGGCTACTTTTCATCCCGGGAATATGTTCCCTGGGGGTTCACGCGGGTGAAGCCGCTGGCAGAAGCTAGTGAAATATAAAAGGGCGCCAAATGCATGACTCGCCCGGGGTGATTAGATGGTTAAGGCCGGCCCTGATCAGAATACTCCATGTTGATCTAAATATTGTATCTTTTAATATTTTTGCCACGTTGTATGGCATTTGTCATTCTCTATCCAAGGTACAGCCAGCCATTGGGTCTCGCGAAGTGTCAAACAGGTGTTTCGATAGTTGCTTGTGGGTCATCAACATAGAGAGATTACAAAAACAGACGTCGTGCTAAAGATGGCTTTGATAATTCCTGCAGGAGAACTAAATAGAAGTCCTGGTGGTAAATTTACAAAAAAATCTGGTTTAGATTGGATCTGATTTAAAATAAGAAAAAAGAAAAAGCGGTCTTTTGCGCCAAGCATGGCGCATAACAAAAAAAAAGTTGATCGAGATTTGCTTTAGCAACACTTCACCACTGGGTAGTTCGGACCACTGTCTGGTGAAGTCTGTGTCCGTCTACTCCCCGCCCGATCCTAGCCCAAGAGGCACCCGGCGGGTATGGCGATACAGGTCAGCAGATTGGGATGGCTTGCGATCTTTCTTCGCTTGTTACCCTTGGCAGCCTACTTGCTTTTCTTCGACTGATGCTTCGTCGTGCGCGGACGCCGTAACGGATGTGTTGCGGAGGGGAATGGAGTACTACATTCCGTTCTCTGACGTAACAATGTCTGGCGAAGCTCGTCCATGGTTTGGTGCCGAGTGCCATCGCGCTGATGCGCTTAAGCACGCGGCGTACCTAGCATGGGTCGACGCTCGTACGCGCAAAGCAAATGATGTGAGTCAGAAGAAGAGAGCCTTCAACAGGGCTGCCAAGTCCTGCAAGAAGGTGTTGCGGAGGGCTCGATTTGACCACATTAGCCGAATAGGGAACAAACTTTCATCATTCCCAGCAGGTAGTAAGGCTTTTTGGTCCCTGGCTAAGTCCGTCGAATCGAACTTCTGCCGCCCCTCACTACCACCACTGCTGAGACCCGACGGGACGTTGGCCCACTCCGCTGAGGAGAAAGCGAACTTGTTTGCTTCTTTGTTTGCGGAATCTTCACGTCTGGATCCTGGTGGCGCGGAGCCCCCTGCTTCTCCTGCTGGATGCGAGTCGAGTATGTCGAACATCCGCATTCATCAGAAGGACGTCCGTAGGGTACTGCGTAACCTAGACGTGAACAAGGCTAGTGGCCCCGACGGGATACCGGCAGTTGTGCTGAAGACTTGTGCGCCTGAGTTGTCTCCGATCTTGATACGCCTATTTCGCCTCTCGTTTGAGACTGGAAAAGTGCCGAAGGCTTGGAAGCAAGCTAAAGTGCAGCCTGTGCCCAAGAAAGGTAGTCGAGCTGACCCGTCGAATTATAGACCTATCTCAGTAACGTCCATACTCTGTAAGAGTATGGAACGCGTACTGAATCATAAGCTCCTGGCATACCTAGAAGCAAATGATGTCCTTAGTGACCGACAATACGGATTCCGCCGAAATCGGTCTACTGGGGATCTTCTTGCGTATGCCATTCACATCTGGAGAGAGGCCATAGAGAAGCACGGGGAGGCACTAGCGGTCTCCCTTGACATCTCGAAGGCCTTCGACAGGGTCTGGCACGATAGCCTTATTAGTAAGCTTCCTTCCTTGGGTCTGCCCGCCGGATTGTGTGATTGGATCGCGGATTTCCTGAGGGATCGGTTTATACGAGTGGTCATTGATGGCTGCTCGTCTGGACTACTGGATATTAATGCCGGGGTTCCTCAGGGGTCGGTGCTTTCGGCAACACTGTTCTTGCTGCATATTAATGATCTGCTTAAACCCGGTACCTTTGGGTATGCAGACGACAGCACTGTTGCTGAGAGATACGTGTCCAACGCACGAGCTGGTGGGTCGCAGATCCGGTCTCTCCGGGAGGCTATGGTTGAGCGCTTGAACGTGTCCTTACAGGCTGTCTCAGAATGGGGCGAAGCCAATCTGGTCAAGTTCAAGGCTGCTAAGACCCAAGCGTGTCTATTTTCCGCTAAACGGAGCCAATTCCACCCAGCTCCATCTTTCCGAGGTGCAACCGTGCCGATAACCGACCAACTTGAGCTTCTTGGGGTTACATTAACATCTACCCTCAATTTTGGCCCTTTCATAGAGGCAAAAGCGCAAGTGGCTGCAAAGAAGTTGGGGATCTTAGCAAAGGTGAGACGGTACTTTACGCCGGAACAGCTGCTCAAACTCTATCAAGCGCAAGTTCGATCATGTATGGAGTACTGCTCTCATCTTTGGGACGGATCTGCCAGATACCAGCTTGATGCCCTTGAGTCAATTGAGAAACGAGCCAAGAGGATCATCGGCGATGATAGGCTCGTCGCGACGAAGCTCCAAAGTCTTGAGCATCGACGACGAGTTGCTAGCCTGTCGGTTTTCTACCGGTTGCATTTTGGGGAATGTGCGACGGAATTGCGTAACTTGATTCCGCCCAGCCCGTTCCATCATCGGACCACAAGACGAACGGCGATGCGCCACCGGTACATGGTGGACATCCCACCCACGCGCACAAAACGTTTTGGGAACACGTTCATAGTGCGTGCAGCTAAGGAGTGGAATTCCCTGCCGGAGTCTGTGTTTCCTGATAGCTATAACCTGGGAGTATTTAAGTCAAGAGTGAATAGGTTACTTCTAGGCAAGCGTGCTCCATCTTCGACCACATCATCGCTTACCATCAGGTGAGATAGTGGTCAAACGCGAGCCTATAAATAGTAAAAAAAAAAAATAATACAAAAAGCACTTGTCGAAAATTTCAACGAAAAGGATAACAGAGTAACATAATAGAATTTTTGTGTATTATTTTTCAACGCTTAATTAGTAATACATGGTACTCCCTTTCTTCTCCTAAAATTGTTTGTCCGAAAATCATTATCCATAAAACGTTTGCTATAAACTTCAGTAACCATAATTTTCAAAATCCCGAAATTTTGTTTAACATAATAAAAATACATCTTTAGTTCTAAAAGTATTCTGTCATAATATCAAGTACTATAATAATTAAATCTCCTAATTTTACATGACCTAAAGTCATATGTCCTAAGTATTGTGTTAAAATAATGTGTATTATTCTGAATGTTCATTTATAATATTTTTTTAGTCCTAAAAAATTTGCTAAAAATTAGGTTTTAGTGACAGAAAAGAATCGCTGTAAATCCGACTCTTGTCTGCCCTACTCCTAGAGTGTAATTTAAAACCGCGTAGGCGCCGAGGGGCGAGGCGGCCCGCGAGTTGAGGAGCAGATGGTTGTAACACCCGCCGCCATTTAATTGGATGTAAATCTGGAAAATAAATCAAAGGAAAGATTTGTTTGTTTGAAATGAATAGGCTCCGAAACTACTGGACCGATTTGAAAAATTCTTTCAGCAATGGATAGCTACATTATCAGGGAGTAACATAGGCTATATTTATCCCCGTACTCCCACGGGAACGGGAATTACGCGAGTGAAACCGCGTTACATCCACTAGTTACAAATAAAGAGAACAAAATTTCATCAAACTCGGCATACAGCACATTTTTTTTGTGATGGGTTTGCTCTTGACTCTAGTTTAGACTTCAATCCGTCTATTTTTAGGGTTCCGAACATCCGTAAAAAACGGTAAATAAATAAAGTTTGAGTATAAGGGTCACTTTTAGCGAACACTTTTCATACATAGAGATAGTCCTCCTAGACTCTATTCTCCATGTCAGCCATGTATGATCGTACTCCTCATCTCTATACTCCATGATTCAAACCATAACCTGCAGCTACGCTAGCGCCATTTTGGAAAAGGTTTTTGAACTGTCGTTTACAGCTGAGAGCTGAACACTTTTTCAAAATGTCCCCCATTTATGATAAACGTAGAAAGATTCTAATACGTATATTTACCCATTTAGTACTATTTTGTACCTGTCTTGAAATTTTTGTATCTCACACGGCATAAAAGAAATTTCACGATAACAATGGTCCATCATTATATCGCGTTTTAATGACGAAACCATGCCTACTCCAAAACTACAACGAATTACATCGTTCTGATCAAACCAGTATTTAGTACCTCCAAAAATCAACAGTGGGTGACGGATATCTTAGTAATTTCTTTACAAAATTATTTTTTCATTTTTGACAATTACTACGCCTGAATAATTCAACGAGCAAAAATACTTCAAGTAAAGTTGATACTATTAATGCAGGCGCTTTGTTATTATTTATATAAAATTATGTTGCATCGGTTAGGCCCAGCAGGAAAATTATTATTATATGTTCTTTTAAGATCCTACTAATATTATAAATGTGAAAGTTTGTATGTTTATGCCTCAATCAGGCAAAAATGGCTGAAGGGATTTGGATGAAATTTGGCACACATATAGTTCACATCCTGGAACCAAACATAGGCTACTTTTTATCCCGGTAAAAGGCATGGCTTAACCCATTCGCTGCGGCGATAAAAATTACGCTTATTAGCCAAGTGCGGGACGGTTTTCGTCGCGAACGCGGATGGACGTCCTCCGCACCTCACAAGGATAATATGGAACGCCGATCGGCGTTTTCAGCATTGTTTAAAGAAATCTCGGTTTACGTCAAACTGATTTCACCAGCATCATTTGGGTCGCGTTTTCGAAAACCTAGTTTTCGTAAACGCTGTCACAAAAACGCAATAGAATTTGCAACATGCAAAAGCGACCTGCTGCGCTAAGTCACGAAATAGTTCAGTGTCACTAAACCATAGACATATAAAAAGTATGGACTGTAAATACCTACAAAAAAAGGTGCATACCTACAATTCAAAGTGGCGCATAAAATGGCTGCCAATGCTAGGGTTGTACCAATCAGGGAATAGTGTTACTATAACGATACTATAAAAAGTATCGGTACTAATACTACATACTAGTATTACGAGTCTTACTAGACATCACGTTTGAATCAAAAGTATAATTTATATTCTTACAATCTGTTGTAACAAAACAATGAGTAAAGGCTTACTCCTTTCTGTTAATGACAGTTAATGTAGAGTTTTTTCTGCACAGATTTTAAAAACACTTTTACTTGCATCACTTTTGCGCTTTCGCTTATTTTATATCTGGTCTGTAGCTTCTGGTAGGTATGTGAACTAGGTTTGCCAGATACAGTCATTTCATTTCCGGGACAATTCGAGGGATACTAATTTGGTGTGTACGAAAATAGATAGTGGTCTTTGTAAATTGCATTTCTAGTAATATATTACAAACGTACCAATATACCTATTTCAAAAAAGAACTTACCAGCTTCCATTGCTCATACTATGCAGATTATTTTTAAAATATTAAAACATAACCATAAATTGTGCATCGCACCTCGCTTTTACTTATTCATTAAATAAAACTTCGGTAATAATCAACATAAGTGTTTTATCTATTCAATAAACATTTGGTATGACACTTTGCACTACATTGCACTTTAATTTTTAAACAAATGCTTCTTTCGTTACTCCCTGTTCCCAATTTACATGCTGGTACCATTTGCTCAAAGTTCCTGTGTGAGTAAGCATGTATTGTAAGTTCGCCTTATATAATTATAGGCGGGGATAAAAATGCAACGTTAATGCGTACTTTCGGATTTCTTCAGAGTATCCTTTCGTTGAAGCGCTTATTTTTTTTCTGTTCATTGACATATTTTTCAGTCTTAATTTTTCCAGTTTGCGCAACCAGAAATAGAGAAAAAAAAATTACTTCAATCCTTAAGTTATATCGAAAACGCTGCTTTGTACCCGTAGTTTAAACCTGTCTGTAGAACCTCTACAGAACAGAGAGGCTAATCCTTCATTTTTAGGAAACCTATAAAAAGGTTAATATTTTTATCAATAAATCATTTGGTTCGAGTTGTTACAATACGTAATTTAAAAATTAAAACAAATAACAAAATGATGTCTTATTTCCGGATCTTGTATAACCAATCATCATAAAAGTCTGGGGAACGATCTCTCAGTGCTGTGAACAGCGAGCCGGACCTAACAAGGTCACTCGAACCGATTAGAACACGTATTATACCGATGTTGTATCAGCGCAGCGAAGGAACTGGTATCGGAAAATATTACGGCAACGGTACTACACTATTCCATCATGACATATTATTGTAAACAAACGAATGAAACTATGAAATGAAAAAAAGGTCTGTTGGACGAGAATAAGCCCAAATATGAAAACTACAACCATAAATATGTGGTAGCTTAGCATTTTTTTCATCGAAAATGTATTACTATGTGTAATATTGCATGAAAACCGGTTACTAACCTGTGCAAAGACAATTCAGGTTGATTTTCCTTCTTTCTTGCACCACACTCCATAATACAACGCACAGGCATCTTGAATGGCTGTTTTCCATCATATACGTGCAATTTGAATGAGAAAATTACGAGAATTTTATCACAAATCACAATAAATACAAAAGTAAACACTTATCTGACAGCAGAACTACCACGAGACTTGGCGCATAAAATGGCGAAAACGGCACTTACCTACAACTGTCACAACGTCACAAGAAAATGTTGCCATTATGAGCAACAACAGAAATATTGTTGTCTCTTTTATCAAATACGATTACCACATTAGAAAGAATGAAACAAAACGATATTTCACAATCTGTTTCGTATTTCACCCATATTTGTGTAAGCAAAGGTAGATGATATAGATTGTCGCGGCGCCTCCATATATTTTCTATCTCTATGTCCTCGCCTCTATTCTTCATTCATGCAGAGTAAACAACAAATAATGACACATGTCAATTGTCAATTCGACGGGGAAATAACGCATGCGTTTTGCGAAGACAACCGCATCCTTTGTTTTCTAGTTTTCTGTTTTAAAACATTATCTTGCAAATTTTCAAGTCTCGTAAGACTTGACTAACAAAATAAATAAATCATAGTTTAATAATTAGTGATAAAACCGCATATATATTTCAGTAGTAAAGCAAGCATTGTAAACTTTTTCGTTGACAAATTAGATGTACGTATTATAGTCTCTGAATGACGCGCTGTGCTGTGGAGTCCACTATTATTATTATATCGAGCTCGTTTTTTCGCAGGAATAATAAAGACGTACAGTTGAGTAAATCGTTATCTTGGCTGCTACGACACGGAGCAGTCAGAGAAGGTTTCAAGCTAAGGTATGTTCTAGTCACCTTTGCGTCCTGTGTTCATCCCGCCAGCTGCACCTACATAAATATCATATTGAATGTCAATTTGTATAGCTGTGCTGTGCCGTTGAGACGCATCCGAAATGGGACGCGATTTGAATTGGATCGCGTCAATTATGCGGTGTTTGCAATTTGTTTAGTTACAGTTGTTGTACCCAACGTATGTCGGAGGTTCTGTCTTGTGTGCTCATTACATGCACACATCGAGGAGGTCACGTTTGACATTGTAATTGTTATGATCAAGTAGGCAAAGAAACTTCTTTATTATTGTTTAAGTTAATCCAATTAAGTTTAATTGCAGTTTATGTAATGAAACTATTTTCACTGTTGTTTTTGCTGTGCATTCTCAAACTGGAAAGTAAAAGTTCTACCAATGACACAGTTTCTATTTGTTTTGCAACTATTAAAGGAAGAAAAACAATCAATGCTGAATGTCATAAAGATGTTTTTTACATGATCACAAAAAAAACATGTAATTTTTTTTTAACAAATACCAACAGCATCAAAGTTGATAGACCCCAAATTTCTGAACACTAATATAATAATATTTGTTGTACGTACACACATAATAAACATCTTAAAAAAAGTGAAAATCATTTTGCAAATTCAATCAATTCACTACCTATATTCTATCAATTTATATTATCTGGTCATCTATTGACACAGTTGCAATGTAGATAATCAAATTAATTTCAAGTGTAAAAAAAATTGATCATTGTTTAAACACTTGCATGAGCTACCTATTGCCCGATTGTCTGATAAACAAGATGATTCCGTGCTTCTGAAGGCACGTATAAGCCGGTAGTAACGGCCGCAAAATGGCAGTCATCAAATAAGCTACGTATTGCATGACTTGTGCATTAAACTATCTTACAACCTGTAGGAAAATACTATATCAAACAGGATCTGAAGAAAGAAATATAACATTTTATAATTAAACTAGCTTTTACCTGCGTGTCTTTGTACGCTCATATCCCAGTTTTCATGTTCCCATAAGATTCTCTTGACAAATATGTTACATGTAAACCTTTCTCTTCAGTCACTATCCATTGTTAAAAGCTACATTAAAATCCGTTGCGTAGTTTAAAAGACATAAACGTACAGACAGAAAAAGCAACTTTGTTTTATACTATGTGGAGAAGAGAATCAAATATATTTTTTTTTTTTTCAGCCCAGAAGGATATTTAGATGTAAACAAAATATTACAGCACAAAACATTCAGAGGCAAATACAGCACATCGGACATTGAAAGAGTTGTAAATAACAATGATAAACAGAGATTCAAACTGAGGCAAAACCCTACTACGAACTGTCTGGAGATCAAAGCTAACCAAGGACACACCATCACTGAAGTTTCTGACACTGACCTCACTCCAATCACTGAGGTTTATTAAATTTTGTTTTAAAATACATGTTCAGTGGCGTAGCTAGTATGGGTTTGGTCTGTGTGGAAATTGTTCTGGGGTGAGGCTCCCCCACCTAGCTACGCCACTATACTATACATGTTGGATAAGTAACCAAATGGACCGCTATTAACGAAATATTTTTTTCCAGCCCAAATACAACACAGTTATCCATGGAACATATTTAAAATGCTGGCCTCAAATAAAAAATGAAGGCATTAGTCGTATGAGTCGCAAACACATACATTTTGCTAAAGGAACATTAGAGGATGCTTCGGTAATCAGTGGTCTTCGCAGGGACTCAGAAGTCCACATATACATAGACCTTGAGGGTGCATTAGCTGATGCTGTCAAATTCTATGAGTCAGAAAATGGTGTTATTCTAACTGGTGGCAACGAAAAAGGATATTTGGAGCCAAAATACTTTGCAAAAGTAGTCAATATTCTCACTGGTAAGTTTTTTGGTAATTTTCTTTTATAACTTGGTAATTTTAAGGAGAGATCTTTCAAAACTGGAGCCTGCTTGGCATGTTTGTTTGTAGATAGTGATTAGCAGTAGCCTTTGGAATTTTAAGTACTTTTTAATGTACTCATCATTTGTTAATGTGGGGTCTCAAGATAAGGTCCTAATTACTATGGCTATTATATTTCCTGTTTCTATAAATTGGCCGCAAAACGAACTGGATGCAGAAGGTTCACATGCAAAAGGTCAACTATTGCACAAAGATGTGAAGTTTTTATGTATCTTTCAACCAATTTTACCATTTGGCTACAAAAACTTTTTGACAAACTGCTAGATTATCCTCTAACAACAAAAGATATATGATTACTGTAACATCCCCCTTCTCTTATCTTTGATTTTAAAATTATTTGATGTGGTCCTTCTGTTCATACTAAATGTCGTGTGTAGCATTTTTCGGGGAATTCCCCGCTCGTAAACCGGAAACATTTGTCCGTCTATGTTTACTCTCGTCGTACTATCGTATAAATTAAACAGTTAGATATTAGTTATTCCCTATTTAATCGTTGAATATCGAAGTGCAACGTCCATTTGACAGTTATTATTAAAAAACAAAATAAGTCTTTGTTTGTCAGAGTGTTGTGTTAAAAGTGCTTAGTTTCTGTTCGCAGTGACGATAGTCTGATTACGTGAGTTCGCGGTATGTAATATAATATGATACGTGATTTATTGCTTTTGTGATACATAAACTTTTATTACTGAGTTCAAGGTGAAAGAAAATATGAGCACAAGCAAGTCATACTTGAGGTAGTAATGCAGAATCGTGCTTGTTCTTGTGGCTAGTGCCTAAATAGGTTGTAGAAGTGGCCGTAGTAATATTGAGATGGCATGCTTTACAAAGTCAGAACCATCCTCTACCGTTCTTTTGTAATGGCATTAACCATCTGATGCTAAACCAAAAGCAATTCTCAATTGCTTGGAATCCTTCTACAATGTGAGATATGCAATTATTGTTTAGAGTCTTAAGTATTTATTGCTCGACGTCCATCGCTAATTTTTCGCTGATGTGGTATTATTATGTTTGTGATGACGGTATAATTATGTGCCATGTGGTTTGCGTAACATCGAGCAAGCAATCGACATAGCTCTTATAGAAACACACTCGACGATTAGTGTACTTCTATACTATACAGAGTTTGTTAAGTTGAATGCGCTAATCTCAGGAACTATAGGTTTGAATTGAAAAAAATCTTTTAGTGTTGGATAGCTATAACATCACGCTAAAACCAGTAGGAGCTGAGCATCAATCTCAGATGAATATCTGAGGCATCAATGAAAAACTTTGCAAATACAGGAAATCTTTTTATATGCAGGCGAAGTTGCGCGGGTCTGCTAGTTACCGTTAACAGCGGTTTTGTCTTATCCAAAATAGGAAGCAAGCTATAATAGATGGCTAGCTAGGAAGCTAGTTTTACATTATTTTTGGTGTGGTGTGTCATGCTGCGTCATGACGTCATCAGTAATTCCTAACAAATCTATATCCTATGATGTTAGTTGTCAGATTCACACTGTCTTCGTTTTGCATTGTCTCTCTCCGTCCCGTCAATTGTAATGATGTAACGCGACTCGGCACATCATATCATAATAATGAGTGCTGGGTTTAATTCCGCTTATAATAGGTACTCTAATCTTATCATGGCAAGAATCGAGAGGGCAGTGTTGCATAGGCAAGTTATGTATCCAAGCTTGAACGAATAGTTTGCAGTATTAACAAATAAATGAGTTTACACAACCAAATATACATACAAAAAAATTTAACAGTAAAAAAATAGCAGGTCAAGGCGCATACATAAAGGAAGCAGGTACCAGCGCTTATCGGTCTGGTCCGAGCTCGGAGCAGGTAGCCGCTTCATAAAGGAAGCGGGTAGGAGTAGGGGTAGGGGACGCAAAAATTAGATCCCTTGCAAATACAACAACAAACGACGGCCTAGCCTGCCAGCGGCAGGTAGTGTTGTTTTTGAATCATCAACGGTATTTAATTCTGACAACAGTTACGCACTATTCTTGATGAACTTAAACGAAATATTAGTTAATAGTATTGTGTGAACAGTGGGATCGAAGTGACGAGTCTTTGTAGGTAAGTGGCTGAATCAGAACAGCTCGCGGTCGTGATTGCTTTGATGAGTTTTGGACGCGCCAGCCCGTACCGTGTTGCAGTAGATTAGTAATACTCGCACACGAAGGAATAGAAAATCAGTATTGTTGTTGTTGTTGTGTCTCACCAGAGAATGGGCAGCAGCGTTCTCTGTAAAACGCAACACCATACACTGCGATCGCCAACCCGCCTGCCAAGCGTGGTGATTATGGCAACCCCCCCCCCCCTGTGGGGGAGGCCTATGTCCAGCAGTGGAAGTCTTTCGGCTGATATGATGATTGTTTTGAAGCTAGCTACTTGCCTCGAGTTCTTAAAGTTTCAAATCGAGGTGAGGGTCGAGTTGGGGGTGTATAATTGAAGTGTATAATATACACTATCATGTGATCAACAATAATCCGTCATATTATTATTGTTGACCCGATTTGAAGTCTGGTCACCGGTGTCCGACCCGTTAAGGCAAAGCAATATGATAAATTATATCGACAAATCCACCATTTCAGAACAGTAGGGGGCATTTTGCCCCTACTGTTTTGAAATGGCGGCCATATTTTAACTGAGTTCGGGTCGGTTTATTTATTTTGCAAGAATCTTGATGTAAAGGGCCTACAAGTGGTTTCGTTCGACTGCTACAAAAGTAATAAGTTGACACTAAAAAGTTAATCAAAAATTTCCATTTAAATCTTAAAAAAATACTTGAAAAATACGTAAATAATGTGAACAAGTTGTTTTTTATACTTTTTAAATGTTTAAAAAATAACTAGACTGTGCGCTAATGCGAGCCGTACACGTCCAAATAATTTGATCAAACAGGCTGGTTCAAACTGTTTAAAGTCTAAAAATACGAAGAAACAACCAAAAGCACCGACTTCCGGAATCGGTGGTATTTTTTGTAAAAAAGTTTTCTTGTGCCAATCCCCACGCTCCTGTGCCAGCCTCATCCAGGTTCTCCCTGCGATGGCAACAATGTCTTCCGTCCATCTCGCCGCCGGCCGACCAACACTTCTTCCAGTCCTCGGACGCCACTTGGTCACTGCCTTACTCCACCTGTCACCACCGCGCCTTGCTAGCCTTGCTAGTCCTGCCCAGCTCCATTTTAGTTCCGCAATTCGTTTTCCGATGTCGAAAACATTCGTACGTAGGGAATCCAATCCCGCAAACGCAGGACCCTGCGATTGCGGGATCTGAAATGCGGGATTACTACTGCGGGATCCCGCACGTTTGCAGGATTGAATAAAAATAGACGATGTTCTGAAAATTTTAAGACCCAGCACAGCCTTTCCCACGGAATTCCTGCTTGACTTTTGTTTAGCATTTGTATGGAAAATACTTTAGTTTTCAGTTTTTCACTTACAGCTAAAAAAACATTAGTTTTAATTTTATGTTGTGTGAATCCTGATTTAGAACGGAACGTAATCAATGTCAGTTCAAATGAAAGATGAAACGATAGTTTCTTTATCATTTCTTCGAAACAATTATCAGAAAAAATATGCAGAAGTTTTATGCTTCTAAAACCAATAAATATGTTTAATCTACACTAATATTATAAAGAAGAAAGATTTGTTTGTTTGAACTGAATAGGCTCTGAAACTACTACCCGATTTGAAAAAATCTTTTAGCATTGGATAGCTACATTATCAGGGAGTAACATAGGCTATATATTATCCCCGTACTCCCACGGGAACGAGAACTACGCGGGTGAAACCGCGTGACATCCACTATTTTATAATACAAATCTAAAAGATAAAAAGTTGAAAATAGTTATTATGCCTCTATATCGGTAGATATTGCAAAATAAATGCACCCAGCCGTACTAAGTATTTTTTTATTAAAATGGCCGCCATTTTAAAACAGTAGGGTCAAAATAACTTATTATGGTGGAGTTGTCGATAAAATTTATCATATTGCTTCGCCTTAACCTATCGGAAACCGGTGACCAGACACACTGTATAAACCTGAGGGTGCAAAAAATCGTAATCCTTATAAATTCTCCGTCCGTAGGTACAGACACTTTAATTGGGGTGCACTATACCAAAACAAGTGTTCCTTTTGTTCCAAACAGGTGAACGCCTATATCCATGAGACATGGACAACGCGACCCTCGTGCAGTCGTCCACGCCGTCGTCGTCGTCGTCGTCGCCGCGCCACGCGCCGCGCCGCCGCCGCGCCGCGCCCCCCGCGCCCCCCGCGTCGCCCGCGCCCTCCGCCTGCAGGGTGCTGGTCACTGGTGAGTGCACACAGCTCTATGCAGCAGGCTCATCTCGCCAATGTATGGGGGCCCAGCGAAACTTGCAAGCTCAAACAGTCGATGAGCAGTGAGTGATGAACCAATAACGTGAAGCGTCAGAGCTGTCGTCGTCAAACCGACCGATGGAGACACTCTCCATCGGTCGGATTGTGCCGGTTATTATACACAAGTATATCTGCGAAACTTTCTAACGGAACTATTTTCAATTTTATACCTGAGGTCATAAAGTGGCGACTGTCTCTCGACCCGCCAGACTGCGATTAAACTCTCCTTTGAGTGTCGATATTGGACCAATTTTATCCACACTGAAATTGCGTTACAAATTCTAGTTATTTGAATTTGACACTGACAGCGCTAGTAAGGATATTTTTTCGTACTTCATATTTTTAATCGATGAATCGCATGGCCATTCTATTCCAGGCTACCCGAACTACACCCAACCGCAAGACCTGATGGAGGTGTTCGCGAAGTTCGGCAACGTGCGCATCGACAAGTGCAACAGCTGGTCGGCCACGCTCAGCTTCAGCTGCGAGGAGGCGGCGGCGGCCGCGGCGGCCAGCAAGCGCCTGCACATCTACGGCTACTACCTCAGCGTCAAGATGTACTCCGCCAAGCTGGCGCAGGAGATAGGCCAACCCACCACGCCCAAGAGAGAGTTTCCCATGAGTAAACAGAAAGGTAAGGATTACTTTAATTTTGACTCATTAGGCTCTAAACTCTGCCCAATTTGTAAATCTCCTAATCACCCATTCCTGGTTGCAGGCGTTATCGTGGAGCCGAAGAAGATCGAGCTGACGGGCGACTTCCACAATCAGCTGGACAGCATCCTGTCTGAGGTCAGGCTGACGCAAGAGGACGTCAAGTGTCTCAGTCAGCTGTACACTGACCTGGAGGTAGCGCTGCAGGCGCAGTGGCCAGGTTAGTATGTCTTTACTGGTTTTATCCTGGGCACCTGACCTGGATAAATGACAAGCGGAATTTGTGTCATTTCAACACTACTTATCTAGAATTTGGTCCCAGTTTCTTTTTGATGTTTTTAGGGTTCCATAGACCTGAGAAGGAACCCTTATAGTTTCGTCATGTCCGTCTGTCTATCTGTCTGACCGAAGTTTTGCTAAGAGACCGTTAGTATTAGAAAGCTGTAATTTTGTAGGGGTGTGTATATTAATTACATCGACAAACTGGTCGAATAAAATTTTGAAAAATATTTTTTTTAGGGTATCTCCTGTACATGTGAAATGAGGTTCTTTTTTTCGTCGTCTACCCCATCGTGTGGGGTATCTTTGAATAGGTATTTTATATGATTTAGGGTTTGCTAATACTATTTTTCGATTTAATGCTCCATTTACGAAATATTAAACTTTAAAGTGCAAATTTTTGATCCATTAGGCCCCTCCCCTGTAAAAGCTAAACTGCTGGCTTAAAAAATCTGGAAAAATTCATGATGATAGTGCATTTCATGAACTTTAAAGGGTTTCGAACCTCCGGCTATAACCTGTAACAGAATAAACGCAATACCTCTTAAGGGGTAATTGTACTCATCATTATGAACAACTTTTACTATAGGACCAAACCTGAAATCGCGAACAAAAATCATCTGTTCAGTACATTTTGTCGAGTTATGCGCATATGGGGCAGTCGATTTTTTTTCGCAATTTCACTGTGAGTCCCATAGTGAAAGTTGTTCATAATGTCGAATACAATGACCCCGTTACAGGTATTGCGTTTATTCTGTTACACGTTGTATTACAAGTCTATGATTTAAAAGAAACATTAAAAAAAAAATTGTCCTTCGGAACTCTTTGCACGCGAGTCCGACTCGCACTTAGCCGGTTATATTTTCACTTTAACTTAACCATATACAAATACAGAATATCAACGTTATAGTGAGTTGTGCAAATTACGTTAAAATATATATTGATTGATAAATGTTACTACACAATTGATGACTTCCTGAATGATAAGTCACTGATTAATTGACATACTTCCTATTCCATTTGACATTATTGTTCTATCTGACATTTGTACCATTTGACATGTAATATCTTCATATTACATTTTTCATGTAATATCTTAATTTATTTAATTTGAAGTTAATGTTACTCTATTTGACAAAATTGTTCCGATTGATATATTGTTTTCTTTGACATTTGATCCATTTGACATTGTTATTATTATATTTTGCCTATTCTATGTCAATATTTGATTTAATTTATTTTAATTTCAAATTTAATGTAATTTGCATGCCCATGTGACGGTAGAATATGGAGGACTTATTATAAATGAAACACCTGTACCAATAACCCATGTTCGCAAATGAATAAATGATTATGATTATCAGAATGAGCAGTACAACCAACTCCATATTTTTGATAGCGCTTTAATTCCGCAGCAATAAAAAGCATGTTTTTCGACTGAACTGTGGGTAATTGTTATTTCCAAAATGTTATTCAAATATCGAAATTGCAGTCGAAACTAAACTTTACGGAAAAGCATTAAAGTCACTAATCCGAAACCAATACAGTGGAAGTAGTTTACTTGTTTCACTCACAAACAAAATCAAAATAAACGATCGCTTCTTACTCAGGTTGCAAAGCGGTGCCGTTCGGCTCAATAACAACGGGGCTGGGCATCAAGACGAGCGACGCCGACTGCTTCATCAACATCCCGGGGCAGTTCCGGCAGCCCAACGGCAACTACGTGAACAAGGCCAAGCGCGTGCTCATGCAGTACGGCAGCACCTTCGCGGAGATCCTCGCCATCCCGCGCGCCAACACGCCCATCGTCAAGTTCTTCCACATCCCCACCGAGACCAACTGCGACGTCACGTTCAAGACGCCGCTGGGCGCGCAGAACAGCCGCCTCATCGCCTTCCTGCTGCACTCCGACCCGCGCCTGCTGCCCATGGCCGTGCTCGTCAAGTACTGGGCCAAGGTGCACGAGCTGTCCGGCACCGGCAAGCTCACCAACTACGCGCTCACGCTGCTCATCATCTTCTACCTGCAGCAGCCGCCGCACAGCATCCTGCCGCCCGTGGCGTGGCTGCAGCGCGACCCGCAGCACGCCTTCGTCGTGGACCACTGGAACACCGGCTTCATGAACACGCCCTCGCTGCTGCCCGCGCACTCCAACACCTCGTCCATCTCCGAGCTCCTCGGAGGCTTCTTCGAGTATTACTCCCTCTTCAACTTCGACGAGATGGCCATCTGCACGTACCTCGGCGTCCCCGTCAAGAAAGAACTGTTCAAAGACACCGCCAGCATGCCCAACGAGTTCGACCGGTACAAGAAGAACGTCTTCAATAACTACGTCATGCCCATCCGGTACACGACGTCGTTCGTGGTGCAGGACCCCTTCGAACAGTGTCATAATGTTGCGTCCACGGTCACCAGCAAATTAGCCTTAGACATCAAAACTTACTTCAAGTTCTGTGCCAACGCATACGAGAAAGAGAAACTAAATTCGTGTCAAGATTTTCTTAAAATTGTACTACTGCAGAGACCTAAACTGATTCGAGGAAAAACGCATCCAGAGTTCAGAGTAAATTTGTTCCCTAGAATTATTAATCCTATCATTGCCCAGGACTGGAAGGCGGTCGTCAGAGACCAGGTGAAGGAGATATTCGAAAATATGTTGAAGATTAAGCTGGGTAAGGTGGAAGAGAAAGTGAACCCTGACACGAGGAAAGAGAAAGAGAAGTATAGTGGGGTGGTAACGAAACCAATATGGAAACGGAAAGTGTTCACCAGGTTGTACAGTGTTATAAATATTCCGTTTGAAGAGAGGCAGGCTAAGATCACTCAGGAAATAATAAACGCTGAGAAGCAGGACCTCAACATACAGTTCCAGGTGACACTGACGTACTGCCACGACCCGAAGAGCGCCGTGCTCTCCATCCGACTCAACTCCGGCGACCTAGAGGCCTTCCGAGAGTTTGGCAAGTTCTTCATATCCGTCACGCAAAACTGGTTAACAGAGTTGCTGAAACCGTTCTCAATGCCTAACTGTAAGGACACCGCGGCTAAGATAGCCGAGACCATGGCGAACAATCATGCAAATGAAATGAATTCGGACTATGACGAAGATTCGGAAGTCATACTCGTGCCCAAGTCGGGCCAAGCTGGGGACACGCCGCCCACGAACAACACCGAGCGAGCGTTGTCCAGCACTCAAGAGAAAATCAACAACAAGACACACACAACGACAAATAGTTTAGAACAAACACTAGAGAGTAGTTCAATAGTAACATTGACAAACAAAACAAATGAAATATTGATAATCACTGAAGAAAATCCACAAAGACCGGCCGAAATTTTGACGAATCATACAGATGGAAGTTTAGTTAAAACAGCACAAACTCAGAATAAAGATTTAACCGTTAATATGACAAATAATTCAGAAGAAACTTCTAGTAAAAATGCAGAAACATTGACTAAAAATGTAGAAAACTTCTTTAAAAACGCCGAAAGTTTGTTATCAAGCGCCGCTGCCGACGGCGACGCTTCGACCGCGGGCGGCGCTGACGTCACGAGTCAATTCAAATGACACAGAGACTATGTTCTTTTTTGAAAAGTTCAACTTATTTACTTAGTGTAAAAATCGTTTTATCAATACACATAGTGAATCCAATTTATTTTAATATTAAGCTAAGTCACTTACGATTTATTTTTATGCGGTTTGTAGAAATTTTTATTTCAACTATGATTGCTGTTTGATTTTTATCCCACCCGACGGAACGATTGCTTTGCTATTTTATTTAAAACTGCATCTCATAACGTTCGACACGAAAATCGATATGCTGACTTCCTCACACCGACTGGACAATAGCTGTGTCAATCCAAAACTTATTCGGGAAGAAAACATTTTGTTTATTTGTGCACCAATGATGGACTAAGCCAGCCGGGCTGCACCTAATGAGGCCAAATCAAGAGCAAGGCCCCGGGCGACTATCCTGTTCGGCACCCCCTAAGGCCACTGGGACTGGATGTACTGTAATTACTACAATAATGTACTGTAATTGCTTCACCTCTGCCTATCCCTTCAACGAATACGTACTTTCTCTTCTCAAGCTGGGCACTAGTTGGACTGCCCTGCCTCCCACGGTCCACTTAATCCACCAGTGGTACTACAACACGTTACTGATCTTCGTGTAAAATACAAAATCATTCCTATTCTTTATTGCACATTGCACACACAAATTCAATAGGCGCTTGTAACAGTTCATGATATGAAAGGATGATTAATAAAATATGATGATCTCGGAACCTGGTAATTTCTCAGTAACCCAAATTTCTAACCTACTGTTCGGAAAATCTCTTCTGTTAGTGTGTGGAGATCCCAAAATATTCAACGGCTCTTAAATGTCTATCTATCTAAATATATTAAGCTGAAGAGTTTGTTTGTTTGTTTGCTTGAACGCGCTAATCTCAGGAACTACTGGTCCGATTTGAAAAATTGCTTCAGTGTTAGATAGCCCATTTATCGAGGAAGGCTATAGGCTATATATCATCACGCTAAGTCCAATAGGAGCGGAGCAGTAATGAAAATTGTGACGCAGACGAAGGTACGCGGGTCAGCTAGTGTCTATCTATTTAGGCTTGTTTTTTATTTAAAAGACGTTTTGTACCTGCCTGGGCTGAGTGTATGGTCGTTGCTAGGTAGGTACAGATATTCTATTTCACGAAGTCCGTTCGGCTTTGATTGTAGTAGTGACGTATCCCGACAAGCGCGCTTGTGTGTGGAAAAGTGGGTAACGTTAGCAAAGAAATCTGATATATATTCAAGTCGAGATTTAATCATCGAAATAACATTTTGGTTTTAAAAGTATATACGTTTTGTAAATAGATTAGGTTTCAATAAATACAAAAATATTAAGAAGATGTAGGCATCTTATTAAGCATTAGGACTATTCTGTATTTTCAATCACTATCAGATAAATTTTCGATTTCCGATTCCGTTTTGCTGTCGTCAGAGTCATCTTGTACATTGATTATCAATTCAAAATCGACATCAAAATAATTTAAGTAGTCTTTGTCAATTTTTTCCGTATTCGTCATGTTTTGCTCGATATTTTTAGATGCGACGTAATTTTTAACGATCCCCCAAATATTTTCAATCGCATTTAATTCTGGGTGATAGGGGGAAGGCGTAAGACATCAAATCCCTTGCTCTTTATAAAATCGACAATCTTGTAGATTACGTGTTGTGCTTTGCAGTTCTTTATTATATCGTACAATTCCAATTTAAGAAGAGATTCATCAAATGCCCTTATCCCTGAGCCATTGCTGCATATCGGCTTTCAGCCCGTGTGTTGTAATAAGATGCATTGTCTAAGACAATGACAGAGCGCGGAGGTAAATTGGGTAGCAATTTTTCATTTAGCCACTTTACATAGTTATCATAGCTCATATTTGAATGAAAATCACCAGCTGTTGAGTTGGCCTTATAAACCAAACAAGCATTTTCAATAAAACCATCCTTGGTTCCCGCGTGTATAAAGCGAGTGCTGTGCTATTTTTTTTAAAAAACGGAGTGCTTTCCTTTTTTTGCCCAGGTCTTGTTTCGCACGTGTGTCGAAAGGACGTAGCTCTCATCGGTGTAGACAATGGGCCGACTTTGAGAGTGGTAAACTGTTATCTTTTTTAAATATTTTAGACGCCACATTTGTATATCATGACGCTCCGTCAAGACTTTACGGTTATTCTCTGTTTTGCGCCACTTGCAACCTAATTTCAATAGTAACTTGCGAACAGTTTCTAAACAACCTTCGAATCCGATTTTTTCGTTCTTAACTTAGCTAATGTTGGAATTTGTTTATGGACAATATGGAAATCTTGTACAGTACCTACTGCGAACCACATCGGCTGTAAAATTATCTATATCCACTTTATTATCTCGCTTTCTCCTTTTCTTCATAGGTAAAGTGAATTTTGATGAAGTGGATGGCAATTCCTTCTCTTTTAATATTCTTTGAACTGTTTTTTGGCTAACACCCGTAGCTTCAGCTGTACGCCGTGTAATGTCTCGTAAATGAGACAAATCACAGTTGGGTTCCATGAATGATTTTGAAAATTCATATTCTTCTCGCAGAAAATGATAAACACTAGCTATCATGTTTCGACCCTAAAACAAAAACAATGTGCATGTGCACGCTTGACAACATTCATAGCCAAACGGACTTCGTGACATAGAACATCTGTACCTAAAGTGCAGCCGGTGCAGGAAAAAACATTTCACTAGTTCCAGGCTTCATTGGAACAGATGATAACTTTTTCCCCTCATATGTTATGTGTTTGTTAACATAAAACAGTTAGTTAACAGTTATAATTGGACAAACTTATTTAAAAAATTGTACAAAAATTAAAACACCGACTTCCGAAATTAATGTTTACTTTGTAGTGTTTTGTTTGGAAGTCGGTTATATTTTTTTTGTAAAAAAGTTTTCTGTTTTTCACTTTTAAGTGGTGAAACTTGGACGACGTCTACGTCTACGCAGAAATTGAAATAAGCAAAAATACTTATAAAATAAAAACTACTGAGCGAAACTGAATTACATTTTTACGGGACCAAATGGCAAGTTTACCGCATCGAACTAAAAAAGAATCACAGAAATCGAATCAGAAAACTCTGGAGTAATCGGTGTACATACATTAAAAAAAATATCAACAGAATTGAGAACTTCCTCCTTTTTTGGAAGTCGGTTAAAAATATAGTATACAATGTACAAAATATAATACAAAAACACTACAAAGTATAAAATAACCTAAATTTCGGAAGTCGGTGTTTTTGTTTCTTTGTTTTTTAACACCGACTTCCGAAATTTAGGTTATTTTATACTTTGTAGTGTTTTGTTTGGAAGACGGTTATATTTTTTTGTAAAAAGTTTTTTATTTTTCACTTTTAAGTGATGATGATACTCGGACGACGTCTACGTCTACGCAGAAATTGAAATAAGCAAAAATACTCATAAAAAAAAACTACTGAACCAAACCGAATCAAATTTTTACGGGACCAAATGGCAAGTATACCGCATCGAACTAAAAAAGAATCACAGAAATCGGATCAGAATCCTCGGAGTAATCGATGTACATACATAAAAAAAAATACCGGCTGAATTGAGAACCTCTTCCTTTTTTGGAAGTCGGTTAAAAAATGTAATTGTATAACATTGAATTGAATAGGTTATGATGACATTTAGCTTAGTCTAGGTATATTTCGATTAGGTATTTTCTTTTATATAATAACTGATGCAAAATACAATAGATGATGCCACTTTCCTGTCAAAATGACGTTTTAATATTATTAGGCCAGGGCTGAAGCCTTTGAAAATGGTAGAAAGTGAAAAAAAAATAATAATAGTAAAGATGAAACCCATTGGAAAAGGAAGAGAATAAAACAAAAATTAAAAGAAAAATAATTGACGGGCGATTTGAGGTTGGGAAGTGGATGCGGGTGAGTCTTTAAGGGTAAAAACGGTTTATCTCGATTTCCGGTAAAACTACAAGTCCTATGGAAAAAAGTTAAATGGCAAAGTTGTAGGTAATAAAAAGATCTACAACTTTTGTATTTACACTTTTTTCACATAATCTCTAAATTTATGTGAAAAATTTAGATAACGAAGTTTTTGGTTTTTATTTTTATCTTTTCGTGCCCCTACCGCTCGTGTCGTATTTCTGCGACAGAGAACATGCATGGTTTTTTGCGTCCTATTAACTGCGTGGTTTAACAACTAAAACCATTTTTTTAAATGGAGATATTAATTAAAACATTTTTTTTCGCCGCTGCAGCGCTGGTCGCGCCAAATGCAGAGATGTATGCTGTTACTGCCCGCGCTATCCACCCGCCGCGCCGCTGAGTTCGTGTCCGCGGTCTAACCCTTAATAAGGCATAGGGAATATATTTCCCACCATATTTTTCAGCTCATAAATTAAATAATGAGTTCCTGATAGGTATTACATTGTTGTACAAAGGTTATTTAAAGACTTTTCAATCATTCATTAAATATTCAAGGAACATAATTTTTTGCTTAAAAAATGAAATTTATTTTCTACCAATAATACCTATGTCTATTTGGCATTATTTTCCGATCCCCAGAATGTTATGCCCATTTAAGGGTTAAGATTAGTCCCGAACCCGAACTAAGAATGACAAGAATCGTGATCGTAGAATCGTGTTGTCATTATTTCTTAGTGGTTAGGTGATACGGAGTAGAATACGCCCGCAACTAAGCCCGAAACTACGGACTTCGGGGCTTAGAGAGTAGCCCCCCAGGTCTGGCGTAGGCACCAGGAAAAAACGCACTTCTATTTATCTTATCTAATAAACATTTGTTTATTTTTCTCGTAGTGTTTCATTGTATAAGAACCTAAATTCCTAACACACTACACATCTATTTAGGTGTTGTGAACACGGAACAGAAAGGTTTTCGAACTAAAATCAAAATCGTTCTCTCCGTTTCGTTAGTTTGGTGAACTTGACAGATCTACCATGCAAGAAAACGACATATCGTCGGTGCGCTTGCCAAATCTGATATGTGCATTTCTATGATACTTTCTTGTTGCTTAATATCCTTTAAAATCAAGTATATTAACGATACATTTTATCATTTTCACGTGTATCTCCGTTCATACGGCATTTTGAAATTATGAATTAGTCAATTAATCATTAAAAAATCATCAATTAATCATTAAATAAAACAGATTATTGTCTTCCTTGTCAACTTGATGAAAAACACATATTAGATTTGGCAAGCGCACCGACGATATGAGACTAGGCAATATGGTCAATAGACCCTTCACTTTGAGGTAAAATTTAAAAAAAAAATACTTGACAGTTGATAGGTATGTGTTCTGTGGTTGACATTGACAGTTTAACTCAACACAAAACAAAGAGTGGCATTGTATATTTTTTACTCGATTTAGGATTTCTTGAACGAAACAATATGAACTGGGAAGGTAAATATAATCAATAAAGTATATAAAGGTAGTGACTACCATTTATTTCGAGTAAACATGATTTTAATTGACTCCTCAATTTTTCAACCTTGTTCTTCTACATAAAATTGACACTTTGTTTTTTGGTACTAATTTACCAGGTTTTTCATGCATGCACAGACTATCATGCATGTCTGTATTCTGTAACCAGTACGTAACTTTTGTAAGCGGTTTAAATTTTTGATCTTTTATTTAAGTTATTCAATGCAAGAGATCTGATACACTAATGTTAGGATTATAGCTATGTACTAGTAGTTGAAACTTCATACAAATAATGCTTTCTGTACGTTTTATTTTGCTTTTTAGATTCTATAATTGAAAAGATATAGATATTTTTTACTTTTGCGAGCTGTAAACTGTTTTTGAAATATTTACATGTTATTTTGTACCCACATTCATTGCAAAATTAATGATTTCTAATTTACTCCTAACCTGATTTGTTCCCCAAGTTATCATTCGATCCTATTTACCAATCACTCTGTATACTTTGTATTAAAATCAGGCTGGTGCCATGTCTGAACATGTACTTATAATATTTACATAATATGTGCAATATTGTCTAATCATATTTTTTTATTTAGTTGACATACTGGACACCCGCAACCTGCGCTTTGAAGGTGACTTTGATGATCAAGTGCAAGATATTTTGTCTTTCGTGAGGCTGACTGCGGAGGCGGTACACAAGCTGAGGCTTCTCTTTGATGACTTAAAAAAAGCACTGCAGCCTGTATCACCAGGTACAAAACACAGCTCATACTTTCTGTTAAACCAAATTTAGTGTAATTGTCAGTTTGGTCAATATCATTTAAAAGTTTTTTTTTTTACAAATTTTATGCATTTGCTGACTGAGAAACTAGTGTTTATATCTGTCAGATTAAGTATGTAAGGGTCTTAACAGACAGATTGCATTTGAACTGCATACCAGCTGCAATTTGGATGGAGCCAGTCTGCAGTTTCTGTGCAGAAGAGTGTTTATATCAACTGGTGTGCACTTGTGCAGTCTGTATGTTTAGACCCTAAAGTAATAAGCCCTTGTAACTAGCTACGAGTTTGAAATAGGAGTAGGTCCCGAGTTTTGTGTTAATTTTCAATTACCTTGTTACAGGTTGTAGCATTGAACCATTTGGTTCAGTAGTGACGGGTCTAGCAATTAAAACTAGTGATGTGGATTGTTATGTGGCCTTGGCGAATGGAGAGCAGCCCCACTTGGGACACATCCTTCGAGCAAGGAATGTTCTCTACAGATATAACAAGAAATTCAGCGACATAGTTGCCATAACATCAGCCAAAGTACCCATTGTAAAGTTTTTTCATATACCTACTCAATGCCAGTGTGATGTCAATTTTAAAAGTCCAGCTGGAGTTCGAAATAGTCATCTAGTTGCATTTTTATTGCATTGGGACAAAAGAGCCCTGCCACTAGCTGTTCTCATAAAGTACTGGTCAAAGATACACAAGTTCACAGGCACCAATCTGATGAGCAATTACTCCTTGATCTTGATGGTCATATTTTATCTGCAGCTGATGAACATATTGCCTTCAGTCCACGAGCTACAAATAAACGCGCCCAGCCACTTTGTGGACGGCTGGAACTACGCATTTGATGAGAGTATGTCTTGCAGCAACCCGAACAATTCCGACACACTTTACGAACTGATGGGCGGTTTCTTCAAGTGTTACAGTACTTTCAACTTTAAAGAATATCTGATTTCGCCGTTTATGGGGCGTGTGATAAATAAGAAATGTTTTGAACATTTCGATGTGCCTGAAGAGTTTTCTTTGTACAAAGATATAGTATCAAAGGATGTGCGTAGAAAGTTAAGTGTCGAGTCTAAAATTTGCATTCAGGACCCTTTCGAGCACAATAGGAACAGCTCAGGCGCCGTTTTTGATAAACTGGCGGACAGAATTATTTCTCACTTTCAGTTTGCTTCAAAGAAGTTTGAGGAAGGCGAAAAGTTCAATTTCCTGAGAGCAATCTTCACGCAAGACCCGCACAGTCCTCCAGCCTCCGCGATGGCGGGCCCCAAACACACTTTCAACAACAAAATCAAAAAACCTAATCGTAAACAAAAGAACAGAGGTCATCTCACACAAAATCACGCTGGGATCAACATGATGTTTAAGCAATATCAGAATGTGTTGAGAGGGAACCGATAAATAACTCGGTCAAAAACAACTGAAACATTTCCGAATTAACTAACATAATTTTGTGACTCTCAGTATTCGACCTACCTAGTGTATATAGTTACTATTTGTTATTTGACAAATAGAAACATCAAATAAGAAATGTTTGTTTTTATTAGTGCACGCATCACTCAGCTATATAGCCTTCTTATTCAGTTTATGAAATATCTCTTAAATCGGTCCAATATTGGAGGAGAAAACTGGCGAGAGCTAAAACTCGAATTATGACTTTTTACATACAAAGTGTCGCCGGCCATGTTTCCTCTAAGTGTCCTCTACCCATATGCATGTAAGATCGTGCGCTGCAACTTTGAAACAAACGGAAAACAAAATGGCGGCGCGGGAGGTATGCCAGCACCCATTGAAAAAAGTTCGAACCCCTTTGGAATACATTTTAATGCAAAATTGTAATCATTTTGGGTAAGCAACTGGTTTAACTATATTTATACTTTTCGATTAACAATATATTTAATAGTAAATACCTGCCTAACTACTTTTTAAAACAACGAATGACATATTTTCCAAAAGGCTCCCGTCACGTCCGTTCTCTCAGTAAGCCGCACATACTCAGCTATCAACTTTTCGCCCTGATTATGTATATATATACTTTACTTTAGGGCAAATGACCCTAGACCATCAGTAAAGGTAGGTCTTTCGAGATAGAGGTCAATCGACATATCAGACTGCTCAGCAGTGTGTTTCATTCAGTTGCGCACATCTCGTCTCACAAACTGCAGTGCTACAAGACAAAGTTTTTGGTCAGTGACTTTGGAACGGGGTCGCTCTGCCTCTGCAAAATAGCTGAATGAGGAGCACTCGAGGAGAAATGAAGATAGAGGGATATGATATCCTTGGAGCTTGCGCGCGCGGTCGAGTCACAAGTGAGGAAATCAGTAGGAGAACCAAGCTGTTCGCAACAATGTTCCCAACTGTCACAGCCCGAAGAAATCACTGCCTGCGTCTGTGTTTCCGAACGCATACAACCCTACCTAATCTCCTCAAAGTTACAGTGAACAGGCTTCTTCTCACTGGCGTAGCTACCAAGGGGCTATGCGTGGCAGTGCCCCGGGGCCCACAAGCTCAGGGGCCCCCAAAATTTTATTAGCAAACCTCATAATGAAGTTGCCCTGTATTATCTTTTAGAAACTACATATTTTCGGCGCGTATTACAAACGACTTCTGTTAATAGGGACGGACATAAAACTTTCACAAAAATAATACAAACAAGGCACCTCAGGACTCCGACAGCGGTCGGTCATAACTCAAGCAATAACATGTTGACAATGGGACCGGAAGATACCAGGAGCCGGGTTGTCCCTTACATCTGGCTGCTTTCTAAACACATGTTGCTTAGTAAAATGGTAGAGTGCAGTTGTAGTCCCGTCCGCACCGAAGCAAAACAGCAAATTCCTGTTACGTAATAATTTTAAATTAGAAAACTAAACTATATATATATCTATACGAATATATAAAGCTGAGGAGTTTGTTTGTTTGCTTGAACGCGCTAATCTTAGGAACTGCCGGTCCGATTTGAAAAATTCTTTCAGTGTTAGATACCCCATTTATCGAGGGAGGCTATATATCATCACGCTAAAACCAATAGGAGCGGAGCAGACGAAGTTGCGCGGGTCAGCTATAATGGATAAAAAAAAGAAACCTCGTGATGCATTGAAGCGCAAACAACGTCAGGAAAGGAAAGATAGTGTACAAAAAACTGGCCAAGTGCGAGTCGGACTCGCGTGCAAAGGGTTGCGAACCAACTTCATTTTTTTAACATGTAAAAAAATTAACATTGTATGTTGTGCATGCTGTTTTTTTATTTGTTATTCGGGTGTCTGTCCGTCCGTCTGTCACAGCCGGTTTTCTCCGGATCGACGGGACCGATTCTGTTGAAATTTAGTACACATATGGACTTCTGTGACCCAAACATGGATGCGTTACGTAAATCATTAAATTTTTAGTATGCGGTCACTTTTGGGGGTCAAACTAGAAAAATAAAAAAGAAAGTTTTTTGAACAAAACCGTGTGATATATCAAATGAAAGGCTTACTGTAAGGGTTTCAAATTAATTTTTTCATAATTTTAAACCCTTTGCACGCGAGTCCGACTCGCACTTAGCACTTAGCACATATCAGCATAATAGACAGTAGCGTAGCTAGCATGGGTGACACCCGGGGCGGATAAAGTGGTGTCACCCCACAAATGAAAAACCCCCCCAAATTATTACGAGTTGCGCCTTTGGCCTTTCGTTCTGGTGACGGCAATCGCAAGTCGTTTTTCGGAAGGGAGTGGAGAAGGTGTGCCATTTGCGTTGCAGGTTTTTAGGGTTCCGAACAAAAAACGGAACCCTTATAGGATCACTCGGGTGTCTGTCTGTCCGTCTGTCACAGCCAGTTTTCTCCGGATCCACTGGACCGATTCTGTTGAATTTTGGTAGGTACTCATACTTCTGTGACCCAAACACGGACACGTTACGTAAATCATTAAATTTTTAGTATGGGGTCACTTTTGGGGGTCAAACTAGAAAATAAAAAAAAAGTTTTTTGAACAATTTTGTGTGACATCAAATGAAAGGGCTTACTGTAAGGATTTTACATATATTTTTTTCATAATTTTAAAATAAATGGTTTTGAAGTTATTCAAGAAATTACACGAAAAATGACCACCTAGATTACAGGAAAACCTATAAGAAGTCTATAGTGTTAAGATAACACGTTATAAAAGTCAAATTCGTTCCGAACCCTTTGTATGCGAGTCCGACTCGCACTTGGCCAGTTTTTTTATTAATCGAGTCCGCCGCGGTTCGCTAGTCTGCACAGCAGATTTGGTTTGCTCCGTACCGAACCCGACGTGTGGACGGTAGTCCGAACAAACTTACGAAGCGTGTTCAAATTTTTAGGGTGCCGTACCCAAAGCGTAAACAACGGTACCCTGTTACTAAGCCTCTGCTGTCCGTACGTCCGTCTGTCCGACCATCTGTCTGTCAGTAGGTACACAGTTGAAATTTTCACTGATTGTATACATGTATTGCCGCCATAACAACAAAATAATAAAAATTAAGGTTATGGCACAGAGTACATTGAATATACTGGGTTATGGTACGGAACCCTACGTGTGCGAGTCCGACACGAAGTAATATTTCCCAAATAAAAAAAAATACCTACCTACTGTAAGAGAATTCGGTGTTCCTAGGTATTGTTTGTTTCCGTATTTCGACGACGACTGTGAACTCGAGGAGCACATGAACTACTATTTTTTTTCTCCATGCAGAGATATCTTAACTATTTTGGTGCAGACCCCGAAAAAAGAAAGAACGGATTATCGTTCGGGCGGTTCGCACTGGAAGAAACGTTATTTACATTGTATGCTAATATAATATTTATTAATGTGGTCGCGCAGTACGAACCTGCTTAGCTAATCAGTTCATTACACTTTCCAAAATTCAAGAATATTAAACTGCACGTTGGTTAGGGAGGTGAAAAAAACTTTTTACAAAAAAAATATAACCGACTTCCGGTGTTTTTGGTTATGTTCCTTTGTTTTTTAAAACCGACTTCCGAAATTAGTATTAGTATTAGTTTTGTTATTAGTATTAGTTTGTATTATTATTTTTAGTGTTTTGTTTGGAAGTCGGTTATATTTTTTTGTAAAAAGTTTTTTATTTTTCACTTTTAAGTGGTGATACTTGGACGATGTCTTCATCAACGCAGAAATTGAAATAAGCAAAAATGCTCCTAAAATAAAAACTACTGAACCAAACCGAAACAAATTTTTACGGGACCAAATGGCAAGTATACCGCATCGAACTAAAAAAGAATCACAGAAATCGGATCAGAAACCTCGGAGTAATCGGTGTCCATACATAAAAAAAAAAGAAAAATGCCCGCCGAATTGAGAACCTCGGTTAAAAACCTAAGACATGACGCACACGCGGCCAAACTAATTGGGAAGGGGACTCTGGTGCAATTTGGGAACCTCTCCTGAATCATTTCCCGTGGGTGTAAACTTTAAACAACGTGTAACAGAATAAACGCAATACCTCTTAAGGGGTCATTGTAATCATCATTATGAACAACTTTTACTATGGGACCAATCCCGAAATCGCGAATAAGTTTTGGGAACACATTCATAGTGCGTACAGCTAAGGAGTGGAATTCCCTGCCAGAGTCTGTGTTTCCAGATAGCTACAACCTGGGAGTCCTTAAGACAAGAGTGAATAGGTTGCTTCTAGGCAAACGTGCTCCATCTTCGACCGCATCATCGCTTACCATCAGGTGAGATAGTGGTCAAACGTGGCATACGTACAGGCATATCTACAGTAAAAAAAATAAAGAAACCAGCTGTTCAGTAGGTACATTTTGTCGAGTTATGTGCTCATAAATGTATGGGAGAGTCGATTTTTTTTTCACGATTTCAGTGTTGGTCCCATAGTGAAAGTTGTTCATAATTATGAGTTCAATGACCCCTTAAAAGGTATTGTGTTTATTCTGTTACAGGTTGTAGAAACGGTAACCTGGGTATCTATTATGACATCTTAAAACCACCATGAAAACGGTGTGGGAGGGAGACGGAGTTATACAAGACGCATAACACTATCCCTTTTTCACAACTTCATCATGATGGCATGAGCGCGTCATAATAGGACCCCTGTCCTATAAGGTTACCGTTTCTATAAAGTTTACACTCGTGTCCCTGTCTGCCTGTCTGTCTGACCATCTGTCTGTCTGCCTGTGCAATTGTCTCCGAATCAACTGGACCGATTAAGTTATGGTATATGTATACAGTATACTGTACAGGGTTAAAATGTATATTCAAAATTGTATGTTTGTTTGTAAAACGTAACCTCTGTAAGTTCTGTCTGATTACAAAAAAAATTCAGTGATAGATAGGTACGTTATTGCAGAGTATGAGAGAGTGCACCTAAATCAAGTACAGAAGAAGAACAGATTCGTGTGCGCTGCCCGCGCTGCCACCAAACTCCAAGTCCAAAGAATGATGACATTAACACGATGGTCCACAAAAATATTATGTCAAAGTACCTACTACAAATGTGCGCTACGGTCATTTTTATAAACTTCTATAATTACGTCACAATTAAAGATTTTTATACTTAACAGATATAAATTAGACATAGGTTAAATACATAATCGATAAAATTCTAAATCAGGGGAGGTTGGGGAACTCCAGACTGTGAAGGAAAATTATATTATGTTTATTTGCTTCGTTATATTCATTTATAATAAATCATTAATTCAAATGAGAAAAAATCATGTTGTGTTCTATTACCAAAAAAATAATCGTTTACTTCCATCACGTATAAAAAACATGAAATTTACATTTTTTTAATCATTTTTTCGTAGTAAATGTAGAGGATGGTTTATTTATTTTTTTGCGGTAACCACCTCAATATTATCTTGTTTTGTTAAAGAGCCCTATCACAGAATTGCGTTTTCACTCACAAAACTGCCTACTGCCGCTGTCTCATCGCATTATGTACAAATTAGGCAGTTGCAATTACGTTTATTTTATGGTTTACTAGCTTTTGCCCGCGACTTCAAAAGCGCATATCCCGTTTTTTCCCGTTTCCGTTGGAATTTCCCATTCCCGTATAGCCTATAGCCTTCCTCGACAAATGGACTATCTAACACTGAACGAATTTTTCAAATCGGATCAGTAGTTCCTGAGATTGGCGCGTTCAAGCAAACAAACAAACTCTTCAGCTTTAATATTTATTTTTGCATTTCTTATGATGTATGGTTTATTTTGGTATACATTTTACTTAATAATATTAATGTTTTAAGGAGAAATTTACAGCGTTTTTACTAGTTTTTATGGATTTGAATGGGTTTTTATTACGGATATTCCATTCTTATTTCAAATGTCTAAGGCCGCTATGCATGAAACCACTATAATTATAAGGAATATTATAATATATTTTCATTTCATTTGGTTAGTACAGTACTTCAATCCGCGAGGTCAAAAAAGTGCCGTCGCGCTTTTCATGAGAAACTTACTTAGGAATTTTGGCTTTTTACAAATAGATAAGAGAAAAATGCGAAAAATGAGGCAGCTATGTTTAATACTAATAACTATTCTCAACTACCCAATAAGCCAAAGAGTTCTAAATATTTCAGTTTCTGAGAATAAGAAAGCCAAAGCTTGTCATTTTACGCAAAAAACACAGTCAAATTGTAATAGGCCTGTCGTATCGTACATTCACATACATTCGTCTCTCGATTTTGCCTTAAAACTCCAGTTTGGTTTCGTTTTATTTGATTTAGTTTTTAAACCAAAATCTTACTGCTTTAAGATGATAACCTTGTAAATTAATTAATTAATTGACAAATGACTATAAAGAATTGCGGTGTTACATATCATGAAAAATATTCCTTCTGCACATATTCCTATTTTTTTATCAGAAAACCCAGTGATGAACACGATAAGCGCATCCACCAAGAAATCTTTAATGGGAAAAGTGATATCAAGGAAAGTGAACTCATGCAATGCTTGCAGAGTACTGATGGTTTTTTTCAGGTAGACACCAGCAACCCCTGCTTAGCAATGACAGGCAAAAATAACCAAAAATAAATTATTTTTCACTTTTTAAAACAATATTTACTTGATAAAAGCGACGAATAACTGTGAACATTAAATATGAACATATCTTAAAATCTAGACGTGACTGAAAAGTTTGTAGTAAAGTAAGTTTTCTGTATCATGATAATAATCATATAATCAAATCTCGGAGAAAAAAAAAGTGTTTTTTGTTGCCTAGTGTTACTGCGGTATTTTTTGGGAAATTGCCAATATTTTTTACCACAACATGTAAAACTAATAATTAAATTTAAAAAATTGTATTTATTTGAAGTCCAATATCATATTTCAGACCGTTTGCTCCGTCACTCGTCACTCTAGGTTCATTGAAAGACCAGCATCGTTCGGATAGCATCAGTCTGTCTTGCCACATTGCTCATTGTCACTTTTTATTTTATTTGTGTTTGATGTTTTTGTGTTGTTATATTTTTTTCTTTTTCTGGTTTACTAAAAAATAATTTGTAGATATTTAAAAAAAATCTTAAAAACAAAATAGGTACTATTTCATACTGTTCGTGTTTGTCCCACTTTCCCCTATACATGATGATTACGACTATAAAAGTACACATTTCGCACAAGTCTTCGTTACTGTCTCAGTAGTGCTTGTTAATGTAGGAATACATTTCCCTCATAGAGTAATGTTTTCATTCAGTTAAGTATTGTCTGTGTTTACATTGTGTGAAATATTAATCAATCAATAATTATTATATCATCAAATTATGGCTGTACAAAACACATATATTTCACTCGGTAAGTACGTTTTTACATCCTTACTATATGTAGTATACATATAATATTAATCTTCTTCTTCTAATATCTTCTTCTTCTATCTTCTATCTATCATCTATACTAATATTATAAAGAGGAAAGATTTGTTTGTTTGTTTGAAATGAATAGGCTCCGAAACTACTGGACCGATTTGAATAATTCTTTCAGCAATGGATAGCTACATTATAAGGGAATAACATAGGCTATATTTTATCCCCGTACTCTCACGGGAACGGGAACTACGCGGGTGAAACCGCGTGACGTCCACTAGTTTATAATATTATAATATATTCATTATTAATATTATTATTTGTTAATTTTTAAATTTATTAATCCTTGCTAATATTATAAATGCGAAAGTAACTCTGTCCGTCTGTCTGTCGCGCTTTCACGCCAAAACTACTGAGCCGATTTAAATGAAATTTGGTACACAGATAGTCTAGAGCCTGAGAAAGGACATAGGCTACTTTTTTTGCGAAAAAAGGGTTGTAAGGGTTTGAAAGGGGGGGATGAAAAGTTGTATTGGAAATATCGTCGTTTTTAGAGCTAGAAGTTTGAAACTTATTTTTAGGCTGTTGATTTGATATAAATACCTATATATGACATTTAAAGTTTGTAAAAGTTTTATCCTCAAGGGTGTAAAATAACAATAGGGAATAGGGGATGAAAGTTTGTATGGAAATATGTAAGGTTTATGTGAATGCAAATAGCTCATTAAAGTATTTATACGTATGTGTCTTATTTGTAAAATAATAAGCCTAAATAATTAAAAATGCTACCCAAAGACACTATACCACGCGGATGAAGTCGCGGGCACAGCTAGTACATAATATTTGAGAAAACAGTTAATTGATTGCAAAGAATTGAAGAACTGCATCATGATTTTTTATCGTAAAATTAAAAAAAAAAATGTTCTCCACATTAGTCGCTCATCGCTCGCATACCTAGACAAAATGAAGGGAGAACAGCCGACAATATTTACTTTATTGCATAAACCATCTTTCATTAATACCTAATTCCGGAAAAAAAATGGATGGTGCTAAAATAATCTCCCAGTAAACTGTTCGAGGAGTCGCGGGGAATCCCCGGCCGTAGCTCAACTTGACCTTGACCACGTTCGGATACACGCGCCTAGCTTTACCTACTCCGATAACTCAAAAGTCCCGGTTCTTTTATTTATCGGTGAGGTCTACTGCTCAAATACAACAATGTTTTAAATAATGTCATGTTGAATAACAATCAATGTTTCATTTAAACACAATGTTAATATCGGCCATTATTAACTGCCCGACTTGTGGGGAGACAAATTATGAGTTCCTGTTGGAACAAGTTGTCAAAATACAACAATGTCATGCCGAATAACTGTTAATTTTAATATTGGCCAGTTAGTGTCATACTTACTGATCCCATGGCCTACAGGGCGACAAATCGTATGTTCCTTAGATTTTTAGCAGAATTGGATGCCCTTTTGTCAATGGCTTGCGCCCCTTTTATTTTATCCGTCGGGTGACGCAAACGATTAATTCGGTGAACTAGTTCCGCACTTGCCGCAACCTCAGTGACTTGAATCGATGTCAAAAACATTGGAAAATGTGTAAGGGCCATTTATAGGCTGTCGGCAGTGCCGTAAGTAGCCTTTTCATCGCCCTGTGCGAGCTTCTATAACTGCGCCCTGTGCGAGCTTCTATAACTGCGCCCTGTGCTAGCTTCTATAACTGCGCCCTGTGCTAGCTTCTATAACTGCGCCCTGTGCGAGCTTCTATAACTGCGCCCTGCGCCTTCTATAACACATACGTACCTACACATACGTGTAGGTACGTATGTGTTGTGCACGTATGTGTAGGTACGTATGTGTTGTAATCGAGCACTATAGGGGCGCAGCGGGAACTTATCAGGACCAAACCGAAAAAACCCGGTCAAGAGCGAGTCGCGACTCGCGTGCAAAGGGTTCCGAACGAATTTTTTTTAACATGTTATTTTGACACTACAGACTTCTTGTACATTTTCCTGTAATCTATAGGTAAAGATCTATTATCTCCATATTTTCAAAATTTTAGGCTCAGTACTTTCGGAGATAAGGGGAATGGTCATTTTTCGTCTAATTTTCTGAATAACTTCAAAACCATTTATTTTAAAATTATGAAAAAAATATAATTAAAACCCTCATAGTAAGCCCTTTCATTTGATATGTCACACAAAATTATTCAAAAAACTTTTTTCTTAAATTTTCTAGTTTGGCCCCCAAAAGTGACCCCCATACTAAAAATTAATAATTTACGTAACACGTCCGTGTTTGGGTCACAAAAGTCCATATGTGTACCAAATTTCAACAGAATCGGTCCAGTGGATCCGGAGAAAACTGGCTGTGACAGACGGACAGACAGACAGACAGACACCCGAGTGATCCTATAAGGGTTCCGTTTTTTTTCGGAACCCTAAAAATAATAGTCCTACCTGGTCTGGCCATTCTTGCCAGACCAGGTAGGACTCAGAGGGGCCAGACTCTGGGGGGCGAGTCTACGCCCTATGCCTGGGCACCGGTGGCACCGGGCTATTTACGGCACTAGCTGTCGGGCCCGGATTTTAATCGGATGTTGCCGTGGCAGAACTGGCAGAGCATTTTATATGAAGCTATTCACACTTGTCTGACACCGATTTGACTGAGGCGCTAGTGGTGTAGGTGTAAGTGGGAACGGGCTGTAAGAGTGTAGTGGATTAGGTTTTTGTCGAACGGAACAAAGTGTTTGATAAATGATATAGTATATTTTAATTTTCAAGTGTCAGCGGTGGCAGTGCTGGTGCTGTGCGGGCGTGTGGTGCTGTGTGCGCCGCTGTGCCTGGCGGGAGATTTTGATTCGCAGCTGCAGCACATACTGCGCGCGCAGAGGTTCTCCGCGCAAGACCCTGATATAAGTCGAGCGCTGGACGACGTGCGGACCACACTGAACCAACGGTGGCCAGGTGAGTGCAATGTACTGTGTAAGTGGGCAAACTTTGTCATTGCAGCCGCGGCAGAATAGACGCCTGAGCCGAAGCCGCCGAAGGCACAGTATAAAGATGACCAGCTAGTTCTTCAACTAAGCCCTTATTAGGGAGAAACCTAATAAGAAAGAAAGAAAGAAAGAAAAATGTTTATTTGGGACTCGCACAAGACACAGTAGTAAAATACGTAAAACTAACAGGGCTAATAAGGGCTTTGTTGAAGAACTAGCGGGTACAATAGAATAGAATAGAAATTCTATTCTATTCTATCCTATTGGGGTTTGGTTTCCGCACTTAGTCCTGATGTTGGACCATTGTGCGTGAGCCATGGCGGCCGTTACTCCAACCAGCCAACCTCCCTCCAGAAACAGATCATGATCATCGAGTTTTCTCGGCGTGTATAGGACATCTGTGAGCGAATTCCATGTCCCTATTGTTTGACTTCGTATTTCGGTGACGCCTGCGCACTCAAGGAGTACGTGCGATACCGTTTCCTCCTCCTCCATGCATGCTCTGCACAGGTGACTGTCCAAAGTGTTTGTTCAATGAGCAGTGCCCGGTGATGGTCCCCGCTACCATTCGCACGCTGCCCCTATCCAGTCGCAGAAGGCGCCTGGTCAGTCTCTTGTCTAGGCTTCGCATAGCTTTCTTGGACTGCTTGCAGCCGGGTTCAAGGCTCACCAGCGTTCCGCTTGTTTGTGGGTGAGTTCCCGCAACCATACGCGCAACTGGACGAAAGGGAGTGGCACAGCATCAGATCCCCTCCTGGCCAGCTCATCGGCCGCGTCATTTCCCAGTGATCTGCTGTGTCCTTTTATCCACTGTAGCGTCAAAGTGTTGCGGTTGGTCACCGTGACGCGTTCTAGTGCATTGAATACTTGTATGAGTTTCGAGGTAGTGCAATTCTTCTTTAGGGATTGGAGAACTGGGGCGCTGTCGGAGAGTAAACGAATGTGGGTATCCGTGACTCTCCTGGCTTCTATGGCATGGACCGCTAGGATGATGCCCACGCCGCCTGCCTGATAGACGGCCTGATGCCTGCCTGCTAGACGGTGTTTAGCTTACCTAGCGGTCTAGACATCTTAAGTTGAGGTCAAAGGAATAAACACCAACGCCCGTTCCGGCGCTTGTCTTTGATCCGTCAATGTAAATTCTTAAATTCTCAGTTCTTTGGGACCTAAGTGGTCGTCCAGTTCTTGTGCTAGGACTATGTTGTAGTGCTTCTGGAAATGGTGCGTCTTTTGAGCTTGTCGTTGGGTGATGTTATCATGGCTTGCCGTTTAACAGCATCTTCCATGATGCGCGTGTGCTTGATTCTAGAGTCTGTACCTAAGGTGCCAGATATGCTGAGTCTGAAAGCCGCTAGGGTCGCTACCTCTCGCACTATAAGGTGTAGTGGTGGTAGTCCTAGCATGGCCTGCAGGGCCGTAGTGGGTGCAGTTTTCATATGCTCTAGTCTATTGAGCGCCCGTGTTCAATCTATTGATTGACGCCCTGGCTCCCTCTAGTATGCGCGCGGTGAATATGTTTTTTTATTAGAATTCATCAAATGACTCCTCCCGCTAAGGGCGGAGCGGAATAGAGTGTCAGACTAACTGACTAAATCATCCGTGTTCCTCCAAATCCCCTTTGCGTTCCAGGGCCGCGTGGGTGTCTATTACCAGTAACGTAGTGAGGGGGGGGGGGGCGGGGGGGGGGGGCGCACCGGGTGACACCCGCTTAGGGGTGACACCCGACCGTTTTTGTCACTATCGGGTGGCACCCCTAAGCGTTTGACGCAATGAAACCTGTCGAGAGCAGGGTGCAAAAATTTTTGAGCTCGCTCTTGCATTTTGCACTCTCTGGCTTCCTGAGTTTTTCTATATAAATCATCAAAAATCTTAAATTTCAATGCTTCCGAGATGAGGTGCAAAGATTGCTTTAGTCCTTCAGGTTTTCTGCATTTAGGGGTGACACTCGTTCGTTGACTTTTTGTCACGGTCGGGTGTCACCCCTTAACGGGCGATGTAATGAAACCCGTCCGTGGAGGGGGAATAAAATTTCGAGCTCGCTTCGCTCTCTTACTTTCTGCACTCTCTTTTTTCTCGAGCGTTTCTGTATGACTCAATAAAATCACTATGTTTGTATATGAAATGATCAAAAGGAAATAGAACGTTTCCGAGTTGGGGTGCATCAATTTTCGAGCTCGCTTCGCTCGCTCTTGTGTTCTGCTCTCTTTTCTTGAGTTTACTTGTGCTACTCATCAAAGTCGGGCTTAGATAATGATGAAAACAAAATCAAAATAATCTAATTTTCGAGATTTTGTTTCTAAGTATGATGTAAGAACATTCCTGAAAATAAAAAATTGTCAAGTGCGAGTCGGACTCGCGTGCAAAGGGTTCCGAATGAAGTTCATTTTTTTAAGTGTTATTTTAACACTATAGTATTCTTAAAGGTTTTCCTGTAATCTATAGGTAAAGATCTATTATCTCCAATCAATTTTTTCTAAATTTTTGGCTCAATAGTTTCGGAGATAAAAGTGGGGATAATAAGACATTTTTTTTTAAATTTTCTAGTTTGACTCCCAAAAGTGACCCCCATACAAAAAAAAATAATAATTTACGTAACGCGTCCGTATTTGCGTCACAGAAGTCCATATGTGCACCAAATTTCAACAGAATCGGTCCAGTAAATTCTGAGAAAACTGGCTGAGACAGACGGACAGACAGACAGACGAGTGATCCTATAAGGGTTCCGTTTTTTGTTCGGAACCCTAAAAACCTGCAACGCAAATAAGAAAGAAAGAAAGAAAGAAAACAAGTTTATTTGGTACACACAGATACACACAATGTCGGTACAAATAAAAAAAAGGAAACTTAATTCTAAATCAATTATATTGTGTGCCCCGCGGCTGCGCCAAATAGGTCCAGTTCAGCAAAATGCCAGACAACTAGGAGCTGCCTGACGCTGGTTTTCAACTGCACCTTATGTTGAAGTGTACGGATGTGAATCAGTTTTTAAATATTAAATATACAGTTAAATAAATATATTATAGTGTGTAGTAAACAATACAACATGAATAATAATTTGGTGTCAAGTGATAGATAAGTGTGTTGATAACAACGAAAAAAAAAAACATAAATAAAAAATAAAAAAAAACAGTAGAAAACAGTTGACACAGCAGGTACAACTCAATGACATCCAATTTAATAAAAGTAGATAGATGTAAATCCACGCAAAGTAAAAAAATAAAAAAACGTTCCTCAAACCGAACAGAAACCGGTTTCGTTAAATATTGTGCGATTCCCAATCCCGACAATGCGTATCAGTCGGCGCAGTGCACGTTACGTAACCCATTATGCCATAAGCAGCTGAGCCAAACAGACTGACTGCAAGCAATGTTTTATGTTAAAAAAGTTATTTATAACAATACAATACGATGGATTTATAAAATATATATTTTTTTTTTTTTTTTTGGTTGGTTTTCACAATGGTTGCCGTGCCACAAATTTCTCTGCACTGTACGGTTGCAAGTACTACATGCAAGTAGGCCAAGTATATAGGGTGATTACTTACGCATTACAGAAATAATACAGCAATGTAAGCGACAGACATCAGATCAGTGAAAGGTTCAAGTGTGCCAGGTCTAGTTTCCGTTGCGCGTCTATTAGATACTGCCGTAAACGTGTTCTAAAGGTACCGATTGTATTTATTGCTCTAATAGGCGGCGGTAGATTATTCCATATTTTGGATGCTGCGTAACGGAAACTGCCTCTGAAAGCTGCCGTACTGTGGGGCTGCGATGAGAGTTGTTGCGAACATTGCCTTCTTTCACATTCTCGTCTGCCAGCGATCCAGCTCAGTTTGTTGTACAGGTAGTCTGGCTTCTGGAACTTAATGACACCGTACAACAAGCAGGCCAAGTGTAGTTTTCGTCTCGATTTCATTTTAAGAATGCATTTTTTGTTGAGGAATGGCGTTACGTGGCTTCTGGGAGGAATTTTATAGCAGAACCGAGCACAAGCGTTTTGAACCCTCTGAATAAGCCGGTCTGTACGAGCCAGTAGGCGCGGGCCGTACACCGTATCTGCATAGTTTAGCCTGGACAAAACCAGACTTTCTACTAGTTGTTCCCGAAGTGCTTCTGATAGGTAAGGTCTCATTTTATATAAAACTTTGAGGCGGTAAAAAGTTTCTCACTGAGTCGGCGACATGCTTTTCAAAACGAAGATCCTTGTCCATAAAAAGACCCAGGTTCCGCACTTCATAGACTCTGTCAATTGGTTTACCCATTAGCTCGACCATGAAAGTTGCGGGCAGCTTAGCTAGCTGTTGTTTAGAGCCAAGTACCAAGAATTTACTTTTGTTTGGGTTAAGCGACAGGCAATTATCTTCTGACCAGGCAGCAATTCTGCGAAGGTCATCATTTAAGTCTCTTAAAACATTATCATACTTCTCTGGGTAAAACGACACGTAAAGTTGAACATCATCGGCGTATATATGATACCTGCATTTCTGAAGACATTTAACTATATCAGCGCAGTACAGGATAAAAATAATTGGACCTAATATAGAGCCTTGTGGAACTCCCCTCTTTATAGAATTAAGAGCCGATTTAAGTGTGGTCCCGTCCCCTAAGCGCAGATCTACAAATTGCTTCCTATCACTGAGGTAGCTACGGAACCATTGCGTAGCGCCAGGGTCGAAACCGTAGTAGCTCAGCTTAGATAGCAGTAGTGGTATATTTATTGCGTCAAATGCCCGGGAAAAATCGAGTAAGACAAGCAAAGTACACATCCCCTTATCCTGGGCAGACAACACATTATCAGTAACGTCCAGTAAAGCAGTAGACGTACTGCGCTGCTTTCGGAAGCCTGATTGTAAATCTGGTAATATGTGATTCACTTCCAAGAAAAGTGTTAACTGGTGGCTGACAACTTTCTCAAGTACCTTAGATAGACATGGCAAAATACTAATGGGCCGTAGGTCTTTCAAACTACTCGGATTTGATGTTTTAGGTAAGGGCCTAACGGAGGCAATCTTCCATTGTTCGGGGAATGTCGATGTTACTATGGAGCGGTTTATAATGTCCGTTATAGCGCCCAACGTGTGCGGCAGAGTCATATTAATCATGTCCAGGGTAATGTTGTCGAAGCCTTCGGCATTACTTGTAAGGTTGGTGATAGTGCGAGCGATGTCAGTCTGATCCACTGGAGTGATTGAAAAGGCTGCTTCGCCGTACCTGTGATTATCATAATAAGTCATGAGAGCCACACTAGCCACGGGGTTACCCGGGACAGTCAAGAAATGATTATTAATCATGTCAGGATCTATAAAGTGCGACGGAAGGTCTTGTTTTGATTTAGTGGTTATTAAAGTGGATTTCAGGCTTTTCCATAATAATTTTGGGTTTTTAATTTGATTATTGATGTTATGTTTATAGTACGCCATTCTTTCGCTGTACATGGAACTTACCACCAAGGATTTTAATTCTTTATAATATTCGCCTTTTGATTTTAATTTGGTTTTTCTGTAACAAGCCAGTGCATCATCCCGCAAACGCATCATATATTTGATCGTGTCAGTAATCCAGGGATACGATTTTTCTTTTATAGTACATGTCTTTACCGGAGCGTGTATATCAAATAGGTAAATAATGTACTGGTTAAATAAATTCACCATGTCATTTACTTGTTCAAACGAAGAAATGTTTTCAAGACATAGAAGCAATAGATCCGTTTTAAAACTGTCAATGCAAATATTTTTAAGTGGCCTAAACTTCACGACGTATGGCTTAAATTTGTCTCGTCTTACGTTAAATTCCCCCACTACGACAGAGTGGCCGTTAATTGAGCCAAAATATTCAACCGACGTATATCTAGCTTCCAGGTCAGTACACAGTAAGTCAATGAGGGTCTCACTGGAACCAGTAAAGTGTGTAGGAGTTGTGACCAACTGAATAAGACTGAGGCTACTTAGAAACTCGTTAATTTTCTGCGTTTTAATTCCATTTGAGTCTAGCAGGTTAACATTAAAATCACCGAGTAAGATGTAGTGGTCACAATGCCCCAATGAGCTTAGGGAATCTGTTATGGCGTCCAGAAAAAGGACAAGGTCAAGCCATGGTGGACGGTATGCGGTACCAATCGCAATCCTTTTGCCACTCACTGAGAGCGTTAGCCACATTTGTTCGACAGATTCGAACCTGGGATCGACCGTGGCAGCACAAGTACGGGCGCTCAGTCCGCGCCGCAGGTAGAAGCCCACACCCCCACCACGACCCGAGCGCACACTCGCCGGCCGCGGCGTGTGACGCAGACGATAGCCCGGCACCACGGGCGCGCGCCCCTCCTCTCCCGGTCGCAGCCAAGTCTCGTTAATGGCCATAACGTCGAAACAATGCCTGTCGATTACACCGCACAAGTCGTCATGTCCCGTACCCAATGAACCAGCATTAAGAAAACCAACTTTAAAAAACTTGTCTCGCCTAGCCATCATCGCAATTATAGGTATAAAATAATTTCGTCATTCGCAATCTCAAAATTATTCCTGCACATTCAATCATTTCGATTATAATTATGTAATGCAGTAATAGTAAAACCTTTATTGGTTCAATCGTAAATAATATCATCATTAGTAAGTAGACAGTATAAGGAATAAAACGAAACAAACCCAGAAAACTTCCATATGTAAATAATGTTAAACGTAAAAATACTATTTATTAATATTGGAATAAAACTGAACAGAATACTATGATTGAATAAGATAGAATACTAAATATATACACTTAAAATAAAATATCCTAACTAAGATAAGGCGTCAAAAAATTCGTCCGCATCGCTGTCCACCGGAAGTGAGCCCAAAAGACTGGCGGCATTGCCACGTTGTATGGCAATGCTTATCCTCTGTCCGAGGTAAAAGCCAGCCCTTGGGTCACGCGAAGTGTCAACTAAGCGTTTAGATAGATCTTTAAATAAGGCATGAGCACTCGGACCCCACGGTCCAAGAGTTTCAACCCCAAACGGCTCAAAAATATAATTGCCAACAAGGTTATTATATTTCCGCCGCTTGAGGTTCTCAGCAGCCGCAGCGGCAGTACCAGCACAGCACGACGAGCTAGGAAGATGGGATGGCGCAAGAGTATCGACACAAGTAGCGTCCCACACTAAAGGCCTACCCATCTTCCATGGAAACAAAGACATAACGTCCGGTCGCTTGCCGTCGTCGCGTGCCAGGCCATTGGGTTCTAGTACGGCTGGAACGCCGACGGCGACAAGAGCGCGTCGGATAATGTCGTTGATGTTTGCGTGCCGTGCAAAGCGACCCGCACTTCGACTGCATGAGAGACCGTGGTGCCCGAGGCTGTTGACAGCTTCACCACAGTGACAACGATGAGGAGAACAACACGATGCGCCTAAGCGAAGGGAAGCAGCGAGGCGGAAAGTTGTATCGTCGAACAAGGTGCCTAAGTTCGACGACGGTAGTGCGTGAAGCCAGAGGCCCGACTCCCACTCACCCACAGCCAGCAGGCGCGCACGCTCCGCAGTAGAAGTAGAAGTGGCTATAAGGTTCCTCTGAACTTCTCTGCAGACCGGCTCATCCCACTGTCTCTGGTATGATGGGTTGTCGGGTAGATTTACATTCGGGCAAGCGAGTTTCCAAGCATTCACAGCCTCGGTGAAGCACGGCACATCAAAATCAATCAGTGTGGAAGCTAGGATATTCCTGATTAATTTATCAGTGCCATGAACCGAAGATATAAAAGCCGGTAAACTAATACTGGTAATTTTGCGGACGCCGAGGCCTCCCATACGAATGGGAAGAGTAGCTTGAGCCCAGGCTCGGTCGTCCATGGCCACATTTAAAATTGAAGATAGTGTATGCTTGATAATTTGGTCCATTTTTTCTAAAAGGTGAGGGTGCTTCCACATATGGGAAGCACGAAGAAAATATGTCAATTTAGGACCGAAACAGCAGTAACGAATTATGGTGATAGCCGAATGCATGTTAATTTTTAACAGTCTTTCCGAAACGTCTTTGAAATTTTGAATTTTTTCTTCGACAAAATTGGGAAAGGAATTCTCAAAGATTGGTGACCCAAGGAGGTGAAGAGAGCTTTTGTCCATAATTTTGATTCCAGGGGCTATTGCGTTGAATTTTGAAAGTGTGAATTGTCGGTCAGTACTGTCAGACAAAAATAATTCGCATTTGGAAAAGTTCAGATCAAGTCCAATGGAATGAAGTCGATTTTTTAAAAATTGTAGATCATTTAATACCAAATTTACATCGCCTCCAAGGGTACCATCATCGAGATACCAAACATTAAATTTAGAATTTAGCTGTCGAATAATAGGGTGAATAGCTAAACTAAAGATCACTGGCCCGAGGGGATCACCTTGTTGACAGCCAACAGCGGATTCCAAAAGGTTGTCCCGATAAAGTAATTTAGATGGTTGTCTATAACATTGCCAGAGAAAACTGAAAATTTGAGGTATTTCTTTCTTAGATTCTACCAACAAGGTGTCCCTATTTACCGAATTAAATGCATTTTTGATGTCAACCTTCAGGATGACCTCTCCTTTGCCAGAATTTGCGTAGGTCGACAGTGCGTGTACGGCAGCCTCACAACCCCCTTTGGAGCCGTAACCCAACTGCAGGGGCTGAAATTTTTCCGAAACTATCTCACCATAAAATTTACAACAAATCTTGGCTGCCATACGACGGTAAGTAGTTCCGACGGCAATGGGACGAATACCGCCATCTCTCTTGCGTAGGGCACATAAGTTGGCCCCGTACAAGACGTCGATGACGGCCTCGTTTACCTTGCCGGAGAGCATGAGGTTAATCAGAGCCGTGAGCTCCTTCAAAAGCAACTCACCAGCTTCCCCGGCGCCTGAACATATAAGATCCTTTAGATGTTGCGGACTAAGGGCGTCGAGGCCGCCAGCAGAGCCACTCCGGAAGGAGCAAATGGCTGTGATCACCTCTCGACCTGTAATGGTGAGGGTGTGAATATCCGAATCAGGGGGGTCGGGAAAAGAAAGACCATCCGCTGGGGGAGGATGTTTGCTCTCCAGAGCTGCGAGAGTATCTGGAGAACACGGAGCCACCACATCACTACTGAAAAGAATCCTGGCTGCTCCGCTAATGTCACCTTCCCCTAATTTAGATTCGACCAGATGGGAAATACCTCTTAAGGAGGTAAACCTCTGTGTCGACAATTTAGATTCCAAATTTAGAGCCGAAACGTTACAGTTTTCTTTAATTTGTGTTGTTAAAGTCTTTTTGGTTGCCAAATTCTTATTCACATGTAAAATTCTGTAGGGAAAAGTGAGAAGATGTTCCCAGGCACTTTGCGAGTTCTCCCGGGCGGCACGGCGAACGAGTCCTGCCAAGTGTTGCGCTACTAGAGGTCTAGCGCCGCGGGGAACTCGCTTTAAAACAGGTACAGAGTTTTTAAATTTTGCAAGAGTTTTCCAAAATGGGTCAAAGGATGTAGCTGGTGTAGAAGGCACAGAAGATGAAATAACAGGGTCTGAAGTAAGTGCATTCTGAGATTTATGCACCTTTCCAATATGAACATTCAGACCCCGCTTACCTTTAAAAAATCGTGCCTGGGTGCAGAGAGGACACCTCTCCAGGATGTCTAGTGATGTCGAAGGTTGACCGGCACTATCTTGCAACACAACATCACTGCTACCACTTTGCATTTAATATAAATAATTAAATAACTAGCAAAAAAAATCAAAGAAAAAACACAAGTAAAAAAGTCAAATGATGACAGCAAAAGTCAAATGAAAAAAAACGCGCAGTCGCGCTGAGGGCCTGGGGCGCCGCGACTTGTCCGTGGCAGCGCCCTAGGCAACCGTTGCCTGGCGACACGCGGGCCGACGCGGCGTCTCGTCCCAATCGTCGTCGCGTTTTAAGGAGCAGCTAGGCGGCGCGGTCTCTGGCTGCGCAAGATACTCGAGTGAAGATCGTGCATCAGCATACAACCGGACAAGAAGAGTTGTGCGTAGGCTTCTCTTTATTTACCATAAATCCGACATGGAACACATCGTATTGTATCCAATTAAATACTGTAAATTACTGATTTGTCCACAGCTGACTCTGTCGTTCTAACAGCGTTTATTCAGCGATAAATACTACACAACACTGAAATATAATATTCACAGCGACACAGGAATATATACTGTCATATTAAAATCAACTTTGAAACATCAATAAGTAAATAAACTCGCTTTTAAAAAATTCTGTAATTTTTTGACATATGTCGAAATGAACTAGTTAAAATAGTTAAATGTAACATATTTTCCACTTGTTATTTATAAGTTCTGTTTTCACTATTATAGAGTAAACTTGTAGTGGAACGACACAGTATATATCACTAATTGAAAATAGCGTGTATATATAGTTAAATAGTGGCATTACGATAGGTAGGTGTAGATAGATGTAATGTGTAGTGTTAAGAAACTGGTTCATATTGTGTACTTTAATGAGGTGCGCCGCGAGACACACATCTATGGCTAGGAAACAAAGAACGTAGTAGCAATACAAACACAATAATATATCACCTTTAGAAGAAGCGGCACTTGCTACTACCAAATACTCATAAAAAAACGACTTGACAGCTTTAAAATATATAAATCTGAGAAAAATTATCGGAATAACAAAAAAGACAAACAGAAATAGAAAACTAACAATTCTAATTTGTGACATTACTACCGTTACACGGAACAGTCTTAAAGGTACGCTGTAAGTCAGCCTCACAACGAATTTGACAAATCGCATCCCCGGGTTTGTACCGGGCAAGAATACGACCGCGCTTCGACCACACAAATTGCCACCCAAGGCGGCTGCCAGCCTCACGAGCGCTCCGAAATAACTCACGGTTTAACTTCGTGAGGCGCTCATTGACGTAGAAGCGCTTCGCAGGGCCAGGCAAACCGAGGTCGGCAGTAGTCATGCCGCGACGTACTCGCGCCCCCTCCAGCAGCTGGTCCCGTAGGTCGCGGCGCGCGAGGCGCACGACGAGGAAGCGCGGGCGGGTCTCCACCAGCGCCGTCGACTGTGTGGCGTTGATACGCCTCCCTCCAAAACGCTCGGCGCTCACTATATCGCGCGCCTCAATGTTGACGCCAACCTTTGCAGCCACCAACATGACCGTGTGGGTGGGGTTTTCGCCACTGATCTCTGGTACGTTAGAGATTTGGAGGTCATTTGCTAGCAATTCCTGGTCCCGGTCATTAATATCACTTCTCAATTTTGTGATTTCCGTATCCACCTCCGACGATCGCGATGCTTGGGGCTGAGCCAGTTTTTCCTCCATTACAGCCACCCGTTCCTCCAAATGACTCACACGCACATTAGTGCCGTTTAGAGATGATCTCAGATCTGACAGATCATCTCGTAGCTGCTGGAATTCATTTTTAATAATTTTTAAAAACTCTTCCTTAAATAAACTGAGCTCCGCCCTGAGGATGTCCAGGTTGAGCTCCTGTGTCGCGTCAAGGGCAGTGTTATTTATAGGGCTGGTGTCCATTTGTGTGACAAGGCTTTCGTCGTGTGCAGCTGCTCGCCCCCTAACCGGCGTGTCAGCCCGGTTATCTCTAACAATGTTTTTATTGCACTCGGGACAGTGCCAAGGGGTAGGTATTGGGCTAGCATTCGGCATCCCCACGCAAGCTCGATGGTACCAACACCTACACTTGCTACAGTTTGCGGCCTCTGAAGATGACAGGAATTTGCCACAGCCACCGCACTTTGCCATTATAAACACAGTTTGTTTACGTCTCGGTGTAATCGATGCGTTCAAAAAAGTTCACCAGTCAGGCCACAGATGGCGCTATATTAAGGAGTGCGTTTATGGTAGTTTTTATGGTGTGCATGGAGCGGATAAACACTTGGGTTTCGTCACTGTTTTAACATAAAGGTGCGCACACACTGGTGGTTGGATCACAGTTAAACTCTGCCGATATGAAAATATTGTCAATTTTCTTTTGGGTTTCGGGTACCCAAACACAGTCTTAGAATCAGAATATAGTTTTAAGAGTTTTATTATGCTTTACACAGCACAAAACCACTAGATAACAGTGTCACTTGTAAGTTGCACTTATACTTTTAAGCTTTTCAATAAATGTATACAAAACTATCAGTTATTGTTTATTTATTCGAGAGAAGTGCACAGAGAGCTTAAGGCTGATTGACATCCGTAACGTCACTGGCACACACTGGCACAAATGGCACACCTTCTCCACTCCCTTCCGAAAAACGACTTGCGATTGCCGTCACCAGAACGAAAGGCCAAAGGCGCAACTCGTAATAATTTGGGGGGGTTTTTCATTTGTGGGGTGACACCACTTTATCCGCCCCGGGTGTCACCCATGCTAGCTACGCTACTGTCTATTATGCTGATATCTCTTTGAGGCGCGCGTGGAACACAACGCGCAGTCGACCCGGGCTCAGGCGATTGCCGACCGCGCCTGCGGTGGCCGGCAATCGCCGTGCGACTCCTGACGTGACGAGAATTCTGACGTGTCTGATAGTATGCGGGGTCTAGATCAAAATTTATGAGTCGAGTGCGTTAGCGGCGGACATCAGTTAATTGTTAATTCTGATAGAAAATTTCGGCCATATACGCCCGACTTAACAGGGGTGCAAGGTTTTTGAGAGCGCCGCGCCGGCGCGCCGCGAGCGACGCATGCTCTTTGAACGTTTCGTGAGCGGCGCTCGGCGCCCCTTATACTCCTGCACCCGGGTGCACCGGACACCCTGCACTATTGGTAAGGTTCCTCTAGTGGTAGCAACTTCCTATTTTTGGTAAAGAGAACAAGTTTAGTTTTGGTGGGGTTCACTGCTAATCGATATTCTTTGCACCAGTCCTCTACCATTTTCTAAGCTTGGTGCAAGAAGTTGCATAGCGTGTTTTCCGTTATTTATTTCACATTCTTATTGTTTACATTTTTAAATATTAAAAAAAAAACATCTATACTAATATATAAAGCTGAAGAGTTTGTTTGTTTGTTTGTTTGCTTGAACGCGCTAATCTCAGGAACTACTGGTCCGATTTGAAAAATTCTTTCAGTGCCAGATGGTCCATTTATCGAGGAAGGCTATAGGCTATATATCATTACGCTAAGACCAATAGGAGTGGAGCAGTAATGAAAATTGTGACGCAGACGAAGTTGCGCGGGTCAACTAGTTTAAAAATATAAAAATAGTAGCCCAACGGTATCGGGAACAGGGTACAAGCTAGCGGTCAGGGCTCCAGAGAAAGGAACCTCCTGACAATGCGAGCCGTGTCCAGAAGTACCACTTATTCCGTTTATTATTATGGTTATGTCATCACTATCAGCGTATCCAACGGTAAAGTATCCTTTATCGTTGAGTTTTCTGACTAGATTATCTGCGACGAGGTTCCATAGTAGCGGCGAGAGGCCCCCTTGGGGGCAACCTTTCGCCACAATGCCCGTGTTGTGTTATTTACTGTGACTTGTACAGCTCTTTGCTTGAGCATGTTTGTGATCTAGCTGCTCAGGGTCGTCTCCACACCGTGGTAGTCTATTTTCCCCGGTTTGGGAATGAAAATGACTTTCACTTCGCGCCATGCGAGGGGTATGTAACTACGTATCTGTGCGCTATACAGGCTTGGTAGACTACTACCAAACATGGTGTCAAGATGCTATCCCCCCATTGTAGCAGGGCTGGGAAGATGCCATCTAGTCCTGCGTATTTATACGGTTGGAAGGTCTTAATAGCCCATGTTATCCGATCTTCTGTCACTATATAACGTACTGTAGACCAGTCTTGGTCAGTAATCCGCACACGTCCTATCCTCTAGAAGGTTACAGTCTGGGAAGTGCGTTTCCAGAAGTACCCTACTGGTCTGTTTGTGTGTATAAAGGATTCGAACGTCCAAATGAAAAAACGGATCTTGTATTATAGTCTGTGTGATTATTTTGAATATGGGTTCTATTTTGTGGAAAGCTAGAAAAAAAAACTGACAGCATATCAAATAAAGATCTTATCGTGAGGGTCTCAAACATATATTTTTTTTTAATTCATGTAAATAAGTATTTAACTTTTGATTAATTTATTATTGTTTCCAGGTTACGAGCTCTCCCTCGTCGGGTCACTGGCTACCGGGTTGAGTACAATAGCCAGTGATGTAGACCTCACCATACATATACCGAACTTTAACGCCTCAGCCGGCTTGTACGTGCTCGAAGAAACAGCAAAGTTGTTCAGTAAACAACCTGAACTGTATTCACGAATCAGATACAGACATAACATGTATTATGTCTCTACATTTTTCGAATTTTACCACATTCCCTCGAAGCGAATCGTTGAGCTTGAATTTCAAACTGGTGACAATAATGTCCAAAACACCAAAATGATTAAATACTACTTTGGGTTAGATGCAAGGTTTCAGCCTTTAGGAATCTTTTTGAAATACTGGTTCAGAATCCACGATGTGACGGGTCATAAATATGGCTACATAACGGGTTATGGATTGTACTTGTTGATAATATTTTATTTACAACAAAAGCACATGGCCCCTCCTGCTTATGAGTTACAAGTAAATACAAGAACACACTTTATCGACGGCTGGAATGTGGGTTTCAACGAGTTGCCATACAGTACGACGAATACGGAGAATCTATATCAGCTGCTGGGTGGATTCTTTAAATACTACAGCGAATTTAACTTTGAAGAATATATCGTATCCCCCTTTGCTGGACGCCCTATTCCGAGGAATGCTTTTACAGATATCGACAATTTCCCTGAAGAATATACTTTATATCAGAACACGTTGAACCGCACAATGCAGCTTGCGATCACAAACCATTTGGACACTGAGGTGAGCGTTCAAGATGTATTTATACACAACTTCAACGCTGCAGATTTATTATCACACGAACGGGCGACGAAGTTTAAAAATCTTATGAAGTCAGTGGCAACAATGTTTGAAGAGTTGTCTAGCGATAGGATTCTTAAAGCTATTCTTGTTACTGGTGAACCTGAGAAGACAGATAACAACCACAATAATGCTACTGGAATCAACGAAAAAAACTGCATAGAAGTAGCAGACCCACTTGCAGTGAAGACTCATGCGTGACAATACTCAAAATGTTAAAACTAATATCAGTTTCATTTTAATTTAGATTCATAAGCAACTTAAATATATACATTTTTTTAAACTTAATCTGTTTTATCCCTCTGAAGGGCCTCCCTTTCTTCCTTGGATTCTTCCCGGCTTTGGGCCAATACCAATCCTGTTCTGGAACCCACATTGTGATTGATTTAGCCTGTGAACCGTTCACGTCGGAAAATTTAGTTCTATCGCTGTGTGAATGGAAACAGAAAACCTATCCTATTCGAGGCGGGGTTTGGAAGATGCACTCCCTGAAAATAGTCTTATCGGCGCCCAGAGCTCAATAAGTTGACAGGTTGGTGGTATCTATGTTTGTTCTGGTTGAGGAGGGCGTTAAGTAATGAATTATGGTGAATACTGTAAAACGTTGAGGGTTATTCGACGAACGCTACTCGCTAGATCTATAGAAAGACTTTAAATTCGGTTCACTTCTGTATTGTAATTGTTTGTAGGTGGTTGGTACGGTAGTTAAGGGGTCGCGACTCTCGTCGAAATCGTGCTTGTCCAGGTAGCTGGTGAAATGATAAGCCTCAAGTTGACTTGAAATGCGATTCTCGATACTTTTATAAATGTCTTATAAACATGCAAAACTAGACTGATGGGCGACAGATAATAACCGATTTCAGTTTGTTCACCTTTTTTGTGAAGCAATAGTTAATGATTATAGTAATTGACTAGAAAAGGAACCAGTTTGCAGTACTGAATTAAATTCAGTGCTCAAATAAAATATGCAGATCTTTTCTCTTTCCAATTTTAGTCTAACTTACTTATGAGTAATATGGATTGCTAGTGTTAGATATATTATCTCAGCTTATCAGTATATTTCATGGCCCTTTAACCCGCAAAATTGTGCGGCGTCACGACTCGCGCGATAGCTCAGTTAAGATGACATGATATCGAACGCGAGTAGCGTCGGAGTTCGGTCCTATGTGGATGTGCGCATAAATGTCGTAAATTATGCAAAGGGTACACACCGGGATAAAAAGTGGCTTATGTGCTATTCAAGACCATAATATCTCTGTGCCAAACTTCATCATCCAGATCTGTCGTGAATGAGTTACAAACATCCATCCAACTACCTACTTATTCAACCTTTCGCATTTATAATATTAGGTACCTACTAATAGATAAGAGATGCATTAATGGGTCGCTAGCGGATGTTTTTGCTTCTACAAATTCTTATTCTCTAACTAATTATCATTTAGATTGTTTCCTAAGACGTAGTATTGATGTTATCATGGATTCCTTCACCTCCGTGAGAATGCAGGGTTATGTCGGATTTCTAACAACTAAAACACCAAGGTCCCTCCTGGTGTCTTGGTGAATGGCTAGCGCGTGACATACTGTACTGGACAGATAGTCAGTACCACCAACAGCCACCGGCCAGCCACGACTTTCATCTGCTTTTTTCCTGGAGAAGCGTGGTGGGTAGCCAGAACAATGGGGCCCTCTCTCTTCATCAGTCAACGTTATATTGCCACATTTCGTTGTTAAGCTGCGCTAGGTACACGGCGTCAGCCCGAGGGGCTTCATGACCACCTTGCAGTCAGTGCGAAGGCCTGGGCCCAGTTTCCACGCTGCTAACAGCAAGGGAAGGTTACACGGGATGATCTGGCCGCATACTCCTGAAGATAGATGGTCTTGCTTTAATAAAGTAGAATTGTTTTTATTAGGACTGGTAATAGGTCCAAAAGCTTGAAATGTCCTATGTGTTACCGGAAAATTGCAAAAGTCGTAACGTAGAATTGTAAAATATCGCCTGAAATTGTAAAATATTTTTTCTTAATAAGCCACGGACAAGATAATTGGAAACTATTGAATTTTGGTCGAATTTATTGTATACTAGTGGACGTCATGCGGTTTCACCCGCGTAGTTCCCGTTCCCGTGGGAGTACGGGGATAAAATATAGCCTATGTTACTCCCTGATAATGTAGCTATCCATTGCTGAAAGAGTTTTTCAAATCGGTCCACTAGTGTCGGAGCCTATTCATTTCAAACAAATAAACAAATCTTTCCTCTTTATAATATTAGTATAGAAGTATAGGCAAAAAGATTTTTCATAGAAATCATAATCTAATAAAGGTTTACTACAATTTTACGGAGTTCGCAGTTTTCCGGTGATATATGTATTTTTATTTCTTATAAGAAGAATGTGAGTCAGGGTATGCTTTAGGTAGGCATGTCGTGCAGCCGTGCATAGCGACCAGGCTCAGGAGAGGCCCCTTTACAACAAGGTACCTAACATCTAGGCAAGCGAGTTCCATCTTCGACCGCATCATCGCCATCAGGTGATATAGTGGTCAAACGTATGCCTATCATTGTTAAAAAAAACCGGTCAAGAGCGAGTCGGACTCGCGTGCAAAGGGTTCCGAACAATTTTTTTTTTACATGTTATTTTAACACTAGAGTTCTTATAGGTTTTCCTGTAATCTAATATCTCCATTTTTTTCAAAATTTCAGTTTCAGCAGTTTCGGAGATAAGGGCGGGAATGGTCATTTTTCGTCTAATTTCTTGAATAACTTCAAAACCATTTATTTAAAAATTATGAAAAAATATAATTAAAAATTTAAAACCCTCACAGTAAGCCTTTTCATTTGATATGTCACACATGTTGTTCAAAAAACTTTTTTTTAAATTTTCTTTTTGGTCACAGAAGTCAATATGTGTACCATATTTCTACAGAATCGGTCCAGTGGATCCGGAGAAAAATGGCTGTGACAGACGGACAGACAGATAGACACTCGAGTGATCCTATAAGGGTTCCGTTTTTTGTTCGGAACCCTAAAAAAAGAAAAGGTGTTTGGCAAACCAAACACCTTTTCTTTTTTACCTTTTTTTTTGGGCTATTACAAATAATAAGCCTTACACAGTATTTCCGACTACTGCAACTCCTGAGAGCCTGAATCAACAGTGGCGACCGCCAGAAAAACGCCGAGTTAAAGCTCGACAAATCCCAGAGAGAGAGATTTACACATACCTAATCAAAATAAATGTATTTCACCGATAGCTGGAGAAATTAACTAATTACCAGTGAAAAGGACTAGGAAACACTCACGGGCCGAAAAAAAAACGCAACACGATATTCGAAATTCAAAAAGCAAAATCGGCCGCACGGCGCAAGAGTGGAGGGAAGGTTTTTTTCGCCTCCGAGTAATCAACGGTTCATTTAAATTAACGATAACAGAGGACAGTGGGGGAACTCCGGACCGTAAATAATATTTACAGATTAAAGCCAACGTATTTCACAAATATTACTATCCATACCCAGAACGTTAGTTGTCTGTACAGTTATTTGTTGTTATTTTTATGAATTGTTGTTATAAGTTACCCATAGGCTCTTTGAATATTTGTTCATTGCGGGAATCGAACCCGCAACACACAGCGCTGCAACCAATAGCGTCGACGCGACAACATGCCGAGTAGCCGATTGTCAAATGGTGTGCTACAGAATACTACGCGTATTGTCTACGACTCCCGATTAGGAACTTCGAATTTAAGCAGTTTAGTAAATAAAACGACATAGATTGTAAGATTTTATTGTTAACTTATGAATAAAAATCTTGAAAATAATAATATTTGTTAGGGACTGTTCGTTTCTGTGCCACTTTCCCCCTATATAAGCACATTAAATGCACATTATACATTTAGGTATATGAGTATGTAGGTACCTACGTACGTAAACACATTTGCCGCTAGTTATGGTTCTGTCTTAGTAGTGCTTGGATACATCATCAAAGTATGGCTGCAAAAAATGCACATATTTTATGTAAGTACTGCATTGTATAATATTTCAGGAATGTGTTAGTGCCGATAGGTGGAAAACAATATTAATAATATTTGACGGACGCGGATATAAACTCAAATTCAAAAAAAAAAATCACACCAAGAGATCCATATAGTGTTAGTATGAACTTAGTCTATGTTAGTAAAAACAAAATAATAAAAATACACAAAAAATAAAAAAAATAAAATTGGCTGCATGCACATGTGGACGCACATGCCTAATAATAATATAATAATAATAATAAACATTTAATCTCAGAATCTCTTCCATAATTTGTTAGTAACAATGTAAACTTATAAACTAGTGTTAGTAATATTTAATACCTACTTATTGCAACATGAAATGAGGCACGCCGATCCTGGGGAATGTCTACTTGACTGCGTGCAGTCGTATCCACCGCCCCAAGATCGGAGAGTCCCACCTTTCAATTAACGTTCTAAGGATGATGTTGGGGCTGGCGCGAACACGGCGCAACAGAGATGCGCACCTCTTGCGCATAATGGCCGAAAAACTATCGACGTTCGCGTCGGCGAACATGCCGGACGCGCTACAAAAACGCGGCAGCCCCATCAACACCCGGAACGTGTTGTTATATTGTGTGCGCAGGCCACTATATGCCCTCTGTGTAAAGTTCACCCACAGGCTGCACGTGTAAAAGGATTGGCAGTAGGCTTTGAAAAGAGTCACCTTAACCTGAGCCGTACAACGTGCAAACCTGTGGGCCAACATCCCACACCGAACAGCCAGCGACCTGCGCTCCCGCTCGACATCCACGTTGTCTTTCAAGTCGTCTGAAACCCAATGACCCAAATATTTAAAATGTGCAACTCTTTTTAGAGATCTGCCACAAAGCAAAACTGGTGGAATTGTGTTATAGCATTTACTGCCTGCTTTAAATACCATGAATTCGCTCTTTAGTGCATTATATTTGAGTCCATGGGTCTCAGCGTACGATTCACACACATTTATCAGTTTCCTTAATGCCTTGATCGATGGGCTCAGCAGAACCATATCGTCCGCATAACTTATATTATTAATGCATATACCATCAATATGACAGCCGATTCCGGTTCTGCTAAGCTCATCGATCAGATTATTCATGTAAAGATTAAACAACGCGGGCGAGGACAGCCCCCCCTGCCTCACCCCACACTCAAGCCTGTACTCAGCTGAAAAGGAGTTTGCCCATCTGACACGGTTTTGTTGATTAGCGTACCAAAATTTAAATAAGTTTATTACTTCCCGGGGTACATCCGTCTCATGCTGCAGCTTACCCCATAGCACTTTATATGGTACAAGGTCAAAAGCTTTTGACAGATCTAGGTAACACGCAAATACTGCCGTCTTTCTTGCTGCTGTATAGAACTGTATAGCTAATAATCGCGGTCCTACGTTTTGAACCTAAATTAGGTTTGAACTTTGCAATGTGTTTGTTGTAATGTATTTGAATACTAGTCCCGTAGTAATTAAAAACATTTAGCAGGACTGCGTAAAAAATGTTAATTCAGGCGAAAATTTTACAGAAATTAATTAAATTTTTACTAACTTTATTTTTTTTTTTAAATTTCAATCTTTGATGAAAATGATGATTTTTAAATAAAAAACTGGCCAAGTGAGAGTCGGACTCGCGTGCAAAGGGTTCCGAACGAATTTTTATTTTTTTGACATGTTATTTTAACACTATAGACTTCTTATAGGTTTTCCTGTAATCTATAGGCAAAGATCTATTATCTTAATTTTTTTCACAATTTTAGGCTCAGTTTCGGAGATAAGGGGGGGAATGGTCATTTTACGTCTAGTTTTTTAATAACTTCAAAATTAGTTATTTTAAAATCATGAAACAGATATATTTAAGACCCTCACATTTTATATGTCACACGATATTGTTCAAAAAAATATTTTTTTTAATTTTCTAGTTTGACCCCCAAAAGTGACCCCCATACTAAAAATTTTATAATTTACGTAACACGTCCGTGTTTGGGTCACAGAAGTCCATATGCGAACCAAATTTCAACATCGATCCAGTAGATCCGGAGCAAACTGGCTGTGACAGACGGACAGGCAGACAGACAGACAGACAGACACCCGAGTGATCCTATAAGTATTCCGTTTTTTACCTGTTTTCACCTGTATTTTCACTCCTCCGGAAAAATTATAAATATTGGCCTACTATATATAACTACTGTTCCGAGAGTCGAGACTTTTTTAGGAAATTTCTTCCTTTTTTCGAATCTTTTTTTTATTTCAAAAATCTTAATTAGTTTTTGATATATTTGCAAAAAAAACCAAACCCATCTTTCCTTTTTCAGTAAATTGTTTATATAATTAATAATAATAATTTTTTTAGGGCAGATTTTTTTTTAAAAAATCATCTACATGCTGTTTCGAATCGAATGACACCTGCCGGTCGATTTGTAAATATGTCGAAGTGAAAGCTTGGGTGAAGTGATCACTTAATGAGCTGTTATTCCATCTTTTATTACATGGAATGACAGCTCACTTCGTGACCACCTTCACTTCGATATGATTAAGAATCGCACTGCTGATTCATATTTTTCAGAGAATGCTGAAAAAGTCGAACAAAAAAGCACTTGTTGACTAGACTAGTAGGGTTAAATTGAGTTAAGATGAAAAAAAAAAGTTTACCTAGGTGTTAACTTTTTATGGGATACATAATTATCATACTCCATTCACGTCAAAGGCAAAAAACTCTAGTTAAGAATGCTTACAAAGCAAGCCACATTTTACGAAGCCGAGTGGCGTCCGAAGAAGTGTCGGGGCTCCAGCTGCGAAATGGGCGGACTACATTCTTCCCATTGCGGGTAGAACCTGGATGAGGCTGGCACAGGAACGTGGGGATTTGTTAAAAAAAGAGATGCGCTTGCACTGCAGCGGGCGAAATCGGGCTATGGTTGATGATGATGATCGAATATTCCCAGTCGCCCCCACATGGATTGCAAAGTGGATTAGTGCAATTATAAACACCATTACATTACCATCAATTCAATTATATATATTTTGGTTTTCAAGTGTTAGTAGCGGCAGTGTTGGTGACTTCCGGGCGTGTTGTGCTGTGCGCGCGGCTTTGTTTGGCGGAGGGAGACTTCGACTCGCAGCTGCAGCACATACTGCGCGCGCAGATGCTGTCCGCGCAAGACCCTATCATAACTCGATTGCTGGACAACGTGCGGACTACGCTCAACCAGCGATGGCCAGGTGACAACATGTGACAGATGTGACTGACACCTGTCATCATGATTATAATTTCAGCCGAAAGACGTCCACTGCTGGACTTTTCAACAGTTTCGACACATTGATCCTATCTCCTATGCGTCTAGCATCCAGCAGACACATGCCACAGGCCACTGACACATGTAAGGTATTTAAGTTCGTAGCCGACTGCAGGCAGCAGCAGGTGACGTGTTGCCGCGTCACTACTGGTTTCTATGTATTTCTATAACATAATTACCTTTCATAGCTAGCGATACGACGCCTGCCGCTATTTCAAAGAAATACAAAGAATCCAGTGTTACGCAGCGACACGTCGCCTGCTGCTGCTGCCAGCAGTCGGCTACGGACTTGAACCTTTATAGAAAGGATGCATGCAGGATGCATCTACATAGGCGTATCTAGGACTTTTTTCCAGGGGGGGGGGCCTGGCCCCCAAACTGAGATGCGACGCCCAATAACAAAAGTCGTTGGGCTGTGCACGATCAAAAGTAGAATTTTCTAGACCAGTCATAGTCAGAAGGCCCATGCAGATAGCTCCCTACAACCCCGGGGCTCGGGACGATTTAAGTAATTTTGTTACAGTTAACAATGTATCAGTATTCAGGAATACTCAAGAATTTAGAAGTGTAGAATGCAAGAGCCAGCGTAGGGAGCTCCAAAATTTTTGTACCCTTTATCGGATAGGTTTGATTTTCTGCTGTTTTTTTTGTTTTTTTTTTTTTTTTTTATCTAAATGGAAGTAACTTTTTACCTCATATAGGAAGGATTAAGAACTGAGAGATTGTTAAATTTAAGAGCGAGCGAAGCAAGTTTCAGATGTTTTTGCACTCCATCTCATTAAGTTTGATTAACTTAAATTCTTCTTCTTCTTATCGTGTGGGCAGTAAGGTCCAACGACCCCACACCAACCTAGTGTCAGAGTTTCTAAACCGCCTCAAGGGTCTCTGACATGGGTTATTTGACGACCGCCATTTGGCGGCCGGGACCACCGGCTTATACGTGCCTTCCGAAGCACGAAATCATCTTTTTATCAGACAATCAGGTGATTCAAGCCTGCAATGTCCGAGCAAAACTGGAAACAACTTTACAAAGTATGCTTCCCTTGGGAATCGAACCCACGACCACCGGGTCACAAGGCAAACGCCTAAACCACTCGACCACGGAGGCAAACTTAAATTAGTTTTTTTTGACAAACGCACAAAAGTTCAAGCACTTCAGAGTGTAGAATGCAAAACGGAGCGAAGCGAGCTCGAAAATTATTGCACCCTGGATAATTTATCAACTTAATATGTAGGTTGTAGGTAACAGTATTCAGAAGAGCCGGTCCCTAGGCTGGATGGGCCTCCTAGCCCACCTAACGCCTGTCTTGTGGTCTGCCCCGCAAGCGAGGACGAAGAAGAAGAAATGCTTAAAACTTCAATTTGTAACTTTTTGTTTTTCTAAGTTTTCCGAGCACCAAGCAGTGTACACTTGTACACTATTGACATGGCATCTTTCCTAACAACGTCTCAAAATTCAGGATTGTGTAATCTATTGCTACCTAAGACGTTTTAAACGTCTGGCCTATGTATTAAGTAGGTAATAATAGGTTTCACGTGATAGATGATGATTTTGTGAAGATAAATATATGTCCAACCTAGAATTTCGAACCAGTCCCCAAATATCCTGGGGTGGGCTTCAGACCATTCTGGGGTGGGCACGGCTCACCCGGCTCCCCTCCTATATACGCCTATGTGTATGTAGATATAGGCAAGCAAAAGTCTTTAGTAACATTTAAATGAATGAATGATGTTTGCAGGTTACGAGCTGTTCGTCGTTGGGTCACTGGCTACAGGGTTGAGTACAATAGCAAGTGATGTAGACCTCGTCGCACAAGTACGGAACTTTAACGCCTCAGCCGGCTTGTACGTGCTCGAAGAAACAGCGAAACTGTTCAATAAACAACCTGAACTGTACTCACAAGTGTCATACAAGCACAACGAAGGTTATATATGTTCTTATTTCCGATGTTACCACATTCCCTCACAGCGAACCGTTGAGATCGAATTTGATACTGGTGACATCTCTATCCAGAACAGTAAACTCATCCGATACTACTTCCAGTTAGATGACAGGTTTCTGCATTTGGGAGTCTTTTTGAAATACTGGTCCAGTGTCCACCACGTGACCGGTCACGGAGAAGGCCGCCTACTAGGTTATGCACTGTATTTGTTAATAATATTTTATTTACAACAAAAGCACATGGTGCCTCCTGCTTATGAGTTACAAGTAAATGCTAGGACTCACTATTTTGACGGCTGGAACATGGGTTTTAACGAGCTGCCATACAGTACGACGAATACAGAAAACCTGTATCAGCTGCTGGGTGGATTCTTCAAATACTACAGCGAATTTAACTTTGAAGAATATATCGTATCCCCCTTTGCTGGACGTCCTATTCCGAGGAATGCTTTTACAGATGTTAACAATTTCCCTAAAGAATATACTTTATACACCAACACGTTGAACCGCACAATGCAGCTTGCGATCAAAAATGATTTAGACACTGAAGTGAGCATTCAGGATGCGTTTACACTCGATTTAAACGCTGCAGAGCTGCTCTCACACGAACATGCGACGAAATTTAAATGTCTTATGAAGTCAATGACAACAATGTTTGAAGAGCTGCCTAGCGATAGAATCCTTGGAGCTATCCTTTCTACAGACGATCATAACGCATCAGAGCTTAACCACGACAATGCCACTTAATAAATTAACAAAATTTCATCGAAGCAACAGACCCCACATGTAGTGTTGACTCAAGTATGACACTTCTACGGATAAATATATTTTTCTGTCATAAATATTTTTTTGATATAAATGTTTAGCAAAAATAGTTTAAATAAAAAAATTAGCAAGTTTTTCTGTGTTTATATCAGTATAATATATAACTGTGTCTGTGTGTGCCAGTATATAAGTACTTGAAAATGAGTTTCAAATGATTTATTTTGACAGTGTTATGTTAAGGATGTGGAGAAAAATGAACTAATGCAAGCTATTAGAGTAGGTAAAACTAAAGAACGATCTTTTTTAAGTCAAACTGAAGATGTCACCATCAAAATTATGTCTTAAGTGTGTTATTTTGATACTCATAGATAGGTCTGGGTCCCATAAGAGAGCCCAAATTCTCAGGATAAGATGAGGGATTAGTCCCGTAAAAACTGTTTCATTGGGTGGCGTTTATTGTATTTTATTTATTTATCGAAGCCCAAGAAACGTCAATTTTGGTTTTCACTGACACTTACTCACTGATAAAATCACTAAATCCTCTAGGATACATCCAGATGTACTAGAAAGCTAAATTATGATATGATGGCGTACAATTTTCCACAAACAATGAAAAAATTTAAATCTGTAACTTTAACCTTCCAACCATTAAGGAGGGTGCAGGGGGGGGGCTATTTTTTCAGAGTAATAAATCCTATGAAGCAGATATTTTGCAAGCAGGATTGATTGAACACAAATAAGTTTGTAGGTATCTTTCTCTAAACTCCAACCGATAGGAAGATGCAGGTCGAGCCATTTTAATGATATTTTTTCCCAACGCGAACTGTTGCGATTTCAATAATTCGTTAGGTGTGCTGTCTGTAGCTTCAATAGTTCCACGAACATTTTAAAGCCAAGTAACAGGTTTTTATCGTGATATAGGATTTGTAGAGTTTGCTTTCTAGAGTTATGGAGCTTGGCTCGACTACAGATGTGATTATTTTTTATGAGCTTAATGAGTCTTGGCAACCAATTAGGTACTTTGAAAAGTTATTGGTGGGTATAGGTACCTACCCAGGTTTCATCCCAGAGTTTAATTAAAAAACAAAATTGAAACGCAACGACAATTTTATTTAATACTTCATCCTCATTACCAACCGCTGACTATGTCCTACCTACGTAGCTGGTGCAAAATTACTGGTAAGTTCCTGCTAGTAAGGCTATCTACCATAAATCGATGCAGACTTCTTCATAACTGCAACCCTCAGCAGTAACATGTTTGTGGCGGCGAACTGTTTCTTCCGGCTGATCGATACCAAAGATAGCGCTAAGGATTCTATCACTGGGTATATCTTCAAACATGGTTGCGACTGACTTCATAAAACGTTTGAACGTTTCCGTTTCCTCACGATGTACCAGTCGCTCCATCTCGTTCAAAGAGTGAATGAATGGGTCTTGAACGCACACAGCGGTGCTAACGTCAAGATCATCTTGAATCCTATGCTGCAGTGTGTCTTTCAAATTGTTGCTATATAACGTATATTCCATAGGAAAGTTTTTGATATCCTGAAAAGCATTTTTTCTAATAGGGCGACCAGCAAAAGGCGCTATGATGTATTCTTCATAGTTAAACTCACTGTAGAACTTGAAGAACCCACCGACTAGTTGATGTAGATCGTCTGTGTTCGTGGAATTGAATGGCAACTCGTTGAAGCCCACATCCCAATCGTGGCTGTAGTGACTTTCCGCATCTTTTTGCAACATGTAAACAGGAGGCAACAAGTTCTTTTGTTGCAAATAAAATACTATGAACTGATACAGTACATAATCCCTAGGGCGGCGGTGGCCGTGATGTCTCTGGATTTGGAACCAGAATTTTAGAATCTGTCCCAAAGGCAAGAAGCGTTTGTCTAAATTGAAGTAATATTTAAGAAGATTACTACTTGCCACGGCCATCTCACCGAACTCAAACAAGAGGTCAACTTTACGGTTCGAGGGAGTATGGATGAACTGAAATGATGTGAAATTTACTTTGTAAAAGTAATGCAAACGTTGATAGAGTTCAGGTTGTTTCTTGAATAAGTTTTCTGCTTCTTGTAAGACGTATAAACCAGCGGAAGTGTTGAAGTTTGGTAATTTTATGTAGAAGTCGATATCACTTGATGGTGAAACTAACCCTGTCGTTAGAGACCCGAGGGAGATTGCTTCATAGCCTGCAACAACAATAAATAGGGAGTTCAACAGGGACTTTTGCTTACCTATACATGTTCTAGTTTTCTATGCATGTAACAGTCACATGTTGCACATTGAGCTCACCTGGCCATCGCTGGTAGAGCGTAGCGCCCACGTCGTGCAGCGCTCGCGATATGATGCGCGCAGGGTCTTGTGCCGTCAGCACCTCCGTGTGTAGTATGTGCTGTAGCTGCGAGTCGAAGTCTCCCGCCAGGCACAGCGGAGAGCACAACACCGCGCGCGCGCAGCACGCTAGCAGTGCCACCGCAGACACTTCGAAGCAACAATTTATCGTTAAAGGTTAGGCCGCAATACGGCTAAACCACCGCGGTTTTTAATCGTGTGATTTTGTGAGTTAAGGAAACTTATACAAGCAGCCTCACTCGCGGTTTTTTCCCGCGATTGATTCCCGTGTTTCTTGAGCCGTTTCGCGGTATAGCGGCTAACCGCTCGCGGGAAAAAACCGTAGTCCGGCCTTAGCTCAACAGACATTTTATGATTGATCACAAAAGTACCTACATACGTGGGCAAACATTCTCAAACCGAAGGTGACGCCTGGTGATCTGGGAGACTGCAATGTCAAATGCCCATGTGCATCGAAATGGCTTCTTTTTCGAGCGCTTTACTCGGTTGTCGTGAGGGCAGCCAAATATTTTAAATACAATTCATTCAATAGGTGGCAGCTGGTCTTCATTACGAGCTTCAAATCGGTGATGCAGGAGCTAGTTTTTGAGTTGTGTATAGAAAAAACATATTTAAGTACTTACCTAAAGAATTAAATATTTTTAGTGCAGCCATCTTTGACGACTAATAAAGACTGGATCTAAGTGTAAAAGAACTCTGAGAATAAGAAACATTTATGTACCAGCATATATAACAACCGTGTTATTGGTTTACATGTAGAGGAGAGTGGGGAAGTTTCCACCACCAAAATGAAGGCTAACTTTTAGCCAACAAAAAAAAAAAAATAGTAAAATCAGGTACTTCGTGTTTACTGGGCTGATGCCATATACATTTTGAGACGTTTCTGAACTATCAATCAACCAAATGAAAAGAAAATGAGATGAATATGAATAAAGATCAAAACGAAATTTGTGTGATTAATATTATGATTTTCCTGGTGGCCTTTTAGCCCCCCCCTGATAACCATATCAGGGGTATCGTGTTAAGTAAGGCTGCCTGTTAACTGACGCGGAGCGAGGCAGCGGAGCGGAGAAAAAGAGTACCTAATTTAACCGGAGATTTTATGTAATTCCATTGGTTAATATTTCTCCTCGCGCCCAAGGCTGCTTGTCCACCACAGATGAGCGAGGTTGCGTAGCGAGGGATCGTTAAGAACCAATAGAATCGCTACATTCAAACGATTGTATTGGTTCTCCCCGAGGTCACATGAGCGGAGATGACTCCATCTTAAATATTGGTATTCATCTGCACCTGCTTAGACTAGAAACCGTTCCAAAAAAACCAACATATTTGACAAATGTTTGATGATGATGCATTTTGTCGTAAACAGTATACCTACACTCATACTGAAAGATACCTTTAGAATAATCTTTACTACTGAAATTGTAACTCTTTTCTCGAGCATCACTAATTTAGGTTAGGTAATTATTTGTTTACGGTGATACGTACCTATTAATAAAATAGGCATGAAAGGTTAAATAATAAGTAATTCAATGAACGATTTTGTCCTCAGCAAATTAAGTAACCTGAATCATTAATTTACGGTTACTTAAGATAACGTTACCATAAAACGTTGACAGAATTTTCCAAAAACCTTGGAGGTTTCTTTTGTTCTATTAAATCAATTACAACAATAAAGGTAGATATTATAGATTGTATGGTTATTTTGAATGTAACGTAATCACAATTGATTTAAACCTTGCAGTAATATTACAAACACGTTGGGCACCACGTAATGAAGCGGGTATCATGCTACCGACAAAGATGGTGCTTCAGTAGCTTTTGAAATGTGAACAGTTTAGTCACACTGAATACAGACAAAGAATAAATATTTTTGCTTTTTTACTGCCGATCGCAACTCAGTGTCTATTAAGGAAAGCAGACTAAACAACCACAACAGGTATTTAGAAAATATAAATTAAGATGTTTGATAACATGACCTCTGAAACAAAATGAAGACTTTTGAGATGAATATTACTAAGAATTGCTTATTTTCCCATGGTTGTTATACAACTTTGAGTTTCCATAAAATATGTTAAGTGTGCAAAGAGGCGCAACATGAAACTGGGTGTGTGCAAAATTTTTTTCGGATGAAGCCCTACAACATGCCAACAAAGGCCACGTCAGTATCACAACAAAAAGTAAGTCACATGGCAATAAACAACGAAGTTTTACTTGCTACAGTGCTACTAAAGGTACGAGCAGCTGGTGGAACCTATGTACAACTCAGATGCTTACTTGATCAGGGATCTCAAATTAGCCTGATCACCGAATCCGCTGCTCAAAGGTTGGGATTGCCGCGACGCCAACAAAGTGGAACAATAACAGGAATTGGAACTTCAGTCAACCAGGTTTACGGAACACTCGAGCTGGTATGCGAATCAATCTACGGTGACTACGTTTTCACAACAGAAGCTTTTGTTATGGCAAAGACACTTAATAATCTCCCAAACTACTCATTTACTAGGGAATATTGGCCACATATCCAAACCATAAACCTGGCTGATCCATATTTCAACGTTTCCAGAGATGTAGATGTCCTGTTAGATGCAGGAGTTTATGCTGAAATAATCTTGGATGGCATATTACGTGGCCCGCCACAAATACCCATTGCACAACAAACAAGGTTGGGTTGGGTGTTGCTAGGTAATTTTAGATCATTTAACTGCCACGCCTTACCGAACAACATTGACGAAACATCACAATTTCGGGAGATGGAAGACATTACAAACTATATGAGCAACGAAGAAGAATATTGCGAAACATTGTACAAAAATACAACGACAAGAAGATCACAAAGGCGGTACTTAGTCAATGTCCCTACAAAGCCGAATTTCGAACTAATTCTAGATGTGTCTAAGTTACACACACAGTTTAAACAATTAGAAAACCGACTAGTCAAGGACGAAGCAATTTATGTAAGCTCCAAAACATTTATTGAAGACTATCTGAATTATGCCCAAATGAAATTACGCACTCTACCTCGAATACCAAGTTGTTTCTTACAACATCATGGTGTTCTTAAGCCAATTTCTGCGACAAATGAATTGCGAGTTGTTTACAATGCGTCTACAAAAACATCAGGTTTTATTCTAAATCAACTAATGGAATGTGGCGCAAACCTGCAACAGAAATTCAAAGCATTGCTTCTTCGATGGAGTAGATGTTACTGGCGCTGAATCAACATAGAGATTAACTTTATTTATTTATTTTATTATTAATTATGTACACACAGAAAAAACAGTAAAAGTTAACATTATAAATATGAGTACAGAGGAAATGCTTATTTCTGACGAAATTTCTTCCTGCAGACCTGCGACAGGAGAAATGAAAAAGAAATGTTGCCAATAGTGTGTATGTAATACAAGAGAAGAAGAGTATGTAAAGCCTTAAAATTAAAGTAACAAACAGGGGCGCAGCTACCGCCGTATTTGCCGTATCAATTATACGGGGCCCCCGGATCACAGGGGCCCCGATTTATGGCAGCAAGCAACCTCAAATCATGCTTAGTATAATCAATCAATAAGACGCCTATGATGTATGACTTATGAGTAATGATTATATGAGCGAAAGTTTTATGGCAAGTAGTGCCAATTTGAAAAAAGAAACAACCGTGCAATCTGCCCTTTTGAACATTTTCGCACTCGACTCGGTTAAAAAGGGGCCCCCAAAAAACGTTTGATGCAGGGCCCCTTAAGGTATAGCTACGCCACTGGTAACAAATAAAAAAATATACATATAAAATATATACCTATACCGAATACAATATTATTAAAATAAATATATATATATTTAATTTAGATATAGCTATCATAGTTGAGAGGAACTTTATTTAATTTTTGTTTTTGTTTAATTTTTGCTGATTTATTATCTCGCTTAACCTGGGAAGCAGGTTCATTAAAATGTTTCTATTTAGTACAATAAAAGTTTCCTAACGAGGTCACACCTTTTATTTTCATTCAACGAACAAAGCTGCTGTCCCTATAGCAGCGTGTTCATTGTCTTCCCCGACATAGCTCCCATATCCGTACTACGACAGGCCAGCCCACGGTTAAAGTGAAACAAACAAGTCGTAAGATCATATTTGCTGTGTTTAACCGATGTCCAAAGAGCTTTTTAACTACTGTATTATTTTGTAACGACCTTTGGATAAATGGAAACTTATTGAGAAATAAGAAATAGAGTTGGGCAAAGTATGCTGCCCTGAGGGACACCAAGTATAAATGTTTACCTACTTGTCCTTATAAGTTGTTTAGTCATTTTAACGGTCTTTGGCTCGAATTAGAAATCGAAAGTATGGGAAGTTCGAACAAAGCCATCGTGCCGTAGTAAGACGGAGACGACGTAACATGCATTTAATGATGATGGTATTGATGGAACGCAGAGTATGAGTCGATGCAAGTACATCATAGAGGATGCAGAGATTGGTTTTGGTAACTTCCCAATTGATCGCTATAAAATATTATATTCACTAATGCTCAGAGTGAGAACACCATGGGAAAATTTTAGTGGCCGAAGCCGTACGGGATTCAGCACACCATGCCACATTCGCAAAATGATATATTGGAATTTCGGCAAATTGTGCATTGTGATTGGTGTTGGTATGTAAATAAAAACGATTTTAATGTGTTAAAACAACCTTTATTCGAGAATCTTACAAAATCGAAACGTAAAACGTTATTCTTAATAATAATAAATTATCTATCGTGATAAAACTAAAACTCGATTTAATAAATTAACACATTTTCTGATATGCATTAGAGAGAATTATCTTCGTTACATGGTGGAACAATTAGTTACCTAATTAAAAACAATCTTAAAAACTATGAGGTTCAATATATGAAGGTACAATTGTTACGTTTAATGTAATGTAGAGTATTAAGGATGTCAGGTATCGTAGTGAGGTATTCCTTGGTGATAACTATGTGAATGGTACCTAAATTATTTTTACCCGTCCGTGAAACTAAAACTACTCGTAGTCATGTTAGGTAGGAAATAGCAGAATAGTGTAAGGTGGAGAATAGTAGTGTTAGGTGGGGAATAGTAGTTTTAGGTGGGGAATAGTGGTATTAGGTGGAGAATTAAGATAATTCAATGTGATTCAACCTAATGGAATCAGCAAAAATAGACAATGTGTAAGCCTCCTTCTCGGGCAGTTTGGTATAAACAATTTTGTTCCATAAACCCAACTTGTATGGTACAGTCAAGCGCACAGCTTTGATTATATTCAATCAATCAATGACTTCGTCAGTGACCATGTTTCTGGAGTTTTGTCTCGACCACAGCACACTTTTAAGAGCGTTTATTAAAATTTCAACCCTTAATATCGGAAATTAATGAACGGATTTTAATTAAACTTGATAGGCATACGCAAGTTTCGATTAAATAGGTACATTTATTTTCGAGATTAAGGACTTGCAAGTTTATTATTAAATTATACGGCAATAGATTTAATGTAGTTCAAGCGTACTGACGTGCGGTTGACTGTGCCTACATCACATCGATGTACACTGTATAATTTGACAAGTCCACAGCTGGTATATCAATAAAATAACTTAATCATAAGTTCCATACTCTTATGTCAATAGAGACAAAAACGAAATAAATATATTTGAACTCTGAATTCAAGATAATTACAATAAAGACATTATGTATTATTACATAAGAGTCAAAAACCAACTCTATGTTAAACAAGACAAAGTTCGAAATCTATTCCAACCAATATGTTTATTAGGGCGATATTGATTTGAAAATTATCTGAAATAACGAATTCAAGTAAACTATGAAAAAATGTTCATAGCCGACTGACAGAGGCGCTAAGGTTCTACTGCCTTTAGGCAGAATTTAGCTACAGGCAATAATACAAATACTACAACTAACGTTAAAATGATACCGGCTTGTTCTTGATGAGCCAGAACGAGTCGATCACCTCTCCGTGCAGATCTACTGACACCTGAAACAAGAGGAGTTCGCTATTGATCCGATGTAAATACCTAATAATATATAATGTAATTTAGTATGGTAAAATGTTACAAGCTGATTATTTAACTAGCTTTTTCTGCGGTTTGGCTCGCGTTGTAGTCTCCGCCTCCAGGGTCACTTCTATCTCTATAACAGAACCATCAAAATCCGTTCGGCAATTTAGGCTCGAAACGGTAACAATAAACACAACAAATTCAATTGGTTACTTTTTGAGTACGGAATACCAAAACCGATGGATGTTACCACTTAGCAAGAGGTATATCGTTGTTAGCCATCCAATAACTTAAGGATTGGTCCTCATAAAAATACTGTAATAATAATAAAATATGTCATATATGCTTAATCGTCGGTTGGTGCCACAGTCAATGGGGCATTTGCGAATTGGCTTCGGCCCCTCGTCCGCCTTCCAAAGGCCCCAGACCTCAGGGTCTCGAGAAATGTCCAATTAAAGACTGTATCAGCTGACCTGTTCCATGTAGAGGTGCGTGGAGTTGAAAGCCTTGAACCTGGTGTAGCCAAAGTCCTGCGACCTGAACGCTGACCACTTGGGCTCCTTATCTGTGAAACAAACATGTTAATGGCAGTTCTCTTTGTTTACTTATTTATCAAAATGACAATGGTACAAATGGATGATATAAGTGTGTTTAAAGTTATAGGAGACCACAGTGTTGTAATGTGCATGTGGTGTGAGGCACTTTATTAAAACTCTTTGAAAATCTTTGAAAGTGCTTAGGATTTAGTGAACATTCCCAAAGAATTGTGAAAGTTGTAATCAGAAATTGTGAAAGTCAAATAAGCGAGATATGGACTCTGAAGTTGGGCCCCCAATCCTCACATAGAGGATTGGGGGCCCACTTGCACCGGATAAACTATGGACGCTACAGAAAAAGTCTTTATGTCAAAATCTAAGCTAATGCCAAACAAAATTTGTGAAAACAAGATATTATCGCAAAACACTGTCCTACTTCAAAGAGTTTTAACAAAGTGGCCCTCACACCACACGCACATTTGTTGTAGCGGCACCTGCATGCCGCCACAAGAAAAAACTAACGAAGAAATATTTGTACGGCAACAAAAGGAACTGCAACGATATCCCGCCAGCAGCGAACTACTAACGAAATCCTGCATCGCGGTATCAAAGTTCTCCGCGCGACTTGAACATATACAACAGTCCGAACATCAACTGCGGGGCAGTTGCCCCCCGGAAACAACAATCGTCCGTTTGTACCCTCTGTATCGCATACTCTCTACAACCTGTAACAGAATAAACGCAATATCTCTTAAGGGGTCATTGAACTCATCATTATGAACAACTTTCACTAACCAACACTGAAATCGTGAAAAAAAAAATCGACTCCCCTATACATTTCTGTGCGGACAAAATGTACTGAAAGCTGATTTTTTTTTCGCGATATCGGGATTCGTCCGATAGTAAAAGTTGTTCATAATGATGAGTACAATGACCCCTTAAGAGATATTGCGTTTATTCTGTTACACGTTGTATAGTCTAGCCTACAGTGACAGCCTGTAGGCTAAATTACTAAACTTTGATTTTTTTATTCTAGCTCAAATACTGATATCGAATCTTGTGAACATTGAGTTGTTGTATAAATCTAATTAATTAAAATGATTTAGGTTTAGAACAAACTATGTTATGCAATGCTAAACTTCAAATTCCTTTGCAAACACTCACAACCCAAATACTTACATAGAAAGCATAAAATTATAGTAAATTGAAGAACTTATAGAAATCAGTGTAGTTGCTATCACCGAAAATTCAGTACAAACCATAGGAAATATATTTTATGGCAAGAAGTTATTGAACACTTACTCAGGAAGTGATCCCTGCCCTCTTGGCAGCCAGCTGAACCTGTGATGACGTGGACAGGCGCTCTGAAACGATACGCCGACATAATATGGCCCTTGTTACGTAGCACATAATGTTCATATTCATATAATTAACATATCGCGGATGTGATCAAACATTGTACATGAATATGAACATAAACTATTAAACCATAGCGATCATATTCGTAAGGCACTTTTACTTTGCGAAATCTTGGCCTGCATGTGTCACACTATTAATGAACAAACAGTTGTTACATATATTTTCATCATAAAAGATAGTATTGCACTTTTTTATGCGTGAAAACTTAAAAAGGTACTAAAATACATTTTAAATGCGAAAAAGAAAACACATCTTACAATTAAAAACTATTTATTTAAAATAAAAATACAATATGAGATTCTTGTTGTAAAAGTAACTTTCAAAAAATACATTTCATAAGATTAAATGATTAGCTGTGGAACGAATACGTATACGTATATAAATCTCGGCTTTCTGAGATTCCAGTTTACCATGCTTGCTGTTACCATCAATCGTTGCGATTATCATCAGCCGAAAAGGTTTTAGAAGATTTTAAAAGATAATTTTTTATGCATAAACAAAGTCGGGTTAGTTACAACATTTATAACTCAAGAACGGCTGGACCAATTTTGAAGATCTTTGGTTTGTTAGATTTGTCTTTGCCCCGAATAGCAGAATAACTATTAAAATATAGGAAAAATAAAAGAAAAAAAAATACAAAATGTACAATTTTCTCATACATGAATTCGCCATTTCTGATACATGACAAAAAAAAAACATGGGCAAAAATTAATTCTGAGGCGGTACAAAGTTCACCGGGACCACTAGTATTAAAATAAAATAAAGTTATCGAAACTATTAGTCACCTTAGTCGCTAAACAGTGTCAACATGTATGCGTATTGACTCAAACGGTGTTGAAACGGTATGCATTACCATTTAAATACTTTCTTCTGGGTGGTTTGAAGGTATGCTAAATGTATTAAAAAGGCCAATTTATCAGAATCAGACAGCACACCACGCTACCCGAAACTGACAAATTTTCTACTACTACTAACTATCGGGGAGTGTAATAGCGTTTAGGGAGTTAGGGAGCAGTGTTGCCAACACCAATTTAATAAATTCCCCGAATACGCAAGTCAATTTCCCAAAAAAATCTACTGATGCCCCACAAATTCGATATTTAGAATAATATCAGAAGAATAAAATCGATATTTAGAAACCCCGCATTTTCCCTACATCTTGCCAACCCCCAATAAATGCCCAATTAACTTGAGATTCCCCGCAGTTTGGGGAATGCCTCACACGTTGGCAACGCTGGTCACTTCACATTTAAGTTAGGGCCGAATCGACCGGCTAGTGTAATAAGCGGCTCCCTAGTTAGGGGCCACGCCCACCCTTGCCACCGGGCCCTGAATACCGTGCAGTGTAATAAGCGGCTCCCTAGTTAGGGGCCACGCCCACCCTTGCCACCGGGCCCTGAATACCGTGCAGTGTAATAAGCGGCTCCCTAGTTAGGGGCCACGCCCACCCTTGCCACCGGGCCCTGAATACCGTGCAGTGTAATAAGCGGCTCCCTAGTTAGGGGCCACGCCCACCCTTGCCACCGGGCCCTGAATACCGTGCAGTGTAATAAGCGCTTGAGTCAAATAGAGCTGGTTAGACGTCTAACTGCCCACTATTTAAGCAACTGCCAACTTCTACATTTGAAACTCATTCTTACAGCCTAGATTAAACGAGATTACCTACAAAATATCTAATTTACGTTTAGTAAAGTTTCTTTAAAGTAGATTTAGTTTAATTTGCATCGATTAATGTTTAATCGTGAAAGGTTTGTGGCGATCGTTGATCAGCCAGAACGAGTCGATCACTTTGCCGTGCAAATCCACGTCCACCTGGAAATAGAGAGAAGAAAAATATGGGATTGAATTCTATGGTAAAAATATGCTAGTTGTATGGAGTTCAGTATTGATTGATACACTAATACATTGTGTATGAACAATGGGACCCTTTAATTAATGGGCAAATATATTACTTGGTATAGAAGAGTGACTATACGGACATCGGTCTAAATGCGTTCAAAATTGTGTTACTATATTTGTCACTAGCTTCTGCCAGCGGCATCGCCCGCGTTGTCCCTAGGAAACATACTTCCAGGATAAAACGTACCCTATGTCCTTTTTCAGGCTCTACACTATCTCTGTACCAAATTTCATTGAAATCGGTTCAGTACTTTTGGCGTGAAAGCGAGACAGACAGACAGACAGATAGAAAGACAGACAAAGTTACTTTCGCATTTATAATTTATGTAAGGATAATCTAAGAAGTCAGATTTGACAGCAGGATACAACATTGCTGAACGAGTAAGTATGAAAGAGACATGAAAATAAATCTCTTTCGCACTTAAAGGTAAAGCGATCTTCTATCCCTCTCTTAAAACAGACTTCTTAGATTGTCATGGATATAGTCTAATTCTCACAGATTACGTGCGTTACAAACGTTTTGTTTTACTTCTATTGAAATTGTCTGACACCTCCGACCTAGACTAGTCAAGAGCAAACACACTTCATGTAAAAAACCGGCCAAGTGCGAGTCGGACTCGCACACCAAAGGTTCCGTACGCAATTTTATTATTTGTTGTTATAGAGAGGCAATAGAAATACACACTCTGTGAAAATTTCATCTGTCTACCTATTGCGGTTCTTGAGATACAGCCCGCTGACAGACAGACAGACGGACGGACGGACGGACAGCGAAGGCTTAGTAATAGAGTTCCGTTGGTTACCCTTCGGGTACAGAACCCTGAAAAAAAAAGATCTCTTGTCGAGATCAAAACATGACTGGATATTTCGGAATAAAAACTAAATACAGCCGCTAAGCTTCAGTGGGATTGGACTGCCGCACTACCGACATGACTGGTCACAGACAGAATGGGGCCGACAACTGTCAAAGTGGCGCTAGTAGCGCACAGACCAATAACAAGCGACTGCTCACATCGCTACAAGCATTACATTCTACACCGCACTACCGACATGACTGGTCACAGACAGAATGGGGCCGACAACTGTCAAAGTGGCGCTAGTAGCGCACAGACCAATAACAAGCGACTGCTCACATCGCTACAAGCATTACATTCTACACCACACTACCGACATGACTGGTCACAGACAGAATGGGGCCGACAACTGTCAAAGTGGCGCTAGTAGCGCACAGACCAATAACAAGCGACTGCTCACATCGCTACAAGCATTACATTCTACACCACACTACCGACATGACTGGTCACAGACAGAATGGGGCCGACAACTGTCAAAGTGGCGCTAGTAGCGCACAGACCAATAACAAGCGACTGCTCACATCGCTACAAGCATTACATTCTAGAGCACACTACCGACATGACTGGTCACAGACAGAATGGGGCCGACAACTGTCAAAGTGGCGCTAGTAGCGCACAGACCAATAACAAGCGACTGCTCACATCGCTACAAGCATTACATTCTAGAGCACACTACCGACATGACTGGTCACAGACAGAATGGGGCCGACAACTGTCAAAGTGGCGCTAGTAGCGCACAGACCAATAACAAGCGACTGCTCACATCGCTACAAGCATTACATTCTACACCGCACTACCGACATGACTGGTCACAGACAGAATGGGGCCGACAACTGTCAAAGTGGCGCTAGTAGCGCACAGACCAATAACAAGCGACTGCTCACATCGCTACAAGCATTACATTCTACACCGCACTACCGACATGACTGGTCACAGACAGAATGGGGCAGACAACTGTCAAAGTGGCGCTAGTAGCGCACAGACCAATAACAAGCGACTGCTCACATCGCTACAAGCATTACATTCTACACCACACTACCGACATGACTGGTCACAGACAGAATGGGGCCGACAACTGTCAAAGTGGCGCTAGTAGCGCACAGACCAATAACAAGCGACTGCTCACATCGCTAAAAGCATTACATTCTACACCACACTACCGACATGACTGGTCACAGACAGAATGGGGCCGACAACTGTCAAAGTGGCGCTAGTAGCGCACAGACCAATAACAAGCGACTGCTCACATCGCTACAAGCATTACATTCTACACCACACTACCGACATGACTGGTCACAGACAGAATGGGGCCGACAACTGTCAAAGTGGCGCTAGTAGCGCACAGACCAATAACAAGCGACTGCTCACATCGCTACAAGCATTACATTCTAGAGCACACTACCGACATGACTGGTCAGACAGAATGGGGCCGACAACTGTCAAAGTGGCGCTAGTAGCGCACAGACCAATAACAAGCGACTGCTCACATCGCTACAAGCATTACATTCTACACCACACTACCGACATGACTGGTCACAGACAGAATGGGGCCGACAACTGTCAAAGTGGCGCTAGTAGCGCACAGACCAATAACAAGCGACTGCTCACATCGCTAAAAGCATTACATTCTACACCACACTACCGACATGACTGGTCACAGACAGAATGGGGCCGACAACTGTCAAAGTGGCGCTAGTAGCGCACAGACCAATAACAAGCGACTGCTCACATCGCTACAAGCATTACATTCTACACCACACTACCGACATGACTGGTCACAGACAGAATGGGGCCGACAACTGTCAAAGTGGCGCTAGTAGCGCACAGACCAATAACAAGCGACTGCTCACATCGCTACAAGCATTACATTCTAGAGCACACTACCGACATGACTGGTCAGACAGAATGGGGCCGACAACTGTCAAAGTGGCGCTAGTAGCGCACAGACCAATAACAAGCGACTGCTCACATCGCTACAAGCATTACATTCTACACCACACTACCGACATGACTGGTCAGACAGAATGGGGCCGACAACTGTCAAAGTGGTGCTAGTAGCGCACAGACCAATAACAAAGTAGTTTTTGATGAAAAGATAAGTAAAAACTCAGGTATGTATTAAAAATGATTACTTTCAGTTTGATTAGATCGTCAAAAACTATTTCCTCTTATTTGTACGAACCCAAACCTACCTGCATCACATAACCTATAATGTAAGATAATGCGAATCCGATTTAATGAACCTTAAAAGAAAACAGACTGCCCATAATACACAAACAAACGAACAAATAAATCTCAAAGATTACAATCACAGACTATACAATAGTGTTCATCTCAGTTTGACAAAGGTTCGTGTAGTGGTGGCGCCATCTGAGATCAGCTTTCACTTGCCAACTACATTGGGTGGGAGGGAAGCACTACCCAGCAGTGACACAAAATAGGCTAGGTAGTCATGAATCATCTGTAGCGGCATCAACGCCGCCAGAAGAAAAACCAACGGAGCAAATCTACATCGCAACAAAAAGAACCGCGACGCCATCTATCCAACTAACAGTGAACTACTACGTCGAAATCCTACATCGCGCAAGCAGAGTTTACCGTGCGATTTGAACATAAACAGCAGCCCGAATATCAACTATCGGGCAGTTGCCCACACCAGACAACAAACGTATGGTCGGAGGATCCTCCCTTTTCAATGGGGGTTTGCGGAACTTTACTCTCTGTACCGCTTACCTCCAAACATCTTTTTCTAAAAGATTTTCTGATACATACCTGTTCCATATAGAGATGTGTCTTGTTGTGTGCCACGAACCTCGTGTAGCCGTAGTCACTACTCCTGAACGCTGACCACGCCTCGGGGTTAGCTGCCAACAATACAGATATATAATAAGTAGTGTTAAAGAACATTATTACATAGATTACTATCAAAAAATCCAAGTCAAAATTGTATGTGTTGGTCCGCTTCATAAAATGTCTCTTCTAATTCATGTTCTGCATTGCTGAAGATCGTGCCCATAATGGATACCTTAACGGATGCACTGACGAGCTTCTTCCAGGACACTCTGTCTTTTGCTTTGAAATGGCTACACCACGGCAAATTGACGTGGGATAAACTGCTACATAATTAGTCTGACTATAATACTGTATGTTATTCAACATTTGTGCGCGCTAAGTAGACCCGCTCTATTACCTCCTCACAAGTGATCTTAAATCTGGCAAAATGTTGACGCCTACATCATTGCTAGGTAATACAGAGCTGGTGTATTACAATGATCTACAACTAACATGGTACTGCAGCCGTATGGAGCCGTATAGTGTCGGCCGGTGCCGTATGGTGACGTAAAAGAATAATACCATCCCATCACTTCCCGTGGGTGTCGTAAGAGGCGACTAAGGGACTCACCAGAGAATGGACAGCAGCATTCTCTGTAAAAATCAACACCATACACTGCGATCGCCTGCCAAGCGTGCCGATTATGGCAAACCCCCGTAAATCTTGGGGGAGGCCTATGTCCAGCAGTGGACATCTTTCGGTTGATATGATGATAAACATAGTACTTACATTTGAAGGGATCTGTAGCCTCCTGGCATCCCGCCGAGCCAGTTACGATGTGGACTGGAGCACTGAAATATACAATACACAACTAAGAAGAAAAATATCATGGTTAATTTAAATTATTCGTCCAGATGACCAGAGTGTAAAGAAAACAATGAAAGGATTTACCAGTAGAATGTTTATAAAAGTTATTTCCCAGTTTTTCTAGTGCAGTAATTCGCTTCTTTGGCATACTATAGGGACCATGCACGGCATTGACTATGCCATCTAGTGTCACATATTCGAAACTTTAAGGTTATGGATACCTTGACACTGACGCTTCTGTGCTGCCACCTATAGTTCTGCACGCTCAGTTTAAGGGAACGTGCACGAAGTAGACTGCCATCCCAGCGTTACCATTTCGAAACTTACAGGTAAAAATATATTTAATAATGACATTTCTGTGCTGCCATCTATAGTTTCTGCACGTTCCCCATTACTAACCTAGTGAGTGTGTTAGATGCAAAGCTATTAAAAAAGCTGTTAGTAAATCAGTAATGATGATATAATAATTACAATAAAATAGCACCAACCCCTTTGTTTTGTGATTTGACAAATAAATAAGGTTTTGTATGTAATTGTTAATATATAAAGCAGATATTTACCTTTAGAATTTTGATTTAAAGAAATACTTCAATCACTAAACACTCAGTCGAAAAAAGTGCGTTTAAATACGAAATGATTTAAAATATTATACAGGGTGTTTCAGAAATGCGTGTTCATATTTAAGGGTAACGTTCTGTATATTATATGACGTACAATATGGAAACAAAAACAAAAAAATTGAAGTCTGAAAAGTCGGTTTACGGACGATAATTGTACGTGATAACGTCATAAGAAAACAATTGAATTCTTAACAAACAACCCGAACGTTTAGGCCGATCGTGCCTCTCTATCGCTTGTTCCGCGCTCTCGCTTGCACGCTCGGCTCAGGCGGAACGTGACACTTTAATCGTGCCTGCAGCCGAAGTTCATTGATTTATAAGACGTTATCACGTCAAAATTATCGACTTCTTTCGTTTCTTGACTCTATATAGGGTTGTTTGTAAAAAACTAACAACCTCATAAGGAGTGAAATTACAGATGATTATAAACATCGATATTCAGGGTGAATTGTCAGAGTGCCTTTTGCTATTTTGTGGTCTTGTCAATGATTATTTCGAAAAATATCAGCAATACATTTTCATCGGCTAAATATTGCATTTTGTATGAAACAACTGATATTTTTTTCGAGTTTCAGGGTAGGCCTCAAAGTAAACATTATTTATAATCGTTCTTTCACCCCTTAAGAGGTTGTTAGTGTTCTACAAACAACCCTGTATTGATTCAGTATGCACACACCTTAACCAAAAGTTATTTAATAGACATAAATGTAATAAATTAACGGGTAATTAACCGCTATAATTCACTCAAAAGCCGTTCCGCAAAGCATTGTAAGTTTTATAAACAAAAGTGGCATGCGTCCTCCGTGCAATCATTTGGGGACTATGAAAAATCTTCGGCATTTTTCGTCACCTAGTAACTTAATTAAGGGCAAACTCTTAATATGGAATATGCATGAAAAAAATATGTATTATCTATACAGTTTATCTTAAAATCTACAAAAATATAATACTAACAGCGAAAATAAAATCAAAACTGCTCGAAACAGAAACGAGATATAATTATTTAAAACAAATATCTGTCCCTCTCGCGAAAACGCTGTTTTCTATGGCAGCTGTATAGGCGTCATGGACTTTGACGTCAAAGCTCATATCGGACTTCTCTTTCTAATTTTAATCTTCGAAGCATTATAACTTCATCGCTGATGAAGGTATTTAAAAAAAAAATCATGATTGTTTACTAGAGCTAATAAGTATTTCATTTTTCAAATAAAAAAGTCGCATGCATATTCCCTAGGTCCTAGTTAATTAAGAGTTTGCCCCTTTCTAAGTTTTATTGTACAGTCAGCCGCACACCCAAGGAAACAATTTGACATTGTCAGCACCGTTATGTCGTAGCAGTAAGGGTGGTTTCCAGTTCAAGTATGATACTGTTGACGTGCATTTGACCCATGATGGTGTGAAGTTTTCTCTACCATGAATTCTAGAAGGAGATTGTATAGTCGACCATAGAATTGATTTGATTATAACGTTGAACGTCGTGGTTACTTGCACGTCAAAAAACAACAAGGTTTATTTGTCTTTAAGACAGTTACAGTTTCAACCTAAGTGAAAATTAATTTTAATGTAAATTGTTGTAAAACTGAAAATCTATCTTTACGTGGTCGATAGTTATTCTTACATTTAAATTTATTTTTTAAATGCTTGAAAACGAAATAGGTTAAAAATTAAATTTAAATAAATTACTAAACAAAATAGTTTGAATACTACTTCACTTGAATTTGCAATATTGGAGATATTGAATCCATCGCTACCATCTCAAGAATGGAATTTTGTGTTGTATATGATTTTTAAGTGACACTAGAATTTTAACTTTGTTTGTCACGCGTTCGACCACTATCTCACCTGGTGGTAAGCGATGATGTGGTCGAAGATGGAGCACGCTTGCCTAGAAGTTACCTTAAGGGCATAGAATCATTGTGGCACCGCCGTTTTATTTTTTTTTTAAGTTGCGGCGCACGAGCTAACATGCATATATGGCTAGAGGACACTTCAACAAAAAAAAATGTTCGGAACATGGTGCCCTAAAGCGTCTTGTTGCTGAGATATTCCGAATTCAAACATAGACAAAGGTTACTTGAACTATTTATGAGTTTATCGAAGAAGAATTTTAACAGGTTTTCTTCAAATAAATTGGCACAAGGACAGAAGTGACTGCACATTTCGAGTTGGTGACTCACCCCGGGTTGACATAGGGATTCTCCCGAGAGCCGTTGTAGACCTTGTTGTCGTAAAGCGGCCACGTTCGCTCGTAGCTGTGCTCGTGCGCCCAGATCACCAGATCCACGCCAAATTCCATCAGCAGCGGCTCCAGGCCTGAGGCAAACAGTTTGTCGTCCATTGACTAAGGTGCAGCGCATACGACACACTTTTTGTGCGATCGAGTCTGGAGCGCACAAAATGTCTGCATGGCATGCAAAAAGTCCGTCGCGGATTTGTCGCACACTCAACGCACACGACGCACATGTTCGATCCTTCTGTCGGCGGGCCGGCCGCCACGAGCGACTGCAGGTAGCCGATATATTGCTCTCCTCTATGGCACATAGCATACCAAAAGTGTGCGCCGTCTGCGTTAGCGCGCGTGCGCGCGTGAAGCAAAATTTTTTTTTTCGCGCACTTTTTGTGCGGCGCGGCGCGGTCTACCAGAATGACACAGATTTTTTTGTGCGCCGGACTGTTTGCCCGTCGTAAAAATTACTGCATATAATTGCTTAGGTTCTTTTTTGACAAACTAAAAAGTGCGTCATGGATAGTTCGTCGTCTGCGCACCTAAACGTGTTGCTAGCGCCACCTGGTAACATTCGAGCGAGTCTAGGACATCGTGCTCAACCAAGGTTGAGTTCAGTCTACTGGTGGCGATCGAGCACTGAACACATTTAGAAACTGTCGCGCGTTCCGTGAACTTGTGTTGTATACCTATTGTGAAAGAACATTATTATTTTGAATGCTCGATCTTTGCCTTATTCTGCCGCGATGTCTTTTGGCCTTCTGGCATTTAATAGGACCCGTTGTACAAAGTTGCAATTAATTAATTTCTCTAACTGTATTCACTCACCATACACTCCCAGTAAGCCCACGCGCGAGTATTCGCAGCTGCAGTCGATGTCGTTGGAGTCGCTGCAGTACATCGGGCGGTGCCCGAACAGCACGATCCACGGCCGCTGCTTTCTAAAACATAAGCCTTAAATTGACAATCTCTAAACCCTATGATGGTGAGATAAAGCAAGTACAAACGACGTATTTTCAGCGTTCAAAATGAGTCTTGAATTTTATGCAATCTAGCGTCAAGTTTGTATTGTTTGGATCTGAAAGCAATTAATTTCAGCGACTTATGGGTAATGGCGGAAATAAGCCCATATAAGTTGCGTCCAAAATAACGAGTATGAAACAATATTTATTTATTTTTATTTATATATGCTTTATTGTACACCAAAATATAAAAACATAAAGAAAACCTTAAACTAAAAAATATACAATTGGCGGCCTTATCGCATTCCGCGATCTCTTCCAGGCAACCTGGAATGGTAAGAGATAGTCTGGACATGAAATGGGGCTACACTTGGTGCAAATATCAACAATTATAATAGAGAAACGACGACTGAAACGTAATACAAATAATACAATATACAAAAACTGGCCAAGTGCGAGTCGGACTCGCGTGCAAAGGGTTCCGAACGAATTTTATGTTTGTAACATGTTATTTTAATACTATAGACTTCTTATAGGTTTTCCGGTAATCTTTAGGCAAAAATGTATTATCTCCATTTTTTTTTCAAAATTTTAGGCTGAGTAGTTTCAGAGATAAGGGGGGGGGGGGGAATGGTCATTTTTCGTCTAGTGTCTTCAATAACTTCAAAACCATTTATTTTAAAATTATGAAAAAATATAAATAAGACCCTCACAGTAAGCCCTTTCATTTGACATGTCAGACGATATTGTTCAAAAAACTTTTTATTGAAATTTTCTAGTTTGACCCCCCAAAAGTGACTGACACCCATACTAAAAATTTAATAATTTACGTAACGCGTCAGTGTTTTGGGTCACAGAAGTCCATATGTATACCAAATTTTAACAGAATCGGTCCAGTGGATCCGGAGAAAATTGGGTGTGACAGACAGACGGACGGACAGACAGACAGACAGACAGACTGACAGACAGACACCCGATTGATCAAATCTCAAATCGTTTATTGCAATCCATAATGTACACATACAGGTGGTAAAATAAATAAATAGAAACAATTATGGACCCTGTCGGGCACAGCAAAACTTTAAATAATTAGGAGAGAGGAAGAGCGCTTTAGATTATTTATCTTGTAAAATCAATGTTTAATATTTCCTGTCCAACTTGTGCCTATTATTGAATATTTTATGCATATTATTATTCTCTACATATCCATTTTTGGATTAAATTACGTTTTTAGTTGTTTTATTGTTTATTTAATATTGGTTTTTATTATTAGAGTAGTGTATTATTTATTCATTACTATTAATAGAATACTATATTATTTATTTATTTATTATTATTAATAGGATAGAATGTCATTTATTTATTATTATTAATAGAATAGAATGTCATTTGTTTATTTATTGTCATTAATAGAATAGAATGTCATTTATTTATTATTATTATTAATATATTACTATGTGACTTATTATTGTTATTAAGATAGAATACCATTTATTTATTTATTATTATTAATAGAATCGAATGTCATTTATTTATTATTATTAAGTTTACATATATATCCTGTTATTATTAAAATTTATCCGTAAGGTATTCTTCCAATGTGTAATAACTTTTTTCAATTAAGAATTGTTTTAACTTATTTTAAAAAATACTGGTTTTGTTTTCTTGCTTATGTTTTCCGGTAGTTTATTATATATTTTAATCGACATAGAATATGGACTAGTAGCATGTAACTTAAGGCGAGACGGAGGTAAATTTAACCTATTTTTATGGCGCAGCGAATAGTTCGTATGTATATCTCCCCGTGTGTTGTAGGAATCTGGGTAATTGCGGACCAGTTTGCATAACTCCAAGATATAAATACTAACCAATGTGAGAATCTTGTGTTTTTAGAAATACGGCTTACAACTATCCGTCTGTTCTATATTAGTGATTATTCGTATCAGCTTTTTCTGTAGGTTAAATATGGAGGGAGCGTCTGTGCTATTTCCCCATAAGATTATGCCATAGGTAAACCATGCGTGTGCATATGCGGAATATGTAACTAGCGCGGTTTGGAGGCTTGTAGTCTTTTTGAGTTCGCGTAGGGCGTATGTAAATTTGCATAGTTTTGATTTTATCTTCTTGACGTGTGATTTCCAATTAACGTTTGTATCTATAGACAGGCCAAGAAGAGTAAATTCATGAACAACTTCTATTTTTGTGCCGTTGTAGGTGAAGTTTATGTCTATAGGGGTTTTTTGACGGGGGTGGAAGGCCATTAATCTAGATTTAGGGAAATTTATCTCGAGGTTATGCTCATTCATCCAAGTAATTGATTTATTCAGTGTATTTGTTAGGTCCTCGCACAAGTCAACATTGTTCTGGCATGAAGTTAAAAGTGAAATATCATCGGCAAACAAGACGCATGGCCCCTCTATAGTTTTTGGAAGGTCGTTTATGTAGATAAGGAAGAGCAGGCATCCAATTACACTTCCTTGGGGAATAGAGGCGTTAATTTTTTTGATGCTAGACCGAATGTTTTGAATCTCATTGGTATTTGCATTATAAAATTCTATTTCAACTTGGTGTTCTCTACTTGTTAAGTAGGATTTAAACCATTCATGAGCCTTTCCGCGGATCCCTATACCTTGTAATTTACTTAGCAGAATGTCATATTGTACTTTATCGTAAGCTTTGGTCATATCTAACAGTAAGCCGACAGCGTATTTTTTGGCATTTATTATATTTTAAACTTCCTGTATGTATTTATAAACTGCTAGAACAGTGGAACGGTTTTTGCGAAATCCGTTTTGGCATTCGTTAAATATTCTATATGTTTTGCAGAAAGAGTACACACGACTGCACATAGCTTTTTCAAAAATTTTTGAAGCGGTTGGTAAAAGAGCTATTGGACGGTAATTGTTTGGATCCGTTTTCGATTTTTTTTTGTGGATTGGCTTTATTATAGCTTTTTTTAGGTAGTCCGGGAAAACGGCGTCATCAAAAGACTGATTTACTAACAAATAGAATGGTAACGTTAGTTCGTTTGCACATTGTCGAATCAACATTGGTGGTAACTCGTCTATTCCATGACTTTTTTTACTTTTTAGGTTTTTTAATAGTGTATTTATTTCGTCGGGGTATACTGGACTGAGAAACATGGTGTTTTCAGTGGGGCAGAGCACTGGGGTGCCTCGCGGCTTTTTGCCAGGTGCTTTGTTGCCACCCTCGCCGATGGACGCAAAGAAATTATTAAAAAAGTTAGCTATATATTTAGGTTCCGTGACATGTATATTATTAATTAGTAATTTTATGTTTTTTTTTATCACTTCTTATTTTCTTATTTGTTCTTTCATTTATAATATTCCACATAGTTTTAATTTTGTTATCTGATTTTTTTATTTTATTTATATATATTGTAATTTCTTTGCTGTTATAACTGTTTTCTTTAGTGTTTTTTCATATTGTTTATAGTTCTTTTTAATTAGTGGGTGATTAGTATTAGTGTATTTTATTTCAATTTTTAGTTCTGAATTTGGCTTGAGGAGCCTGATTGCAATTTGTGTATTTAATTACCCTCTAATTGTAAGTAGAATTGATATAATTTCAACTTAACCAGTATTAATGCATGATGTGCTTACCTGTAAGAGATTGATACACTAGACCCGAATTTGATTGTTTGTAACCCATAATTGTATAAGTGTATTCAATTGTTGGTGAGCCAAATAAATAAATAAATAAATAAATTAGTTTTTAGTGTAAGTATTTTTTCAAGCTTTTTGTTTCTACATGAAAGTTTGATGCCTGTAGTTAGCCAGTGCTTTTTATAGTTTGTTTTTAATTTTATTTTAATTTTAGGTATACATTGGTTTAATATTTTGGTCAAAGTGTCATTAAAAGCTTTATAGTTTTCATTTATGTTTTTATTTGTTTGTATTATTTCGTTCCAATTCACTTCATTTAATTTGGATTTAAATAATTGGGTGTTTTTATTATTATATAATCTTTTTTTGACTAACCAGTTAACCTGTTTAGTTTGTTTAGTCTGTTGAGGCAGAGCCATGTGTAAGATAGTTCCGCTATGATCTGAGAAACCTAGCTCTTCTACTGTTGTATGGAAATTATTATAGAAATTTGTAAAAATTAAGTCCAGGCATGTTGATGATGTTTGTGTTATTCGTGTTGGTGATTTTATTTGTTGGTCGAACCTATATTCAAGCATTAGATCCAAAAATTGATTTGTTTTCAAATTGTTTTCTAAAATATTTATATTGAAGTCTCCTCCTATAATTATACTAAGTAAGTCTAAAATATTTTTTATTTATATATGTTAGAATCTGCTTTAATTGTTTATAAAATACATCTTCCTCTCTTCTATTCCAATAAATACTTATCAATAATAGTTTTTCTGTTACAAATTCTGTTGCACAAATTTCTATAACGTGTTCAATTGAAAATTCAGTGATATCACTTCTTTCTACATAGTCTATGTGTTCTTCCAGAAGGATGCAAACTCCGCCACCTGTTCGGGTTTTCCGGCAGTAAGAGGACGCAAATTTGTAGCCGTTAAATTGTATTGTATCCATTTTTTCTTGTGACAACCATGATTCAGACAAACAAATAGCTTTGTACTTAGGTGTTTGTTCCATGAAGGCTTCTAGTATATGTTGCTTGTTATAGAGACTTTGGATATTTTGAAATAGTATTTTAAATTGTTTGTCCTTGTTATCGAAATGAATTGATGGTGTGTTCTGTATTATTGAGGCTTTGAAAGTAGGTTAAGTCTTGGGAATTTACTTGGTCTACCCTGTCCCTGTTTTTGTTATATGGGTTTCGTGGTGTCTCGTCTTCTTTTATTATGAGTTTTCCTTCTATGCACAATTGGTTGTTACGAATTGTTGCATGTAACCCTTTAATTCTTGCTTTCAGCATATCTTCGCGCATGAATTTCCTTTCCCTTCGCTTATTCTCATCCAGAAATTCGGATAAAAATAATCCGGTGCCCTGGAAGACATGACATCCTATAAGGGTACCGTTTTTTTTTCGGAACCCTAAAAATATATACATAAATACATACATATTTAATATACAAGCAAAAGGATATACTAATAATTAGAACATCATAGTGACAAGTAGTGATCTTTAACTAGTCTTTTAAAAACAGGCAGTGATTGCGCGCGCTTTATTGACACAGGCAACGCATTCCATGACAACCAATCCTACCAACGGTTATCGTGCTCCCCAGTAACTGAAATGGGAATTCGAACCAGGGTGGATAGTTGCGGAACCTTCATTGAAAAGGGAGGCTCGATCGACCAGACGGAGGCTGTCTGGTGGGGAAGTGCGCGATGTATGGTATGTGATCAAATCGAGCAGAGAACTTAAATATTGCGGTGTAGGATTTGTTTGACGCCATTATATTGCAACTCCTGAGAGCTAGCATCAACATTGGCGTCCACCAGAAAAACGCTGAGTCACTGAAGTTCGATGAGTGGAGAGTGAAACTGTTCCTATATTGGATCCCGCAACGAAATCAATCAGAAAATAACAGCGGAGAAGACACTAGATCGTGGAGGTTGGATAGACAGTAGCTCCATGTAAAATACTGGTATTCAGCTGCATCCGGCTACACGGTAAGCCGACCTAAACATAGTTGGGAAAAGACGATGCATTTGAATGTCTGGGTTCTTTAAACCAAGTCAAGAAAATGTAACCAAACCAAAAAATCATAATAGTTCCTCACCTATTCTCAGGGAGATTGGCCCTAGCCAGGTCCTTCTTGAGCCACTCATACTGGTTGACGATGAGCTTGAGGCCGTACTGCGTGAAATAGTAGACCTCTGTGGAGATGGACACGAAGTGCACGGGCCCGAGGTCGAAGCTGTAGAACAGGCTCGCGTCGCGGCCCGGCATCGAGAAGCGAGCCGCGTAGTTGCTGAAGTTACTGCGCAGGTGAAACGAGAATCAAACAATTGCGTAAGTAAATAAATAAAAAAAACCTCAAACGCTTAAATAACAAGGTTTATAAAAGGCAATTCATAAACTTGCCAACAAAATTACAAAAATGATTAACAATAAAACGGCCCAGTTGTCAATCTAAATATCCTCTTTCGTAAGCAGAAGCAAAAGCAGAAGCTTTACAAAATATCATCAAATATCTTTATATTTAACTCATGGAAGAACTCGCAAAATGCCGTTGCAGTTCCCTGTGATCTGCGCAAAGCCTTTGATTGCGTACACCATGACACGTTTTTGTTTAAACAACGTAATTGATTCATCTTTACATAACAGGTTCAAATGCGTAGATGACAATAGTGTGAAATCCTCTGGGCTACCAGTTCATTTACGTGTGCCTCAAGGCTCAACACTGGGTCCATTCTTATCCACTATAAAAACAGGAAACTAAAATGCAGATTTGGTGCACCCATATTTTGAAAGTTTGTAGGATTAGGGGCGCACAGGACCCGTCGATGCGGTGACGTTTGATGAAGGCCTATGTCTAGCAGTGGACTGTAATAAGGTGAAGTATATAGGAACGAATAAGAATGACTCACTAAGCCTGTTCGTGGTTCCCGGGACACGTCATGTAGGGCACGATGGCGGCTAGAGGCTGTATCTGACGCATGAACTGGTCGCCGACTAGTGCGTCGTCGGTGTCCATGTCGTAGGCGAAGTCACCCACGTGGAGAATTACGTCAAAACGGTCGCGCTGAGCTTCATCTTGTAGGTAGGAGAGAGACTGGAAAATGTCAATTAAAATGCGAAGACTAAATAGAAAGTAGAAGTTTAAATCGATTCAAATTGAATGACGTCTGTTAAGTTCGCTTAACCCTCCCCCTCGCTGTTACATGAATTTACTAATGCTATCTAAGGATTCTACCTGTACACGTTTTTTTTCAAATTACCCTCCCTCTTTGGTCCAGGGCACTGCTGCAACTGCTATTCTAATAGGTGTAATTACGTAGGAATCGAGTATATTATATGGTGCTAATTTGATAGCACTAAAAAGTCGACACGCGTAGGCTGGTCTGCGCTGGTAGCTTTGTGACTTTCTGAACGAAGCAGTCCAAAAAGTGTTGATGAACTTGTCGTATTTCGGTTTAAAGGTCGAGGGGGAGCCGTTACGCTTGTCATTAGATTAGGTAATGTAATACAACTTACGTGCGCATTCTTATTGCCCATGTCTCCGTAGATGGCGGCACGCACTGGCCAGTTCTCGCCCTCGGGCGGAGTGTGGAAGGAGAATTCCTCCGACCAGCCGAACACTGAGCCCGCGTGGTACACTGGGCATGTAACAACACAACATTTAGCATGTAATACTCAGACAGCGCACGGTCTAAACCGCTGGCTCTAAAAGCATATTTTGAAGTCGCATCGTCTTCTTCTTATCGTGTGGGCAGTAAGATCTAACGACCCCACACACCCTGGTGTCAGAGTTTCTAAACCACCTCAAGGGCCTCTGACATGGTTTATTTGACGACCGCCATTTCGCATCGTGCCGCGGGCACACTCAGTAATAATATCAAAGACTGCGCATATTCTGGCAATATTGAGGCAAAGTGGAAAGTGTGTAAATCGACTAATCATAGTGGTTGAAATGAAAACGCATGCTTAAGTAATTTTCTATTACAATCGTTAGGTACATTTTCTTTCACTTTTAATAGCGGTCGCAAAAAAAAGTACCAAATAGCGAGATGTGCTATCTAACCATCTATTACTTATTGGATAATTAATTTGGTGCCATATTTGTACGAAACTTTACAAGTTTTATCGTAATAATTAATAATAACCATTTGCTACTAACAATAATAGTAGATAAGCATGACGCCACAGCGCCGCGCGACGGATGGATAAACAGGACAATCTAATTTAATCTACAATCTGGATGATGTGCTTGTGGTCCTCTTAGTAGGTCCTAGGATCGATTCTCAGGTCAAACAGTGATAATGAGTTTTACTGGAATAAAAATCTCCCAGTTTTGTTTTTCTTTTTTTTTGTAGTGGTCAAAACGCAGGTTAACCTGTGAGGTTGTCGGGACTTGCCTGTGGCGGCCTTAATAAAAATTGAAGCCTCCAGCCAGGCCAGCTCAGAATTTTACAGCAATCAGCTATATTTTTATGCGGTCTCTTCGGGAGGCTATGGTTGAGCGCTTGAACGTGTCCCAGGCTGTCTCTGAATGGGGCGATGCCAATCTGGTCAAGTTCAATGCTGCTAAGACCCAAGCGTGTCTATTTTCCGCCAAAAGGAGCCAATTCCACCCAGCTCCATCTTTCCAAGGTGCAACCGTGCCGATAACCGACCAACTTGAGCTTCTTGGGGTTACATTAACATCTACCCTCAATTTTGGCCCTTTCATAGAGGCAAAAGCTCAAGTGGCTGCAAAGAAGTTGGGGATCCTAGCAAAGGTGAGACGGTACTTCACGCCGGAACAGCTGCTCAGACTCTATCAATTGCAAGTTCGGTCGTGTATGGAGTACTGCTCTCATCTTTGGGACGGATCTGCCAGATACCAGCTTAATGTCATTGAGTCAATTGAGAAACGAGCCAAGAGGATCATCGGCAATGATAGGCTCGTTGCGACGAAGCTCCAAAGTCTTGAGCATCGACGACGAGTCGCTAGCCTGTCGGTTTTCTACCGGTTGCATTTTGGGGAATATGCGACGGAATTGCATAATTTAATTCCGCCAAGCCCGTTCCATCATCGGACCACAAGACGAACGGCGATGCGCCACCGGTACATGGGGGACATCCCACCCACACGCACTAAACGTTTTGGGAACACATTCATAGTGCGTACAGCTAAAGAGTGGAATTCCCTGCCGGAGTCTGTGTTTCCTGATAGCTACAACCTGGGAGTCTTTAAATCAAGAGTGAATAGGTTACTTCTAGGCAAGCGTGCTCCATCTTCGACCACATCATCGCTTACCATCAGGTGAGATAGTGGTCAAACGCGCGCCTATAAATAGTAAAAACAAAAATCTCCACAATAGTTGACTGAAAATAGTTAGATAGTTCTGTTTTATGTCACATGACGAGTTTACATGATAAAGCCGGATGAACATCCGCCAAGCATAACGAAATATAATTCCAAGCAATAACAGGATTACCTACTTACATACCTAATATGCTCGTTTCCTTTAAAAATATCTTACTGGTAATTTCCGATGGATATTGATGAGATAAGTTGAGCGTCCTTAGTCATTTTTAAACTCGAAACTCACTCGAAACAGGTAACTCTTTCTCGCTTCAACGGCTATGGATTTCTATGAAATTTGCACGCAGGCAGACCATCACCTGGGTCGGATTATACAGAGTAAGATACCTTTTACTTGGTATAGTATGTCCTCTGGCCCCCCTAGGATAGTTTCTGACTTGAGGAAGCCTCGGGAAAATCTAGTAATAATTATTTTAAGGTAAAGAACAACAGGCAGAATGGGCCCAGTGTTGTAGCACTTTCTTACCTATCTTAAAATAAAGATCCAAATAATCTTAATATTTTATTGTATGGAAGCATTTCTCTAATGAATCAAATAAAAAATAATAGGTTGCCTGGAAGAGATCGCGGAATGCGATAAGGCCGTCAATTGTATATTTTTTAGTTTAAGATTTCCTTAGTGTTGTAATTTTGGTGTACAATAAAGTATATTATATAAATAAAAAGTTACAGCGGTTCAAAAAGTCCAATAATTACAGTTACAAAACGGTTTCAGAAACGGTTTGCTATTTAACCCCAACTCACCATATCTAGTATTAAACTTGAGGTCCTTCAGCAGCACCTTATGTATGTACTGGGCGCGCTTGAGCCTCCCTCCGTCCACGAACAGCGCGCTGGAGCCCGAGGCCTCCGAGTCCATGATACCCTCGCCGTACTGCACGCGCGACTCCTCCGTGTCGTTGAACGTCGACCATGTTACCACTATGTCGTTCACTTTTTCTGGAAAATAGGTGAATTGCTGAGGTATTTAAAAACTGCGTAAGTTTCGCTTAAAGCGTCTTTTTGAGGGTTCCGTACCCCGAAAGGTAACCAACGGAACCCTATAACTAAGGCTAAGCCTCTGCTATCTGTCTTTCAGTAGGCTGTAACTCATTAACCATAATTTATTTTATTTTAATTTATTTATTCAGACTAAAAATGCGGTCTACTGTGTTGGCAACAAAATTACTTAGCCTGTGTTAGTACTTAATAACTAAAACAGACCTCATTCGATCGCTAATGCCCACACAAGCGGGCTATCTGCCCGGGCAGCTATTGAGTGCAGAATAATATTAGGACTGTCACGCAGAAGCGAAGTAACGAGACAGATTTCTTGCGCCATACTGCATCAAAGCTGTCAGTGCGCGCATTGGCAAACATCACCGACGCACTGCAGAAGCGTGGCAGTCCCAACAGCACCCTGAACGCATTGTTGTATAGGATACGAAGAGCATTGTAAGCCCTTTGGATATATCTAACCACAGGGGGCCAGTACAGTCCAGTGCAATATGCCTTAAAAAGGGCTGTTTTAACAGCGTCTGCACATCGAGAGAACCTGAAGTCCAGCATGTACGTCCGGACTGACAACGCTCTGCGCTCCCTCTCCAAATCTAAATCATCTTTCAAGGTACCTGTTGTAATAGGTAGCAGTTTAAATAATCAGTGAGATGTGAGATAGTTGTATGTCAAAGTTTAAAACCACCTATTGTTTGATGGAACATTGTGTATTATCTCACAAGATCATTCTGTTCTGTTGTTTACAAATACAATTACATTGCATGAGTTGTAATATGCAATTTTTCCTTAACTAAATGTTGGATATAGGCATGTAACACATTAATGTTTTGCTTAAAGCGGTTTACCTTCCTCTATACCTTGGTTGCATGAAATTCTTTGTGCTTGTTCTATAGGTATTTCATATCATTTTATACTTTCAAGGTTTAGGTAAGATGCACCATGCCCTGGTACGAGGGTACGAGACACACAGGACTGGTTGTTGGTGCACATGGAGGGAGGCCTATGATCCAGCAGTGGACGTCTTTCAGCTGATATGATATGATGATGATGATAAAGTTTACTGAACATTTGATTAAATAATTGCTTATTCAGATTATTATTTAAACAAGAAGTTATTAAACAAAATGTTACGAGCATAACAACTTTATCAGCAGTTGTTATCAATTGTTAATTTAATAATATTATTTAGTTCAGTTAGAACTGTTATTTACCGAAACGTTAGGAATCACTTTATCATGCAATATGGAAATAGGACATGCGTAATTGTTTACTGTTAGGAAGTTAAAAGAAAAGAAAAAAGAAAGAAAGAAAAAGCGTTTATTTGCGCCAAGCATGACGCATACCAAAAAAAATAAATTTAAATAAAACAAAATTACAATTTCATAACAGTTGGGAAGATATGCGTCACATTCGCGCAAAACGGCCATCGCTCAGCATGATGCTAGGACCCGTGTGCGAGACAGAGCCACAGCGCTGGTTTTCAGCGACAGCCGGCGTTGAGTATGACGTCGATCGGAGCAGCATAAACAGTAATTAAACGGGACAAATAAACAGAAAAATAAAGTCATAAGGGTAAAATATAATAAATAAGACGGTAAAGAGATGGCAAGTCTATTGTGCAGACGGTGGAATGAGGCCGACTAACAGTGGCGCGCACAACTCTAAAAAAAAATAGCTATGTTATCTGTGCGCACCAAAGACAACAAAAACTAAAAACCAATAATCTATGCAATGCGCACGCCCACAATATGGCTGCCAAACGAAGGAATGCGTAATTAACATTATTATGCAATAATGTTCTTGACTTGCGCAATACACGTAATATTGTTTCCGCTATCACAGAGTAAGAGTATATTGTATTTAAAGTGAGTTTTGTTATGTGTTCAGTGTTGTTAGATTGTGTGTTGGATAGTGTTATTTGTGAGTCATTTTGGTGTGTATTATGTGATAGGGGCGTAAATAACTATGTTCATAGATGACAAACACGCTCAGAAGAGAACCCAAACCGAGCAAAAGTTAATTATAATAGTTCTTATATCATTGACATAAAGTTCAAAATTAGATAAACAAATTGATAGGGTTGTAGTAATAATAGTTGACATTCTTCTAACACTAGAAGCAGCAAGTTTAGAATATTAGCAATTGTAAATTAATAACATGAGCCAAATGTTAAAAGTCAAAGTCATAAGCTAGACATAGACAATACTGACTTTGGAAGAAGGCTTTGTGTGTATTGCACATCAGACAGTAAATGAAACAATCTCATACTATGTAGACTTGAGGCTTAGGAGTATTACTTAAACCTATCATCATCTTTCTCTGGCCATTATACCAATTTCTCCTTCATGATTATGCAAACCGTCATCTCTGACCTAGACTAGAGTCAAGAGCAAACCCATCACAAATAAAATAAAATAAAAATACCATGTTGGCATAAAAAGGCAAATATCATGTTGTCCCAGGTCCATAATGTTAACTGTAATTACATACATAATTAACTCTTTATGATGGATAGGTTTTGTTTCTAGTGTTGATGCACGCGCATAGTGTTAAAGGAAATAAGTATGTAACAGTTCCTGTTTGTTTAAGGAAATAGTCACCGTATTCATCGTAAACAAGTAGGAAAAATATATTATAAAAAATACTATTGATCAAAGGACTTACCTCCAAAGGCAATGTGCATTTGTTCCGGTTGGCAATGAGTACATTCATATTTTGGTCCTGGGTTCCCTCGAAGACCCCCAAAATAGCCCCCAAATAGCCGGCCTGAACATATCCCTATCAGTAGCGAAAATATTAGTAATTTCATTTTCGTGAGTTTACGAATAGGAAAAACTCAATGTTTCACCAGATGTCTGAAAAGAAAACGTATCTAAAAATTACACCAGTCAATGAGTCGTTCTTGGTCACTGAACGACCGAACAGCCAATTAATTACTAATTGGCTTTTGTTTGTGTTTTTTCAATTTTAAAAACATCGCCTCACTCGGAAATGTCATACGTCACTGACATTCTGAAACTTGAACAAAACATAAAGAAACAGTATTTCTTGTTCGCGTCTCAAAAACTAAACTAACCAATTTTTGTCCCTCAAAAATAATAATGAAACAGATTTTTTGTAAATATTATTTGTTTAGAAGATCAAGTCTTCTTCGTGTGGGCGGCAGTAAGGTCTAACGACTCCACACACCCTAATGTCAGAGGCCCTTGAGGCGGTGTAGTAGATCAAGTGAGAAGATTATATTCGAAACGTATGTTACATTAACCTAAACATTCCTATACGAAGATTTCGAACGCACTACGTCACACGTTCCGTTTCACTTAGATATTTGAAAGCGAAAAGTATAATAAATAAGTAATATAATGAGAATAAATGATTTACAGAAAATCTAAATCACTTCTATAGTGAGTCGCCAAATGCCACTATTATGGCTACTAAATGATTAGGTATTAAATACAGCGCCGTCATTGGACGTGACACATAAAAACTGCACGTAGGCTCCTTTATGTTCTGAGGTTATGCTGCGGTTGCGTTGCGCAAGTCATCTAATCTAACTAATATTAAAAATATGCCAAAGTTTGGATGGATGTTTGTTACTCAATCACGCCAGAATGGATGAACGAATCTGGATCTTTGTAACAGAGATAGATTATAGTCTGCAATAGCACATAGGCTACTTTTTATCCCGGGTGTATGTTCCCTAGGAATCACGCGGGCGAAGCCGCTGACGGAAGCTAGTTCTTGTAATACTTATGCAGCAAAAACAAAGTTGCCTAGAGCATCGACCCCTGAGGAACTCCGGCATTAACATCCAGCAGTCCGGACGAGCAGCCATCTATGACCACTCGATAGACTGATGCCTCAGGAAAGAAGCGTAGCTAAGGTAATGAATGGGTGATTGTGGTCAAGTTAATTAGATGATAATAAAAATCCCAAAACCTTTGCTTTAAACCATTTATTTATATTATAAAATTCATCTTACCAGGTAAGCAATGTTAGTGGACTTTAGTTCAATTTATATTAATAAGTAAGAACCTACAGTAAGGATTGGGCTGGTGGGGCTACCGTAGAAACACAAGAACTAATATTGACAACACTACCTAGGTCGTGCTTCTTCAAATAAGGGTTAGGTACATTTTTTTCATACGGAAGTTCGGAACCCTAAAACCATCTCAGACATCTTGCCCATGGCATGGTCCTCACATGACCTGACCAAATAATATTTGGAAAAGGATTGGAAACACCGAAAACCGACCTTGTCTAGCTTTAAAATATTTTTTAACTTGTTTGGGTGTTAGTTCAAACCAATTTACGGAAGAAAAACAATTTATCATTTTAACACAGTGAGTTGCATGCTTCCAAACTTACCAAGGGTAAACGTAAGGATGTTCGGTAGACCCGTTGTACACCTTATTGCCACACAGAGAGAATGTTCTCTCGTACAGGGTAATGTGCTCAGATCACCAGGTCGACGCCGTACTCTTCCAGTAAAGGCTCGATAGCCATAAACAAATGAGTTTCAACTTGGATGCCCGTGTTCAAATTGGTACTATATGTACTGATTTCAAGAAAGCCTTTGACAAGGTTGACCATGAATAAAATTGCTTTTGCAGAAAAATGCGTTTCATGGGATACCTTTTAAGATAGTTCTATTCATATGTTTGCAATAGAACATACAGAGTATAAATAGTTTTTGTTCTGTCACTGTAGATGTTACTGCCGGAGTACCCATTTTGGGACCTCTCCCATTAATTTTACTCATCAAACACGTCGACATATGTTTTAAAAATTACTGCTGTACGTTGACGACATTAATATGTTTAGATCTATTAAAAGTCGACGTGATTGATCTCTCTTACAGGAAGACTAAGATGCGTTCTTGGCACTGTACACGCAATAAACTTCAACTTAGTGTATCCGTGTGTTATGTCATTACTTCATTAGTTTTACCAAAAATAAACACATTATGCTACACCCTACACCTTAAAAAACGAAAATCTGAAAAGAGAAAACCTGATCCGTGATTTTGGAAATCTGTTTAGATTTCCATAATAACAAAATTGTTAGTAATGCCTTTCGTGTTTCGGTTTTATAATGAGAACAGCTACAGTATTTACCCGATCTTTGTATCTATGTAAAACGTTGGTTTGCGCGTTGATTTCGTCTAATAATATATATATTTAATGTAGAGAATAGTAGAAAAGTTGTATAATTTGTATCGATTAATGTTTAATCGTGAAAGGTTTGTGGCGATCGTTGATCAGCCAGAACGAGTCGATCACTTTGCCGAGCAAGTCCACGTCCACCTGGAAACAGAGAGAAGAAAAATTAAACGTTAGCTGTCTGGTATTCAATATCGATTGATACATTGATATATTGTGTAATGAACCCTTTAATTCGATGGCAAAAAGAAAATAATCATATTACTTCGTATAGAAGGAAGAGTCACTATCGCTCTGAACGAGTTCAAAATGTTGGTCATCACATCATAGATTACGAGAGTTAGAAACGTTTAGTTTCTCTTCTACCTTTATAAGGTAATACTCGAATCCGTATAGAAAAACGGAACCCTTGTAATCACTCTCGTTTGTCTGTCAGACCGAGTCAGTTGAAATTTGATATAAGCATGAACTTCTTACAGAAACATATAAATTTTGAGCATGTGGTCACTTTGCTTTAGTTGGTGGTGTCAATAATATTTCAAAGATATCTACCTGCTCCATATAGAGATGTGTCTTGTTGTGCGCCACGAACCTCGTGTAGCCGTAGTCACTGCTCCTGAACGCTGACCACGCCTCGGGGTTATCTGAACGACACGATCGTTGGACAGAGAGGTAGAATATACTTTGTTGTACGTTACACAAACTAAATGCAATGGGTACAGTGGTAGTCTGAAAGCGATATCTTACACCTACCAGGGTTGCGGAATTTGTTCTAAAGAGTCACCGCGGCCCTGGAACGCGGCGGGCATTAGGGAGGAACATGGGTGGGTTTTAGTCAGTAAAAGTCTGACATTTCCTTCTGCTCCGTTCAAAGCGGAAGAAGTCATTTGATGATTTCCCATCCAAAAAAAAGGCGATATCTACCAGAAAATCTTTGGATGGAATGAAAGAACTCCTGAAAACCAGAATCATAAAGAGTGTCACTCAAAAAACACCGAAACAATGAAGTTATGTAGACGAGACCCGGAGTAAAGGTTCAACTATCTTGGGACATAGCTCACAGAATAAGCAAGCTGAAGTCGCAATGGGCTGGCCATATTAGCTGTATTAATTCAGCAGTACTCTTTGAAACTAATGAAAATGAAGTTAGGAACATGATTGCTGCACTTAAGAGTGAATGCTCTGTGGGATGGGATAATTTGCCAAATCAGCTCCTGAAAGACTATACTGATATTCTTGTGCCACACCTAACCTACATTTTTAATATGTGTCTTGAAAAGGGTTGCTTTCCCAAAGACCTCAAAAAGTCTCAAATCCGACCAATTCACAAGGGTGGGGCCACAGATCGTGTCGAGTACTTCAGGCTTATTTCAATCCTACCCTCGCTTTCGAAAATCCTGGAAAAGATTATCAACAGTCGCTTAGTAAATTATCTTGAAAGCAAGCACATTTTATCGGATCATCAGCTCGGTTTTCGCCGTGGTAAATCCGCCGATGACGCAGTTAGCATTTAAACTATTTTATTTATTATATAACATCAATCTAGACAAAGGTAACAAATGCATTTAAATATTCTTAGACTTAGCTAAGGCGTTTGACACGGTCTCTTTTCCAATCCTTTTACAAAAATTGGAAAGGATTGGCATAAGGGGGAAACAGGTTAGTTTACTGACCGATTACCTCACTAACAGGACTCAATGTGTAAAAGTGGGTCTCTACATAAGTACTGATCTCCCAGTGACTTACGGTGTGCCCCAAGGTAGCATCATGGGCCGACTCTTTTTCTCGTGTAGGTATATAAGCGATCACTTTTGTCTAAACGTGTTTATTTATTTAAAATAATAACCTATTAACTATATACACTTATTAACACGAAATTATGTACAAACGCGTATAAAAACAAAATAAATCATTGTCTAAACTCGTTTCATGGTAAAATAATCTCATACGCAGATGATACTGCCCTCATTTTCGTTGCTAAAACATGGAATGAAACCTACCAACTAGCGCAAAAGGGTTTTGATTGTGCTTACCTTAAATATTGAAAAACAAAATATCTTGCCTTTTCGATCTGTGCATCTCCAGATGAGGATCTAAATCTAATCGCACATTATTGCCCCCCTGACGCTTCTTATGATTTGAAATGCTCATGTAATTCGTTGGAGCGTACCAAAACCATTAAATATCCGGGCGTAATATTAGATGAAAATTTAAGCTTTAAAGACCAAGTATACAAGTGCTCAGTAAGAGGATTCGCATGCTTCCCTATATTTTCAAAACTCTGAGGCATGTAGTCGCCCCAATAGTATTAAAACAAATTTATTATGTCCTGTGTCAGTCATTGATTACATACTGCATTTCGTCCTGGGGTGGTGCACCGAAGACTACCATGAAGCAACTTGAGGTATCACAAAGAACCATTTTGAAACTCGGTACTTTTAAACCCTTTCGTTATAGTACCACACTCCTTTATGAATACTGCGAGGTCCTGACAGCTCGCCAACTATTTGTCCTAAGCATAATTCTAAAACAGCATGCGACCTTGGGGTACAGTCCGTGTTTGCTGACAAGGCGAAGAGGTTTACCTGTTTTCAAGAGGATGTTGCACACAAGAACGGCTTTTATACGTAGATTCTTCCACTTTTTAGGCCCTTTTTTATGTGACAAAATTAATAAAACTCTCCAAATCTAGTCTATGAATAAAATGACGCTTAAAAAATCAGTATCTCAATCTCAATGGCTTTGGAAGTTAACGTACGATCAGACTGAAGATTTGTTGACTATCTTAAAATAGTGAAATGGATGCTAAGTATCTGTGTACAAGAATTTTAATACTTTAATTTTCTGATTTTAATCTTACACACCCTCTCACACACACCCTCATTACTTTCACCTTACACATCCAGAGGACACTTAACACTTCAGTTTGCTTTCCATACACGTTGTTTAAAATCCTTGACCAAAGCCAAGATAAACATTGTTTCCATTTGTTCGTGAGCTCCTACTCGCAGACTCAGCTCCAGGGCTTGAGGCGCTGCATGCTGAAACATAGGCCCCAAACCTAGTTCAGCAGCAGATGCTTATATAACACACAATTGAAACTGTTTTATTTATTAAGAGTTATTATAAGTAGCTTGGCAAATTGTGTAAACATTCCATCGCAAGTCGCAACGCAGTGCGGTCGTGTACAGTGACTGTGTTCCCCACTAACTTATTGACTTTGTGTGTCCTCATCTTATTGGGTGTTGTTTAAAATTTTGAATTCCCTTTTACTCCTTAAGTGTTCTTATGGACTGACTCCACCTAATGGGCGGTCATAGAGTGAAACAAATAGATTGATGTCATATCGTCTAAAATTGTGACGCTCTGATTTGCTCCCGGTCGCGGAGGATTCGAACCGGCGTCTGCGGCATTGGCAGTCGGGCGTTCTCGTCCCGGACCAACCGAACTAGTCATCGAGCGGCGAAATTGCGGTCCTGGTGTGTAGCAGTGCTACGCGCTGACGTCATCGTGAGTGCTACAACGTGTCGCGTGACTGCTACGCGCCTACGAGCCTGCGCATCGGCTACGGGCTGCGCCGCTACGAGAGTCTCAGAAATTGCCGCTTGCTACTTATTTCCTCTACGCTAAGGTTGGATTTCGATTGGCACGTCGTAATGCCTCGCATAAAGCGGACTCCTCCAGCTACTCCTGCGTCTAGCAGCAGTATGGCTCAGTCAGTGTCTGATTCCGACATTCCCCAAGCAACTACAAACAGTCCTTATGAAACTGTCAACATCACCTCGCGTTATAAACGTCCACGACAAGCTTTTTCGCCTGGTAGTGAACTGCAGGACTTCAAGCAGGAAATTTTGGATATGCTCAATACATGGAAGGCGGAAGAACAAGCCAACTTTCTTAAGTTTTCACAAGAACAAAGCTCATCCCTTGCTAAGTTAGTCTCGGAGGTAGCCGAGCTTAAATCGCAAAACTTAGCCATTCAAAAGACTAACATTGAAATGGAGAAGACGGTAATTTTCATCAATAAACAATATGACGACTTGATGAAACAACTAGATTTACTACAAAAAGATAAACAGATTTATAGGGATTGTATACAAAATTTAGAGATGAAAATTGAAGACTTGCAACAATTATCACGTTCTTCCTGCGTTGAAATTCGCAATGTGCCACTCAAAGACAATGAGTCTGCTAAGGATTTATCTGCGGTTGTTGCCCAGGTGAGTGCTGCCGTCAACTTGCCTCTAACAAACAGTGAGATCCGCGACGTTTACCGACTACCTGGCAAACCAGGTACCGCCCGGCCGGTTGTTGCTGAATTTACCAGGGTGGAGACGAAGAACATGTTGCTAAGCTCTGTGCGCAGTTTCAACAATAAGCAACTGAAAGAGTCTCGACTCAGTACTGCAAACATAGGTATTCTCGGCGACCGCCGACCGATATATGTCAGTGAGTACCTCCCAGCTAGCTCTAGGAAACTATTTTTTGCTGCACGAGAATTTGCAAAGCTTAAGGAATACAAATTTTGTTGGACGGCAAATGGTAACATACTGTTGCGGAAAGAAGAGGGAGCCAAACCAATACTGGTCAAATCCGAGCAGACGCTTCGCGTTCTAGGTCAAACTAACCAATGACTACTAAAATTTCATTTATTATTGTTATTTTATATCATATTAACCTATTCCTACTTTATTTTAAGTTATATTCACTGCATGTCTAAGATAATTAACATCATTTGTTTTGCTCATGTATTTAGAACTATCCACCACTACAATCATTCACATATACATAACCCTCACTACACGCACGCTCCAAACCACTGTACACTCACTCACTCATCTCTCACACACATATCCTCGCCGATAACGCCATACTTAACATTCTACATCCACTCCTACCTCATGATTTGCATAACGGTAATTTCTACTTTCATAATGTTTGTCGACACTAAACGCCACTACACAGATACAGATACAGTTGCCTCATTTTCCCAAATATGGTTAAATATTTGCACCCCTTTATTTTGGAAGTTATTATTTACTTTCAATGGCTAACCACATAAATACTCTGGAAATTGAACTGGATGCCTACCAAGTTTCAAAATCTTATAAATTACCGTTAGGTGAATGTATAACTAAAATACCGAAGTCACGAAGGCACTTATCCGTATTACAACTCAACATTCGCAGTTTAAACAAAAATTTTGACAATTTTATAGCATTCTTACATCTCCTTAAAACCGATTGTGATATCATCATTTTGACAGAGTGCTGGCTTAGATCTGCAGTAATTCCCAATATGAATGGTTATAATGTCCATTTTACTAAAAATACAAAAAATCAGAATGATGGGGTGGTTATGTATACTAAGTCTTCATTGCGCTGCACTGTTTCCGAACCTGACATAATTGACGCAAACTGTCTTCTTTGCAAAGTTAACAATAACATTGGAATCTTAGCCCTATATAGATCACCTTCGTACATCCACATAGATAACTTTTTAAACAGTCTGGACTCCATTTTAAAACCCCTAACAAAATTTCAACATGTTGCCTTAGTCGGAGATATCAACATTGATATCAAACCAAACAACAATGACAGACATTCGTACGAATACCTCACCTTAACTGCCTCCCATGGTTTATTACCGGCGCACTTATACCCTACAAGAGTAAATAACTGCTTAGATCACATTCTCCTAAAAACCAAACAAGCAGGTACGTCCATTGTGATAGACTCACCTATTACCGACCATCTCCCTGTATTTCTGAGTATCAATCTTGAGGCTCCAAAGCTCAAACTCACCTGCACTACTAAAGTTGTTGACATTTCAAACATCCAAAAGGATATTGAGAGTGCCGACTTCTCCTCAGTCCTTTTTTCTAGAGACGCTAATGAAGCTGCGAACATCTTAACAACTTTATTGACTCTAATTATTGACAAACACACTCGTTTCTTCAAAGTCTCACGAAAGAACCGTAACATCAAGCCCTGGATCACTCCTGGCTTACTTCGCTGTATTAGAAATAGGGATAAAATGCATCTATCTTTAAAAGCACAAGCAGACAACGCTATCCTCAAGGTAACGTATTCTCGCTATCGCAACTTTTGCAATTCTTTACTACGGAAGTTGAAAATAAATTACGAAAAGGCTGAATTTATAAAAAGGAAAAACAATTCCAAAGCAACATGGGATCTCATTAAATCCATAACACATACAAAATCAACACCCTCACCTCTGACAGAGCTGCTACACCTCGAACCGGACGCACTTTCATCAGCAAACAGAGTCAATAATCACTTTGTCAATTTAGGCAAAGACCTAGCTACAAATATGCGTCAGAGTCAGACTGTTCAAACCTCAATTTTAGAATCAACTTGTAACTCAATGGGTGTCCTAGAAACCGAAAATTCGGAAGTAGAGCGAATTATACTTAACTTAAAATCAAGTTCTGTGGCTGGAATTGATGGTATTTCTGGTCATATATTGAAGGTAACGCGCAAAGCTTTAATCCCCTTTATCACCCACATCTGCAATCTTGCAATTTCCACCGGTGTTTTCCCTGACATTTTCAAAACAGCTCTTGTTCACCCTATACATAAGGGAGGGGACAGAGCCAGTGTCAAGAATTATAGACCCATATCTATTCTACCAACTATCTCAAAGATTCTGGAGAAGATACTGAACAACCGTTTGCTTAAATACCTTAATACCTACAAACTTCTCTCCGATAACCAATATGGTTTCAGAGCCGGAATTGCAACAGAGGATGCGGTTATGGCATTCTCTGAAAAAGTTACTCAGCTCATGGATACAAAGCAACGGTGTCTTGGTGTATTTCTAGATATTTCGAAAGCTTTTGACACTGTCTCTGCGCCCATCCTTCTGTCAAAACTGGAACGCATGGGAATTCGTGGTCCTGCACTTGATATTTTTTCCAGCTATCTGAAGAATCGTTTCCAACATGTTCAATTGGATGAGGTAATAAGCGATAAAGCTAGAATAGAATACGGCGTCCCACAAGGAAGTATTCTAGGCCCAACCTTGTTCCTCATCTTCATTAACGATCTGTGTTCACTTCCTTTAACAAACTGCTCTATATTTACCTACGCAGATGATACAGCTCTTCTTGTCCACGGCAATGATTGGAGAGAAACAGAAAAATATGCTCAGATGGCGCTAGACATTGTCATGAATTGGTTTAACAACAATTTGCTAACCTTGAATGCGGAAAAAACAAAGCTTGTTTCTTTTTCTTTAACTAATAAGACTCAGCCAACTGTAACGCCCACTATTAAAGCTCATACCTGTTCTAGAAACTCCTACTGTACCTGTCCCCCTCTTATACCCACATCTAGTATAAAATACCTGGGCGTGCAAATTGACAAGCATCTAAACTGGTATAGTCATCTAGATAATTTAGTCACTCGTACGCGTAAACTCATTTCCATCTTTAAGAAACTCCGTAGTTCGGCTGACTCGGAAACACTTATGACGGTCTATTTTTCACTATGTCAGTCTCTTCTTTTGTATTGTTTGCCAGCTTGGGGTGGGGCTTGCAAAACATACTTTCTGAAATTAGAGAGAGCTCAGAGAGCTGTTCTCAAAGTTATGTTCTTCAAGCCCTATAGATACTCTACATTAGAACTTTTTAGGGAATGCAAAGTTCTGTCGGTGAGAGGGTTGTATGTGTTACAATGTGTATTGAGGAAACATCGGCTTCCTCTCATATTAAGTACTAAACGTCGTGCTGATATTGTCCTTCCACCAGTTCGACACAAAACCACCTTCGCACAACACCAATTCCCCTACCTCAGCTATATTTTATATAATAAAATCAATAAGTTTCTCCATATCCATAGGTTAAATTATCACCAATGCAAATTCGCAGTCAAAGAGTGGCTTATTGGGAAATCGTATGACGAAACCGAAAACCTGCTCCTCCCACATGCCTGAGACAGATCTCCCCTCACACAAGCATATCTCACACACACCACACACTACACCGACCACGACACACTCACTCAACTATTTACAATTTTTATTTTGGATAATTTTTTCTTCTTTTTATACTTAAATACTTATAAAGTCATTGTCTTGTAATGTTGGCTATGTTACTGGTGTAAACAGATTTTGTTCTTTAATGGAATCACTGGTTCCCAAGTCACAGGCTATAAACCTAGTTTGGGAGTCAGGTGATAATACTGTACGCACATTAAATTTGTATTATATAACTGTACTTGTAACCTTTGTTAACAAATTATTGGAAATAAATATATTATTATTATTTGAGGTATGTCGTGAACAATCTCGGGACCCTGAGGTCCCGGTCCTTTGGTAGGCGTATGAGGGGCCGAAGCCAACTCGCAGAGGCCCCGTTAGACATTTCTAATGGAATGGGGCACCAACCGACGATTATCCCTATATGCACTATCAAAGTATACCTAAGGACAATCCCCGGTAGGTGCAAAACTATTGCATAATATGGAAACAAAAGGTGACAGGCTATGGGTTTGGGTGGTTTAGTGGATTCATTAACGTATACTATGAAAGAACTATTGGCCCCTGCCTGACCACTGAAAATATAGACGGCTTTAAAATGGCAGGGGGTGACTTGCACACTCAATAAATGGGCCCCCGAAAACGGTCGCTAGCACATAGTGACGTAGCTCCAAGGAAGCAACATATCCTGAGGTGCTAGAGGAGTGGAGAGGTATACCACGGCTATCAGGACAATCCCGGAAGTACGGTCAAGATCCCTACCAGCATCTTACTGGATTATACATCCTTCTCCCGAGCACGTTTGCTCTTGCGAATCTCCAATCAGACCGGCCGATTAAGGCAAGAAAGAGGTGGAAGCTCTGTTCCTCGTCAGTGTTCACTCCAGCCAGCCAATAAAGGCAAGCCGGAGATGAAGAACTAGACTTCTCCCGGGAGATCAGGTCCGTGGGGTCGCTACTGCCCAACAGTTCGCCACAAAACTGCCTTGCGCATTGTATCTCTCTTTGTCTGGCCCCTCACCCTAAGTATGAGTACCTAATTATTATTATTATTATTATTTCGTTTATTTATTTTTTTACATATAAATTATATTTTTAAATATTTCAATAAAAACATTAAAAAAAAACATTTAAAAATATAAAAATAGTAGCCCACCGGTATCGGGAACAGGGTCCAAGCTACCGGCGGTCAGGGCTCCAGAGAGAGGAACCTCCTAACAATACGAGCCGTGTCCAGAAGTACCGCTTTCTGAATCAAGCCCTTGATCCAGCTGCCTAACGAGAGCCTCCTGAGGTGTTGGTCGAGGCTCGTAGCTATTAAGCCATTGGCTGATATGACTATCGGTACAATGATTGCGGAATCCACATTATTATTATTATTATTATGTATATATTTTTGGTGCTAATAAATTTATTATTATTATTCCATTTATTATTCATATACATACATAAAATTTACATTTTTAAATATTTTTATAAAAAATAAAAAAAAACATTTAAAAATATAAAAATAGTAGCCCACCGGTATCGGGAACAGAGTCTATATCGGGAAGCTACCGGTGGTCAGGGCTCCCGAGAGAGGAAGCTCGTCACTATACGCGCCGTGTCCAGGAGTACTGCTTTCTGGATCAAGCCCTTGATCCAGCTGCCCAATGAGAGCCTCGCGAGATGTTGCTCGAGGCTCTTGGCAATTATGCCATTGGCCGTCACGACTATCGGCAAAATGACTGCTGTGTTCACATCCCACATGTCGACAACCTCGCGAGCCAAGTCAAGATACTTCGTTTGTTTATCTTTCTCAGACTTCACGAGGTTCTCATCATGAGGGACTGCTATATCAACAATCATTGCGCGACGCTCTAGTCGGTCTATCACCACTATATCAGGCTTATTGGCAACAATAGTCCTGTCAGTGATGATAGACCGATCCCAATACAATGTGCAGTTGCCACTTGCCGAAGATCGAGCCAAATGACGTGCACTAGGAGAAGCCTATGTCCAGCAGTGGACTGTTATAGACTGATGATGATGATCTTGGATCCCACAACGAAATTAATAAAAAAAACCGGTCAAGAGCGAGTCGGACTCGCGCACCGAGGGTTTCGTACCATCATATAAAACGTAAAATGATTTTGAATTTTATTTGGCGAGGCCTGTATTTGTCAGAGAATTTAAACACTGCGGTGTATATTGCAGTTTTAGATCAGCGCCATTTCTTGACCGCTAGTGAAGTTAATATAATATTTGTTGATGATTTCTGAAAACGTGTGCTATTTAGAGACATCGTTTTATTTGTCAAATAGAATAATTTCAGATTTTTCTCTTTGCAAACTTCGGAGATAAGGGGGGGGGGGGGGAAATAGCGTTCTTTCATATGATACCCGCCCTAGTAGTCCCACTTCGAATTTTTAAGGACCCTTTTCAGTAACAGTTGCTAAAAAAAATTTACATTTTTATTTCTTTCTTATTTGCAAAATAGTTGAACAAACGTCATCTAAAACGATTTCAAGTTGATAGCATTAGTAGTTCTTGAGATATCCAGCTTTGATAGACGGACAAACTTAGTCACACCATAAGGGTTCCTTTTTATCATTTTGGTATGGAACCCTAAAAATATCAACGGAGGAGTAAGAAAAAGCATAATGAGTGGTGGGACTGGTTGAGGCTGTCATCTGTATTTCAAACTTTTGTAAATAAGGAGGTCAAAGAAACATACCTTTGAAGGGATCCGTAGCTGCCTGGCAACCAGCCGAGCCAGTTATGATGTGGACTGGAGCCCTGAAACATACAATGTGTGACTTAGCGGTACAATATAACGACTCAGTATATAATGTTTAGATGAGAGCGTAACAAAAACAGAGGACCAAAGAATTTGATGCTAAGTTTATTAAAAATCTAGCACATTTTAGCAATAATAATGCCGTAATGCTCTTCTGTGAGTGACTGTAACTAACAACAAGTTTGTTTGATGTTAAGCTATAAGCTGTATAGCGGATGTATTCAAACGCGAACGTCTCGCTGGTCACATGGGTCGAGGTAAAGCGCCTGAGCGATATTTCGTAGACCTTGTTGTCGTAGAGCGGCCACGTGCGCTCGTAGCTGTGCTCGTGCGCCCACACCACCACGTCCACACCGAACTGCATCAGCAGGGGCTCCAGGTCTAAGGCGAACAGTTGCTGACTCACCCCGGGTTGACGTAGGGGTTCTCTGTGGAGCCGTTGTAGACCTTGTTGTCGTAGAGCGGCCACGTGCGCTCGTAGCTGTGCTCGTGCGCCCAGATCACCAGCTCCACGCCGAATTCCATCAGCAGCGGCTCCAGACCTGAGGCGAACAGTAAGAGGTTAGCAAAGTCATAGATATATGAATGCAAACTCATACTTATTCAGCTCCATTCGCGTTTCGCTGAACGATTTTGGTCACACTTATACAGTTCTGCTTCTATCAGCCGCGTACAGCGTCGTAAGAAAGAGAAAGGCGCTGAATACGCGGCGAAGACGGTAAGATGTCCGTGACTACCGCAGGACCACCGACGCCAATCGCTTCCATATTTGGTAAATAATTAGTACTGAATTGGTACTAATTTTAAAAAAAAAATTGGAACCTTCGTAGTTTTCGAGGAAATCGACTTTGAAGGTGATCTAGCGGTAGTCACGCTCTTTACTCATGGAATAGTCCAAGAGCTAGATCGAAGAGTAATCATCTCCATACAAAATCGTTGTTTTCTATGGGTGTAAGCTGAATAGCGCTGAAAAAGTTTGAGTAGTCCTTTAACCTAAAGTAAGCCGCTGTGCCTCTCGCGGTGTGTGGGGCCAGCTGCCGACGGAAGCTTTATTATCTCGATATATATTAATAGGATGCTCCTCAGAGAAAAGGTGTTTTTGCCAAGGGCTAGCTTGTATCCCGAGTTGCATTAAGGATTCTTGTATTACCTGTCTCGCTTCGCTCGTGAATCAAACTCTGAATTAAAAATCTCTGTTTTGTCAAAAGTTGTAAACAGTTAATTTCTCTAACTCAGCATTCACTCACCATACACTCCCAGTAAGCCCACGCGCGAGTATTCGCAGCTGCAGTCGATGTCGTTAGACTCGCTGCAGTACATCGGGCGGTGTCCGAACAGCACGATCCACGGCCGCTGCTTTCTGAAACACAAGCCTATGTTTAAGACAATAAAGTTGACAATCTATAAAATCCGTTATTGTAGGATACGGAAGACAGCCTACAGTTGCTGCAGGCAGTCCAGGGAGGCTATGCCATCCCTAAACAGGAAACTGACCAGACGCCTTTTGCGACTGGATAGGGGTAGCCTGCGAATGGTGGCGGGGACTATCACCGGGCACTGCTCATTGAATAAACACTTACACACGATAGGTATTACGGACAGTCCTTTATGCAGAGCATGCATGGAGAAGGAGGAAACGGTATCGCACGTACTCCTTGAGTGCGCAGGCGTTACGGAAATACGGAGTCAAACAATAGGGACACAGAACTCGCTTACAGATGTTCTCAACACACCAGGAAAACTGATCTGTTTCTGGAGGGAGGTTGGCTGGTTGGAGTGACGGCCGCCATGGCTCACGCACAATGGTCCAACATCAGGACTAAGTGCGGAAACCAAATCTTAATAGATAGATAGATAGATAGACAGCCTACAGTTGAGTGTGTATTGTTTGAATTCAAAAACAATATCATTTCAGATACTCAGTGCTAACGACCTGACAACCAATCTTACAAAGGAATATTGTGCTACCCAGTAACTGAATTCAATCCAAAAGGATGGTTTTTGTTGTCATACCGAAGTGCTGTTCACGAAAGCACATCGGTGACACCAGCTTTCGCAAACTTTGGAAGAGAATTACGGCTGCCTGCAGACCTGATCACTGGAATGCCACCTGATGCCCCACGTAGTATAACCGATTATGCGAATGACTTGCGGAACAAAATGAATGACATTTATGAACACATCAGAGAATCGGGCCAGCAAATGTCTGAAAAAATGAAAACCCGTTATGACCGCAAAATGAACAAAAAAGGTTTCGATGAAGGTTCACTAGTGTGGTTGCACAATCCAGTTCGCAGTAAAGGGAAATCTCCTAAGCTTCAAGCTAAATGGGACGGGCCGTACCGGATTGTGACAAAAATCAATGACGTGACCTACCGTATACAAAAAGGTACAAGAAGTGCTCCTAAGATCGTCCACGTGGATCGATTGGCGCGTTATTATGGAGCCGACAATGCTCGGGACGAGCATGTCTTACGCGCCAGAGGGGGCAGTGTTACGCGCCAGAATTAATGCTGGTTACATAACGGCATATACGTGCCGCCATCTAGTATCGAATAGCAGACATTTGCGTGCTGCTGGCGCCATCTAGTATCAAGTAGCAGACATTTACGTGCTAGAACATTCTCGATGTTTCGACACCTGGTCGGTCGGGACCTGTGTGTGCCCGAATTTTCCAGAGGTTTCTATACAGGAGGGTTCTGGAAATGACTGTCGGTATATAAAGGGCAGACATCCGGCGACGGCAGTCAATATTGAATTGGCGATACAAACGATAACTAACCCTAATCTCTTCAAAGTTAGAGTGAACAGGCTCCTTCTGGGTAAGCTCGCTCCATCGTAGACTTTGTCTCTGTCATCTCTGGCCTAGACTAGAGTCAAGAGCAAACACATGACAAATAAAAAAAAAAAAACTTCGAGAGCGATCTTCAACTGCGATTTATAGTGAAGTGAAGTGTTCAGTAGTGCGATTGTGTTTTATAATTAGTGTTTTAAAGAGCTAATTAGTGTTATAAATTAAAGTGTCAGTTTTGGTTGTTTAATCGGCTGTTTTTATTGTAACGAACCCCAAGCTCGTAACAATACAAACAACAGAGTAAGATAGGGATCAGTCAGGATTCAACGAAGTACGCATTTATACAGATGGCTCAAAACGGTTCAGGGGCTGGCGTACACTTCCTAGACCTCAACATTAACTTTCACCTACCACTAGGCGAACACAGCTCGATTTTCCAATGAGCAATAAGATTCATATCTGACAGCCTTGCTGTGTTCAAAGCCCTAGAAAACAAACAAACCAACATTAAATTAATCTTTGAATGTCACCTCGCCCTGGAGAGCATATCACTGTCTAACAGAATCACCCTCCAGTGGATCAGGGGGCACAGTGGATCCTTGGGCAACGATGCCGCGGACGAACTTGCGAGGAGAGGTTCCGAGATGGCAGTGCTAGGCCCGTATCCGCTCCTCCCCCTTCTTTTTTCGCAGTTTCATTCATGGATCCGCCAGAGATCAACTGAACTTCATAATAAGAAATGGTCACGGGCTACAGACTGCAGACAGTTAAAAATGGCAGTACCAAGTCTACATCCGCGCCTAACAAAACGACTACTCAGCCTAAGTAGAAATAACCTCAGAATAATTATAGGGACAATCACGGGCCATTGCCCCCTAAATTAACATCTCTTTAACATAGGCGCCACAGACAGCCCACTCTGCAGGGGCTGCTTTGACGCCGAAGAATCGGCCGCCCACGTCATCCTAGTATGCGAGGCAGTGGCTACCCAACGTCAACAAATCCTCGGAACGGTGAGGTCGCTCCGCGAAGCCTGAGAAGCTCCCAGGAAACTTCTGCGCAACTTAGCCAGGATAACCACACACAACGGACCGAATGAGAGTCTAGGTGCGGAGAATAGAGTCCCCACTACTACTAAGTGAACACCTGTTGTTGCCTGTATGACTAAATTACTGTTCTCGAACTGTTTGTTTAAGCTGTAACTCTTCCGAAGTATTTCAATAAGTAAATAATCCCAACATGTTCTCACCTATTCTCCGGCAGATTGGCCTTAGCCAGGTCTTTCTTGAGCCACTCATACTGGTTGACAATTAACTTGAGGCCGTACTGCGTGTAGTAGTAGACTTCAGTAGAGATGGACACGAAGTGCACGGGCCCGAGATCGAAGCTGTAGAACAGGCTCGCGTCGCGGCCCGGCATCGAGAAGCGAGCCGCGTAGTTGCTGAAGTTACTGCACAGGCAGATGGAAGGAGAATCAAAATAATTACATAAGTAAATAAATAAAAAAAAAATATTTCGTATGAATACAAAAAGCCCGCTTCAAACGCTCCGAGACAAACTTTACTGCTGTATTCCATAAGTGGCAGGAGGGGCATATAAAATTCCAAAAACATTAACAAAATGGCAAGTTGGATATTATAGTCGACAGCTAAATTAGTAAGTCTAGCTGTCGACTATAATATCCAACGACTCTAATAATAACGTAGCTCAGGCATTTAATGAGTTTCTTGCCAATATGTTTTATACCTATTGTAAGTAATTGAAAGAATTGCAATTAAAAATTGTTTTAGTTGAATTAATAATTATTCTTCATTAAATGACTGAAAGCAAGTACTAGTCTCTTGAACCATTTTATACTAAATTAGTACAACTTTTGCGTAGTACCTAGCGTGCCCAAGTGCAATCAATTATTTTGGTTTGAGCATGTTATACCACGTGAAGTAGTTAACGATTTCAACAAACTAATGTCTTAAAACACGTGATTTTTGGGGTATTTCCATTAAGCTGTGAGTAGTGTAATAGATAATAACCGCCTTTTGTTGTAGTTAATTTAATAATTGCTTTGAAAAGTTCATACTCAAGCGGTTACTAAAACATTTTAATCTAAATAGCCTTCTTTCGTAATGAACAATGGCTTTACAAAGGTCCTTCAATTGCAAATGCGGGTATTGATTTCGTAATAAATTGTTTAGCGCATGGGAGACCTCGTAAAATGCAATTGGTATTGGCTGTGATCTCTCCAAAGCCTTTGATTGCGTACACAGTGATATGCTTTTGCGTAAAATAACTCATTACCTACGGTCTCCAAAGCGAAGCTTTTAACGCAAATGATTCATAGTTACATAATAAGTTCCAATATGCAGATGTTAATGGTGTGAAGTCTGGGCTACCAATTCCTTTAGGTGTGCTTCAAGGCTCAATACTTGGTCCATTCTTATTTTTAGTGTATTATATTTTTCTGTCATGTACTCTGCATACTATTGTATAAATTTAAGTTTTTAAAACGTAAAAGACAGATATGTTGGTGGGGAGTTTGGTGCGCCACTTTTTCTTCCCAGCTGAAACACTCGGAAGTGGTGACGGATTGGCATTTTGCGGGACTGTCTGTATGTAAAACTCTGACATTCAAAAGTACTGGCACTCAGCCTGATTTATTAAATATTTGTTTTTAATTAAATGAGTAGATTTTAAAGTTATTTTTCCAAATATGAATTATGATGATAAATCTAAATAAAGAGGTATACTATAATATAATAAAGCTGAAGAGTTTGTTTGTTTGTATGTTTGTTTGATTGCGTGTGGAACGACCAGTCGGACGGAAACGGATAAAAATGAGATATGCGCATACGAAGTCGTGGGCAAAAGCTAGTATGAATAATATGTTAGGGAACTAAAATGCGAACGCAGCTTCAGTGATGAGTGCATCCTGCACTTATTTGTTGAAAGTCGTGGGAGTCCGCTGGATGTCCACACTTGGGGGAGGTTTGTGTCCAGCAGTAGACTGTAATAGGGTGAACTATGACTTAACAAGTAAGAATGACTCACTAAGCCTGCTCGTGGTTCCCGGGACACGTCATGTAGGGCACGATGGCGGCTAAAGGCTGTATCTGACGCATGAACTGGTCGCCGACTAGTGCGTCGTTGGTGTGCATGTCGTACGCGAAGTCGCCCACGTGGAGGATCACGTCAAAGCGGTCGCGCTGGGCTTCGTCTTGTAGGTAGGAGAGAGACTGGAAAATTTAAATATAAAGGTTATAATCGGTCTCAGATGGTTAAACTGACACTAGTAGGTCGATATAGACTTAATGGCGTCCGTGAAGTTTGCTTTTCCAGACCAGAGAAGTGTTCTCACCCACCATTACCTTTGATTCTATTTGTACCCGCTGTAAAGATTTTCAGTCCAGAAAGCAGTTCCTTGGACCAAAAAACCGTACCACTATACTTTTTTTATAGTCTTTGACAATATCGGGACCCTTGTTGGATCCCGGACCTTGCCGGTTAGGCGTACGGGGGTCGAGGCCATCTAGCAAATGCCACATTAGGCATTTTAAATGGAACGGGGCACCGCTAGGCTTGCCATTACATAGGTAATATAATCAACTTACGTGCGCATTCTTACTGCCCATATCTCCGTAGATGGCAGCGCGCACTGGCCAGTTCTCGCCCTCAGGGGGTGTGTGAAAGAAGAACTCCTCCGACCAGCCGAACACTGAGCCCGCGTGATACACTGTGCATGGAACAAGAAGTATGTACTTTATAACAATATTTGAAAGACAACGCACGTTCTAAACCAATGAATCTGTTCGATTTGCTGATTTTCAACAATGTTGTGGTACACCTTTACAACATCTTGCGCCTTGGATATCGAGAGGTATACAGATGGCCATGCAAAGCAGGGACCGTGCGTTCCGTAAAATATAAAAGGGATCGTACTGATGAGAACTGAACGTTATTTAAGGCATCGAGGAACAGATGCAACCAGATGATACGCAATGCTAAACGCCGCCACATTCTGGATCTTCTTCCTCTTCTGCCAATATTTGGAAATTCCTTGGAACACTAGGTATCGGCAAACCGCGACATTTAGACCTCCCCAATGAGGGCTAACGTATTTGTACTCACCAGTTGGTGCCACTGTCGAGTAACGTCCTTAATCGTAGCATTAAAGTAGTTATTACGCGCATGTGAACAAAGTCAGAAGGAAAATAATTAATGATACCGTAAACGTGCATATAATAAACATAGATAGTGTCGCAGTGTTACGTGGCCTCATTATAATAGAAAAAAAGAAGGATATATTATACATGTTCCGGCAAAAAAAATTCAATGCAGTGGTCGGTAGAACCGTAACTTAATCTGCCAAAGTCAGGCTGTTTTTGTATAATATTCACAAAAATAAGAACAAATAAGTAAAAAAACTCGCATCAAAAGCCAACCAACAGTGAAATTTTGCATTTCAAAGATCTCACGCTACACTAGCGCCTTTAGCGGCGAATTCAAAGTATTCAAACACGATCGCCCTCATTGTACTGACTTAGACGATCTCAACCGTCATTTCTCCACTGTGCCTACCATGAATCATCTCACCAAACAACGAACTCTAATCTTTGGTCTAACTAGATACAGTAGTACCCAACTGATATGGCTTACCGATGTACCTGCGCAGAAGATGAATTTTCAAAGCGCGGGAAATGCTATTGACCAATCGGCACGCTCCACGCACCGCGCTTATTTTTCCTGTACTGCTATTGGTCGGCAGCTACCGCCATGTTAGCGCGCGCCGCGTGGCATGCACGTGACTTGCGAGTGAGACGGAACTGACAGCTGCAGTGTATTATGAACCTTATAGTAGTGATCTAAGGTTGATTGTAAGTTTGCTTTCTTTCATTAATCTTCGGGGCCATACTTTATTTTGTGTGCGAACGAAGATTCACGACGCGCCTTACCAGTTGGGTACCACTGTACCTCGGTATTTCGTGGCAAGACTGGGTGTCAGAATTTCTAGCTTCTGGCAATCCGTAACGACTGCCAAAGATCTACAAATGACAACCGGAACCAACGGCTTAACGTACTTTCCGAAGCGCGGAGGAATCTTGGTATGTTAAGATGGTCGCCCATCCACAGACCGACCAAGCGTTGCTTAACCTTGAAGATTGTCCCGTGATTCTTTAGCCACTAACCCCAACTCACCATATCTAGTATTAAACTTGAGGTCCTTCAGCAGCACCTTGTGTATGTACTGGGTGCGCTTGAGCCTCCCTCCGTCCACGAACAGCGCGCTGGAGCCCGAGGCCTCCGAGTCCATAATACCCTCGCCGTACTGCACGCGCGACGCCTGCGTGTCGTTAAACGTTGACCATGTTACCACTATGTCGTTCACTTTTTCTGGAAGTTTGGTAAAATATAGTTTTAGCAAAAGCTATGCTTGTTTTTAAAAGTCTGTTCTATCTGCAGAGCAAAAGCCTCTGATCCATCTTTCCATTTTTTCCGGTATGCTGCAATATCTGATCTTAAAACCCTTGGGTAGAAGTCTAACTCATAACGCCAACTCCTTCTGGGACTGGGACTATCATAGCTTAAGTGACAAAAGGGGAATTCAGGTTATGAATACATACATGTATTTTAATAAAAGTTTAAAACAACCATTGTTTTATGCCGCCATTGTGTGTGTCATCTCACATTACATAACATGAACAAGTAGCAAATAAAATAACATGACATCATGTCATATCCTGTTGTGCATGTGTTTCTTTGAAGTTAATGTTTGAAATGGGCATGTATTTTCCGTTAACAGTTTACCTTCCTTTATGCCTTGGTATTAAATGCACAAAAAAAAATACCGTCAATTCTTAGGCAGACTGGGTTTTTTTTATTTCACGGCATGAAATTCACTCGAACGAAATCTTGGCTCCTATTGGTCAGTGAGTACGTGCATAGGTACGCGCGCGCTAGTTGCCAGCCCCGCCTACCTATTTTCTTTCTGCATCCGCAAGGCATATTGCGGATGCAAATGCAGATGATCTATTAAAATTCGGATTCGAATATTCGCAACATCCCTGATAATAACATCCCTGATAGTAATGATTTGAAATTCATAAGTAAAGCCAGCGGCGGATCCAGGATTGTAGTTGGGGGGGGGGGGGGCGGGTCTTTTGGGACTTAAGTGGAATTGAAGTATAGAAATATTTTGGGGTTTAAGGTGGAATGAATGTACGGACCGTAGAGTTTTGAGAACAATGGGTTTGAGGTTTATTCCACATAAGCCTATTCACCGCAATCATAGTGAATAAGTAGGAAAAACTGGCCAAGTGCGAGTCGGACTCGTGTGGAAGGGGTTCCGAACGAATTTATTTTTTTTAACATGGTATTTTAACACTACAGACTTCTAATAGGTTTTCTTGTAATCTTTAGGTAAAGATCTATTATCTCCATTTTTTTTTTTCAAAATTTTTCAGTAGTTTCGGAGATAAAGGGGGGAAAGGTCATTTTTCCTCTAATTTCTTGAATAACGATTTATTATTAAATTAAGAAAAAAATATAATTAAAACTCTCACAGTAAGCCCTTTCATTTGATATGTCACACGATATTGTTTAAAAAACTTTTTTTTTAAATTTTCTAGCTTGACCCCCATACTAAAAATTTAATGATTTACGTAACGCGTCCGTGTTTGGGTCAAACACTATAAGTTAAAATTTGGTACACTTAGATATGTGTACCAAATTTCAACAGAATCGGTGCAGTGGATCCGGAGAAAACTGGCTGTGACAGACGGACAGACAGACAGACACCCGAGTGATCCTATAAGGGTTCCGTTATCTTTTCGGAACCCTAAAAATATTAAAAAAAATACTATTGAGTAAAGAACTTACCTCCAAAGGCAATGTGTATTTGTTCCGGTTGGCAATGAGTACAATCATATGTTGGTCCTGGGTTCCTTCGAAGACCCCCTACCATACCCCCAAATAAGCCCCCAAATAGCCTGCCTGAACATATCCCTATCAGTAGGGAACATATTAGTAATTTCATTTTCGTGAGTTTACGAGAAAAAATCAATATTTCCTCAAATAAAAGGTAAGTATCTAAAAATGACACCAGTTCCAGACAAGAGTGACAGCCGTTCTTGATCACTGAACGACTTAACAGACTGAATTAATTACTAATTGGCCTATGTTTGTGTTTTTTCAAATTTATAAACACCGCCTTACCAGGCAAATGTCACACGTCACTGACATTCTGAAACCTGAATAATTACTGTTTAGAATATTTTTTTTTTACCAGAAACATAGAAATAAAATGGATTGCTGTTCCTTGAATGTGTGCATCTTACTGCAAAGCTGCTCATAGAAGAAATTATTTCTCTTATAGATACCAAAAATCATGTAAGATTTTTTCGGATAATCATTCAGTTTTCGAATGCATCCACATAAAACGTTCCATTTCACGTAGGTTTTCAAAGTTTCAAATTACTTCTGCGATATGTCGCAAAAATGAAATTTTTATGTCTTCTAATATATCACTTATTTAAGTGGTTACTAATGAGTTCAATAATGTAATTTTTGACCAGGCCTACCTGCCTATGATCAGCAGTCATAATTTATACTTGTAGGCTGCATCGACGACCATTTACAGGCTATTTAATATTGTATGATTTCAGTCGCAATTCTTTCTATGTATTTGACCTGTTGGATGCAGAGGGCACTCAGTGTGCGTGACTTTAAGTTCTGAGTTCTGAACCTCGCAACTTAACCGCAGTTTAGGTTACGTTGCGAGTCATTCTTAATCATATTTTACACCTAAAGAACTTGATGCACCTTCTTATACTTGATTAGATTAGTTTATATTTAGTCGGTGACTAAGTCCGGCCTCTTATCCAGAATTAAATCTTATTAAAAATACCAAAACATTTGCTTTATACATTTATTTATAAAATTAGTCTTGGGTAACAGGCAAGTACAGTTAATTAACTTAAGTTTATAAAGCATTTAATTATAGGTATACAGATATCATCAAGCTGATGGTTTCAGCAAAATTAAAGCTATTTCATATTGTAAGGCTTGTGTTGATTCTTGATGAGCCACATCGAGTCGATCACTTCGCCATTTTGTTCAACGTTTACCTGAAAACATAAAAATTGCTTTATGCCCAGTAAATGATAAGAAATTAAAACTTTAAATAATACTGGACAATTATGAACGCTTTAATTTTCAGGTGTACCTATCAATTTGCTTGGGTGTAAGTTAGAACCTACAGGAGGGATTGGACTGCAAGTAGAAGATAGCCTCTCCAGTTTAATGAGCTTTCACAAGCCTCCAAGATTAGCCAGCAACCGATGAATGAAGAAACTCGCAGTTTTTTCATGTGTTATCCAAAAGGCAAATACTTACAAAAAATATCGTCTCGCAGATAAAAATAAACTAAAACAAGATAGTAGAATCCGGCTCTGTAAAGAATCATTTTGTGTGTGAAATGTAAGGCCTTGACTTCCACTAGAGACAATGGATTTTGTTTTGCTTAGAACTTAGAAAAACATAACTTTATAAGGTAGAATACCAACGAAGCCCAAATACAGATTTATGGATTTACAGAATAGAAACCATTTATCGACACAGACATACTAACAGAGAAGAAAATAGTTCACAATAATACAGTGAAGTTTCTCTGAACTGAGGTAACCTATACCGAATCTACCAGGGTTGCGGACTTTGTTCGAAAGAGTCACCGAGGCCCTGGAACGCAAAGGGCACTAGGAGGGACACGGATGGGTTTTAGTCAGTAAGAGGCTGACACTTCTTTTTGCTCTGCCCAGAGCGGGAGGAGTCATTTGATGATTTCATCCATCATCATCCATCCTTAAAATATGGTTCTGGCAAGGAAGGAGGCGACTATTGAGTTGAATACATATACAGATGTAGATATGAACAAAAGAAGAAATTATTATGCCGCGTCGATCTTAAACAAATTGTGGTATATACGAACCTGTTCCATGTAGACGTGCGTGTTGTTGTGCGCCACGAACCTCGTGTAGCCGTAGTCACTGCTCCTGAACGCTGACCATGGTTCTGGGTCCCCTGAAAACGTTCATAAGTTCGTCAGCATTTCAGTACTTATGAAAATTAGGCCAGTTTTCTTCATCAAAATCAGTGTTCCGAACTAAATCTACGAGTGGAGTTGGGTAGGCCACCTAGCTAGTTGCGGAGATGGCCGTTCCAGTAAGGTGTTGACCCAATGATGGCCTAGATAAGGCTATACAAATCAAGGGCGGTCAAAAGCGCGTTGAGTCGACAATCTCACCACAGTCGTGGGAAACACCGTGATAAGGGACGTATAGAACCGGGAAGCATGTCAGAAAGTAAAGGAGGCAGATACCCAACAGCGGGATTCCAGGCTGATACGATGATGTTTAACTCACTGCCGAACTTTTTGCATGATAATCGAAAAGTTATAAATTTAAATGACCGAGGTAATCTTCACGGGTTTTAAGTTAGTACTAAGCCCCAGCGAAAAACAATGGACACTTTCCTGAACAGGCTAAAGTCATAAACGATACTCGTACAGTAGTTACGTACTAACTACTGTCCTACGAATTACTTACGTTTAAAGTACGAGTGTCCCTCCTTGCATCCAGCCGAGCCTGTTATGATGTGCACCGGAGCCCTGGAACATCATGAACCAAAGTTACACAAATAATATTAAAACTGCAGGTAGATTTTAGGTTCACTAGTAATATGCAGACTTGGATTTCAACAAATAAAAAATGGGCTTCATCAGAAGGCTTAAAGTCACTCTAAGGGCAATGGAGAGGGCAATGCTTGGAGTTTCCTTGCGTGATCGAATCAGGAATGATGATATCCGCAAGAGAACCAAGGTTACCGACATAGCCCGAAAGATTGCCAAACTATAAAGTGGCAGTGGGCAGGGCACATTGCTCGCAGAACAGATGGTCGATGAGGCCGAAAAGTTCTGGATTGGCGACCGCGTACCGGAAGACGAAACGTTGGCGCGGCCTCACACAAGGTGGACCGTTGACCTGGTGAAGGTCGCGTGTAGCCGATGGAAGCGAGACGCGCAGGACCGGTTGTTGTGGCGAAACTTGGGGGAGGCCTATGTCCAGCAGTGGACGTCTTTCGGCTGATATGATGATGATGATGATACCCCAGAAGGCACCAGACTTACCCAGGGTTGACATAAGGATGTTCGGTAGAGCCGTTGTACACCTTATTGCCATACAGAGGGAATGTCCTCTCGTACAGATGGTCATGTGCCCAGATGACCAGGTCGACGCCGTACTCCTTCAGCAAAGGCTCGATAGCTATGAACAAACAGAAATGTATAATAGTCGCGCTTGACCAAAAGCCCAAATGTAACTTTTTTCTTTGGATGAGAAAGAGAGGCTTCTCCAGACATCTAAGTATCTCTCTCTTTTGCTATAATCAGTTAACTGTGGATGGTTACCGGTATACATTATAAGTAACTACAATAAGACAATTTAGCATATCGCTGTGACCAGCTGGACTTAACCGTTTCTAAATTGCTCCGCACCAGATATTCAGTCTGTCAATCAGTTAACCTGTAGGTGAAAGCTAAAGGACCTTAAGTCACTTTTATAAATTATTCAGTAGAGCTCATTAAAGTTGTCTATACCCGAAATTAGATATTTAAGTCGACCGTGTATAAAAAGTAAATAGTGTATCGTTGTAGAATAAAAATTATGATTATAAAGTTTTATTAAGCTATTATATTGTGATATTTTTTTGACAAATATTGTTCACTAAGGCTGTATTAACGGACTTAAGGTTCTTTAACTTTGAAGTTTTATTAAATATCTTATAGTATTACGGTAGTTAGTCCTGTATCAATAATGTATTTACTATACATTATTGATACAGGAGAGACGCTGTATCAATAATGTATAGTAAATTTAATTATTTTATAACTTAGGTATGACACAAAATCATTGAAACATACGCTTATAAGTTTTAATGACCTGAGAAAGGAAATAACTTTATACATTTTAATATCATTTATTGAATGAAACCTTTTAATTTTAACAAATCACCTAAATAAACTTTGAACTTCAAAATCTTTAATAAAAAATCAAAGAAATTATACAAAAAAAAAATTCTGTTAAGTCACATACTGTGCCGTCGTGGGCCAAGGTATTATAAAAATTATGAAAAATTAATTAATTAATCCTGAAACTTTTTAGTGCTTATAGATTCGGGGCCTAATCGAAATAGGCTGCAATATAGGTATGGCAAATAAAGTGTGAGTGATCTTCTTCTATTTCTTCTAAATTCTTGCGGCGAGACTTTGTATGTAAAAAGACATAATTCGAGGTTTGGCTCTCGACAGTTTTCTCCTCCAATATTGGACCGATATAAGAGATATTTCATAAACTGAATAAAAAAGATGTACAGATGTGATGTGTCTCTATGTTTTCCTTTTTTGATTAATAGTTGCCATATTTGTACACTAGGGCCCTGTTGACAGCGATTTATCGGTCAATTTTGAGAATTTTGTGAGAGTTCTAGTACTTATACGGTTAATAAATTATCAAAAAGGAAAACATAGGGACACAGTATATATCCTTCTTATTCAGTTTGTGAAATACTTCTTAAATCGGTCCAATATTGGAGGAGAAAACAGTCGAGAGCCAAACCTCGAATTATGACTTTTTAATTAAAGGAGGTTTTATAACTCATTATGCCATACTTTTTTTTCAAATTTCATCCATACTATTTCAGAGTAAGGCACTGACTGGCCCATTTCCCCTTTTTTTTCGGTGGATAAATGGCGCTGTTGAACCTTCTTGGATGCTCAGAATGTTTTTAAAATCTTCAGTTGCCATATCAATGACTTCAATTTGTGACTTATCGGAGGAACAGGACCGTATGAATTGCTGCCAGTCCCATGGGGTTGTTATGGAAAATTGGGGTTGTCTTGTCTTTGTTTTTTCGTTTAATAATAGAATATATACCATCTACCTCCATATGAGTATGACTTTTCATAAGGTATTTGTGGTTAATACATTGTAAGTTTGGTATTTTAGCTAATAACCACAAGTAACACATGTCGATATGTATGTTTTTATTTTGTCCTGCACAATTATCAGACCAAATAGTGATTTCTCTTGTCGGCGTGTTGGCAACGTTCTTCTCAAACCACTTGATTAAACCCGAAGATAATTCGTTTCCTCCTCGCCCTGATATGGATTCGTCCCAAACAAAAGTACATGCATTATTGCATGTAATTTTGTTTATGACATTGTCTAATATTGTATGGTTGAATGTCCACAACTTGCGTAAATAGAAACTAAGGCTGTTTGTTAGTAGAGGAGTGGGTAAACATTTCTATAAGTCGACAGTAATCATCTTACAATCAGAATTTATTCCACATTGATGTTTATCTAAAGCTTTTAAATCACATCGAGTCTTTGCTGCACGTGTTCTTCATATTTTGCCTCTAAAGTTTCCTTTTCAGTACCTTGAGAACTACGTTTTTGAACAACAAAACGATCACAATCATCACACGTGTCAGTCTCTGGTGGCTTAAACCCCAAATTAAAATGATTGTTGAAAAATTTTCTGTACGTCAAAATTTTAGCAATCAACTTATTATCTACATTATTCTATGTATAAGTTATACTTAGAAGAGTGCAGAGTGAAGAGTGCCCCTAAATACTCACGTGCCGTCTTTTCTCTGCTATAGTGGCTTTCATGTTTAGGAAATGATTCTACGTGCTTTTAATTCCGTCAATGACTTCGTTTGCCATCTTATTCGGTGGCTCTTTCTTTCCTCTTCTATCTTCTTCTACAATGCCATAGTTATTAGATTTTTTGATAGAATTTCTGACCATCGTTTCTGATGTCCCTTAAATTCCCAGGAAAAAGGATTTGTAAATAATAATTTTGTTATTATTAACAGTACAACTGTATTCTAAAGTATGATTTCTTTGTTTTGTACTTTCTTCATTACGTACTCTACGTCTTTCAATAGGTTTCTGTCGAACACATGCCAAGATGAATTGTCGTTTCATGTCCCAGGTTTTCAATTCATTCCAATAATTTTCAAATATAGCTTTTCGTTTAGTATCATCTATTTCGTCACCGCAAGTTTTCTTACATAAACATGAACTCTTCATAGTCTTAGCAGATATGAACTTTCCTTTATGTGTTACATGTTTTTTGCCACAAACTATTTACAATTACTAAACGGGAGAGTGCGTGTCCAACCGCGCCCTCCCCCTGCAGCGGGTCATCGGGGGTCGTAGGTACGATTGCACCCGCGCAAATGCAACTCGCGCGTAGTGGTAAAGAACCGTAAGTCCCACATACTGTCGTTTAACATTTTATCTAGATTTATTATTTAAAATAGTAAACAATATTAAGTGATCATACGATCGTTCACTTTTTCATGCTTAGGGACTTAATGTTATTTATAATTTTACATCCACGAAATTAGTGGCTGTAGGACTTAATGTCTTTTACCATTTGATCAATACGGGTATACTGAATTAGAATAATTGAAAAAACAAAAATGACAAAAAATGGACTTAAGGTACTTTAGCTTTCACCTACAGCTGTGGATGGTTACCGGTATACATTATAAGTAACTACAATAAGACAATTTAGCATATCGCTGTGACCAGCTGGACTTAACCGTTTCTAAATTGCTCCGCACCAGATATTCAGTCTGTCAATCAGTTAACTGTGGATGGTTACCGGTATACATTATAAGTAACTACAATAAGACAATTTAGCATATCGCTGTGACCAGCTGGACTTAACCGTTTCTAAATTGCTCCGCACCAGATATTCAGTCTGTCAATCAGTTAACTGTGGATGGTTACCGGTATACATTATAAGTAACTACAATAAGACAATTTAGCATATCGCTGTGACCAGCTGGACTTAACCGTTTCTAAATTGCTCCGCACCAGATATTCAGTCTGTCAATCAGTTAACTGTGGATGGTTACCGGTATACATTATAAGTAACTACAATAAGACAATTTAGCATATCGCTGTGACCAGCTGGACTTAACCGTTTCTAAATTGCTCCGCACCAGATATTCAGTCTGTCAATCAGTTAACTGTGGATGGTTACCGGTATACATTATAAGTAACTACAATAAGACAATTTAGCATATCGCTGTGACCAGCTGGACTTAACCGTTTCTAAATTGCTCCGCACCAGATATTCAGTCTGTCAATCAGTTAACTGTGGATGGTTACCGGTATACATTATAAGTAACTACAATAAGACAATTTAGCATATCGCTGTGACCAGCTGTACTTAACCGTTTCTAAATTGCTCCGCACCAGATATTCAGTCTGTCAAAGTCGTCGTTTTCGGATCGTTTGCTGATTCTTGGCAAAAAACCTATTCTTGCACATTTTGCTCCTACTCTCAATCTCATGTTACAACTCACCCCACATAATATAGATTGTAGATTGCAATGGGTTCCAGCACATATTGGACTAAGCGGTAACGAGGAGGCTGACCGTTTATCCAAATCAGCGGTAGTGGACGCATGTATAGTTAATTATACACCTGATTATTGAGAATATACAACTAAATTTAAATCTGCATGTTTTAATTCCAGGAAATAACATTTTTTCAACATTTCTCTGGATAAAGGCATTTGGTTCAAATGCATTCAAGGTCAGCCATCGCGTGTTCCCTGGTTCGAGAATATTAAATTTAAATTTATGTTAAATTGATATTAAGACTCCGTTCTGGGCACTATCCATCGGCAAAGTTTGCATTTCTTATGAAAAAGGCTGATACTCCTAATTGCACGGTGTGCAACCAAATCGAGGATGTGCAACATTTGCTGATGGAGTGTGCTCGAAACGGAGTAGAACGCCAGATATTCATGGAGGATTTTAAAATAAATAAATTTGATGTAGGGGGGGGGGGTCCTGCGAGTTCAATACAACAACGCCTTCAGGATGCTGTTGCGGCTGCCGTGGCGCTGTAGTGCGTCGGGCATGTTCGCTGAAGCTCGCACTGATGATTTTCATGCCATCATGCGTAAAAAAGCGGCATCCTTACTGCAGCGCTTGCGTAACACTCGGAACAGCATCCTGAAAATGATTGTTGACAGACCCGACTGCCCCATCCAAAGACACTGGGTGAAGGTAGCTATAGGGTTATGTAGCTAAATAAACTAGTTTAAGTATTACAACAACACTAATATAGCATATAAGCATAATCTGTTACTAACTCAGTACTAACAACTTATGGGCTACTATGTCTGAAAAAAAGATATTTTATTTTATTTATAATCCAATCCATCTTATCTGTACCATCTTCGGATATTATTAAAAAGTTGTGCCATTTAATTACGCTCCTCCACGAATAACTCTAATTCATTAACTTAAGTAATATTATAAACTAATACTGTTCAAGTAAGTCAATTAATGTAAAAGGGTAGGATGGGGCTGACATATCTTTGATAACCCCTAAACCCCTAAATAAAAATAGATAAAAAAAACTCACCCCACATCCCATGGAGACCGAATCGCGTGTACTCTCGTTTGCAGTCGTAATCGTTGCGATCGCTGCAGTACATGGGCCTGTGACCGAACATCACAATCCACGGTCTCTTGGACCTAAACAGAATTAAATAGACTTGTCGGCTTACTTAGCAACAACTGGTTGCACCAACAAAAATATTGAAGTTTGGAGCAGGTTTTTATATCCAGCAGTGAGTCTAATATGTCTGGTACAGTGAGTAAATACTGGTATTCAGCTGAATCCAGTTTGACTGGAAGCCGACCCCAATATAGCTGGGAAAAGGTTAGGCAGATGATGAGTGAGTCAATATGGCTGGAGATAATAATGAATGATTGTGGGGACATCCGATTTTTAACCCAGCCAATAATTAGAGGTTCCTCGATAATTAACGGCCAGTTGTATTTTCATTTTATGTGTGGCAAACCTTGTCAATAGCTCTAGCTATAGGATCGTACACCATGCATGATATAATCATGTTCTTTAAGTATTCAGATTTTAATACAAAATCTATAAAATGATGTTTCCAGTTTGGCTAGGACATTGCAAGCTTGAATCACCTGATTGTTTGATAAAAAGATGATTCCGTGCTTCGGAAGGCACGTATAAGCTGGTAGTCCCGGCTACCAAATGGCGGTCGTCAAACCATGTCAAATGTCATGTCATGTCGTCAAACATGTTAACCATGTCAGAGGTCCTTGAGGTGGCTTAGAAACTCTGACACTAGGTTGGTGTGGGGTCGTTAGACCTTACTGCCCACACGATAAGAAGAAGAAGAATACAAAATCTTTCTGTGACTAGGTAGATTCACGTTTATTACTAAATATATTTCTTTTGACCTGTTTTCCGGCTGGTTAGCTTTCTCCAAGTCCTCTTTCAGCCAGTCGAACTGGTTGCTGATCAGTTTGATACCATATTTGATGTAGTAGTAGACCTCTGTGGAGATGGACACGAAGTGCACGGGCCCGAGGTCGAAGCTGTAGAACAGGCTCGCGTCGCGGCCCGGCATCGAGAAGCGAGCTGCGTAGTTGCTGAAGTTACTGCAATTTTTGAAGATTCATTAACAAGATTTTGCATTCTATAAAATTTTGAAGACCTTCGTTCTAAAACCTTTAAAATACTTTTATCCCATGAACTTTTAATGTTATGAGGAAATGCGGGCAGCGAGACTTTGTATCTAAGAAGTCATAATTCGAGGATTGGCTCTCGCCTAATTGTTCTTCCAATAGAAAGAAAGATAATTTATTTGTCAAATATGCGTTTACATGAACTGTCGAATCAGACATGCAAGGTATTAACAGTATCTTGTCAGCGAATATTGAACCGATTAAAAGATATTTCACAAATTGAATAAGCAGAATGTATACTGTGACCTTATGTTTGCCTTTTTTAGGGTTCCGAAAAAAAAAGGGAACCCTTATAGGATCACTCGGGTGTCTGTCTGTCTGTCGTGCGACATATTAAATGAAAGAGCTTACTGCAAGGGTTTTAAATATATTTTTTCATAATTTTAAAATAAATGGTTTTGAAGTTATTTAAGAAATTAGACGAAAAATGACCATTCCCCCCCCCCCCCTTATCTCCGAAAGTACTGACCAAAATTTTGAAATAAATGGAGATATTAGATCTTAACCTATAGATTACAGGAAAACCTATAAGAAGTCTATAGTGTTAAAATAACACTTAAAAAAAATTAACTTCGTTCGGAACCCTTCGCACGCGAGTCCGACTCGCATTTGGCCAGTTTTTTCATTAATAGTTGCTTTTGTATACTAGGGTTCCGTTGACAGCGAGCGGTTTATCGGACAATTTTGAGCATTTTTGAGGGTTCTTGTGCTTGCAATATTGGAGGTGGTAACAGGCGAGAGTCAAACCTCGAATTGTGACTTTTTACATACAAAGTCTGTCCAACTACGTTTCCTCTTAAAAGTAGGATGGGATGGGATGCAAAGACAAACACATACTTCGCTGGCTCCAAGTATTCAAGTAATCACGGATGGAGTCTATGCAATATATTCTTGACTTCCATTCTCGTCTATCTGTAGCCTCGATGTTGGTTACTTTTCATTCGTCTCACACAGTTAATCCATAATTTTACGGCCTCTTTCTCCTCACACACCTTTTATCCTTCTTAATCACAAGCAGGTGTAATGTATCTACGTACTATTTCTCCTCATGGTTCCCAGGACACGTCATGTAGGGCACGGTGGCTGCCAATGGCTCTATCTGCCGCATGAACTCGTCGCCAACCAGTGCGTTCTTGGAGTCCATGTCGTAGGCGAAGTCGCCCACATGCAGGATGACGTCGAAGTGAGCGCGCTGAGCTTCATCTTGTAAGTATGATAGCGACTGGAAGAAGCATTCAAGATTAAATATTCAAGATTAATTGTCCCTATTTACGGTCAAGTGCGAGTCGGACTCGCCCACCGAGGATTCCGTACAAAATTATAGATACATTTATAAATGTACATACAATTTTGTACGGTGTTGCGAGGCTCGAGACTCGCAGTTTTTTTCCGTGCTTTTCAGAGTTTTCCCTATACTTGTAGTATAAGACGGTATTACTTGCCTCATAGTTCTAGGTCATCGGAAAGTACGGTATACATTTTGATTCCCTTGAGAGTGTCGACATATAGGTACGCTTTTTTGCGGCATAAACGGCCGTATCTTTTTTTTACCTTAACTTAGAAATTTGATTTTTTCACAGCTTCAAGGGACTGTAGACCTGAGTTATTGGTTTAATGTCAACTAGATACCTCCACGCGTTCCCGAGATAAAGTGTCTTGACAGACAGACGGACGAACGGACAACAACATTATCCTATAAGGGTTCCGTTTTTTTCTTTTCGAGGTTCGGAACCGTAAAAATGGCCCAAAGCAGTTCACTGTGTCTGTTGCCATACGTCTCCTCAATTGCATGCCCTTTCTGCTTCCTTCATTAAGTTGCTACCAGCCAGGGTGACTGGTAGTAAGATCGTCTAAGACCATCGCTCTACCTAGCTTTAGGAAGCTCATCTTCCTATATGTATAGTTTCTACTGTTACAAGTAAGCGATTTCAGAGCATACCTAAAACTAGAGAATGCTCGTGATATTGGTTTTTTTTTCAGGATTTCCAGCCGCAATTTGTTGTCTTGAAGCAAGATAACATATTTAGGCCCAGTGGCGTTAGTCTCAAAGGAGCCCTCTGTAAATTGATCCTCTGTATCAAACATTTTTGGGGGCCAGTTTAGGGGTATTGCTTTTTTAAACAAAATATACCCTACTAGCTCAGAACTGTTTTGGCAGGCCACGAAGGAGATGGGATGCCCTTGTAGTCCAGGGGTTAGTAGGTCCACTTTTAGGGGTATCTTTGATGCGGCTGATACGACGGTATCTACGCCCCTGTTCAGACCATACAACACTTTCAATAGTTCATCATCTTCCTGCCCTCATCCCATGTTACTTAGGGTCGGCGCAACACGTTTTTTTCTTCCATTCTGTTCTATCAATCGTCACTCTATCACTAAGTCCCTGTTCTTTCATATCGCTCCTCACACAATCCATCCATCTTTTTTTTGGCCTTCCTCTCTCTCTCCATCCCTCCACATTCATGTTCATAACTCTTCTAGTTACATGCGTTTCATTCCTCCTCTTCACATGACCATACCAAGAAAAGCGATTCCCTTTTAACTTTTCCGTCACTGGCACCACTTTTAAAGTACCTCTAATGCACTCATTTCTCACTTTATCCATTTTCGTTACTCCACACATCCATCTCAACATTCTCATCTCCGCTACATGCAATCTATTTTTAATCCGTCTTTTTGGCAGCCCAACATTCTGATCCATACATTACGACAGGTCTTATCACAGACTTATAGATTTTCCCTTTCAACTTGAGGAGCATTCGACGGTCACAAGTTGTTCCAGTGACCTGCCGCCATTTCATCCATCCTGAGTTGATCCGTTGAGTTACGTCTCGGTCTATATCGCCATCTCCCTGGACAAGCGACCCGAGGTAACAACACTTTCAATAGTTAAAAATTGTAATTAGATATACGAAAGTATTGTCATTGTAACGTACTTGTGCGTTCCCGCTGCCCATGTCGCCGTAGATGGCGGCTCGCACAGGCCAAGCCTCACCTTGGGCACCGTGCGGAACCAGAACTGCTCAGACCAGCCGTACACGGAGCCCACGTGGTACACTGCCAATAGAATAGAAGTAACTTAACAATGGGCGAAATATTATAATTTTGTCATCACTGATAGTAAACACCGTACTTTGAAGTAAGTACTTTTATACGTGATTCAAGATCCATTGTCATAGATCCATTTGTCTTTTTGTCTTTAACACCAAAACAACGATCGCTCCAACACGAATGACGAGCTCGTTATTTTGTTCCCAAGTTGGATATAATAATACGTTAACTCCATCATATTTTGAATTATTGATCAAGTTAAGGCGTTAAAATAACCTTAATAAGATTCTTTTAGTATTTCAATACACTCTCATTGATAAACAGTTGTAGGTTAACTTCCAAGATACGACGGTTCACAAGATTATCTTGGATGTTCATTTATGAACTCGTATTTTTTTACAAACAGTTTATGAAACTATTGGGAGATTTTTGTGGTCTCAATATAGATCCTTAAGAACGTGCCTTTAAGCGGGAAGGGATAGATTGACGCCTTCTTGAATTGTTTTCCATTTCGTAACGAGCCAGCTAGTCTATTCTGTAAATAACTATTTCGATATCGAGCTTCACCTGAGTGACAAAACTCACAAAATGAGCTTTATTGCACACAACATAAAGGTCTTAATTTGAAACTCACCTCGGATTCCACTGTCGAGATACGAAAATGTTGTTACAGAATACCACTACTGCTCTTGACCACGACCTCGCGTAATGGAAAATTAAGGATCACGTCTACGGTGGAACTAGCAAACAAACAAAATGTCCGTTCATTCTTCTTTTGTAAGGCTGACGAGTTAAAGGAGGTAATGGTAGAATTTTGACTCCTAAAAGAAAGATAAATAGAATACTTACCATAACTAGTATTAAACTTAAGATCACTCAAAGTGACAGTATGTATGTACTGGCTTCGCTTCTTCCGCCCTCCATCTACAAAGATTTTGCTGGAGCCACTGGTCTGCTGGTCCATGACACCCTCGCCGTACTCCACGATGGACACCAGGGTGTCGTCGAACGTCGACCATGTTATCACTATGTCGTTCACTTTCTCTGCAAGTTCAGGAGGCAAGGGTTTTTGAGCGTGTTTTGTTTCTGGACATGATGTCTCAATGGATAAATTTAATAAATCACTGGCAGGCAAAATCCACTCGGTCGGTCTTCCAGAAGTTTCAATTTGCACTAGAGTTCATTTAATTAAGAACGAAGCATTATTTTTTGATGAAAGTTTGTCTGGAAATGTGTAATTGTTGCTGATAGAAAAATCTTCCAGTGGGGGCACTGGTTATAAGGGACATTTTTGTAAGGTTCCCAAAATGTTCCATGGGCGGTTCTATTGCTTACCTACTCTGTTAAATAGTAAAATCTAACAAAGGAATTTGGTACGTTACTGTAGATGATCTTGTGAGTCAGAAGCAAAATCTATAACAGCCTACAGCTGGCCGTAGGTACGTGTAATTGAAATAACACAAATAAGGGAGACGCAGTGACCCTTGTTGGTACCTTTAACAAAGGTCGCTGCTTCTCCAGATAAGGTTAAACGGAGCAACGAACACTCACCTCCAAACGCAATATGCACTTGTTGAGGTTGGCAGTCTCCACAATCGTACTGAGGACTCACTCTCGCTTTAGAAAAATCTCTAGCACTACTTAAACCTAACAAAAGTGAGATTATAAATAACTTCATATTCTATTATTTGCTGGTTACTTTAACGAGACAACCAGCCGCTGTGCCTCGTAGTCAATTACTAATTGAAGTTAATACATTATGTATATTGGATAAACACACAGTATCAGTGTCGGTCGATACTTAAAATTAGATGTTTTATAAGTGAGTACACTATTTATTGTTGTTGTTCTTTGTCCTCTATGAATCATTTTCAAGCTTCTTTCTTTGTTTATTTCTTCAAATAATGTTGATAAGTGGCTGTAGTTAAAATTTTATTGGTTATTTTTAAAGAACTGATTTAGTTTTATTTGTCTTGAATGTGAGGCACCCACGAAGTATGTACCTAAATAAAACTTTAGGCAGTCAATCCTTACTAATATTATAAATGCGAAAGTAACTCTGTCTGTCTGTCGCGCTTTCACGCCAAAACTACTGAACCGATTTAAATGAAATTTGGTACAGGGATAGTCTAGAGCCTGAGAAAGGACATAGGCTACTTTTTATCCCGGAAATATGTTCCCTAGGGAACACGCGGGCGAAGCCGCTGGCAGAAGCTAGTTACATATAAAAAACAAATGCTTGTAAAAACTAATTGTATTCAAATTACCTAGTTCAACCAAAAACATTTCCAAAGAACGAGTTGATATAATATACAAAAGGCCACAAGAGTTTGTATTGTAACCACTAAAATTGGAATATGATACACCACTAAGATTTAGAAGAAAAAGATATGATGCGCATTGCGCTAACTCAAAATTTTAAACAATTAGCAAGACTGGGCCTCTGAGCAGCGGGTCCTGTCGCCAAAATTACCAAGACCTATCTCAGCCAGCAGAAGTGAGGAATACGCTGGCAAATACTGAAAACTGGATGGAAATAGCCCTCTTCTGTCAGACCGATATAGATCAGAAGAAGGGTCTTCAAACAGGGTCAATTGAGAAGGCCGGTCTCACTCGGAGAAGAGGTGTCGTGAAGCGAACCGCCTTTAAGTCTTGTCACGCACAAACTATGCTGCTTTATTTATGACAGGCGTAACAAGGTGGATCAGATTGGAGAATGTCCACCCACCGATTGACCTCATGAAAGACGGTGGTAAAGTGACCACATACTGCCACGCACGGTGAGGCTCACAGTACAGTCTCCTCAGGGATGTGCTCTAACAAGCGTTTGACAGACGGGGTTCAGGGGTGGTCTCTTTAGTTAGAGAGATGTCAGCATAGTAGACGGGGCCCGCTAGGGCCAGTGCCTGCCAGGGTTGCGGAATTTGTTCGATAGAGTCACCGGGAACGCAAAGGGTTTTAAGAGGAACACGGATGGGTTTTAGTCAGTAAGAGTCTGACACTTCTTATAATCAATCTACTAGACAATAATCGAATGACTCCTCCCGCTCCGCCCAGGAGTCATTTGATTATTTCCCATCCTTAAAAAAAAGGTGGTCTGTGGTCTCTTTAGAACACTTTTTCCCGGAAACCCTTCTGTTTTACGAAGATTACTTTTTTACTTTTTAGTCAAGAGCAGGAATAGATATTTAAAAACCACATTTTCTAACAACTGTTTATTCAGTCATAAATTCATAATGCAAAAAATACACTTATTTCCCTAATCACAATATAACTAAATGGCGTAAAAAATATACTAAAATCCACTCGGCAAAATTAGTGGAATACTTAGAAAGTTCAGAAACAAACATTTTCAGGTTTTATAACAAGCAGCCTTATGGACTGTCAGATAAATGATCTGACGATGGAAGACAGAGATAGCCCAAACAGGGGGGCTACTCTCTAACGAAATCCGTAGTTTCGGGCTTAGTTGCGGGCGGGCGTATTCTACACCGTATACACTACTATACTAGGTACTACGTACCTACAGACTTACGATTAGTCCCGAAACCGAACTGAAAATGAATGACAACACGATTTCACAGTAACTGTCAAATCGTGTTATCATTAGTTCTCAGTGGTTAAGTGATACGGAGTAGAATATGCCCGCAACTAAGCCCGAAACTACGGATTTCGTTAGAGAGTAGCCCCCCAGGCTGTGCCATAAACAATCGATTCGTAGGTAGAATTTTGAGAAATTATAAGCCAACGAAAATAACTGGTATTATTTATATTTGATGAAGAAGAAGTGGAGTTGTCATTATTAGAGTGCGAATCTATAAACAATATAAAACAGTCGCCGTCTGTTTCACCACATACCTACTTCTTTTGACACGACGCAATGGATTTTGCTAGGGTTTAAAAATTAACTAATCCTAATCAATCAATATTCTTCCGTAACTCACTGAGTGACTGACGGACAACGCACATCTGAAACTACAGGTCGTAAAAAGCTGAAATTTGGCATGTAGGTTCCTTGGGGAGTGTAGGGAAGCACTAAGAACGAATTTCCCGAAATTCCTACGGCAACGGGAAAAAGCGGGATGTGCGCATACGAAGTCACGGGCAAAAGTTAGTAAGAATGATAAAAAGGAAGACTTTTGTTCATAATTTTCACCCGTGCGAGGCCGGAGCGGGTGTCTAGGAATATAGTAATAGCGCCATGTCTTTAATACAACGAGAAAGTTGTGGCTTTTAAACGAGGTAGAGCTTCAAAGCATAGATTTATACCGCGCAAGCAAGCTGAGCAAGCTCAAGAATACCTGATGTTTGTTCTTTACCTCCTGGAAATATTTCTTTTCCCCGTTTTTTGCGAAAAACGTTACCTTCTTTGAGTTCCGCTAATTTTGCCAGAGTGTTTACTATTTACACATACTTAAAAGTAAAATTAAAAGTATATCATGCTTAACTGATTTGTACTTCAGGTGAACAACAATTAACATTGACAATGATGAATGAACACACAGCAGTACCGTTGTTAATGAGAATCAGTACTGTAGCTATCACCTTAAGAATATCTTCACCAACCATGGTTACTATTATAATGCCCACATAACTCTTATATCGTTTTACGAACTATCACAATTTTAAACTTCTACTACTCATTTTCATTAAAATGATAATTTGGCAATAACATCGTTACTCTTTCAATAACAACAATATTACTAATAAAATCTCTGTATTTAGCAGTACTGATCCTCATCAATATTATACTTACATAAAACTCAACAGCTAAGGCACCAAAAGAATAATATAAGATCAGATTCACATAACATTAACAGTTAGTTTACAACTGACCAAAACTAGCTTCTCCTTCACTTTTATTTTGTTTTTTAGACTTCCTAACGCGACCTATACTCATTTCGCCTTCGCTCCTCAAAGGTAAGATACCTGAGGGATAATCTGACAAGGAAGACGAGGACACGGACTCAGGATCTGAAACTATTCTAGTTCTGCCTAATTTTCTTCTAAACCTCACTTCACCTAAACTACTGATCTCCGAAGAATCAGCTTCGAAGGTACTTGTACTTGTTACAGTCACATTACTTTTCTTTACATTTTGTCGTTTCGAAGATGTCTTCTTTCCAGTATGTCGTACACTATCTCCTAAATTAGATATGACTTCTCTAGAAGTTCGTGGTAAGCGTAAACTGAAGCGTGGTGATGACAGGTTTATGGAAATACCGGGATCTTCCTCGTTTTCAATTTCTACTCTAACTTCATCTTCATCTACCACGAAGATCATTGGGCTGGTGTGGTGATCGACTGTGAGCCTCGAGAGTGGTGAAGTGGTTCTTGTTTTAGTCCTTGTAGGTGAAGTCATAATATGCTTCACATGTGCTGGAGAAGTTTGCGTGTTTTTCTGTGATGCAGCCACGTTTAGCCTTATCTCAACCTCTCTTGAAGTCGACGGTTTCTCAATATTCTTTTCCAGTAGATCACCATACTCTTCAACTATAAGCTTTTTAATAAATTCCTTTTCTAAATGGAACAACTTTTCTACTTCACCTTTAGGGTCTATGGTAGGCCAAAGATCGTTGTGTATGGGTTGTATACTGTTATCAGGAACGGGCGACGTTTGTGTTTCTTTAGGAGATATTCTCTGTCCTGCATTACTTTGTGTGGCCGAATCCTGCGTGTCAACGGAGTGCACAAATTCAAATATGTCAACTTGATTTTTAAAAGATAGGTTTGAGATTTTTGTGTAAGTTAGGTTTTGAATATTTGCGTGCGATGAGCTCGGAACGGGTGCAAATTCTTTACTATGATCGTTGTTATTACTATGGTCGTTTTCTGATGCATTACTATTTTCCTCATCGCTGAAATTTTTATCATCATTGGAATGTGTACTATTTGTTTTCTGTTTACCTGATTGTTCTGAGTGTTCCGATTTGTCATCTTCAAAATCGTCAGCGTAACTATTATTTTCGTTGATTTCATCCGAGTCACTAATTTCTTTTTCTATTTTTGTCTCACTGTTGGTTTTCTTAATATTTTTCGATAACGTCTCACTTACATTTTTTTCTATTTCAATTACTTCTTGCAACAAATTTTCGTCGGATGTGGTGAGAATATTAAGCTTATCTTTTTGTTTATAGGTTTGAGAGCTATTTTTACTGAACGAATTCTCTCTACTGCTTAGTATTCTATCTAGAATAGGGCTCAGTGGTATATCTCTGTTGTTAGGAATGTCTGATATTTCTCTTTCAATGTCACTGGCTCTTACACCTCCTATAGTTAATTTGGAATAAGGTATGTACTCTCTATTATTTAAGTTACTTGGTCTTGTCGTATTATCTTGGTCGATGTTAGATTTTGTCGATTTTGTCTTAGCTTTACTTTTAGTCTGAGGAGTCTTGCCTTTCTTTGAAGTTGTTGTTCCATATACGGAATTTAATTTGATTCGCCACTGATCTAAATTTAAATGCGATCGCTTCTCGGACTCTTTCTTAAGATTGCTTTTCTTACGATCGTTACGCGCTGAAGTTTTCGGAGACAATCTAATGTTTGTTAGAATGCGTTTCTGTGTTTTTAACTTCACTTGTGTGTCAGAGCTGATATTGTTCGTCGTAGAGCCGCTACTATCGAATGTAGACATTTTTGATACTTTTCTTTTTGGTATAGATTGATTAGACTTTTGATGTTTCGTTACTTCGTGCGGTATATAAGACACTGGTTTTTCAGGTTTCTGGTTGATAGGTTTACTGGTCTCATGTTGTACTGCGATTACTGCTACATTTTTCCTCACCATTTCAGGTTTATCAGATTCCTTGACCTCAGGTATTATATCTAACTGCAAAACTTTTTGCTCTGTTAATTCGCTTCTTATATTTATACTTGGCATTTCCTGGATTTGTAATTTTTTGCTTGGCTTAAGTTTAGGTTCTACATACTTAAAAGAATATTCATTATAAGCTACTGCTGGGGCGTTAACTACTTTACCATTATTAAGCTTTTCAGTCTTTGTGCTATTTATATCACCATTTATTTGTATTACCTTAGTGCGAGTTATTTCTAAGTTTCTATTAATGTTAGATTTCTTTTTTACTGGGCGAGTATTCACCGGAACGTCAATGTTTGTATTTTTATGATTTTGCGTAAAAATAGTAGGTTTGCTATCGTCTGTTACATCATTCCTTGGCTTGTACTCAGGCACACTTGTAGGTTGTGACGATTTATCAATTATTTTGTACCCATGGAATTTGGCATTTACAATTTCCTCAATATGAACTTTTTCGTTGAATTCTTCATCTAATGGTGTGGGAGTAGTTTTGACTTGCACGCCCGGCTCACGAAATTTCGACAGTTCCCCGGAGAGTAGCTTCAGGTCATCCGCAGTCGATTGCAGCGTATCATGCAGTTTTCTCAGTACTATTTCATCTTCTGGTTTTAAAGCTGGTTCTGTGTTCCATAATTCGTCATCTATGATGTTAACCATTGCAAACTTGTTGCTGCTCTCAACCTGGAAATTCAAAATCTTGTATTAGATAGTAATTTGTAAATCGTTTTATATTATGTATTTGTATTTACTTTGCCTAAAGTTTTTAATTTTCCTTTTGACAGGATTTTTGCATAAACCTGTTGATTTTATTTATATAACCGCTTTACACGAAATAAATGTAGGTATAAAATAGAAATGTATTAAATTTTGATAGATATTTAGCTATAATTTTACTCTACTACGTTATTCAGGGCAGTGTATACACACGAGTCTTAGTTGGGTCCATTAGGAATGATTGCAAGTTAAGAGATCGACATGTCACATTATACCTTCGTGAGTGAGTATTAATCGTGGTAGTCTGATCGGTAATGTGGATACTAACCAAATATCGATCGACTGGGTATCTAGGCGCGACGCTTCTCATCTGTTGGTCAGGCAAAGGGGCTCGGACCTCTCCGACGTGCTCGCGCTCCTCTCTGTGTACAAGCAAAAAAAAACCATCTTAGATAACACCATTGTACACTTAGTTCGCAATAAACGTTTTGACTTTGATATTTTGATTTATGTCTCGTTTTTCGTAGATATATATAGGGTCATTCTTAGACAATTAGCTACGTCCCTGACGATGAAGTGACTCGGCGACTTGACAGTGACGTGACCGTTGTGCAAGTAAAAACTTCAGAACGAAAAAACTTAAAGGTTCCATTGGCTCCAAGTTCATCAAGTTTAGTTTTAGACTGGTGTGAGTCGATTCGAAATCCATTTGACGAAGTCAGGTATGTTTAACGGACTCGGTAGTGGAGCGAGATTTATTTCATATACTAGTTTTTATCGTTTCATAAGGTGCATCGACGGAACTTTTTAGTTGTGTCTCACTATTTGTATGTAGGTTATTGACAGGTATCTAATGGTAAGTTTGGACAGGATAGGTATCCAATGGTAAGATTGGACAGGGAAGGTATCCAATGGTAATATTGAGTTCAGTAAGTAATTTGGTTGTTTTCTGTTACAAAGTTATTTATACAAACAATGACAAACTTATGCCCTGCACAAACTTGTGGCTTTTTCCTTGTTGAGGAGAACCACGCCCATCAGGTTACGTTCAGCTCTAACATGGTTCGTTGTCTAGCTTTAGGGCCTTTGCACACGGCGATTTTATAACGCGCCGGCGACCCGAAGATGACGCGTGTTTAATGTGCTTTAAACGAAATTCAGACGCAGACAGTACAATAGCCTCTTCATAGATTAATAAGAAACGATAAGGTATAAATAACAGGGTAAATAAAAATACGAAAACATACAAAATCACATCAATTGTATTTCACCAACATTTACATTAACGTCTTAATCGAAGCATTTCACTTGCTGCTTACAGTAAGAAAGAGACGAGTCTCAGAATGATACATGTTTGTGTCGATCCTCTGTCGACTTCTACAAACAAGCCTATGGGTAAAGGCGGACAGAAATAGTCTGACATGTTACATGTACGTTAACCTGACACTCTGACACAAAATATTGCGCCTCGCCACAAAAGTGGACCAAAAATGAAACCCTTAACAACTCCTTTCAAAATTATGTCAAGTTTTGAGATCCTTGTTACAACATTTGGCAAAATTATAAATAAATGTCAAAGCCACATTTTTATTTAGAAGAAAAACAATACAAACGTATTATTCATAATATTCCAGCGGAAAAAAGGATAAGACTCTTTTCAAACGTTTCAGCAAACTGGGTTTTTAAACTCCGACGTTGACGTACATGTAACAAATTAACATTACAAATCCATAAAAAAGTATTATGCACAATTTGTGCTTACAATTTTTCACCTTTGCCAATCTTGGCGACAATTTAATTAATTAATATTTGACAAACCCGTTCCGCGGGCGATTTCCACTGATAATACTAATATCAATTTCGAATCTATCAGAATCGCGACGTTGAATAAAAAGCCCACTGATAACATGAAAATACGATACATCATGACAACTAAATTAACCCACTTGAAGTACATCATTAATGTAAAATGATGCTCAGCTGAGATGAGATACATTCATAAAGAAGAAATAGCTCAATACGAAAATTATTATTATGAGAAAGTTAATTGGATAGAAGTAATATTTCTTGTTAAGCACAAATAGGTATCTAATTTTAGCGTTTCATGTAAAACAACGAGTTATAATAGTTTCAAATAATAATATAATAAACAACATGGCTCAATGTCCTATTAATACTGGATCTATAGCCCTGATTGTATTGGTATACACCAATGCTACCTAAATATTTACATGTAGACAAAGTATGTACAACGTACGTATATGTACACAAATAACATCTAAAATAAATAATCGACATATCAATTTCATTGTATGTACTAACTTTTAATATTTAAAGACACTGTATCGTCTCGATTCAAAGATATAAAAGCTATCGAATTTAATGATATTGAAGTAGGTACGATTAAGTTATGACAAGCATAAATATTTAAACTTAACGATGACCGATATCTCGAGAGTGAATCAGCAGACAATATTATTTTAAATATTACATCATAAAATCACCAACTAGAGTACCAATAAAAAGAATTAACGATTCAAGATTCGATCATCACATCGCACACTACAGATCTGCTGCTCAACACAAGAGTACACTGAAGCTAAACGGTCGTCGTCTGATAGCTTTCGAAACTGACGTAAACTACGAATCGTTAACATTATGACATACATATAATGATAATAATATAATGATTACGTCACTTTGTACAAATAGCAGCGAGTTTTAAGAGTTCCTATAACGGCCGCGTGTTCGCGGTTCTGACAATTTGACATTTCACAAAATGACTAGGTACGCTCACGTTTGCGAAGCGATCTCGCTGACGCTGCGCAGTCCGGCGCGCGGCCACACTGCCGGGTAAACTATAACTTATCCTTACAAAATAATCAACTCAATAGGCGCGGCTCCTGCCTCCTGCGAGCCCACCACAACACAATTTTGATTTCTTCTCAATTATCATTGCCGCTAAAATATAATTTTTAAATAAAAATCTCAAAAGCGGAATTTTATTGCCAAATGCGAGACAGTAACGGAACTCGAGCCACTCTGAATAAATCGCTTCATAGTAAAATAAGACTATTTTGCATGCGCTGTATGTGATAAATACAATATACGTCAATCTACGGTCTGTACAGGGAGCGATACGCATCCGTTATTAAATAACTACGATTTTACAATCAGTAATCTGGACTACATAATGTCATGATTATTATATCGTATAATACTTGTATAGTATATAAGAATCACATAAATAAATGCCATGTTCACTATGGTTCAGGACCTAAGGGTAACTAAGAAAATGGCATCCGAAGAAATGTCTGCTCGCATAGCAGCGTACCACCCTCGAAATGTAACGACAACTCCTGCTGAGGAGCACCTCAGATCATCACGTTCTTTAGCGTGAGTAGTGTTCGCATCAACCAACATAGTAATAATCGAAAATCCGTCAAAACAGACATGCGCTGCGCTCGGCATATCGCACCGCGCTCGCCTTCGACACCAGTCGACGGCACGAGCTCGTAAATAAATAAAAAAGATGCGATGCGCCGAACACAGCGCCCAGCGGCACAGCCGACGCCGCCCGTCAGCCGCGCTATCCAAGTCCGTATCGTCGATGGCTATCGGTGAGCGAACTAAACATACAAGTTTACTATTTACAAAGTTATATACAAGTGTCGGTTTGTACGGACGAGGGCCCGGCCTCGCCCCGCCGCGGAGCCGCGCGTCATGCGACGCTTGCGGCCGCGTGCCGCGGACATACTCCTCCCGTGCAGTTCACAACGAGAGGGACAAGAGGTAAAGTCGGGGCTGCGGAACGCTGCCCTAGGTCTCCCGTTCCTTCTTCGGCTTGAACTCCTCGCCGAGGATCGTAGCTATTTCACCCTGCATGAAAGCCCATGGGACTGTCGAATTTGCCAACGGACATTTATCCCCACTTGGACAGTATACCTGAGGAAGACGAAACGATTTGTTAATATTTGACAGGTAAACAAGAATTTTTATAAGGATAATTCAGTTACTTTGAGCCATAAATAATAAAAGCCAGAACTAACCTCTGATCCTTGCTGTCGCTTGATCGAGTCTCGGGAGCAGGGGAAGCAGAACTTGTGGTGCGGCTGACTGGGGCACTGCACGAAGTGCGTGTCCTCGAGACGCTCCTGGCAGAGCGTGCACTTGAGCAGCGGCGCGGGCGTGGGGGCCGCCGCCTCCGTGCCCTCTCCCGCCTCCGTCGACGACACCGATGTCGTCGACGACACGTGCCGGGAGCCCGACGACCGCCGCCCGCCGTTCGACCCTGTCGGACCGGAATGGAATCGTTAGCTACCGTCTGCCATACGCAAGTTTATCAAAGAGGGAGATGTGAGTACAATGAGAGTGGCGTCCGCTGTCGCAGTAGCCACGTGTCGAGGTGAGGCTCGTGATAGGTCAGCAGACTGTAGCTGGACGGTCTGGGCGCAAGCGGTCGTCGGGCGCCGCGCCGCGGCTTGAGCGCCGGCGCTGTGATCGGACGCCCGCCCGAGTCCGACCCCTCACACGATACGACACAGTGAACGCGGACTACCGTTAATCTGCACCGGCAACTTTTGCAAAAACTGACGTGTTCGCAACTACTTTCTTTTCTACACGATACACTGACACGTTTAATTGTAGTGAATCTTTTTCAACGGTACGTATAATTGTAGAAACTGATTTGCAGTGTTATTCAAACAGGGGCGTGCACTTGTACGATTTGGGTTTGAGTTTGATTTGGTAAAGTTTCAATTATTCGTACCTGATGAGTTGGGCGAGTGTTGGCTGGAGCGACTAGCGGACCTCTGTGGAGGTGGTTGTGGTGGAGATCCACCAGCTGACCGGGGTGAGCCTGGGGGCAACGTGTCTGCCACAGACATCAGAGCGGCCATCGGTGATGGGCCGGCCCCGGTAACTCCTGTAACTGGGGGCGAGCCTGCCGTGCGACCCAGTGGTGACCCAGCTGAGCCATTTGTCAGCGGTGCCGCGTTACCATAGCCTGTGGAAAAATGGTTTTCTGGTCACGACAATGCTTGGTAACAAAAGTAGAATATATTATCAAAAGTCGATATTGTGTAACAATTCTTAGATAAATTGTTTTATAATGAATTAGACGAATACATAGTGGCTAGTCATCTAACTTGCTGTCTAGTGATAGAGATAAAATGTACTGCCTACGCACATTGCACAACATAAACAAATGAGAAATAAATGTGTACCAGACAGAAATAAAAAAGAAGACTGCCATACTTCTACAGCGATGATGTTTATCAATTGTAACGTGTAAAACGAAATAAAAGTGAAAATTGATTCAATATGTCACCGTTCAGAATAGTATTTGGCACAAGACGTTGAACGCGAGTTTCGTCGATGCACCACAGCCGTACGACATCATTTCAATTTGTCCGAATAACCTCACATTCAATGTTGGATGACACATCGTTTGCGGTGGACCGACGGATAGTAAACACACGTTCGCACACGCATAAAATATCTTATAAATAGCATTGTGTGTTAATACGAGCTACGTAGTGAACGGCGATGTGTCATTGCCTGGTCACACAACGTCGCGGCGCGGCAGGCCTTTCGGATTGCCTCCTATAGCAGACGGGTAGGTACGTACGTATGATAATTGAAGATACGAGTCCCACACTCGTATGTGCAACGAGTCGTGTCGCGAACGAGCCACCGCGACGTTGCCAAACATCGCGCGATGTGGGTCCCGTATGTGTACGCTGTTAAGTCGGCCGTTGCTATGTTATGAAACTTTTATTGCGACTCCAATTCTCACTGACAGATTACACATGTTAAATAAACAACAAAAACAAAACGAAAAATTTCTGCCAGAATCGGAAACAAAATTTTCATGCATGTACAGTTCTGACGGTGGCGGTATCTAGAGCTTATTGCCAATTTTTGATTGATAAGATATTTCCTTTGCGACTCAATTGTTAAACGTTTATCATACCGAAAAGTGTATTCATGATGAATAGCCATTTGGCATATTGTAATTTTGCATATTGAATAAAATCAGCATTAATGATTAAAGAAAATATAAGTTGTTTACTTAGACGACGTGCTAGTTACACCATGCGGTTGAGCAGGACTATTTTCTTTTATTGTCATTGGACATAAACATTGGATTATTCATTAGAGTAACGTGCAAAAGGGCGTGAATTATGGTCGGTTGGTTCTATGTAAGGCACGGCCCATGTGGCTCGGTGACGTCACGCACGGTGACCGTTTTGGCCGGCGGCTCGTGGCGAGCGGCCGCGAGCTCCCTATACACACGCCAACGGAATGTGGTCGAGCAACTCTGCCAAGCGTAGGCAGGCGCTATATTTTTTCGCCCGTCGGCCTACCTACATACGTACGCGAGCGAAAATGTCGTCACGCGACGTTGCCACACCGCCGTGTCGTGCATGCATTCACGGCGCTGTGGCGCGTTCTGTATTACGTGGGTGTTCGTACGTAGCGGCGTGGTGTGCGTGGTGCGAGAGGCCGCGGGCGCGGGCTCGCTTTCGAGAACGCTCAACCAGTCGGACCGGTTTCGTATTTATGGACTGAGTTAATGCACCTACCTAGATATGAATCCCGTGGCGGACGCTTGCGCAAAACATCTACACTCATCCGTCTGAGCACGTTCACGTTCGTTTGCTATCGTTCGTGTTATCAAACTGCGCGTGACTTAACTAAATAATAACTATTTTTTACACTATGTAGGTTACATTCTGATATTTGTAAACAATGGAAATTTCGTGTTGCACCTACTGACCACTCATTGTTAGCACTCGTATCTTCGACTATAATCCAATAACACAATGAGAGATTCTTTAAATGTGACGTATTCGATCATTTTCTTCAGCACTAGGTCGGATATGAGCATCATGCTTAATCAACTTAAAAAAATATTTATTTTTCTCTCCAAATTCACCTGTTCTAACTATTACAATACATATTTGTATCGAGCATGAAACTACTATTGCAGGGAAATATTTTATTAGTTCAGAAAAGTTCTTTTTGTTTTATAAATGGCTCTAAGTCTAATTTTGGTTCCTAAAAGTTATAATAGTGAGTTTTAAATTAAAATGGTGAGCAGTTTATTCAGCCCTCAAATGTCTTCCAACTAACTGATAATACTTTTCAGAATTACTACTTGAAGTCCTTATTCGTACCTAAATCAAAAAAATCTGTACATACATATTTTTTTAGATAATACCACACAATGATTAGCTGATTATTCAAGGGATAAACAAATTTTTTAGAGTACAGTACTTGTTAAAATTGGAATTTACAACAAAGAACTACTCGTATTTAAATCCTTAAGCTGTAACCCTAACCAATATCGACTTTTAATACTTTGTTTTAAATCACAGGGATGTCAGAAGCAGCATTCTTGAAAGACACTTACCATTTGATTTGAACGAAGACGCATCAAAAGAAGGTGTGCGTAATGGGTGCTTCTCCTGCTTGAACACGCGGTCTGGAGCAAAAGGAGCTGCTAATGAGACTGCCGGCAGGGAATCACCACGAGTTAGTGGCGGCCGAGAGTGTTCCTCCAGGAGCCTTTTAGCGGGTTCGTGGTGGTTCTGATGGTCATCTTCATCTAACTGTCGCTTGAGTGCAAGGCCGGGAGCCAGGCGCGCTCCGGCGTGTGTCGACAGGTGGTGTGTCGGCAGGTGCGCCAGTCGCCTGCCCTCGTGGTCCTCACGTCTGCCTCCGTACTCGGCTAGAAGCCCAGCACTCGCGGTCGGTCGCGGATGATGTAAAGTAAAACCAGTTGTAGGAGCATGATGTGCTGGGGGAGCCGGTTGGCCCCTTGCTGCAGTTTCCACTCCATTTTGATGCGCTTCTAACGGTGCTCGGTGAGCTCCTTTAGCGTGGGTCGGACCACGGCCCTCCTGGAATCCATGGGCGCGCTTTAGCTGCCTGGCTGTGTCCAGAACCACTTCGATGCGGTCTGCTCCCTCGTAATTTACGCATCCGCGACACACCGCCTCTGAAAATTCATGCAACATTGCCCACGGCATGCGGGGCAAGTCGCACAGGTAGCAGTGCTGACGCTTTTGCATCACCGACATCTCGCCGCCGGGTGTTGATCGGTGAGCGAGAGATCGGTCTTCCTCGTGTCTCTTGTAAATTGTCACAGATTTTTCTTGCCGGATACGAAAAACACCGTCACCATGGTACACATAAAACACTTAACAATTCCACACTCGGTTCGCGGACGTCGGATATCTGAGGTGCGTAACGTTAAAGTCATTCGCTCGGTGAGCGGGTCGACGAGAGACTGAGGCTCGGGTCGAGGCAGCCGCGGGGGGCCGGGGCGGCGGCGGCCATTATCGAGCGGTGACGTCAGCGCGCGCAGCACGACGACGCGCCGAGGACGAGCCGTTAGCCGCGACGCGGATGCGCCACTCGCGCCACGCTGCGAGCCCGCTCGCCCTGCCCCGACATACACAACACGCTTATCGCACGATAACCAACACGATACATGCACAATATACACGCCTTAACAGATGCAACGAGTTCAACATTGTTTCAGAAAATATTTTCAGAACACGCACAGTTATATTATAATATGGCGATGAAGCTGAATCGGTAATTCAGAAAGAAACAACAAGAAATATTGTGTTATCAAAATGACGACACTAGATAATATTGATAGTAACTTTAATGTTTGTCTGGCAGTTTGAGTGCTTTGTACGGCCTACACAAATGTCCTTTCTTTGGTATTGTTCGTCGAGTTGTTGAGCTCCTATGTGGATCTGAGTTGAGCTACACGACTACTGACAAAGGCTTGCACTGACTGGACAGGTTCACTCAAATCTGTGTGGTTCTTTCTTCTAAAGACCATCTCAGACACTAATCTGCATGGTTCTTAAAAAAAAGAATGTATTGTAAGTGTGAGGACTATGTAGGTCGTTATTTTAAGGATTGATTTCATGACTGTCTGGCAGTTTGAGTATATTATGCGGCTTACCCAAATGTCCTTACTTTGGTATTGTTCGTCGGTTCGTTGAGCTCCTCAAAGTTTTGAGTTGAGCTGCACGATTACTGACAAAGGCTTGCACTGTCTGGACAAGCCCGCTCAAACCTGCGTGGTGCTTTCCTCAAAAGGCCACCTCAGACCTTAACCTACATGTTTTTCATATGTTATTGGCAATTGTATGGACTTCAAAAGAGACTGTGACCTCTGAGTTTGTTTCGGTGTTTCTTCTCAGGGTAGTCAGCTAGGAAACATCCGGCCTCATCTAGATAAATACGTCAAAAAAAAATTGACGTGTAAAAGAGTTACTTGTAACCTATTTGCAAAATAAATATCATTTATCATTTATCATTTATCATGATACCACCTATCCTATCACATAATACATTTTAATCTTTTAGCCAATGAATGATTTATACGTGTCAATAGATTTTACAAATCGCAATATTGCGGTAAAAGTACTATAGATCTGTTCATTGAAACAACAAACGTAGCAACAGAAAAAATATAAATGTAGCTATATAAATATTAGTATCAGTATAGATTAAGCTAACCACAGTGAAATAATGTGTCACCGATTAGGTAATTAGAGCATTAACTAAATGAATCACGGAGTCGCCCGCCACACATACTGGCAGGCCCTCGATTCCGCTAACAACTGTCTATATTATTCAACGAAAGTAAACAGCATCTGTTGTAGAATAACAATTAGTGTGAACACGTATAGCCGACGTGTTCGATGCATTAAATTTCAATCTATTCTCGCTCGGTTTCCTTTCTGACGGCTGCATTCTAAATTATTATTACCGAGCAACACGATCGGATCCGGCTGGAAGACGGGAGAGCGGGGGGACGCCGCGACCGGTGTGGCGGCCATCTTGAGACGTGACGTCACGTGACGAGTCAGCCGAGCGTGCGGCGTGGCAACGTCGCAATCGCAGTTAAACACCGCCATGTTGCCGCTCATTTCTGTTGTGCTTTAATAATAATGAAGGTAACTCATCGGTTTTTGTATGCGACTGAGGATCGGAGGAAAAACAGTTATGCGGCCAGGTAAACGTAGACGGAGATGACGGGGAGGACCGGTGATCGTGGCCACACGCCACACGTACACAACACCAAATCTGATTTTATTATAACTCGATCGTCACGTTCTCAAGATTACTTTCTAATTCTATTTTTTTGTGTTAAGGAAATAGTGTTGTGTTTGTAGGAGTTTTAAACTCTCATTTGTAAGTAGATAAATGTACTTTTTGTACCAGGAATCACCTTTGGATGTTTGTTACTTTAGTTCGTGCGGCAAATAATTTTATGGTGTTAGGTAAAATCAAATCAAATGTACCTATGGCCAGATGATTAATATTCTATTATAAATTATAGTTATGGGATGATGAATCATAAATTAGATGAAAAGTACATAGACGTAATGTTAGCTAATGTATTCATTGAGGAGCAAGGAAAATTCGATAAAATATTATGTAGGTACATGATTTCGAATTTCTGCATTTAGCTAACCGATATTTCACACTAATTTAATACAATGTTATATTGACATTTTTTACATCCGAACACGGATAACCCGACGAGTGCCCACGACATATTCTGCAACGTGGTTGGAGACAAATGAAGTAACGAACGCAGTCAGCCCTTTGTTCCGCAGTACTCCTGACAGTTTTTATGGCGACCAAAATTCGCAATCAAGTAATCAGATTTGCCTTTGAACGGGGCTTATCTACCTCGTCGTGGATGAAAGAATAATTGGATTGGTATGCAAGTGAAATTACTAGCAAGCTAAACCTGATTAAGTCTTCCTACAGTTGGTGCATGTTTGGTCAGGACCAGAATCGCCTAATGAAGCCAGATTGAACTTATATGGATAACTATATGGGCAAATAGACAAACAGTCCGTTCGCAGGATGGAATTTGATTTAAAAACAAAGGAAATAAACGGTTTCGATCCCTTAAGTCTACTCATTGACGAAGTCCATCAACCAAATGATGCTTCGCAATTAGCAGACACAAAAAAACATAATTCCATTGTGACGCTTATAAAGTTCAGCTGTTTAACGATAACGAAGAAAAGCGACATACTTTTTCGTATAAATATTAGGTAGGTGGAAAATAAGGAACATAAGCAAATAAACTTAGCAAAGGTGAATCCATGAAGGTTGGTGCAAAGTGTTGAGAAACATATTATGACAGAATAGGTATAGTAGAGCGCACTACGGTTACCGCATTCCTGTGGCTATACACATGTGGTAGGTTATGTAAGGAAAACAAAATACTTTCGATTGCATCCCCAATCCCCTGTCATTCAAAAAACGATATGAAAGCAATGATAACTCATTATCCAATCACGCTTGCGCAGTCCCCGGTCAAAAGTAAAGAGGCACGTGGTAACCGCTGTTTATTTACATCTAGTTGGCTACAGTGAACGCACGCGATTGCAGATCTAACAATAATTTGACATTCAAGCAGGTTTTCATTAAAACATTCATATGCAATTAGTTGGGGCGACTGCAGTCGAGGGCGGGTCTCCGCAGGGCTATTGATTTTGGGGACCTGCATGTCTTATAGCTACAAATTGTTGTATGACTATCCTGAGTCAATTAGGACATTCGTTTGGGTGTTTGGAAGCAATTTCCAAAAGTAATTGATGTAATAATACGGTGTGCCCTAATGCGATTTTTCCTATGATTTAGGAAGTTAACTCCTTGAATGAAAAATGAACTGCTAAATGTTGAAATTAACAAAATTCCACTTCTTGGGACGCCTTTCAAGTTTTGAAACGCAATGTCTGATCATTATCACTCTTTAGGTAGGTTAAGCCTACAATTTTCTAGAAAGACAGAAATTAGTTATAGCAGTGTGGGGTGCACCCAGCCTAGCATCACGTATAGTGTGCCGGGGAGGGCCCGGATCGATGGCTGGGAGTGCAGAGCGCATGCGCCAGCCCGCACCCATAAACACGTGTCAATGTTTATTTACGTTCTGTTCACGTATTAACTAGTAAACCTATACAACCATCGGCTAGGTTGACGCTTTCTTACTTCCTGTCTTATGTACCTTATTCAGATTCAACTCTTGTGATTTTGTAGCGGATTGGCGTTTTCTTTTTCAAAATAGTCATCCATCATGGATGGCAGTGTCGAATGTTGTATATGTATAGTCAATGCTAGAGTTAGACTAAAGCAAGGTTGTATTCAGATTTTCTTTTTTTATCTTATTGTACAAAATTGTTAACATTTTCATCCTGTCAAACTTTTGCTTCAATTTTACATAATTAAGTATTTGTCTTGTTTAAATAATTCAGAATATTAAATTGCTGTACCAAATGACCGAGGTTTCAAAAGTAAAAATAAATATAAATTCTTGTTTTCCTTGGTAAAGTAAACCGGTTAAGATTATAGGTATGTTTTATTTTAAGCAATTTTTCCTTAATACTCGTTCTGGTTTTACAAGTTGAAATTTAGCAACTTTTGGCAAACAGCTCATAATTTTTATCTGCCAAAATATCGTATTCCTAAATATCTGATATATGCAGAATAAGAAAAACTGGCCAAGTGCGAGTCAGAGTCGCGTACAAAGGGTTCCGAACGAATTTAATTTTTTTAACATATTATTTTAACACTACAGACTTCTAATAGGTTTACCTGTAATCTTTAGGTAAAGATCTATTATCTCCATTTTTTTCAAAATTTTAGGCTCAGTAGTTTCGGAGATAAGGGGGGGGGGGGAATGGTTATTTTTCGTCTAATTTCTTGAATAACTTCAAAACCGTTTATTTTAAAATTATGAAAAAAAAATAATTAAGACCCTCACAGTAAGCCCTTTCATTTGATATGTCACACAATATTGTTCAAAAAACTTTTTTTTTTTATTTTCTAGTTTGACCCCCAAAAGTGACCCCCATACTAAAAATTTAATGATTTACGTAACGCGTTCGTGTTTGGGTCACAGAAGTCCATATGTGTACCAAATTTCAACATAATCGGTCCAGTGGATCCGGAGAAACAGACAGACAGACAGACACCCGAGGTGTCCTATAAGGGTTCCTTTTTTTTCGGAACCCTAAAAAATGGTATCTACCTAGTTTAAACATTATTTATGGAGTCATGTATATTATAACGGCCAGTTTTGGACTACAAACATATTTTCAATAGCGCTTAATAATAACTGATTTAAACATAAGTATGTACCGATAAGTACCTAACATTCGATGATAGAAAAAGCCAATGATGGAAAATCGGAAAGAAACAGACCACAGAAATGATTGTTCGCATCTTTGGCATTCTGACTGCGGTTATAAAAACGGCAAGGCAAACACAAAAGCGAGCAGGTTGATTAAGGCTAGGTTGTTGGCCGGCCTTGCCGCTTTGCAGTTGAGAAACATTGCTTGCTAGTGCCGCCTAGACGCTAAATTGACACGAAAGGTGAGCAACAAAAATTGTTAAGGGCTTTGAAATAATAGCATACAAGTTGACATAATAATTCTACTTCTTTTAAAGCAAGGATTGCAGTCTGATAAAAAATTACTGACATGCAAATGCATGTCAGTATTTTTTTATCAGACTGCGACTGAGATGCGAACGCTGGTCGCATTTGCATCTCAGTTGCTTTAAAATTAGTAGAACTAGCCTTCGGGTCCCCATCAGTCCTGCAGCTTTAAAACAATGGCAAAGTTGTACCATGTCGTCTGGTTTCATGTCTACCCCCATTTGGAGTACTATGATTCAACAACCTCAACGAAAATATTGCGTTACATCATCCCCTAACGCCAAGGGTTGAGGGCAGGGGTACTATCGATTGGTGACGTCACAAACAGCCGCCCCACCCTGGCTTTGTCTACTGTTAAAGCAAATTAAATTTGGCTCAGCTATTGATTAGGACATTGCCAATTAAAGACGACATTGTGCTCTAGGATTCATGACAATTACTTTGGAATGAATAAATTACCGAAATGCTTAATTCCTTTACATTTTTAATACAAAAAGATATAATAGGCAAGGACTATCACCTTCAGAGACAATGAAGTCGCACTAAACTTTTTTTGCTATCCCTGGAAATCATAAAATTATCACATTGATGTAAAAAAAACCTGGACCTTTTAGATTTCCAACCCATTTTTTTTTGTGCCGATGTCTTTCAGCTTCTTTTTAACCGACTTCTTCAAAAAGGAAGAAGGTTCTATGTTCGGCTGTATATATATATATATATTTTTTTATTTGTGATGGGTTTGCTCTTGACTCCAGTCTAGGTCAGAGATGACCGAGACAAAGTCTACGATGGAGCGAGCTTACCCAGAATATGTATGTTCACCGAGATCTCCGCCAATTGTGGACAGATTTTAAAAATTCTATTTTTTATTCGAAGGCCTATATTTTTGAGGTGGTCCCATTGTCACCAAGTCAGAATCTGATGATGGGATCACATGAAAATCGAGGGAAATCCTCAAATTTCATAGGCACATACAATATTTTTCATATACTTTCTAACGCAACTCAGATATTTGTGTTTGGTAATCATCATCTCATGTGGCTGATGATGGAAGGTATAATTTAGGATCTGCAGACGGGATCCCTTGAAAATGTTTGTTCAGCGATATTTTCGCCAATTCTCAACTGATTTGGATGAATCTTTTTTTGTTTGGAAGAGTGTTTTCCCGGATTAGTGCCATATCAATTTGGTGAAGATCTGATGAAGAACTTCGAAGGTAGGCAACGTAACTCTTGAATAAGTGATAGCAAATGGATCGGGATTGCTTAAATCGCATGTCTGTTTATTGTTTACACTAGTCCATATCATAACATCACGCCGGGCAAGTACCACTAAAAAGAGAAAAATAAAAAATATTTTTTACAAAATAATACAACCGACTTCCAAATAAAAAACACTACAAAGTATAAAATAACTTTAATTTTAGAAGTCGGTGTTTTTGTTTGTTTTTTCGTTTTTGACACCGACTTCCGAATTTAAAGTTATTTTTAGTTATTTTTTAGTTTTTCTTTTATTTTTTTGAACGAGTGCTTGTTTATAATGTGAATTAGTTGTATTGCAGATATTTAATAAAGTTATCAATTCCTTTGTTTTTTAAATGCTATCTTGAATGAAAATTCACTATCTATGATAAAAAATCATACATTGCTTTTCCAATGATATTTGAGTACATTTTGATATAAGGGCTCGGTAACAAATTTATCTATTTAATAAAGACAGTGAAAGGCCAAAATGTTGATAATCGTCACGTGTCATGAGCTTATATCTAATCATTTTCGCTACATAAAGTAATCAAGGCTTGTGCGATTCCGACGCCCTTAATAAAGGCTTCACACGTAGCAGCGGAGAGCCAGCCCATTGACTGACCATGTATGTATACGACGACCATCAATAACCCATGTCCCATCCCCATGGCTGCGGAACTTAAAACACTAATCAGTTATATTTAGCTGACCATTCAATGTCATTTACGTTAAAGCAACGTGTCCATATTTCATACGCGCTTAAAAATCTGTCCACTTAATGGAAACTACAAGTAGATGCCAAGACCATTAGCAAAATCTACTGAGTGAATATTCAAGTGATATCAAAATATTACAAAATGGTATGTTAACATCAAGACCTATCGTAACGTTTTCGAGTCGTTTACCTCAGCGACGCAACCGAGGGGTGACGTGTAGTCTCGCTGAGTATCGAGCGCCGCTGCCGGCCTACGGCGCATGCGCCACCACATCGATTCGGCTGTTTAGCGGTCGATGTGCCCCCATCGCAACACGCCATAGCGGAACAGATAAAACCCTACACACTTCAGCGCCACAGACATGCAGACCCACACAAATAAATGCGCCAAAATCAGCAACAACGGTGTCACACAGACATTGACAGACAATGTCTGTGTAGGATTTGTTGTAGGAGAGTTGCTGAACACAATGAAGTCTGCGACAGCTTTGTGTATAGACACACTAAAACGAGATGGAGATAATGTCCAGAGCCAGATACAGTGAATCCCTCATAATATTAAATGCAGCATCCCACATTCGAGACAAGTGACAGGTGGATAGGCGGGCAATAAATACTTTAGTAGATTTGCGCTTAGCTGGATATCTCCGAAAAATTGCTAGGTAGAAACCGTAATTGATGACCTATTCCAAACAAAACATTATGCTGCATAAAAATGGTTTAGGTGCCATTGTTTCACTATATTCTTTGAAAGTGCAACGTGGAATAAACGGCATGTAGTTACAAGTTGATGACAGAAAGTTCCTTGGAACGGTGCTTTAGCTTTTTTTTTTTAGAAAAAGTTAGAAAAGTTGTAGTATTTTATGATCGGCATAAGAAATTACACAATACGGAAGGATAGAGACTCTTTGTTCGATGACAGAGTCCCACGATGTGAAAGAGCAGGACACAACATTCTAGGAAGCAAAACGCAAGCCTTTAGTGCTTTTGAGGCGCACGGCGCGTCGGTGCAGGCTGCGATCAATATCTCACCCGGTGGGATCAACCACCCCTGTTTTGGCACTGGACACTAGGCACGGCTTAATTATGAATGTTTGTGCTTAGGGTGGAATGTCTGTATCTACACTAATATTACAAAGAGGAAAGATTTGTTTGTTTGTATGGTTGATTGTATGTTTGTTAGAAATGAATAGGCTCCGAAACGACAGGACCGATTTGAAAAATTCTTTCACCATTAGGATCTTAAATTATCCTTGATGGACATAGGCTATATAATTTTTTCAAAAAGTTAGGGATCCGTTTGAAAACTTCGATAATGTAACCCAAGTTGTGAAAAAAATACCAAAAAAGATGCTCATATCGCGTACACTGCGGAAACTATTGATAATAGAGCAAAGTAATGTACTACAGTTTTATAGAGGATATCAATATCTACAAAAAAGTCCGCGAAAGTATATGTCTAACTGTTATGGTTAAGTCACAATGACCGCTTTTTTTCAAATTATTAAGGTTGGTTATGTAGATGTAAATTATTCAAATTGCTCTATGTTTAGTCTATTAATAAGTAATTTACAGACTACCCGAGGGTAAAGGGGAGATGAAGTTCGTGGAGTACCAACTAAACCCGCGCGAACGAAGTCGCGGGCGAAGTGCTAGTTAGATATATTAGAGCTTGCTAACAATAGGTACTAGACTAGCATATAGCAGAGTAGGTTTACATATTTATCGGAGAGCGATTGATACATTAACAAATCATGGTTTTATTTTGCGTTTCTTTGTTTCGGTTGTACATAAGTAACGTCCGGAAGTGCAGCTGTCTCGTGTGTTTCCCCATCCCGGGCGAAGGATCAATAGCCCGCGCCCGGGGGATTCTTGGCCTCATTTGTCGTGACCCGGTCTTTAGCCCCGCAACCTCTCCTTCTCGGAGTACTACAGCGATGTGTGGACGCTTACTCGGCACAAACAATTCAAGGCTTGAAGTCTTATGTTTTTTTCTTTGTCTTCAAGATTTTTGTTCCGGCGTACCAACTTCAATTAATTGGAATTTTCTTTTCCAACTACATGTCTACTTAGTTTTGGTAACTGTTGTTTCCATTAAAAAAAAACTGACGAATAATTACCTACTTATAAAAATAGTTAATAGTTATGTAAATATTTCAAAACAAGTTGAAATACGTAACTATTAATTTTGTGAACAGCACATTTTTATTAATGTTTTATAGCCATTAATTGATTATAAAAAACATCCAAAGTATTAAAATAAAAACAAAGCAAGGAATCCGGGAGCCTCGTACCACCCGAAGCCGATGAAGAACCCATTAGTGGAAACAGCCGGGACAGAGGTGCCTACATCCTTGGCCCCGTTGCCTATTTCGCCAAGGCCTCTACCTGTTGATCTACTTTTTGTTGTCACACCTATCATACAGCTGTCGGTTTAGGAGACCGTGGGAAATGAATATATGCATACATATATTATGCAGGTATCAAGATTTTTTTAATATGTAATACTTTGTAACGGTTTGCTCTGGTAGGCTACCCTACGTCATTTGTTTGTCAGTTTTCTGAAATAAAATGGAAGCCATTATCTAAAGTTTTGGTTTGAATTTTGCTGCTTCAGAAGGCTTTTCATATTCACCACCCACGGATTCGGAAAACTTAATAACAATCCTTACAAATGTTGAACACTATCTTCATTACGTAACACAATTACAATTTCTCCAGGCGGCATAACTTCGCCATTAGTAAAGTTAGTTTCATTTGGAGCAACAACACGTTCAACTTAATTATCAACATAAAAGTTGTTTGAAAAGTTGGTGGGCGCAGCATCTGCAGCTGGGGGATCAATAGCCGGGGCTCGTCGACCGGGTCGCGGGATCCTTGGCCTGGTTCTCGTGAACTAACCCGGCCGTACACCTCTCATGTCACCTTCAGAACAAATAGGGCGATGCCAGAGCACAGTACTAAGTACCTAGCAGCATTACTTCATTACCACATATAGACATGTTTCTTTTATTATTTGTTGTATAGAAATCACATAGGTACGTTCGGGAATCCCTAACTACAAGTTATATAGTTTGTAGGAAAACTATATGAAAATTAATGATAGAATCTTGTTCATAATCCTTGTAATGACGACTCAAATAATTAAACAATGTCTTGGTTTTTTTTATTGTTGTTTTATTTGTTTGACATCGTCCATTTTGTATACTATCATATTAAATAACATATTTAATATGATAGTATACAAAATGGACGATGTAACACTGTTATGTTTTAGCAGGAAGGGGTATGCCAAAATAAGAAACTACAGACTTCTCAATGAAAACAGAAACGCATCTATATACATAGTTCAATTCTTTCGATCATCAATAATAATTCACACACACAAGACGTGGTGACTTCACAACTTTTATTATCTGTACTTATAAAATCGTTGTCCGTACTGACTATCAACGCACATATAAAATTGAAGTCTAAAAGCAGGCATTTGGAATATATACATATATTTTATGGAATATCTGCCTGCCTACTAGCCTTTTTAGGAATATATTTAGGTATATAATGTAAGCATACGCTAATAAGGGTTTTTGAAAATCAAACTTTAAGGAAAATGGGAGGGGAACTTTGTATAGTTAAGCCAGAGCGGGCCGCTAGTTTAGTTATAAATAGGTAGTTCAAGTGGAAGGCAATTAATTGCAGGAAAAACAATGTGTACAACTTCTTAGTTAGCACTTTAAATTATATTTACGTAATGATGTAGGTTGAAACCACCAGTTGTTGTGGGTCATAGTGATTAGGTTTATTCTGCGGTTTGCCTGTTTTGCAAAGAATGGAAACTCCGCTTTTTCCCTGAACACGACTAATGGTGACTAAAAGGATAAATGTGTTATTTATTTCATGTTGTTTAATTAAATGACGAAGCATTGCGATGAATATGGATATTTCGATCAATTAATATAACGAGTATTACTATTTATGTAACATGTGCCTGGTAATGTGACTGGATTATTATTTGGTAAATTATGTGTCACACACATACTCGTACATTCTTCCGAATAGGGAACATGCATGAAAAGAATATTTATTATCTATACAGTTTATCTAAAAATATACAAAACTGTAATTAATACTAACAGTGAAAATAAAATCAAAATTACTCGAAAAACAAACGAAATATAATTTTTGGCAAATATATCTGTCCCGCTCGCGAAAACGCTATTTTCTATGGCAGATGTATTGGCGTCATGGACTATGACGTCAAAGTTCATATCGGTCTTCTCTTTCCAATTGTAATCTTTAAAGCTTTATCGCTGAAAAAATAATTTCATGATTGTTTACTAGAGATACTAATTATTTAATTTAACAAATAAAAAAATCGCATGCATATTCCCTAACTTTTAGTGGCATTTAAGGTTATGTCCTTAATTTGACAGGCTGCTTATAGTCCAAAAAACCGGCCAAGTGCGAGCCGGACTCGCCCACCGAGGGTTCTGTACAAATTTGTAGATACTATTTTTTATGATTTAATTACAAATGTATAGTTTTCAGACTTTTCCCTATACTTGTAGTATAAGACAGTATTACTTGCCAAATTTCATAGTTCTAGGTCAACGAGGAAATACCCTATACATTTTGATTCCCTTGAGAGTGTCGAAACATGTAAACTTTTTTTACGGCATAAACGACAGTTTCCTTTTTTTTACGATAACAAAGAAGTTTGATTTTTTACGCTGCAAGGGACCATAGACTTGAGTATATGAGACGGATGGACCAAAAAAGTGTCACTATAAGGGTTCCGTTTTTTCCTTTTGAGGTACGGTATCTAAAAATACCAGTTTCCAAGCGCAGGCATAAATATAACCAAGCCATCAGTTAATTTTATTTTCTCAATAAGTCCATGACATTTAGCGCAAAGAGCAAGTTTCGAGGAAGCAAAAAACATAACCTTCTGTATGTATTCACTGTGAGGGCAAGGTGAAAAACACGTGGGTAATATTTGTTGGCGCACCCATCTATGTCAGCAGAACTTATCGATTCGCTATACGAGGTAATACGATAAGTGTAACAGGAAATCTATAGTTCGCTTAAGTAAATAGGTGGTTGTAAATAGAGGCTCGGTAGACAGCGGGGCCTTGTGTGGCGGAGCCTCGAATTACCAAGTTACGTGAGCGCGCGCTAGGACCAAAACCGGTAAATGTCAAGAGTGTCGCAGGACCTTCTAATTGATATTGGAATTGTGACTATTTTTAACTTACTTGTCTTAATGATATTTGTTAATGGATAAGATAACAGTCAGACACATTATGTGGATTATTAATTCACAGTCAACTGATAAAATATTGAGAGTAGTTGGAAAATGAACATCTGTTTGAGATTTTATAAGCGGAAACGTGGATTCGGGAAGTCCAGGATGATGTTGTTGTGCCGATGATGTTCGGGCATTTCCAATATCCAGCTGTGGATATTTTTCAGGTACTGATGATGATAAAGCAGAAACTTCGTCTTGAATGCTTTAGAGAGGAACATTTCCGTTAGACAAGCCTAGCGCTACATGGCGTTACAGAATGCAAATAACAGCGATAAGTGATAACGTGGTGTGTCTGTACGCAAATAGACGCATCCTCTCTGGGAACGGAAAGTGTGGTCGACAGCCCGGGTACGATTGTAGAGCGTGTAAGCTATAGAAACATGCACTGCTTTATGAATAAGTTTCATTTTCATTATAAATTATCTATACTACTTTACAATTTTGCGCAATAAAGCGTAAAATGTAACCGACATAAAGGAAATAATAAATTAGCCGGACAAAAATGAAATACCAAGCATAAATAAGACATTGCGGCAAACAAATAAGCATAGCAATAGAAAAAAAAATGCAAGTAAGCAAGCAAACACAAAGATTAGCAAAAATGCAAACGCTTAGGCAAGCATGTTAGTGATTATGAGAGTAAGCAAGCAATCGTGTAAGATGGAGAGCAAAATATAACATGTCGGCTCGATAGGTGCTGGTGCGTTGGCTGAGAGGTTAGCTTCTGTGTTTGCGGGATGAGCAAGAACAGCAAAGCAGGCCTGCAAAAAAACGCAAGACTTTAGCAAATATGTAAGCGACCATGCACATGAACATGGAAACAAAGTGGAGAACGAGAAATTACGATTGTACATGATCATAATGTCTGTGTGTATGTATACAAAAACTTAACACAGCGGGTGTGGTGTATGTACCTTATGATGTGTACCATCTACCTTCCGAAACATCAATAAAAATATGGAGAGTGGTATTTTGTTTTTCAATCAATTTTAATAAAATAATCAGATAGAAAATGATGTTAAAATCATCAATCTTATACGCCCAAACAGTTTTTGAATTTCCTTTATTATCTAAGGCACGGTTGCCCTCAATAATCCCTTTTAGGATATTACAAATTCAAATCAATAATAATATGCTATCATTAGGTCTGTTGATTTCCAACAATTCAGGGTTGTCCTCGTTTACCTAAAGAGCAGCATCAGTAAATTCTTCGGTTGTATAAACAATCATTGCACATAATAAAATCGTCCAACAAAGAGCTAACAGGCGTCAATGAACCTTTGCTGTAGGTAAACGGCGTTGATTGATGAACTCAGCGGAAACATCATGCAGTATGCTCACTGTGTGTCATGGCTCTCCCTTGATATTCAATGTCTTATTTGAGTACCTTGCGAAAAATTTATTGCTAATGTATGTGACTCGGTAACTGCATGCAGAAGTTTAAGCTTAAATGTTTAGCCCGGATCATGATCGTTGTCGTATCAGTCGAATTATTGAGTGCCAAAAGTTTTGTAGTACTTAATGCTTAGGTTTGTAGTAAGAATAGTTCGGTTATCAACTTATCATTCTTTTGTTGTCTTGTTGCGAAAGCCAGTCGGCGAATGGACATATGAGTACCACAAACCAATATGGACGTAGTATACTTTTGCAAATGCAAATTATTTCACAAGCTTTGGTCTTTCGGTTAGTTTAGTTGACCGAAACCCAAAGCTTTTGAACCATATTGGCAACAAAATAACAAAACTGGTGTTTTTTAGTATTAGGATTTTTTACTCTCAAGAAGCTTCAATAAACAATTTGTGCATTTAAATGAATTGTTAAGCTACTTGTGATGACAATGCTATGCTTTTCTATAAAAAGAAATGTGTATCTGCAAGTCCTTGTGTTCTTAGCATTTTTAGGGTTCCGAAAAAAAACGGAACCCTTATAGGATCACTCGGGTGTCTGTCTGTCTGTCTGTCCGTCTGTCACAGCCAGTTTTCTCCGGATCCACTGAACCGATTCTGTTGAAATTTGGTACACATATGGACTTCTATGACCCAAACACGGACGCGTTACGTAAATAATTAAATTTTTAGTATGGGGGTCACTTTTGGGGGTCAAACTAGAAAATTTCAAAAAAAAGTTTTTTGAACAATATCGTGACATATCAAATGAAAGGGCTTACTGTGAGAATTTTAATTATATTTTTTTCATAATTTTAAAATTAATGGTTTAGAAGTTATTCAAGAAATTAGACGAAAAATGACCATTCCCCCCCCCCCCTTATCTCCGAAACTACTGAGCCTAAAATTTTGAAAAAAATGGAGATAATAGATATTCACCTAAAGATTACAGGAAAACCTATTAGAAGTCTGTAGTGTTAAAATAACATGTTAAAAAATTAAATTCGTTCGGAACCCTTTGCACGCGAGTCCGACTCGCACTTGGCCAGTTTTTTTTTCATCGAGATCTACCGATGCGACAAAGATAACATTCAAGTCTAGTACAAAACTATGAATCCGTTATTACATTGCTAAAAGTATAATATTATTTTGGTTCATATTAATACGTCTTGATTTGCTGGGGAAGTAGCTAGCCTTCTAAAGGTTACCCTGAGCTTTCTTGAAATATGACCTGATTCGTCATTTTTGGTGTCAATTTTTCAGGTTTTTTTTTAGATCCTTTATCAGGAAATTGGTGAAATGATGCAATGTGAAATATTTGTTACTCGATGGTGATGAAAGAATACGAGGACATGCGTTGTGTTGTGACAAAAGAGTGGGGAATATAAAACAATTTCATGAAAACTCATTTTTGAGCGTTTGAAATTGAAAGTCCAGGTTTGAATTAAAACAAAACATTGATTTAGATCCTAATCAGGTATTAGTGCTGGTTAATTCCATATTCGGAAAACGCAGTCTCTCACAAGTTTTTCGCAGAAATCTTTAAAAACAACACTATTCCGACTTAAAACCTCATCACTAGACATTGATAAGCATAAGCTGACTGTATTTATTCACTTTACGGCTACTCAAACACAGATGTCAAGAGATTCTAGAACAAACTACAAACGCTATCAACGTAGCGTAGTGTTGTGAGTGAGGCCACTTGCCTTATCTATGTTTCATATAAACAGTCGGTTACATAACTACACCTATGTAGGTAATCGATGTTATCATCTGTATCACTGTCAGTCTACGTTTGATTGTACAAGGGCATTGCAAGTCAGATCAGCTAGAGATTGCAACTGAACCAAAATTTCGACGGCATGGAAAATTACTCTACGAGAATTTTTGTTTACTTGCAAAAGATCGTACGGTTCTCAGTAATCTTAAAATAGTCAAATCCACCAGTAAGAAAAACAAAGTTGTATGGATAGGAAAATAAACTGAAACTGTTTGCAGGAAAAAACAGATGTTACATTCGAGCCAAATAGGTCGCGCACTAAGTATCAGACTAGACCTTTTTTGACACCCATGTCACATCTAATAACTATGTTTCAAGAACGTAAACAGCTAAAATTCCATCTGGCATTGCAGACACGTTTTGCAAGTGCCAATAGCACGATCGTCCTTATGACAAGGAAATAAGGATGAATATAGTAGAGTTGGTCATACGGGTGCCGTGAGCTCATCACATTACGGGCCGTGTTGTCATTGCACACGCCTTTTCCCAGAACCCTGTTTCGACATTATCGTAACGGATCACATAACGAGTTTGTGCTGTAGTGGACATTCTTTCATAGTTGTTATTCATGTGACACCTCAGACGGTCAGGAATCGTAGCGTTCACTTCATGGAATTTGGGATTCACGGAGTTTGTGTAGGTACCGTTAGGATTAGTAATAATTTGTCATAAACATTAGTAGTATGTTGAATGGAATTCAGGAAAACTCTACGTAGGTAGAGAATGATGAGATGAGTTGAAGTATTGTTAAAACCAGCAGCAGGTAGGTACTAGGGACAAATGATAGTGAAAAGCATTCTTTGTGTTTCTGATTCTGAATCATGTTTATACGTATTTATAATATGAATAACGAAATCATGACGAAAAATTATAAGTACGGTAATCTAAGTTGCCAAGCAAAAATGTCCAAATAACAATATAATTATTAGTAATGGTGTGTTGTCACCGCGCTCGACCGGCAACTCGGCAGCCGGCGGCGCTCACACGTCGGCCATGCGTGCTCGATAAGCACTATCATCACCGCCGCGCGCCGGCTGCGCTGGCAGGAACTTTCCATTGCGATACAGCTAAATACGTAACTCGCTATATTTGCTACATTGATGTGTGATTTTGTATAACCGGATGTTTACATGTGACAGATAACTGCAGATAATTCCGAAGCGATAGTAACGTACCTATCATCTAGTACGTTCAAGCGAAATGTGTGATGCGTGCCAAGAATATCAATGATATACAATGTTCCGATGAAAGCGCAATTCACGGGAAAGATACTAACACTGCAGTTGAATCAGCAGATGATGAAGCAGGTCATAAATAGAACTTCATAGTTAGGTTGTACAAGATAGATGAATTCGATTTTATTGAATTAATAACTGGTAGACAAACGACATGAAAAGCTAATAGTTGATGAAGTCACTAAAGAGTCTACAGTGTAGACCAAACGAAACTAAATAAGAACTAGATGAAAGGGAGGATTCTGCTAAAACCAGTTATAAGCTATATGAAGGACATAATATTATTGTAGATTTTCCGATTAATTTGAGAAGTGGTGATGCTGTGATGTTAAACACATTAACAAGCGTGTCTGCTACGTAACGAGTGTACTATGAGCCACGATTGCGTATCCTTATCGATTTGAAGCCGACCCGTTATGTACATATTTACAAAACAATCGCGAATCTCCGGGGTGAGCGTTATCGCCGACGACGAGGTCACCCAATTAACTCTATCTCGCATTGATAACAAGTTTAAATTGCAATGTTTTTCGCATTAATCGGATAAAAATAGACGTTACGCTGTTGAAATGTTGTTTACTGCATAGGATCGAATCATAGCAGAGACATTGCCAATGATGATTCAAAAAATGATGTGAAGCATTCGCGTGATAAAGTAACTAAGTCGATAATTTCATAGAAACAGAAGATTATGTAATTATTTCACGTTGGTGTGACCGATGACGTCAATGGGCTGCTCATCAATCAAGATGGCAGTCAGATGATTGCTATGAAAATAATTGAAGTAAGTGCGCGACCTAGCACACTGCGCGGACTGCGTGAAGCAATTACGTTAATATACATGAGGAAGTAACACGAACACAACTCGAAAAGAAAACTCACGCTTTTTAATCGTCATATTAAAATAATTTCGCATAGTAAACCTAAATGAGATGTGGATAAGTATGATAGAGCGATTGAATCCTGATTTGCCTTTAGCCTATGCTTTTTTCTTAATACTGATGAGGTTATAAGGAAAATGTAAAAATTTCATAGCGGCACACGTCCTTATTGACGTCAATGGGACATCTGGTATTTGTTGTTTTAATAAGCGCCTCTAAGGACTACAAAAATGTTAGAAACCACAAAGATATAAATATTACGCAATATTAAATACAAATTCGTAAATGGATCAGAAATATTTAAATCAGGTGAGATAGTGGTCAAACGCGTGCCTATCAATAATAAAAAAAATAAAAAAATGTCCATAAAAATGTTTAGTAATGAATAAGTAGGTAGACGAAAGAACCCAAAACATCGACGATCGCTATCAACTCAACCTTGTACCTATAATTTTGCAGAGAAAACTAAATAAAGCTGAATAAACAGCAGATATTTATCTAACGGATTTTCCAGGAACGTGTTTTTTTCTACAAATATAGATGATTATCGAAGCGAATTCCGTTACATTGGATCGTAAATGGATGTCAACTGTTATCACGCTGATAGCGATAGCGATGATATCAATTTATCAGTTGTTTGTTGAAGTGAAGCTAACACTTACACATTATCGAAGTGTATGAGCTGCGCGCTATTTTGAAATTTGTAGGTATATACTTGGAAGGCACAATGGTTAACAGTTGAACTGTAGGCTTTGACTTGAAAACCCAATTATCACACTTCAACGGAGGGCTAACTCTGGATTCAGATAATACGATAATAAGAAGACAAAAAGGGACCAAAAATGGTAGAAATAAAACAGAGAACAGAGACAACTAGAAGACTGACCAAAGCACAAAACATGGACCAATAGCAAATATAAAGACACAAGAGCAGCTAAAAGTTTACATTGGATAGAGTACGACTACAATGGAAACTCTTCAACCGACCTGTCAAAATTTTCATGGATGGATTCGTCGTCCTCATCGCCGTACTATAATTGCATCCTCCAGACAGTCTGAAGAAGGTATAATGCAATAAGCACTTAAAACTTGCGTCACATAGTATGAGTAAAGTGCTACTTGTGAAGCGCTACTACGTCCATAACATTCGAAATTCTTCGATTTACACGAGCCGGCAGATAGCCACTTTACCTACTTTTAATTACTTTTAATCTTATCTACAGTTACACGCAAATACAATGGAAAGTTATTTAAATACAGCGGAGGACGTATTTGTTGTGCCTATAGTTTTTCAGTGTAAAGCTGTATTAAAAGGACTATATTTAGTTTGCACTGAACTTGAAATGGCCTTCGACAAGGGTCCTAGTTACGACAAGAGTAATATCGCATGCTCCTGTTTCTAACGGCAAGATTCAATCGTCGATTAAGAACACATACAAACCCCGTCAGTTTCATTTAAGTCAATTTTTATAATTGCTACACATTTAAGCTCTCGAGGTTTAACGTTATTGTAAAGTTATGTCATAAGACCGCTAACATTATCATTACCAACATTTTATTGTTACTCCAACCTGTCACCACGACCTCTATTGCGTGTTTAATCTTCATTTGCTTTATCAATACATTGACGTGTTCTTCTTTCCTCTTACGTCCTATTTCAAAACGTATACAATACATCACTGATACCTACGGAGCGATCATTGTCATGTTCAAAAATAGGATTAAAATATCGTTCGATTTAGATAAGATACCATTTGCGTCAATCGGCATTGTAGCCAGTCATAGAACTTTATATGGAACGAATTCAACGTTATTATGATTATATATTTGATGTGCTTATAGGTACAGTAGTAGGTAAATTATGTTTAACTACCATATAGCAGACAGAGGGATGTTAACGGTTTGGCTATTGATCAAGTTTGACACACAACCGCGAAGATTTGGAGTCGCACTTTAATCGTCTTTGACGCATCCAAAGTCACTCTGACGCACTGCACCAGATAAGAATCTCACATTAAATGACTTGTCAATGTTTATATCAACATAACGACATTATCTTGATAGCTCCAACACAATTTGTACCTGTATTAAATTATATTAGTACATGACGTGCCCGTATGATCGATCATACACGACACTCTTCACATGATTTTTAAATCCGAAAAGTCAGAATGATAAGCAACCAAAATGTTTAAATATGGACAGTCAACACATTTGAAATCTTGGTTACTGGAAGATACGTCTCGGATTTAATTCGAGACTTTTTGTGGTACTGGAAATCCTATACTGCGTGTCAATGTCAGTAATTACAAAAGACAGGTGGTGAGAGTGGAGGAAGGAGACGGTACACTATATTTATAGTACAGCTTTTCAAGTTAACATAGCTTTGAAGAACTCACTACTGAAGCAAAAGGAGCTGTCTCTAGGGATACCAATACCAAAGACAACTTCGCTTACACTTGCGAAATATGCCTATTTGTGACAATACGCAATTACAATGAGCTCAAAACAAACGTAGCACAAAGTAAAAACAAACAGAAGATAGTTGATGACCCAGCTATCTTAGCTAAACATAGTACGCAAGAGTAGGTTGATACTGAGCTATCATATAGTGATAGGAATTTTGTAAACAATGAACACGTTACAAGCATGTTGTAGACGTTGGACCTCTGGTGATCTGGAGATAGCCTTCGTTTGGGCTATCAGGCTACTAGGTGGTAACATAACATACCATCATGCCTAAACCTTTGTGGTGTAGTGTCAAATAAATGAAAATACTTTTAGTAAGTAAATAGTTTTAATACCCTCAATGTTTTTTAACATTCTCGATTGCGTTAGCGTAAACTTTAATTTGTAACGAAACTGAATAAGCTCTCTGGTGACAATAACGGAAAACCTTCTTTTGTATACAATTTAACATAAGCGAACGTTTACGTTAACGCGATCGAGTACGTTCATAAACTCGCACTAAGCTCTCTGTTAATTCGAACCTTTCCTCAAGCTTTTCCTTGTTCGATTACACAAACGTGTCGCATATTGCTAAATTAATAAAACTCTACTAACGACCGAGTTTATAATTAAAACCTACCAAGCTGCAGGTAATAGGAAAAATAACAACACTATCAGTCAGTTTGGTCATCAACGGTCAACCACTATTAATACTCATTACTGCACTTGAAACGTACTTGCCAACTGCCATACATAATCTCATACCTTCAAAACATTAGCCTTTTTCATTGCCGCAGTAAGGAAAAATGTTTTAGTTTATCAGTTTATTATTCGCGCATTCTTGCCTATGCAATAAGGAAACTTTTAATGATGGTGGTAATTAGGTAAAGGTAAACAAATGTATTTTCCAATTTGAAAACAAAATGTTTTCAGTTTATTGTTCAAAAATTCTTTGCTGAATTTTCATTGAAAGAACGCAAATCCATTCATAATGGAGTAAAATGCGATATCTAACCCTGATTATCTAACGTCAAGAAGAAGAGGACAGCTGGAGGAAACAATGCGGAATACACTACATCAACAGCCAAGGTAAAGCAAAACGAGCTCTGAAATGAAATCCAAATAATATTTCTAACCTACAACATAACAAAGTACGTGTCCAATCACATAGACGACAGGACATTAAGGAAGCTAATAAAGTTTTACGTCTCAATTTCCTCCTACAACAACTTAGTAACGCTCACAATCCTATCATAGACAAGAAACAGGACGTCATGCTCGTCAAACTAGATCTTTTGATGTTATAAACACTTCATCCGAATGCTTTGTGGATACAATTCGTTTTATGACAGATATTCGATGACCGGTAGTAACGCTAGAGCGAACTTAGATTGTGTCATGGTAGCTACTGGAGACGGATAATTTCTGTGTTTAGTATTTGTAGGAAAGTTCTGAACTTCATGAAGTCCAGACGACTCTTTTTAATTATAAGTATTCAGTTTAATTAATTTGGGAAGCCTACAAAAATATTATTTTTGGAATTAGAGAACCACATCTTTTCGTTCAAATTGTTTTGACACTCACTGAAAAACCAAATGTTCCTGAGATGTTGGTAAACCATATTGTCAATTTTCTGACTAGGAAGCTTACAAGGAAACGGCTACATTAAATCTCACATCAGTTAAAACTTGAATAATGTTAGAGCAATCAATAAAACTCGTGTTACATGTATTCGAGAAGCACCAGTAATTATGCAACGCGCGTTTCGGATGAGCGGCCACCGTACGGCGACACGTTCTAGAATCAAATTCAAATGTCAAGGTGAAGGTGACGTGAAAGGAAACGCACGGTGACGTCACGAGCCGCCATCTTTAGGTGCCGCGTCGCTACCAATGACACTTTAGAGCTAGTGTGTACGCGAGTATGTCTCTCGTTTTATTTAGGACACTAGACAATCATTGATAGCATTTTCTATGTGCTCAGTCTTACAGCGCAATGTCTATTAACTTGGGACATAATCGTATATTTTGCTGGAATGTTCGTTATACGGAACGCACCATATTTACGCGCAATAAAATTGCAAGGTGTCCCCTTTTTATAGTGGCTATAGATTTTCATTTACACTTACGTACATATCTAAACTTACGCCCTTTTCCCAAAGGGGTCGGCAGATCTGTTATATAAGTGAAGCTAGAGGGTGTCTAAACTGTAATGAAGCGGACTTTTTTTGGCAATATTCATTTTACAGTCCACCTATGGTCTACGTGTACGTGCCACATCCGTTTTCCTGAACCTGAAATAACCTTGGAACATTTGCCTATGATTAAATCTTCCTCAATCACTAAAATAGTACCTATGAACGCTAGTAACCTCAGGATATAAACCAATCATGTTCCGTTTCATTTTAATATTAATGAATCTATTAGCATTCAATAATTTGCACGCACTCGAGATGTTTAAGTGCATTTCATGCAATTGCACTAGTAATTATCATTAAGTGACATCATCGACAGTTCTAATGAAGACATGACAATACAACAGCACAGTTTGTTCATCACCATGTCATCAGCATACACAATAGTAGCATGCAATATTGTACGTCAGTTGTCAGATTTGAATGATGACCCCAATACACAAGCAGTATTTGTGTCTCAGTTATTTATACAATTTTCCTTTCGTGAATCATTTAGTTCTATAGAATTATTTACAAATATTGCGAGGCTTACCTGCAGGTTTTGAAAGAAATTTGTAATTCATAGAAATCAAGCCAGTCTGCTTAATTTAATTGCCAAATGCCTACGAGATGAAGATTTCTTAAGAGGCGAAACTTTTTCAACGCAATAGGTATGATTGATGTCTAAATAATCCAAGCTTTAGTACTGTAGCTTTATTCGCTTCAGGAGGAACAGAAAGATTCCTATTTCCAGTATTTTCCTGTCGTGGAGTGCGCTCGAATATCTCTAGAATGTTTTCTTATATTGTGAAGTGTTGTTTACTAGCCTTGTAGATCGAAGGAATATTGAAGATCTATCGCACAGTATAAAACCAAACAAAATTGCAGTAACTTACAAAGTAAATTGTTGAAATGTTATACTAATAACATTTCAACAATCATCATCATCAACATTATTATTATCTTTCAGCTGGAGGACGATTTCAACAATACCACCTCATTAAATTCGTTAGTCTTCGCGAAAACTAACAAGTCTTGAAATATTAGATGTTTTGCAACTAATTTAACTTAAAAACTTCTTGAGTAATGAATTTTTGAGCATAGAATTATCAAAACAGTCCCAAAAATAGCAGATTATGAAAAATGATGCACTATCGTAGAACCGGTAAAAAGTATCTTTAAGTCAAATGTGTATACCGTCAGCTAATAAAAACACGACATTACCCAGCTGCAGTGTAATGAATTTCAAAATGGAAGTCGTTTTGTAAATCAAGAATAAGACAGAAAAACTTTTATAAAACTTTACTGAAAAAGATATTTAGAGCAACAATAAAATAATCAAACTAGTCTAACCGAAACTACAGTCGAATACAAAAACAAAAATAATTGGCGAGCACATTAAAGTGCAAAACGAAATAACTGTAACAGTTGGCAACAGTTTGAAATGAAGTCATAAGTCGGTGGAGTTCTCACGAGGCGTCGCCGGCGCAGGCGCCTGCCACTGCGCTAAATGCTAAACAGTTCCCGAGACCATTGTGCGAGGTGAGCCAAGTGGAAAATCTTACATCAATTACACGCCGAAACACTAACTTTTTTTCTAGACTGACAATAGTCTCATTTTAACATTTGATTCCCAAGCTTTACGTCATATCAAATTAGCTCCGTATTTTTACTTGTTTGTGTTAATTTCCGTATCGTTGCTGCCAGTGACACACGAAGTGAGAATTTGCATGTAATTTATAAGTGTACATTGCGCATTACATTATTTTCAGATACAGTCATTACTGTTTCAAGAAGTTCCACGTAATAAGTTTTACGTGACCATTGCATGGTCTCCCATCCGTGATGAAGTCATGGGTGACTATTGACTGACTATCTATTCCTATGACCAAATAATGTTAATGATGCGGATCTAGTTCTTAAGAATATGATTTATTCATCAAAATATTTATCACCATTATGATTGAACCTTTTGTCGTAAACCAATTATCACTTAGTAGTTAGAACCGGAAGCATAGCACTTAAGGTTTCTTTAATATTGTAAAAAAGCAGACAAAATGACGTTTATATAGCAAGGTGGGGTTATCTGTGGTTAGGGGCCATGCCAAGCCAGTTCCCCGAAGAGTCGTGAGAAGCTTCCCACCGTTTATGCCAGAGCAATACATTCACAGAGCTTTTTGTAAGCCAACGACCGGTCCAACGACGACGCTTAAAAGGAATCGTGCTCCGTGCTCCCGTAAATCATGGGCAGGTTGAGATTTCAAATAACTGAACATGTTTTATGAACTTTACACGCAAGAGGACCCCCTTCAAGTGGACTAATTGACCCTGATGGGACCAGTTGGCTCAAAGACCGTTCTATTATAAGTATGACTCGTTTATGAAACGATTAGCATACTTATACCAAGAGGTTAAATATTCTGAGATTTTTATTCTTGGTTCCTTGATTCACATTATAACGTCAGAATGTATAGATAGACACTTGACAATGGTTCTCAAGCAACATTCGATCGTGAACATGTCGAAGTGGGCGACCTTCGCGGACCTGTTTTGGACAGCAAACACATCTTATTTGGCTGAACGAAAAGAAACGTGACTCAGGAGGGGAACGTGACACCGGTAATGTACAGGGTGACTTGGAATACAAATTGAATTTTGAGGCGTGATCAGGCGACCAACCTGCAGCAATTACGCACTTCAGGGATCTTTTTTGAGGTCCGTGCGGGTATTTGAAGTTCATGATGAATTGCAACATATACCTACTTTAACTTACTTTGTACCGAATACATTTTGATTATACGAGTAATGTAATGCTGTTGACGATGTTCTAAAAATGCTATAGAAACTACAATTGAAACTTGAAAAGCATCATCTCGACGATGAGCTATAAGATTCTAACTGCAAGTAACGCATCCGCGCTTTTAAAGGAAAAAAGAACACCCTGTGTAAATTAAAGAAAAACATTTTACCACGGTCAAGATTAAACGGTCCTGACGACATTGTTTAAACGGACTTCCGCGGGGCTGAAGTTTGTAGACCGTTCCTGTAACTCCCTTTTGTGCCCTAAGAATACTGTTTACGTGAAAGGCAAACCTAAAAATTACCGGAGTTTTCTACGTATTATTAATTTTTGCTACGTTTCTCATTTCGCTTTTGAAAGGAAAGGAACAAAATTTTTCTTTTTTGTCGAAGTATGTTGTTGTTGAAAATTTTAGTTAAAACTGTTTGTTTTTGAGGACTGCGGAGAAAAAATAGAAATTTGTTATTTTTATTTAGGTTTGAATTTTATTTGTCTTAATTTAGAGGTAAATGCGTCACAAAACAAATATTCAGACAATTTTAATACTACAGACGAAAATGAGGTAAAACATGAATATAAGGAGCGTACGCTTATATGCCGTTTATTAAGTGTAGGCGTTATACCCAGTTATAGGTATATAAACATGTTTAAAAAAACTTTTTTAGAAAAAAATATAACCGGCTTCGGTGTTTTTGGTTTTATATTTTTGTTTGTTAACACCGACTTCCGAAATTAAGGTTATTTTATACTTAGTAGTGATTTTTTTTGGAAGTGGGTTATATTTTTTTCTAAAAAAGTTATTTACAAAAAAATACTTTTGCTTGGACGACGTCTTCATCGACGTAGAAATTGAAATAAGCAAAATGCTCATAAAATAAAAAATACTGAACCAAACTGAATCATATTTTTACGGGACCAAATGGCAAGTATGAGCATCAAAATAATCACACAAATCGGATGAGAAACCTCGGAGTAATCGGTGTACATTTATAACACAAAAAAACCACTGAATTGAGAACCTCCACCTTTTTTAGAAGTCGGTTAAAAATTAAAACAGACAACGTTAAAGAGGCAATACTAATCGTGTTTCGAATAGCATTGCATCTGGTTTCCATACTGGGCACAGATAAACGATAAGAAGCGTCTCAAAAACAACTACCACACAGGTGTTTAGATGCAGAATACCGAAGTGAGCATTTCAATTAAAATTGTAATACATATATTCAGTTACAACTTGGTCCTATTGATTCATACCTACCTCTTCAATGCATCTGTTAAGTCACGTGATTATGGATGTACGAGAACAACTCTTGAGTCGGATGAAAACAAACCAAATAGGAGGGGAGCAGAAGGGAAGGGTGCAATGAAAGGAGGCAAAGAATCGCAGCCACAAAGGGTTTCCTCCGTCTTACCTGCAACAAAGAGACGCGTATTATTACTCATGGTATTGTTTGACATGGAGCACGATACTGGCATGCATAATTTGCAGACTGCGACGGAATAATAATACCTAGGAGTTTTATCGTTTTGAGAACTGTAGAACGAAGCGATGACGATTAATTTGCTATCCTTATTTCTGATAAATATTATGATTGTGTAAAAATAGAAAAACTAAAAGAAAGGCGATTTATAAAAAGGTCTTCAATTCAATGGAGTAAAATCAAACCGCTCAACGTAGATAAGAATTTGAGCCAAGACCATGAGATCCCAACAAAAAATAATCAAAAAGCACCAAAAGAAAACCGAACAATGGTAACAGCATCCATTGTTAAAGAATGACGTCAGTAAAAAAGTAATGCGATTGTAAAAATTACAGCCGCTGCTCCAACGAAGGTGTTAAAAACTTAGGTGGTCTTGCAGAAAAGGCAAAAAGTGCTAACGGTAATGTACCGTACAGTAACAGTTCGGGCCAAGGTACTGTTGATATTATGCTTCTGATAACATTTAGTGCGCAGAAGTAGAAAGCGTAGTAAAAGTGAAATAACTCTTTGGACCTTTTGTTATTGATAATTTTGTTGTTAAGGGAGAACAATGGCTTTAAAGGGTTAAGAGTTTTAGAGGCTCTCTTTACAGAAATAGAAAACTTTTATGTTACAAAAACCTCGACTGGATGTTCCTGTTTTTTGTTTCTTGATAGTTATAAAGGTGTACGGTATTTAGTATAGAGACAAGGTAATTTAATGTTATTTAAAAGTTTCAAAAATCAATTCGTATAGATTTCATAAATGCCTTGTCTTCTGAAGTACTGTAAAATTAAAAGTCCTTTTGAAGTCCAACACACAATACAGTGTAAACTCCATACAACGCCACTCCATTGATTGACAAACTTCCTAAAACGACGAAATTACTTGAATTTGATTGGTTTGTCTTGTTGTCCATACAATGATACACTATGGATCATCACAACCACTCTAAAGAAGAATGACAATACGTCATTATTAAGCATTAAACAGTACCTTCTGAGTTGCCGAAATTAATAAGAACTGCAGCTGTGTACGTTTTGTTGTTGCTTTACTGTCTAGCACGTATTTACGTCGACTGTCGGCAACATACGTACCGAAGGGTCTAAGAAACTTTGTCACTCGGGTGTCTGTCTGTCTGTCCGTCTGTCACAGCCAGATTTTTCCGGATCCACTGGACCGATTCTATTGAAATTTGGTACACATATGGACTTCTATCACCCAAACACGGACGCGTTACGTAAATCATTAAATTTTTAGTATCGTGGTCACTTTTGGGGATCAAACTAGAAAATTTAAAAAAAATCTTTTTTGAAAAATATCGTGTGACATATCAAATGAAAGGAATTACTGAGAGTGTTTTAATTATATTTTTTTCATAATTTTAAAATAAATGGTTTAGAAGTTATTCAAGAAATTAGACGAAAAATGACCATACCTCCCACCTTATCTCCGAAACTAGTGAGCCTAAAATTTTGAAAAAAATGGAGATAATAGATCTTTACCTAAAGATTACAGGAAAACCTATTAGAAGTCTGTAGTGTTAAAATAACATGTTAAAAATTTAAATTCGTTCGGAACCCTTTGCCCGCGAGTCCGTCTCGCACTTGGCCAGTATTTTTTCGATACGTTATCATATTCTTAGTAGCTCACAAACTTTCGAACTGTGAAAATGGTGAGAAGAGTGAAAATCATATTTATCTATCTTACATTATAATATTGATTTGCCTTCTCTCCATTTAACGACAAGCCTCTATAACGCCATAAATGTGGAGTCCTTTAGAGGTTACACTGTTTATAGTTTATTCCATTTTATAACAGTCATGGAAAAATCGTAGCTTTCAGTAGTCGAGGACCACACACACAGCAAATTCATATACATAATTCAATTGTTCTACAAATAGCCTAATGACTCGCCACTGAATAGGCATTTCGCGAAGTATTCCGGAGACCACGTGTTTGTGACACCAGTCACATCGCTAACGCCTAATCAGTTCCAGTGTTCATTAATTTTATTTGTTCGTCGCCTCCTGCCTTTGTGGGCGAAGCGGGTTTCTTGAAGCCATTGTTTTTGCAAAAGCTTATCTCAGATCTAAGTTTTAGATAATATCTGTTAGAGAAACCTTTAGCCTCTTATTTCCGCGTTCTGTAATGTTGTTCAAGAAAATCGTGTCATGAGATGCCATCATGCATGTATGTTCTGTCTGTTTCTCTTATATTTAAATCGTCATTGTTATTTAAGAAATACGCTGGATCCGGGAACTGGCCAGATGCGAGACGCATAGGACCAGGACCAGACTTGGAGAGGCCTATGGCCAGCAGTGGATAGCTTTCGGCTGAAATAATGATGATGATTGCAAGAAAAAGAAATCATAAATTGTGTACGGTATACGGAGAAATGAGACTTCATTCTGAAACGGGCATTACGTTGAATTTAGGCCTCTTGATCATTAATACGGGCTCGGTTACACACAACACTGATTTTACCGCCATAAAGCATTTAAAAAGTCAAAAAGTGGCATTCCCGATGATTCAAGCAGTCTAATGCATACAGTAGCGGGCGTGCGGGCTCGCGTGTTGCGTGCCAAGCTTACATGGCACGCTGGTGGTCACGCGAGCGGTTTCCGTGGATTGGGGCTAGCGTGACGCACGTCACAGACACATTTCTATCCTCCACGGTGGAATAAAGAACAGGATTGTTCCGATAACGCGAACCTAATGGTAGGTACAGACGAACGGCTGGGGTTATAAGATGATATTGTTAAAGGATCTATGGTTAAAGATGGATCTAAGAAGTTTAAAAATTTAACAACATTTTGGAGGCTTTGGTGTACTATTAGTGAGCTTAAAATAATATTCAGAGCTATATATATTCTAATCCTAACTAAAAACTACAAGCACTTGAAGTCGGCGACTGAAAAAATCCTGAAATTATTCGGAGAAGCAAAAAAGTCTTTGAGAAAAGAGTATTTGACTGTTTTTTTGCGAAAAATACGTAATCAAAAGCAAATAACAAGTTTAAATAACGTTCGAGACTATGTTTTAGCGCTCACACGAAGACTATTAATGTCCTTAGCAATTTGTGTGGAGCGGCGTTGTTTCCGCCACCCATCGGCGCACGGATAGCCCCTTGTCGTGTGGCACCATCATTAAACTAAAGTGTGGACGGAACACGCAAAATGAGGATAACGGTAGTCACGGTGTTTGGAAATAACTATTTCTAACTCATAAATTATAATGTAAAAAGACTCCTTAGTCAAGTTTCTGGCATATGAATAGACATATTAAATTTCATTATCTAAATACAAGTAGAAACTTTGCGGAAGCAGTTTTGATATCTAAGAGAGCTCGTTGCTCTACGAAGGTCTTAGTCAATCGGCTGGTTATTCCTAATCAACGAACATAAATCTAGGAACATGGAAGGAACTTTTCACCACAAAATCAGCAACTAGCGCAAACCCTAACGCAAATTAGCGGAGTGCACGGCAGAGCGGCGAAGTCACGCGAGCGGTGTTAGAAAGCGCTGCGCAAGTGCGCACGCACGCCACGATACGATACCACTACAGGTTTTTGTGATACAGATTGATGGACTACGCTTCATCGAGCTTTGTAACAACTACTAGGTTAAAACACTGATAGAGCAGAATGAGAAAACAATAAGTAAAAAAGATTACTATACGTCTACCATGAGTTTTATCAATCTATACTCGCTAGCTGTTGTTGTTTTTTAAAACTTTTAAAAAACAAGTCTTATTTGTTAAAGTTGTTAACTAAAGTTTTACTTGCAACTTGCTTGTTAGTTTACAACTTGAAGAAATAAATTAGAAACTTGTTTTTTTAAAGTTTTCAAACATTTTTTGTAACTACAGTCGCTGGCGAGTATAGATTGATAAAACTCATGGATAGACGACGTAAGATCTTGTCTCTTAAAATCGATGTTTGCCATTTGCCTGTTAACCAGTATCTCTATCGACCGCTAGTTAGCAGCAAACCATAACAAATATAAACTACAGCTTAAACACGTTTAAATTCTATAGGTAATTTATATGACAGACGTGAACAAAACATGAAATATGTATTAGTTGGCCTACTGTGCTTAATGACGTAGTAAGTTTGACGAGTTTCGGCTGCGCAGGCGCATCTAGCTCAGAGTGATAGTTAGAATTGTCTTGACGGATGTATGGGTGTAACAACGGACGTGCATTTGGGCTAATGCACGACAATAAACTGTAATGGACGGTAAACGGTGATGTTACCAAATGAATACTGCTCGTGTCTTAGAACGACTTCCTGAAATAATGATGTAAGGTGGAAATGTAGAATTCTCTGCTGGTGTGTTTGGATACCGATTAAGAACTTCTTTAATTCGAGACCATAGCACAACCGGCCGCTACAGCTTGTTATGTTCCAGTTCCAGTTTGATGGATACCTAAGAGCTCTGGGCTGTAATTAGAAAATAGAAACGCGTGAGTATTTTTAGCACCGGAAGAGTCCAGTGCTTAAAATGCTCATGTGCTTGTGATGATACAGCAATTGAGAAACCTATAGGTGGTTGTGACAATACACCATCAAGCCAGTCGGATTGTTCTCACCGACAAAAATAAAGAAAACCAACCGAATAAATGTCGATTAATTAACTTTAATACAGTTCTCGTGTTCTTTTATAATTGTAAAGGATTGCGTCAAAATAAATAACATGTGTCGTATCATTAGCTTGGCCTATTTAACATGTTGACAGCTGAATAAACCAATACAGTTTTATTAGTTGCGTGGCTTTTGTCACGTAACATTGGATATTTTTAATTTTATCGAGGAATGCGCCTTTAATTGGAGCCATTGTACTAGACTCTTGATAAGGAGTTGTTATGCTCTAAAATTAGACCAGATCGGTGAATTCCTATTACGGCTTCGTATTCCTTGTCGTCAAGAGCTATGTTAGAATTAGCTAATCCAATCTTAACGTTCATCATCAATTTGGTTGCTCAGAACGTCAGAAGACAGCCGGAGGTCCTATCTTATTAGTAACATTATATCACTTGTCGTAGACGTTTCCTTAGCATGCTTCTCCTTAAAATGTCAAAATCAGCTTTTCATTAATAATCAGCTATTTTCTGTTACAAGAAGTTGACTGTAATCTACCACGAGAGCTTGGTATGGATGACTTTTTTCTTCCTCTTTCGCTCACTGCTGTATTTACCCACATATGACGCAACTCCAAGTTTGGTAGTTTGGTTCTGGGTTATCTCGATTTCTTCAGTATAATTATCTTCTTACACCACTTTGAGAGCATTCTGGATTCAACAAATTAATTTATTGTTACTTATGTTAAAGAATTCCGCTCACAGTATAATCGACATTGACATTTCGTGTCGCTCCGTCGCGTTGTTCCACATGGCTAGCTCACGAGTCACGTTGCTTCCAAAAGCTTTCTCTCGGTCACGCTACAAGCATCGTTCTTGTGTGAACTTCAGCATTATGGAGCTAATGTTAACAAGATGATTTAGGTTTCAGCTTCAATATCAACTACTTAATTTTTAATTAAGGCTGCAACTGATTCTATGGATAGAATGTGTATCAAGCTACTTTTGTAGAAGCGTGACCGTCCCCGTCAAACCTGGCGACCCAACGTGTTGGCAGAAACGACGTGCATCGGAATGATGTTGAGCAAGTTGAAGCGTGATGCTCAAGACAGTTTGCGATGGAAGACTACTATGGACACTCTTTATCCCAGCTAGGGGACATAGGATCTTAAGTCAAATAAGTCAAACTACTTTTGTGTTGGTTACGAAGAAAAACATTATCACAACGACAATAGGGCAGACATTTTGACTAGAACAACTTGGATCAGGCGATGATGTCACATTTAGGAAAGCGCACGACACCTATATACTAGTATCACCGAGCACGAACCCAGTTTGACCTGTGACTGCTGACATTAAAATAGTGACATTTCGTGTCTACCCGCGCTTCGAGCCATTAGCGTGATACAAACACTTATACTGTTAAAACTTTTATTATGGAGGGCTTCCATCAATACTTATTTAGGTTGCTGGTTTATTCTGCACGTGATACCGCTATTCCTTCATCAGTAAACAATAAGAAGGTTTGGTAAAAAATGGGTTCCTCGATTTAGGAAATTATTTCCACATTTAAGTATTTATTGTGAACAATAAACAATGACTCATCTGAGTAACATTAAATTACAATGAGGTCATTTATAAGTGACACATTCAAAATATATACAAACGCTTTTAGTATTTAATTTAAGCATCAGACATATCAAATTACGTCAGTCACAAAAACAGACGAAAAGCTAAGCCAAACATTGAACTGCCATGAATCTATGATCTCAGTGCTTAATCATAACTATAAGTTTATTTATAGGCCTACAAGTGGACGCAAGTGGTCACGTGCGCGATGTTACGCAGTCTGTTTGCCGCGTAATCTTCTACGTGCTCATACGGTTGACCTAGCAGAGTACCAGCTGATAATAATGTAGGGTTGTCATAGTACATCTATTGAAGTGAAATGTAATCTTGCAAAGCCGACGGGATTTGATGCACAGGCATCGATACAGTTATCTACATACTAGCTTTTGCCCGCGACTTCGTACGCGCATTTCCCGTTTTTTCCCATTCCCGCAGGAATTTCGGGAAATCCTCTCTTAGTGCACCCCTACGGAGTGTGAGGAAGAGACATGCCAAATTTTAGCTTTCTACGACCAGTAGTTTCGGCTGTGCGTTGTCTGTCAGTCACTCAATCAGTAACTGAAGAATTTTATATATTAAGGATTGAAGTGTTAGGGGGCGTCCATTAATTACGTGAGGCGATTTTGGCAATTATCCGACCCCCCCACGCCCCTTGGTGAGATGTCGTGAGATTTAACCAACCCTCCCACACGTCCTAATCTCACGTGAGATTTAAAAAAATGCGTGTTTTTAAAGTAAACACGCCAATCTGTGAATCAGACTAATTGAGTTTTCTTTCTTTCTTACTGAAGTTTGTAAAATATTATTTTAATTCAGTCCACAGGAACTCATGTGTGTTCTCTTCTTATGAATAATTACTCAAACCAACATGTCCATGTGATTCAGTAAAATCAGCACTCTTAAACTGTTGTAACTTTTGCGTGGAAGGTTCACCGGTGCACTGCAACTCAGAAACATGTCATGTTTTACTAATTGATTTGTTGAAAGACCAGTTTCTCGCAATTTTATACTACCTATTCCAACAGTTGCTTTCGGAAAAAGTACGTGATATTTGCCCTCTCCCCCACATGAGATTGGGTGAGATTAGGCTCGACCCCTCCCCCCCTAAAATGCCTCACGTAATTTATGGACGCCCCCTTATTGACATTGTAATGTAACCTACAGTACAAATGACATTATGAATTGGAGGAAAGAGGAGGAAATGCTAAAAGAAGTATTAAGCTATAAGAGAAGAGACAAGAGACCGTAGAAATGGGTGACCTACCTGAAAGTTAGTATGGATAGGAAAGAAGTGAATTATGATACTACGGCAAGTGCGGAAAGGAAGAATAAAACAAGCAACAGACGTCAGAACCCACATACATCTAAATAAGGTTGATGATGACACTGTTAGATTGCCAAACATTGATACGACATTAGCGTAAAGATTAAGAGCTACTTTCTAACATCAATAATGAAGCCCCACAAAATGCCATACCTCGCGTGCCCCAGCCCTGATGATGCGTCACAGAGAAGATAACTGACCCCAAGGGTCGAGCCAGAACGCGGAATATTCCGCTGGACAATGACGACATTACTATGTAATGTGGTTTATGAGACGAGTATTGAAAATCTTATATTTAATTACTTGTTTAACTTCTGATAACATAGTCATCGCATAAGTAAACATACGTGTAGGTACTTCATCAGTATTAAGTAGTAGTATCATCAAATAACATACGTATTTTTTTCCATTCTAACAACTTTTTAGCTCTCTATTGTTTGACTGACCACAACTTTACTAAGAAAGGAGTAATTAGTAAATTCTAGAAGTTACATCATCTAACTACATAGTATCCATGTGCAAGCTGCATATTTATAAGCTAAGTCAAAGAAACTATAACTACGAACTTAGAAGTTTAGTGCACATAAGAACATTGAAAGCTCCACCGAATAACATACATTCAGAAATGTATTCAGTGCTATAATAAATGCAGTTATACAATTTATTGCATAACCAACATAGTCTCACATAAACATGATAACTCACACAATAGTACTTTTTCCTAGGTGGTATAACTTGAGTTATGTAATATTATTATAATAATACCTGCGCAATACTTCACCCAAGTACCTGGTGTGTTGTCTTGCATACTTAGTATGACCGTAGGTATAACTTCGTGTTTTCTATTTTCACACCTCCGCACCGCAAATTCTCATGTTTTCAACTGAATTCATGAATAGTTGTGGGACTGTTCCGTTGTTTATTGACACGAATACGTCAGAGCCGCAAACAGGTCTGTCATTTCGTCAAAGTTTGTTGCAAATGATCGTCCCACTCGTTATGATTTACGGCGTGTTTTTAACCAACTGTGGCTTTGATGGCACGGATTCATTCATTACTTTGGGCGTAGTAGATTGGCCTTTTATTTAGGAGATTGATTACCGGATTTTTCGAAAACCTTAAGTATTTTCGTCACTATTTACAAGACTTCACAAATTTTATGTTTATCAATAATATAGTATCGACTCCTCAGACTGGCCACTGTGTAAATGTAATTTCATCAACTCAATAACGTTAGTATAAACTGAGATCACAGATATTTGCCAACACAAGAAGCTGCATTAAGTTCATTAGGCCAACCAGACATCGTAAACATATTGGAAACCAATCAGCAAGATTATCATATCAGGTTGAGAGCATAGTTAATTTTAATTTTGATAGCATCGTGGGTCAATAGCTCAAGCCATGTTATGACAATATGTTACGTAAAACTCTGTATATACTAAATTCTGATAACACTCAAGTTTTTGCAAGACTACGTGTGTATGATAGCAGATACTTTTCTGTTATTACGTCATTATAATTTAGGTAGATAACCTTGATAATGATAAATTATTGCACGTAGGTTACGTTCAATAAAAATACCACAGTATAATAACTTGTGGCTTAAGGTCGAAGTTAAAAATAAAAAGTATGAAGCATGATCGATATATGTAAATGTTTTACGTGTTATAAATATTATATCTCTATCAAAACTAGTTTGACTGGATATTTGATATATTATATTGGTAGTAGGCAATTAATACACGAATACAAATAATTTTAGGTAATTGGGCAAGATTTTGAGGGATTTTAGAAAAATGCCAATTGTATTTTTAATGTCTTCCTGATCATATGAATGTTAACTGGTAGTAAAACAAATAGGAAGAGGAAGCTAATGAAATATGGTAAATGATTTATAAACCGTAAGTGGTCAAAAACACTGATTTGAGATTTATCGATAAATAGTAAAATTATAACCTGACCTGGTAACCTGACCAAATCAATACAGGAAGCTGCTAAATTATCACATCACGATATTATAGTCATTGCAGAGCTCCAAAAATGGTTGCCTTACCTAGCCAACGTCAGACGATCAGATTACCTGCATGAATTACAAGCGGATACAATTAGCACTTTAGCATTAGCCGAACAAGATCATTATATTGATGCTATGTATGAATGAACGACTACGAGCGAATACGACGAACTTTTTGGTGCAGTTCCAAGTCCCCACAATTAGGTCTTACGTGAACCGTCGGTGATGCAAGAGAAATATTATCACATGAATCTTCACAATGATAAGTAATTATAAGAAACTATTGTTATCAATTTACATGTTTATTGAATGGCTGACGATAAAAGTTTATTTGATGAGAAAATACATAATATATTTTTTGTTGTAGAGCAAACTAGCCCTAGGCTGCTAAGAAGTGGAAGTCTAAATGAGTGATAAATCTAATTTGGAAAATGACAACTATATTATAGGCTTCAATCAAACTACAAAGCAAAACATGCTTCTTCTTCTATTCGTGTCGATTGACTCAAGTTAAATTTTATCCGACCAGCAATCTGTACAGCTCGATCATTGGCCTCGTTCAAATCCAAAAACATTAAAAACAATAATTTAAAAGAAATATAGAATGAATATTCTCAAGCATAACAACAATATGACAAGTCTGCTATCATAAAATCCTAAAAGCACCTTGAGCCAACAAAAATGATAAAGGAACGTATAGAAATACCTATAATTAACAAAGGTATAGCAAAACATAAGATAAGAATCAAACGTTAATCGTAGAAGATAACATGCTGACGTCAATGGTTACTGATATATTCGTAATGTTAGACTTTAGGACGCCCGAGTACTGATTTCGAAGAAACTGATAGGAGATTCAGACATTGATAAATGAATTAACATAATATTATAGCAATGCAATGACTTTCGAATCTTTATTGAGGCAAAAGTGGATGGCAAAAAAAGTAGGAGTGACTTAGGAAACGATGGATGAACTATTGTGAAAGATATTATGTCAAGAAAGAGAGAAGTACTTTATCACATTAGGCAGCCAAAGCAAAGTAACCGGAGAGAGTTGGCGACTCGTTGCTCTCTTTAGTCTTTATTCTAACCAACACTAGTTGCCCTCAAACGCGTGGATTTGTTTTGGTATTCATCATCATCATATCAGCTGAAAGACGTCCACTGCTGGACATAGGCCTCCCCCAAGTGTCGCCACAACAACCGGTTCTGTGCGTCTCGCATCCATCGGCTACCCGCGACCCTCACCAGGTCATCGGTCCACCTTGTGGAACGTTGAGTCTTCAGGTTCGCGGTTTTGGTATTAATTTCAAATATTTATTTAATCCACATACCAGTATCAATCTAACGTACCGTATATCAAGTTAAACACTCGTTCTTCAATATATCCAAACCAGATCCCTTTTCCTCATCCATTAACACGCAAAAACATATTTCAAACTTGTTATCTGCGGGGTTTTCTTGAGAATAATTAAATGATTTATTGATTTCTAACGCTATTTGTACTGTGAGATCAGCGATCACAATTCTAATGTATTTCAATAACGTCACAGAATTAATAACTCCAAGGTGGGTTGTGTTTACGAAATCCTGCGGTATTTTGTTTATTTGTTGTATGTAATTTATGTGTATCGCAAATCCGTCATCTTTACTCATCGTTGCAACATTAGAATGGCTGGAATACAAAATGTATTGTTGTTGAGCCTTTGCAACTGCACCAAGTTTCATCATACTGGTAAAGACGCAATCAACAGTATTTTCGCTTAAATGATATCATAGGCTAAGGTAAGCCTGGATTTTAGCAAATCATGGAGCTTATAACGTTACAGCTATAACACTCTAGCCAACCCGCAATGTCTGAACCAACCTGGACGTGCATTGGCTGCAAGAGTGCTACTTGCTTTTCATCGGCTAAGCTCACAACGTTGGTAAGCACGACACCTACTGGAGCATTAATGCCATCATCAGAAAATTATAGATCCCAACAGGCACCAATAAAAGACAAAGATCTAAAGAAAAGTATAGCGTCTCTCAAAATGTAAATTTTACGCGAGAAGTCACGGGCAGTCGTTAGCCTCTATATTTATCAGTGAGGTAAGTACTTAATTCGCTTGGTGATGACAGGCATTCTATGACATTTGCGAATCCGCAATCTCGCCACGTCATTATTACCTTTACATTTATCATTCGTTACCACCTGCTCTTAGAACTTTACGATGGTAATGTTAATTTGAAGCCGCAGTCTGTTGACATATTCATGGATTTCGTAGGAAATCTGTTTCAAATATTTCAAATAAATATAAAAGAGCAATGAATTTGTAACGCTTTCGGAGCTTCTACGTCTACATCGGTGGCAAAGTGCCAACTATGAAAAATAGTTCTAATATCCAGATCATGACAGTTGCAAGCTTTACTATCTTCACTAAAGAGTTGCATTTTTTTACGAAGTCGTTAGTCATCGTTACTAAGGAAAATTGACTGTTTATTTATTTAAACTGAATGTACATTGTGGTACATGGGCGGACTTAATGCAACAAGGCATTCTCTATCAGTCAGTCTGTTGTTTCAGGATCAAACATAGTTTATATACACAAGTAGTAGTAGTAGTAAACAAGCATTTTTAGTAATCCTTGGGCATATGATTTCCCGCATCTCCTGACAAGTTTCAACATTATATACTAAATTTGAGCTTAAGAACTTGCGCAATTATTAATTAGATACAATTTTCACTCACATAATTATACTGAGTCAGAATTTGTGTCTATAAATATTTAGTGTATATTAGCATTATGTTAATAGATTGCCACATGTTTCGAATTAGATACTTAATTTGTGTTTACTTAATCGTTTGACGTCGTGTCTTGGCAGTTAGCACACGTGGTTGTCAATAAATTTTATGTTTCTTGTTCAACTGGAGCGACTTTGCTAAACTATTACACCGTGGATGATTTTCCATATTCGTGATTCGCGTCTTATTTATTGTATCAGTAAAAGAAATTTCATACATTAAATATTTAGGAATCGGTTTAGTTAGATTATCGCCTTTAAGGATTTAGGCTTCAGTCAGTAACGGTAAACAATCACACCCTCGATTATCGCAGGTTACTTTACTTTTACCTTTTCGATATGTTCAACTTGTTGATGTCTAGAAGCAGTGAGATTATGAGGTGCGTGGAAAACTGGCAAGAAAGTCTAAAGTATAGTGGGACAGTTAAGACAAGTTTCCCAAAGCAGTTTGCTAAGCAGAAATGTAGAAATACTAACATATGCTCAATCACGTATAAATGCGAGTCTTAAAACCACCGTATAGATGTGTCCTTGTATACGAATGAAAAGACTAAGTCCAACAGAAACCGGTCATCGGAAACTAGTTTCTGCGACACAAAAAATAACTTGTTGCTTATTTGCGGACTGCTCAGAGACAGAACATTCGATTTTAACCCCTGACGATGTAGACTGGTTTTATAAGGTGATCTTTTTCACCTAAAAGTTTTGACTTTGAATCTGGTTGTAGCATCATAACTCTCAAAAGATTGACGTTGAACAAGCTCACAGGCCAAGTAACTATTTGCATTTTAGCAAGCCACACTATACTATATAGAAAATTCTAAATGGGAAATTCTTGGGCGAAATAGATATGAATGCAAAATTGCGAATTTAACAAAGACATCTTTAAACGCAACCGTCACAGTAACTGCGAAAAATCTTCCTACTCCGTCTACTGTAACACAAGGATAAGTTTTTGCAATATTGTTGGTATTTAATATTCATGTAAATAGCAATCAATAACTAGCTTCTAACATTGGAGTCGTTTATCGCACGGGGATTCTTGGCAATGAACCGTCAGTGACGCCGGACGAGAATGCCTCCGTGTTACAGGGCTAAGAAAAACTTGAGAAAGACGATGATTAACGCTTGTCAATCGAGGACAGGTAAAGGCGCCGAATTAAATGGCGGAGACGGAAAAAAAAACAGAAATGTATGCAACACGGGAAAAGAGGTCCAAGATGACGATGATGTTATACATAGGAATTTCGCAGTTTGGCATCCGATCGCCAATCACATTACAACACCAATATTACAAGTTTTTTGTGAATCACAGTTGACATAAGCAACGCATGTTTTCTCTCCATTCCAAGTAGGCAGGCTTACAGGGTTTTTTCCGCTAGTCATCGGATCGTTTGAAACTGGATTTGTTGTATAATTTTTGTCAACAGTCTACCCGCCATACTTGGGGAGTCGGGACAGAGTTGTGTGCTCATCATTCTATATTTACGTATTCAAGTAACCGGACCGCGGCCGGCGATCCGCGACCGGTTCTGCGAACAACGATTAGACGTATTACATTAACTACGCTTATAAAACATGCACATATTTAGCCAACCACACTTATTCGTAAGCTTCATTAAAATTGGAACAACTTTTCTTTTCTGATGAGGTAATTTTTCGGGAGATTTCTGACTATTGGCAGAGTACTGAGAAATTTGTGTGAAGCCAATTCGTATAAAACACTGCTCATGTTTTAAGAATCGTAGTTGGTCTTGGATAAAAAGACGGGTATATGTATAAACAATTACACAACCCTAGTAAACGTTGAAAATAGTCGGTTACAAGTGATGCTAACGCAAGTTAGACTACCGAGATGTCTGCACGATTTATATTATAAGGCTCGCGGTTATGAAGTATAGATCTCAAGCGTGTTCCATACAACAAGGAAATACGAATGTTTATGAGTGGTATACAAAAATAGCGCGAGTTTGACGTCATTTGCGTTGCTCCACTGTCAAGGACGCCACTGAGCACTCCACTCGCTATGTTGTATAGCTGAAAATGTACGCAGATAACTTACAGAGGACTACCATACCGAAGGAGCAAGAAACTATCACATTAATTGCGAAAAACGATCACTTGCTTTTCAGGAAATGCAGGGATCGAAATCGATATCCACTTCCACTTCCCGAGTCACTCAAGAGGGCACAGCAACTATGTACTATATTCCTGATCATCAAATTTATTGGGGAACAGAAACAGGGGTAACATGAATATCGATTCGATTCGATATTGATATTTCGTGGAAATTCCCTACAGTTACGTTATTTTCGCACTAATGCATGGCCAACCAGGCTGGTACTTAGTATCAACAGAACGGACCAACAGTCCGGTTAAAATCAGTAGGTCAACAGATAAAAGTTATCACCATTTCCGTGACAGCGAAACGTGACAATCTGTGGCGGGCGACAGGTTACTACGCTGAACTAGTATTTTTATACATCGGAGAGAATCATGCAGAAGACTGCATTCGAAAAGCCACTGCCAAACAGTAATTGTTCTTATTCTCAATAAGTAGCCAAAAACGTACTAATCTATGAGGTGCTCCGTCATCCACATAAAAAACCTGTATGTGAAATAACAATGCTTAGTTTTTCGCTGTCACAAAGCCACTGACGAGCTAGTTATTTAATATCCGTGTATTTTTTCCTTATGCTTCCTACAACAGGCATAGTAAGAATTAATAAATTAAACCCTGTTTAATTTACCTTTAATAACTTTGCACACAGTGACGTCAAACAAATTATGAACAATCGATTAAACATGAAAGCAGTGCGAGCAACGACCCATGTTCGACGCTATGCGACCCCGTGTAGTCTGTGGCGTGTATCGAGTGACGTCACGGCCCGTTCAGTGCCAAGGCTCCGAGTAACGTAAACAGAGCTCGATCACTCCCGCATCTGTATACAAACTGATAACACTGCAAATGAAACGGATACGAATCGTATTGACAATTTTACTTGAAACTGATACAATGTTGTGGGTTGTAGTATTGGAGCCAAAGAAAACGACGGCGATGAAAAACCGACAATAAATACGGGATATTAATTGACAGCCAAAAAAGAACACGATGATAACTGACTGACAAACAAAGCTAAACAACAAAAAAATGTGAGCTTTACTATTAACAAATAGGGACTTGTATTAGCAGGCGAAAGTGAAACAAGAGATAATTTTTTATTTATAGTCCCATAAACGCAATGCCAATAAATATAAATTTTAGAACAAAGGCAGCAATAAACGCAACTCTTATTCATACAGTTCCGTAAACATCAGTGAAAGTTTCAAATAACTATATTTAGTTACAAAACTCCATTGAGTTTGGGAGCATTCCAAATGTCTTGTCTACATCCATTATTGTTGAGCGGATAGAGAAATGAATGGGACTAACAATGTATTTTGCTGAATATGTTACGTTGGTATGTGAATAAGAAGAATGAGTAGTACATAATTATTTACAGGAGTAGGCCTAAGCAAATAACAAGCAACTTCTACATGATCGCTGAAACTCTGTCAAATTAATTTCATCAATTTGAGATATGTTTATGAAAGCCTCTTCTTCAAGCATTCTTAATACATGGATAATGTTGGTGTATCTTCATTAGCTACATATCGCCGTCTGTTCCCTTTTAATCCTCTGCAGCATCGATGAAGTAGTGTTTCAAATATGTCACTGCCAATAGTAAATAATGCTCACACGACTAATGCAATTAATTAATTCAAGAAAAGCCTGGTGACAAATGGATCCCAGGAACCTATGGAGGGCTAATGGGGAAGCAGCGGAACAAGGATTAAAATAACGAGCCTGGGACGAGCTTTATCAGAAATTCAGAATGTGTACGTAACAAGGTATCAGCCCTAATTGATACTGCAGTAGGATATAGATCCGCTTAATAGAAAACGGCAGTAAAGTCAGTTAAATATAAAGACAATGGAAATATGTAAAGTTAAACAAGAGTCCATAAAAGAAAGGGTTTCTGAAATTGTAAGAGTCGTTAACAATGGCGGAGATTTTGGAACTTCAAAGGCGGTGTTTGTTTTTGAATAATATTGAATTTGAACAGAAACGATGCCTATTAGTATTTCCTATATTTCAAACCCGTATAAGAAGTTAAAACTCTTGGAAATTGCTCACACATATAACATATTATAATACATAGATGGAGTAGATGTATACGATGCAGCTAAGGTGAGAATAAGCCGGTTCTTTGTTTTGTTATCACAGTCATAACATTCTCTACGTTTACCTGATAGGAGAAAATTCTTCCTTATCTTATCTCAGCGGAAAGTAACGCTATTCTTCAAAACAAAAAGTTTCACGTCCGCTTCACGCTTGTTAACGTTTTTTTTTATAATCTCTCAAAAGGATAACGGAACTAAAAGAGTTTATATCTTTTAAAATTTTAGAAGTTTATGGCTGACTTTTACTTTTTAAAACTGTTGTTTTATTACACTCTTGTGACCCGTTCACTACATAGTTTTACAACTGAACTACGATCACTTTTATTTTGTGAGCATAATACTTTGCAACTGTTTATGAGGTTTTCGCTTTTCATAAACTGTCGGTTGTTTAGTCAGTTGGTTTTGAGAACTCATTTGCTACACGAAGACAAAGGACAAACACAGTATCTAGGCGAAAACATGACACAGATAGGCCAACCTACCGGCAGCCGACAGTTCCTTTTGTAAACTCGATGAGCTTTATTGACGACAGGGTATACAGATATTACTCCTGTACTAAAATCGAAAATGGTTCAGTATTCACAGAAAAAGTACAAGTCATCCGGAAATCGGGGGAATCTAGGAGTGGGGGAGTGAATCTCATTAGCAAGAACTTATATAGAAGATATACATGAGAATTTTGAAAACAAACACTGAGTCACGCCCCCGGACAATGAGCAGTTGTTACCGAAGTGTACTAGGACGTTACGTAAGCCGCACCTGAGCCAACATCCTTGTTTGCGCAACGTGTCACGTGCTCTGTTCCATAATATTTTCTGGTTCAGGCTATGTTTAGCTCAAGTATATCGTAGAAAAACTAGGCTTCAAAAAGACCCTCACGAAAACGGTTAACCCGTTTAAGCTGGCAGAGATTCAACAGAAAGTGTTTGATGTCATTAAAACATCTGTTAAAATTCATAAATACCAGTGACGAAATAGCCGCAGGCGCAGCAACAAAAAACTAACACATTTGATGACATCTGTAAGGCAAAACAGGCAAAGCAACATCTTTAATTTTCAAGGACTATTAATCTCAAGCAAGAAACGACGCTTTGTTTGATACACACAAATTGATTCGACGCCATATTTGCAATAGTGCACACACTAACACATGACCACGATACGTCACGCGCGGCATCAAGTAGGTCGATGACGATGCAATACTAAAAACGTTGACAGAAGCATGTCATTCAGGCGCTGATTACGTTACTTTGTGCGTTATCTCGTGGCTCAGTGTTTGCATCGCGCTGATATCAGCATCCTGGCATCTGTCCTCAATAAGCGCATGATGAAATGCCCATAAAATGTAATCTTGCTTGGAATTACTTGAGAACGCATGTGTACATTCATGAGTTGTAATCTTAAGACTGTTTGCTAACTCCTGCTGTGTTGGAGTATATGGACTACATTTTGATGTTATGGCAGAATTCCATTTAATTAATATTGTTGCGGTTTGCAAAAACGAGTTAATTTGACTATGTTATTTCCTCAGTATATTTGGAGTGGTTGGCTCATTCTGCAGTGAACCGGTTAGCAGAGTTCGCAAATCGAACACGATCACACGAAGGCTTTGCAACGCCTGCGCCTATGCTTGATTCATGAGTAACATGCGTGTTCAGTTTTTATGCCCACATAACTTGGGGAATGTGTAATTGCGTATTGTTCTAGGTCAATAACACTACTGGTTTTGCGATTCTGTAATATTAGCTAAAAATAGTACGGGTAATAAATAACGCTATAACTTCAACTCCGAAATAAAGGCACTGTCAATAAAGCCAACCAAATACGTGCGGTTGACCTCACTCGGTTCTATTCTGTAGCTCTATAAATTAAATTAAGAATTTCCAAGACATATTTATGTCTCAAGTAGGAAAGCTCAACACGTGAACAAGAAAATAATCAGAAGCTGGAAGCGAAGGGGGCGAGGCCAGGACCTTGACATGAGTGACGTAATAATACTACGGAGATGGGAACTCTTCACTACTGTAGTACTATCTATAAGTTTTATGGGGCTGAATCATCTCTTTGTTTGTTGTACGGATTTACTTCCACTTCCCAAACTTCTACATTGTAAGTTTGGTTGGGCGCCAAATCGGAATTGTTGGGCGCCAATAGGAGGTTTACACCGATTACTCCGAGTTTTCTGATCCGATTTCTGTGATTCTTTTTTAGTTCGATGCAGTATACTTGCCGTTTGGTCCCATAAAAATTTTATTTAGTTTGGTTCAGTAGTTTTTATTTTATGAGCATTTTTGCTTATATCAATTTCTGCGTTGACGAAGACGTCGTCCAAGTATCACCACTTAAAAGTGAAAAAGTTTATTCTACTATTCTACTTAAAGTTTATTCTTTGTAGTGTTTTTTTTGGAAGTCGGTTATATTTTTTTGTAAAAAGTTTTTTTATATTTAGGTTTGACTAAATATTAGTTACACGACTGTAAAATTTCGTCACGGTACAAAAGATACTTCACATCTTTCTCTCGATAAAACGGATTGCTCGGCGCCTAATATAGCTAAGAATATTTTACCGCTGGAAGATCTCGAGTATGATTAATTTTCTTGACTTACAAAGACACCTAGTGACAACATAAATACTTTGAAAATGTGTAGGTAGATGAAATTATACAATAGCATATTAAAGTATGAGTAATACTCTGAAGACACAGATGATGAATAGTTTACAAAGCTGCACAAATTTCAGCACTTGAATATTCACATTGTAACATTATGTTTATGATGGCAATGACGGCATCGAACATCTGCCGCCGCAGCTGTTGCCAAGGTTAACTTCACAGCCTTATTTTGTGCCACTGGTCCTTATTATAGGGTTCTGCGGTTAAAATTGGAAACCCTTCACTAAGTTTCTGTGTATGCATAGCATCAACCCACAGACGTTTAAGGGCATTTTTTACATGTAACGTATGTGAGCGGTTTGTGTTTTGGATGCATTAAGTTGACACCGTGGTGTACAGAACGTCTTATATTGGCTATGGAACACTACGCTTTGTGTTACGTTAAATCCACTCGGTTTTCATTCAAAACTAGCCAAGTGCAAGTCGGACTCGCGTGCAAAGGGTTCCGAACGAATTTCATTTCTTTTAACATGTTATTTTAACATTATAGACTTCTCATACGTTTTCCTGTAATTTGTAGGTAAAGATCTATTATCTCTATTTTATTTTTCAAAATTTTAGTCAGTAGTTTCGGAGATATGGGAATTCGGGGAATGCTCATTTTTCGTCTAATTTCTATGATACAATTCAAAACCATTTATTTTAAAATTATGAAAATCATATAATTAAAACCCTCACAGTGAGCCCTTCCATTTGATATGTCACACAATATTATTCAAAAATCTTTTTTTTTTTAATTTTCTAGTTTGACCCCCATGTGACCCCACATTAACTTCGCACATGATGGTTGTGCGATCAGTTTGATCTACGCTTAAGTTTACCTTTGTAGTTTATATGTATTAGTGGTGTTAATTAGCTTTTCATTTGTAAAAAGTGATAACAGTAAACTAATAGATAGACATTCATGGCAGTTTTGATGACATTGCAGCGCCAGAAATTATTACCAACAGGGCACCTAGAACTAGTGATGGGGAAAAAGAACATTCTCACAATGAGAATATTCTTTTTCCGGAACGAGAATGTTCTGAAATATTCTCGTGAGCGGAGAACATACGAGAACTTATGAGAACTTAAAACGAGTAGGTGATCCTTCCATTTTTAACATGAAACAGATACCTTTGATAATTTCTACTTTCATTATTAGATGTAATTAACATATATTTCATTGTATATAAACAGGACAGTAGTGCCACATAACTAGCAACTCTATAATAAACTTTATTACTTGTTTGATTCTGGATTTTGTAAAAGGTGTTTATTTTTAAATAAAACTCGATGATCCATTTAACCTGGACATACATATAAAAAAACAGCCTGAAAATGACTACATAGTCTTTAATGAATAATCAACATAAACCAAAGCGATTTAGATAAGAAAAGTTAATTAAGTTAATTGTACTTTAGAAAGGATTATCGAGAAACACGGGGAGGCGCTTGTGGTCTCCCTAGACATCTCGAAGGCCTTCGACAGGGTCTGGCACGATAGCATTATTGGCAAGCTTCCGTTCTTCGGTCTGCCCGCTGGATTGTGTGATTAGATTTCAAATTTCCTGAGGGTTCAGTCTATCCGAGTGGTCATGTGGTGGCTGCTAGTCTGGACTGCTGGATATTAGTGCCGGGGTTTCTCAGGGGTCGGTACTCTCGGCAACATTGTTCCTGCTGCATAATGAACTGCTAAAACTCGGTACCTTTGGGTATGCAGACGACAGCACTGTTGCTGAGAGATACGTGTCCGACCCATGAGCTGGTGGGTCACAGATCCGGTCTCTCCGGGAGGCTATGGTTGAGCGCTTGAACGTGTCCTTACAGGCTGTCTCTGAATGGGGCGATGCCAATCTGGTCAAGTTCAATGCTGCTAAGAAAGTGTGTCTATTTTTCGCCAAAAGGGGCAATTCCACCCAGCTCCATCTTTCCGAGGTGCAACCGTGCCGATAACCGACCAACTTGAGCTTCTTGGTGTAACATTAACATCTACCCTCAACTTTGGCCCTTTCATAGGTGCAAAGGCTCAAGTGGTTGCCAGAAACTTGGGGATCCTAGCAAAGGTAAGACGGTACTTTACGCCGGTACAGCTGCTCTAACTTTATCAAGCGCAAGTTCGATCGTGTATGGAGTACTGCTCTCGTCTTTGGGATGGATCTACCAGATACCAGTTTGATGCCCTTGAAACAATTGAGAAACGAGGCAAGAGGATCATCGGCAATGATAGGCTCGTCGAGATGAAGCTTTAAAGCATCCACGCCGAGTTTCTGTCGGTTTTGTATCGGTTGCAATTTGGGGAATTTGCGTCGGAATTGCATAATTTAATTCCGCCAAGTGTGCTCTATCATTGGACCACAAGAGGTGCGGCAGTGCGCCACCGGTACCTACATGGTGGACATCCCATCCATATGCACAAAACGTTTTAGGAACACATTCATTGTGCGTATAGCTAAGGAGTGGAATTCTCTGCCAGAGTCTGTCAGCTACAACTTGGGAGTCTTTAAGTCAAGAGTGAATAGGTTACTTCGAGCAAGCAAGCTCCATCTTCGACCGCATCATCGCTTACCATCAAGTGATATACTGGTCAAACGCTTGCCTAACACTGGCCAAGTGCGAGACGGACTTGCGTGGTTCCGAACCAGTTTCATTTTTATTACAGATTATTGTAACACTTTTTTCTTATAGGTTTTCCTGTAATCTGTAGGCAAAGTACTATTATCTGTATTTTTTCGGGCTTAGTAACGTAGTAGAGATAAGGGGGGAATGGTCCTTTTTGGGCCTAATTTCCTGAATAACTTCAAAACTGTACATTTTAAAATTATGAAAAGAGTATAATTAACATTTTCACAGCCCTTTAATTTGATATATCGCACGATACAGTTTGAAAAACTTTTTTTTTAATTTTCCACTTGAAAGTAGAAAATTAAAAAAAAGTGAACCCCCAATAGTGACCCCCATTCTCAAATTTTATTTATTTACGCACGCGTTCGTGTTTGGGTCACGAAAGTCCATATGTGTACCAAATTTCAACAGAATCGGTTTAGCAGATCCGGAAAACTAGCATATAGACTGACTGAACAGACTGACTGGACTGGTAGATAGACAGACACAGACAGACAGACAGACAAACAAACACCCAAGTGATCCTATAAGGTTTCCGTTTTTTGTTCGGAACCCTAAAAAAGAGGGTTTGTTATCAATTGATACTGTATTTTAGTTTCTAAAATCCCGTAAAAGTAGTTTGCTTCACGAAATGTTTCAAAATATGTATAACATACGAAAACACTATAAATTTCATCTATTAACGTTAGGTCGTTTTTAAGTACTCATAAATTCTCTGCTCAGAGAACATTCTCGAGAACATATCCGCCAAGTTCTCACTAAGAGAATGTTCTCGAGAATTTCCCATCACTACCTAGAACGCAATAGGGACACAGAGAAAAGAACCACGGCAAAAGTACATAGAGGAGATGACACGCGTAGAGACAAAGAGAGAAGCAAAAAAAGTATTCGGGTTAGGTACGTAGAGTAGACTCGACGTTGCTTTCCGATAAGCTTTCGCCAAAGAAGTTGTGTGTTGTTATTGTATTAAGTTAATTTACAAAATTAATGCGGACATGAAAATACGTTGGACGTTGGACTATAAACAAAAAATGCATACCTACGTTAAATACCCATACCCACATAACCGGTTTTAACAACGTAAAAACTTGCAGTAAACGAATATCTAAACAAAGTACGTAGAAACCCAAATTCCAATTTAAGGAAAACATTTATAACCAGTCTAATTAAGGTATAGGAACTTTTAGTAACTTGTAAGTCGAGATTTTGCTGCTCGTGTTTTAAAAAATAAGCGCGGTTTTTAATCCGCATCATGTGTTTGTTTTCACTATGAAACATTAGCGCCGTCCAGTAAGATTCCAAGCAAAGTATGGCCACATGCTGAAACTAAATGCTACTAAGATTATATAATTTATGCCTCTACGGCATCTATACTCTTCGAGAACGCATCTATGTCCCTTGTCCGTTGCTGAATGTAAATTTTCTTTGTTCAGAAATGAAGGATGATGCGATTTCATGATCACACGACGCACTTACAAATAAAATTAAAGCAAGCACAAAAACATTACAAGAAGAAAACATTAGCAATAAGCGAAACACAACCTCAATAGCTCCTTTCAATACCATTTCGAAACGGGAAAAATATTTGAAAGAAAATCGAAACGAATTCCCATCACAGAGTGGCTGGAACAATAAATCCATCGGGCTTGCATTACGCGCCATTTGGTACGCATGGCGCGTAGTACCAAGGACCCATGTAGGCAGCCTCGTTCGGCATTCAGCAGGCCCGTCGAGCCCGCATTAGTATGCCGAACAGGACTGAGCGGCTTTGGCATTCGTGAAACGTAGCGACACTACGTCATGCTTTAGCCGAGGTATGTACGTGTGGTGAGATGCAGGGGCGTACTTTGACGGTTGATTATTGTATAGAACCGGTAGGAATTGTCGTGTTACCCAGTAACTGGGTTATGGCGGTCATATTGGCCGTCGCTCCACTTCTCCTTCTTATCGTGTGGGCAGTTAGGTCTAATGACCCAACATACCCTAGTGTCAAAATTTCTTAGCCGCCTCAACTTTACAAAGTATGCTTCCCGTGGGAATCGAACCCACGACCACCAGGTCACAAGGCAAACGCCTGAACCACTTGACCACGGAGGCAGTCGCTCCACTACAATACTGGTATTCAGCTACATTCGGTTAGACTGCAATCCGACTTCATTATGGTTGGGAAAAGCCTGGGCAGATGATAATGAATACCTCGCATTGGCCAGATAAGTGGTTGAAAATTGGAGAAGGTGACCTTTGTTCTGCATCGGGACATTACAGGCTATCTGAGTTTAAGTTATAAAACATACAGAGCAAGACAACAACAACAGCAGTTGCTCTTGTAATAAGAGTAACTGCTGTTTTTGTACCCATTAACACGTAAATTTAATGGTTCGCGTAAAAATGAGGAGAGCAATGAAAGAAAAAGGCTGATCCTATAACAGATTCAGTAAACTAAAACAAGTGTTACGTGTACAACAGCTAATAGGAACCGAGGAAGTCCGTGAGTATCGATTAACACCACATGTTAAATGTATTAATGCGATTGACGTAAAACGAAAACTTCAGGCCAGTTCTCATGGCACCGCTAAACGAAGTACACACACGGATTGACGCAAGTCGCTCGTTACCCACCGATATTATCCGTCAGCGTCTTGTCAAACTGATGTGTCGCGGTCTTTACCCTATGCTGATGGCACGTGATGTTGTTCTCACTAAAATACACATTAGCTGAGCACGAACTACGGAATATCGGAAAAATGGTTGAACAATTGTAAGGGAAATGGTACATTTTGTGGTTTGGATCTCGAAACTGTTCTTAAACACCTGCACACATATTTTTGTGTTTTTTTTTCCGAAACTAGTACCTATCCAGTGTTGCTAAATTGGATGATTAGGACTAGAGCCAAGCTTTTTAAAGCTTTATCAGCCTAAAACTGACCTTCGGCCTACTTTTTCTCACTGATTTATGATCAATCACTTCTGGCCACGTGCCTTCCCATCAAGCCATAGCAATTCTGGAACGAAAACAGATGAAAGCCAAACAATCATTAATAACTATTCAGCTGTACATCACGGAAATGCGTAGGCACAAGGATTAAGGAGATTTGCCAAAGCCGATAAAACTGTGGTGGCCATAAAATTGTAACCACTGGCTTGATTACCGATGTTATTATAGCAACAGAGCTATTTGCGTTGCTCGTGAATGAAAATTCGATTGAAGGTTACGTCGCATCTATTAGAAACGCAATTAATACAATTAACAAATTCCTCAGCTGTAAACTTGTGGTCAGAGATGAAAAGCTGTATCGATTTTAGAGGTAAGCAAGAAAACCAAAGAGTAGGTAGTAGGTACCTACTCTTTGGTTTTCTTGAACTTTATGTATTAATTGATCGACGTCTGTCTGTTCTTGTGAACGTACCGAATACCTATCAATAAAGTATTGCTGAAAGGAAGTAGAACATTGAAAAATGTATCCGTCTCTCTTCAGTCGGTCCCTCACTGCTGAGGATCGTGATTCCGTTTGATTCCGTCAACCAGTTGTCTCCATCGGTCCCGTTCTGTAGCTTGGTGGAGTGAGTCGCTGACAGCCATTTTCAACTCCTCCGCTATTTGGTCCGACCATCGCCTGGGACTTCGACCCCTAGGCCTTCTTCCCTCGATTTTGCCGGTCACTATAAGGCGTTCCAAATTATCGGTATCTCTGCGTGCAACATGGCCAAAATACCGCAGTATTCGTTGTAGGCAGGTTGTGGTTGTGGAGTCTTTTCTATCTTCAGCTGTTTGAAAATAGATATGTTGGTACGGTGGACCGTCCATGGTATTCTTAGCATACATCGCCAGCACCACATCTCAAAAACGTCGATTGTCTGCCTATCTGCAACTTTGAATGTCCACGCCTCTGCACTGTATAGAGCAATGGAGAAGACGAGGGTGCGGACCAGGTGTATTTTGGTTCGGTGGGTGATGTTACGGTCTCTCCAAATATTGCTCACTAGGGAATATGCATGAAAAAAATATTTATTATCTATGCAGTTTATCTAAAAATATACAAAAATATAATACTAACAGTGAAAATAGAGTCAAAATTACTCGATAAACAAACGAGATATAATTATTTCAAACAAATATATCTGTCCCTCTCGCGAAAACGCTGTTTTCTATGGCAGCTGTAAATGCGTCATGGACTTTGACGTCAAAGTTCTATCGGAGTTCTCTTTCTAATTGTAATCTTTGAAGCTTTATAACTTCATCGCTGATGAAGGTATTAAAAAAATAATTTCATGATTGTTTAATAGAGCTAATACGTTTTTCATTTTGCAAATAAAAAACGCATGCGTATTCCCTATTGGGTCAATGCAGATTTGGCCATGACAATCCGTCTCCGTATTTCAGGTTCGCTACTTTCTTTGTTGGTGATCAGTGAGCCAAGGTATTGGAACTGGCTTACGGTTTCGTAATCATGTAGGAGATTGGTGCGTTGGACAGCAGTGATACGATCAATGATCATGAGCTTGGTCTTGGATATATTAATAGCCCCATTTCAATTTCCATACTGATGGTTTCAAGTTTGTAAAGCAACTCCGCCATTTCGTTTACCGATGATGCGAAAAGGGCTGTATCGTCCGCGTATCTGAGGTTAGATATTTTACCCCACCAATCTTTATACCACTTTCCCAGCCATCTAGAGTTGTCGCGTTATGTGTTCTCCATAGATATTATAGATATTAAAAAGGATGGGAGAGCACGCATCCTTGGCGAACACCCCTGTGGAATTTGAAACGGCTTGATGTTAAGTCTCCTACAGTCACAGTGTCGTATCCTGACTCATACAGCTTGCGGATTAGCATTACGAGGTGGGCCCCTGTCTCGGAAAGGACTTTCCATATTTTCTCTCACTTAACGCAGTTGAAAGCACAAAACACACGAAAGTTGGGGTGTTACATTCATAGTACTTCTCAATTATAAGCCGAAGGTTCAGGATTTGCTCCCAGATGCCCCTCTCTTTCACAAAACAACAAACAAATGTATAAACAGATGCATAAACGAAAGGTTCATAACTGCCAGATGGATATTCCAAAATACCACGACATTTCCAGAGGGAAAGAAAATGTCATAGGCTTGGTGAACCCACATACACGCTAGTCAGCAAGTTAGTGCAGAGCAAAGGTCTGCTTTCAGTGGCAGTCGCAAGAAGAGGAAACCTTTTTTACAACCATAAAGTACAATATAACTCAGTTCGCCCCTGCAATTCACCTCGCGTAGTATTCGCACGAAGGCCGCAGAAGCACGGCCGGGACAGATGCGCTCGAGAAAATCGTGATCCGAAATTCTCCGTCCCCCTTCACGCCCCCACATTGCTTTTATCGACACCCAGTTTTGTGTCAGCATAATGGTAACACATGGTAAGGAGGAAAGCGTACGAATGTTTTGAATGACAATGAGGCACTCGCGTTCTTCTGTGAAAATTGTATGGTGGCTACAGAATTCTTAAGTGTTGCAGAGGGCGATTATATGTTATGTTCGTATCCGACTTTTTGTGTCTGTGTCACGAAACTCACGAATGTGAGGGATACATGTTTTGTTCAGGCGGTTTTTTTGCGATCATTTGGTTTGGTTGTATTGATTGGCTTGGCCGAGTGTTGCGAGCGTCGTGAAGGCGTCGCTTGCTACATCGTGCATCGGTCACGCGCCGCCGACTGTCGGTCAGTGGCGTGTCGGTCTCACGCCACCGGCGGCGCCCGCGCAGCCGTCGCGACAAGCTCCGCGAGCCAAGCGCGAACTGCTGATGCGCTTTCTAACGCTCTTGGATATTAGCCATGCGTGTGATAATTTAATACAACAAATGCATGGGAAGGAATGGCTTTATAGTTCCGTGAAATTTTATATAGCGTGCATAAATCAGGGTTAGCAGAAGACTGATTAGCAAGAATAGCAGAGTATGACGAACAGCACGGTTTTAGATCACTAGTCGAACGACTCGAAGTCCATAGTTTCACTATAGACTTCGTTTTCAGGAGCTCTTATAATGTCCCTCATTTTCCTCGTCACCGATTTTCACACTATTTCATCAGATTTTGATTGTTTCAAACAAACACTACATCTTGGTTGAAGTAATTCATTTAAACTTGACAATGTAAGAATAATGTGGTATATGAATTAATCAGTTTACCAGGGAAACGTATAGCAATTTATCTATATAATCTTAACAGGCAGAAGAATTTCGTTTCTTTGAACAAAACTGACCACACATAGTACACCTAGTTCTTCTTACGTGAATTCGCTTAGTGGCTCAGCTTACCGGTTTAAAAGCGAGATTCCTCGGGGCAACAAAAAGCTCGGGCTAATAAATAAAATGTATCAGATGCGAGTCATCGTGCCGGCCAACGGAACGGTCACGGCCGGTGCTCGTCGCGGGACGTGCTCTCGTGACGCTCCCGCACACGACACGCTCCGCCGCATCGCTGTGAACCAACCTTTATTTTTGCATAATACTTACTTTTAGTTTACTATTTACACGTTCTTTTATTACCAAGTTTGAGCAGGTCTTGCTCTTGCTCGAGGTTTTCATATTATAGTAAAACTGGCTGACGAAAACTAGGAACACTGATTGCCAGCTTCACATTGGATTTCAGGATAGCCGAACCTATGCCAGGAAAAGAGAAGGTATAGAATAGAGAACAGGCACCAACAAACGACAACATTCTCATAACCCTAAACAGCAGAACCACTCGTGACTTATGATCGTGATTATGAAACTAGCCATAATGTTAGAGGGAGACAAGTCAATGACAGCACAAAAACTGGCCTGCATGCTGACGTCAACGTGTAGTAATTCGTTAAACCTACATGAGAGGCAGGAATTCGTAGAGCAAACACTTTCTCTGTTAGTACTGCTCCGGCCACACGATAACGCGATAATGTTGTCAAGTTGGTGATAATGTTGCCGTGGTATATCAAATAGTAATATCACATGAGCATGCAACATGCGTCACTAGCTAGATTAAGTTAAGCTCTGTTCAGTGTTCCGAGAATGTTGGTACTGAAATAACGATTAAAAGGGCTATTATGAATTCTTGAAATATTTATATGGAACTCAGCGAGAAGAAACATACATGATCAGAGAAAACAAGATTAGTAAATAGGTAGGTGAGTAACGAAATTGAATCAAAATTGGCCGGGACCCCATTGGAATCGGGAGATTACTCCTTCTGGGTAAGCTCGCTCCATCGTAGACTTTGTCTCTGTCTTCTCTGACCTAGACTAGAGTCAAGAGCAAACCCATAAGAAAAAAAAAAAATACAACTTTAATATAGGCTGAGGCAAGTTGTGATCTTACCAGGATATGAGACAGTAGTAACGACACGATATACGATCCTGTGCAGGTAGCCATTAATACAATAGCAAGGTTCGCAGAAGATTAAAAAAAGAATAAAACGGTTGATTCTTGAGGTGGCCTTACATAAATGCGAACCTTTAATCCTGTAAGCTCCCAGTGGTGGAAAGTGAGAGCTCCGGGAGTTGACAATGGAGCTTAAACCTAGGAGTCGATAGGTTGGCAAAGAATAAGCATTGACAGTGGATATGTATGAAAAATAGTACAGGGTCGACTCTTTATTGATTTATTGATGATGATAACAACGAGAGGCTATAAAAGGGACAAGGACGAATGAAGACAAAAATAAACACTCAATCAAATTAATAAACCAAAATCAAACATATCCATACTGTCAGACATGAACACGCTAGTTGATAGAAGAACTAACAATTTGTCAATCTCTAGCTGGAAGCCGAAAAAGATGTGTTGCTTAGGTGGTATAAAGATAAACCAACAAGAATATTAAATTAATATTAAAGGTTTACAGGAGTACGGTGCTATCTTATCAAAGCATGAGTCGTTTTCATAAGAACCCAGACAAAGAATGGTACTTACCTACAAATGAGCAATGAGGAAAGAAGAGCAGCAGGTAAGTCCTGTGTTGTGTATCTGTGACTAAGATTTATTTCCTTACCATTGATGACTTTAGAAAACATTAATTCACGCTGATACATAGTTGGTAAGTAAAACATTTCTATTTAAAAGCATTTCTTGTTGTTTTTCCCAATTCTTTTACTCTTTATTAAACTTTGAAATTCGAAATCAATACCTGAGAATTATGTAACAAACAACACCAGCGAATTTAGGAAGGTTATTCAGAAGCTCAAAGTGCACCTAGTGACTATCATAGTTTTTAATATTCACACATTTGATTACACAGGTAATTAAATGAGTGTGCCTAATTACATTTTCGAAACGTTTTCAATGTATGTCGACTTGAATAAAATGTGTCACTATTGCACTTGGCTAGCACAATTGTCGAAAAACAGAATACCTAAATAATTCAAAGAATGGAGTACCTAGAAGATCTCAATAAACATGCGTGTTGTTTCAAAGTGGTCTGGTTCGCAGAACACGTAGTAGTTGTGGACGTGGGTTATGTGGATGAGGCTAATTCCACAGAGAGCGGACGAGAAGTGGATGAAACAAAAAAGAAAGTCTAGTTTACCGTTCGTCGACCCACATAGAGGAGACGAGCCGCGCCGAGCGTGGCGCGTCGCCGCTCCGACGCCCGCGCCGCATTCGAGTACGTGACTGCTGGTAAAAACGAAATTGAATTGCCCAGGAATTGACATCCGTTGAATTCTGATAGAGTGGCAGCAGAATGTGACGACCGTTTTCAATGACTTCGTCTAACTACCAGAGGAAGAGAAGTAAAGGTGGGTGTGAGTATCAGGTCACGTAGTTTAATCTATCCTCACACACGACATTTTTCACGACGTCCCTTTCGTCGTAGCTTATAGTTTCGGCGCTTATAGCGACGACTTTTAAACCAAGTCAAAACAAAAAGTTAGTTTTAGACGTCATGGTACGGCCCGACACAAATTGAGAGCTCTAAATCCTAATTAACTCGAAACTCGTTTCGCTTGAACGGGCTCTTTATAATTAGACAAAATCTATGAATAGATCAAAAAACTACTTCTCGTAAGCTAAATCAATTTGACTAAATAGCGGCTTGTCGGGTAAACATCATGATGAAACAAACTTTTATTTACCTATTTTAATAAAGAGTTGCGTGGTTAGCCTAGCAGTAGCATATAACATATTAAGATCACGGTTTTCGGGTTAAGCAGAGGTGTACTTGTTCGTACACCCACATTTCGCCAGTTATATTAACGGCCCCTAACATAGGTTTCAAGCCCATTGACATCAGCTGTGCTGTGTGTCTTAAATCCAGGCTGCTAAAGAAATTACAGATGTGTAAACCCAATATTACTTCGCTCGGCCCTTGACTTGGCACGAGGCAGTTTTCAACAGAAGCCAGTTCTACTATTTATGTAACTTTTCAAAAGAAAAGGATTAGAAGGACAGTAACGAGACACTTTGTGCCAAGTGGACAGCAGGCAATCATCGAAATTAATGTCTGTAGTTGTGGAATACAAATGTTAGATCATGTGGCTCAGACTACGGAAGTATGAGATAATCTTACATTATTCAACAAATGACCGTCGGCAAACTTATTTCCTACAGGCATTATATCAGTGTTAAGTGTACACAATCCGAAATTGTATAACCTCTGAGTTTACGTCTTCAACAGAGAAGGTTCCATTCAAATAGCTACTAAACCAGCTACGATCAAAACATCCGATCTTAAATTACATTGCATCTTCAAATGCAGCGATTAAGCAACGCGCATAAGCCACGATTGCTTCGGCTAAGAGCACCATGGGATCATTGGCCGCGTTAGGCACCTTCGGCAAGGCCTCTACCAAGCAGCGTCGCCTCTGACGTAGCGTGCGGTTAGAAAGTTGCCTGCTTGCGTCACGGCGCTGTGGGGTCGACGACCGGCGCACGCGCCGATACAGGGCTGACACACGGGAGTTCTGGGCGTTTGGTAAGGAAGGTTAGTTATGTCGTACTACAATGCAAAGCGATCTCTGGTATACGACCTGCAAACCAGTCTAAATTAGCAGTAAGCGTTTAATATCATCATATTGCACGCAATTGGCCTATGAAGGAACTCACCTAAAGAGAATACAAAGCAAGCCCATGTTGGGAGACACGAACGAAAGGTTTCTAAGAAGAACAGAGGTAATTGTAACTACTGAAATTTATATATAGGTAGATGAATTATCAAACGCAAGGAATTTCGTGTTGCCTCAAAACTAGGTTTTGGAGTTGAGATAGGATAAGTTCCCACGATCCCCGGCGTAGGTGAGAGATGGAACACCGGGGTGGTTTTAGTCAATAAGAGTCTGACAGATAGATACACATATCTATCTGTCAGATCTCTATGTCTGTCTATCTGTCAGATAGACAGACATAGAGATCTACGCTTTGGAACGTGCAAATAGCTTCATCTTTTTGGACTGACCGACCTTGACAATTCAAAAGTGCCTGTAAATGGTTTATTTGAAATATACGATTTGATTTGATTTGACTATAAGAAAAATAAAAATTAAGGTTTTTTATATTCTCTTTGGGTCTACGTTTTCCAACAATATTCCGACTGACTGACTTCTTGGCGGTTCCAAAGTATCTGAAAATGATTCGATTCAAATAAATGCTATTGGTTTGAGCTAGAGGATTTTAGAGCTCATCTTTATTCCATAAGGAACTCTAGTGCAAAATTCATGCTTCTTGATCTGGCAGTTGAGGAGCTGCCTGATGCTGATGCGTTATCTGTCAGTTGATCGCGATTTGTATGAAGTACATTCTTTATTAGCCAACCCTACAACAGTCACGAAGCGACAACGTAGCGACCTCGTTCGCGTCCGAGCCCGCGCCCCGCGCCTCGCCCGCAGCCGCGCGGCATGCCGCCACGACCTACCAGCTGTTCCACAAGGTATCATGACAAAACAACATCTACACCTGATGTAGGTTGCCATGTAACAACTCCTCATTTGGACCTAAAGGCATGACAACTTTGACAAAGGATTTCCAACTCAGAGTTGACAAAAAACATTAAACTAAATTATTAATGATAATTCATCTAGCGAGACCCTCTGAGAGTCAACACATAACACAAGGTGAAAACTGTACGCTCTTTTGCAGCAAAAACCTATCCAGTTTGTCTGCATTGGGTACATACAGCATACAGCAACAAAACAGATGCCTACCTATAAGCAGGAATACAAGAATGACCGGTTTCTTCGCTTTGACCCGACCACGGTGTGAACAAAGAACCCAACACCATATACTCAGAAATTAAATTTCTGCATATAGTTCTGTTATTTTATTTTTAACCCCCGACGCAAAAACGACGGGGTGTTATAAGTTTGTCTGTCTGTGGCATCGTAGCTCCCAAATGGATGAACCGATTTTGTTTTTTTTTTTTATTATTTGAAAGGTGAGGTGAGGTGAGGTGAGGTGAGGTGGTGGTGGTGGTGGTGGTGGTGGTGGTGGTGGTGGTGGTGGTGGTGGGTGGTGGATGGTGGAGGGGATGTTTGATGAAAATCGGTCCAAGATAGCCACGACCACAAAAGTGCGAATTATATTTTTTTCACAAGTCCCTCAATATGTGTATCAAATGAAAGGGCTTGACTAGTCGAATAATGTACACTATATTAAAGGGGAGTTTAAAAAGCATGAAATAAAAATTAAATAAAAAAAAAAAAACCCGTCAAAAAAACTATTAAGTAAAAAATAATTTCTTTTGATTCTTTTACTTTAATATAGGCACGATTCTTTGAGCAAAGCGTCATCGCGTCGTGACACCGCTAGTAATACTTATACTTAGTAAATACAAAAGATTTGCGGATCAACCGAATCCGCAAATCTTTTGTATTTACTTTTTTACTTTTTTTAAGATTTTTTTTTTCGGAGGTTTTTTTTCGCATAAGACTGCAAACACTGGAAATAAAGAAGGGAAACCCGTAGTGGACGACACAGGCTTAAAATAAATAAATGTTAGGAAAATGTTGTAGGTAACTCATTGTATTGTAACAATTACAGTCAAACGTTCATATATCCAACTAGATGTGCAGCCAGGGAATTTGTAGAGCCACTTTTCTTACCAGCTAAGTACTGAAACAGAGTATGGCCAGTAGGGCAGTATTTTTAGTGATTGTCTTTACTAAGTTTTGACGTACAGAAGTACTGATTCTCAAAGTGGGGACGAAAAACTAGGAAGTAAGATAGATAATGTTATTCAAAGCAATGTCTTAGCGGAAGGAAAAGGAATGACAGATACAGATGCCAGACGAGAATTTATTCTTTGATAGCTAACTATTTAAATTACGATTAAGAACACGCATAGCAACATAGATAACATTACCAGCTGCGTGACCCAATTTATTACTCAAGAGATAACACTGATAGTGCCTGATATTAGATTTTTGACGATTCTTATCTTACCCTTTGTCGAAAGTGCTTGATAACCAACCAACCGATAAAAGAAACGTTGGCAACCGGATGCCTAGACGATATTGTTAAAGACAAAAGATATATAATTATTTATTTGTCTTCAAGATTGTATTCAAGTGGACAAGTGGATTGACTGTGACGCTACTTTCAGACTACTAGGAACTTATCCTAAAGTAGCGTCACAGTCAACTAGTATTGACTGTGACGTTACTTCTAATGGCAGGCGATGCCTTTCTCTCGCCTCAGACGAGGATCAGCATCTAAAATGCGTCACACTCACACCTCTCATTTCAGCAATTCTAAAATATTACGTCATTATGTCTTGACTCAATAGAACAGCAAAGGGAAAGCGACTCTCATTAGGAGCACGTTACGCAATTTTGGCGCCAATGACGTCGAGATGGCAGTGTCTCTATGCAAACGAGATGACGCGACAGCAGCCGAGTGGTCAGTTCCGTATATACACAAGGGCCACCAGGGTTCAGTTCCGTGGTTGCACAGGGGCCACCAGTGGTCAGTTCAATAGTTGCAGAGGGGCCACCAGGGGCTGAATCCGTAGTTGCACAGAGACCACCAGGGGTCAGATCCGTAGTTGCACAGGGGCCACCAGGAGTCAGTTCCGTAGTTGCACAGGGGCCACCAGGAGTTACCAGAATTATTTAGAAGGCAGATGATGTGCAAATGGAAGGCCAAGGAGATGGTTTTCAGACGGTGCGTAATATGTTTCTAAATCATATAACACTTCGCAATTACAAGTTCCCTATGATGATTATAAGTGTGGACAACAGGACTCCAGGGGAACATATGCAAGCTTTACTCAATCGTGTTGCAATACATAGAATGCACAATCAATCACATTACTGTAAAAGAGCAGAAAACAAAATCCCATTTTGCTAACCCGTCTACCTCTATTACGTATCATGATTGTAGACCTACCCTACTATTCTATCAAAAACACAGTGAAACACCAAATGCTGTTAACATTTGTGGGTACAGTATACATATTACATAAACATTCACATTCTATAGTCAATCCTCATAGACTAGACTAGAGTTATTCTGAACGCGTATTCAAGTTAGGTTACTAATAAACTTGATTCAGAAACTGGCTCCAATCGGCGTCATGCCAGCCACATACTCGGAGCAGCAAGTATACCTTTCTCTTTTGCCAGTTACTCAGTTCCTTTCACGCACTTAAAAATATCCACAATCCTGCTTGTAACCAGTCTATAGAGACACATGGATCGTATATATGATTGGAGTTTTGTATTGAGTATGTGTGGAGGTCTGTAGGATTATGGGTCTTACGTTATTTTGTGTAAAGACAAGTCTCGGTTCGACGGCCGGCCTTAGCCCAGTTGCATGACGTGAAGGGGCCCCAATTATGCTCCCCACTAGCTGCCGCGCGCTGAGAACGTTCTCAAGCGCTCCGACCGGGCGACCAAACGTTCGTGGTTCAATGAAACAGGGTCATACCGACACGGTTGTGTGAATGCATGTTTTATCCACGTTACACGTGGGAGATAAAGCAGGTTTTACTTTTTTTCTTCACATTAAAGGTATCTCGGATTAGGAAATAGTGAACGTGCTCACAGAAACCGTTAGAATCGGACGCATAAAGACTTCAACAGACGACGTAAGATTTTTTTGTAGAAAACTTAAACGTAAACTTTTTGATATTTTACAGAGAAGAAACACAGCCCAAACCCAGATTATATGAAATCGCCAATTTACAAAACAAAACAGACTAGAACAGAGTTTACAAGGCATTAACAATTGTCGAGTGAACTTGATTCACACGAACACCAGCTATAGGCACACCTTGTGTTGTAGCTAGCTAAGGAGTGACGTGAGGAAGTTAATTAATAGCATGGTCATTATTACGCAACCACGTAATGGTTCACTTCAAACGCTAATAACGATGAGACGGAAGGTCCATGCATACCATGTGCACTGAGGAAAACGTTTTTAGCGGGTTAGCAGACTACCTAAATAAGCCATTTCATAGGATACGAATGATATAATTAGGCAATTGTGGTTTGAATACGGGGACCGAGTCACCCGCGTCCGTAGGAGAATACCTAATGTTTGACCCTACAAGTGGTCCCCGGGACATTAACTGATGGTAGGCTTCGGCCGATGGCTTGTGACCACCCACTGGGCAATGACGTACCGCCAAGCGGCCTAGCTGCGTTCCGGTACGATGCTTAGTACGGAGGAGTTGGGTCGAAATAGTTGTTCCAATGCAGTCAGACCAACCAGGCTTGCGCTGACATGGGCATATCGGGAGACTAGTCGCGGAGGGTAGCGGAATCCAAGGCACGGTGCGCCGCTGGCCGACCGCAGGTAATTGGGGGCCCAAGTAGCTACAACCTGGGACTCTTTCAGTCAAGAGTGAATAGGTTACTTCTAGGCAAGCGTGTTCTATCTTCGACCACATTTTCGCTTACCAACAGGTGAGATAGTGGTCAAACGCGTGCCAATCAGTAGTAAAAAAAGGAATATACGGACAATTTCAAGTGACAGTAAATTTGCAGAACTATTGGTTTTTGTGACTGGACATGTTTTCAGAGCGCCTAACACACAAAACCATGAGCATATTTAGGCTAAAGAATTAAACGAGCAGAAGGAAACTATGGCTGTGGTCCATTGAGAAAATAGCCAGTACTCAAATAACTGACATCAACACGAATATTCGTGCCATTCGTTATATATAATATACATTCTAAAACCATGCAGCAATAATGATTCCACTTACATAAAATATACAACATTATACAGTCATTCATGGCAAACTAAACAATTTGCTGGTGTGTATGTATAAAGATAACAGTTTACCTTGAAACGAGTCCTGCGTTTCATTTTCCTTATACTGGTAGCTGCGTTTACAGACTTCTATTGACTACTTTATTTACTTTTAACTATAACATATGAAAATATTAAGTAAGCCAGACCATCTGCGACCACTGCATTCTCAAATAAATTGAGAAAGAAGAAGGAAGTAGGATAGTAGAAGGGCAAGAAAATTATGTTAAAAAAGTCAGAATAAAGTATCTACCGAAAGTCTAACAACCCGTCTTACCCAGCAGCAGGGATGCGAAGCTCAGATAGGCAGTCACTCCATAGAAAATACTGGTATTAAGATCAATACAGTAATCTTAAAGCCGATCCCAAAATATTTGGGAAAAGGCTAGGCTAACAGTTGGAAAGCCGTTTGAACGAGGTAGGAATGCAATGCAAGTAATACAAATGCAACCATAAGTAAGGGTTGAGAAAAAGTTTAATCTTTTTTAAGAACATGGAACACATTTCCTAGCGTGATCCACAAGAGAACCAAGGTTACTGGCATAGCCCGAAGGATCGCCAAACTAAAGTGGCAGTGGGCAGGGTACATATGCTCGCAAAACAGATGGTCGATGGGGCCGAAAAGTTCTGGAGTGGTGACCGCGTACTCGCATACCGGAAGGCCTCCCACAAGATGGACCGATGACCTGGTGAGGGTCGCGGGTAGCCCATGGATGCGAGACGCACGGGACCGGTTGTTGTGGCGACACTTGGGGGAGGCTTATGTCCAGCAGCGGACGTCTTTTGGCTGATATTATGATGACTGCTGAATTGTCGAGGTCGGTCAGTCAGAGATGAAGCTATTTAAAAACTGGAAAGCCGTGACTTCCTAATGTTATTTCCAAGTAACATGTACATCTTCTAGAAAACAATGCAATAATAGCCTAACATGTTTATATACTACGCCAATTCATAGTTGGTCGTGGTTATTATAAAAGTAGGTACGCTATTGAGTCATGTTTAACCTTGGCAAAGACAAAGAACGCACTATTGTGCGGGACAAACAGTATTGCCGATAAAAGTATACCTAAACAGGTAGCAGCGCGTGTTCGGAATATGTATTGTTTGTTGAGCGGCGGAGTTTTCGCAACTTAATGAAGGAAGTCACAGTGTAACGAATTTGCGTATGGTTAAAGTTTTCTCGCGGTTTCGCTCCCGTGGCTTGCGAAAAACGTTCATTTTCGGAGATGACAGTAGACAATGTCACTGGACGATTACAGCTTTCTCTATCAGTGACAGAAACCCACCAATGATGAAGTGGCAATGATTTTGGTCACTCAAATCTAATTGACTGTCGTGCTAGCAACGTGAAGACGAAGAGTGCCTATTTTCCTATTTTCTGGTTGACACTTCCCGTGAACCAAGAGCTGACTTTGGCTTTTACTTTGCCAGAGGCTAAGTATTACCATTAAACGTGGTTAATTTTAGTTATTATTGTAAGTAGCTACTTTTTCAAACAAGAAAATCATACAAACGAACTATAAGGCCTCGGGCTACTGGCTTAAGTTCGTAGATTTTCCACAGTCGTTACGTTACTGTTAGGCAGACGGAAGTTCCAAACTCTGACAACTATAGGTACAATCAACACCAAGGATTATCTTTTTAACCGACTTCAAAAAGGAGGTTCTCAATTCGTCGGAATCTTTTTTTTATGTATGTTCCTCGATTACTCGAAGATGGCTGGCCGATTTGGATTTTTTTTCTTTTTGTTTGGAAGGGTATACTTCCCAGGTGGTCCCATGATCATAAAGCAAGATCTGATGATGGGTTCCTGGAGAAATAGAGGGAACGCTTTAAAAATTAAAGGCACACTTGAAGCGATTTGGATAGTTTTTCAAAGAGTACTTTCTCGGAGTAGTCCCATTTCAATTTGATGAAGATCTAATGCAATGGAACTCCTCTATAAATGATAGCAACTGGACCGGGATTGCTGAAATTTCATATCTGTCTATTGTTTACACCAGTTCATAACATAACATCACGCCGGTACGCTGTGAAATGGTAAGCACATGTGAACCACTAAAAAGTGAAAAATAAAAACTTTTTTACAAAAAAATACAAGTGACTTTCAAAAAACAAAACAATACAAAGTATAAAATAACTTTAATTTAGGAAGTCGGTGGTTTTGGTTGTTTTTTTTTTTTGTTTTTTGACACAGTCACTTGTATTTTTTTGTAAAAAAGTTTTTCTTACAAATTCACTAGGTTTGAAAAATTCTTTCAGTGTTAGATAGCCCATTTATCGAGGAAGGCTATAGGACCAATAGGAGTGGAGCAGACGAAGTTGCGCGGGTCAACTAGTTGCTAAATATAACTAGACTTTTAACATCATTGATTTCAGACATGTTTCTGTAGCGACCAAAAATTTTACATAATATTTTCCACCAGCTGTTGCGACGACCAATGGGTGTATCAAAAGGATCGGAAAAAGAGAGCAACAAAGAAAATGCATTTATTGTGAAACAAACTTAAAGTCACGGTAAAATCCTTTCATTCGACTGCTAACAGGAGTAACAGGCCACCTTCTACAAAATTCTTTTACGATTTTAAGTCTCTAATTTACAATATACTTAAGTGAGTAAACAATGGCGTCGTCGTCGTCGGAGGCGGAACGCTCGCCTTTGCCTCGGCTCGTGCAATGTCACTGTCAAGGCCGCGCGCGGCGCGATAGCGATAAGCATTCGTCACATCGCCACGTTTAATTGCATTCCAGCGATATCGCGATATCGCGCGTTGCATCATCGCAACGTGATGTTGCTGAAATGTGATTTTTTAACTTCCTCGCAATTTATGAACGGTCATTTTCTCTGCTTCACTGATTAGTCACGGAGGTACAATCACCGTCATATTATGATCGATTGTTCTTTTAGCTATATTTTTGATCATCATAGTTATTTTTTATTCGCAGTCAGGGCAATTTTGTGTTATGACTCGTGGCTTTTGCCTGTCTGTCACAGACTCACAGCCTGTTTAGTGCCGGGATTTTAGATCTTGCAGTTGAAATTAAACATGGTCATCTTTACCGACCAACATCTGGAATAACGGTTCTAAAGTACCTACCTAGTTGGACTCACAATGGGCCTCATCAGAAGGCTTAAAGTCACTCAATGGAGAGGGCAATGCTTGGAATTTTCTTGCGTGATCGGAACAGGAATGATGATATCCGCAAGAAAACCAAGATATCCCAAAGGATCGCCAAACTAAAGTGCCAGTGGTCAGGGCGGTACTCCCTTTCTTCTCCTAAAATTATTTGTCCGAAAACAAAACCCCGAAATTTTGTTTAACAAAATAATCTTTAGTTCTAAAAGTATTCTGTCATAATATCGAGTACTATAATTATTAAATCTCCTAATTTTACATGACCTAAAGTCATATGTCCTAAGTATTGTGTTAAATAATGTGTATTATTCCGAATGTTCATTTATAATACTTTTTTTAGTCCTCATTTGCTAAAAATTAGGTTTTAGTAATAGAAACGAATCGCTGTAAATCCGACTCCACGCAGTCTTGTCTGCCCTACCCCTAGAGTGTAATTTAAAATCGCGTAAGCGCGGAGGGGCGCGGTGGTCCGCGAGTGGAGGAGCAGGTGGCTGTAACACACGCCGCCGTGGCTGAGGCTGGCCGGCGAAGCCAGCCAGCATTCGCCGGCCCAGCAACCGAAGCTGCGATGGTGAGCGTTAAACCCATTTGCGACGATAAACTCGCGTGGGACCGCCGGAGCCCCGCAGCGCCGGAGCCGTGACAGAAACCATGCCTGCTGCATGTTGCATGCTTGCTTGCATGCTGCATGCTTGCTTGTTATACAAAAACCACTCGTACATTACACTTAATTGTTTATTTTTGTACTTTTCACACACTTAGTAATAATTTTCATTGTGAAATCACAATTTAATTTATGCCACCCTTGTTAGTCTTTTAAAGTTCACATTGCTGCCTTTTCAATCATTTATTTTTGATACGAGTATATTATAAAACAAAAACGTATTTATCCTGCTACTGAACAGAACTTCATAACACTATCTCAAAACAAGTCGGTAGCCTGAGAGAAGTTGATAGCAAAAGCTCTGTTATACAAATTTGTTCTAAGGATATTATTATTTTAAATAAACATTATGTAATTTGAATTTAGGACTCATAACTTTTATTGAAAACGGTTTTATGTCTTTTGTATATTATTGCTTGTAATATTTATGACAAACGGATTTAGGACATATTATGTATATTTAGGGATTTCAATTTTATGGCATGTGATATTATGTTCGGGTAAGTTATCATTCGGACAAATGATGATTAGGCCAAAAAATGTTATGGCACTTTAAATTATGGATAAAAAAGTTAGGTGACACAATAGAGAACCGGTCAGGGCAAATTGCGCGCACAACAGATGGTCGATGGGGCCGAAAAGTTCTGGAATGGCGACCGCGTACCGGAAGACGTAAAGTTGGCGCGGTCTCCCACAAGGTAGACCGATGACCTGGTGAAGGTCGCGGGTAGCCGATGGATGCGAGACGCGCAGGACCGGTCGTTGTGGCGACGCTTGGGGGAGGCTTATGTCCAGCAGTGGACGTCTTTCGGCTGATATGATGATTATGACCTAGTTAAAACCAAATATCATAACGTGTTAAATATTCACTTTAACAGCTACATGCCTACCCTGTCATAATATCAAGAATTGATCAAATTACGGCTGACCCATGGAACAATTAAAGGTTGTATAAGTTACTTATTTTGTTTTGGCTACCATTTTGCAATATGTGCATAATTTTAAATTGTCATAACATCTCGAGTTTCACGCACGTTAAGTCGTTACTCCAGGATGTCATTTGTAGACCTTTGACATTCGTTACTTACTACTATTTGAAATACTGCTACTCAGCTGCATCCGGTTAGCTGGAAGCCGAACCCATCATAGATGGGAAAAGGCTCGGCAGATAGATTGACCAACCTGTAGTTTTCGACAGCTTTGAGGGTAAAGAGATGGTCATCTAAAATGATATTTCTATTAAAAGCGAAACGTATTCAAATGTGGTACCTATAAAGCGACACTATGATTTAGATTCTAATCAAACTGAGTGCAATGTAATAACGCCAGCTGAAAGTCACCTTCAGTGAGTTGTTATGTCACACATTTACAGCGCATTCCAATGCTTTCCGTATCGAGAGTTACTTACACATGGATCGGCCATGTGCAAGTAACTCCCGATACGGAAAAAAATACTTGAAAGTAATGGATATCTATTAAGACAATTTTTGTAGGATTTTTTAATGATTTGACAATGATTTGACACTGTTTTAGAAGCAGACATCCTTCAAATGAGTGTTATCGAAATAGAACTGCATAATGTACATGTAATTGAAGATCCATTAGAATAGAAGATTGGTTTGCAGTGCCGTAGAAGTAAAACAAAACTCAAAATTGTAGCTTTCGAGTCTAAAAAATTGTTGACAAGAGCAAATCCACATTTAATGAGAAATACAAGGTTAAGGCTGACATAAAAGTTTTATCAAATCAACACAATTCACACCTATGTGAAAATGTCTGTGTTTCCGAACGCTTAAAACCCTCATCTTTTTAAAGTCAGAGTGAACGGCTCCTTCTGGGTAAGCTCGCTCCATCGTAGACTTTGTCTCTGTCATCTCTGACCTAGACCAGAGTCAAGAGCAAACCCATCTCAAATTAAAAAAAAACTTGATTCGGCCCTTCGAGTAACCTTAATAAATTAACTATTTTGAATATTTGACCAAGCCTTTGGAAAAATTCAACACCCATAATAAAATAGAGAGGTAGAAAAAAATACTATCCTACCAGTCAATATTGATACCAGTACCGAAAGAATACAAATAGCTCATTAGTCGAAAACAAACGAATAGAAACCAAAAGTCACGCGCGGAACGGCATAATGAATGGAGTATGTCACCGTGATCTGATTGTGAAGGCATCGTTCAAGTCATCTCGGAAGTCGCAGTGTAACATGGAACTCGACGCGACTCGCGACGAATATTAATATTATAACACAACCTTCTGCGAGTTCAGCAGTTGAATCATTAATTAATTAGATATGTACTACATCATTATCTGCCTAGTCTTTTTCCCAACTATATTGGGGTCAAACCGGATTCCGCTGAAAAGTTGAAAACCAGTATTCTGCATGGAGCGACTGAGTATCTGACACAATACTGTCACTGAGTAACACGGCCTTTCTTGGCAGGACTAGTATCAGATTGAATGGCTTCTACAATCCGTAACATACTGCATATAACAATATTTCATTATTAGCATGCTTTTCGTTTTATGAAAGTCAGAACGAGGCTAATGAGGCGAGGAGTCCGGTAGTGCAATTTTGTAAACATGTCGAAGTGAAGGCTTGGGTGACGAGACCACAAAGTGAGCTGTGAACTCACTTCGTGGTCTCTTCACCGGCAAGAATCGACCGACGGATTACTATCTGTCTGGTCAAAACTTGGATTTGATGGAAGATAGCCACCATAATGCCTGGGTATGAGCATAAACAAGTAGATAAATTTTCAGTAACCCTGGCCTCAACACGTACACGAAGGGCTTTGTCTTTCTGATAACTTGAGTGATCATAGGCTCCAGCTCCACCATACTACCCAGATAATGGGGCGTGTGTGGGGTCGTTAGACCTTACTGCCCACACGATAAGAAGAAGAAGACCCAGATAATGATGAATCAGTTATCTCGAAGTCGAATAGACTTGCATGATGACCTCACGGTAAACTTCAAGATTACATGCTTTTTCTTTGAGCACTAATAGAGTTCCCAAAAAGAGGCGTTCAATAGCGCACAAACGACGACGTACAGTCAACAAAGCTATTAGGTATGCAGGCAGCTAACTTACAACTACTTTTAAACAATTTTGCGAGTGTGCTGAGTAGATAATTTCTGTACACCACACTCGTAACTATGTCATAAGCTTAAAAAGTTATAATGCACATCCATGTTACTTACTAATACTTACTTACTAATATTATAAATGCGAAAGTAACTATGTCTGTCTGTTTGTTGCGCTTTCACGACAAAACTACTGAACCGATTTAAATGAAATTTGGTACACAGATAGTCTTGAGCCTGAGAAAGGACAAAGGCTACTTTTTATCCCGGGAGTATGTTCCCTAGGGACCACGCGAGCGAAGCCGCTGACAGAAGCTAGTTAGAAATAAATATTGGCAGTGCAGTGGAAAAAATAATATATTTGCCAGTATACCAAATAGCTTTGACTGTACCTAGAACCTGTGAGAATTCTGCTCCCAATCAGACGAGACGATCAAGAATGTTAAGTCTATGAAGAAAGAATCCACAGTGGATCGTCCTGGGCGTTGTAGGCTGCAGTAGTTGACAGTCTGGCCGGTGGGCCGCATCGCCCAGCTACGTGAAGGCGATACAAACCGTTTATTGGTATTCCCCTCGACTCGGGCAAGCGCGATTATCATTGTAAATGTACACGCATGGGCAGACGCAAGATTTTCTTAGTGACGATAGTGTAACGAAAGGACTTGGTGATTTCAAGTGCTGTCACAGTTTTACAATCGCGTCGGCGTTGTTATAATTATTTTTAGGGTTTCGTACTTCAAAAGGAAAAACGGAACCCTTATAGGATCACTTTGTTGTCCGTCCGTCTGTCTGTCAAAACCCTTTATCTCGGGAACGCGTCGAGGTATCGAGTTGAAATTAAAACCATATACTCAGGTCTACGGTCCCTTGAAACTGTCAAATCAAGCTTCGATGTTAACGTAAAAAAAAAGATACGACCGTTTATGCCGCTAAAAAACGTATATTTCGACACTCTCAAGGGAATCAAAATGTATAGGGTATTTCCCTTTGACCTAGAACTATGAAATTTGGCAAGTAATACCGTCTTATACTACAGGTATAGGGAAAAATCTGAAAATCATTTGTAATTAAATCATATAAAAATATTAGTCTTTATTTAAAGTTTCATATGTACCTACAAATTTGTACGGAAGCCTCGGTGGGCGAGTCAGACTCGCCCGGCCGGTTTTTTTTTTTAATTTCTTCTCTTTGCAGTTATAACTTGCAGAAATGAAAAGAAAAAAAAAAGAAAGAAAAAGCGTTTATTTGCGCCAAGTCAAACAAAAGGCTCCAATAGGCTGATTGTAATATCAACTGCTGGTGCCCCGCAAGGGTGATTTTTTTTTTTCAAAAATTTTCTTTTATTCAAACCTATTTCTGACTATTACGAAAACAAAAAAATGGTCAAGCCGTTTTTGAGTTTCAGCGACATTAACGATCAGCAATTGGTTTAACAAACAACTAGCAATCAAAATGAATATATTTTGTTAATTATTGCGTTTAGCGTATAAAAATCGCAAAAACCTAAGTCATTAAAATCGCACAGTCGCAGGACTAAAGGATCTCGTCTATTTTCAGTACATGTACGAATGCAAATCGTGTTGCGGGAGTATCCTCCACCCCGGGCAGGTCTGGCGATGGAATATCAATTTGCGATCAGTCGTGCTTGTAATAAATTTGCCTATTATCACCTTTGTACCTGCAGTTTTTGTATAGATCATTTAAGAAGCGCAGTAGATGAGAGATGACCAGCCCCTGCTTAGCTTGGGTGAAATGAAAACCATGGAAATATGGTGAAAACCGTATCTAAATTCGTTGCGTGGTTTAGGAGAAGTACGCGGAAAAACAGACAGAGACTGAAATTGGCTTTATTTTAACCGACTTCCAAAAAAGGAGGAGGTTCTCAATTCGGTGGGTATTTTTTATGTATGTACCGATTACTCCGAGGTTTCAGATCCGATTTCTGTGATACTTTTTAGTTCGATGCGGTATACTTGCCATTTGGTCCCGTAAAAACTTGATTTAGTTTGGTTCAGTAGTTCTTATTTTATGAGTATATTTGCTTAACTCAATTTCTGCGTAGACGAAGACGTCATCCAAGTATCACCACTTTAAAGTGAAATATAAAAAACTTTTTAGTCCGTTATATATTTTTGTTTTTTTTTTTATACCATGTAGTGATAGAGACATCGAGAAAATAAAGTCATAAACACAAAAGCTTGCTTGCAGAGCGTCTGCATAAAGTATGGGATCGCTGCATCTCCGTGCTATATCCTATAGTTTTTAGGGTGCCGAAAAAAAGGAACCAAAAAAAGGAACCCTTATAGGATCACTCGGGTGTCTGTCTGTCTGTCTGTCTGTCTGTCCGTCTGTCACAGCCAGTTTTCTCCGGATCCACTGGACCGATTCTGTTGAAATTTGGTACACATATGGACTTCTATGACCCAAGCACGGACGCGTTACGTAAATCATTAAATTTTTAGTATGGGGGTCACTTTTGGGGGTCAAACTAGAAAATAAAATAAAAAAGATTTTTGAAAAATATCGAGTGATATCAAATGAAAGGGCTTACTGTGAGGGTTTTAATTGTATTTTTTTCATAATTTTAAAATAAATGGTTTTGAAGTTATTCAAGAAATTAGACGAAAAATGACCATTCCTCCCCTCACTTATCTCCGAAAGTACTAAGCCTAAAATTTGAAAAAAAAATGGAGATAATAGATCTTTACCTATAGATTACAGAAAAAAAAAATAAGAAGTCTATAGTGTTAAAACAACATGTTAAAAAATTAAATTCGTTCGGAACCCTTTGCACGCGAGTCCGACTCGCACTTGGCCAGTTTTTATGTAATACTAGCACTTCGCCCGCGACTTCGTCCGCGCTGCAATTTTTTTAAGGAACCCAAATTTTTTTCTAGACAAATTATATACTCAAACCTTCCTCGAGCACCACTTTATCCATTGGTGAAAACAGCATCTCAGCAAAACGGTGCAATAGTTTTTGAGTTTATTGCGAACAGACAGACAGACGCGGCGCAGGACTTTGTTTCATAATATGTAGTGATAGCAATACAAACTCTGTGAGCAATTCAAGTGTCTACCTGTTGCCATTATTAAGATCGAGCAAAAACGCCAAAAAAAAATACGATTTTAGTAACGGTGCCCCCTTTAATTTATTTTTATTATTTGTTACTTTAGCGGCAACAGAAATACAAACTTTGTGAAAATGTCAACTATCTGTCTAAAAAAAATTAAACCTCCGAACAAACTAAAAAGCAAAAAATAATAAACAAAGATAAAACACTACAAAGTATTAAATTAATTTAAATTCGGAAGTCGGTGTTAAAATACGAAAAAACAATAAAAAACACCGATTTTTTTTTATGTTTTTATTTTATATTTTTTTGTCGCTATAATCTACTTATTACTACATGCATTTTATTATTACTTTTAAAATAGCTACCTACCTTACTTTAGCTATTAACTCTTATATAACCCTACTTTAACAATTATTTGTTCAATAACTTATTATATTATCAAAATCGGACTGCCCTGTATAAAGTTATACGTGGTCATACATTACAATCAGTGAGTGATCAATCAATCATCCCCTGTTTTCCTACCCTTAGGGTAGGATTTTTTTCCAAATTTAAATGGGACCAACTTCATATACATTTTCGAATAAAAAAAGAATTACAAAATCGGACTATTCTGTAAAAAGTTATGCGTGGTCATACATAAAATATATATACATATATCTAATATATAAAAATCTCGTGTCACGGTTTCGTTACCGAACTCCTCCGAAAAGGCTCGACCGATTTTCATGAAATTTTGGCATATTTTTTTTTATGGCAAAACAACGTTTGCCGAGGCAGCTAGTATATATATCACGCGTTGACTTGAGAACCTCCTCCGTTTTTTCGTCGGTTAAAAATGATAAAAAATCATAAACATTTCGCAAACAAATCCCTGAATCGAAAAATAGCCTTAACACAACGACACGATTTTATTTCATAACTTTGTAGGCGTCATTGAGATCTATGACAGTATTCATTATAGTTTTTAGCACCAAGTCTCTCAGTAACATCACGGACTGACGGGAAACCGGACTTTGGGAAACTATAAGGATTCCCTGTTATTTTTCTAGGGAACCCCAAAAGTGCATAATTTACATCAAATGTAAAAGTTGTCCTAAATAAGTACTTTTTAGGGTTTCGAACAAAAATGGGAACCCTTATAGGATCAATCGGGTGTCTGTCTTTCCGTCTGTCTGTATTATGTCTGTCCGTCTGTCACAGCCAGTTTTCTCCGGATCCACTAGATCGATTCTGTTGAAATTTGGTACATATGTGGAATTCTGTGACCCAAACACGGACGCATTACGTAAATGATTAAATTTTTAGTTCGGGGTCACTTTTGGGGGTCAAATTAGAAAATAGAAAAAAAGTTTTTTGAACAATATCGTGTGACATATCAAATGAAAGGGCTTACTGTGAGGGTTTTCATTATATTTTTTTCATAATTTTAAAATAATTGGTTTTGAAGTAATTCAAGAAATTAGACGGAAAATGACCATTCCCCCCCCTTATCTCCGAAACTACTGAGCTTAAAATTTTGAAAAATAATATAGATAATAGATCTTTACCTATAGATCACAGGAAAACCTATAAGAAGTCTACAGCGTGTATTTAAAATAACATGTCAAAAAATTAAATTCGTTCGGAACCCTTCGCACGCGAGTCCGACTCACACTTGGCTAGTTTTTATAAACATTATGAATCATTGTATAAGGAACAGAACAAGAGAAACAGCTCACTTACAACTATGATAGTGCTGATAAGGTGGCAATTGAAAGACCCATACTGGTAAATTAATTATTTATAATTATTTTGGTATCTAGAAATAAAGCTATACATAATAAAGATAGTGTTAACTTACCTTTATAAGCCCTGCTTCGTGCTTTTTGACAAACTACGGCCGACACAAGACACTTAAATATTTTCTAAAACTACCAAAAACTTTATTAATAACATTAAATAGAGCAACAAATATTAAATTAAATAACAATAACGAATGATAAGCTTTGCTGACGGTAGCTCTGTTACAATACCTGCCAGGACACACGCAAACGTGGTAGCGCGCGAACAGCGAGATGCCGCGAGCGAACGGCGTGAGCGAGGCGTGCGGGCTGGTGATGCACTGGTCCGTGTGGTGCCGCAGCAGCCGCTCCAGCTTCAGGAACCGAGTGGTCGTGGAGCTGCCAGGGAAGTACGGCCACCACTGCCGACAACCCCGACTAGTATATATCTTTCCAATATCCAAAAACCTCTTAAAGCATCCAGGTATGTAACCCCCCAGCAACTCTGTCTTACGCGACGGATCATCCGCAAACTCATACCCATGCCAAGCGAAACTTTGCTTCTTGGCGACAGGGTGCCAGCTCCACTTCCGATTGTAGTGACAGGTGCTGCGGAAAAACCTTTTCATCGACCTCGCCCTCCAGTCTTCGGAGTCAAAAAGATCGTGACATAATGGATTTGTGGGTATGTAAGGTGCGTTATAGCCGCAAGTATAGCAAGTTGCTACCACTGGAGAGCTATCCCAGGGAGGGTTGTCCCAATAATCAGGAGGATAAGTGCTATCGTTATGAGTTTGGTTGCGCGTTAGAAAGGGCAGCTTGCGGGATGAGCGCACCGTGGCGCTGCTCTCGGTGGAGTTGTTGCCGCGCCACTCGGGCAGCCCGGTATAGCAGACGGGGCTCCTCGCAGGGCTCCACTCCTTCTGATCCTCATGGTCAGGCTCCGCGGGGAGCTCAAACTTATGATAAACGGAGGGTTCGCTCGTGGCCACTGTTTTTTCTCTTGTCTTGGGCACCTTAGGGCGCCGAACGATTGTTTTCCTCGATGGACCCAGAATGGGCCGCCGAGCGATTGTCTTCCTATATGGACCCAGAATGGGCCGCCGAACGATTGTCTTCCTCGATGTACCCAGAATGGGCCGTCGAACGATTGTCTTCCTCGATGGACCCAGAATGGGCCGCCGAACGATTGTCTTCCTCGATGTACCCAGAATGGGCCGTCGAACGATTGTCTTCCTCGATGGACCCAGAATGGGCCGCCGAACGATTGTCTTCCTCGATGGACCCAGAATGGACTCCAGCTCTGGCCTCTCATCGATCAAGTTCTCGTACAAGTCATCAGGCAAGTCTTCGGGCAGCAGCGTGCCCTCAGGGGGAGCCGCGTATTCGTTCGGGTATCTGAACCGCGATAAAAGGGAACAATTGCTCCATGTAATTAATAATATTAAATAAATCATATACATATCGGTACGAGTCGCACGTCACCGCCAAAAACAGTCAAAAACTATATCTGACATAATAACCGCTACGTTCTAGACAACCGAATTATAAAAACTGGCAACTTTTTTGGAAAACCTAAAGAGGATTGTAATTGGCCACAAAGGTGGAGAAAAAGATTTTCAAGTTTTTTTGTATATTTTTTACCGAATATCGTCCAATAACTACACTTGGCTTTAATTTTCTTAAAACTATAAAAAGTACCAACATTTTAGTTCAGCGTATTGATAGATAAATGTACGGCAGACAACAATTGTGTTTAGTTATCAATTTATCAAGATAATATCCACACAAAAAACAAGTCAAAAACATCAAAACAATGAAAGTACAAAAAGTGATTAAACCTTGCCTCCTGTGAGGATTGAACTCACGACCCCTGGTTTACGAGACCAGTGCTCTACCACTGAGCTAAAGAGGCGTTGCGTAACATCGCGAAATTCTGAATCCTTTCCTACGACGTAAAAAAAAAACCAATACGGTTTTTTCTGTATTTTTTTCTGGGCTTTGCCATTTGATATACCTATGTTGAGATTGAGGAAGAAACTATCGAACAACAACGCCCCAGTAGCGCGAAAATCTATCTGCCCAGCAATAGGCTAGTTTCCACCATCAATAAATTAAAAATCTATTTAGTCCGTCAGTTAGAGTATTGAAAAATAATGGACACGTATTTTTTGTTTTTGTACATCAATGAATATTGACAAAGATAAAACGCATCAAAACTCGGGGAGTGGGGGCTCGTGACGTCAGAACGCACTAAAATTTATTATGCCACGGCGTGACGTATTGAGAATTTTAAAAGCGTCGTATCTTCGTCAATAAGTAATCTTTAAATAAATTGTAAGTCCTCCATGTACTAAATAAATAAATAAATAAATAATTTTGGTTTACGTAACAAAAGAAAAAAAACGGGTCAATTTTTTTTTGATAATCTCATTGACGGACGGAATCTAATTGATTCAGTAAAAGCGGAAACGGATATTCTACAAAGGGGAACTTCTTAATGTCGGATTTATCTTAACTAATATTTATTATTATTACCGTATTATAAACCAAACAAACAAACTGAAGGGTTTGTTTGTTTGGTTGAAAGCGGAAATCTCAGGAACTAGTGGTTCGAATAGAAAAAATGAGGAGGAAGGAGTGGAACTCTCTGCCTGCGTCTGTTTCCAAACGCTTACAACCCTAATCTCTTCAAAGTTAGAGTCAGAACAGGCTCCTTCTGGGTAAGCTCGCTCCATCGTAGACTTTGTCATCTCTGACCTAGACTAGAGTCAATAGCAAACCCATCACAAATAAAAAAAAAAAAAAAATTTTGTGTTAGATAGCCCATTTATCGAGGAAGGCTATGACAACATTACGCTACGACCAATAAGACCGGAGCATTCATGAAAATTTGACGCAAACGAAGTTGCGCGGGTCAGCTAGTATTTATTATAAGAGCGAAAAAAAACTAGTTCTATTGTTCATAATTTAAAGTTAAACATCGGAATTGGAAGTAGATTCATTACAAAAAAATATATATTTAATTGATTGAAACCTATAACACTATCACTCAAAACTATCAACTTTTTATCCGGCATAAATACACAGTTTTGTAGAATTAGGCAGTTGTCTCACCGCCGACGATCAGCGAGTAGCAAGTTAAGCTTGTAACTCGAAACGAGTTGGCGAGCAGCGAGTAGCGAGTGAAAAGTTTTGATAGTTTTGACGCTCGGATTTAAGCGAGGTCTTTTATGCGGCGGGCGATTACTCGCAATACTCGCTCCGGCCCGCACTGTAGGTAGAAATTACCGCCGGTTGGTGAGTTCTGACCGCCAAGCGAGCATCGCCGAGCGAGTGTCGCTGAGCGAGTACAATCTTTGATAACTCTTGCCGCTGCGATCAACTAGAGGTAAGAGCTATCGACTATGAATATATGTGTCTCTTTTACTCACACGAGACCTATATCTTTTGTCCCTCTCCTCAGCGAGCAAATAGTCGATAGCTATTCGCTACCTCGCCGGCGGTGAGACAAGTGCCTTGGGCTGCGTTTCTAGCAGAGATGTGCGAGGAAGCGGTGCGAGAGATGTGTTTGTTAAGGACCAATAGAATCGCTTCAGCCACGCTCAGTGCAAGTGATTCTTTCTACTGGTACTATACGCAACCTAAGCCACGGAACAAAGCTGCGGGATATTGCTAGTGTGAAATATACAGGCGGTGGACGGAAGGACATAATACGTCATAATTATTTGACTTAATATTGTACCCGCCGCCACTGCTGAGTTGCTGATACTTAGGTCCCATAACATGATAAACCCACATTAGAGGACGAAGCCGTAAAATGGGTGGAAATGAACTTTACTTATTTCATAAGTGGAGCCAAAATAGCCCTCGCTTAGTTCGGCTGCAGATAGTCAAATTGATATTAATGTTAGAGCATAAACAGTATTCTAAAAAACCGACCAAGTGAGAGTAGGATTCGCACACTAAGGGTTCCGTACCAAAAACGAAAAGCTAATGTTTTAACTTAGTTTTTAAACTTTGTATGTAAAAAGTCACAATTCGAGGTTTGGCTCTCGACTGTTTTCTCCTCCAATATTAGACCGATTTAAGAAATATTTCACAAACTGAATAAGAAGGATATATACTGTGTTCCTATGTTTTCCTTTTTAATGATTTATTAACCGAATAAGCACTAGAACTCTCACAAAATGCTCAAAATTGTCCGATAAATTGTTGTCAACAGAGCCCTAGTGTACAAATTTGGCAACTATTAATCTAAAAAGGAAAACATAGAGACACAGCATACATCCTTTTTATTCAGTTTGTGAAATATCTTTTATGTAGGTCCAATATTGGAGGAGAAAACAGTCGAGAGCCAAACTTTTTACATACCTGCGAGACGCACAGGACCGGTCGTTGTGGCGACGCTTGGGGGAGGCCTATGACCAGTAGTGGACGTGTTTCGGCTGATATGATGATGATGATGATGATGACATACAAAGTCTCGCCGCCAGCATTTCCTCTTAATTTTTGCTATTATTATTTTTGTTATAGCGTGTATTTGTATTATACACTCTCAAGAGATAAGGTTCAAGAGATACACCCGGCTGAGATAGACAGACGGAAAGCTAAGGCTTAATAATAGGGTTCCGTTGGTTACGTACTTTTCGGATTTGTAACCCTAATAATATTATGCATAGCGTAGTTATTATAACATTCAATCACGGTTTTGTTTTCGAAACGGTTCAGTAGAAGAATGTATACCCATTTAACCAGTAACGTTGACATTGTAAGACACAATTTCTGATTATACTCGTAGAAAAATTAATGTGACATTTTCAATCACGCCGCATGGTGTCGGCCGGTGCCGTAGGGTGCCGTAAAGGAATAATACCATCCCATCACTTCCCGTGGGTGTCGTAAGAGGCGACTAAGGGACTCACCAGAGAATGGGCAGCAGCGTTCTCTGTAAAACGCAACACCATACACTGCGATTGCCAACCCGCCTGCCAAGCGTGGCGATTATGGCCTCAAAAGGGGGAGGCCCTTTTGGGGGTGGCCTATATCCAGCAGTAGACGTCTTTCGGCTGATATGATGATGATGATGTCAATCACGCGTTAGCTGATTGAAAGAATTTTCAACACCCAGTCACATCACTTATAGTCGCTACAATCTAAGTCGCATTTGACAGCTGAGTACAAAGGTATAGAACATCGATATATTATAAAGAGAACTAAGTGCGAAAGAAATTTATTTCCATATCTCTTTCTTACTCTTTTTTTCAGAATCTCGTTACGGGACCTATCAGCAATTCAGCAGTGGCGGCGGGTACAATATCAACTCAGGGAATATGCATACGATTTATTTTATTTTCAAAATGAAATACTTATTAGCTCTAGTAAACAATCATGCTATGCAAATTATTTTTTAAATACCTTCATCAGCGACGAAGTTATATAATCAGCGATAAAGCTTCAAAGATTACAATTAGAAAGAGAAGTCCGATATGAACTTTGACGTCAAAGTCCATGACGCTACAGCTGATGGCAGCTGTAACGAAAACGCTGTTTTATTTGGATAAAACAGCGTTTTCGCGAGTGGGAAAACGCTGTTTGCATTTACATTTGTTTAAAATAATTATATCTCGTTTGTTTTTCGAGCGATTTGATTCTATTTTCACTGTTTATTATATTTTTGAATATTTATAGATAAACTGTTTAGATAATAAAAATTTTTTTCATGCATACTCCCTATTATGACGTTTATCTCCTTCCGTCCACCGCCTGTACATTTTAAACTAGCAAAGCAAAGTTGTATCTAGCTGTCACATCGGACTTCTCCGATTGTCACGAATACAATTTGCGTTACACCTGTAAATAAGATAGAAAACAAGACTAAAAGCGCGTCGGTCTTGGACACCGGTACTTATAAAGTGCAATACAGGTTTTAGTTCAGGGTCTGGTATCCACGGATGTTAGACTGGTATTTTGGTCACCGGTATCAAGTTTTGGATGCTAATAAAGAATTTCTGTTGAAGTTGGTGTAAAAATTAAAAACGCTTCATAAAACACTCATACATACCCCAAAATATTTATGTTTCTTGCTTCTTATTTAGTTTTTCGACTTATTCGAGTATTTATTGTTGTTTTTTCATTTTTTTTTTTTATAATATTCTATTTAAAAAAATTGCGACGGTAAATATCATTTGATTTGGATGCCAATAATTCATTCTTGCTTACCTAATCGCCGTCTGTCCAGTGTCTGTAACAAACAAATAAAGGAAATTATTATAACAAAATAGTTGCCGAAACCCGGGATCGAACCAGGGACCTTTAGATCTTCAGTCTAACGCTCTCCCAACTGAGCTATTTCGGCTCGATGGGGTCTCAACGAAATTTTACATTGCGAGCTTAGATCGAGGGTTTTATACCATCTTATTATAAACGGAGAGCCTAGCACGAATGTTTTCAGCTTATAGCTCGTTTGCACATAATATTTATTTCAATGGGATACCATCTATATTTTTATTTTATCCAAATTGTTTATGTCGCATAAAATTAAACCAAAATACTTTGGGTTCATACATTGTATTGCAGTTTTTTGTAATTAAAATTCATTTAAGTACGTTAACAATACTGTAACGTAAAGCCGCGAACCCACCGCAACGCACGGAGAGGCTACGCACGTGTGAGGCTTCGCCTTGCATTAAAATGTATGAGATTGTTTCCACTGCAACCCACGGACACGCTACGCATTAAGTGACGTCATAGACACACGCGTTTTTTGCTCGACTATGGGGCCCACGTAGCTCAACTCTTGCAACGCCATGCACGCTGTGGACGCGGTATGCGCTATACACGAATATTAACCCTTGACTATGTCAAAACCATATTCTTGCAAAAAAACGTCCGTAGCCTCTCCGTGTGCCGCGGTGGGCCACGCTTCAGTTGTACATAGTCGTGGGCGTGTAGCGTGTACTCAGTGGAAACGTAGGCCCACGTTGTCGAACAAATGAGCCCACGTAGCTAAAATGCGCCGCGTGGCCGTAGATAGCGTGCAGCGCGGTGGGTTCGCGGCTTTATACGTCAAACATTCGTGCTAGGCCCTTTGGTGTGACCTAGTAAGTTCGAGTGACAGCTACTTTGAATCATGTTTGAATGGAACTTAGGAAACAATCGTTGTCTATTGTTGTATTATTGTTACTAATAAAATAATTGTGCAGGTATTGAGCAATACACCGCTGAAACTGTCGTTTGACTTTTAACTAACAATGAGTAAGTATACTCTGCTAGAGAAATTGAGGATCTACACAGGAAGATTTCTTCAACAAACAGCTATAGGGAGCGTGCAGAAACTATAGGTGGCAGCACAGAAATGTCACTGTCAAGTATGTTTCAAGTATAAAATTCGAAATAGCTACGCAAGATGTCACTGTCTACTTCGCGCATGTTCCCCAAAACGGAGAGTGCAGGAACCACAGGTGGCAGCGCAGAAGCGCCAATGTCAAGTATTCTGACCCTTAAAGTTTCGAATATGCGACACTAGATGGCATAGTTAACGCCGTGCACGGTCCCTACACGAGCAACCTGAGTGCACTTTTCATGTCACTTCTTTTGCTTTTGCAAGACGATGTCTGCGAGGCTAGGAAAATAAATCTATCTTACTGGTGGAGCGTATATATCTTACCCATTGCCATACCTCGCTACGCACATCTCCAGAGATGTGCGAGGACGCGTAGCGAGGGATGTGTTTGTTAAGAACTAATAGAATCTCTTCATTTACCTAGCCTTGCTCAGCGCAAGCGCATGTCTGGTGGAAACGCAGCCTTATAGGTGAGGAGAGAACTTTCGCTCGACAACCGAGCTCTCATCCACGTTAATGGCTAATGTGAACACGTTTAACTAAAACAAAACCATGGAACGCGGCTGGCTCTCCGACTGCGAAAAGTGGAGGATAGAATGTGCGGACAGGATGGCCTAAAAACCACCCCAATCCGAAGACACCACTCCCCATTTTTATTAGAGCCTTTAAGAACGCTGTAGATGACCAAAAAGCAGTACTGTCTGCGTCTGAACTTCGTTAAAAGCGCGTTAGTCCGCATCATCTGCACGTCGTCGACGCGTTAAAAAAAGCTGTGTGCAAAAGCCCTTAGCCTGCTCGGTCCTATTCCCGGACAAAGGCCTCCTATAACTCTTTCCTGCTGCTTCCGCGAGTGAGAGCCTTTTAGTATGACTTCTTAGACTCCCACGAGCCCGTCTCACTGTCTCAAGGCGCTAGCGCTAGTTCTGAGCGCTGATATAGGACCCACAGTTAGTGAAGCATGCAGCAAACATGTCCTGCCTAGTCCCATGTGGCTAAAGCAGCCTTTTCAGATGGTCGATAGGGCCCAAAAGTTCTGGAGTGGCGACCGCGTACCGGAAGACGCATCGTTGGAAGGCCTCCCACAAGGTGGACCGATGACCTGGTGAGGACCGCACAGGCCCGTTTGCTGTGGCGAAACTTGCCTATGTCTAGCAGTGAACGTCTGCAGGCTAATATGATGATTATGATGATGAGCCCTTTCAGTCACGTCTGCTATCTCTGATTTAGAGCACAGTATTGTTTCGAACACGATGCGTTGATTTACCTAGCAATCAATCTTACAGTCCATGATGGCTCGTAGGCAAACCTTGAGTTTGATTGGATTTACGTCAAAGACCAAGTCTGTGTACCATAGAGTAGGATATTTTGTACTTTCACCAAAATATATAAGGTACCAATAAAATAGAAGGCCAAATTTTAACACAGCGTTCAGTACGTCTAACCAAAGATATCCGAGCAAAAAAATCACTGACTAAAAGTTTTTTTTTTACCTAAAATAATAAATTGCCTTTAAACACATTCATTATGGATTAGATGGATAGGACCATTGTCCTTATTTTGGTGAGTTTAATGAGACCTAATATAGACGATAGATTTGAAACGGGGCGGTACATAAGTCCATGGGCCATTTTTATTTGAGTAGCTCCTTCGCGAATCAAAAGCTCTTCCAAGCGATTTCCGTACGCTCAGCGACTTCTGTCATTCCTCACCAGGAAACTAGGAAAGGACCTCTTGTAATGTCTTCCCGCCTAAATACTTTGTTTTAAGGTATATCGTTGCTTGCTAAAGTCTTCGACATTCGTATTTATCACTCCAACCTCAAGGCTTTCTAGTTCTTGAAGCATTCCTTCAAGACTTTATTTCATTACTATTTTAAACCTGCCTACGAAATCAAGCGTATTAAGGAATAACAGGAATAAGGAATAACAGCGCCTTCCATAGATAAGTAGATAAAATCACTCGTGCAAGTTGAATTTAACGTCTGGAATGAAAGCTGACACATAAAATTCGCTGACAAGTTGTCTAGCCACGGAGTTTTCAATTGAACTTTAACGTACCTAACAAACTCCAGTTTGTAAGACTGGTGTTTGCAAGGGACCTACCTACGTATACATACCTGTCTTAGCGGGAAAAATTCCGTCACAAAAAAAGTACCTGTATTAAAAATTGAATTAAGTTTGAATTTCAGTTTGCGTGGGATCGCAAGCCTCGCTCTTTATGCCTTCAGATTCAGATTAACTAATTATTTGTAAACACAGGTTTTTGAACATCTCACACACCTGTGTAAGGTGTGTAATATGTTCACAATTAAATAAATGTTTAGGGGGATAACACGCCTCTAATGGTGCAAGAAAATGATAATAATATGCATAGTTAGTAAAAGTTGAGCGAGGGATAAGAATATCAATGGATAAGAGTAAATAAATATTGAGGTAGCAAGCGCCATCTAGTTTTTAGGGCAAGAACTAACTTTAACTTGAACAACTGAAAACAGATGGCGCTAAACATAATCACTTAACCAAAATAAAAGAAATAGATTTGTAGCCAGAATTCCAAATCCTCAGTCAGGTCAGGTGGTAAGTCAGGTAAAGAGCAAATATCCAGTTAACTCTTTGCCACCAGTTTGTATATAAAGAAGCTACCAAGTAAAATAAAATTGTGCAAAAAGAAAGACACAGATGATTGAAAAACAGATGGTGAAAAATTTGATTTGGATTTTCACATCCATATTAAATTTAAAAACTGGTGACAAAAATGCTTAAAACAGCATTTAATTAGTGTGAAAATCCCCCTCAAGGTTTTGTTTCTCTTTTCACTTTGTTTTATGGAAGTTAGATGACGAAATTATAAATAAAATAGCTTACCATTGGTCTCCTCTTCTGTAAGCTTGGCCTGCACAGCCTTGTCCTCCGCCAAGTTCCCCACATCGTCCAGCACTACACCGCACTTCTTAAACAAGGAACTCCGCAGCCTCATCAACTTCTCTGTCTCTTTGTAAGCTTTTATTTCAGCCTGGAACCATTCAAAGTAATTTTGTGTTAGCTTTATAATAGCTTTATTTTACTGAAGCTTAAAACTGAAGCTACTATTAAACTGAACAGTGGATTTAATAGACTTATTGCAGCTAGTGTTCCCTTAGAATTAAGTTTGAGCAAGAGTTGTCTATTTTTGGTGAACAATTATGTAAATTATATTTATGTTCTATCTATATTGTATTGTTTATAGGTTGAATAGCACTGTGTTTGTAAGTTGTTTACAGGTTGAATAGTACTGAGTTTGTGAGTTGTTTAAGTAGTTAATATTATTAACCTACATACAATTATAATATTTTTGGACATAAGCTTAAAACAGCTGTTAATCTTAAGGTACTACCTACTGATTTCTTAATCTCTTACCAATCAAAATCAACACTAGCAGTATGTTTAACACAACATTTATAAATATGTGCATTACACAGCCTTCAAAATATTGTTTATACATACTTCATTATTAATCATAAATTGAGTTGAATTGATAGAATAATACCTTTACCTTTAAATCCTTCAGTCGTGAATGAGATCTGCTCGACAAACACTCTCTTAAATGAGTGGCAGACCACTTTTCTCCATTGTTGATTAATACCGAAGGGGCAGATTCCGGCATCGTAATATTAGAAGACTTTTTAACTGATTCCCTTGGCTTAGTACGAGGCGGCGAGGCTGCGACGTCCAAACTCTTAATAGTCTTACGAGGTTTTACTACATACGTCCGTTTAACTTTGTCACGACTAGATTCTGGTACATAGTCATTCAAAAAAGTTGGAAGTTCATTAAAAACTCCTGAGGAGCTCACGTTCGAAACGACTGATTTCGCGCCAAGACGTACAGACGACGGTATATCATGGCGTGTAACAAAAGAACTAGATTTTAGGCTGCTTCGTGACTGATTGTGGACACGAGACATGACCCTATCATATTTGTTGTTACGAGTTCTGTTCGCTGAATCCATAACTTTTGAAATTTTGTAGGGTTTCAAAATCGAGTTGTTTTGCTTACCAAAATAAACTAATTTGACAGCTGGAGCCTGTGTTGTGTTTGACATGTGTTTGACAGTCAGTTAGTTTTTTAAACCTGCTGTCATTGTCATACTGATTTTTTTAAACTGGAAATGAGTATTTTTGCACACTAAAAATGAAATTAGGCACAGTTCAAGTCCCCCTTGCAGAGTTTCCAGAAACTGTGTGTGTGTGTTTTCAAATATAACAAGTTTATTTTAAGATGTTTTATAATTTAACTTGTTTGCTTTGTTGAGAGCGTTAACTTGTTTTTCGAAAAAGAGGCGAGTGAAAGGAGTCTATTCTAAACGTTAACGACCACTGCGATCTATTTACGACTTACGAGCGAAGTGCACTCACAAGTATAGCAATTTATATTCACTCTTCGGCACGTTTATTTACCGACCCAGCACAGGCTTAGTCCGAGGGTGCAAAAATGTAAAGATAGAAGGTCCGTTTCATAATAAATTTTCACTCAAGTGTAGCTACCTAGTTTTCACGATAGATGGATTGATAAAACGTACCGGCCGACGCGGCGCGTGGCTCTGTGACGATTTTTATTTGCGTCGTATGTTATGCGAGGTTTTGTTTTAGCCCGGACTCCCTTAACCCCTCCCTTATACACGAAAACAGCCAGAAACAATGCTAAACCACTTTTAAAACTTGTTGATCTACTTCACACGAGCCAAGCAAGCGTACGTGGCGCATTAGCAGCCAGCAGGGTTGTTTGAGTTATACTAATTTTGTGGACTGAGTTCGATGTTCGGTTAAAGTTAGCAATCGTGGCGAGTCTCGTGCTCTAGTTGTAGAGTGCGTGTAGATTTCTCTAGGATTACAGAGAAAGCTGAATCCCTAGTAGATGGGCAAGCAGTAGGGTAGCGAGTGGAGGGGCGGCCCGCACCGGGTGACACACTTTCTTTTTTCAAAATCAAAAGTCGTTTATTCATATTAGGCTGAGAGCCAGCACTTTTTGAACGTCAAGTTTAACAAAAGACAGTCCCCCAAAACGACACAAAAGACAGTCACCACTTCCTAGTGTTTTAGCTGTGGAGAAGAAGTGGCCAACAAACTCCCCAGCAACACATCTGTCTCTTACGTTTTAAGAACTTGAATCTATATAAAAGTATGCTAAGTAATTAATTCATGACACGAACTTTTAGGGGTGACTACCGACCGCTCGTTGACTGGTTTTTGCTACCATCGGGTGGCACCCCTCAACGTTTGACGCAATGAACCTCTCGGAAGTAGGGGAAGTAGGGTAAAAAAATTTGAGCTCACTTCACTCGCTCTTGCATTTCGCATTCCCTAACTTTCTGAGTTTTTCTGAATAAATCAACCTTACACTTAAATTTCAGTGTATATGATCAAAATACAGTAAAAACCCTTCCGAGATGAGGTGCAAAAATGTCAGGGGTGACACTCGTTCCTTAACTTTTTGTCACGTCGCCTGTTAAGGGGTGACACCCCTTAACAGGCGACGTAATGAAACCCGTCCGTGGTGGAATGTAAAAAATTTCGAGCTCACTTCGCTCGCTCTTAAATTCCACACTCTCTTTGTTCTCGAGTGTTTCAGTATAACTCAACGAAATGACTATGTTTATGTATGAAATTATCAAAATTAAATAAAACCTTTCCAAGTGCATGAATTTTCGAGCTCGCTTCGCTCGCTCTTGTGTTCTCTTAATAGGGAATATGCATGAAAAAAATATTTATTATCTATACAGTTTATCTAAAATAATTTCATGATTGTTAACTAGACCTAATAAGTATTACATTTTGCAAATAAAAAATCGCATGCATATTCCCTATTAATGAGCTTTCTTTTATCTATACTAATATATAAAGCTGAAGAGTTTGTTTGTTTGTTTGTTTGCTTGAACGCGCTAATCACAGGAACTACTGGTCCGATTTGAAAAATTCTTTCAGTGTTGGATAGCCCATTTATCGAGGAAGGCTATAGGCTATATATATCATAACGCTAAGACTAATAGGAGCGGAGCAGTTATGAAAATTGTGACACAGACGAAGTGGCGCGGGTTAGCTAGTCAGTCCATAAAGTAACTTCTTTTTAAGTATGTCTGTATGTCTGTGTGTCTTTTCCAGTATAGATGCAGGCCTACCTTACCGTCTCCTTCAGAGACGGGAAGGTGGCGTGGTCTTGAGGGAGAGCGTAACGGTCGTGTAGATCCTCAAGGCAAGTCCGGTGGATATACCTTCTCGAGGTTGCCACCCCGTTATTAGTCTAATTCCTTATGAATTAGACGTAACTGAAACCACCGGGCGACCCGTAAAGTGGCGGGCTTTCTCAGTTCCATTCCAAATCCCATTTAACCCTTTTTTCCCGTCTATGACCCCTCCCAAATCCCCTCTTAACTGTGACCCTTCTGTGACGAAGTGGTTGCGGGATCGGCCACTAAACTCAGCTGATGGCGGGTAGGAGAAACTAGTCACCTGCGCTAGGACCTGCGCAGTCGAGCGCGGGGCGAAGGAGTCCTGGGGGGTTGACCCGATCGGCACTGGCGGTAAGGTGTCCGTGAGGCAACACGCCCCCTTTGGTCTGGATTTCAAGCGAAACGGTGGCCCTACCCTCTAGCCAGGGGTAGGGAAATGGTCATAGTGTCCCGTCAGAGGGCCACAGGCGAGGTGCGTGGGGTCCGCGGAGGTCGCCGTCGGGCGGCCGAAGCGGTAGGTAAAGAGGATGCTGACGGTGTAAGTGAGGGTTGATTAGTTGCCAACCCGATCGAGCACCCGATGTCGCGCTGTAAACCAGCCTTGTGCACCTATATCTACCTGGTAGTCCTAACGTTCGCACTCACAGTAGTGCGACGTTCCCAGGTGCGGGCTCCATGGTGGGTGGGAGCCAGGAAGATGAAAATTGACATTTTTAGTATGGACGAATTGAAGCCAACTAAAAACACCGCAGGAGTGCAAAGCTCCTAAGCGAGGTGCCTCTGGTACTTCGCTCGCCCCTGGATGTCCTGCGGCTCACGCCGTGGGCGCCAGTGTGGGCGCCGGTCCGGCTGTGGCGAAAACCGAAGCTAAAACCAAAAAGTCCCACTCCAAGCAAAGGAGAACGGCGCTGCATGGGACCAGTACCGATGCTTTACATACAAAGGCGAAAACGGAGACGGTTAACACCTCTGCCAGAAGTAGCCTTCCCAAACACCCTCCTACTCCTCCTGTGGCTCCTCAAGCCACATTCCAAGATGCAGCCGTCTCCGGTCACACGGGAGCGGTTGGCAGCACCGAGGACGTTTTTGCAAGCGCTGGCATGTGCCTATCCCGAAAAGGAAAGTGCAAGGGTAAAAATCCACTCCACAAGCCCATTGCTTTTGTTCGAACCCCTAAGGTCCAGCAGCTCCTACAAGCCAGGGTAAGAGGTGGGAAAGACTGATGCGTAAGGAGCGGCGTCAAGAACGCAGGCGGGGACGCAAAGCCCCCCAAAGCAAGCAGGTTGCTGCCAATAGCTCGGTTAAACCGACCAAGCAAGGTAAGCTGAACTTCTGTGAAGAGAAGCGGTCGCAGGCTGAGGCTAGCACTAGCCGACCAACGCCTAATAAACTGCCTTGTAAACCCACAGGAGGTCCGGCTGAGGTGGTAACCACAACGCAGCAATCCGATGGGAACGATCAGGCTGCGGCCAAGCGGGCTCTCAACGAGACGATTTCGCCCCCAGCGGGTCGCCAATAAAAGCTACGCCCAAGCTGCCAGTGCGTCCCTGAACGTCGCGATAACCTGCGTCCGGAGGGGTATCATCAGCCAGGAAGTATCGGACCAGGTCTTAGCTGCTATCCGCAAGCAGATCATCAGCGAGGCCTGCTCCGCTATGCAGGACACACCAGGGCCGACCTTCAACGCGAAGCCGCTGTTCGCCGGTGGAGTCCTCAAGCTGTGGTGCGACCACACTTTAGCCTGGCTGAAGAAGACAGTCTCCAACCTGGCTCTCCCGGCTAGCACCTCGCTAGTCGTCAAGAGCCAGACGGAGATCCAGAAGCGGTTACGTTGCGGCATTGCCATCCCCGACGACCAGGGAGTCTACGAGGACTCGACCTTAATTGGGCGAGCCCTCTACTACCAGAATCGCTGAATCGACGTGAAGAGGTGGGTCAATACCCACCTCGACACGGCACGTGCACGGCGTGCAGCAATCTGCACGCTGAGAAGCAGAAGGCATGCTGGTTCGTGGTGCTGGGTATCCCCGAGGACCAAATTCCGACCCGGGATCGGTGTACGTGAAGTTCCAGGGTCCGAATGGCAGATTCGTAGATGTCTCTCGGGGACGGGCCCCGAACACGAAACAGCCGCTGGAAGATGCAGTGGAGACCATTTCCGCCCCAAACAACCCGAAAGCAACTGCGGCTGAACCTGCTGTAGCAGCAGTGTCGGCCGCCCCTGCTGCCACCGTGGGTGCCTTCACCGCATCGGGGGGGGGGGGGGGGGAGGGAGAGCCGGACGACGTAATGTGTTTGCCGGGCTGCGACTAGAGGGTGACGAGGAGGGTCTCGCCTATGATGGTGTCCGTCGTTTTGTCGGCCTGTAAAGTCGTGCAGGCTAACCTCCACCACAGCCAGACCGCGACGGCTCAACTCCGCAAGTGGCTGGAGGTTCAACACACGGCCATTGCCCTGATCCAAGGGCCGTGGATTAGGGGCGGCCACATACGAGGACTCCAATCTTGGCGGTAAGCTCCTTGTTACTACGGACCATGATCGCCCTAGATCGTGTATCTATGTCTCTGCAGCTAGGCTGTATATACAGCGTGGAGCCACAATGTTGGCGATAGTCTTCACCTCGGTTTATATGCTTGAGGCGTAGGAACTGCCCCCCACACAACCTTGTCCGCCTCATCACACACTGTGAAAGCGGCGGGGATGAGGTTGTGATCGGGATCGATGCAAACGCACACCATCCACTGTGGGGGATGGAGATGCAAAACGAAAGGGGTAAGGCATTGGTTGATTAACAGTTTACAACTAACCTATCCCTACTAAACACAGGTTCGGAACCAACTTTCGTAACGATGCAGTCGTACAATCATAGACCTTACTCTGACGGAGGGAGAAGCGGAACTCATCACTGGGTGGCAGGTCTCAAATGAGGCTTCCTGCTCAGACCACAGGTGGATCCGCTTCGACATCCAGCTGTATATCACCCAAACAACCTGGGCGTAATCCGCACAACACGGATATAACGGTATACACACGCAACCTCGCCTTAAGGCTTGCGCCACCAGGCGATTCGAAGTCTTTGCGGATGCCAAGAAGCAAACAGGGTAAGGAAAATACTGGCGCAACAGAGCACACCTGAGGTCGCCACGCTCCAGAAACCCGATAATACGCTGACCACGACACCTGAAGAAGCGCAACGCTTCCTAGTAGAAACTCACTTCCCAGGCAGCGTATTCGCGCAGATAAATGAATGTCATGACGTTATCCAAACAGCATCAGAAGATGATTGGCTTTATGCAGAAAAGATGATTACGCTGGAAAAACTTCAGTAGGCCATCAAAAGCTTCCAACCTTTCAAGGCACCAGGTCCCGATGGTGTGTTTCCTGCCGTACTACAGTGGGGAGGTACCGCTATTGCAACAAAACTGGTGCCCTTAATGCGAGCGTGCCTGGCCTTTAGATACGTTCCTAAAGGATGGAGGGAAGTGAAAGTCATATTCATTCCGAAGCCAGGTAAAAGTGACTACACAAACGCCAAATTCTATCGACCTATAAGTCTGACCACATTTGTACTGAAGACAATGGAAAGACTGTGTGAAAGGGAGCTACGAGATGGCGTTTTAAAAACAATACCACTACATGGTAACAACACGCATACAGCTCGTGTAAGTCGACAGAGTCCACTCTTCTTCTGGTGGTAAGCCAGATTGAAGAAGCGATTCATCAGAAAGGGTCCTGCCTGGGCACTTTCATAGACATCAAGGAGCCTTCGACAAGACAAACTTTTCCAGCATTAGTGCCGCCCTATCCAAACACGGTGTAGAACAGGTACTAACTGACTGGATTACTAATATGTTAAGCAAACGGGTGGTTCGCCTTGAGGAAGAGCAGCAGTTGGCCCTGATAGCCAGAGGCTGCCCGCAGGGAGGTGTGCTCTCCCCTCTTCTGTGGAATCTGGCGATTATGACCTTATCACCAAACTCAACGCACATCGTTACTACACAATAGGTTATGCAGACGACCTCGCAATCCTCGTGCCAGGGAAGGTGACTGGAACGATCTGCAACCTCACTCAACAAGCACTACGCATCGTGGAGAGATGGTGCGAGGAATATGATCCGTCAGTAAACCCCACGAAAACTAAATTAGTCATGTTCACTCAAAAACGAGCACTAGGCCACTACCGGCTACCTAAGCTCTTCAACACAGAGCTCCAGCTGTCTAACGAGGTAAAGTATCTAGGCGTCATCCTAGACAGTAAGTTAAACTGGAGTAATCACTTAGATTTCAAACTAAACAGGGCCTGCATTACCTTTTGGCAGTGCAAGAAAATCATAGGGAAGAAGTGGGGCTTATCTCCCAAAATAATACTATGGCTGTACAGCACAGTAATTCGGCCCATGTTAACCTACGGGGCCGTGGTGTGGTGGCCACGCACAAAGCTAGCTACAGCCGTAAACAAGTTACAACACTCCCCATAACAAAAGCAATCAATGACCGGGTACCCAAGCAATTTATCTTTGATAAAAAATACAAAATCCAATTGCATGAGGATCATCGTTGCGAGGGGCTATGCCCGCAGAGCTGCGGATCTTCACCGATGGATCAAAAACAGGTACAGGTACTGGTGCGGGAATCTTCTTAGAGGATCTCAACATCCACATAGCCATATCATTAGGAGTCCACAACACAGTGTTCCAAGCTGAATGCATGGGCATTTCTCTGGCGGCATCAGCCATCCTAACCAGGGAAGTTAAGGACCACTCAATACGCATACTCTCGGACAGCATGGCCGTCCTGCAAGGTCTGAACAGCCACACGGTCAACTTTGGGCTGATTCTCGAGTGTCACCAACGTCTTAATCAGGTTGGTAGATATAATAAAGTAACAATTCAATGGATCACGGGAAACAGCGAATCCCGAGGCAACGATGCAGCGGATGAACTCGCCAGATGGGGTTCGAGTATGGCAGCGATGGGATCCGAACCCATCGTGCCTCTGTCTTTCGGGTACTTACGCAATCTGGTAAGGAAACGCACCGGAGAAAAACATCACAAGCTATGGGTTGACCATGGTGAGTGTAGGCAGTCCAAAGAGGCACTTCACTCTATAGATGGCCTATTCACAAAACAAGCCCTAAGACTGACTAAACAACAGTTGCGTACAGTCACAGCCGTAACAACTGGCCACGGGTCTTTTAATAAACACCTCTATGCTATAGGAGTCACTGACAGCCCGCTATGCAGAGCCTGCATGGAGGAGAATGAGACAGCAGCACACCTGCTTCTAAGCTGCCCAGTAGTCACGGATTACAGGGCCAAGTACTTCGGTAAACCAGGTACCCTCAGTGAGATAGTTGGTAACACCAAAGCGTTGCTGGCCTTCCTTGGGGAGCTGGGGTGGATCGAATGACACATTTGTCCCGCCTGCTCGCAAAATACGCGCTTAGTCGTGGAGTTGCGGAAACCAGCCCGATTTACATACATACATACAAGTATGAATGATCGAAAGAAAACAAAACCTGAGAGGTGGTGGGGTGTTAAAATTTTTGAGGTCGCTTCGCTCTCTCTTGTGTGCTGCTCTCTCACAATTAATGAGCATCAGTACATAAAGTTATTATGCGAGGCGTGGTGTCAAACATTTCGAGCTCGCTCCGCTCGCTCTTGTTTCAGTCCTCTTCAGTTAATGAGCTTTCTTGCATCACTCCATAAAGTTACTTCTGTCTAAGTATGAATGATCAAAAGATAACAAAACCTATCCGAGGTGAAATGCAAAAATTTTTGAGCTCGCTTCGCTCGCTCTTCTGTTCTGCCCTCTTTTGGTTCTTAAGCTTACTTGCGTTAATCAAAAATATTGAGTTTAGATAATGATAAACAAAATCAGAATAAACACATTCCTGAAAGTAAAAACCTGCAGCGAAAACGGCACACATTCTCCCCCCCCCCTTTAAAAAAAAGGGCTTGCGATTACCGTCACAAGAACGAAAGGCTAAAGGCGCAACTCATAATTATTTGGGGGGGGGGGGTTCATTTATAGGGTGACACCACTTTTTCCGCCCCGGGTGTCACCCATGCTAGCTACGCTATAGTGGGCAATGTTAAGATAAGATAAGATGCATCATCCAATATTCAGCTTTTGGACCACCAAAACATGTAGGTATCTATTGGTAGCAGCAAGTGTAACACACAACATAATATTTTGGGTTGCCTTTATTCAGTTATTATTACATATGTAAGTAATGTGATTTTAATCAATTGTTTATTTTGAGTCCTTTGCAAGATTCCATTTGTCACTTTTAAGTTGATTTCACCCTATAAATTGGCCAGAATGATATTACTTATTGAGATTGTTTATTCAGGAAATGGCTGTTCAAAAAAGAGAGAATAGAATGGAGGCCAATAGAAAAAAAAGACATGCTGTGATGAAAATAATCAAAACAACAATAAGTTGGAATGAGAAGAGGATGATGAGAGTTACAAAAACTTTTAACAAAAAAATATAACCGACTTCCAAACAAAACACTACAAAGAATAAAATAACCTTAATTTCGGAAGTCGGTGTTTTTGGTTTTGTTTCTTTGTTTTTTAACACCAATTTCCGAAATTAAGGTTATTTTATTCGTTTTAGTGTTTTGTTAGGAGGTCGGTTATATTTTTTTGTAAAGTTTTTTATTTTTCACTTTTAAGTGGTGATACTTGGACGACGTCTTCATCAATGCAGAAATTGTATAAACAAATAATAAGCAAAAATGCTCATAACATAAAATAACACAGAAATCAAATCAAAAACCTCAGAGTAATCGGTGTACACACATAAAAAAACCCACCGAATTGAGAACCTCCTCCATTTTTGGAAGTCGGTTAAAAAGTAGTTGCAATTTAGCCGTTAAAAATAAATACAATTTTAATAAGATAAATATTTATTTCATTTTTAATCTGCATCTAAATTCGTTAACTCTAAGATGATACTTATTATTAGTTTCAAGACTTTCCAACCAGTTCATTATGTTTTAGGTCATAAATCTGTTTGGCTTGAACCTGGTACTCCTCGCACATCGCATTGATTTGCTTTGTTATATTAAATACCAGATCTTCAGACACGCTACTTTGTTTCTTAACTTTTTTTATGTAGTCTGCTTGTACGTCTTTGACTGAATCTCTACACTTTATATATAAAGCCTTTGCATTCTTCGCTAATGCTTCCCTGTGTTCTTTTGTAACCTTGGGTACAGGCACGTACAATGTAGTACCATCTTGCTGAGGATTCAGATTCAGCCCAGACCCTTGAATGGCTTTCAATGCATTTGGTATGGCTTGTGGAAAAGAAGCAAAGTTTATAACCATAGTTTTAGGATTTTTACGCACTATTTGAGCCAGCTCCTGTAACTCGTAATCTTTGCCCTCAAACTTCACCATCAGTGTCTCTATGGAGCCAGTTGTGGATCGCAATGATAGGTTCTTAGCAAAATCTTCTTTCATTTTGTCGATAGCTGAACTGCATCGATCTTTCATTTTGTCCACCGGAACAATCTCGTTTATTGCTGCGACATTAATCTCCACTTTAGCTCCTTTACCTTTTTTGTCTCGTCCTTTGTCTTTGCTCTTCGCATAATTACGGGATACTGTAAAATTCACCGCATTGGGATAAATAATCCTCTCGTTAGCTCTAATTACATTTGGATAGATTATTCTCAAGCTGTTTATGGTTGGAGCTACCAGCCGAAGTAACAACCTAGTACTCATTTTATATTACTTTCTTAGCCTTAACTTTTTTGTACACTTTCATTCAAAAATAGCCCACAAATCAGTATCGTACATCATAACCTCGAACCAGACACAGACAAGAATAACAATTTTTTATGTCACTTTGACAATTAGTTAGTGCTGCCCATTTACATTTAGCAGTGAAGCGTTTTAAAATCTACACGAGCAAGTACTCTTTATTTTTAATAGTGTTGATCATAATAGGACATAATAAAGCTGTGGAATGTGGATAAAAAATAATCATTTTTCCTTAATAAATTATGAAAACATGATTATTTTTCATGTACATTCCACAGAGTCAATACAGGCAAGCCCACCCAGCTGACCATATTGGCACAACTCAAAATAAAATTGAAATATCGACGTTTCGAGTTTCGACATATCGATGGCAAAATTACGTGGATCAAAACATTGAGGTAATACGTGTTACGTACGTAGTACATTATTACCTACCGATTACCTCAATGATTAAGTAAGATTTTGCTTTTATTGAAAAATGCCTCCTTAGAAATAAAATATTGATGTTTCCTTAAATATGAGTAATTGTTTGGGGAGTTTGCGGAACAGCGAGTAAAGTCCCGCAAACCGGTAAAGGGAGGATCCTCTGACCAGACGGTTGTTGTGTCCGGTGTGGGCAACTGCCTGATAGTTAATCTTCGGGCTGATGTATACCTATGTTCAAATCGCACGGTAAACTCTGCTTGCGCGATGCAGGATTTCCACCTAGTAGTTCGCGGCTAGATGGATAGATGGCGTCACGGTTCTTTTTGTTGCGATTTAGATTTGTTCCGTTAGTTTTTCTTGCAAATTATTTTCAATTGCAAAATGATAAAAAACGACCTTAAATGCGACTTTGTCTGTCTATTCACAAATCTTAGATAGAATTACTATTTCAACAGTCTTCAAGTTTTAACTGTGCCATGTCCCTATATTTATAGCTCAATCCTATTTCAAAATAAATGTTATCTTTTTATTAACTATTAAAAAAAGGTCCCTAGGTCGTCATTTGCCATGGCCTATTAGGGATAAGCAGGCCGTTGCAAATACAGCTTGGTGAAATGGGGTTTTATAGATCTTTCAGACCCCAATGTGAGTGCGGTCCGTCTGTTCAGAACATGAGCCACATGTTAGAGTGCCTGAAGTGCCCTTGCAGCGGTACTTTGTAGGATTTAAGGAATGCCACCGATGCTCCAATTAACGTAACTACCTACTGGGCCAAAACAGTATCAAGATTCAATTTACCTTTAGTAATACTATCAATAGTAAAATTATCTACCACCACAACCACTAACCAAAATAAAAGTTCGATAACTGTGCGACACGACACTTCACATCACTAGTTGTGACATTTCTTTGACATTTGTTAAGAGTAAGACTGCTTGACAGTTGACAGGGGTCCAAAGTGAAAATGTCTGTAATGTTTCAAAATTTAGTAAATAAAGGAAAAACACACTTGTTTAAGAAATTACTGAACTCTACCCAATCTACATGTGAATGTCTTTATTCACGGAAATCATCAGGTACCAGTTGCTGTTACTTTTTATGAAATATTGTTACGAAGGTAACTTATAGGTTATGTATATATTTTAGGTACTGCCAAGAAATTTGTGTCATTCGAAGAAGTTGTGGCACAGAGGAGAGCTGAGGCGAAACGGAGTATCGTCGTGCAAGTCAACTCAGAGGCTTCGTTCAGTGAATTATATGGCTACTGCTCAAAATATGCTGATATTAATGGAATTCATCATTACAAAAACACTGGTGGAGAGGTAACTAATTTTAATATTTATAAACTTTTTAATATAGCATGAGCTAGAAAGTCACATATGTACTTATAAAAGATGACCTAGTATTTGATCCAAGTCAACATTAATTTTTAGCACTTCATGCTCATTGAGTTCCGTTCGGAAGAAAACTTGAAAACTGCATTTGAAACATGCAGTACGCATCAGAAAGACCTGGACATTATGGCATTGAATTCCCCATTCCTTTGGTTTCGGGCAGCTTCAGGAAAGAAGGAAACATTTGCTTCAACTAATGCTACATTGGCAGCAATAAATGGACTTGAACAAGTTGATGAAGACAAACTGTATAAGGATTTGGTGAATTGTGAAACAGTGTCAGATCAGATACAGATGTTGCATGATAGAACTATTCTCAATGATCTGGGTGCCAGGCTAAGGTACATGGTTGCAAGACAGGTACTTTTTATTAATTCATTATTACCATTATCATAATCTTCCTGCCCTTATCCCATGTTACTTGGGGTGGGCACAATACATTTTTTTCTTCCATTCTGTCCTATCAGCATGCTCTCACCAACTCCCTTCTTCTTTCTTATTGTTCCTCACACCATCCGTCTTTTCTTGGGCCTTCCTCACCCTGTCCATCCACCCATATTTATATCCAATACCTTAACATGTAATATTTAGACATTGCCTTCAGTAAATTGACCAATAAAACTATTTTTAGGTTGAGTGTGTACTTGAGAGCCTATATGCTAACGTAGCTGTGAGACCATTTGGCTCATCGGTCAACGGTTTTGGCAAAATGGGCTGTGACTTGGATCTTGTGTTGACCAACACAGTAACAGATGAAATGGTAAATAATTTCTTTAGAATTAGTTATCTATTATTTTGATGAGATGCAACTAAAACATTAGTGTAGTTTTTATTAGTGACTGGTACTAACAAGTATCCTGATTGCCACAAAAAAAAAACAAGAGAGAGAGAGACAGAGTCTTATAAGGGTTCCTTTTTTTACATATCTATCTATTAGGATTTTTGTTATTTGCACTTAGTCCTGATGTTGGACCATGGCAGCCGTTACTCCAACCAACCAACCTCCCTCCAGAAACAGATCAGATTTACTGGTGTGTTCAAAACATCTGTAAGCGAGTTCTGTGACCCTATTGTTTGACTCCATATTTCGGTAACGCCTGTGCACTTTCCCCCTTCTCCATGCATGCTCTGTATAGAGGACTGTCTGTAATAATTATCGTGTGTACCTTTTGGGGTATGGAACTCCAAAAAACAGAAATTATACGATTGTCACCAATTAAATTTGAAGCTAATTTGAGTGTGAGGCACAATGTACAATGCAATGCAATTTTGCTCAATGTACAAACTACATGCAATATTAAATATGTTTTTTTTTTAATGGCCAACTCAACTTTCTGTGGTCAGCTGCCAAGCCTTTTCCCAATCATACACAGCTAACAGAGCCTGACAATCATTGGTTGTCAGGCACTGTTAGCTGTGTATGAACAGGCCATGAGAGTGTAGGGCTGTATTCCAGTGCCAGGCCGCGCGGCGCCTGGTGTACCAAGACAAGCGCGCGGAGGGCGGGCGGGCTCCGTGGGCGCGGCACATGCAGTGCGTGGCGGAGCTGCTGGAGCTGCGCGTGGCCGGCGCGCGCCGCGTACAGCGCATCCTCAACGCACGCGTTCCCATCGTCAAGTTCGCGCACCATTACACCGATCTGGAGTGCGATTTGTGCTATAATAATATGTGAGTATGGCAACAATACTTGTACGCTACGCCTCGTGTGCCATAGATCTATTTTAGGATTTGAACGATCAACAGCACATTCTTAGTAACAAATTGACATTAAGAGGCCTATTACAATTTGACTGTGTTTTTTGAGTAAAATGATGGAGTATGCCATCTTATTGTGCCCATTTTTATAATTTTTTTGAGATACTTATCATTGCTGTTGGATTTGGGTTAATTTTGATCCTTCTTCTTTATACCAAAACTAGCACTTCACCCGGGACTTCGTTCGCGCGGGTTTAGTAGGTACTCCACGAACTTCATCTCCTATAAGTCCTCCCTCTATAAAACCAACGTTTAAATTACTTATTAATAGACTAAACGTAGGGCAGTTCGCTCAAACCGCGACATTTTTCTTACTTTATTTTTATGATTAATTTTATACTTGTCGTAACTTTTAAGCAAAAGGTCTGATTTGCTTAATTTAAACTATAATTTACTTATACATAACCAACCTAAATTACCAAACCATTTAAATGGATAAGGATTAATATCATGATACCAAAATCACCACTATTCCATTCCATCCGGGTTTTGATCGAATAATTTAAACAAAAAGCGCTTATTGTGACCTAACCATAATAGTTAGATATATACCCTCGCGGACTTTGTTATGGATATTGATGTCCTCTATAAATCTGTAGTACTTCACTTTGCTCTATTGTCAATAGTTTCCGCAGCGTACGCGTTAGCAGGATTTTTTTTGGTAGGTTTTTCTCACCTTGAGTTACATTATCGAAGTTTTCATACGGATCCCTAACTTTTTTGAAAATACTCTATAGCCTATGTTCATCAGGGATAATGTAGGCTTCTAATAGTGAAAGAGTTTTTCAAATCTGTCCAGTAGTTTCGGAGCCTATTCAATTCAAACAAAAAAATCTTTCCTCTTTACAATATTAGTGTAAATAGTGTAGCTGTAGATAAACCATAGTTTAAAGAAATGAAAATGTAATAAATGTTCATTAAATAGATTAATAATACACCCTAAAATATACTGTTACGCGCCAGAATTAATGCTGGTTTCATAACGACATATACGTGCTGCTAACGCCATCTAGTATCGAGTAGCAGACACTTGCGTGCTGCTGGCGCCATCTAGTATCCAGTAGCAGGCATTTACGTGCTAGAACATTCTCGATGTTTAGACACCTGGTCGGTCGGGACCCGTGTGTGCCCGAACTTTCCAGAGGTTTCCATACAGGAGGGTTCTGGAAATGACTGTCGGTATATAAAAGACGGACATCCGGCGACGGCAGTCAGTATTGAATTGGCGATACAAATGATAACTTCGAGAGCGATCTTCAACTGCGAATTATAGTGAAGTGAAGTGTTCAGTAGTGCGATTTTGTTTTATAATTAGTGTGTTTTAAAGTGTTAATTAGTGTTTTTAATTAAAGTGTCAGTTTTGGTTGTTTAATCGGCTGTTTTTAATTGTAACGAACCCTAAGCTCGTAACAATACGTTATTGCAACTGCCTAATTTCTACATAATCCAATGAGTCAGCAGTTTTGTTAGTAAAAACGCAATTCTGTGATAGGCTCTTAACAACGCCTTATAGTCCTTCATTAATCGCCCAGCAACTCTGTCTGATAGATTTTGGATTATGTATACTTTTGAGCTTTGGAATTTTTTGTAGCGAAGCAAGCTCGAAAGTTTTAGCACGCGCCTTGAATATGTTAAATATTCGTCTGATAGACAAGAAGTTTGCGCTGCCGCCAGTCGTCGCGTCGTCGCTACCGCGCTTGAATAAATAAAAGGTTTCGAACAGAGTGGGGCTCGGTTCGAGGCCTTTTTTTGTTAGGGTACAGGAGGGAGTGTCACACTCTTTATTTATTTAGTACTCTTACTGACTTTAATCCACCGTGTTCCTTCAAATGCCCTTAGCGTTCCAGAGCTGCGGTAACTACTAAACTATTCCGCAACCCTGAACTCGGCTGCCTTAGGCTTATGACCGCAATGTGTTGGCAGGTCGGGCGTGTACATGAGCGAGCTGCTGTGGCAGCTGGGCTCCCTGGACGGCCGCGTGCGGCCGCTGGCGGTGGCGGTACGGCGCTGGGCGCGCGCGGCCGGCCTCACCAACCCGCACCCGGGCCGCTGGATCACCAACTTCCCGCTCACGCTCATGGTGCTGTTCTTTCTGCAGCAGAAGACGACTGATGGGTTCGTGCTGCCCACCCTGAAGAGTCTCGTGAAGAAAGCTGGTAAGTAGAGGGTATTTTCCTGTGTCTACAAAAAAAATCTTAATTTTACACACTCTTCAGTAACAAATCGACACATTTCACGCCATCTATTAAAATGTTAACTAAATGTTCTTTCTTCGTGCTGGGACCCCGTGATACAACTAATATTTTAATGTTTCAATATTTCCAAATTCCAGGTAAAGAAGACGTCAGAATAGCAGAAGAGAATCTCAACTGTACATTCCTCCGCGACATGAACAAGTTGCCCCCCGAGAGCTACTCACAGAACAAGGCCAGTCTGCAGACCCTACTGCTGCAGTTCTTCGAGTTCTACGCGCAGTTCGACTTCCAGGAGAAAGCGATCTCCATCAACGAAGGAGTCCCCGTCAGGAAACCAAACGCACTACCGTTATACATTGTCAACCCCCTAGAACAGGCTTTAAATGTTAGCAGAAACGTCAGCTATGAGGAATGTGAAAGACTGAAATCAGAAGTCAGGAATGCTGCCTGGCAACTAGATGCAGGCCTGGACAGACAGAAGGGAGACGACTGGGGTCTCCTGGGGCTCATAGAACAGAAGACCACACGAGGATTGAAGAAGCTACTCCGAGCGGGAAACTCTCACAGACTCGTCTCAGTTAAAGATCTCTTCAACGATTCTGACGAAAACGTACCGCAGAATAGTTTGAGGGATAAACTGGCAAGACTGTCGCCGAAGAGTGATGAGGAAGTGGAGTCGAGTGTTCAAGAGATGAAAGAACAGCTGGCGAAGGATAAGAGGCCGCAGAGGATGAAGTTCAGGAACAGTTCGGTAGCCAGCGAAGTGTTCCGGATACGGAGAGATAAAATCGTTTGAGTTGTAGTTTGTACATAGTTCTGTTGTAAAGTATGCATCAAGGAGACTGTCTTACCATGTTTGTGTTTTAATATCACGCCTGTATAACCCGTGCGGTTAGGCAGAGGTAAGTATGAGCAGGATAATCATCCTGCTCATAATTACCTCTGCCTAACCGCACCGCCCACTCGGTTGTCGCTCCTCTGCCGCCAAAAGAAAAAAAAGGACGTATCTACACAAAACGAAGTAATCGATTTCCGACCTTAAGATTTTATAATTAATGTCGGAAATCAGTTACTTCGTTTTGTTTCGAATTAATCAATTTCCGACCTTAAGTTATTTTTAACCGACGAAAAAACGGAGGAGATTCTCATGTCAACGCGTATATTTTTTTTTTGGATGTATGAACACGCATAACTTTTTACAGATTAGTCCGATTTTGATAATTCTTTTTTTATTAGATAGGGTATACCTCAAAAGTGGTCTCATATTTATTTGTAAAAAAATGCTACCCAAAGGGGGGAAAATAGGGGTGATTTATTGTTCACTCACAGATTTTAGTGCAGAGTTGTGTAGCATTTTTTGTAGGCCTACCCATGTGGGTATAAAGCCTGATTTTTTTAAGTATTTATATTATACAACAAGTAATAAAGTAGGATTGTATAACAGTTAATAGCTAAAGTATGATAGGTAGCTATTTTAAAAGTAATAAAAAATTAAGCATGTATTAATTAGTAGATCATTGCCACAAAAAAGTATAAAATAAAAACTTTTTAACAAAAAAAATAGACGTCCGAAAAAACTGGAAAGCCCAAATAATAAACCTTTTTACAAAAAATAACTTTAGGTAATTTTGGAAGTCGGTGTTAAAATACGAAGAAACAATCAAAAACACTTCCGAAATTAAAATGTTATTTTTTGTAAAAAGATTATTTTTTTGCTTTTCTTTTTGAAATCTGTTACTTCGTTCTGTGTAGACAGATACGTCCTTTTTAGGGTTCCGTATCCAAAGGGTAACCAACAGCTCTAATACTAAGCCTCTGGTGTCCGTTCGTCCGTCCGTCCGTCTGTCTGTCAGTCAGCGGGCTGTACCTCAAGAACCGTAATAGGTACACAATTGTAATTTTCACAGAGTGCGTATTTCTATTACCGCTATAACAACAAATAATAAAAATTAAGGTTTATGGTACGGAACTCTTCGTGTGCGAGGTTTTTAGGGTTCCGAAAAAAAGGAACCCTTATAGGATCACTCGGGTGTCTGTCTGTCTGTCTGTCCGTCTGTCACAGCCAGTTTTCTCCGGATCCACTGGACCGATTCTGTTGAAATTTGGTACACATATGGACTTCTATGACCCAAACACGGACGCGTTACGTAAACATTAAAATTTTAGGATGGGGGTCACTTTTGGGGGTCAAAAAAGTTTTTTGAACAATATCGTGGGACATATCAAATGAAAGGGCTTACTGTGAGGGTTTTAATTATATTTCTTTCATAATTTTAAAATAAATGGTTTAGAAGTTATTCAAGAAATTAGACGAAAAATGACCATTCCCCCCTTATCTCCGAAACTACTGAGCCTAAAATTTAAAAAAAAATGGAGATAATAGACCTTTACCTAAAGATTACAGGAAAACCTATTAGAAGTCTGTAGTGTTAAAATAACATGTTTTTCTTATGACGGCAGTACTGAGCATGATGCGATCGTGGGCTCGATTCCTGGGTGCGGCAAAGTCGTAGGTATGGAATTTTCTGTTTGTAATTTAAGCAGCCCGGGACTTGTTGGTGGTGGTAATAGGCGTAGTTCTGACCAGACCTTCACTAGTATAGGAAACAGGAAAGCAAAATCACCGAGCAGATACACCTCGGCGCCGGCTGCTAGCGTCAGCAATGTCAAAACTTTCCAGACATACCAAGCCTTACTTGCACTACGATAAAAATACATACAATGTGTAACAGAATAGACGCAATACCTCCTAAGGGGTCACCAGCCCCGGAATCGCAAAAAAAATCAATGCAGACGATTGTTTTTCGCGATTTCAGTGTTGGTCCCATAGTGAAAGTTGTTCATAATGATGAGTACAATAACCCCTTAAGTGAAATTGCTTAAGGGCTTAAATAAAATTTATTCTGTCACACATTGTATAGAAACCAAAGGCTTTGAAGACGATTTGTGCCAGAAATGTTGTAGTCCACGCACTTTTTGCGCCACGAACAGATTAATATTGCCGTTTCTAGCTGCTGCGGGCGTGATTCCGTGCACTGTGGCAGAATATAACTGCAGCGCAATTCTGTAAATATCACTCATTTTGGAACGAAGTTCCTTATGGCGCGTTGTGAAAGGGGGCTAGACGGAAAAAAATCTCACGAAAAGTTGTAACGACACTTTGCTATAGTTGTAAGCTGTGCGACGTGCGCGTGTTTCTCTGTCTGTCTCTCTCTCTCTCTCTCTCATAGAAAGCAAGCCAGTTATTTTCGTTACGTCTTTCTATTTCTGTTTACATTATATTTGTAAGGTAGGCAGGGTAGCCAGGATAGGCAGGGTAGGCAGGGTAGGTGGGTAGGCAGGGTAGGCAGGATAGGCAAGGTAAGGTTTTCTAAAATTGAGCCTACTGATTAAGTTTATATTACTTTATATTTTTTAATAATAAAAAAAATATTATTATAACTTAAAAAAAAATATTACAGTTGCTTCACTAATTACTTCTCCGTACCTCGTTCCATCCGGGTGTCCCTTTACACCTCTCAAGTTTTTTTGTTTTATTTTTTTTTACTTTATTACTATTGGTAGGCACGCGTTTGACCACAATCTCACCTGATGGTAAGCAAGTTCCCAAAACGTCTTGTGCGTGTGGGTGGGATCTCCACGATGTACCGGTGGCGCATCGCCGTTCGTCTTGTGGTCCGATGATGGAACGTGCTTGACGGAATTAAATTATGCAATTCCGTCGCACATTCCCGAAAATGCAACCGGTAGAAAACCGACAGCAACTCGGCGTCGATGCTCAAGACTTTGGAACTTCGACTCGTACCTACCATATTTGAAGCAATAAATAAATGAAATGAAATGAAATGAAATGAGCCTGTCATTACCGATGATCTTCTTGGCGTTAAACTTATGTATGTCAAGTGTTCATGTGAAGTGCTCACCTAAGTCTACGCGGTGAGATGTTAACAGAATAGACCGACTGATCTGAAACAAGTCACCGAGTATTTAGAGGGAATGCGGAACAGAGAGTAAAGTCCCGCATACCTCCATTGAAAAGGGAGGATCCTCCTAACAGACAGTTGTTGTGCTTAGCGGGCGACTGCCCGATAGTTGATATTCGGGCTGATGTATATGTTCAAATCGCACGGTAAACTCTGCTTGCGCGATGCAGGATTTCAACGTAGTAGTTCGCTGGTAGATAGATAGATAGATAGATAAAACATTTATTCAGTACAACACAAAGGCATGATTATATAAATTATAAAACAGAAAAAGAAACAAGTCGATTAGAACATAAAGAACATAGGTAATACATTAAAAAAGAAAACGAGAACATTATGAAAGAATTGTTTATGGCAATCCTCGGTTGGATTTCCAAACTACCTACAGCCTTAAGATTTGTGACAAAGTAAAATCCTTGTGCGGTTCGTGTCTTCAAGTTGTACCGAATGGGAGTCCAGCTCAGCATGTGTCAGGCAGTTTACCTGACGCTGATATTCTGCTGGATCCCTGTGGCGCTTACGGACGCCGAGCAGGTGCAGAAAAATTTAAAAAGTTAGAAAGTGCAATCTTGAATAATGGTTTTGCACGGTGAGTTACCCATAATATATTTATTTGAAAATTGATTATTAAATATTGTGTTTTGTTTATTTATGTGTAGGTGTGGGAATGTAACAACAGGCACAGGCATTCATAGATACGTGAATATAAATTTATATGATTGTGAGTAGTGTTCAAACGATATGAAAAATAAATATAATAGTGGCTGCGATCAATAATTACTACAATAGTGTGTAGTATTTGAAAACGATATTTTTAAAATAAATTAAATATACTGAAAAATTGGCTCCATCAACAGAATGTCCTTAATTTTTTTTTTCTAATCTGCGACGGCGGTAGTTGGATAGATGGCGTCGCGGTTCCTTTTGTTGCGATGTAGATTTACTCCGTTGGTTTTTCTTGTGGCGGCATTGATTCCGCTACAAGTACATCCAGGCACAGCTATAGGCTACCTAAGTAAAAAAACCGGTCAAGAGTGAGTCGGACTCGCGCACCGAGGGTTCCATACCACCATATATAACTCATAAAATGTTTTTAAATTTTCATCAGCGAGGCCTCTATTCGTCAGCGAATTTTAACACTACGGTGTAGGTATATTGCAGTTTTAGATCAGCGCCGTCTCTTGACCGCTAGTGGAACTAATGTAATTTTTGTTGATGATTTCTGAAAAAAGTGTGCTATTTAGAGACATCGTTTTATTTTTCCTGTAATCTTAAAACGGGCGGGAATAGTAAAATTTGTCACATTATTAATAGACAAAGATTCCATATTTATCTATTTCTTACTTAGGTGGAGTGACCTCGAAGTAAACTGCAGTGCGATTCTGTAAACATATCGAAGTGAACACTTAGGCGAAGTGAACGACAGGTGAGCTGTCAAACCATACAAACAAGATGGCGTGACAACTCACTTGTTGTTCACTCCACTTATGTGGTCACGGTGAGATGTCGACAGAATCGACCGGCTGTAATCATGTCGAAGTGAAGGCTTGGGTGAAGTGAACACGAAGTGAGCTGTCAATACATGTAATCAAGATGGAATGACAGTTCACTTGTGCTCGTGCTCACTCCAGCTGAGTTAACACGGTGGGATGCTTACGGAATAGACTGGCTGATCCAGACCGTGACTGATTTGATGGTGTTACGACGACATTATCATTTTCATTTATGTTATTGGTTATGATGGTTTGAATATGGCTGGTATTTTTTTTTATCACGTGGACATCCTCATGGATGTCCTCCGACACGAGGCGGGCGCAGGGGTATGTATGTCGGACTCTTACTTACTAAAACCACATGGTGTTTTGCAGCTGCCTTTGACCGGGGCGTTGGAGTGCTTGCTCATTTCGTCACGCTGCCCCGGCCAGGGAATATCTCAGGTGTGTGAGTGGGTTATTGTGATAAGATTAATTAGAAGCAGCGTGTCACTTGAAATACAATACAATAATCCTTACTAATATTAAAAATGCGAAAGTAATTCTGTCTGTCTGTCTGTCGCGCTTTCACGCCGAGACTACTGAATTGATTTAAATGAAATTTGGCACACAGATAGTCTAGAGCCTGAGAAAGGACATAGGCTACTATTTATCCCGGGAGTATGTTCCCTAGGGACTACGCGGGCAAAGCCGCTGGCAGAAGCTAGTATGGTATAAAATAAAAATAGCCTTAAAATATTTTTGTTTTTTGTTTTTTGATACGGACTTCCGAAATTAAAGTTATTTTATAAATTGCAGCGTTTGTTTTTTGGAAGTCGGTTGTACATTTTTGTAAAAAAAAAAGAATTCATTTTTTAGTTGTTCACATGTGCTCAGTAGCGTAGCGAGGGGGGTGGTTCGCACCGGTTGTCACCCCTAAACGGGTGTCACCCGGTGTGTAACCGTTCGTTGCCTTTTTTTTGTCACTGTCGGGTGAAAATTTGTTGAGCTCGCTTCGCTCTCTCTTGCATTCTGCACTCTCACAACTTCGTCAGCTTTTCTGCATAAATCGACAAAATACTACTATTTAAGTATGAATGATCAAAAGACAATAAAAGCCTTCCGAGATGAGGTGCAAAAATTCTTTAGTTCTTGAGGTTTTCTGCATTTAGGGGTGACAGTCGACAGTTCGTAAATTTTTTTCTCGGTCGGGTGTCACCCCTAAACGAGCGGCGTAATGAAACCTGTTTGAGGTGGAGTCTAAAAATTTCGAGCTCGCTTCGCTCGCTCTTGCATTCTGCACTCTCTTTGTTCTCGAGTTTTTCAGTATAATTCAACAAAATGATGCCGATGAATGCGAGCCGGTTGTTGCGGCGATACTTGTCTAGCATTTGACGTCTTTCGGCTGATATGATGACGATGATCAAAAGAAAATAAAACCTTTCCGGGCTGCATGACTTTTCGAGCTCGCTTCGCTCACTCTTGTTTTCTTTCCTCTCTCATTTTATGAACTTTCTTGCAACGGTCCATAAAGTTAGGTTCTTTGTACATTTAAGTATGAATGATCAAAAGAAAATACTGACCTATAACTTATCCGAGGTGGGATGCAAAAATTTTCGCTCTTGCGTTCTACCCTCTTTGGTTCTAGGGCTTGCTTGCGTCAATCAACAAAGTTGAGTTCAGATATTGATGAAAAGAAAATCACATCAACCCGAGGTGAGATGCACAAATTGTCGAGATTTTGTTTGTAAATGTGATGTAAGAACATTTAGAAAAAATGGTACATCCCGAGAAATGGCTTACGACAGACGCCACCAGAACGTAAGGCGCAACCCATAATTATTTGGGGGTGGTGGGGTGACATCAAATTATCTGCCCCGGGTGTCACCCATGCTAACTACGGTACTGCTGATGTGCTTACCCCTTCACAGCGTACCAGCGTGATGTTATGTTATGAAATGGTGTAAACAGTAGACAGACATGCGATTTCAGTGATCCCGGTCCATTTGCTATCGTTTATTGAGGAGTTCCGTTGCCAATCTCCAAAGTTCTTCATCAGATCTTCACCAAATTGAAATGGGACCATTCCGAGAAAGTACTCTTTCAAAAACTACCCAATTAACTATATTAACTATTTACTTCAAGTGTGCCCATAAAATTTGAAGGGTTCCCTCTATTTCTCCGATCCGATCCAATCCGGAACACCTGGGAAGTATACCCTTTCAAAAAAAAAATATAATTTCCAAATCGATCCAGCCATCTTGGAGTAATCGGGGAACATACATAAAAAAAAAACTGGCCAAGTGCGAGTCGGACTCGCGTGCAAAGGGTTCCGAACGAATTTAATTTTTTTAACATGTTATATTAACACTACAGACTTCTAATAAGTTTTCCTGTAATCTTTAGGTAAAGATCTATTATCTCCATTTTTTTCAAAATTTTAGGCTCAGTAGTTTCGGAGATAAGGGGGGGGGAATGGTCATTTTTCGTCTAATTTCTTGAATAACTTCTAAATCGTTTATTTTAAAATTATGAAAAAAATATAATTAAAATCCTCACAGTAAGCCCTTTCATTTGATATGTCACACGATATTGTTCAAAAAACTTTTTTTTTTAATTTTCTTGTTTGACCCCCAAAAGTGACCCCATACTAAAAAATTAATAATTTTCGTAACGCATCCGTGTTTGGGTCATAGAAGTCCATATGTGTACAAAATTTCAACAGAATCGGTCCAGTGGATCCGGAGAAAACTGGCTGTGACAGACGGACAGACAGACAGACAGACAGACAGACAGACAGACACCCGAGTGATCCTATAAGGGTTCCTTTTTTTTTTCGGAACCCTAAAAAGATTCCGACGAATTGAGAACCTCCTTTTTTTTGAAGTCGGTTAATAATAATAGCCTTCAATACTCAAAACATTTCGAAGTATTACCGGGTAGTGGCGTAGCTAGCATAGGTGACACCCAGTGCGGATAATGTGGTGTCACCCTACAAATTAAGCCCCATCACCCCAAATAATGACAGTCCGTCTGTCACAGCTGGATATCTCAGAACTACTAATGCTATGAACTTGAAATTTGGAATAGTTTAAGATGACGTTTGCTCAACTATTTTGAAAATAAGAAAGAAATAAAATTGTAGGAATACATTATTTTGCAACAGCGACTGAAACTGGGGTTCTAAACATTCGAAGTGTAGGGCATGTAGGGTATCATATGAAAGAGCGCTATTTGTAAATTCTCAGACATTTTTTGTTTTTGTTTAGGCTGCATGGTTTTCGACTTTTGACGAAATAAAACGGGCCAAGTGCTAGTCGGACTCGCGTGCAAAGGGTTCCGAACGAATTTCATTTTTTTAACATTATAGACTTCTTATATAGGTTTCCCGGAAAACTATAGGTAAAGGTCTATTATCTCCATTTTTTCAAAATTTTAGGCTACTGAGCCTAACATTTTGAAAAAATTAAAACAGGCATATTCGTAGCAGTATATTTTGTTGGTGGTGGTAATAGGCGTAGTTCTGACCAGACCTTCACTAGTATAGGAAACAGGAAAGCAAAGTCACCGAGCAGATACACCTCGGCGCCGGCTGCTAGCGTCAGCAATGTCAAAACTTTCCGTTTCGGAGATAAGGGGGGAATGGTAATTTTTCGTCTAATTTCTTGAATAACCTTAAAACCAGTTATTTTAAAATTATGAAATCATCCCTGGTCTTCCCTACCGGCCTCAAAATAATATTATCTACCTACGAGGTAACTCCCGAGCGGAGCGTGCTTGTTAGGCGTTCAACTCACAAGCGAAACGAGGGAGTAGATAACCTACAGTTCCGCGATTTTTGTCTTGAGCTAAGGTTTGGACTCCGTTTCTGGCGACGAGCCTCGACGACAAGCGACATCGACAGTGTCTTCATACAAACTCTTAAGTGTTGCGGCTCGACTTCACCGCTGCGATGCTTTCTGCCGGTGAACAAGTCATAAGTACCTACCCTTACTCTAGTCAAAAAGGGCGCAACTGACATTTATCAAAATGCTAATTTAAAAAAACATTAAACCGCCGAGAAAACTGAAAAGAAAAAAATAATAAACCTTTTTACGAAAAATAACTTCAGGTAATTTCGGAAGTCGGTGTTGAAATACGAAGAAACGATCAAAAACACCGACTTCCGAAATTATCTGAAATTATTTTTGCTTTTCAGTTTTTTCGGAGGTTTAATTTTTTTGTCAAAAATTATTTATTTGATACTTTTTTGTTGCTATAATCTACTAATTAATACATGCTCAAATTTGTATTACTTTTAAAATAGCTACCTATCTTTCTTTAGCTATTAACTGTTATATAATCCTACTTCAACTATTACTTGTTGTAATATATAAATCCTTAAAAAAAAAACTGGCTTTATATACCCACACGGGTAGGCCTACAAAAGAATGCTACACAACTCTGCACTAATATCTGTGAGTGTACAATAAATCACCCCTATTTTCCCCCCTTAGAGTAGGTTTTTTTTTTCAAATTTTTAAGGGACCACTTTCGAGGTACCAATAAAAAAAGAATCAAAATCGGACTACTCTGCTCTGTATAAAGTTATGCGTGTTCATAAATAAAAAATAAATATGCGCGTCGACTTGAGAACCTCCTCCCGTTTTTTCGTTGGTTAAAAATTGCTCGTTATGATACAATTGAGTGTAACGCATCTTTGCTTTCCCGTTTTATGTTTTTGTTAGACGAGTGTAGAGTATGAGTTTATTATGACTTAGCGCGTTGAGCGCTCTCCACACCCATTGTCTTTCTTAACAATAGACGCCGAATGATGAACTAATATAAATTAACACAGCTAATGATAGCACCTATTTAATTGGGAAAACCTTCACTGTATTGCAGTCGTGTTGCGCAACGTTCATCATCATATCAGCCGAAAGACGTCCACTGCTGGACATAGGTCTCCCGCAAGTATTAACAATGCGCATCGTTGCTATGGATAAATTACTGCTGTCTATGTTCCTGTGTCTTGTAAGTACAATTCCTTTTAAATTCGTTTCAACAGTACCTACCTTCGTTTCAACACGCCTTACTAAAAGCTGACTCCTAACGCATAGCTTCTAAACTCACAATAAAGTGTAGGTATTTCATGCACAGTGCTTTTTTTTACTCGTGCGGAAAAATGCGTGAAATGCTCCTACAATAATAAGAAGTGGCTTACGAATGAGAAAATGACAAATGACTTCTAGGCAAGCGTGCTCCATCTTCGACCACATCATCGCTTATCATCAGGTGAGATAGTGGTCAAACGCGTGCCTATCAATAGTAAAAAAAAATATTCACGAGCCATGTTTCACAAATTTTGTTACGAACAGTGTTTATTTAATTTAATTTATTTTTATATGCAAGAGTGTTGAAAAACGTGGGCGTTTGTCAATGCAGTCTCGGCATACATACCACCTCGGCTGCAGTGACAAACTTATCTTACTTGCATAAAATGCATGAGTTTGTCGTTGGTTGCAGTTCGTGATTGCGATCGCGGCGGCCCAGCCGATCGACGCCAACGAAATCTTCCGGCAGAAGGTCGCGTATAAGGTGAAGTACGCGTGGGACGAGATGTTCAGGCAGCTAGGCGCCGCCGGGAGCGCCGTGTGGAAAGGCATCAAGGGTTAGAGTACCCTGTGAACTACTACCGGTCTGTTCTGTGAACATATCACTGTGATCACTTGGTGGAGTGAGCTCGAAGTGATATGTCATTCACCCTGATTGGACGGATATTCGGCTGAGTAGCGCTTCTGACGAACAACCCACGTAATGTCAATTGCTGCACTGAATTTTTCTGCTACACTGTTTTCTTTACTTAGTTTCTAAACATACTAAACAGACTAATATAAAAATATTTCTTGTATTAAGTAGTTATTTTTTAAATGATTACATTTTATCTAATATACGTACTGTTTGTTAAACCCAAATAATAATCAATGCATTTGCAAATTAAACTACAAGTGATAAAATTAACATTAAATTCGCGAAGTCGGATGTAGTTCTGATTTTTTGGTATGTTGGTTTGTTGTATGGACCAGTTAGAATAATGAGAATCCAAATTTGCAACTGCAAAAAACTTGTGCTTGCTGCGCACTGATATCCGATGACACGCGACAACCTGCGGATTTTTGGGACTTTATTCACTTTTTGCTCTAAAAGTCAAAAACTATGCATTTTCGACCATTCAACATTCCGTAATCATATAAAGACACCTAAATTTGCAACAATCTAAGCCCAACCGCAGCTCTATGAACCTTATAGGGACCAAGATATAGCTCTTCATCAAAGATGGTTAATTTTTCTCGCAAATTGTCAATTTTAAGTTTTGCTCTCGTCCGTAGCAAAATATTGGCAAATCGTGTACGTGACGTAGGTTGCCACAATTGCCTGTATAGATGAGTTTGATGCTAGACGACAGTATGCAGGAAGAACCCCCATCCACCACTACATATGTGTTGGCATTGAGGGATACGTTTTCAGAGGTTGGGGTGAAAGCTTCGTAAAACTTTGATCTGAACCCCTTTCGCATGCCCTCTTCATTAAATAACGCCATTAAGTAATCGAGTAGTGCCTATTCGAATTTGAAGTGCTCTTTCAATTGCTGGTCTGACTGCATTATCTATACATGTAATAAAATCTATACATACATATAATAAAATAGTAAATCTTAAGGTGTTTGTTTCCAATTGGCGAGAAAACTGCTGAACCGAATTTGTTCAATTTTTGCATACATAATCCTTACAGGTACGGTCAGGTTATAGGCTATATATTATCATGCTATGTGCTATGGAGAATGAGCGATACTCAAAAATGTCTGTTTTGAACGAGAAATTGCACATGGTTCGACCCTCACCATCATATATTATTTTTATATTTATTTTCTCTTTTTAAATGTATTTTTATACCAAAATAATGTTAAAATAATATTTAATAGCGAGGAATTGTTATAAAAAGCCACTACTTATTACAAAATTGCAGATACTTATGGGTCTAACCTTAGCAATGATTATCATCACGCTATACTTTCAAGGAGCTGAGCAGCGAAACACCATAACATAGATAAGATCGGCCATTTCAAATAATTATCAACAATAGACTATTGGTTCAAAGACTGCCTGCCGAAAGAGTTGGTGTGGTTTCGAATCTCAACAGTCGTAATTATTTTTGGATTTTATTTAACTTATGCATTTCCTTACTTTTATCATTCCTATTTTACCTAATATTTTCAAATATCCATAACATGTTAGTTGGATTTCAGATATTTTTTTAGCATTTATCCAAGCATGCCAAATATAATACCAGATTGTTAAAGTATAATTAACAGAACCTATTATCTGTATATACTTTTTATCTGTATTCTGTTTTAAAAAAGTACAAAACCAAAGTAGATAACTTTTACATATAAACCTGATAGGAATTGAAGCAATTTTCTATAAGAAATCAACGTATTATTCTACGTAATGCAGATACACGCAGTGCCATCTATTGACCGACATATTACTATCGACAGTATGAGAATTACACTAGATTTTTTTAAAATTAAATTTACAACGTCTCAAAAAAGTAATTCTAAAACCTGAAAAAATATCGTTCTGAATGCACATAATATTCCTATTAATAAAAATTAAAACAAACTCTGAACTTATATTTTAACAGTTCAACTACATATTCCATGGATGGCATTATGCATTTGATCTCATTTTTTGAATCGCGGTATTAAAATTAGAATATATTATAGGTCAACAAGCGCGCGCTTACATTTGCTAAGCTTTGCTAAAGTTACCCAATACTGGGCCTAGACGGGCTTGGAGCCAGGGGTCACGTAATATCACCCACGAGCAGGTGGCGAAGTCCCATGATAGAGGAGTCGAAAGAATTGCATTAGCTCCGCTGAAATTGGGTTTCTGTTTTAAAAACATAATATTGTTCGGTTCTGGTTCGGAATCAATAAAAAATCAACTTGATTCATCAAGTAGTTTCAAGAAAATGGTTCGGTTATCTTAGAAGATAGCCTGTGCTATCGTGCTTCACAGCATGAATTAATTTCTTCTGCCATGTGTACGGGGAACCCACCAACCAAGCATCAATGCGCATAATATTGACAAATGTTTCTAGATAATATAACAAATGTCCATCTTCTTATCGTGTGGGCAGTAAGGTCTAACGACCTCACACTCCCTAGTGTCAGAGTTTCTAAACCGCCTCAAGGGCCTCTGACATGGTTTATTTGACGACCGCCATTTGGCGGCCGGGACCACCGGCTTATACGTGCCTTCCGAAGCACGGAATCATCTTTTTATCAGACAATCAGGTGATTCAAGCCTGCAATGTCCTAGCCAAACTAGAAACAAAGTATGTTTCCCGTGGGAATCGAACCCACGACCACCGAGTCACAAGGCAAACGCCTAATCCACTCGACCACGGAGGCAGTTATGCCATGAAAACGGCCATGGAAGAAAATGATATACAACATCCGATTAAGTTTTATGATCTCTATTTAAGTATTTAATTTCTAGAAAACTTTGCAAAGTCACATACATCCAACAAACTGTTTCCTGTTTAGTTTCAAAACTGTTCAATTCCCATTCACAGGTGGGCCTACGAAACGTAGACACACCAGCACATGGCCAGAAATTATCAGTTGCGAGATTCATTGTCCAGAGGATCAAGGGGAACTGTAGATCCCTAGGCAATGACGCCACAGACGAACTCGCGCAGAGAGGTTCCGAGATGGTAGTGCTAGACTCGTACCCACTCCCCCTCTTACCTTTACCATAGTTTCGTACATGAATTTGCCAAAGATCAACTGAACTTCATAACAAATGGTCACGGGCTACAAATTGCAGGCAGTCAAAACTGGCAACGTTAAGCCTAAACACGCGACTAACGAAACGACTTCTCAGCTTAAGTTAGAAATACCCTCGGTAGTCGGTGTTTTTGGTTATTTCGTTTTTTGACACCGGCTTCCGAAATTAAAGTTATTTTATACTTTGTCGTGTTTTGGATTTGGAAGACAGTTATATTTTTTGTAAAAAAGTTTTTATTTTTCACGTTTTATTGGTACCTGCGTACTCATTCACAGCGTACCAGCGTGATGTTATGTTATGAACTGGGGCCTATTTAATAAAACTTACTTAGTGCTTTCGGTGGAAAGGTCTCTTCAATACAAATGAAATAAGCCCTAACACTTGGTAGTTCCTACATAACGATGTAGACTTCCCTTGACTTTCTGTCGTCTCCATCATCAGCTCTGATCCAAACCTTCATTGTTTTGTAGTTACACCCGATATACACACGAATATCAAGTTTCGCCAGATGCGTGCCTACAATTTTCGAAAGTTGCTCTCGATTTCTCAGGATTTCCATCATCAGATCCTGACGTGGTGGCAATGGGACCATCTCGATAGCATACCCTTTCATATAAAAAAATAAAATATACAGGCTTATTTGTAAAACACCAACAACCTCTTAGGCAGTGAAAAAACACATGATTATAAACAACTTTTACTTTGAGAAAACCCCGAAATCTCAAAAAAAAATCAGCTGTTTCATACAAAATGCAATAATTATGAAACAGCTGATATTTTTTTCCTGTTTTCATGGTTGGTCTCAAAGTAAAAGTTGTTTATAATCATGTTTACTTTCACTGCCTAAGAGGTTGTTGGTGTTTTACAAATAACCCTGTATAGGTACGCGGTCGAATTGAGAACCTACTCCTTTTTTTGAAGTCTGTTAAAAAATTACTAGGGCTGATTGGCACTGGCTGTTTCACCTCTTCTGTTCCAAATAGAAGAGGTGAAACAGCCAGTGCCTTGCATAATACTCTTCCAAATTTCTAAATCTAAGAGGAGTCAACCAATGCCAGATATTGACTGTTCGTATATCTTATCTTAGAGATCTTATCTAGCGACTACACTTTACTTTCCGACTTAATTGAGAACGAAGTCGCGGGCAACAGCTAGTTATTCATAGGACGAGCGATTTGCCAACATTTTTGCTACGAATGGGAGCAAAATTTAAAATTGAAAATTTTCGAGAAATCTTTGAAGGGCCATATCTTGGTCCCTATAAGGTTCATAGAGCTGCGTTTATGCTTAATTATTGCAAATTTAAGTGTCTTTATACCAGTTCTGAATATTACTTGTTGAAAGTGCATAGTTTTTGACTTTTAGAGAAAAAAGTGAAAAATTCCCAGTTTATCGCGTGCTGCGCAGCGAGCACAAGCTTTTTGAAGTTGCAAATTTGGATTCACATCATCCAAAATGATCTATACAACATATCAAAAATGCAGAACTACATCGTGCTTTGCGATTTTGTTAATTTCCACTGAGCTAATTTACCTTCTTTTCGTTTTTTCGAGTTTGTGAGTGAACTATTAGTCTCACATACTTCATTCTATGCTTACATAAAGGAGAATTAAATGTACTAAATTTTTTTATTGATAACTTTTCTCATTTGACGAGCGGATTGCCAATATTTTGCTTCGGACAGGAGCAAAACCGAAAAATTAAAATTTTCGAGAAAAAATTAGCATATTTGTAGGGCTTAAATTGTTGCTAATTTAGGTGTCTTTGTATTATTACGGAATGTTTATTAGTCGAAAATGAATAGTTTTTGACTTTTAGAGCAAAACATGAAAAACTCCCAAAATTCCGCAGTCTATCGCGTGGTGCACAGCGAGCACAAGTTTTCGAAGTTGCGAATTTGAATTCACACTATTCTAACTGGTCCATACAACACCAAAAAATCAGAACTACATCAAGCTTTGCACATTTTGCCTTTTGTAGCGTCGATTTCTACTGGGCTACTACTAGTGATTTAGTTTTCAATGTGAAAAGTTGCAGTTTATTGAGGGTTTTTGCTGATTAATGCCAGTTGAAGACTTTGTTTTATTTTTCCCCTCCAACATTTTCATTTTATTTTTCTTTATAAAACGTGAAATTATCTAGCCAAAAAGTGCTAAAACTTTTTTCAGCAGTCTCGGAAAAATATGAATGAAAGGTTATTCGATTCGATAGTAGATGATTTTTGAATAAAATACAGTTCCGCTGCAATAATTTGCAAAAGTTATAAACGATTTACTGACAAAACAAAGAGGGGTTTGTTTTTTTGCACATAGAGGAATCTAAATAAGATGTTTGAAAACTAAAAAAAGATTAAAAAAAGAGGAGGTAATTTCGACTCCCGGAACTGTAAGATCAATATTTATAATTTTCTCAGAGACCTCTCTAGGAAAGCCAGAGGATATATATATATATATATATATTTTCATCTGAAAGACCATCGTAAACGGGAACTCTGGCTTTCGCTTTCGTTATGCAATAGTTAACTCACATTTATTTTCTGCTTGAACATGACACAGTTCCAGGAGTTGACTTCTTTTTAAGAAATTTCGTCCTCATTTTGTTTTTTTTTTTTTAGATTTCAAAAATCTTAATTAGAATTTGAGATTAAAAGTTGTTCATAATGATGACTATGATGACCCCTTTTCCAGGTTAGATAAGCATTTATTCTGTTAAGTAGGTTCCCATTGTATCTATGAATAGGCTGAGAATTATATTTATTTATGATGATACAAGTACCTAAGCTTCCGTACCTAAGTCGGCGACCATAGGCATAGCATGGTACTTTTTTTTTACTATTGATAGGCACGCGTTTGACCACTATCTCACCTGATGGTAAGCGATGATGTGGTCGAAGATGGAGCACGCTTGCCTAGAAGTAACCTATTCACTCTTGACCCAGGTTGTAGCTATCAGGAAACACAGACTCCGGCAAGGAATTCCACTCCTTAGCTGCACGCACTATGAAGGTACTGTGTTTATTTCCCCATTGGGAAGAAACGCGTAAAAAAAAATTAAACACTCGAAATATTGCATTGATTTAATTATGTACAAAACATTAATGACACTTGTTAAACTTCACATGATATATTATCTTATTTGTACAAAGTATCATAGCGTTAGTTAGGTACTCTACCTACTCTAGCGACACTATTACTTTGAATTACATTTTACCTTATTTGCAACTAAAATGATTTATTTATAAATTAAAACAATTATAAAAGAAATTAGAACAGCAAGTCCTTAATGAAATCGTTAAAATATATATTTTATAGGTATCCACCTAATACGAATTTACTGCTAGTCATACAAGAACAAGAGAGACATCCCCTTGAATTTCTTGTTCCATGAAAATATCAAATCAATTTATTTAATCTTCGAGTAACCATGACTCATTTGTTGGTAAACGACTTATCCTATGTTACTAATTTAAAACAACTCTATTCACAACAAATTAAACAGCACACACAACAACAACTAACATATACAATACAACATACACAGCGGCAGTGTACTGCCCAACACTTCACCGCAGCTGCACCATTCCATGAGAAATAGCGCAACAACGATTCACGTACGGACAGTCCAGCCTGCAAAATATGGTACAGCACAGCGAATTATGCTAGCGACCCTGTTAATATCATTTTGAAAGATTTACAAATATATTCCCTTAACTTACTAAATGTAATTTATTTACAAATAATTCTATTTTTGGATTCAATGCATCATTTCGCGGCAACTTCTGCCCAGCGGCCATTTTCTTGAAAACCTCTACATTGTCTTTGCACAGCTTGTCAAACGTTTGTTTATAGGCCGGTTTGTCGATTATGCTCGTGAGTGTGACGTCATTGATCTTGTAATCGTTTACGAGAATGTTTGCGCAGGCGATGGTCCATACAGTCTCCTCTAGATATATGTTGTATCTCTCGTTTTGATCAAACACACGACACTGGAAATAGAAAGATATAGCGGTTAAAAAAATACCAGATAAACTCGGTAGGTACAGTAGCTGCAATAGTAACAGACAACAGTTATGGCCTGGGCTGGGAGCCGAGGACCAGACGTAAAGAGACACCGACACGTTTGGAGTATCACGTTATTTTTTAGATAAGAGATCACACACATTTAGGCTTGATTATTCAACAGTCAGTTTTTTTTAACTGAAACTAAACTAAACAGCCATATTAATCTTTACTAATGGTTTGTTTGAACCGTTCTAATAAACTATTAGTAAAGATCGTTGACAACCTTTGGATGGACTAAATGAAAGGAGATAGAGTTAGGATATATAGTCTTACATGGCTGTTTGTCAAATTTAAATACAAAAGCAGTCAGTTGCCATTTTTGTTGCTCAAGTAAAATTATCTGACTACATATTTAAAAACTGGTCAAGAGCGAGTCGGACTCGCGCACTGAGAGTTCCGTACCATCATATAAAACGTGAAATGTTTTTAAATTTTCATCGTCGAGGCCTATATTCGTCAGAGAATTTTAACACTGCGGTGTATATTGCCGTTTTAGATCAGCGCCATCTCTTGACCGCTAGTGGACCTAATGAAATTTTTTTTGATGATTTCTGAAAAAGGGACATCTTTAAAAGTGACAAATTTAGAGACATCTTTTTATTTTTCCTGTAATCTTTACATAAACGTCTGTCACAGAATGATTTCAGAATTTTTTCTATGCAAACTTCGGAGTTAAGGGGGGATCAAATACATTTTACGTCAAAAGTCGAAAACTATGCGGCCTAAAAAATTGTTTAAGAATGTGCAAAAAGCGTTATTTTATTTATATAATACCCCACATGCCCTAGTAGCCCCACTTTGAAATTTTAAGAACACCTTTCAGTCGCTGTTGCAAAAAAAAATACATATTTTCATATCTTTCAATTGCAAAACAGTTGAGCAAACGTCATCTAAAACTATTCCAAATTTCAAGTTGATAGCATTAGTAGTTCTAGAAATATCCAGATGTGACAGAGAGGCAGACTTAGTCACACCATAATAGTTTCTTTTTACCATTTTGGTACGGAACCCTAAAAATCAGCCCACTCTATCAAACGTAATGAGGGCTACCGTTTTTGTACTCACCAGTTGGTGCCACTGTCGAGTAAGGTTCTTAATCATAGCATTAAAGTTAGAAGGAAAATAAAAAAAATATATACTACTATACTAATATATAAAGTTGAAGAGTTTGTTTGTTTGCTTGAACGCGCTAATCTCAGGGACTACTGGTCCGATTTGAAAAATTATTTCAGTAATAGCTAGCCCAATAGGGAATATGCATGCGATTTTTTTATTTGCAAAATGAAATACTTATTAGCTCTAATAAACAATTATGAAATTATTTTTTAAATACTTTCATCAGCGATGAAGTTATAAAGCTTCAAAGTTTACATTTAGAAAAAGAAGTCCGACATGAATTGTGACGTCAAAGTTCTTGGCGCCTATACAGCTGCCATAGAAAACAGCGTTTTCGCGAGAGGGACAGATATATTTGTTTAAAATAACTATATCTCGTTTGTTTTTCGAGCAATTTTGATTCTATTTTCACTGTTAGTATTATATTTGTATATTTTTAGATTGTGTATATTTTTGGATAAACTGTATAGATAATAGATATTTTTTCGTGCATATTCCCTACTAGTGGTCGTCACGCGGTTTCACCCGCGTAGTTCCCATTCCCGTGGGAATACGGGGATAATATATAGCCTATGTTACTCCCTGATAATATAGCTATCCAATGCTAAAAGAATTTTTCAAATCGGTCCAGTAGTTTCGGAGCCTATTCAATTCAAACAAACAAACAAACATACAAACAAACAAACAAATCTTTCCTCTTTATAGTATTAGTGTAGATTATCGAGGAAAGCTACATATCATGACGCTAAGACCAATAAGAGCGGAGCAGTAATGAAAAATGTGATGCAAACGAAGCTGCGCGGGTCAGCTAGTATAAAAATAAACATCAAAACAAACATGTAAATAAACTCGGGTCAATAGCCAACCAGTGAAATTTGACATTTAAAACCTCACGTCACACTAGCGCCTCTAGCGGCGAATTCAAACGCAATAGCCCTCATTGACCATATGTAGAACATTTTGCATTCCAAATTCAAAAGGTGTGCCTGCTTTCACTTCGACATGTTTTTACAGAATCGCAGTCATTTCAGTTAGTGGATGTAATAAGTGAATCAAGCAAGCCGTTAGCCCCATAATTAAAAACAATAACGCCCTAAATTATGATGATGGCAATTTTTGTTTCGAGGAAGCTTGAGTATTTATCAAAATAAAGCAAAAAAAACTTATTTTTAAAATAAATCAATTAAAATATATCCAGAAGAATAAGACTTGTCTTCATAAATGTTGCCTAAATTCAAAAATGTTTGTCATGACCATTGGAAGGTATATTTTGACAGAATGTCACTAGAAAAAGGAATATGGTATAAGACCATACAATGTCAGCCTCCTCGTGTACCCTGGTTAATAAATAATAATTTAAGCAGAAAATTAGTGGTTACAGCTCACAGACTCAGATCTGGGCATATTCCATGCAACAAATTCGCTTTCTTGATGAAAAAAAAATACCTCCCCCAACTGTGAGGTGTGTGGAGTTCTAGAGGACATGCATCACTTGTTGATGGAATGTGTTCGGTATGAGGTTCATAGAAGTAAGTTGTTCAGGGCTTTAAAGTTGAACAAGAACGATGTAGGTACATTCCACCAAATATTAAATAAATCGAGCTCTGAAGATGCGAGAAAGTTGTTCGACTTTATGGCCCTGATACATTGACCTAATTGGTTTGATGTGTATCTTGTAATTAGGTTACGATGGGACTGACATACGCTGTGCGTTATAAAAGTCCCTAAAATTGAAAGAATAAAAAAAAAGACTTGTCTATTGATTGCAGGAGTAGAAAGTAAGCGTTTTTATTGAGTATATGAACTTGGCTAGGTATGAACTTGGCGAGGTAATCAAGGGATTTGATGATTATAGGTAGGTACTTATGAAGTTAATGACTTTGCATAATTAGTATGATTCAAAATTTTTATTTTTGCTTTCTATATATGTGGATATTTAATATGTGTAATTGGCTAAATCTTTAGATTTTAGTTAGGTAATCAAGGGATTTGATGATTATATTTTGAAGTTAATGACGTTGCATAATCAGTATGATTCCAAACATTTATTAGGTACCATCACCAAGAAGAAGGATCAAAATTAACCCACGTCCTGCAGCAAAGAGAATCTCAAAAGAATGATAAAAATGGGTATAAAAAGATGGCATACTCCAAAACTCCATCTTTGCGCTCCAACATAAAAAAACTGGCCAAGTGCGAGTCGGACTCGCGTGTAAAGGGTTCCGAAAGAATTTAATTTTTTTAACATGTTATATTAACACTACAGACTTCTAATAGGTTTTCCTGTAATCTTTAGGTAAAGATCTATTATCTCCATTTTTTTCAAAATTTTAGGCTCAGTAGTTTCGGAGATAAGGGGGGGGAATGGTCATTTTTCGTCTAATTTCTTGAATAACTTCTAAATCATTTATTTTAAAATTATGAAAAAAATATAATTAAAATCCTCACAGTAAGCCCTTTCATTTGATATGTCACACGATATTGTTCAAATAACTTTTTTTTTTAATTTTCTTGTTTGACCCCCAAAAGTGACCCCCATACTAAAAATTTAATAATTTTCGTAACGCATCCGTGTTTGGGTCATAGAAGTCCATATGTGTACAAAATTTCAACAGAATCGGTCCAGTGGATCCGGAGAAAACTAGCTGTGACAGACGGACAGACAGACAGACAGACAGACAGACAGACAGACAGACACCCGAGTGATCCTATAAGGGTTCCTTTTTTTTTCGGAACCCTAAAAATGCTAAGAAAATTCGTTCAGGGGCATTTATATCCACAATGTACTAGAATATTGAGAAATACTTGGCTATTTCAACTTGACTTCAATTATTGAGTTCCATCATCGAAAAACAGAGATTATTTTTTCACTTATTCGATCACCGAACATCGAATTAATGAGAATTATAAGTTGATGATTGATCATTAGCATTGTTAAATAGAATAGAGGAGACTAAGATATGTAGAGTAACCCTAATCTTAACCCTAGACTATGTTCCAACTATACATACTGTCTTTTTTAATAATTTCCTTTATTCATTATATCAGATATCGTTTACATTTTTAAGTATTCCAATGTAAAAACTATACAAAAACACAACTTGTATTTTTTAGCGCCGAACGGTTAGGCAGAGATGTATATTACATACATATAAAAAAAAAATATATATATAGAAAATAGTAGCCCACCAGCTACGGGAACAGGGTTTGAGCTACCCCTTTGCTGTAGGTTGTAGGACGTGGGTTAATTTTGTATGGACCGTGCCCCTTCTTCTTTTTCACTTATTTAATTTTAATCATATTATTTTATGTTGCGATTCTTTATGAATTCATTATTGTGTGCTTTGAAATATATATATTTATTATTTTCCCACGGTATGGTCTGGTTTCAAATAAACAAAACAATCAGTAATAAAGTAGTTTGTAAAGAGTAATCTGTTCGGTATGTGAGTGAGTTATTGTGATGTGATTCAGCAGGAGCTGCGTGTCACCTCCGGCTCGAGCCTATTATTCAATTTAGGTTGTCCTGCAGGGTTGACAGAAGTTATAAAACATTTGTTATATCTGTTGGAGTCTGTATATATGGTCTTGCTACAAAGAGATTTACGTATTTAGTAGAAGTCAGAACGAATCTGACAGATGTCAACCAAATGTAAGTTCCCGCTAAAAAAGAGTGTAATGGCCGCCGTAACTGACGCTTCGTTTCCTAAGGCAGTCTGGTCAAATCGATCAAGAATTGATATAAAACTGGAAAAGGGAAACGATGATGACCAATAATTTAAAAGAATTTCAGTTTTATTTTCATTTTACTTTGCTTTCTCTTGTCACCTCCATCCTCCACGGCATCTATTATCACCATGATTAATTATGATTTTGATAAAGTTCGGCTCACTGAACATTGACCATAAATACTTCTTTGTTACTAATTTAAATTTGACGCGGTTGTTCAACCGTTAATCCAATCATTGCAATAAACGGTATAGAGCATGTAATAAAATAAAATAATAGCGTAGCCAGCCATTTTTTCAGTGAAACATCTTAGGTAGGTACATATTTCTACGTTGCTTGCAAGTGTCGTTGTAACGAGTAAAAGTATTTGTAGGGTTCCGAACAAAAAACGGAACCCCTATAGGATCACTCGAGTGTCTGTCTGTCTGTCTGTCCGTCTGTCACAGCCAGTTTTCTCCGGTTCCACTGGACCAATTCTGTTGAAATTTAATACACATATGGACTTCTGTGACCCAAACACGGACCTGTTGCGTAAATGATTAAATTTGTAGTATAGGGGTCACTTTTGGGGGTCAAACTATAAAATTTAAAAAAAGTGTTTTTGAACAATATCGTGTGACATATCAAATGAAAGGGGGTTTTTAATTAAGCATATTTTTTTCATAATGTTAAAATAAATCGTTTTGAAGTTATTCAAGAAATTAGACGAAAAATGACCATTCCCTCCCTTATCTCCGAAAGGAAAAAAGTTAAAGGTCATTGGAAAGTAATCTTGTATAATAATAGTTTTCTTAAACTTTTTCCTTAAAGATTTGCGAGTTTTTTGGCTCAGCCCTTGTCCATCTCAGTCAATTGTCCCCAGTTTTGTCTGCTCGCTTGATTACACCAACACACGTGCGTGCAAAAGTGAACTCATACCCACCTTCATGATTTGCCGTCCTAAGAAAATGAGGCGCATCTGCTTAGTTTTGCAAAATTGAGTATGCGTAAACGGATTATTGAAATCACCGTAAGTTTATGAAATGTCGCGAAATTATGAAATGTCGTTAAATTGTGAACATGCAATTATCCCATTCGATAGGTTTTTCCTTTACGTTATTTATTTTTATTATATTATTATGAGCTTATTGAGTCCCACCGCAGGGCCTTTGCCCTACCTTCCTTACACTTTTGCCTGCCCGTTGCTACATCTGGTCAATCCTTTAGGAAGGACTCTAACTCGTCTCGCTATCACTTCCTCGACGTACCTCTTCGTTCGCCGCCGGTTCCATTGCGAGATAGTAATGAGGGCTACCGTTTTTGTACTAACCAGTTGGCGCCACTGTCGAGTAAGGTTCTTAATCATAGCATTAAAGTTGTTTTTACGCGCATTTGAACAAAGTTAGAAGGAAAATAAAAATCGAAATCAAAACAAATAAGTAAATAAACTCGCGCCAATAGCCAACCAACAGTGTTTGACATTTAAAGCCTCACGCTAGACTAGTGCCTCTAGCGGCGAATTCAAACGCGATAGCCCTCATTAACGAACGTAATGTGGGCGTCGATTGGTGTTTCACAAAACAGCTGTGCACCAATCAATCAAAGGCAGGTTCACAATTTGATGGGGACGATAGTGTGGAGTCCTAAGGTCGCTGTGGTGCGATGTGTACCTGGAATTCTTATATGTGGAAGTAAACACCGACATGTGTATTCACCAAGCGCCTTTATTGAACTGACCTTATTACATTAATGCGCTATAATAATGCAGGAACGTAAGTACATATGATCGCGCGCGTCAGCATAATATTGTCGAGTGAGCTCGTACAGATAGTTTCACAGAGCAAAACATTGATTGGTCGCCAGATGTCTGTTCACAATTTCCCAGCAAGACCCGGACAGATTGTAAACTAACATTTATTTGGTTTTGTTTTACAACATCGCACACATCAAAATGAGAGATGAGAATATTCTAAATGAAAATTTAAGGTCCTTTCTCTCCCGGACAGGCCAACTTTCCGCCTTGTATATTATCAGGAATCAAGAACAATGAACTTTCGTTTTCGAGTTGGTGCACTAAAATCAAGAGACGCGATTGGCTGTTGAAAACTGACTCAACTAATCACAGCTATGAAAATTTGTCATAATCATTTCCTTCGAGAAGCTGGGCGTGGCGAAATAAATCATTTATTTTTACCGAGGAATGAGCTTGCTCTTGACCTCGACCTCACCTGATGGAAAGCGACGGATGAGGTCTATGATGGAGCGAGCGTGCTCAGATGCCAAAACCATGCCATTCACAGCCGACACCCAGATAGTTTATTTATTTGCCCGTTTTATGCGTTGGTCAGTTGCGCCCCTTTAGCTTACGGCGGCATTGATCCTCCGTGACCAGTACGAGTTAGTTCGCCGAGCGCGCAGCACAGCATTGTGTTTGATAACAATAGTCGACCTACTGAACCTCTACCAAAATACCTATTGATAGCACCACCTACTCAATTGGGACAACCTTCACCTGCATAGAAGTCGTGTTGCGGAGCGTTGCTATGGATAAATTACTGCTGTCTATTTTCCTGTGTCTTGTAAGTATAATTTTAATTATTTTCCAACATATTGAAATCTGACTTTTATCGCACAGCTTACAATGCAGTGTATTTCGCGCTAGTGCGTTTCCTTTTCAACATTTGCACTCGTGCGGAAAAATTTGCGGCCAGCTCCCATAAAAATCGCCCTCACAGGTTTTGTTACGAACTATTATTTATTTATTTTTATTCTCAAGTGTGTTGACAAACGTGGGCTTCTGTCATTGCAGTCTCGATTCTATTAGTATCCATATCAATCCCGCCTCGTCTGCAATGACAAGCTTTACGTACTTTCATCAAAACGTACCTTTTGTTATTACGATAGATAGGCATAAGTTTGACCACTATCTCACCTGATGGTAAGCGATGATGCGGTCGATGATGTCGTCGAGATGGAGCCCGTTTGCCTAGAAGCAATCTATTCACTCTTGTCTTAAAGACTCCCAGGTTGTAGCTATCTGGAAACACAGACTCTGGCAGGGAATTCCACTCCTTAGCCGTACGCACTATGAATAAACCTTATATTGTTGAACGGTTGTATAGGAGTGAATATCCATGAGTGTGCCGTTGGTTACAGTTCGTGATAGCCATCGCGGCGGCCGTTCCCCTGGACCACGTGGACGGGCTCCGCGAGAAGCGTGACGTAATGGATTCGGTGAAGAACGCGTGGAGCGAGGTGGTGAGGACGCTGAGCGACGCCGGGGACGCCGTCGTGCACGTCTTCAAGCCGACGGAGAAGAGCGTCGTCGACAAGATCGCTGACGGCTTCAAGAACTTGTAAAGAACTGACCAGTTCGGAGCAATATCGATTATGGTAGATACCAGATAAATGTGCAGTAACGGTCAGTGACCCACATACATTTACTGACTTTCTTAATATCAAAAACAGAAATCTAAACTAATACTATAAACAGAAAATATTAGATTTTTTGTTTGTTTGTTACGATTTAACTCAAAAACTACTAGACCGATTGGACTAGAAAAAAATAGGGACCTTTAAGATGCACTGTAGCGCGGGCGAAGTGCTGTACAGACATAAAGCTGTCCTGAATCAACTTATATCGTGATCTTTTAAGTTCTCTAGAAATGAAAAAAGGTTTATAACTTACTAGTTGACCCGCGCAACTTCGTCTGCTCCGCTCCTATTTGTCTTATCCTTCCTCGATAAATGAGCTATCTAACACTGAAAGATTTTTTCAAATCGAACCAGGAGTTCCTGAGATTAGCGCGTTCAAGCAAACAAACAAACTCTTCAGCTTTATATATTAGTATATAGATTGTTCGGGTATTTAAGAAAAGGTCACTGACTTTATTGCAAGTTTACCTGGCGCTTACCATAGTGCTGCCTATTGGAATTGATGCAAGTTAGTCTATAATAATATTATTATTATTATGTTTACACTCTTGTTCGACTATTTTTTATTTTTTTACTAGCTTCTGCCCGCGACTGCGTGCGTGGGGAAGTAGAGATAGGTAGGATTATCCTATACAGGGTCTTTGAGTAGAGCGTGGTCAAAATTTAACGGTGATGTTCTGTATACTTCTAATCTACGCCTAATGTGCGTCTAATGTGCGTCTGTTTGGGCGGAATAAACAATTTCTTTCTTTCTTTTATTTCTTTTTTCTTTCTACACTAATATTATAAAAAGGAAAGATTTGTTTGTTTGTACCAAAAGGCTCCAAAAATACTGGACCGATTTTAAATGTTGTTTCCTCAATAGAAAGCTAAATTATCAGGAAGAACAGGCTATAACTTATACTCGAAAAAAAAAAAAAAAGAATTTCACTCTTCAATACTAAAAGTACTAGTCAACACAGTAAACAGACGCATTAAACAAAAAATGACGAATGAAGATAGTAAGTAGTCTGTACGTCTACCATGAGTTTTATCAATCTATACTCGCTAGCGACTATTAAAAGTTTTCATACATTTTTTTAACTACAGTCGCTAGTAGTAGCGAGTATAGATTGATAAAACTCGTAGTAGACGTACCTGATACATTTGGTAGCATCAAATCTAGGATTGAACAAAAAAAAATGGCATCAGACTGTTGGAAAAGTGATTTTACACACAACTCACTTCTCCAGCAGTCTCCAGAAGCAGAACATTGCCTTTAAATATGACAACGTACTTTTCAAACACCCTGTGGATAGAGAGCTGATGTCCAAAAATATAATGTAAGGTGCATTGAATTTATCTATATCTGGACAGTTTATTTTCAAGATAATGTTTTTTACTTATTTTGCTCAAAACTAAATCAAAATCAAAAGGTATTTATTCAAATAAGGCTGAAAATCAGCACTTTTTGAACGTCAAAATTTACCTGAAGACAGTCCCCCAAATCGCCCAGCCCGTCACCACTTCCGTGTTTTAGCTAGGAAGTTGTGACGGGACAGATTTGCTTTTTAATTATTTTGCTCAAAACTAACATTAATATTTGTATCGTGCACTAGATTTTTAAGTTATTATATTAAGATTGTATGAGTAACTTTGGTTAGTACCAAATAAAAATATATTTTGAACATTATAAGTATTGGCTTTTAAATTAGCAAATATTATTTGGGGTACCATTCTTTGATAAGGGTTTTTAGGGTTCCCTATTCCGGGTAACTAACGGAACCCTATTACTAAGCCTTCGCTGTCCGTCCGTCCGTCTGTCCATCTGTCCCTTAGTCTGTCAGCAGGCCGTATCTCAGGAAACGTAATAGATAGAAATTTTCAGTGTGTACTCGTATTCTACCGCCGCTATAATAACCAATAACAAAAATTGAATAAATAAAAAAAACCGGTCAAGTGCGAATCGGACTCGCACACGAAAGGTTCTGTACCATAAACCTTAATTTTTATTATTCGTTGTTATAGCGGCAATAGAAATACACAATCTGTGAAAATTTCAAATGTCTACCTATTACGGTTCTTGAGATACAGTCCGCTGACAGACAGACGGACGGACGGACGGACAGCGGAGGCTTAGTAATAGGGTTCCGTTGGTTACCCTTTGGGTACGGAACCTTAATTAAAGGGGGCTCCTATACAAGAAACGTGTTTTTTTGGGTTTATGGTACGGAACCCTTCGTGTGAGAGTTCGGCTCGCACTTGGCTGGTTTTTTGTTTTCTGATTTGAGAAATAATAATAAACATTTATTCTCAGAATCTCTTCCATAACTTATTAGTAACAATGTAAACTTATAAACTAGTGTTAGTAATATTTAATACCTATTTATTTATTGTAACATGAATGAGGCACGCCGATCCTGGGGAATGTCTACTTGACTGCGTGCAGTCGTATCCACCGCCCCAAGATCGGAGAGTCCCACCTTTCAATTAACGAATTGTACCAGTTAGTTTCATTTATCACCTAAAACTAGATTGGTTTCAGATTTTATAATTTGCAAACATCGAAGATATGGGTTTTATTTATTATTATTTCATTTCGATGGCAGTGCTTGACAACAGCGCTATAATTAATTAAAGTCTTTTTTACTGTATCGGTACGCAACTCGAAGAACAAGATGGATAAATACAACCTGTAACAGAATAAACGCAATACCTCTTAAGGGGTCATTGAACTCATTATTATGAACAACTTTCATTATGGGACCAACACTGAAATCGTGAAAAAATATCCATACATATATGTGCGCATAACTCGACAAAATGTACTGAACAGCTGATTTTTTTTTCGCCATTTCGGGATTGATCCCATAGTAAAAGTTGTTCATAATGATGAGTACAATGACCCCTTAAGAGGTATTGTGTTTATTCTGTTACACGTTGTATATAGAATGCTGAAAGGTTCTGTGAGGTTTTCCCAAGTTAATTGTGACTATCGATTGTATGAGTAAATTCTTAGGGTTCTCATCACACATCAGTTATGATATGACACTGCAAAGTCGCCTGACAGTCACTGATCGTGTGCGAATGACTGATGCTCCGTTTCCAAGGTATTTATTGGTTGTTTATCAGTCCGCTAACGCTATTTGTCATAACGCCATTGGTTGGTTAGTGGTTAACGGACATATATGTATACAACCGATAAAAAACCGTCAAAAAACGCGCCGGTCGTAGCGTAACTGGTATGTGGGGCCGATGTCCAACGACTTCTAGGAAACTTTTTTTTGGAACGAAGTTCCTTATCGCGCTTTGTGAAAGGGGGCTAGACGGAAAAAATTCATACGAAAAGTTGTAACGACACTTTTTGCTTTAGTTGTAAGCCGTGCGGCGTGCGCGTGTTTCTCTGTCTGTCTCTCTCTCTCTCTCATAGAAAGCAAGCCAGTTATTTTGACAAGCCAATTATTACTAAAATTGAGCCTACAGATTAAGTTTATATTACATTATATTTGTTAATAATAAAAAAAAAATATTATAACTTTAAAAAAATAAAATTTTATTAAAATTCCTTCACTAATTAATCGAAAGGAACTTAATTCCATCCGGGTGTCCCTTGACACCTCTCAAGTTTTTTTTGACGTGAGTGGCGGTTGACTTGACCTTTATCATGACCAAAAGAGGAAAATTAAAAAAGCCTTACCTCATCACTGACGTCATCAGCCACTACCACGACTGACTGGAAGTCTAGCAGCGCGATGAGAGCGAACAGAGCAGCTTCCCAATCTGCATCTCCCAGATCCCCATTTCCAGACTCCCCGACTCCCACCTCCCCAGTTCCCATCTCCCCGTTTGCCAGCTCCCTGACTCCCACCTCCCCAGTTCCCATCTCCCCGTTTGCCAGCTCCCTGACTCCCACCTCCCCAGTTCCCCGTCCCCGCATGAGCTCCAGAGCCAGTTCGCCGCTCCTGCTAGGAGTGACTCTCGTGGGAGACAGTACATCGGAAACTCGTTGCCGAATGGTGTCTTCATCATCTTCTAGTAACGTTATTATTGTGGCCCAAGTCGTTGCTTGGAGCTCAACTGGAACAGGTAATAATAAAGAATCTATTAATGAATCTGTTATTCTAAGCAAATAAAGATTCTATTCTAATGTCTTTTCCTTAATATGTTAGGGTTGGCAGTCAAACCGGAAGCAGCTGAGTAACAGAATTTGATGTGGATGCGACCCAAAATAGGGTATTTTACTAAAAAAAAAAAACAAACGAATAAGTCCGTCAGATAGATTTCCAAAAAATATTGAACACATATTTTTTCTTTTTTCACGTAAACAAAAACTGACGAAGATACAGTACGTTGAAAACTCGCGTGACGTCACTACGATAGCACAATTTTACTAGCGACGTGACGTCACCAGCCCCTCTCCCGAGTTTTGTGCGTTTTATCTTTGTCAATATTCATTGATATACAAAAACGTAAAATAAGTGTCCATTATTTTTCAATACTCTAACTGACGGACTAAATAGATTTGCAATTTATTGATGGTGGAAACTAGCCTATCCACCACCAAGTACTACCCGTACGCGTTAACTTGGCACCTGCTAGTCTATTCTGTAAACAACTATTTCGATATCGAGCTTCACCTGAGTGACAAAACTCACAAAATGAGCTTTATTGCACACAACATAAAGTTCTTAATTTGAAACTCACCTCGGATTCGACTGTCGAGATACGAAAATGTTGTTACAGAATACCACTACTGGCTCGACACATTTCGAATGACGTCTTAATTTAAATTGAACAATTTGATTTCGATAATAAAATAATTTAAAGCAACGGTAATTGTGAAGCTAACACGTTTATATTATTGTTTGAACATAACGCCTTGGAAGAATAGAATACTCTTTATTATGTACACCATATAAGTTATACAGGGTGACAATGGGCGGTCTTATCGCTGAAAGCGATCTTTTCAAGACAACCTTTGGATGGATTTAAAGAGAATGGAAATACAGTACTGTTGGTAGTTTTAAGTGTATGATATATATATAAATAAATACATAATAAATAAATATAAGCAACGGAAGTTGGGTAGGCTTTTGGTGTGGGATGCGACATGTGTCGACGCCCTTGCGCCATCCCGTCTTCTTAGCACGGCGGGTTGTGCTGGGGCGGTTGTTGCGGGTGCAGTAAATTTCAAACGGCTCAAAACAACAAGTTTAACGGGAATTATGTATTTAAGCCGTTTGGGATTGAAACACGAAGTGTCCGAATGCTCATCGAGTTTTTCGTAAAATCGTAACCAGAGGGCTGGCTTTATCTTTAGTCAACGCAATCAGCATTGCCATTCAACGTGGCAATGCGGCCAGTGTTCTGGGCACTTTACCCGTTGACAGCGATGTGGACGAATTTTTCGATGCCCTATGAGTTTCTTTAACGTAATATTTTCAACTTAAGTGAAGTTGCTTTTTAATTCTCTAGCTAAGAAGACGCCGTGTTTGTTTTCGGGCCACGTTGAACTGCGATAACTTCGGATGGACTTAGAATTCAATCAATTCATAATCATCATAATAGCCGGAAGACGTCCACTGCTGGACATAACCTCCCCAATAGAGGGGGGTTGCCATAATCGCCACGCTTGGCAGGCGGGTTGGCGATCGCAGTGTATGGTGTTGCGTTTTACAGAGAACGCTGCTGCCCATTCTCTGGTGAGTCCCTTAGTCACGTCGTACGACACCCACGGGAAGTGATGGGATGGTATTATTCTTTTACAACACCATACGGCACCGGCCGACACCATACGGCGTTCAATCAATTAATCATTACATTTTAGGCATGTCATTCCTTTAGTAAAAAAAACATTCACTTACATCTGTCCGCTTCGCTCAGTCCGCTCACATCGCTCGTATTTAATCTCAACAGCTGCCTGAAATTCTTTTCTATGAACCCAACAACTACCCTCCTGGTATCCTCACTGTTTTCCGACGAGCTGCACTCAAATACCACCCTTATAACATCCAGCAACACACGTATACAAATACGAGAATCCTGTAGCTGGTCTGTCACAAAGTTTAGAAGACTTTGTAAGTATATGTGGGTTACTTTTTCATGTTCATTTTGTATACAATCAAATAATTTTTCTATGATCATATCATCGGTTACATTAACTCCTATTTTGGTTTCTATGATATTCCGTTGAGTGTTGCCTTCTAATACCAGAATCTTCAAACTCTTCTCCTGACATTCCAAATAGTTGCTTTTCAGAACTTTACATAACAATTGTATGTACTTTTCATTCTTTAGTTTATTTAGAGTTGGTGTATCCGCTATTAATTTTAAATGTTCGTGAAATTTGGAATTGTCGGCTTCTAAATTATTGTGGAGGATCAGAATATAGTTCAACACGGATAGGACTACTTCGTATGAGGAGTGTTGCAAGCCTTCGTAGACGAGGTCGTTGATAGCAGTGTGGTTATGCAGTGTTGCCAGTGTCAAGTGCAGGTACATGGCGTTAGATAGGCAGATGTCTCTCCCGGGACTCATGGCCGCTGGTGCGGGCTCAAATATCAGTGTGTGTAGACTGGAACAGATTACGGTTACTGTTTCTTGTGGTACTGTCGACGATCTGAAAATTAATCAATTGTACTTTAATAAGTTGAATCAATTCAATTTTTTTGGGATACTTAGTAAGTCTCCCATGGCGTTCAGTGATACTGTAGATACAAATCAGTGATATATGTTTTGAAATCGGAGCATTACTTTTAGGAATTACCTGATGCAATTTTACCTATCTATGGGACAAAACTTTTTTTTAATTTGAATTACAGGCATTGACCTATATTTTATCAACTGGTAAGCGATGACGTGATCGATGACGGATCACGCTTGCCTTGAAATAATTAATTCATTGAAAGCACAGTCTTTAGTAGGAAATTCAACTTCTTAGCTGTACTTACAATATTAGAAAAATAACTAGACAGTAAACCTCACCTCATAACCAGCAAATTGAGAACCTTCACGAACTCATCAGCTACAAGATAGCAGGTCGGGCGGCCAGGCTGGCCCAGCAGCCACACGGCTGGCGTGGCCCACGCCGCCCAGCGCGGGGCCAGCGCCCGCCCGCCCTCGGCCCCGCGCGCCTGCAGCAGCCGCACTAGCTGCAGCAGGATACCGTGGCAGTAGTTCCTCTTGATGGAGGAGTCGTGGAGTACTTCGAACATGGATTGTATGTGGGAGATGTATCTGTCAACATAAACGTTACGCCCGTATTTACCGAAGGAACGTAGAGAAGTAACTACATTTTGACAGTTATATTTCAGTCTCTTGTCATTACAACATCTATAACATTTTATAGAAGGAGAGCTTATTGCCATCAACCAGGTAGAAATCTAGACTCCAGGGTGCTTCTGAAAATCCAATAACACTGCCCGAGCCGGGAATCAAACCCAGGACTACTTGCTCTATGGTAGCACTAGAGACCACTAGACGAACGAGGCAGTATCTGTCAAATAGTATGAGTACCTGGGTGAAGGTGACGTTGAGATATTAAAAGAAAATTTTCTTCAATTTGGGTAATTAGAACGATTGACTTTTTTCACGAATTCTTTCCTCAAGAAAGCTAATGTACTACTTAGGCACCTCGCGCACATTACGACCACGAGTAGTAGTGGTCGTGGCCGCAACTTTGGTCACAAAAGTTACGTTTCGGTTGCGGCCAAGATTGCGGCCACGACCACGACTGGTCGTAAAGCGGCCATTTGTCGAGCTGCTGCAGTTGTTGTATTGAGCTCGACAAATATGGACATAGAAATTGTTTATTTCGTTAATAAAAAACTCGGTATCAAAACTCATTGCAAAAAATTACATCGTCGTATTTAGTAGTTGCGGAACGATTTGAAGCGTGTTCACTCACGAACTGTGTGCATGACACTGAGAATGGCTGGTCGCGGTCGGGCCGCATTCGCGGTCGCAGATCTAGTGCGCGAGTGTTCATAACAAACTATACGTAAGTTGGTCGCTACAACCAGTCGTGCCGGCCTGGTGTGCGGCCAGTTGGCCGTTGCGGCCAAGTGCACGACGTTCATAATTACGGTTTCTTTAGTTAATCTGGTCGTTGCGTCCACTGGTCGTGGTCGTGTAGTGCGCAAGGTCCCTTAGCCTCACAATACATGAAACTGATTTTGCCCGTAATTTTGCCGTCGTGCTTTCGCAAAAAAGTTAACCGTCTTCAAGGTCCCATTTATCTCTGTACCTATCAACCATTCATCAAAATCGGTTCACCGTTGAGAGAAATCAGCGAGTTGGTTTCACTGTCGCATTTATAATATTAGTTAGGATACTCACTGCTCGGGCGATATGAGCGGCACGATGGCCTTGGCGGCGAGCTGCCTCGTCTTCATGACGCTGCTCTTAGCGCACGCCAGCACGTGCGGGATGTACTATAATATTAGTTAGGATACTCACTGCTCGGGCGATATGAGCGGCACGATGGCCTTGGCGGCGAGCTGCCTCGTCTTCATGACGCTGCTCTTAGCGCACGCCAGCACGTGCGGGATGTACTATAATATTAGTTAGGATACTCACTGCTCGGGCGATATGAGCGGCACGATGGCCTTGGCGGCGAGCTGCCTCGTCTTCATGACGCTGCTCTTAGCGCACGCCAGCACGTGCGGGATGTACTATAATATTAGTTAGGATACTCACTGCTCGGGCGATATGAGCGGCACGATGGCCTTGGCGGCGAGCTGCCTCGTCTTCATGACGCTGCTCTTAGCGCACGCCAGCACGTGCGGGATGTACTATAATATTAGTTAGGATACTCACTGCTCGGGCGATATGAGCGGCACGATGGCCTTGGCGGCGAGCTGCCTCGTCTTCATGACGCTGCTCTTAGCGCACGCCAGCACGTGCGGGATGAACGCTACCAACTGCGGAAACATCACCAACTTATACTTATTCCAATAAAATGTGTGCTTTGGGAATTTTAACCCTAGTTTCTGAAGCGACAAATTGTCAATCGCGCGTACACGGCGGTGATTGCAATCTATCACAGCAGTTTAAGCGACAATAATTTTGCTGTGATTTTCGTTACAGAAAATTTTCGTTCGGAAAAATGAACGTGCTATGATGAAATCTTAAAACATTTTTTTACAAAATATACAACCCGGCACCCGCTTCCAAATAAAAACGACTAAAATGGTCAAAATTTAATATTGGAAGTCGGTGTTGCTGATGTGGTTGCTTCGTTTTTGACACCGTTATTTAGTACTTTATAGTGTTTTTATTCGGAAGTTGGTTGTATTTTTTTTTTCATTTTTTTTTGTATATATATACGAAAAACGCGTATTAGTCTAGTCAAATAATAGTGTGCTACGCTTAATCTATCTCAAGGTGCTGTGGAAACGAATTATTCAGCGAAACGCGTGTTGAATTACACTTTGCGGCGCTCGTACGCCGAAACTATTAATTTGACGAAAACGTTGCTGAGACAATTTTCTCTTGTTTAATAAATAAATAAAAATAAAAATAAAAATCGTTTATTATCAGGCGTCGACGGCCCATAGCGTGTTAGTAATCAGTAAAAACTAAAAAAACTATGTTGGTAGTAAAACACGAGTACAAAAATTAATTAATACACATACACACATACAACACAAAACAAACACAAAATAAAGCCAAGATTATAGGAAGATTTATCAAGTCCCATGTCTGACATGCAGCTTGATAAATCTATCCATTGTAGGCCCTTCTAGCCTTTCGGCAAACACCTTCAGAATGCTATTGGTGCTTCCCCTCAATCTGCGTACCACTGATGCCACTTTTTTGCGCATGATCGCGAAATAATCGTCAGTGTGCGCATCCGCGAACATTCCTGACGCACTACAGTAAGGTGGAAGCCTCAACAGCGCCCTGAAGGCGTTATTATATTGAATGCGCAGTGCGCTGTCTGCTTTTTGGGTATGATTAGCCCACAGACTGCTGGTGTAAAATATTTGACAAAACGCCTTAAAAAGTGTTATTTTAACCGGTGCTGAACAACCAGCAAACCTGCGTGCCAACATGTTTCCCCTCACCGCCAGCGCCCTGCGCTCCCTTTCCATATCTAGGTCATCTTTTAAATCCTCTGTCACAATATGGCCCAGATATTTAAATTGTGACACCCTGTTCAAAGGTAACCCGTTCAGTTCTACGGGTGGGACATTTGAGGGACTTTTATTTTTTCCCTTTAAAACCAATAACTCACTTTTCGTGGGGTTATACTTTAGCCCATGCTGTTCAGCGTATTTTTCACATATAGTGAGTAACTTTCTGATTCCCCCGATTGTGGGGCTCAGCAGCACCATATCGTCTGCGTAACTTAAATTATTTAAACTAACTCCGTCTACATGGCAACCGACATGAGTGCTGCTGAGCTCAATAAGCAAGTTGTTTACATAAATATTAAAGATTCTCGGGGAAGTCAGACCCCCTTGTCTCACACCACATTTCAGTTTATACGGTTCTGATAATGCATTGGACCATTTTACAAAGTTCCTCTGCTTTTCATACCAGATAGATAATATTGACACCAATGCAGCCGGAACTCCCGCCCTCCGAAGCTTCTCCCATAACACGTTATATGAAACTAGGTCGAACGCTTTGGAAAGGTCTAGGAAACACGCATACACTGGTGTCTTCCTGTCCGTATAATATTTGACAGTGTGCTTTAACGCAAGTATTGCACTCTCTGTAGATAGCCCCGCACGAAAACCGAACTGTGTGTCGTGTAGTTTTGTAAAGTTACTCAGGTGCGCGTCAAGCACACTGTCAAACACTTTGGCTATTACAGTTGCCAATGAAATTGGCCTATAGTTCCCTTTGTCAGCTGTGTCTCCCGTCCGATTTTTTACAATAGGTACAACTAACGTATCAAGCATCTCCTGTGGAAGGTAAGAATGGCCCACACAAAGATTTAAAAACATGGTTAATACTCTTGGCAAGTGCACACCGGCATTTTGAAGATGCTCAATGCTGAGCCCATCATGCCCAGGAGACTTTCCCCGCGTCATACATTTAATGACTGCTTTTATTTCTGTACACGTAAACTTAAAGGGTGTTCCTGACTGATAGGACTCAGCATCATTCACCCTTCCCACAGATTCAAGAGGTGAGCTCACAATAAACTGCTCTTTAAATATATTAGCTATTTCAGTGTGGTCACTCTCACCCTCCACGCTAAATGGTAAGCTTGGAGAGACATTGAGCTTTTTAGTACCTTTCCAGAATGTCGAGAAACATTTCTTAGAATGGAACGAGGCCAATATATCCATTGCAATTTTATCTTGGTTCTTAATGACCCATTTCAATTTTGATTTAAATACTTTACGACTTAATATCATGTCCTCATAGATAGGCCCACTACTGGGTTCCCCATACCAAATCCACAATTTAAACTTACACCTTGCTCGAGTATGAAAATCTTTGACATGCTTGTTCCAGCCTTTTATAACCTTCTTTTTATTAATAACGACTTTAGACATTCGGTTTACACTAGCTGATTCACTTAATATAGATACTATGTCTTTATACATCGAATCCAACAATAACCTATGATTGGGATCATTACAAAAATTATCAGCACATAGCTCAAAATCCTCAGGAAAATCTATGTTTTTCAATTTGTTGTTGCACATATACGAGTACTCCTTTATTTTATCAGGGCTTCTCTCACCCCATCGAACACCATTAAGTGATGATTCAATTACACACGTTTTTAATCTAATAACATTTACATCACATTCTATTTTTAAGGGAAAGTGATCTGACCAAAACGTATCATAAATAACCTCAATGTTTACAATTGTTTTTCCCGCCGCTTGTGTGACAAGACAGTGGTCGAGCAAGCGCTTACACCCGTGTGCGTCACTAATGAACGTGTATGTTTGCGATAATATGCCTAAGTAATCAAAGTCCGCGCATAATAATTCTTGCTCACTACAAAAGCTAATAAGTTCATTACAAAATGACTCACCCGGGTGCGCGTTGAAGTCTCCCAACACATACACTGCTTCAGCATTATTGCTTTGCATAATAGAATACATCTCGCTAAGACACTCCGTAAAAAGTGGTAGATTTTCACGACAATCCGTCGGCATATACATGTTTATAACCAAAAAACACCTGTTGTTCACCACTATATTCATTGCACATATACGATCACTGATACTTTGTACCTCACTCACGTAACTAAATGCAGCTTAACGCCATAGTATGGCGAGTCCTCCGTAGGGTCTCCCTTTACACATGCCAGCTGCAGTGGCGGTACCTTCATATAAGCCCAAAAGCCCGGCATGCCTTACTAAAATGCTCGATAGAGAATCAATTTCAAACCGAAAAGTTCGCGCGCTTAATTCTTATCAAAATAACACAAAGTACGCTACCTATGCCACATTACTACATAACTACACATCGCGATTGTTCGCGCGCAGAGTTTCGCATTTGCAGCGTCTACATATAGCTATCTCGCTTACACGTACCGGCTTTTACCGGGCTTTCAAATACTATCTCCGTCACTTTCGCACTTATAGCGATGTGCCGTATAACGAGTTCTAAACCTTGTGCGCCTACAAATCGATCAGTATTGAAGATTAAGCCGTGCTTGCGTATGAAGTTGCACGCGTATGCGTGACCTTGTCACCTTGCCAACTCTGCAGTGTTGCCGTTTTAGCGACGTTGTGAGATCTTGGAGATTTTTAACGAGTTTGGGGACTTTTTTTAAGATTTAGCAACAATAAAAACTAGCGACTTTTTAAAATAACGAAATTAAATACTCAAGCAATATCATAAAAATAAAAAAATTGCGACATCTAGCTAGATTTTTCATATACCTGGTGACTTTTTTTGCCTAAATGACAACACTGCAACTCTGCGTAAGTAGTTCTTGACACCGGCGTGCAACTCACTTCAGTTTTATTTGCTTGAGAGTTGAAAAGTTATGTTGATAAAGTTTTTTGTGTGTTTTCTTAGATTTTCTCAGTGATACAATTGTTTTGGTGACTTACCTACAACAATGGAGGTAATTGTACCTTGTGAGGATTTAAAATGCGTTCAAGTTTTGATTGGCGAAGATAAGGTAAAATCTTTAAACTTTGCTCAGAAAAAACAGTTAATTTCTTCATTAAAACCGACGCCTAATCTGTGTTTTTCTCAGACTAGTAAATCGCATAAACGAAAATTTAATAGATCAGTGTATAAAACTAGTTGGATTGTTGGCTGTTCGCACACTAATAGGTTGTATTGCTGGGTGCTGCATATTTTTTTCGAATGAAGATTCCGTTTGGAATACATCTGGTTATAATGATTTAAATAACATATCTGGCGCCATTAAAAGGCACGCAAATTCCCATAAACACCTGTGTGCAATGGTTTCTTTCGGTAATTTTGGTAAACAAGGAATTGAGACATCTATATCAGTTTATGAGAAAATTGCGATGATACATACGAAGGTACCTACATACTCAGTCGAAAACTGAACTTTCTTTTTTTGAAATCGGTTAAAATTTTATTGGGCTTGCCTTATTTTGAAACCCTAGGCACGCCACTGGCCAGCTGACGTGTCCACTGATGACTTTCCCGTGTAATTGAATTCCTGATGAACACTATCAAGAAAGGTTAAATCATGTGGGTATAGCCAAGTTTCTTGCAGCAAAACAAAATCAGCTGTTTTGCACAGTGAACGCACACAGTTCACCGACCTTTTGATATTTTTGCAATTGAATGTTATTATGTTCATTTTTGAAATACTATCCATTATTTGATTTTGTTATTGCCTCACTACCAAAAATTGAATTATTTTTGTCTTCCCTTCTATTCTTGAAATGAATAAAACGCCTAAAAGTCACGCCGTCAGGCCATATCTGGTCATCCAGAAACACATCCAGTTTGTTTTTGTTAACAAGCAATTAAGTTAAACGCATTGTATGGCTTTTCGCTCTTCATCTTAATTTTCTCAAGCGAGACGGTCTCCGTAGTTTTATTTTTAATATATTTGCATATGTCATCTACCGCTACGTCCTTGTTCACGTTGGATATAAACAAAGGTATTTTAACATCCGCTGCTTTAAATTTCTCCGACACGTCTGTGGTCGCTTTACCCGTTTTACCCGTAAAACGATTTTTAGACCGCCGCTTTTGCACTAAAGTCCACTTATCCGTTGGTTTTTTAGGCGTTTTCCATTCACCATTCCTTGCGACCTCCGCCATGGTAGACATTTTTAATTGACTGGTTTCTGCACGACAAACAGCCGACTCAGACAACATTTCGCACAATTCGTTTTCTAATAGCGTTGAGTTAATCGGTGCAGGCGCACCCGTTATGATCGCCTCAGTGTGTGAGCAAGCGAGAGAACGATACTTTGGTGACTCAGTGCGCTTGCGCTCTGGACTCGCACACCTCATGATCGAGTAACCATCGCCGTACACAGGCGCCGCCGTTGATAATCCTACCGGCCCACTGTCAAGCAAATACCCTCCTCTTTTCTTCGCATTAATATTGCGCGACAGTAATGATAATCTGGGCATGTTTGATTCCAATTCTAGCTTCAATTCATCCAGTTGAGTGACTGTTGCATATTTACTTTTTATTTCATTGATATCTCCACGTATTATCAAGATCTTTTAATAATTTGGTCACATCCACGTGATCAAATGTAACTGGCGGTAATTTTTGCAAGTCACGTGCAACGAAGATTGTTATAAGATATGGCTCTGTCACTTTGAAGACACATATAATATCCTCCAGGTCTCTCACTTTTTTCCCTTCTTTGCGTCTAGTCACTTTCTTCTTGTCAGTTTTAATAGAACTAAACAGCAACTCCTTAGCACTGTCCACTTCTTCCACCGTGAAGGCGGTATCACAAATCCTAATGAGGCTCTCATTGTCCATGACGTCGTATTTTGGATAAAAGATAAAAGTTCACAAATTACAATATTGCAATTCACACATTTTAGCGTGTTCGCAGACATTGTCGCGGTGGGGAGACCTATATTCGACCGTGCGCGGGCGCGTCCAGACGTTGACTGATTTAACGTTGACTGATTTAGTTTAATTTTGTATATTCTTTTTTATCGTAGAATGAATAAAAAAAGAGGTATCGGGAAAAACTGCTATAAGACGCCATTTTTCTAATATGGCGGCGCGAGCGGCAAAGATACGAGGTGGCAGAGTTGAAATTTGCAAACGGCACATTAAAATCTATAAAATTATTAATTTGCAAAACCCCCAGAAAACTTTTCAGGTAAAAGTACTATATGACTGGACTAATTCTAATAGTAGTTTATGAAACTGTTGAATTATAAAGGTTGTTAAAATATTATTATGTAAACCGAGCCACAGGTGAGTATAGTAGTTTTAGTATAAAAATTATGTGCAGTTTCATAAACTACTTCATCTAATTTCAGGTCATCGGCCCACTGAGTTATTTTACCTCTGAATTCGGCATTACTGTCAAAATAACAATGATCCTTATTCCTGTTATAATAAGGTAACTTGTTTGGTAGCTTTTAGAGGTAACATGTGTGTGCGGACTGTTCCCAGCAACAAGATAATAGTAGACACATTGAGTACACATAAAATTATATATTGTAATTTAATTTTGTCCTGTTCGTTACTTTAATCCAAAAAATTACAATTTTTTTTTGTTTGTTTTTTTTTTTTTAACTATATATAGGCATACGTTTGACCACAATCTCACCTGATGGTAAGCGATGATGCGGTCAAGATGGAGCACGTTTGCCTAGAAGCAACCTATTCACTCTTGTCTTAAAGACTCCCAGGTTGTAGCTATCTGGAAACACAGACTCTGGCAGGGAATTCCACTCCTTAGCTGTACGCACTATGAATGTGTTCCCAAAACGTTTAGTGCGTGTGGGTGGGATGTCCACCCTGTACCGGTGGCGCATCGCCGTTCGTCTTGTGGTCCGATGATGGAACGGGCTTGGCGGAATTAAATCATGCAATTCCGTCGCACACTCCCCAAAATGCAAGCGATAGAAAACCGACAGGCCAGCAACTCGGCGTCGATGCTCAAGGCTTTGGAGCTTCGACTCGACGAGCCTGTCATTACCGATGATCCTCTTGGCTCGTTTCTCAATTGACTCAAGGGCATCAAGCTGGTATTTGGCAGGATCCGTCCCAAAGATGAGAGCAGTACTCCATACACGATCGAACTTGCGCTTGATAGAGCTTGAGCAGCTGTTCTGGCGTGAAGTACCGTCTCACCTTTGCTAGGACCCCCAACTTTCTGGCAGCCACTTGAGCTTTTGCCTCTATGAAAGGGCCAAAATTGAGGGTAGATGTCAACGTAACACCAAGAAGCTCAAGTCGGTCGGTCATCGGCACGGTTACACCACGAAAAGATGGAGCTGGGTGGAATTGGCTCCTTTTAGCGGAAAAAAGACACGCCTGGGTCTTAGCAGCATTGAACTTGACCAGATTGGCATCGCCCCATTCTGAGACAGCCTGTAAGGACAAGTTCAAGCGCTCAACCATAGCCTCTCGGAGAGACCGGATCTGCGACCCACCAGCTCGTGCGTCGGACACGTATCTCTCAGCAACAGTGCTGTCGTCTGCATACCCAAAGGTACCGGGTTTTAGCAGATCATTAATATGCAGCAGGAACAATGTTGCCGAGAGCACCGACCCCTGAGGAACCCCGGCATTAATATCCAGTAGTCCAGACGAGCAGCCATCTATGACCACTCGGATAGACCGATCCCTCAGGAAATCTGCAATCCAATCACACAATCCGGCGGGCAGACCGAAGGAAGGAAGCTTACTAATAAGGCTATCGTGCCAGACCCTGTCGAAGGCCTTTGAGATATCGAGCGAGGGAGACCGCAAGTGCCTCCCCGTGCTTCTCTATGGCCTCACTCCAGATGTGAATGGCATACGCTAGAAGATCCCCAGTAGACCGATTTCGGCGGAACCCGTATTGTCGGTCGCTAAGGATATCATTCGCTTCTAGGTATGCTAGGAGCTTACGATTCAGTACGCGTTCCATACTCTTACAGAGTATGGACGTTACCGAGATGGGTCTATAATTCGACGGGTCAGAACGACTACCCTTCTTGGGCACGGGCTGCACGTTAGCTTGCTTTCAAGCATTCGGTACTTTACCAGTCTCAAACGAAAGGCGAAATAGGCGTGTCAAGATTGGAGACAACTCAGGCGCACAAGTCCTCAAAACAATTGCCGGTATCCCGTCGGGGCCACTAGCCTTATTCACGTCTAGGTTACGCAATACCCGAAGAACGTCCTTCTGATGAATGCGAATGTTCGACATACTCGACTCGCATCCATCAGGAGGAGTAGGGGGCCTCGCGCCACCAGGATCTAGACGCGACGAATCCGCAAACATAGAAGCAAACAAGTTTGCTTTCTCCTCAGCGGAGCGGGCCAGTGACCCATCGGGTCTCAGCAGTGGTGGTAGTGAGGGGCGGCAGAAGTTCGATTCGACCGACTTAGCCAGGGACCAAAAAGCTTTACTACCTGCTGGGTATGAGGCAAGTTTGTTCCCTATTCGGCTAATGTGGTCAAACCGAGCCCTCCGCAACACCTTCTTGCAGGACTTGGCAGCCCTGTTAAGGGCTCTCTTCTTCTGAATCACGTCATTAGCTTTGTGCGCACGGGCGTCGACCCATGCTAGGTACGCCGCATGTTTTATCGCATTAGCGCGATTGCACTCGGCACCAAACCATGGGCGAGTTTCGCCAGACATTGCTACGTCTGAGAACGGAATATAGTACTCCATTCCCTTCCGCAACACATCCGTCACGGCGTCAGCGCACGACGAAGCATCAGTTGAAGGAAAGCAAGTAGGCTGCCAAGGGTAACATGCGAAAAATGATCGCATGCCATCCCAATCTGCTGACCTGTATCGCCATACCCGCCGGGTGCCTCTTGGGCTAGGATCGGGCGGGGAGTAGACGGACACAGACTTCACCAGACAGTGGTCGGAACTACCCAGTGGAGAAGAAATCGACACCGAGTACCGGTCTGGATCTGTTGTCAGCAGAAGGTCCAAGCAATTGGCTGTGTGCGAATCAACATCCGGCACCCTCGTTGCCCCCTGGACCAGCTGGGTGAGATTTAACGCAAGCGCTAGCTTTCGCGCCTCTCGTCCAGCATGGTCTGTGTGCTGGTATGGGAAAAGCCACTCCTGATGGTGGGCGTTGAAGTCCCCCAGCAACACCAATTGGGCAGAAGGGTACCGCTGCTGAGCCGCATCCGCCGCGTCACTGAGTGGCTGCATTAGCCCAGTTGTCTCCAGATCACCGCCGTGCGAACGGTAGACACAGGCGTAGATAATTTTATCTAGGCCGGTGTCCACTAAAGCCCACATCGTTGAGAACCTGGAGTTCTCAAGATTACGGAGACGCCGATAGCAGATGTCGTCCCGGGCGTACATACATACGCCCGCGCGTGGTCTGAAGTGGTGCTCCAGGGTAAACCCTGGGTATGTAAGATACGACACGTCAGACGGACATCCGATCTGCGTCTCCGTCAGAAACAAGAGCGCTGGTTTCTCGGTCTCAAGGTGGTGATGGACTGCGGCGAGATTTGAGTGCAGACCTCGTTTGTTGGAGAGGTGCACTTTATGCGAGAGGGAGTGCTGCCGCTGTACAGCTTTTCTCTTTTTGTTCCTGGCCATATTGTTTAGAGTTGGTAGGTTAGAGGAGAAGGAAGTGAAATGAGGTTCCATGCTGCCAACCCTCAGGCACGCTCTGACAGGACGACATCATTGGGGGACTAGTCTGGAGACTGCGGGGACGCCCGAGCCCCCCCGGAAATGTCCATCGGGCCCTCTCGTCTGGTCGCCAACCAGCACGATGGTGCATTCCGGGATTTTTCGACAGTTGGCGGGGCAGCCTTTCATGTATGGCTAGTACACTACTTGGGCCCCCAACTACCTGCGGTCGGCCAGCGGCGCACCGTGCCTCGGATCCCGCTACCCTCCACGACTAGTCTCCCGATACGCCCATATCAACGCGAGCCTGGTCGGTCTACCTGCATTGGAACAACTATTTCGACCCAACTCCTCTGAATTGGCTACACTGAGCATCGTACCGGAACGCGGCTAGGCCACTTGGCGGTACGTCTTTGCCCAGTGGGTGGTCACAAGCCATCGGCCGAAGCCTACCACCAGTTAGTGTCACCTGATTAGCACCACCCGGGGACCACGTGTAGGGACTAGCAATGGGTATTTTGGTGTGGTTTGTTTATTTAAAATGTCTTTTAAAATTATTATATTTTATAAAATATTTAATTTGATTAATTGAACGTAGGTAAAGTGAGTAAGTGGAAAGTTGTGCACTCATTCTCATGTTTGCATCTTATTCTTGGAGGGACACTAACTTCTAAGTTACATGCATATGCCTAGTTTGGAAGTCAGGGTTTCACTGTTTGTAATTTTAGCCTTTTACATATATTTATCACTATTTAAAACTGTTCTGTATGGCTTTGATAAAAAATAAATAAACATACCTTGAGGTTGGACACGGTACCCTCCAAAGACGAGGGGTATAACCGCGCCAGCAGCAACAGTACCGGGTACAGCGACGGACGCAGCACCTCACTGTCAGTCTCCATGCTTACTTCTTGTAGTTTTTCCTATTAAAACATTTAACATGAATTTTTAAAAGTTGGAATTGTAAAGAGAAGAGAACCCAGTCTCAAAGGAGCTGATTGTATTCTCAAAAGTGCTAAACAGATTAATAAGCAGACATAATAGATAAGAACCACTCATTAAACCAGTAATAAAAATGCGTATTGAAATTGGACCATCGGCTTGGAAGCTACAACTGTGAAAGAAGGAACTTTTCCAATTTTCGTTTTACTAAAAACTCTAATCTATATACTAATTAATATTTAAAGCTGAAGAGTTTGTTTGTTTGCTTGAACGGAGGAACTACTGGTCCGATTTGAAAAAATATTTCAAGGTTTATCGAGGAACCTATTTATCGAGGAAGGCTATAGGCTAACTAAGACCAATAGGAGCGGAGCAGACGAAGTTGCGCGGGTCAACTAGTCAAGTATAAAGCCAATGATAGACTTGAGCATTCACTTGTAATGAGAATTCTAGCGAATGCTCTTTCGTTTAAAATAAACAAGCGCGTTTTAGCGAATATTCTTGCAAGTATTTTAGCGAGCATTCTAGCGAACGATAGCAAATTTAAACGGCGAACGCTCGATTTTCTTTTACAAGTTAATGCTCAAGTGACATTTGTATCAGAAAAGCGCGGGCGGCGTGCCCCGCGTCTTCCCGCGCGCCGCCGTTGTGATCTTAGTAATAAACGGAACAGATAACAGACGGTTGTATTATTGCGCTTGCGCCTTTCCCTAATTACATATACTTCACCATATGTACACTTTTTGTAAACTTATTATTTCCATAATTATATTTTATTGTTATTTTTGTTATTATTACTTCATCAAGTCTATCAGCACCTTTAAGAAATTTTTAAAAAGAAAAAAACATCTGTAAATTTTTATGTCGAAGACAGATTTAGGACATTAAAATTGGCTCGTAGAGAATGTTACCTACCAGCATGAAGTCGTAAACCTCGGGGTAGCGCAGAAAGAAGATGCGGCCCGTCATGGTGGAGCGCTGTACGCCGAACACGCGCTGCACCAGCGCGCTCAGCAGCAGCGTCGACGAGTTGCGCTCCTGTCGACCACATCACGTTACGTTACACATTACTAGCTTCCACCAGTGGCTTCATCCGCGTCATCGCTAGGGAACATACTCCCGGGATAAAAAGCCTATGTGTTATTCCAGAATATAATCCAACTCTGTGCCAAATTTCATGAATATCGTTACAGGCGTTCTGACGTGAAAGAGTTACAAACATCCATCCATCCTCACAAACTTTCGCATTTATAATAAATTATAATATAAGAAAATATATATATATATATATATATATTATATATATAAATACATATTAGTAGATAGTAGATAGAAGTAGAAAGTAGGCTAGTAGGCTTAAAAGTGCGATTCTGTAAAAGCCTAACCGCGAACACTTAAATGAAGTGATCTGTCAATCAAGCTGTTGCGCAGGAGTTAGCTCACTTCACCTACACCACACCCGACCGGCAGTATTCCCCAAAGTCATTGAGATGAGAGTATTGTCGCTGTATTCTACAGGTATCTACATAAACTCATGCCTGTTTCCCATGGGGGTGCTGTGATAATTACGGTGCAAGGTGCCTTATTAAATCGGAACCAAGTTTTTTTCTAAGAGTATATCACGCTCAGCGCGTCGTGTCGGATCATGTGTTGGGTACAATAGTAGTAATAGTAGTACAGGCTAGTTTCCACCATCAATAAATTACAAATCTATTATGTTCGTTAGTTAGAGTATTGAAAAATAGTAGACACGTATTTTTTGTTTTTGTAAATCAATGAATATTGATGAAGATAAAACGCATCAAAACTCGGGAGTGGGGGCTCGTGACGTCAGAACGCACAAAAAATTTGACGTATTGAGAATTTTAAAAGCGTCATATCTTCGTCAATATTGGTTTACTTAACAAAAGAAAAAAACGGGTCAAATATGTTTTGATAATTTAACTGACGGACTAATTAGATTTTTTCAATGAACAAGCCTATTATAGAGTACAGTCGTTACTTAGTTATTGATTCTTAACATTAGAATACATGAGCACACATACATAAGTCTTACACACTACAAAGACGTCTTATTAAATTGAAACTAAGTTTTTTGCTAAGAGTATATCACACTAAGCGCGGCGTGGCGGATCGTGTGTTGTTCACAATAGTAAAAGCAATAATATTGTATAATACGTACGGCCCAGCTGTGCGCGTCGAAGGCGTGCAGCGCCACCACGAGCCCGCGCGCCACGTGCGGCGCCACGCGCTCGGCCAGCGCGGCGTGGCGGAACAGCGCGCGCAGCACGTGCAGCGCGTGTCCGCGCGCCGCCGCGCCGCCGCCCGCCGCCAGCTGCAGCAGCGACGCCATGCAGTCGTGGAAGCACAGCGGGTTGCCTTGCACTTGCAGCTCGGTCGTTACTAGCGCCTGATACGGACCAGACATGTGCTCGTTTATCAAACTGTTTTGGTTTCACTCTAACTTTTTTTCGAAAAACACTTCTTGTGCGCACGAATAATGAGTATTAAATTTAATTCGCTCAAACCGAAAATAGGTTTCAAAAGCAAAAAGGATAGCCTTAAAAAACACGTACTTTTTGAGTACGTGTTTTTTTTTGTGAAAAATAATTGTTCAATGTTACCTTTGGACATTGACTCAGCAATCGGCCTGGCACGCGCGGCCCAGTTAAAATAATGATTTATGATTTGATTAGTATAATAGTGTGTGTTAAGAAAAAATAGTATATAAGCAGAACAAATTGTAAATAAATGAGATTTGAATTTTATATTCTTGTCTCATTACCCCTCGCTGTGGCCAAGACACCTTTAGCCATCTTCGGATCAGTCCCGTGAGTCTGCGGGATTGGCAGTGAGTTAACCCTTCCCGAACCTGGTATTCCTGTCTACTATCCGTCTGTAACCTTAGGTCGCATGGTGCAGACATCCTGAACTTATTTATATATTTATTTATCACATACTAGGTATATGGTAGGTTAGAGCTGTAGGGCTTATAGGGCTTAAGGTCGTAGGGACTGTTAGGCTTGAAGGTCTCTGTAGGTTCCTTTATCTTACCATATATTTCCATGTACCATCACACCCTTGACAGTATTGCGGCCTTACGTGACGTTAGTTAAGGGTGGATGTACAATAATATTACTTTAATTTCGGAAGTCGGTGTTTCTGGTTTGGTTTCTTCTTCTCTACTTGGCGCAGTGCGGGGCTGCGGCAGCGCCAGTCTGCAAGGAACGAACCTGTATGATGAAGGGCACGCCGGCACTCCTGCGCGTGGCACACAGAGCGCCCTCGCCGTGCGCGATGGCGTGCATGAGCTGCGCCAGCCAGCGCCGCGGCAGCCCGTGCAGCGCGGGGCTGCGGCAGCGCCACAGTCTGCAAGGAACGAACCTGTATGATGAAGGGCACGCCGGCACTCCTGCGCGTGGCACACAGAGCGCCCTCGCCGTGCGCGATGGCGTGCATGAGCTGCGCCAGCCAGCGCCGCGGCAGCCCGTGCAGCGCGGGGCTGCGGCAGCGCCACAGTCTGCAAGGAACGAACCTGTATGATGAAGGGCACGCCGGCACTCCTGCGCGTGGCACACAGAGCGCCCTCGCCGTGCGCGATGGCGTGCATGAGCTGCGCCAGCCAGCGCCGCGGCAGCCCGTGCAGCGCGGGGCTGCGGCAGCGCCACAGTCTGCAAGGAACGAACCTGTATGATGAAGGGCACGCCGGCACTCCTGCGCGTGGCACACAGAGCGCCCTCGCCGTGCGCGATGGCGTGCATGAGCTGCGCCAGCCAGCGCCGCGGCAGCCCGTGCAGCGCGGGGCTGCGGCAGCGCCACAGTCTGCAAGGAACGAACCTGTATGATGAAGGGCACGCCGGCACTCCTGCGCGTGGCACACAGAGCGCCCTCGCCGTGCGCGATGGCGTGCATGAGCTGCGCCAGCCAGCGCCGCGGCAGCCCGTGCAGCGCGGGGCTGCGGCAGCGCCACAGTCTGCAGGGAACGAAACGTCAAAGTCAATGCATTTATATCAGTTTGACCATTAAGAGACTCTTATCAACGGCAGCATTTATAGTTAAAGTAATAAGTAACTTTAGTTGTCCATTCTCAATGTAGACTTTTATGGAGAAGAACGGACCAGAAAATGTAATATTTTCTGGGGAAACACTTCTTTTATTTCAGTACAATGTTATGGTTTAATGTTCTGCATGAAGTGGGGGAGACTCCACACTACATAATTGGTACACTGCCTAAATAGTTCCTGAGCTAGACTTCACAGAGTCTGTACTTAACGCGTGTGGCGTGGCTGTCATAGTGACATTTGGTTACTCAGTATATTATACGTCTGTATGTACGTTCCGTACTATGCATACGTATTACATCCTCTCCACTCCTGTATAAATTTTAATTTATACAGCAAAGTAAATTCAGTTACAACTTTACTTAAAATTATTTTAAGTTTACAAATTCTTCTTATACTTTAGCTTTAAGTTGAACTTCATAGTTAATCTTTTCAAACATCATGTCACGCCTGTATTCCCCGAAGTTACCACAAGAGGCGATGGATTTCTATGAACACATTACTAAAAAATCTGATGTTATATTACCACTTTGTCGTTAGCGTCTCTGTCTGTCTAGTTATGTCAATAAATCGGCAGGGCTAATCAAAATTCAGTTCCCTGCTTCCCCATATTTCAGGTAATTGGCAGCATTTTTTTTTAAGAGAAATACCCACCATTAGAGGCTAACCTGTCAATGGCTCTATTACCCCAGAGAACATTGCTAGCTCTAGCGTTCTTAGGACAGTTTGGACAAGGACGTTGAAAAATTATGGCGCCATTTTGGAACTTATAAATCATGAATTGTATTCATTGCCCTACCTGTCGAGTAGCATCGTGAAGCCCACATAGGCCTGCTCGAAGGCCCCCCTGTGCTTGGTCTCGGCCAGCAGGCTGGTGAAGTGCTCGCCCGCGCGGCACAGCTGCGCCGCACTCAGCGTGCCCGCCGTGCCCGCCGTGCCCGCTGAGTCCGCGTCACCCTCCCCGCCGCCGTCACCCTCCCCGCGCACGCTCAGCCGTGAGCATATCCCACCTAGCAGCAGCGACACCTAACCACCAGTTAATATAAAACCGATAAACTTAAATCCCACGGGTTTTACGTTTATAGGCTTTAGTACTTACACTGTATTAATTCTAATTATAATTTTATTGTTCATTTCAGAATGTTATTTTCATAAACAAAAATCAACTTTAGTAAAGCGCATTTCAAATTGATTTCAGAATGACCAGTGTTTTATTAAAATGATTAAATCATTGACGGACAACTAATCTAAAGCACTGGGCACAGACACATAATTTGCAAAAAGTCTGCTAATAAACAATATTTAATAGTAGTTTCCGATACTGCCCCATAACAAAGGTAGTTTACAATACTGCCCTATAACAAAGGTAGTTAAAACATGAGTTTGAATTTATAGACAAAGTCGCAGCCGTACTATAATAGAAAAAAAACTTTAAGGAAGATGAATGATCATTATTTGCTTAAGGAAGATGTGTTATGATTATGAAATAACTTTACAAAATTATTAGAGTTGTCTGTGTATAAAATCATATCACAGTGTAGTCTTTTTAACCCAAAGGTTGATTAAGTCCACCCATGTACCACTATGTCTATGGGGAGGCCTATATCCAGCAGTGGACGTCTTTCGGCTGATATTATGATGATGATGTACCACTATTGTTCAAAAAGTTTAAATAAATAAAGTCTATCAAAAAGGTATAACTTTTGACTTCATAAAGTCACCAAAATCTAAGAAGTCCGATTTGACAGCTGAGTAGAGAGGGATAGAAGATTGCTTTACCACTAAGTGGGAAAGAAATTTATTTTTAGGGTTCCAAACAAAAAACGGAATCCTTATAGGATCACTCGGGTGTCTGTCTGTCCGTCTGTCACAGCCAGTTTTCTCCGGATCCAATGGACCGATTCTGTTGAAATTAGGTATTTGGTTGGTGTTGTTTGGTCATTCTGTGACCCAAACACGGAAGCGTTACGTAAATTATTAAATTTTTAGTATGGGGGTCAAACTAGAAAATAAAAAAAAAGTTTGTTGAATAATATTGTGTGAAATGAAATGAAAAGGCTTACTGTGAGGGTTTTAATTACATTTTTTCATAATTTTAAAATTTATGGACTTGAAGTTATTCAAGAAATTAGTCGTAAAATGACCATTCCCCCCTTATTATAAGAAGTCTATAGTGTTAAAATAACATGTTAAAAAAATGAAATTCGTTCGGAACCCTTTGCACGCGAGTCCGACTCGCACTTGGCCAGTTTTTATGTCTCTTTCATACTCACTAGTAAAGCAATGTTGTATCCTGCTGTAAAGACGGGCCTTTTATTTTTTGACCACTATAATATTAACTTTACGATATAAGAGTAGGTAGATAAGAACCACAACCGCATACTATACCTCTTTGACAGATCGCCACGCGCACAAGAGCACCATCTGCGCGGTAACTTGCCGGCCGTCGTCTAACGTCACGTTGCTGGTAAAAAAAAAAACTCGTATGGTTATGGTTTTGCTGAAAGCTATAGGACCTTTGCCCAGCAGTGGGACAGTAAAGGTTAAAAAAATGGTTATTTACTTATTACTTGCAGCGGGAATGCTTTAGAGCCTAGAACACCAATCACTGATAGAGTTCAGAAAGGTCACATTTATGAAGTTAAACGAAGCTGACGATTGCTTCATACGAGTACCAAAAACGAAAAACTTATTACAGTTTAAAGGTAATAGGGAATATGCACGAAAAAATATTTATTATCTATACAGTTTATCTAAAAATATATACAAATATAATACTAACAGTGAACATAGAATCAAAATTGCTTGAAAAACAAACGAGATATAATTATTTTAAACAAATGTATCTGTCCCTCTCGCGAAAACGCTGTTTTCTATGGCAGCTGTATAGGCGCCAAGAACTTTGACGTCACAATTCATATCGGACTTCTCTTTCTAATTGTAAACTTTGAAGCTTTATAACTTCATTGCTGATGAAGGTATTTAAAAAATAATGTCATAATTGTTTATTAGAGTTAATAAGTATTTTATTTTACAAATAAAAAAATCGCATGCATATTCCATATTTAGAGGTATGTGGAACAGAGAGTAAAGTCCCGCAAACCTCCACTGAAAAAGGAGGATCCTCCGACTAGACGATTGTGGTATCTGGTGTGGGCAACTGCCCGATAGTTGATATTCGGGCTGATGTAGATTTGCTCCGTTGGTTTTTTCTTGTTGTAAATTAATTTTGAAAAAAATTTACATTTCAGCGGTTTACAGTCTTCGCTGATGACCACGTATGGTCTTCGCCGATTGTTTGACTATTGTCTCTGCTGTACGGACAGTGAACCTGTTAAGAAACATACGAAAGAAGTTAGGAGAGCGTCCAAAACATTTGCCTTGCTGACTTACCCCGTGTTCCCGTGGTCGGTGACCTGCACGGTCATGTCCATGGGCAGGTGTCCCTCGGGCGACGAGTTGTTGACCACGCACGCCACCGCGTCGTTCACTTCCATGCACGTGTCTATGATGTCCGCGATCAGAGCGGTCCAGTGCTCGTCTGCCGATATTTCTCTGTAAACATTACTGCATGAATGTTTGTTTATATGGTACTAGCTTCTGCTCACGACTTCGTACGCGCATAACCCGTGTTATCCCGTCTCCGTAGGAATTTTGGGAAATCTTCTCTTAGTGCTCTCCTACACTCCCCAAGAAACCTGCATGCCAAATTTCAGCTCTCTATGACCAGTAGTTTCGGCTGTGCGTTGTCTGTCAGTCACTAAGTAACGGAAGAGTTTTATATATTAGGATTTGTGTTTATGAGTTGAGATTGTTGACAAACACGATTGGTTCTGAAATATCGTATACTTCAATACTGGTGAAAGTAAGTGGGAATCCTAACAGTAGCAGTGTTGGGAAGGTTTATACATATTAATAGTTATGTGTTGATATTTTATGTAGGAGCATGTCATACTAGACTAAGTAGTTGAAAATAAAGCATTGAAGCAAACACACGTCTTAATCACTCTAATTTCTGTGCCAACCAAAAGTGAACCTTAATACGCTAAACATATGGTCCAAACGAACCGGATTCATTTGGGTTGTTTTAAAAGTTATAAAAACTGACCGGCCGATCGAATACAAAAGGATCGCATTCCTTAGCGATAAGAGTGAATAACAAGCTCATTAGTGAAGACTTTATAAAATTGCAAGTTATTACATCGCCGAAACTTAGTGTTTTTACGTGAATTTGGATTAAAATCAAACGATTAAAAGTGCTTTTTACGAAAATGAGTACTTCAAGCAGTCAATTACTCAATCTTCTAGAAGAAACAGCTAGTAAAATGCAAAAAGCCCAAGTTAACTTGAAGAAATGTCCTAAGGCACGATTAACAAAGGGTTACGTCCAAGCAAGATTACAATGTATAGAAGAATATTGGCAATCCTTTAAAACAACACATGAAGAACTCGTTAAGTGTACACCGAAAGATCAACGTGCGAACATCCAGTACTTTGTTAACGAAGATTATTACGTAATTGAAGACTTGTTCTTGTGTTTACAAGGAGATTTAAAGGACATGATTTCTGCATTGTCATCACCAGGAGAAGTATGTAGTAACATCGCTACGATTAACCAAACTCAAGTTAAATTACCGAGAATCCACCTGCCTGAGTTTAATGGTAATTATGATGATTGGCCCACTTATCATGACTTGTTTATTTCACTAGTGCATAACAATACGTCGCTCAGTTTGGTACAGAAGTTGCAATACCTGAAATCAAGTATTACCGGTGAAGCTGAAGTCTTGCTGAAACATATAAGGGTTACGGACAATAACTACGAACAAGCGTGGAATATATTGAAAAGTCGCTTCGGGAATAAACGAGTGATAGTAAATACTTTGTTGAAACGACTTACCGGACAAAAGGCGATCAAGACACCAACTGCAAATCAGATAAAGTCCTTGCTAGATAATACAACTGAATGTTTGAATAGTCTACAAAATCAGGATTTATCTATTGACAACTGGGACCCTCTAATTATATTTTTAATGGTTCAGAAATTAGACCCTGAGACCCATAAGGATTGGGAGGAGCATACGTACACTCAGGAGTTTAACAACTTACCCACCTTAGTAGATTTTTATATATTTTTGGAGTCTAAGTTCCGTACATTGGAGTTGGTGACAGCTAGTAGTTCTGCAGCTGTCTCAAAGGAGGCCTGGAAATGTCGCGTACCTGTGTTCTGCCGTCGATGCAACCGCCGACACCACTCACTGTTGCACCAGCAAAGAAGTAACAACAAGCAGTCAGACAAATCACAAACTCCACACAGCCATATCGAAGGAAAGGAACAAAATAAAGAAGATACCAAAGAAGACGTCGCAATAGCATCACACTTCACGACGAAGAAGTCCACAGCTTTGCTGACAACAGCACTAGTGTATGTAAGGGATGACAACGGACTTACGACAGTATTGCGCGCCTTAATTGACCAAGGGTCACATGAAAGTTTTATCAGTGAGAGAGCAGCACAAAGACTAAAGATAAAACGCAAAACAAGCAGAGAAACAATCACCACAGTTGGAGGGAAACAGACACACATAAACCACATCGTAGAATTTGATTTATTATCTCGGTGTGAAAATGATTTCAAGATTTCTTTGAAGGCGTATGTCATACCCAAGAGCATAACCTCCAATTTGCCACCAAGACATTTCACCCACAAAATCGCTGACTGGCCGCATTTACAAGGCCTCGCCCTGGCAGACCCAAGTTACAATCAACCAGGGCGAGTGGACCTTTTATTAGGTGTTCAAATTTATGACATCATTCTGAAGGGCGGTCTGGTTAAAGTCCATTAGGCTCCCCAAGCGCACAAGATACACGCCTAGGATGGATTCTTTTTGGAAAGGTGGAAGAAAACACTTCTTCGGAAGATATCACCGTCATGCATCAACATATTGATATTGAAAATATGCTGAAAACTTTTTGGGAAGTAGAAGATGACAATAAGATGAAACTAACAGAAGAAGAAGAAACCTGTGAGAAAATATACAAAGAAACATACAAGCGAAACGTTGAAGGAAGATTCGTGGTAAAATTACCACTCAAAACAGAAAAACCTAAGTCATGTGAAGGTAAAACTAGAGATATAGCATTGAGAAGATACATGCAACTTGAAAAACGCTTTGAGAATGATACACAGTTGAGGACAGAATACATAAACGTAATGAAGGAGTATATTGATCTGAAACACATGGAAATTGTTCCAATAAACGAGATAGATAATTCAGCAGTGTACTTACCACACCATCCAGTCCTGAAAGAAACAAGTGAAACAACGAAGGTTAGAGTTGTCTTTAATGCTTCGTCCAAAGGTTGCAATAATATATCTCTAAATGATGAACTACTGGTAGGACCTCAGCTACAAGAAGACATGAGATATCTAGTCATGAGGTGGAGAATGAAGCCTATCTGTTTTGTATCTGACATCGAAAAAATGTACAGACAGGTGTTGGTGACACAAGAAGACGCGGACTATCAGCGCATTCTTTGGCGTCAGCATGCAAAGGAAACAATCAAACATTATCGTCTGCTACGAGTCACATTCGGTACTGCTTCTGCCCCTTACCTTGCTGTGAAAACGCTGCAACAACTAGCAGAAGATGAAGGCAAAGATTATCCCAAAGCAGCTGAGACAATCAAGCATGATTTTTTATGGATGATTTAATGTCTGGACAGGATACAGTAGAACAGGCTATAGAAGTAGCTAAAGATATTAGCCATATCCTGAAAAGAGGAGGTTTCAAGCTGCAAAAGTGGGCATCTAACAGTGACAAATTCCTGAAACAATTTGAAGCTGATCAGCATAGTAAGCAAGTTAAAATAGACATGAAGTTGCATGGCACGGTCAGAACACTAGGTTTATCCTGGAATATGGGTGAAGACACAATTCATTATCATCTTGATTACGCCCTTATGACAGGGGTTGTGACAAAAAGAAAGATTTTGGCTGACGTACACCGGCTTTTCGATCCGCTGGGATGGCTAGCTCCGGCGATAGTACCTGCAAAAATATTAATCCAAATCTTGTGGCTGAAGCAATCCGCCTGGGATGACGAAGTAGACCCTGAAACAGAAAAAGAATGGATTAGTATAAGAAAAAGCTTATCACATTTGAAAGTTGTTGAACTGCAGCGATGGTTACAATGCACAAGTGAAAGCATGAAGACCGCTTCCGTACATGGTTTTTGTGATGCTTCTGAAAAGGCATATGGAGTTGTAGCTTACCTGAGAGTGCTGGGAGAAGACCATCAATACAAAACGACTATAATTGCTGCCAAATCCAGAGTTGCGCCTGTAAAACCCATGTCACTACCACGACTGGAACTGTGCGGCGCAGTACTTCTTTCAAAATTATTAAAGCAAATAAGCGAAGCCATGCGTATTCCTACTGATCAAATATTTTCATGGACAGACTCGACAATAGTTTTATCATGGTTACAAGGAGATCCTTCAAAATGGCAAACCTTTGTGAGAAACAGAGTCGTAACGATATTGGAAAACATCGGTAACAAATGGTTCCACGTACGATCACAAGAAAACCCAGCAGATGTCGTATCTAGGGGCATGCTGCTATCAGAGTTGAAGAATTGTCAATTATGGTGGGAAGGACCAGACTGGCTGAAACAAAGAAGAATAATATTTACCAGCATAAGCACTTCGACGGACCTAGAAATGAGAAAAGGTATAAATGTAAACATGGTATCGGAACAACAATCTGTCAAAGAGGTAACTTGGTCAACCCGCTTCGAGGTTTGTGATACACTAAAGGAGTTATTGCAAGCCGTGACATATTGCAGACAATTCTTGAACCTGAAAAAGGTCAAAACACAGATTAGTTTAAACACTGAAGAATTAGAAAGATCATTACACAAATGTATACAAATAACACAAAAAGAATGTTTTGAAGAAGAAATTAAAGACCTGAAAGAGAAAGGTAAAGTTAAGAACAGGAGTGTATTGAAGTCTCTGAATCCATATTTAGATCGAAATTATATCCTCAGGGTGGGCGGTAGAATTCGACACGCTAATCTAGACAAGGATAGAAAACACCCCATCATCTTAGATAATAAATCATATTTAACAAGACTGATTGTGGCCGATGCACATATGGTAACTTTGCATGGAAGTGTACAGTTAATGTTTAATTACATTCGATCTAGATACTGGATTGTGAAAGGGAAAAGTTTGATCAGGACTGCAGTACATAAATGTTTAGTTTGTGCAAAACAGCGAGCAGTAATTAGAACCCAGTTGATGGGAGACTTACCCAAGGAACGGGTGACACCAGCTCGAGCATTTTTGAACTGTGGTGTGGGCTTTGCTGGCCCGTACCAAATCCTAATGTCTCGAGGAAGAGGCGCTAAAACGAACAAAGGCTATATTTCATTGTTTATATGTATGGCAACTAAGGCCATACATTTAGAACTTGTTGGTGATCTGACATCTGAAGCGTTTATCGGAGCGTTCAGAAGGTTTGTGTCACGGAGAGGAAGATGCAATCACATGTGGAGTGACCAAGGGCGAAACTTTGTCGGAGCCAACAAAGAGCTTGCTGAAAGCTGGAACGCTGCAAAGTTGGAATTTGAAGGTGATATAGCAAATACTTTGGCCAAGGATGGGACGCAGTGGCATTTTATTCCGGGATACAGTCCGAACTTCGGTGGGCTATGGGAAGCCGGCATAAAATCGACTAAATATCACCTAAAACGAGTCTTAAACTGTCACATGACGTTTGAAGAGATGACTACGCTTTTGTGCCAGATCGAGGCTTGTTTAAACTCGCGACCGTTGTGCCCCATCGATGAATCAGACAAAGATGACATGGAGGTACTCACTCCGGGACACTTCCTGATCGGGGAAGCACCAATCACCGTACCTTCACCCAACTTGAAAGACGTACCTGTCAGCAATCTATCTCGATGGCAGCACGCTCAAAAGCTCTTGTATGACTTTTGGCAGCGATGGCAACATGAGTATTTAGCCAGACTACAGCAACGACCGAAGTGGTTGAAGACAGTTCCAGATTTAGAGATTGGTCAGATAGTGCTCGTAAAGACAGACAATACTGTTCCAGGGAAATGGCCACTTGGACGCATCGTAGATAAGCACCCTGGCCAAGATGCAGTTACTAGAGTGTATAGTGTGAAAACCGGTAACCACATAGTTAAGCGATCCATTGGTAAATTATGTCTTTTACCTGTGGACACCAAGGTTTAATTTTCAATATAAATACTGTATGTATACGCTTAATTAATTTGTTATAATGTACTGAAGTGAATTTGATTTACTAAGCATCCAATTTCATTAGTTTACAGTTGGTTATAGTTATGACTATTTACCATTTTGTTTCTAGTATTTGATTGTTATTGGCAATGTGTAAATTAATTTTATTTGGTTTAAAGAACTTAAAGCTCTTTTGGTGGGCGGTATGTTGGGAAGGTTTATACATATTAATAGTTATGTGTTGATATTTTATGTAGGAGCATGTCATACTAGACTAAGTAGTTGAAAATAAAGCATTGAAGCAAACACACGTCTTAATTACTCCAATTTCTGTGCCAACCAAAAGTGAACCTTAATACGCTAAACAAGCAGTAATAGCGGTCATTATCATAAATTGCAATTTCCCTAAACCATCTTCTAAAACAGGATTCATGGTTTAAAAGAGTGTCCGTGGAGTTTCTTGCACGTTCTTCTCCATAGAGATCTACGCTTTGGAACGTGCAAATAGCTTCATCTTTTTGGACCGACCGACCCTGATAATTCAAAAGTGCCTGAAAATGGTTTATTTGAAATATACGATTTGAGTTTGAGTTTGAAAAAAACCGGACAACAAAATATGTATCGTTTTCGGGTACGTATTTGAACATCGAAAATTAAAATACTTACGCTTAAAATGTCAGTGTGTAAGTGTAAATGTAAGTGTCATCGAAAATTGAAATATCGAACGACCATAAAACCGAAAATTAAAATAACGAAAGTTTATATCATCGAATGGTTAAATAACCTACGTCCAATATATCTAAAATCGAAATGTCTACAAAAGTTACATCGAATGTCCTAAATATCGAAGTACAGACTATCGAATGTCCTAAATATCGATGAGTACATATTTGAACATCGAAAATTAAAATACTTTTTTTTTACGTATAAAAATGGGTTAATTTTCAACATTTAATACATTCATTATTTATATTCACTTTAAAAATACCTACAAGTTAAAATATCGGACAAATTTTGATATACATAAGTAGTATGAGTGGAAGAAAGTTGCTTCTGCAACGTTTCCGGCGCTACGGGAAGTGCAACCCCTTCGCCCTAGCGTAACAAAGGATAGGCACTCATGCAAAAACCTTCGATACCGTTGAGACCTGGGCTGTCCTGGAGTCCATGCAGAGAAAGTCTGTGTCCGTCTACTCCCCGCCCGATCCTAGCCCAAGAGGCACCCGGCAGGTATGGAGATACAGGTCAGCAGATTGGGATGGCATGCGACCATTTTTCGCATGTTACCCTTGGCAGCCTACTTGCTTTCCTTCAACTGATGTGTCGTCGTGCGCTGACGCCGTGTCGGATGTGTTGCGGAAGGGAATGGAGTACTACATTCCGTTCTCAGACGTAGCAATGTCTGGCGAAGCTCGCCCATGGTTTGGTGCCGAGTGCAATCGCGCTAATGCGATAAAACATGAGGCGTACCTAGCATGGGTCGACGCCCGTGCGCGCAAAGCAAATGACGTGATTCAGAAAAAGAGAGCCCTTAACAGGGCTGCCAAGTCCTGCAAGAAGGTGTTGCGGAGGGCTCGGTTTGACCACATTAGCCGAATAGGGAACAAACTTGCCTCATACCCAGCAGGTAGTAAAGCTTTTTGGTCCCTGGCTAAGTCGGTCGAATCGAACTTCTGCCGCCCCTCACTACCACCACTGCTGCGACCCGATGGGTCGCTGGCCCACTCCGCTGAGGAGAAAGCAAACTTGTTTGCTTCTTTGTTTGCGGAATCGTCGCGCCTGGAACCTGGTGGCGCGAGGCCCCCTGCTTCTCCTGACGGATGCGAGTCGAGTATGTCGAACATTCGCATTCATCAGAAGGACGTTCTTCGGGTATTGCGTAACCTAGATGTGAATAAGGCTAGTGGCCCCGACGGCATACCGGCAATTGTTTTGAGGACTTGTGCGCCAGAGTTGTCTCCAATCTTGACACGCCTATTTCGCCTTTCGTTTGAGACTGGAAAAGTACCGAATGCTTGGAAGCAAGCTAACGTGCAGCCCGTGCCCAAGGGTAGTCGAGCTGACCCGTCGAATTACAGACCCATCTCGGTAACGTCCATACTACAGACTACAGAGTATGGACGTTACCGAGAGAGTGAGGCCATAGAGAAGCACGGGGAGGCACTTGCGGTCTCCCTTGATATCTCGAAGGCCTTCAACAGGGTCTGGCACGATAGCCTTATTAGTAAGCTTCCTTCCTTCGGTCTGCCCGCCGAACTGTGTGATTGGATTGCAGATTTCCTAAGGGATCGGTCTATCCGAGTGGTCATAGATGGCTGCTCGTCCGGACTGCTGGATATTAATGCCGGGGTTCCTCAGGAGTCGGTGCTCTCGACAACATTGTTCCTGCTGCATATTAATGATCTGCTAAAACCCGGTACCTTTGGGTATGCAGACGACAACACTGTTGCTGAGAGATACGTGTCCGACGCACGAGCTGGTGGGTCGCAGATCCGGTCACTCCGGGAGGCTATGGTTGACCGCTTGAACTAGTCCTTACAGGCTGTCTCTGAATGGGGCGATGCCAATCTGGTCAAGTTCAATGCTGCTAAGACCCAAGCGTGCCTTTTTTCCGCTAAAAGGAGCCAATTCCACCCAGCTCCATCTTTTCGTGGTGTAACCGTGCCGATAACCGACCGACTTGAGCTTCTTGGTGTTACATTAACATCTACCCTCAATTTTGGCCATTTTATAGAGGCAAAGGCTCAAGTGGCTGCCAGAAAGTTAGGGGTCCTAGCAAAGGTGAGACGGAACAGCTGCTCAAGCTCTATCAAGCGCAAGTTCGATCGTGTATGGAGTACTGCTCTCATCTTTGGGACGGATCTGCCAAATACCAGCTTGATGCCCTTGAGTCAATTGAGAAACGAGCCAAGAGGATCATCGGTAATGACAGGCGAGAGCGAGTCGAAGCTCCAAAGTCTTGAGCATCGACGCCGAGTTGCTGGCCTGTCGGTTTTCTATCGCTTGCATTTTGGGGAGTGTGCGACGGAATTGCATGATTTAATTCCGCCAAGCCCGTTCCATCATCGGACCACAAGACGAATGGCGATGCGCCACCGGTACATGGTGGACATCCCACCGACACGCACTAAACGTTTTGGGAATACATTCATAGTGCGTACAGCTAAGGAGTGGAATTCCCTGCCAGAGTCTGTGTTTCCAGATAGCTACAACCTGGGAGTCTTTAAGACAAGAGTGAATAGGTTGCTTCTAGGCAAACGTGCTCCATCTTCGACCGCATCATCGCTTACCATCAGGTGAGATTGTGGTCAAACGTATGCCTATATATAGTAAAAAAAAAAGATGTCTCATTGACTGCCGCTATGTAGAGGTGATGAGATGTCTGTATAAGGCCGCAACAATGACCGTCCAAGTACAAGAACAGAGCACAAAACCAATCCAACTGCATCGAGGTGTAAAACAGGGAGACGTCATCTCTCCAAAACTGTTTACGAACACGTTGGCGTTTTCAAGACGCTTGATTGGAAAGGACGGGGCATAAATATCAATGGTCAGTACATCCCGCATCTCCGATTTGCGGATGACATTGTCATCATGGCGGAGTTGCTCATGTACATGTCATGTACAATGGTCATGTCACCCCGAGACCTGTAATCGTAAATGGCGCTACCCTCGAGGTTGTGCAAGAATACATATATTTCTAGGCCAATTATACAATTTGGGTGGCATAACTTTGATGAAATTCTTATGGGAACGAATATGCGCGTACGAAGTCGCGGGCAAAAGCAAGTTGTGCATAAAATTCTTCCGTTACTGAGTGACTGGCTGACAGACAACGCACATTCGTAACTACTGGTTGTAGAAAAGTGAAATTTGGCATGTAGGTTCCTTAGGGAGTTTAGAAGAGTACTAAGAGAGAATTTCCCTAAACTTATACGGGAACGGCGAAAAAAGGGATATATATAGTGTACGATGCGATGTCGCGGGCAAAGCTGGTAAATACTACACCTAAGGCAGATGTCTAGTCAGAAAATGCAATGCTTTGTTACAGCGGGCGGGGGTTGCCCTCCCTTCGCGCCTCCGGATTTTATATACACTCTAGGGGTAACAGCCAAAAGACTACGTAAAGTCGGGGTGCACCGATTCGGTTTTGGAACAATTTCGACCTATTTTATTCATGAAAATCGGTGTCCAGTGTACAAGCGTAGGTCAATCGTGAAAGTATTATTTAGCTCTTTAAATTAAAATATTGTCTCAAGACAGACAAGAAAGTCAATATGTTGTGCTACAAAAGTTAGCGACAGAACGAATCGCTGCAAAACCGACTCCACGTAGTCTTGTCTGCCCTACCCCTAGAGCGTAATTTAGAATCGCGTAGGCGCGGAGGGACCAGGATGAGGGCTGAGGCTGGCCGGCGAAGCCGGCCAGTAAGCCGAAGCTGCGGTGGTGAGCGTTTAAACCATCTGCAACGAAAAGCTCGTGTGGGACTGCCAGAGCCCCGCAGCGCCGGAGCCGTGACAGAATCCATGCTTGCTGCATGTTCCACGCTCGCTTGCATGCTGCATGCTTCTAATCCGTGTTACGACATGATAATATTCTCTAAACAATTCGTTAAGTTTTTGCAGTAGACAGACTCATGACTAATAGCGACGCATTTGCAGAGTGTGACAATTTCAAATCTACCTACATTTATGAATACAATCATACAGCCTGTACAAAAATTCCTTCGGTATTTCAAGTAGAAGGTATTTTTAACGTAGATTTTATGAACTTAGATGTTTTAAATGTTGATATTTTGAACTTAGGTATAATGTCATTCGATATTTTAATCACTCGGCGTGTCAAACTTCGACGTTTTAAGCGTAGGTATAACAATTTTTACGGTTTACCGTGGTATGTTAGTATGTAGGTGTGACTGACCTTGCATCGACGTGCTGGATAGCGCGTGCGAGGCAGTGCAGCGCGCCGTACACGGGCGCACGCGCTGCGCCCGCCAGCACGCTGCGCGCGCACACGAGTAGCTGAGCGCGTGCCAGCCGATGCAGCCGGGAACATAGTGCGAACAGCACCGGGGAGGCACGCCCTTCACTGTAAGTAAATAGCTGGCTTTGACAAACAGTTCCGCTGTTATAGGTCTACCGGAATTTCATGGCAAACGGGGAAATAAAAATTTGTTGTGTGCAATACTGGGAAAATTGGATTAAACGATCTTGATACTGTTTAATTTTTATTAATGTCTTTAGTATTAATGAACATGAAGTACTAGCTTTTGCCCGAGGATTTGCCTGCATTGCATGTATAGTATTTTCACTGGTTTTAAAGTTGGCACGAAACCCTAATCCTTTTTGTGAATAAGTTACTCCTTATAACAACGCTATCTGACGGTGAAGTACTTTTATCATTTGCATACAAATACAAATTATTTATTTGCAAAACATAGGTACAATAATATGATCGTATTGTAATGTTAGGATCGCTATGTTTAGCCTAATAGGCATACAAATTTCGGATACATTAAATTAAATTATTTAATTATTATTCAAATTAAAATATATAATATTAAAGCATTACATAGAATTCAGTTTTTAAATAAATCGGACACTTGACTCACACAAAGAAAAACTCAATTATTGTTTATTTAAATTGTCTGATAAAAATTCACCAATGGAATAGTATGCCTTTTCAACCATAAAGTGTAAATAAATAAAGTCTGTTAGGATTCTTTTAAATTTGTTAATATCTTTCTCAATTTTTATAGTCATGGGTATCCCCCTAAGAACAGAACCCTAATTTCATTTAAATATTCTTTTCTTAAATTAAAGTAGCCTAAAATACTTTTTACTGCATCAGCTATATGCCAGTGAATGTCCTGTCTAAATCGGTTCAGTAGTACAGACGGTAAAGGTAAAGTTACTGAGGGCTTAGTGTGAGTTTTTTAACGTTTTCGATCGCGTTTGCGTAAACGCCAATTTGTATTGCAACTAAATAAGTGCCGTTTGGTGACAATAACGGATAAACTTTTTTTCTATACAATTTGACACAAGTGAACGTTTACGTTACGCACGGAATGATAACTAGCATTATCCCCTCCCTTTTTTTACCAGGCGCGAAAATACACCATCATTCGATGAGCCCTCACCTACGATTCGCCGTATAGTACTAGAAACCCGTATAAAGAAGCTACGAAGACTTAATTTATAACTTAGCTACTAGTTGTCCCCCGCGGCTTCGCTCCCGTCAACTGGCAACTTTCTTAATTTTTCCTAATAATAACAAACACAACAAAAAAAGAATTAGCGAACTTGTAAATTGTACTCGCTTGGCGATGCTCGCTTGGCGGTCAGAACTCAACAAACAGCGGTAATTTCTACCTATAGTGCGGGCCGGAGCAAGTATTGCGAGTAAAAGCCCGTCGCACAAAAGCACTCGCTGAAAGCCGAGCGTCAAAACTATCGAAACTTTTCACTCGCTACACGCTGCTCGCCAACTGTTTCGAGTTTGAAGCTTTACTCGCTGCTCACTGATTGCCGGCGGTGAGACAAGTGCCTTACGCACGGTATCTCTTCACCACCATTTTTGGACTGCTAGAGAATGCCTAAGGCAGTAAGTATAAGATTAAGTTATTTGTCGGTTTATCCTTCTTACACACAAATAAAAAAGCAAACAGTGGATATCATATAGGCCGAATTGAAATCAGCATATTCCACTATCAAAAAGTTTAAATTTCCCTAAAAGAAAACAGCGTTGCTGCGAAATCTATCTAGTATAAATAATTTAATTTTTCCATAACACTTACCACGGTTCATCTTGCAGTATGTAGTCAGGTAGTTTTGTCCTCAGCAAGTCAAGTTTAAAGGCTGCCGACACACACTCAGTGGGCTTCAGCGACGACGCTTGAAGGAATATGTCCTCTAAGTCCAAGCTGATTGTGTACTTTTTACTCTGTAACCATATAAACACATGTTAAATGATGGAAATATGCCTCGTTGGTCTAGTCGACTCAAATGCTACTCAAAACTCAAAATATTTATTTCAAATACACCGTTTACAGGAACTTTTGAATTGTCAAGGTCGGTCGGTCCAAAAAGATGAAGCTATTTGCACGTTCCAAAGCGTAGATCTCTATGGAGAAGAACGTGCAAGAAACTCCACGGACACTCTTTTAAAAAGAATAAATGGTTACAAAGTTTTGTTAACATCAAGTTGAAATTATCCATATATGTGAGAACAATGTAAAAGACGAGCAGGATAAAAGCATCCGAAAAAAAAAAAAAGCTGAGAAATGACCAGTCCCAACTGACAGCGCCCGTTCACGAACATGACGTATGCGCTAGCACCATTCGGCTCAACCATTTTGAAGGGAGCCAAATGATCCAACGCATACGCCGCCATCAGCCAGACTTTTGTGTGAGCATGACACTCCCAACCGCCAGGGTACATTCAAGTCAAACTTAAACCTAAAACTGATAGCTATAGCTTAAGTATAAGGTACACAGTACTCACACACGTGCCGTTAAAATGGATGAAATTACCCAATGCTAATAAATTGAGTCTATACAATGCAAATATTGGTTTCTTACAATCTTCAGCCGGTCCAACAATGTTTCCAAATGCTAACAGATTATTTTGTGCACCCTAGTGGCTGTGGAGCAGGACCAGCATTCAGCCAAGCATTTTTATCTTCAATATAATCCCCCAACTTATAATATGCTTGCCTGCACAGTGTGCGTTTATTACAAGATTTAAATTTTGTCTCATTAAGTTCAGTTAAGTATGGGGAGGTATCTTATTATAACAACTACTGCCGGTTGATTCTGTCAACATTTCACCGTTTAATTTTCGGTGGAGTAAGCATGAAGTGAACTGTCAATCTATCTTGTTTGTTAGGGTTCCGAACATCCGTAAAAAACGAGACCACTCGGATATATAGGATCACTCGGGTGTCTGTATGTCTGTCCGTCTGTCACAGCCAGTTTTCTCCGGATCTACTGGACCGATTTTGTTGAAATTTGGTATACATATGGACTTCTGTGACCCGAACACGGATGAGTTACGTAAATAAATAAAGTTTTAGTATGGGATCACTTTTGGGGGTCAAACAAAAAAAATAAAAAAATATTTTTTATTTTTCACTTTTTAGTGGTACCTGCGTACCCATTCACAGCGTACCGGCGTGATGTTATGTTATGAAAATAAAACTTACTAAGTGCTTTCGGTGTAAAGATCTCGTCAATACGAATGAAATAAGCCCAAACACTTGGTAGTTCCAACATACCGATGTGGAGTTCCCTTGACTCTCTGTCGTCTCCATCATCAGGTCTGATCCAAACTTTCATTCTTTTGTAGTATCACCCGATATACACACGAATATCAAGTTTTTACCAAATACGTGCCTACAATTTTCGAGAGTTGCCCTCGATTTCTCAGGGTTGCCATCATCAGATCCTGACGTGGTGGCAATGGGACCACACGGGAAGCACCAGCTTTCAAATAAAAAAAGAATCATGAAAATCGGTTCATCCAGTCGGTTAATATGAGGTAACAAACATAAAAAAAATACAGTCAAAATAAATTGATAACCTCCTCCTTTTTTTGTAGTCGGTTAAAAAAGCTTTTTAAACTGTATCGTGTGACATATCAAATGAAAGGTTTAAATGAAGAGCTTTAATTATATTTTTTTCAAAATTTTAAAATAAATAGTTTTGAAGTAATGGTGTACAATAAAGAATTAAGAATTAAGAAAGAAAGAAAGAAATTAGACCAAAAATGATCATTCCATCCTTATCCCCGAAACAACTGAGCCTAAAATTTTGAAAAAAAAAATGCAGATAATAGTTTTATACCCAAATATTACAAGAAAGTTTATAAGAAGTCTGCAGTGTTAAATAACATGTTAAAAAAATTGGTTCGGAACCCATTGCACGCGAGTCCGACTCGCACTTGGCCAGTTTTTTTTTTAATTGAAAGCTCACTTTAAGTTCACTTTACCTAAGCGTACACGGTACGAGTTTACAGAATTGTACTGCTGTTGAGTACGAGGTGGTCATGGGTTCGAGAGCAGGGTAGGGCAAAGTGATATTGGATGTTTATACGAGTTCCCCAGTAGGAAGGCAATGCTTTTCAATTGGAAATTTCTCAACAATCCTGAGTCTAGATTTCTATCCGGTCGATGGCAATAGGTTCGTCCCCTTTTACGTGGTACTTAAACATAACCAGCGATATGTGGCTGTGCTAAAGGTACACGTCTACTTAACCTGGAAGGGTTAGGAGGGAAACCAGGTGTGGTGCTAAGTTGTGAATTGCCATGTTGTCTCTGCAACAATCTAAAGTCGAAAGGTAGGAAATGTTAAGCCATTAAGTCAGCCTTTGTATAGTTTTTACTAGTACATAAGGTGTTCTCTACAAAGTATAAAATTCAAAATTTAGAAATCTCCCGACAAGAAGAACTTTAAAAAGTTCAAAATAATTTCTATTGATCCTGTTAGTTTAATATAGGTACGATTATTTAGGCGAAGCGTCTTCGCCTCGGGAGACCGCAAATATTTTGTATTTACTAAGTATAAGTATTATTACTACTAAGAACACTCCCGACTTTTCAAACAAAAAAAACAAAATCAAAATCGGTTCATCCATTCGGGAGCTACAATGCCACAGACAGACACACACACACACACACACAGACACGTCAAACTTATAACACCCCGTCGTTTTTGCGTCGGGGGTTAAAAACAAAGTCGCTGCCCGCCGTCAGTCTCTCTGTAAGCACTAAAGCAAAAGTTGATGTTTTTTCAAGTGCCCAAAAAGCGAATTTCGGGCGCACATCTATATACCAATATATAAAGCTGAAGAGTTTGTTTGCTTGAACGCGCTAATCTCAGGAACTACTGGTCCGATTTAAAAATTCTTTCAGTGTTGGATAGCCCATTTATCGAGGAAGGTTATAGGCTATATATTATCACGCTAAGACCAATAGGAGCGGAGCAGACTAAGTTGTGCGGGTCAACTAGTCAGTAAATATTACTCGTGCGAAGCTGGGGCGGGTAGTTGGTAATAAATAAAAAAATTACTCAAAATATTATATTTTGAGGAACGTCAAGGATCGACAATAGTAATACAAATCTAATACAGATTCCACATCAAAGGTCGGATAACTAATTATTTTACATTGTTTTAATTAACATTGAGTAACGAATCTCTTATCTAATCATGTTATTATTAATTAAAAACGTCATAAAACAAAAAAAAAAACGATAATAATGGATACAAATAGCAAAGTCAAGTTGATATTAATTAGTATGTGATTCCATGATTACCACATTTATTTATAAAAGCTGTAGAGCTCAGTAAATTTTTAAAAAGTATATTTAAAAAGTCCGAGTTTTCATAGTGATAAGACTGGGGAATAACAAAAAAATCAAGTGAAGTGTACAACAAACCAATGCTGGGAGAAAAAACTCATCGTTGTTAAAACCTTCTTCATCGGCGCTTTGGACACGAGGAAGCCGGAACTAACAGAAATATCGAGACAAGCACAAACACCTGAGTCGGGAATGAACCAAACCCCAACGAAAAAGTAACCTTAACATATCAGCCATGCCAGAGGAAAACAATCTAGAATCGATACAATACTTAACAACAGCGGTGTCTATCATATGCGCTCTAACATCATTGGCAGTGTATCACATGCACCCAAAATGGCGGTCACACAACTATTTGTACGCTAAACAAATCTTTTTGAAATGTGCCGCAACCATCTGCATGTTGTTGATGATCCTTCTCCCAGAAGACTACATATCAAGAGACATATTACTTATGATGTATTTCGCTGTTCTGATTATGACCGTGGTAGGTACCGTTCACACAGTTATGCTTGGCCATATACACGTGTCATTAAGCTGTAAGGATATACCGGATGAAGAATCTTTTGTAGCAATATCCTGGTATTACATGACTGTGGATACTGTGGGCGTATTACTCATCGTCCAGTCTACGCTAAGACTAGAATACCAGACAGCATTCAGCATCGCCGGGATCCTAGTATCCGCAGTAACGACTGGGAATGTCATGTTACTATCGAGACTATTCAACAATATTGAGAGAAAATGCAGTTTAGTAATAACGTTTATGCTTTGTGTGATTTCTTTGGGCATTCTGTGTGATGTGCTGTTAATCTTGTACGGAGGGCTCCTGTTGACCGGTGACAGCGCTGGCGTACTACACGATTGTTTGAAAGTGGCGTGCACTGGGGTGATCGCGCTGATAACTATTTTGATTCTGTGTAGTAAAGACGCTATGGATTGGAAGAATTGTAGTAGTAGCGGTGATGAGGACATAGAAATGTGATATGTTACTTAAAATCATGTTTAAGTTCTCCTTAAAGTAAGGCAGGGATGTACTTTTGGTTTGTGTTGTGAATGTTAGTGATTATGGAAGTAAAATATCCTTGAACGGCATCTTGTGTTTCATTTGTTCGCTGTTTGCGTCGACTCAGGATATTATATTTTTTGTTTCCCTTTTTAGGGTTCCGTACCCGGAGGATAACCAACGGAACCCTATCACTAAGCCTCCGCTGTTCGTCGGTCCATCCGTCTGTCTGTCCATCTGTCTGTCAGCGGGCTGTATCTCAAGAACCGAAACAGGTATAGTTGAAATTTACACAGAGAATGTATTTCTATTGCAGCTATAACAACAAATAATAAAATTAAATTAAAGGGGGCTCTCATACCAGAAGCGTGTTTTTTTTTCGATTTATGGAACGGAACCCTTCGTGTAAGTCTGACTCGCACTTCACTGGTTTTTTATTCATAATCATCATCATCATATCAGCCTGCAGACGTCCACAGCTGGAGGCGGCCTCCCCGCGCGCGTCGCCACTACGACCTCCTGCGCGAGACCATCCACCGGCTACCCGCGACCTGAGCCAGACTGACATCATCATATCAGCCTGCAGACGTCCACAGCTGGAGGCGGCCTCCCCGCGCGCGTCGCCACTACGACCTCCTGCGCGAGACCATCCACCGGCTACCCGCGACCTGGTCTGAGGTCAGCCTTGTGTCTCGGCCGCGCCAACGTTGCGTCTTCAGGTACGCGGTCGCCACTCCACAACATTTCGGCCCCATCGACCATCTGTTCTGCGAGCAATGTGCCTGCCCACTGCCACTTCAGTTTGGCGATCCTTCGGGCTATGCCAGTAACCTTGGTACTTTTGTGGATCATTTCTGATTCGATCACGCAAGGAAACTCCAAGCATTGCCCTCTCCATTGCCCTTTGAGTCCCATTCCCATTGTGAGCGACCACGTTTCAGTTCCATAGGTCATCACTGGCAACACACACTATATGTGTAATGTGACTTTTTATTGTTTGTGTATAAATAATGGACTATACAAACTCTAGAGAATCCCACACAGACCACGGGAGGCATGCGGCAATTGTTTTCATGTTACGAGAATATTCGCGACAGTATGACTTTCGGCGCGAGACAATGTCTTGTCCTTGACCAGAGCCAACATATCGAGGCTACACTCTCCTAAGGTTTAGTCAGAGGTGTACTCTTCGTACTTATCTATTTCACCACTCATTGCGCGAGCCTATTTTCATCGACCGGATATAAATTCAACCTTAGTAACATAGAGCTCTACCTTCTAAATAAAATGATAGAAATGTTAAATTGTTTGCTTGTAAAATGTGTACTTGTAATCAATGCCGCCACAAGAAAAGCCAACGTAGCAAAAATCGCAACAAAAAGAACCGCAACGCCATCTATCCCACCAGCGGCGAACTACTAACGAAATCCTGCATCGCGGTATCAGAAATTACCGTGCAATTTGAACATACACAACAATTCGAATATCAAGTATCGGGCAGTTGCCTACCGGACACAACAACCGTCCCATCGGAGAATCCTCCCTTTTCAATAGAGGTTTGTGGGACTTTACACTCTGTTCCGCATATTTGCTATCGAACCACAGCTTCCCGAGATAGCTTCTCGGAAACTACCGGTCCGATTACGAAAATTATCTTTAAACATGGAAAGAAACTACTAACTTACTAAGATAGAAAAAGGCTACTTTGAAACCCGGCAGAATATTATATTCCTGTATGACAGACCACAGGGGCGAAGCTGCGAGAGTAAGTAGTGTTTACGTACCCTGAGCAGCTGATCGGGACAGCTGGCTAGCACGTCCAGCGCAAAGGCTTTGTTGTTCTCGTAGCTGTCCTCCAGGTGCAGCAGCAGCTTCTCCACGTACTCCGGCTCCCAGCTCCTGTTGAAACGATTTATGTTATAAGTCAATTATTCGTGGAAAGCGTCATGCAGAATCATCATGGTTAGATCTACTGTAGCATCATCAATGCTGCCACAAGGAAAACTAACGGAGCAAATCTACATCGCAACAAAAAGAACCACTACGCCATCTATCCAACTAGCAGCGAACTACTACGTTGAAATCATGCATCGCGCAAGCAGAGTTTGCCGTGCGATTTCAAAATATACATCAGCCCGAATACTAATTATCGGGCAGTCGCCCGCCAGGCACAACAACCGCCTGGTCGGAAGACCCTCCCTTTACATTGGATGTGTGCGGGACTTTAATCTCTGTTACGCATACCTCTAAATTAAATTTTATAAAATCTCTTAAAACCACCACAAAGGTCTTTAAAAGATTTTTTAGTTTTTTTTTTAAATATAAATCTGTAGCCCGTTGTCACTCTATGACAGGGGTTCCGATTTTTTTTGTATTAACATGTACGCCCTCATACGTACAGTTGCCCTTGCAGTTGCTCATGTTGCCCTTGTACGTACAGTCTATGGGACGAATGAATTTGCTTTTCTGATTAAGATTCACTGAAAAATATTTGTGACATGAAAAAAAAAACTGGCCAAGTGCGAGTGCGAAGGGTTCCGAACGAATTTAATATTTTTAAACTTTTTTTTTTTACTATTTATAGGCTCGCGTTTGACCACTATCTCACCTGATGGTAAGCGATGATGTGGTCGAAGATGGAGCACGCTTGCCTAGAAGTAACCTATTCACTCTTGTCTTAAATACTCCCAGGTTGTAGCTATCTGGAAACACGACTCTGGCAGGGAATTCCACTCCTTAGCTGTACGCACTATGAATGTGTTCCCAAAAAGTTTTGTGCGCGTGGTTGGTATGTCCACCATGTACCGGTGGCGCATAGCCGTTCGTCTTGTGGTCCGATGATGGAACGGGCTTGGCGGAATCAAATTATGCAATTCCGTCGCACATTCCCCAAAATGCAACCGGTAGAAAACCGACAGGCTAGCAACTCGTCGTCGATGCTCTAGACTTTGGAGCTTCGACGCGACGAGCCTATCATCGCCGATGATCCTCTTGGCTCGTTTCTCAATTGACTCAAGGGCATCAAGCTGGTATCTGGCAGATCCGTCCCAAAGATGAGGGCAGTACTCCATACATGATCGAACTTGCGCTTGATAGAGTTTGAGCAGCTGTTCCGGCGTAAAGTACCGTCTCACCTTTGCTAGGATCCCGAACTTCTTTACAGCCACTTGAGCTTTTGCCTCTATGAAAGGGCCAAAATTGAGGGTAGATGTTAATGTAACCCCAAGAAGCTCAAGTTGGTCGATTATCGGCACGGTTGCACCTCGGAAAGATGGAGCTGGGTGGAATTGGCTCCGTTTAGCGGAAAATAGACACGCTTGGGCCTTAGCAGCATTGAACGTTATTGTGGGGATGTAGTGTTATTGAAACAACTGTTCTCAAGCGATTACCTTTAATTACTGACTGCAAGAGTATAAATGTGTTAATATATTAATAGAAGATACATTCATATGGATAGGGTCATAGACCTTATACTATAGGTAGTACTACTACACCTCACCTCAGGGGTGATAGAAAAAAAAAAAATATATAGTTTACATTTTTTTTTTTTTTTTTTTTTTTTTTTTTTACGTAAATATAACTTAATATCATTTCTTATGTTACCAAAGGTTTGGTTCTATTTTTATGGATTAAATAGGGTTTATTAAATTTTAATATTTCTACATTAACACCTAAATCATTTAAAACAACAAATGGTCCCTCCCATTGAGGATCTAACTTATTAGCTATTTCATTTCTAATTAAAATTTGTTGTCCTTTACTGTATGTCACATTATTTAAAGACTTATCATAACAACTCTTACGGTTTTGTTTACTTATAAGTAGATTATTACGAGCATCTTGATGTGCTACTTGTAACCTATACTTAAGATCTAAAGGATAACTTTCTGGATTATACAATGGTTCTATGTACTGACTAACTCTAGATGGTACTATACTAGCTCTACCAAATACCAGTTCGAATGGTGTGTACTTTGTCTCTGTATGAACTGTATTGTTGAAACTGTAACACCAAAATGGTAGCCAGTGACTCCATGTGTCTTTTTGACCATTACACTGTATTCGTAAAAACGATCCTAAATTTTTATGTGAATTTTCGAGCGCACCGATGGATTGATGGTGATACGCTGTAGACATTAATTTATTTATACATAAAAGTTTACATACCTGTTCCATTACTGACGATACAAATTCTGTTCCACGATCAGTTGCGATGGTATTAGGTATTCCAAATCTTAAAATAAAATTATTAACTAATGCTTTAGCAATACTTACGGTTTCCTTCGTTTTCAAAGGATAGGCCTCTACGAACTTAGTAAGCTCGCACTGCAGTGTCAAAATATAACAATTTCCTTCAATGTCTTTTTCTAATGGACCTACGACGTCCAGATAAATTTTTTCAAAAGCATGTGAAGCCGTTGTAGTTATCTCCATGGGCGCCTTGATATACCTACAATGCTTCATTTTCTGACATTTAATGCATTTACTCACAAATTGTCTAATATCGTTGTCTAAGCCTGGCCAGTAAAAATGTCTCTTAATATTATTGGTCATCCTACGTACTCCTGCATGTCCTGCGGTAGGTAGTAGGTGAAAGTCATGTAAAATATACTTTCTTTCTTCTTCATTATAAATTCTCCTAACTCCTCTCAATACATAAATACGTGGACCGGTCCAATCCTTATTGTCTTTTATCTCTTTTAATACATCTTTAATAAAACTCTCATATTCCTTATTTTTTACTATGCATAGCTCATTTATACCTATTCGTTTACAAAAATGACCTAACTTAGTCACGAATTCGGCTCGCGTAAGTTGTGCTCTAAAGTTAAGATTAATATACAACATCTTCTTTCGATTGTTATAAATAAAACATTCCTTTTCTTCATCTATATTATTTTGTCTTTTTAATTTATTTAATTCATCACTTCCTATAAAACTCATTTCTACAGAATTATTCGGAATTTTTAGTACCTCAACTACTCGTGGTTGATCAGGCCACGTTTCGTCTCGTTTACTAAAACTAGGTGTATCCAATTGTTTCCCTACATCTAAACGTTTTTTCTGAGCTCTAGTCATAACTAAAGAAATTTCATTATTCATCTGTTTTAAAGTATCCGATGTTATATTAATTCTAGATAATGCATCTGCTATGCTATTATCTTTTCCTTTTAAATATAAAATTTTAAAATCGTATTCTTCTAGTGCTAGTCTAAATTTAAGTAGTCTGCTAGATGGGTCCTTCATTGAAAATAAATATATTAAAGGCTTATGGTCTGTCATAATTGTAAATGATTTACCGTATACATAGGGTCTAAAATACTTTACAGCCCAAACAATTGCAACTAACTCTTTCTGAATGGTTGGATAATTGAGTTCAGCTTTATTCAGAGGTCTGCTAGCATAAGCTACAGGTTTCATATTTTGATTGCACAAGACTGCTCCAATAGCCGTCCCTGACGCATCTGTTTGAATGACAAACTCATTATTTTCTGAAAAATCTGGAAAATCTAATACTGGTGGTGTACTTAAAGCATGTTTCATTGCTTCAAACGCACTTTGACACTCTTCAGTCCAAACAAATGGTACATGTTTTCTAGTTAATTTATTTAATGGACAAGTTATTCTTGCAAAGTTTTTAATGAATTTCCTATAATAGTTACAAAATGCTACAAATCTTTTTACTTCATCGGTATTACTTGGTACAGGGTAATTTTTCAATACTTCTACTTTAATTGGGTCGGGTAAGACTCCATTTTCTGATACTAAATGCCCTAAATAAAGAATTTCTTTCTTTAAAAAAATTACATTTTTCTGGATTTAATTTTAAATTAATTTTCCTAAGTCTTTCCAAGACGTCTGTTAAGTTTTTATTATGGATATCTAAATTTCTCCCAAAGACTACTAAATCGTCTAAATATATAAAACATTTATCGTATGTTAACCCAGACATAGCAACTGACATTACTCTACTAAAAGCACTCGGACTTGTTTTTAATCCCATAGGTAGCCTCTTCATCTGGTATTGCCCAGTACTAGTTGTAAACGCTGTATACTCTCTACTGTTTTTATCTAAAGCTACTTGGTAATATCCTTGATTAAGATCTAAATGCGAAAAATAGACTGAGCCAGAGAGCGAATCCAAAATTTCCGTAATACTTGGCAAAGGAAATTTATCGTCTACAATACGGTCATTAAGCTTCCGATAATCGACCACTAGTCGCCATTTTTTATCGTTGCTACTTTTTTTTTGGTACCAGTAAAACAGGACTCGACCATTCACTCTTCGCCTCTTCTATAATGTCATTGTCAATCATTTTTTGAATTTGCCTATTTACTTCATTTTTCAAAGAATGCGGCAATCGGTACTGCTTCGTATAAACCGGACTTGTATTTGGTTTTATAGTTATGGATTGTTCATAAACACTTGTAGTCGTTAACTTATCACCTGGTAAAAAGAAAACATCCGAATATTTAGAACATAATTCTTCAATTGATTTCCGTTCGTCCATTTTTAAATGATTTAAATTTAAAATGTTTAATAAGTTCTTTGCTCGTTCTAAACTGTTAGCGTTTGATTTAAAATTGCATAAGTGAAACTCTTCAATTGAATATATCTGTGGTTGAAAAGTTGGTAGGTAAATATCATGCTCGTTAGTGTTCAAAATTTTAACCGGTAATCTATTATTTTTTATTCGTCCAATACATCCCGCTAGAAAAACATTTTCCGCTAACTGTTCGCTATGGATAATACAGTCATTCATATTCTCAATATTAAATAGCAAATAATGTATCGACTCACTTCGTGCTGGGATATGTAACACCTCAGCTGAGTAATCTATGACATCACTTAGTTCTAATGAATAATACTTTCCATAATTAGATAGGTTAATGACATTAGTTTCTAAGTTTATATTTGAAGCGTACTGACAAAGAAAATCTAAACCTAATATTCCATCTGCCTTTAATGGTATGTTATCAAAAACATGAAGCTTGATATTAAAGTCAACAAAGTGTTGGTCATCACGATGAGTCAAGCTAAGTTGAACAAACCCTGATGAACTAATTTTACCTCCAATACCATTTATGATGGTTTCATCTCTAATTACTGCACTATCGTATGGTAACGCATCTTTTTTAATTACGGACAAAGATGCTCCGGTATCTATTAACCAATAATATTTCCTATTACCTATGTATAATGCTAAAAATTTTGCCTTACCTTGCAAAGCTAAAATGTTATGTTTAAGATCGAAAAAACTGCATTTCGTTTGTTGTAGGCATACTATCGTTCTTATCTTGTTCATTGCTGGAATAAAATATTCTATTGGTACGACCTTTACTACGAGTTTCATTACTCGATCGATTCTCGTTCGAAGTTTGATAATCTCGTCCACGTCCGTTACCACGATAGTTATGGGATGATCGCCCACGTGAGTTATTGAAATCACGTCTGCCGAAGTTATTTGAATTATGGCTAAAATTACCTCTCAAATTATTTGAATTATGCTGATAATGATGTCCTCGACTGCGTTGGTTTAACTGCTGACTATGAGAACCACGGCCATTCCTAAAGTTGTTGTTATTGTTATGAAACTTACCTCTTCCGCGGTGTGAAAACTGCATGACATTTTCGTTGGTCGAAGTCGATGCCGATGTCAACTCTTCATCTTTCGCTGCCTGGATCGCGTCCTTTAAACTGTCATAATTACGTGCAGCAATAATCGTACTTAGTCTCGAATCCTTCAATCCATCTGCGAATCGCTTAATTGCCAATTTTTCGTTTATGGGCTTGAGTACGGAATAACTATCAGAATTACCATTTGCTTGCGATATGGTCAGATTAGTAAATAACTTTTCTAATTCTGTTCCAAACTGATCAATTGTACGCCAGCCTTGCGTTGCGTTTTGTAATCGTGATTGTATTGCAGTAAACGATTTTTTTTGGTAAAAGTGCAACACGTAAATCTCTGACAAAATCGTTCACAGATGTGTAATTATTGGTTATACGTAATTTTGCATTTTCTGATAATCTACTTTTCAAAACGAATGTCATTAGTAACTTTTTCCCCGTTTCCGACAACATGTCTGCGTACATTTCTATAGAGTCAATGATACTTCTGATATTATTTTCGTTATTGGTCATTACAGGAATCAAACTACATGCCGTTTTTAAATCGAACTCCATGATTGATTCTGAATTTGGACTTGCTTCAGAAATATCACTGTCACTGTCACAGTCTGATTTAATTACAGCGCACAAAACATTAATTTGCGAATAACACGATTCTATTTCGCTTTTCGTAACTGATAATGATTTTAACAATTCTGATTTTACTCCTGGTTTTGTAGATAATAGCTTTATTAATCCTTTACTTTTCTCATAAATTGTTTCAACCTCACATAATTTATTCTTAACAATATTACCCTTAAATCGTGTTTTTCCCTTTTTAATTAAATATTTCCTTATTGATATAAGATCATTTAAACAAAGTAACAATTCATCTTCCATTCCCTCATGCAAAAGTAATATATATTAATTAAACCATTTAATACATACCCGATTCTCACAGTGAATTACTGTAGTAGGGGACACAGCGTGTAAGATGATACATGATGATATACGATCACTCAAAACAAACTTAAACTGCTAATTTATCTTAGAGTTCATTATTTTAATTCTTAATGTCTATTATCATTTTATTGTCTCTTTATTTATATGATGATTCGCGAATTCATCTTACGCACTATAATACGCACAACGCACTTGAGACGCACTTAGTATGCACTTCACTAAATAAATGATACCGCACAGCTGCCAGATGAGTATGATGAATACTCCGACTTCTACGTCATTGGAAGATTTGCTTGCTCTTCTCCGCGAATTGCTCTGGAACGGTTGAACGATCGTCGCAGGCTGTTCTGCAAAATCTGGTCCCTGATCCAGGAATGGTGACAATTCCTGTACTGCTTCCACGCAAAATATATAATGCCAAGACCCAGTAAAACGCAAATTACTATGAGGATAATACTGATCGTCGAAATATGTGCCTTCAATTCTTCAACGTGTGCATTATTGGAACCAGCAGAATTCTGGTTCACGAAGACCGTCTCCTTTTCTACGTTGGAACGACACATTCTCACTGATTTCCGGACGTTAAATTAACTTTTTAAATGTACTTGATTCATTTTAATTACGAAAGTTCCATTATCCACAAATATTTTCACGCCAATTTATTACAAAGAGTTTAATTTATTTACTTTGCTTTGGAGCCGTAACACTACGCCGAGATAGAAGTCGCGTCACGCGCCCCAAAAATGGCAAGGGTCGCCATGTGGGGATGTAGTGTTATTGAAACAACTGTTCTCAAGCGATTACCTTTAATTACTGACTGCAAGAGTATAAATGTGTTAATATATTAATAGAAGATACATTCATATGGATAGGGTCATAGACCTTATACTATAGGTAGTACTACTACACCTCATTATTTTAACACTATAGACTTCTTACTGGTTTTCCTGTAAGCTATAGGTAATGATCTATTATCTACATTTTTTTTCAAAATTTTAGGCTCTGTAGTTTCGGAGATAAGGGAATGGTCATTTTTCGTCTCATTTCTTCAACAACTTACAAACCATTTATTTTAAAATTATGAAAAAAATATATTTAAAACTCTTACAGTAAGTCCTTTCATTTGATATGTCACACGACATTGTTCAAAAACATTTTTTTTTGAAATTTACTAGTTTGGCCCCCAAAAGTGTATACCCCATACTAAAAATTTAATGATTTACGTAACGCGTCCGTGTTTGGGTCACAGAAGTCCATGTGTGTACCAAATTTCAACAGAATCGGTCCAGTGGATCCGGAGAAAACTGGCTGTGACAGACGGACAGACATACAGACACCCGAGTGATCTTATAAGGGATGTGTTCTTTGTTCGGAACCCTAAAAACAAAATATCTGTTGTAAACTTAGCTTCAGATTAGATCTAAATGAGATGTATCATGCAGAAAGCGGCCGGGGAGTCGCGACGCACAGTTAAGAAACCCCTGCTCTATGTAACGTTATCTTTTTTTTTATTTCTGTAACTTATCAGGTGTACATAATAAAGAGTATTTTATGCTATTTTATACTGACGTTATAGGTTCAAATCATAATAAACAAGGTACACTAATTTACACCTATTAAATCTGTTGCGATGTAACAATTGTTAATTTTCCTTAAACCAGAATCAGAATCAGAATGTTTATTTGCTCAAAATGTAGGTAAACATGCACTAACATAGACGGGCATTAAAATGACATATCTTTCATTAGAAATAGATGTCATACAGGTATGTGTGAGCATTTATGTACAGTCAACAAAGCTATTTGGTATGCAGGCGGCTAAATTGCAACTACTTTTTTTAAATTGACATATTTCCTTCGTGCTTCCCATATGTGGAAGCACCCTCACCTTTTAGAAAAAATGGACCAAATTATCAAGCATACACTATCTTCAATTTTAAATGTGGCCATGGACGACCGAGCTTGGGCTCAAGCTACTCTTCCCATTCGTATGGGAGGCCTCGGCGTCCGCAAAATTACCAGTATTAGTTTACCGGCTTTTATATCTTCGGTTCATGGCACTGATAAATTAATCAGGAATATCCTAGCTTCCACACTGATTGATTTTGATGTGCCGTGCTTCACCGAGGCTGTGAATGCCTGGAAACTCGCTTGCCCGAATGTAAATCTACCCGACAACCCATCATACCAGAGACAGTGGGATGAGCCGGTCTGCAGAGAAGTTCAGAGGAACCTTATAGCCACTTCTACTTCTACTGCGGAGCGTGCGCGCCTGCTGGCTGTGTGTGAGTGGGAGTCGGGCCTCTGGCTTCACGCACTACCGTCGTCGAACTTAGGCACCTTGTTCGACGATACAACTTTCCGCCTCGCTGCTTCCCTTCGCTTAGGCGCATCGTGTTGTTCTCCTCATCGTTGTCACTGTGGCGAAGCTGTCAACAGCCTCGGGCACCACGGTCTCTCATGCAGTCGAAGTGCGGGTCGCTTTGCACGGCACGCAAACATCAACGACATTATCCGACGCGCTCTTGTCGCCGTCGGCGTTCCAGCCGTACTAGAACCCAATGGCCTGGCACGCGACGACGGCAAGCGACCGGACGGTATGTCTTTGTTTCCATGGAAGATGGGTAGGCCTTTAGTGTGGGACGCTACTTGTGTCGATACTCTTGCGCCATCCCATCTTCCTAGCTCGTCGTGCTGTGCTGGTACTGCCGCTGCGGCTGCTGAGAACCTCAAGCGGCGGAAATATAATAACCTTGTTGGCAATTATATTTTTGAGCCGTTTGGGGTTGAAACTCCTGGACCGTGGGGTCCGAGTGCTCATGCCTTATTTAAAGATCTTTCTAAACGCTTAGTTCACTTCGCGTGACCCAAGGGCTGGCTTTTACCTCGGACAGAGGATAAGCATTGCCATACAACGTGGCAATGCCGCCAGTCTTTTGGGCTCACTTCCGGTGGACAGCGATGCGGACGAATTTTTTGACGCCTTATTTTAGTTAGGATATTTTATTTGAAGTGTATATATTTAGTACTTTAATGCTGTACCTAGTTCATATCTAAATAAATAAAATGATCGTTAACATCCTTTTTAACCGACTTCCAAAAAAGGAGGGGGTTCTCAATTCGGTGGGTATTTTTTTTAATGTATGTACACCGATTACTCCCGAGCTTTCTGATCCGATTTCTGTGATTCTTTTTAGTTCGATGCAGTTGCACTTGCCATCTGGTCCCGTAAAAATTTGATTAAGTTTGGTTCAGTAGTTTTTATTTTATGAGCATTTTTGCTTATTTCAATTCTGCGTTGACGAAGACGTCTTTCAAGTATACCACATAAAAATGAATATTGAAAAAACTTTTTACAAAAAAATATAACCGACTTCCAAAAAAAGCACTACAAAGAATATACCTTAATTTCGGAAGTCGGTATAAAACTTAAAACAAAGAAACAAAACCAAAAACACGGTAGTGTTTTTTTTTGGAAGTCGGTTGTATTTTTTTGTAAAAAGTTTTATACAATGTTGTGAGTGTGCTGCGTAGACAATTATTGTATACCACACTCGTAAATATGTCATAAAATTAGAAAGTTACAATGCACACATTAGAAATAAATATTGGCAGTGCAGTCGAAAAATTAATATTATTGCATATACCCCAAATAGCTTGGTTGACTGTACATGAGGTCGACTGTGTCTATTGTACAAAATATTTACCTTTCATAGCCTTCTAAAGTAATCTGTTCGCACCACGCAAGTATTTGTAAGGCAACAAATCGCCGGCTGTAGTTGGTGCCCGGTATCAAGCAGTCGAAGCACTGTCGCCGCAAGTCTTCGGCGAAGCGCAAGTAATAAGCGACCTTATCACTCACGCCGTTAGGTTGCCTTTCCCGCTTTATTACTGCGTAGCTTTGTTCAAAACGTTTTATGAACTGGAAACAACAATTTACTACCTGTTAGTAAAGATTTGCTATTAATTCTTTTTCGTGTTGGAATGGGATGCCCAATGAGGAGCCCAGGAGGGTTCTTTAACTTCGCGTGCTATAAAAAGATTTATTCAAATTTGGGGGAAGCTAGGGTATGGTCTTGGTGGGAATCGCTGTTGGTGAGAGCAGCATTGCCTAAAAAGTGCCAAGGAACCGTCTGCTGTACTCGTAGCGGAGTACCGTATAGAGCAGAGCCCTAGCCAGTCCGAGTCCAATCCTCCCTGGGACCTGCTGCATCCGCGCCGCCGCGCGTCCGCCACCTCGAGTTGCAGCTGAACTAACGGATGCAGGGCAAAGGGCGAGTATTCTGCGCCTTAAAACAGCATCGACTCACTAGGGAGGATACCTGAAAAAAAAAACCGAGCACATCCGGAGGCTCTGAAGCGGCAGCCCCGCTACCAGATTAAGGCACAGTGGGCTAATCACTCGCTTGCCCGACAATATTAGATTCCTTAAACTGAAACAGTAGAAAACCGGACCGATACTTTACTGACGACTTTTGGCATGAAATTACGGACTCGAATTGCATTTTGGAATGTACGTACACTTATTGATGACAGTCGACTTGTCCAAGCGGAAGCAGTTATGCTTAGTTACAACCTGCATATACTCGGTTTAAGCGAGGTGAGAAGAAACGGTTTTGAAGAGCTGAGAACGTCCGGTGGCTTGACTTTGCTGTATTCTGGGAAAGAATGTGAGGAAGATGTACGCGAGTATGGCGTGGGGCTCCTCCTTTCTAGTACACATAAGAAAAGCCTTTTGGACTGGAAACCCATCTCAGATCGGATCATGTATGCCCGTTTTAACTCAAGAGCCCGGAAGATATCCATCGTACAGTGCTACGCCCCAATCAATGCATCGCCTGAGGATACCAAAGATGACTTTTACAACGCGATCAACGCCACCCTTAGGAGTATTAAGAAACAAGACATAGTCATCGTCATGGGGGACCTGATTGCCAAGGTTGGGAGGGTTAACACTAACCGTGAACGACATATGGGCACGCAGGGTCTTGGGGTATGTAACGATAATGGTGAGCGGTTTATCGAGTTTTGCCAGAATCATGACCTGACAATCGGAGGGACATTGTTTATTTACCCGACGGAGTTACGAAGAAACAGATTGACCATCTTGCCATTAGCTCCAAATGGCGTTCTTCATTGCTCGATGCCCGCAACCGCAGGGGCACCGATATTGATAGCGACCACCATCTGGTGGTTGCTGAAGTTCGGCTTAAGGTAGCAGTAGCACGCAAACTTCTTGACTTAGACACTCGTAAAGCGTTTCAGCTTGAGCTACGCAATCGGTTCGCTGTACTTGAAGATGCTAAGGACTCATAAGACGCGGGGTGGAACCGCATTAAAATGGCCTACACAGAGACCAGCTCCGTCGTTCTTGGGCATAAATCATCTAATACTCGCAAAGACTGGATGTCGCAGCAGATGTGGAACCTTATTGAGGATAGAAGAAACCTACACTTAAAGCTTCTTGAGACCCGTAATGTTGCCGAACGAGCCGACCTTAGTATTCAGTACCGTCAAAAACGCAAGGCGATCTATCGTAGTACCCGTGTAGATAGAAGGCGGTGGGCTGATGATATTGCTGATCGTGCTCAACATGCGGCTAATACCGGCAACCTGAAAGAGCTGTACAAAGCCACAAAAACTTTGATAGGAAACAGGAGGCACAAAAAGAAGCCGCTTAAATTCAAGGAGGGGCAGCTCATTGTGACGGAAGAAGGGCAGCTTCTTCGTTGGTGCCAACATTTTGAGGAATTCCGATTGTCAGCGGCATTGACGCCCGACGCGCTGCAGGACAGTTTCTCACCATCTCGGCTTCTTGACATCAACACGGAACCACCGTCTGCCTCCGAAGTGGCTAAAGCGGTCCTCTCTTTGAAGACAGGCAAAGCACCCGGTATCGACCTGATTACTGCGGAAATGCTACAAGCCGACTTAACTTCCGCTTTCGACGTACTGACACGCCTTTAATTGAAAAGATATGGACCGCTGAAGTACTCCCAGACGACTGGAACAAGGGGCTTTTAATAACCGTGCCCAAGAAACGTGCACAAGAAACATTGCGGAGAAGCATACCGTTGCTGTCGATTCCTTCAAAAGTCTTTTGCAAGATAACGTGGTGGGGACCGAGTCACCCGCGTCCGTAGGAGAATACCCATTTCAGTCCCTACACGTGGTCCCCGGGTGGTGCTAATCAGGTGACACTAACTGGTGGTAGGTTTCGGCCGATGGCTTGCGACCACCCACTGGGCAAAGACGTACCGCCAAGTGGCCTAGCCGCGTTCCGGTACGATGCTCAGTGTAGCCAATCCAAAGGATTTGGGTCGAAATAGTTGTTCCAATGCAGGCAGACCGACCAGGCTCGCGTTGATATGGGCGTATCGGGAGACTAGTCGCGGATCCGAGGCACGGTGCGCCGCTGGCCGACCGCAGGTAGTTGGGGGCCCAAGTAGTGTACTAGCCATATATTAAAGGCTGCCCCGCTAACTGTCGAAAAATCCCGGAATGCACCATCGTGCTGGTTGGCGACCAGACGAGAGGGCCAGATGGACATTCCCGCGGGGGCTCGGGCGACCCCGCAGTCTCCAGACTAGTCCCCCATTGATGTCGTCCTGTCAGAGCGTGCCTGAGGGTTAGCAGCATGGAACCTCATTTCACTTCCTTCTCCTCCACCTTACTCACTCAATATGACCAGGAACAAAAAGAAAAGAACTGTACAGCGGCAGCACGCCCTCTCGCACAAAGTGCACCTCTCAAACATACGAGGTCTGCACTCAAATCTCGCCGCAGTCCATCACCACCTAGAGACTGAGAAAACAGCTCTCTTGTTTCTGTCGGAGACGCAGATCGGATGTCCGTCAGACGTGTCTTACCTTTTATACCCAGGGTTTACCCTGGAGCACTATTTCAAACCACGCGCGGGCGTATATATGTACGCCCGTGACATCTGCTATCGGCGTCTCCGTAATCTTGAGGACTCCAGGTTCTCAACGCTGTGGGTTTTAGTGGACACAGGCCTGGACAAAATTGTCTACGCTTGTGTCTACCGTTCGCACAGCGGTGATTTGGAGACGACTGGGCTTACACAGCACCTCAGTGAGGCGGCGGATGCGGCTCAGCAGCGGTACCCTTCCGCCCAATTGGTGCTACTGGGGGACTTTAACGCCCACCATCAGGAGTGGCTCTTCCCATACCAGTACACAGACCATGCTGGGCGAGAGATGCGAAAGCTAGCGCTAGCGTTAAATCTTACCCATCTGGTCCAGGGGGCAACGAGGGTTCCGGATGTTGATTCGCACACTGCCAATTGCTTGGACCTTCTGCTGACAACAGATCCAGACCGCTACTCGGTGTCGATTTCTTCACCACTGAGTAGTTCCGACCACTGTCTGGTGAAGTCTGTGTCCGTCTACTCCCCGCCCGATCCTAGCCCAAGAGGCACCCGGCGGGTATGGCGATACAGGTCAGCAGATTGGGATGGCATGCGATCTTTCTTCGCATGTTATCCTTGGCAGCCTACTTGCTTTTCTTCGACTGATGCTTCGTCGTGCGCGGACGCCGTGACGGATGTGTTGCGGAGGGGAATGGAGTACTACATTTCGTTCTCTGACATAACAATGTCTGGCGAAGCTCGTCCATGGTTTGGTGCCGAGTGCAATCGCGCTGATGCGCTTAAACACGCGGCATACCTAGCATGGGTCGACGCTCGTACGCGCAAAGCAAATGACGTGAGTCAGAAGAAGAGAGCCTTCAACAGGGCTACCAAGTCCTGCAAGAAGGTGTTGCGGAGGGTCGGTTTGACCACATTAGCCGAATAGGGAACAAACTTGCTTCATACCCAGCAGGTAGTAAGGCTTTTTGGTCCCTGGCTAAGTCGGTCGAGTCAAACTTCTGCCGCCCCTCACTACCACCACTGCTGAGACCCGACGGGACGCTGGCCCACTCCGCTGAGGAGAAAGCGAACTTGTTTGCTTCTTTGTTTGCGGAATCTTCACGTCTACATCCTGGTGGCGCGAGGCCCCCTGCTTCTCCTGGTGGATGCGAGTCGAGTATGTCGAACGTTCGAATCCATCAGAGGGACGTTCTTCGGGTACTGCGTAACCTAGACGTGAACAAGGCTAGTGGCCCCGACGGGATACCGGCAATTGTTGTGAGGACTTGTGCGCCTGAGTTGTCTCCGATCTTGACACTACTATTTCGCCTTTCGTTTGAGACTGGAAAAGTGCCGAAGGCTTGCACGGGCTGCACGTTAGCTTGCTTTAACGTGCAGCCCGTGCCCAAGAAAGGTAGTCGACCTGACCCGTCGAATTATAGACCTATCTTAGTAACGTCCATACTCTGTAAGAGTATGGAACGCGTGCTGAATCATAAACTCCTGGCATACCTAGAAGCGAGTGATCTCCTTAGTGACCGACAATACGGGTTCCGCCGAAATCGGTCAACTGGGGATCTTCTTGCGTATGCCATTCACATCTGGAGTGAGGCCATAGAGAAGCACGGGGAGGCACTAGCGGTCTCCCTTGACATCTCGAAGGCCTTCGACATGATCTGGCACGAAAGCCTTATTAGTAAGCTTCCTTCCTTCGGTCTGCCTGCCGTATTGTGTGATTGGATCGCGGATTTCCTGAGGGATCGGTCTATCCGAGTGGTCATAGATGGGTGCTCGTCTGGACTGCTGGATATTAATGCCGGGGTTCCTCATGGGTCGGTGCTTTCGGCAACACTGTTCTTGCTGCATATTAATGATTTGCTTAAACCCGGTACCTTTGGGTATGCAGATGACAGCACTGTTGCTGAGAGATACGTGTCCAACGCACGAGCTGGTGGGTCGCAGATCCGGTCTCTTCGGGACGCTATGGTTGAGCGCTTGAACGTGTCCTTACAGGCTGTCTCAGAATGGGGCGATGCCAATCTGGTCAAGTTCAATGCTGCTAAGACCCAAGCGTGTATGTTTTCCGCTAAAAGGAGCCAATTCCACCCAGCTCCATCTTTCCAAGGTGCAACCGTGCCGATAACCGACCAACTTGAGCTTCTTGGGGTTACGTTGACATCTACCCTGAATTTTGGCCCTTTCATAGAGGCAAAAGCTCAAGTGGCTGCAAAGAAGTTGGGGATCGTAGCAAAGGTGAGACGGTACTTCACGCCGGAACAGCTACTCAAACTCTACCAAGCGCAAGTTCGATCATGTATGGAGTACTGCTCTCATCTTTGTGACGGATCTGCCAGATACCAGCTTGATGCCCTTGAGTCAATTGAGAAACGAGCCAAGAGGATCATCGGTAATGATAGGTTCGTCGCTACGAAGCTTCAAAGTCTTGAGCATCGACGACGAGTTGCTAGCCTGTCGGTTTTCTACCGGTTGCATTTTGGGGAATGTGCGACGGAATTGCATAATTTAATTCCACCAAGCCCGTTCCATCATCGGACCACAAGACGAACGGCGATGCGCCACCGGTACATGGTGGACATCCCACCCACGGGCACAAAACGTTTTGGGAACACATTCATAGTGCGTACAGCTAAGGAGTGGAATTCCCTGCCGGAGTCTTTGTTTCCTGATAGCTACAACCTGGGAGTCTTTAAGTCAAGAGTGAATAGGTTACTTCTAGGCAAGCGTGCTCCATGTTCGACCACAACATCGCTTTCCATCAGGTGAGATAGTGGTCAAACGTGTGCCTATCAATAGTAAAAAAAAAAAACCTGGACAGGTTGTCGAAGGCCGTGGAACCCCTACTACGTAAGGAGCAGGCTGGTTTCCGTTCAAGCCGCACGTGTACGGACCAAATCAACACTCTCCGTATCATACTGGAGCAGGCATCAGAATGGCAAATGGAGATTTATCTTACCTTTGTCGACTTCGAAAAGGCCTGTGGTACGTTGCAGTGGCCCAGCATCTGGTCACGTCTCCTGAACATTGGAGTGCCGCCAAAAATGGTCTGCCTATTACAGAGCATCTACAGGAAATATTCTTGCAAGGTGACTCACGACGGCCTCATCTCGGACGACATCGCGGTTCACGCAGGTGTCCGCCAAGGTTGCCTCCTTTTGCCTCTCCTCTTTATAATTGTCCTCGACAGAATTTTGCTTCGCATATACGACAACAGGCGCCGCGGGATAGAGTGGGGATTATCCAATGTCTTGGAAGACCTGGACTACGCCGATGACCTATGCCTGCTGAGGCATACACACGCCGACATGCAAGCAAAACTGATCGACCTGCGTCAGGAGGCGGCGAAAACTGGACTTAATATCAACACCCGGAAGACCCAGGAGATGCGTACAGAAGTCAACACCGCTGCTAATTGGCACAGAGGCAGTGGAACGCGTCCACAAATTTACCTACCTCGGAAGCGTCGTGTCGGAGACTGGAGGGACTGAAGAGGATATTACTTCACGGATTACTAAAGCCCGAGCTACCTTCGCGCAACTAAGACCTGTTTGGCAGTCACGGAAACTGAACCGAAGAATTAAACTCAAAATTTCCGGGTCTAATGTCAAATCCGTGCTGTTCTATGGGTGTGAAACGTGGACAAGGGTGTGCTACGGGTGTGAAGGTGACAAAGGAAATCTCACGCCAAATCCAGGTCTTTGTCAACTGATGTCTTCCCTGGTCTGGCCTGAGACCATCTCTAACGTAGAGCTGTTAGAAAAATGCCACGAGAACCCGATCGACCGCCAGATCAAGCGCCGTAAGTGGAGGTGGATTGGTCACACGCTCCGGAGGGATCCCGATCACATTCCCAAACAGAATATGGACTGGAATCCTCAAGGGAAAAGGAAACGTGGCCGTCCCCCTCAAACCTGGCGACGCACCGTGTTGGCAGAAGCGACGAGCATCGGATTGACATGGAGCGAAGTGAAGCGTAAAGCTCAAGACCGTTCGCAATGGAAGTATACTGTGGACGCCCTCTGCCCCAGCTAGGGGACATAGGATCTTAAGTCAAAAGTAAGTCAAATGAAAGACGTCCAATGCTGGACATAGGCCTCCCCCAAAGGGGGGGGGGGGGGGGCTAAAACTTTTTATTTTTACTTAAGTGTTCACAATTACTCCGCGATATGTGAATGGGGACGATGAAAAGAGTAAGTGGGTGACAAATATACATGAAGGATTCTGTCGGTTGGACGCCTGCGCGTTGACGTTGTAGCGCAGGAAGTGCAACACCACGCGCAGCTCGCCCGCGCAGAACTGCTCCGTGCTGCGCGGGGACTCCACCAGCAGGGACAGCGACAGTACCGCGTCTGAACATGTATGTGTATGTTACCTTCTTCATGTGTGACATGGTGAGCTGGCGGAAGTTGGGCGCCTGCGCGTTGACGTTGTAGCGCAGGAAGTGCAACACCACGCGCAGCTCGCCCGCGCAGAACTGCTCCGTGCTGCGCGGGGACTCCACCAGCAGGGACAGCGACAGTACCGCGTCTGAACATGTATGTGTATGTTACCTTCTTCATGTGTGACATGGTGAGCTGGCGGAAGTTGGGCGCCTGCGCGTTGACGTTGTAGCGCAGGAAGTGCAACACCACGCGCAGCTCGCCCGCGCAGAACTGCTCCGTGCTGCGCGGGGACTCCACCAGCAGGGACAGCGACAGTACCGCGTCTGAACATGTATGTGTATGTTACCTTCTTCATGTGTGACATGGTGAGCTGGCGGAAGTTGGGCGCCTGCGCGTTGACGTTGTAGCGCAGGAAGTGCAACACCACGCGCAGCTCGCCCGCGCAGAACTGCTCCGTGCTGCGCGGGGACTCCACCAGCAGGGACAGCGACAGTACCGCGTCTGAACATGTATGTGTATGTTACCTTCTTCATGTGTGACATGGTGAGCTGGCGGAAGTTGGGCGCCTGCGCGTTGACGTTGTAGCGCAGGAAGTGCAACACCACGCGCAGCTCGCCCGCGCAGAACTGCTCCGTGCTGCGCGGGGACTCCACCAGCAGGGACAGCGACAGTACCGCGTCTGAACATGTATGTGTATGTTACCTTCTTCATGTGTGACATGGTGAGCTGGCGGAAGTTGGGCGCCTGCGCGTTGACGTTGTAGCGCAGGAAGTGCAACACCACGCGCAGCTCGCCCGCGCAGAACTGCTCCGTGCTGCGCGGGGACTCCACCAGCAGGGACAGCGACAGTACCGCGTCTGAACATGTATGTGTATGTTACCTTCTTCATGTGTGACATGGTGAGCTGGCGGAAGTTGGGCGCCTGCGCGTTGACGTTGTAGCGCAGGAAGTGCAACACCACGCGCAGCTCGCCCGCGCAGAACTGCTCCGTGCTGCGCGGGGACTCCACCAGCAGGGACAGCGACAGTACCGCGTCTGAACATGTATGTGTATGTTACCTTCTTCATGTGTGACATGGTGAGCTGGCGGAAGTTGGGCGCCTGCGCGTTGACGTTGTAGCGCAGGAAGTGCAACACCACGCGCAGCTCGCCCGCGCAGAACTGCTCCGTGCTGCGCGGGGACTCCACCAGCAGGGACAGCGACAGTACCGCGTCTGAACATGTATGTGTATGTTACCTTCTTCATGTGTGACATGGTGAGCTGGCGGAAGTTGGGCGCCTGCGCGTTGACGTTGTAGCGCAGGAAGTGCAACACCACGCGCAGCTCGCCCGCGCAGAACTGCTCCGTGCTGCGCGGGGACTCCACCAGCAGGGACAGCGACAGTACCGCGTCTGAACATGTATGTGTATGTTACCTTCTTCATGTGTGACATGGTGAGCTGGCGGAAGTTGGGCGCCTGCGCGTTGACGTTGTAGCGCAGGAAGTGCAACACCACGCGCAGCTCGCCCGCGCAGAACTGCTCCGTGCTGCGCGGGGACTCCACCAGCAGGGACAGCGACAGTACCGCGTCTGAACATGTATGTGTATGTTACCTTCTTCATGTGTGACATGGTGAGCTGGCGGAAGTTGGGCGCCTGCGCGTTGACGTTGTAGCGCAGGAAGTGCAACACCACGCGCAGCTCGCCCGCGCAGAACTGCTCCGTGCTGCGCGGGGACTCCACCAGCAGGGACAGCGACAGTACCGCGTCTGAACATGTATGTGTATGTTACCTTCTTCATGTGTGACATGGTGAGCTGGCGGAAGTTGGGCGCCTGCGCGTTGACGTTGTAGCGCAGGAAGTGCAACACCACGCGCAGCTCGCCCGCGCAGAACTGCTCCGTGCTGCGCGGGGACTCCACCAGCAGGGACAGCGACAGTACCGCGTCTGAACATGTATGTGTATGTTACCTTCTTCATGTGTGACATGGTGAGCTGGCGGAAGTTGGGCGCCTGCGCGTTGACGTTGTAGCGCAGGAAGTGCAACACCACGCGCAGCTCGCCCGCGCAGAACTGCTCCGTGCTGCGCGGGGACTCCACCAGCAGGGACAGCGACAGTACCGCGTCTGAACATGTATGTGTATGTTACCTTCTTCATGTGTGACATGGTGAGCTGGCGGAAGTTGGGCGCCTGCGCGTTGACGTTGTAGCGCAGGAAGTGCAACACCACGCGCAGCTCGCCCGCGCAGAACTGCTCCGTGCTGCGCGGGGACTCCACCAGCAGGGACAGCGACAGTACCGCGTCTGAACATGTATGTGTATGTTACCTTCTTCATGTGTGACATGGTGAGCTGGCGGAAGTTGGGCGCCTGCGCGTTGACGTTGTAGCGCAGGAAGTGCAACACCACGCGCAGCTCGCCCGCGCAGAACTGCTCCGTGCTGCGCGGGGACTCCACCAGCAGGGACAGCGACAGTACCGCGTCTGAACATGTATGTGTATGTTACCTTCTTCATGTGTGACATGGTGAGCTGGCGGAAGTTGGGCGCCTGCGCGTTGACGTTGTAGCGCAGGAAGTGCAACACCACGCGCAGCTCGCCCGCGCAGAACTGCTCCGTGCTGCGCGGGGACTCCACCAGCAGGGACAGCGACAGTACCGCGTCTGAACATGTATGTGTATGTTACCTTCTTCATGTGTGACATGGTGAGCTGGCGGAAGTTGGGCGCCTGCGCGTTGACGTTGTAGCGCAGGAAGTGCAACACCACGCGCAGCTCGCCCGCGCAGAACTGCTCCGTGCTGCGCGGGGACTCCACCAGCAGGGACAGCGACAGTACCGCGTCTGAACATGTATGTGTATGTTACCTTCTTCATGTGTGACATGGTGAGCTGGCGGAAGTTGGGCGCCTGCGCGTTGACGTTGTAGCGCAGGAAGTGCAACACCACGCGCAGCTCGCCCGCGCAGAACTGCTCCGTGCTGCGCGGGGACTCCACCAGCAGGGACAGCGACAGTACCGCGTCTGAACATGTATGTGTATGTTACCTTCTTCATGTGTGACATGGTGAGCTGGCGGAAGTTGGGCGCCTGCGCGTTGACGTTGTAGCGCAGGAAGTGCAACACCACGCGCAGCTCGCCCGCGCAGAACTGCTCCGTGCTGCGCGGGGACTCCACCAGCAGGGACAGCGACAGTACCGCGTCTGAACATGTATGTGTATGTTACCTTCTTCATGTGTGACATGGTGAGCTGGCGGAAGTTGGGCGCCTGCGCGTTGACGTTGTAGCGCAGGAAGTGCAACACCACGCGCAGCTCGCCCGCGCAGAACTGCTCCGTGCTGCGCGGGGACTCCACCAGCAGGGACAGCGACAGGATCCGCGTCTGAACAAGTATTTGTTATAATTAAGAGTATTGGCGTCATAGTTCAGGTTACTGCTTGTGTTACTCAACTGTAAGTACAGTAAAAAACTTGTTTGTCTTCTGTCTCAACCTTAGTGAAAATCTCGGACCAACAATGCAAAGGTCTTGAAGAATGAAATACAGTAAAGTTCCTTTACCAGAATTTTTAAAATTCTTGCCCCATAAGAAATTAGATAATTAAAGAATGATTGTAGTTCTCTCAAAGGTTTTTATCCTTATGTTAAATACCGCACGGGTTCGTTTTGAAATCTACTTAATAATCATTGCAGTTAAGTATATATTTCAATAATTAAATTATCCTTCTGGATATAATTATTTTACTCTAAAATTTTGACATGTTTAAAATTAGGTAAGGTTTTGCTGTCACACATAAAAGTCAATCTGCCTATCCAGTTATCCTGGGCTAGCAAGATACAGGCTGTGCCTAGTTTGGGGCCCATGGCCACTTCTGCTGCATACACTGTTTATTTTTTTTTGTTTTATTCTTATCTTTGTGAATTGTGTATGTGTAATAGCTTGTGTGTGTCACAGAAATAAATTATTATTATTATAATTTATACCTCATCGACGGCATCCACAGCGGCTTGCTTCAACAGTTCATAGCTGATGACGCCTTTCCATTCGCTCTCGTTAGTGTGCGACAACGTGTCGGCGGCACACGACTTGCGCCACACGCGCAGTAGCATTAAAACACATTTTAGATCACGCGGCAGTGCGCCCGGCTCACCAGTTTCTTTTATGTAGGGTAGGCTGTTAAAAAAATATGGTTCATTGAACATCGTTATAGGAAGGCGAAAGATAAGGTCTAAGCCCAAGTCAAGCAGTGCCAAACTTTAATGCATTAACCTCTCAGGGGTTATCAGGCCGTGGCAAAAGTTTCTCAGAGAAATTCGAAAGTAAATATTGTTATAGGTAATATATTTTAAAGATTCAACTGTCGGAGTGGCGTTAAACACCAAAAACAGAGGTTTTGCCAAAATCTGTGCATTGACATGAACATTTCTAAAAGAAGAATCTGCTTATCAGTTTTATTTTTTAATTTTATTTGGAAGAAGTAACAATTACATCTAAAATTTAGACTACTAAAATTTAAAGTAACAATGTTGTAATCAACAGCGTTATTCACAGAAAACAAGAAAACTATTAGTTATACACCAAGAAAACTTGTTACTATAAATAAATTCAAATAAATTACAATATTAAAAAAAATTAAAATGTATCATAAAATAATTTTTACTAAAACAAGTAATTGTTAAAAAGTTTGTATGAATACATATAAAAAGTTGTATTAAATTTATCCAAAAAATGTGGAACGCTTCACGATTTTATTTGTTTTACTTTATTAAAATTTTGCATGTCATCCTTGCGCAGGGGCCATGCTAATCTTCTCTGTATCGTTCCAATTTTAGTATATGTAGGGGATCTTATAAATTGTGAGAGTGTGCTAGTTCTTGTGGAATTAGGACGAGTAAAGGTCACACGAATTTATATGGATGGAAAAAACATTTAGGTAGATTTTAACAGTCAGTTTAAATTCGTGTGACTTTTACTCGTCCTAATTCCACAAGAACTAGCACACTCTCACAATTTATAAGAGGTTATGGGCCCTAGTAAAGAAAAAGAAGAAAGTGTTCGTGAATAAAATGGATTATAGCACAAAGATTAACATTGTCAAATTGCTAGGAAAAGAAAATTGGTCAACATGGAAGTATAAAATTTCCATAATGCTTGAAGGTACGGAAGGTGCTTCAGAAGCAGTGGAAGGTAGACTCCAGAAACCAACTTTTTCCGAAGGAGCAGGTGACGTCGCAGTAAGCACCTATAACACAGCGATGGCAAAATATAGGAAAGCTCAAACTAGAGCTTTGCTTATGCTAACTACCAATATGTCTGAGGAAACATTAAAGAAGGTAATAAGGTATATAACTGCACAAGAAGTCTGGCAGGAGTTACATACACTTTTTGATGGACAAACAGAAGATAGAGCCTACAACTTGTGTTTAGAATTCTTTGGACTTAAACATGATAAGGTGGATGACCTCCCTACTCATATTTCAAGATTAAAGAATATTTGGAATGACTTGAAGGTCGAGATTTCCAAGATTGACGCAACTGCTAAGCTTCCTGAGATGTTCCTGATCTGTAAAGTCTTAGACACACTCGACGACAGGTTCTTCAACTTCAAGTTAAGCTGGCTAATGCTAAAGCAGACTGAGAAAACAATTGACAGTTTAACAAGTCATCTTTGTACGTTTGAAAGAGAACTGGGCAGTCAAGAGAGCTCCAAGCAGGAAGCACTAGTAACGACACCAGTAGAGCGAAACGTAAAGCCAAACAAAGACGAGCAGCTGATTTGTAACTACTGTTCTGGTAGAGGGCACAGAGTTCGTAAGTGCAAAAAGTGGATTAAGGATGGGAGGCCACCAAAATCAACTGCAAGCGCATCAGCACCCGGTTTGAAAGTAAAACAAGTACAACAGATATCGCTCATGGTAAATGCGTGCTCGGAGAGTCAAGCTCAAGACAAAGTCCACTGGTTTGTCGATAATGGAGCGACAACACATATAGCAGTGAGCAGAGAATGCTTTCATGAATATCATGAATTTGACTCTGATCATAAAGTGACGACCGCAGATGGAACTTCAATTCCAGCGTTAGGAAAGGGCACAGTCGTGGTAGAATCAAATGTCAATGGTAAGAGGGAGCAGATAACACTCCGAGATTTGTGGTTTGTACCATCATTAACAAAAAATCTGTTCTTGACGTTAGCTGCACAAGACAGGATGCAGAACAGCATTTTTACGTCGACGACTAGAGAGTGCAAACTGAACATAGAAGGCACGACTAAAGTTGTTGGCAAGAGGGATCCTCTGGAGGACTTTACGAGTTGAATATGAAGATGGTTATGCCAACAAAGCGAAGATTAATGATGGAGGTCAACGCTATAACTGGCTCTAATTTATTACAGCTCTACCATGAACGGTTCGCGCATCAGGACAAAAGATATGTCCGTGATATTGTGAAGAGAGAGCTTGGAATTGATTTAAAACCAGACAATTCGAAATGCGAGGGTTGCATTTACGGCAAAACCCATAGAAAGAAGTTTGGAAATAGGGAAAGAGCTACAAAGCCAGGTGAATTGATTCACACAGATGTATGTGGGCCTTTTGCAGATATCATTTCTAAGTACAAGTATTTTGTATTATTTAAGGACGACTTCAAGTTACCGCTTCGTCTACTTCATGAGCATAAATCTGAAGTAAAAGACAAGCTTTTACAGATGTTATAAGAAGCAAAAGCAGCCGGCCATGTAATGCAAACACTACTTAATGACAACGGTGGCGAGTTCGATAACGAAGCCGTTCGTAAAATACTTCAAAAGCACGGTATTCAACATCGGCTGACAATGCCATACACGCCTGAACAAAATGGCTGTAGTGAGCGAGAAAACCGAACACTTGTTGAAGCTGCGAGATCCATGTTACATGCGAGAGGAGAGATGCCACAAGTGCTTTGGGCAGAGCTCATCAATACTGTTGCGACATGGCAAGAAACCTAACAATGGCAAGAAACATGACAAGAAAGATAACTCACTTAAAAATTATCGGGAGTGAATGTTATGCACATGTTCCAAAACAGAGCCGGAAGAAACTGGACAAAAAGGCTATTAAAGGGCTGCTAATAGGATATGAGAACGACGATGGTTTTCGCATCTGGGATGGAAGAAAAACTCCGAGGTCTAGAGACAACGTTCCAGACTGATGTTGAGTTCCGAATTTCAACCAGTATCCCTATTCTTCCAGAGGGACTCCAGGATAGCGGTGATATCGAACGTGTTCTACCACAAGAGCAAGAGCCTGAAAATGTCGAAAGAAATCAAGAACTTGATCTAGAGGGAGAAATGACTGGAGACCAAGTTCGGGATGACGTGATACCAACAGAGGATGAAGACGAATTTACGGACGCTAATGAACAACTAGAGGTTGTACAGCCCTCATTGGAAACACGTTATAATTTACGGGACAGGTCAACGATTAGATTGATGTCCTCAACATCTTGAAGACTTTGTTTGCTTCGTAGGTGCTGAAAATTCGCCCGATACTTACAAAGAAGCAATCAACAAGAAAGATGGTGCTGAATGGCAGAAGGCCATGATGAACGAAATAAAATCGCTTGAAGAAAACAAAGTTATGCAAGCTACCGTCCAATCGTAAAGCACTACCATGCAAATGTATTTTTAGAATGAAACTTTACCCAGATGGTAGTATTCAGAAATAGTGGCTGCAAGCGAAGCGAAATTATATTCCTCCGCTGCTTATATTTCCACGAGTTCGGATGAAAGCTGAACTTCTAGATGGTGCTCCACCAGGGGCAGTTTCGGTTTGCCATCCAAGTGGCTGGATACAAAGTGATATTTTTGTTGAGTGGATCACTTCATATCATCTGTAAAGCCCAAAAAAGAAAATTCTGTTCTTCTTTTACTCGATGGACACTCGACCCACACAAAAAATCTCCCACTGATCGAAAAAGCTAGGGACAATGGAGTTGTAATTTTAAGGTCTGTGGGTGCAATGACCCCCTCATTGCACCCACAGACTTCAACCTCTAGACGTGAGTATCATGGGTCCATTGAGCACATTTACACCCAAGAAGTAAACGTCTGGCTACGGAATAATACGGGTAGAGTAGTAACACAATTCCAGCTGGCAAGACTTTTTGGAGGAGCGTACTGTAAAGCGGCTACTATACAGAACGCCGTGTCTGGCTTTAATAAAACAGGCATATTCCCGACGAACAGGACAGTATTCGGTGAAGCAAATTTTGCCGCGGCTGAGACAACGGAAATACCTTCTACAACACCATCAACTTCTGATGCATATGTCAACCCGACACCATCAAGTTCTTCTGCACTAATCGTTCACTCAATATTCTCAATATCTCCACTACGCATTGATCCGACGCCATTAAGTAACACTGCACCGCCAGTTCCTACTACGTTGAATCTGAACCGTGTAACGGTGTCTCCAGCGCATATTATGCCAATTCCTAAAATAAGCGTGGACCGAAAAAGAGCAACCGATCGCCGAAGAGGAAAAACTGCTGTTATCACTTCCTCCCCCTATACAAATGAGCTGATAACCATCTCACAAAACAGAACTCCTAAGCTTAATTTGAATCAACCGCCTAAGACCAAAACCAAAACAAAAAATTATAAATGAAAATACTTGCTTGTACTGCCTCGAAGAATAAGGTTCAAGCCGCTTGGATGAAGGTTGGGTGCGCTGTGAGGAGTGTGAAGGTTGGGCTCATGAAGGCTGTACAGGTTATGACTCAGAGGATTTAGATAATTTTGAATGTATGGGATGCGTTGCTTCTAGATAATTTCTGGGGCAGTATCGCATATAAAATACGGTTTTGCCCATGTGTCGGGGCAAAATCGTAATTAGAAGAAGTTTGATAATTTTTGTTTTTTATTGTCTAATATTTTGATTTTTCCAAATATGTGAAAGTGATTATGTTCCTTATGAGACTGACTAATTACAATTGTTAGGTAGGTGGTTAAATTAGTGTATTGAAATGAAAGATCTACAACCCTAAATGCTTAGCTATACGATTTTGACCCGGTCTCTCCTACTGCCGAAGCTAGTACATTTGAGCCGCACGAATTGTTGAACGTGTGCTAAACGGCACGAAAACTTTGATAGCGCGATGCACGACTCCATACATTTGGGCCGATTCAGATTCAGATTATTTATTTGTAAACATAGGTTACAGTTACACAGGTGTGTGAGATGTTACATTCCTTCCAAGTGCTCTATGCTTTGCCATTAGGCGTACAAATGTCAGTAAAAATTAAAATTATTTCATTATTAAATTCAAAATATCAAATAGAATTATAATAATAAAGAGCGATTATTAAAAGATAGAATAAATACAATTTCAGATTTCAACTAAAAACTACAATGTCAAAACAAGTACCAAATTGATAAAATATTTCCAAAATGTCAACAAAAAAAAAATATCATGAATCAGAAATGTCAAAAATAAAAATAAGAGAATGTCAAAATAAGTAATAAATCAACTGAATATTCTTAGAATGTCATCAATAAAATCTAACACAGTACAAAAAATTTATTAAATAAAAACATTTATAGTAATGAAATTAAGAAAGTATTGAATAATGTAAAATAATTTAATAAACAAGTACAAAATTTATAAAATATATCCAGAATGTTAACTGCAAAATTTTTTAGTGAAATGTCAATGAAATAAATACCCAATAATACAAGAATGTCAAAAAAATAAATATATATATATCGCGTTACACATCTGCTACACCTTTCAACACGGGGGCCGCTTTAAAATCATAGCACATGATTGACCTAATCCTTTATAAATGAAGGAGGAATTATAGAACTGTCTTCCAAATAGTCCTTTATTGAGTAGTAACATTTATCGATTAAAATTTTCATAAGTACCCCTTTGAATTTGTCCAGATTTAATGATTTTACTGTCTCTGGCAACTTGTTAAATATTTTTGTGGCCATACAGAAAATACTTTTATTCATTAGGGCTGTTTTGCCATGTGTTATTTCAAGATCTAACCTTTTTTTGTCGCGTAACTTTCTATAGTAGCTTTTGGAAGCTATTTTGTATTGTGAGATGTGTGTTTTGACAAATATATTGGTTTCGTAGATGTACAATGATGGCAGGGTAAGAATGTTTAGGCTTTTGAAAAACGGTTGACAACTGTCGGTGCCGATTTGTATGAAGATTGCGAACAGCGCCATCTATTGTTTGAAATCTTTTTCTGAACAGCTGGATATTATGCACATAACATTACCATGGAGTTTAAGAAAAAAATATTTCTTCTTTCGAATAAAAAATTATGACAAGGTGATTTTCACAAGTTATTAAATGAGTACATTAGAGGTACTTTAAAAGTGGCGCCAGTGACGGAAAAGTTAAAAGGGAATCGCTTGTCTTGGTATGGTCATGTGAAGAGGAGGGATGAAATGCATGTAACTAGAAGAGTTATGAACATGAATGTGGATGGATGGAGAGGGAGAGGAAGGTCAAAAAAAAGATGGATGGATTGTGTGAGAAGCGATATGAAAGAAAAGGGAGGTAGTGATAGGGTGACGGCTGATAAGACAGAATGGAAGAAAAGATCGTGTTGCGCCGACCCCAAGTAACATGGGATAAGGGCACGAAGATGATGAATCTAAGCATGAGCTTTTGTTTCGGAGCTATATGTAGATAGTATGTAACTGAATATTATGCTAAGCCGAGACATTGTAGGTATGGACAATATTTTTAGTAATACGCCAATTAGCGCCACCCCGAAAATTGATGTTTAAAATCTATTTGTGACAATGTTTATTTTCTAAATACGCTTATCAAGTATATTGTCCATTGTGGCATTTAAAGTGATGAAATAAACGTTTACAGTTTGAGACTTGAATTGAGAGGATTTTAATCGACGCTGAGCACGCACGGCTCTACCAGAGCTCTAAGAGCACTAAGTAGCTAGGTATACTCACAGCACTGTCAGCAGGTCAGCTCTCCTGGCACATGCGCGCGCCAGCAGCTGCTCCAGCACGGCCAGCTGCGCGCTGTCCGCGTGCGCCGCGCTGAGCACGCACGGCTCTACCAGAGCTCTAAGAGCACTAAGTAGCTAGGTATACTCACAGCACTGTCAGCAGGTCAGCTCTCCTGGCACATGCGCGCGCCAGCAGCTGCTCCAGCACGGCCAGCTGCGCGCTGTCCGCGTGCGCCGCGCTGAGCACGCACGGCTCTACCAGAGCTCTAAGAGCACTAAGTAGCTAGGTATACTCACAGCACTGTCAGCAGGTCAGCTCTCCTGGCACATGCGCGCGCCAGCAGCTGCTCCAGCACGGCCAGCTGCGCGCTGTCCGCGTGCGCCGCGCTGAGCACGCACGGCTCTACCAGAGCTCTAAGAGCACTAAGTAGCTAGGTATACTCACAGCACTGTCAGCAGGTCAGCTCTCCTGGCACATGCGCGCGCCAGCAGCTGCTCCAGCACGGCCAGCTGCGCGCTGTCCGCGTGCGCCGCGCTGAGCACGCACGGCTCTACCAGAGCTCTAAGAGCACTAAGTAGCTAGGTATACTCACAGCACTGTCAGCAGGTCAGCTCTCCTGGCACATGCGCGCGCCAGCAGCTGCTCCAGCACGGCCAGCTGCGCGCTGTCCGCGTGCGCCGCGCTGAGCACGCACGGCTCTACCAGAGCTCTAAGAGCACTAAGTAGCTAGGTATACTCACAGCACTGTCAGCAGGTCAGCTCTCCTGGCACATGCGCGCACCAGCAGCTGCTCCAGCACGGCCAGCTGCGCGCTGTCCGCGTGCGCCGCGCTGAGCACGCACGGCTCTACCAGAGCTCTAAGAGCACTCAGTAGCTAGGTATACTCACAGCACTGTCAGCAGGTCAGCTCTCCTGGCACATGCGCGCGCCAGCAGCTGCTCCAGCACGGCCAGCTGCGCGCTGTCCGCGTGCGCCGCGCTGAGCACGCACGGCTCTACCAGAGCTCTAAGAGCACTAAGTAGCTAGGTATACTCACAGCACTGTCAGCAGGTCAGCTCTCCTGGCACATGCGCGCACCAGCAGCTGCTCCAGCACGGCCAGCTGCGCGCTGTCCGCGTGCGCCGCGCTGAGCACGCACGGCTCTACCAGAGTCGCACGCAGCTGTTCCAGCGAGCATTCTGCGCACAGCTTCACGAGCATAGCGTCTAGTGCTGCGCTTGCCTGAGGGGAGAATTAGACATTAGAGTGCTTTTGTAATGAGGGCTATCATTTTTGTACTCACCAGTTGGCGCCACTGTCGAGTAAGGTTCTTAATCATGGCATTAAAGTTGTAATTACGCGCATGTGAACAAAGTTAGAAGGAAAATAAAAAATAAAAAAAGCCTTATATTTCTTACTAAAGAATACAAAACTAAACTTATTTCTTATCTGCTATCTTATGTTTAAACTTATATTTATAGATTTATATTTCTTATTATTTATGTAAGAACCCCTCGTTCTCGAAGGTGAAGGCCTCCTCTAGAGATTTCCATGTATCCCTGTTCTTTGCTGTCTCCATCCACTGTTTGCCAGCCACTTGTATTATATCGTCAGACCACCGGCTGGTCTACCTCTCTTTCTGGTGCCTGATGGACCCTTCCAGGATGTTATCCTGGCGGTCCATCTGTTATCTGTTAGTCTGGCTATGTGTCCAGCCCAACGCCACTTAAGCTTTTTGCATTGAATCAGAGCGTCTGTAACTTTTGTCTTCTTTCGAATTATATTATGGGGTATTTTTTGTATTCTTTTGATTTTCAACAAACTCTTTTCCATTCCTCTTTGACACGTCCTGATTTTTGCTTTTGCTTGGTGTGTGAACTTCCAAGTTTGGCTAGCGTATGTTAATGATGGCAATATGCAGGTATCCATAACTATTTGCTTAATTTTGATCGGCATGTCACTTTTCATAATTTCTTTTAAGCTCCAAAATTTTTTCCAAGCATTCGAAACTCTCCTTTCTATTTCTTGTTAATTTCTTTGCTTCTCAAATGATAATTGTTTACCAAGTATACATAGGTGTCGACGTACTCCAACGCTTCATTGTTTAGGTATACAGGGGACTTCTGATAGTTTTTATTGGTTTTACTGCGGTTAATTTCTAGTCCTACCTGCTGACTTGCGGCGTGGTGATCGTATAACATCGACTGCAGCTCCATTTTACTCTCAGACAGCAATATAATGTCGTCGGCAAATCTCAAATGACATATATTTATTGTTAATATTAGACCGACCCTTTCCCATTGTAGTTGTCCAATGACTTGTTGTAGCACTGCTATAAATATAGTTGGAGAGATAGGATCGCCCTGTCTTACTCCTCTTCTAATAGGTATTGAAGGTCCAGTCGTCTCCAGTCTAATTCTACTGTTACAGTTTTCATATAGATATTGTATTACCTTGAAATATCGTGTTTCAATATTTTGCGATTCTAGAGACTCCCATATTGACTGATGATCCAAAGTATCAAAAGCTTTTCGATAATCGATAAATCCAATGTAGAGCGGCCTCTGGAACTCTTGATATTTGTCTATTACCATTTCAATAGAGTGGATATGATCCACAGTAGAGAATCCTCTTCTAAATCCTGCCTGCTCTACTGGCTGTTGAATTTCTATGGTGCCTCTGATTCTCTAGAGGGTTACGGTCTACATCTCCCACGGGGACCGGCCGTGTTGGGAGAGGTGGAGAGAGACGGGTGTAGCTTAGTTTTTCGGAGTTTCTTCATAATCTTGACTTGTAGAGGCTTTAGACGCGAGAGTCAGCTGTGAAGGACGCAAGCTCGTTATATTTTGCGATTTAGTTCTCTTGGGTACTTGCTTCGTCTGTTCTACATTATTTGATGATTTTCCATTACTTTTGGCTTCGGGAGACTCCGATAGAAATCTTTTACTTTAATAAGTAAATAAACTCGCCTAAATAGCCAACCAACAGTGTTTGACATTTATAAACCTCACGCTACACTAGCGCCTCTAGCGGCGAATTCAAACGCGATAGCCCTCATCTCAACACAGTTATTTTTTTTTTCTGAAAAATTAGTAGTTTATGATACTGTCACATAACAAAGGTTATTAAATACAAATACGAGTTTATAAACCAAGCCAGAGGCTAGGTTTATACTAGTATCAGAGGAATATTGTAATGTCCAAATTTGTGAGTGCTTTTGTTATATCAACAGTTTTTTTTTTCTGAAAAAATGCAGTAGTTTATGATGCTATCACATAGCAAACGTTATTAAATACTGATACGAGTTTATAACCAAGCTAGAGGCTAGTTTTATAATAGTATCATGGGAATGTTTTAACACCCAATTGTGTGCAGTTTCATACACTACTGTGTCTAATGTCATCAAAAACATAACTTAAAATATCGTAAATAATGTAGAAACAGCGAATGAGTGAGTCTATGATAAAAATAATCCACTAAATTACGGATCAGATGAATAAAAAAAAACATTTAAAAAAATACAACAGACTTCAAGTCGGTGTTTTTGGTTGATTCTTCGTATTTTTAAACTGACTTCCGAAATTAAAGTTATTTTATACTTTGTAGTGTATTTTTTTTGGAAGTCGGTAGTATTTTTTGTACAAAAAAGTTTTTTATTTTTCACTTTTTAACCCCCGACGAAAAAACAACGGGGTGTTATAAGTTTGACGTGTCTTTGTGTGTGTGTGTGTGTTTGTCTGTGGCATTGTAGCTCCCGAACGGATGAACCGATTTTGATTTTGTTTTTTGCGTTTGTAAGGTGAAGTAGTCAGGAGTGTTCTTAGCTATGTTTGATGAAAGTCGGTCCAAGATGGCCGCCGCCACAAAACGGCGGATTACATATTTTTTCACAACTCCCTCCAATATGGATATCGAATGAAAGGGCTTGACTGGTAGAATACTATACAATATGACAAATTTCAAATCCAAGATGGCCGCCGCCACAAAATGGTGAATTACATTTTTTTTCAGAACTCCCTCAATATGGGTATTAAATGAAAGGGCTTGACTAGTAGAATAATGTACACTATATTGAAGGGAAGTTTAAAAAGCATGAAATAAAAATTAAATTTAAAATTTAAAAAACCCCCACCAGAAAAAGACAGTAAAAAATAATTTCTATTGATCCTTTTAGTTTAAAAGGTATAGGTACGATTCTTTGGGCCAAGCGTCATCGCGTCGGGAGACCGCTAATAATACTTATACTTAGTACCTATCTATATATACAAAAGATTAGCGTTCTCCCGAGGCGAAGACGCTTGGCCACTGCGCCAACCGTTTCGTCAAAGTATAGATATAGATTTAAACAAACGAGAATATCATCCATCAGTCTACCAAGATCGTTTCAAAAGCTGCACGCAAGATTTCAGTTAGCTAAAAACAGTTCAACACAAAAGTGGAGCGACGGTAGGAGCTTTACACTTGCTTCATCCTAGCTCTTATTCACCACGTGTCTGCAGTATCGCTACAGTGTAACGTGCAATTAAAGAAAGAAAAAGAAGGAACGGCGTTCCAATAGCAATTGTAGCGGCATCAATGCCGCTACAAGAAAAACCAACGGAGCAAATCTACATCGCAACAAAAAAAAAGACCCGCGACGCCATCTATCCAACTAGCAGCGAATTACTATGTCGAAATCCTGCATCGCGCAAGCGGAGTTTACCGTGCGATTTGAACATATACATCAGCCCGAATATCAACTATCGGACAGTAGCCCGCCAGGCACAACAACCGTCTGGTCGGAGGATCCTCCCTTTACAACGAAGGTTTGCGGGACTTTATCTCTGTTCCGCATACCTTTAAAAAATAGTAGGTACGTACCGTATTCCGCAGCCGCTGGTCGTGCAGCGCGTGTATGACGTCAGGCGCGTGCACGATGGCCAGCACGTGTGGCGCGCGCAGCTCGGCCGCCAGCCACGACACGCACACGTAGAAGCTCTTGCGCGTCCGCTCCAGCGACTGCAGCGCTGCCGTCAGCGATACAAGCGCTGCATTGTCACCTGAACAATAAAAAACTCTTTTACGATTTCGAAATTTAAAAGTAATTTTATAACACACTGCCTTACAAAAAAAAACGCTTTAGAATAACTTGTGCTACCCGATTTTCAAATCATATTATTTAGTTGGAGGAATGTTAGATTTTGGTGCCATATTTACGTAAGTATTAAGTTTTTGGTGAGATTGGATAAAGTAGTGTAAGAAACTGCACATAATTAGGTATTAAAAACCCACCTAATCTCACCCTAGTATTTTATAATATTTAATATGCGACAGTATCATTAACTACGAGTAGAAGTGCGTGGCGGAGGAGACTACCAGCCATTCAATCTATACGAATATTATAAAGGGGAAAGATTTTTATTTCTGTATGTATGTAAGAAATAAACTTAAAAACTACTGGACCGATTTGTTTTTTTTTTTTTCAGCAATGAATAGCTACTTTATCAACGAGTAACAAAGGCTATATTTTATCCCCGTACTCTCACGATAACAGGAACTACGCGGGTGAAACCGCGTGACGTCCGCTAGTATATGATATTTTGGTCTTGCCAAAAATTATGAATGAGAACTTAGTGGGTTTTTCAAATGCTATTGGATAAAATCTGTATCTAGGCAACATAACCTAGGGGCTGTTCTTTTCAAATGATATTATAACAAATATTAATGCTTTAAATACAAAATTAAGTAAAAAGAAAACACGGTAATTTACGGTGCAAAAAACTAAAAATATGCAGAAGCAATAAGTTTACAAGTCATTCTAGTTACCTAATTATGTAAAAATATATTTACAAGCAGCAAGTTATTTTTTTTGACTATATATAGGCATACTTTTGACCACAATCTCACCTGATGGTAAGCGATGATGCGGTCGAAGATGGAGCACGTTTGCCTAGAAGCAACCTACTCACTCTTGTCTTAAAGTCTCCCAAGTTGTAGCTATCTGGAAACACAGACTCTGGCAGGGAATTCCACTCCTTAGCTGTACGCACTATGAATGTGTTCCCAAAACGTTTAGTCAAATTCTGTCCATATCCGGCAAACGGCATAATAACTTGGAAATATGCTCGAATCGAAAGTGATTTTGGATGGAAGTTTATATGGACAATGTTTCACACAGAGGACTTTTAAAAAAGTATTATTTACCAGCTCTGTCCATTTTCGCGCAGTACTTGACGACGCAGCCCAGTATCTGGCCGGTGAGATGTCTGACGCTATCCATGTAGTGCTCGAGGTGGCCCCACGCGAACAGTAGCAGAGCGTCCACCAGCGTCAGTCCTGTGGCGCTGTCTGTGAGCTTGTCAAGTAGTTTACTGATCTGCAGCAGGGTGCGCGCTACACCTAGGATGAACGCGGATTCTGATGAACTCCTGAAAATGTTCGTAGCCAAACAATACTAGTGTGAACTGACTTCAGCAAGCATGGAGACTAATGATAAATAATATTTATTTTGCAAAATTACGAATAACTCTTTTACACGTCAATATGTTTTGTCTAATTAAACAAGACTTGGCCGGTGTTTCCTAGCTGACTACCCAGAGAAGAAACATTAAAGTATACTTTAAGGTTCATAGGTACAGTTAACGAAATAGTTAAATCATATTAGAACTACATAATAAGTGCGTTATTGTCTGAGGTGGGACTTTGAGGAGAGTATTGTATTGCAGCCACCTTTGGGATGGCTCAGCTAAGTATCAGCTTGCCGCGCTTGACTCGGTGGAACGCAGAGCTAAGAGGCTCATCGGTGACGAAAAACTGGTGGATGCCAAGCTACATAGCTTGGCTCATCGCCGTAAGGTTGCCTGCTTGTCGGTCTTCTACAGATTGTACTTCGGTGAGTGTGCCCAAGAACTCCACGACCTCATCCCACCGGCCCCCTTCTACCATCGGACATCCAGACGCACTGCATCGTACCATCCCTACCTTGTTGCTATTCCACTAATTCGCACTAAGCGTTTCCAAACGTCTTGTATAATGCGCACAGCAAAGGAGTGGAACTCTCTGCCTGCGTCTGTGTTTCCAAATGCTTACAACCCTAATCTCTTCAAAGTTAGAGTGCACAGGCTCCTTCTGGGGAAGCTCGCTCCATCGTAGGCTTTGTCTCTGTCATCTCTGACCTAGACTAGTCAAGAGCAAACCCATCACAAATAAAAAAAAATATGACGGTTATATTCTTTGAAAGGGTTTGTCAAAAATGTATAGCAGTACAGCCCACTGATAATAATTATATTCAAATCCAGACTGAAATCATCATATCAGCCTGCAGACGTCCACAGCTGGAGGCGGCCTCCCCGCGCGCGTCGCCACTACGACCTCCTGCGCGAGACCATCCACCGGCTACCCACGACCAGAGCCAGACTGAAATGCTACTAAGAAATTCCTACTTGGTATCGACCACATGTTCCATTACAATATTCAACTTGAACAATAAAATAAACTTTGAAATTGGATAAAATGTGTACCTCTCGCCTATTTCCAAGATCTTGTTGGTAAGAGTGATGATGGCGGGCCCATCGTCCACAGTGTGTGTGAACAGATGGTCTGCTGCGACCACGGTGGCGATGGCTGAGAACAGGCACAGGCGGCCTGCTTCTAAGCTCAGTAGGTTGCGCAGGTAAGTGTCGGTGGTGGTCGAATTCAGTACCTGGAAATAATAAAAAAAAACATGAATAAAAACTGTTTTACAAAAAAATACAACCGACTTCCAAATAAAAAAAAAACACTACAAAGTATAAAATTACTTTAATTTCGGAAATCGGTATTTTTGGTTGTTTCTTCTCTGTAATTTTATACTTTGTAGCGTTTTTTTTTTATTATGAAGTCGGTTGTATTTTTAAAAATAAAAAACTTTTTCACGTTTTTTAATTGTCACTTTTTAGTGTTACCCCCTTACAACACCAATGGAAAGTCACAGGAAAGCAAAATACGCAATTTCGTTGATTTGGATGACAAACCAAATACACACATCAAAAAAAGTTTGCGATCACTTTGAAAAATCGAAAACTTTTTTGTTACGGGATATTATGATTTCTTCTCCTTTATTTAAAAACTAGCTGACCCACGCAACGTTCCTGAGATTAGCGCGTTCAAGCAAACAAACAAACAAACAAACTCTTCAGCTTTATATATTAGTATAGATATAGAATTAGAATATAAAACAGTTCAATTGTTTTTCCATATAAAAAGCTTTCAGTCCTAGCTTACGCTCATTTAGAATTCTGATTTAATCAATTTTAACGGATTTAAAATATTTTTTCGCGGAAAGTTGTAATTGAAAAAATGCCAAGAGGATTATCAGAAGTTTTACGAGCAAGAATAGTAACTTTGAGGGAAGAAGGATACACCACGAGAGAAATAGCATGCAGAGTCGCCATATCCCAATCCTGTGTCGTGACCACGTTGCAGAGGTACCACGGGATGGGTAATTTAGCTGACCGACCCCGCAGTGGTCGCCAAACTGTTTGGACTGCTGCCCAAAAGCGCTGTTATTAGATTGCTGGCAGCCCGTGACCCAACAATCAACGCTACTAAAATAAAAGCAGAAGTTCGGGCTGCCTCTGGGCTTGAAGTTAGCACTCAGAACATTCGGAATTGCTTGCACCAGGCTGGATTACGAGCACAGAGGTCTTGGCGAGCGCCTCTTCCCGGCAACGTCAACAACGGAGATTGCAGTGGGCTAGGCTTCGGCGAAATGAAGAAGATGTGAAGAAAACATTTGGCAAAACTGTCTCTTCGTTGACGAATAGCGAATCAGTACTCATCCAGATAACCGACGTGTCCGTGTCTGGAGAAGACCAGGAGACCGTGAAAGGCAAAGAACTGCCACTGGAACAGTTCAGCAAGGCGGGAAATCGGTGTCCTTTTGGGGTGGTATTATGATTGGAGCTAGAACGCCTTTGATCCCGAATCGAGGCTTCGTGACAGCAGATATGTATAAAGCTGATGGAATAGTCAGACCATTCCGAGTAAACCATGGGCACCTAATAGGGAATATGCACGAAAAAAATATTTATTATCTATAAATAGTTTATCTAAAAATGTACACAAATATAATACTAACAGTGAAAATAGAATCAAAATTGCTCGAAAAACAAACGAGATATAATTATTTTAAACAAATGTATCTGTCCCTCTCGCGAAAACGCTGTTTTCTATGGCAGCTGTATAGGCGCCAAGAACTTTGACGTCACAATCCATATCGGACTTCTCCTTCTAATTGTAATCTTTGAAGCTTTATAACTTCATCGCTGATGAAGGTATTTAAAAATTAATTTCGGAGTTAATAAGTATATCATTTTGCAAATAAAAAAATCGCATGCATATTTACTATTGTACTGGTCGATGATAATGCGCCACATCGAGCTCAATGAGTCAATGCTGCTCTCCAAGAATACGACATCACAAGGTTAGACTGGCCTGCCGGCTCGCCTGCCTTAAGCCCAATAGAGCACGCGTGGGATGCTCTTAAACGAGCTATTTGGAACCGTTAGCCATGTCCCTAGACAGTGCCAGAGGTCAGGGAAGCCGCTATTCAAGAATGGGACAGGTTACCCCAAGAAATGCTGGATAACTTGATCCTCAGCATGCCCAGGATCTCCGCTATGTTCGAGCCATATTGAATATAAACCTTTTATTAATAAATTGTTGTTTAAGTTTGGTTAAACAGTCTTTTTCTTTCTATCAAATTCCTGTTACAGTTACATTCTGACTAATTACTCAATATTTATTAATAAAAATAAAAAATGGTTTTATTTTTAAATTTCAAACAGGGTTTTTCTATTTAAAGAAAACACAACAAATATTTTTTCTTGATAAAGTTAAATTTAAAAAAATATATCAGCTTATGCTAGTGATCACAAACTTTTTTGATGTGTGTACGTCATTTAAGTAAACAAATTCCAGCTATTTGTTTGATTTAAAAGCCAAACTGCTAAACCGATTTTGATGAAATTTAAATGGGACCAATCGGACTTTACCCTTTCACATGAAAAAAGTTTTTTCAAATCTATACTAATATGTAGAGTTTGTTTGTTTGCTTGAACGCGCTAATCTCGGGAACGGGGCCGATTTGAAAAATTATTTTAGTGTTAGATAGCCCATTTATCGAGGAAGGCTATAGCCTATACATCATCACGCTAAGAAAAAAAGGAGCGGAGCAGACGAAGTTTCGCGGGTCAACTAGTCGGTTTATAAATGACGGAATAATTTGGTAACACATAAAAAAAACTGGCCAAGTGCGAGTCGGACTCGCACACGAAGTGTTCCGTACCATAGACCTTATTTTTTATTATTTGTTGTTATAGCGGCAATAGAAATACACACTCTGTGAAAATTTGAACTGTTTACCTATTACGGTTCATGAGATACAGCCCGCTGACAGACAGACGGACGGACAGCGGAGGCATAGTAATAGGGTTCTGTTGGTTACCCTTGGGTATGGAACCCTAAAAAGTAGCATATCATCTACTATATTGAAAATCTAAATTAACATGAGAGAAGCTCCAATAAAAACTAGTTTATAAAAGTATGAATACAAAAAATACTTACTTCAATCCATCTGTCTGCTCCATACTCAGCAACATGCATGGTGAGGTACAGTATACCAGACACAGACTTAGTATCCATAGGGACGTCGTCATCAAACATCAGGTCTTGCATCACCATCCTTATCCCGTCAAAATAGAAGATCAGTACCCCCAAATCTTCAGGACTGCCTTTCTGGACGAGGTGTAGAAGAAGTCGTAAAGATATATGTGCTAGAGTGAATATTTCGTTCTTTTCTGTTGGTGATAAGGTTTTCTGTTCTCTGAAATTATTTTATTAAGAGACAATTAATCTTCAGTACTTTGTTCCGTGTTAACACCCCCAAAAAGAATGTCACGTTATCCATCTATACAAGTCTATATCCATACTAATACTAGCTGACTCGGCAAACGTTGTTTTGCCATATAAATAAAAAAATAGCCTACCACCTATTCTCATACCTACCAAATATACACACAAAATTTCATGAAAATCGGTTGAGCCGTTTCGGAGGAGTTTGATTGTTTGTTTGTCTGAAGAGTTTGTTTGTTTGCTTGAACGCGCTAATCTCAGGAACTACTGGTCCGATTTGCAAAATTCTTTCAGTGTGAGATAGTCCATTTATCGAGGAAGGCTATAGGCTATATATCATCACGCTAAGACCAATAGGAGCGGAGCAGACTAAGTTGCGCGAGTCAACTAGTAATATTATTAAGAGGAAAGATTTGTATTTTTTATGTAACAAATAAACTTAAAAACTGCTGGACCAATTTGAAAAATTCTTTCAGCAATGGATAGCTACATTATCAGGGAGTTACATAGGCAACGGGAACAACGCGAGTGAAACCGCGTGACGTCTGCTAGTACTTAATATTATAAAGCTAAATGGTTGGTTTTTAACATGCTGATCTCTAGAACTAATAAATGAAAGCCCAATCAGGAACGCTATACGCTATCTTTAGCTTTGTCAGTAATTGGGCAAAAATACGGACTCTGAGCTGCTAGAAATTGCAGAGAAAGAGGTCAAGAGGGCTTACTTTTGACCTCTTTCTTTCCTAATGGTAAGTGGTGGGTGAAGTCAGAGCAAATATGTGTATTATGTTATCGGCTATCTACAAGTACAGCTACAAATAAAATGAACCGTACCTCAGGGTAGTCACACAGCACTCCAAACAGCCAATCAAATACTCTGCAAGAAGCAGTTGAACGGACCTCAATGCCACCACACCCGCTTGAAAGTTTTCAATACAGGTAAGTAGCTTATTGACAATGTCCACATATTGTTTGTAGTTAGTCGATTTGTTGGACATGCGTGAGATCTGTAACGCTAGGGCCTCCGAGAATGGTTCCTGTAAATGCTTGTTTTTTATAATGTGCCTGGAAATGAAAAAATATAATATTTTTAATATTTGTTGCAGTGGTTAGGTTGTGAGGCAAGTTTGTAAGTAAATTAACCTCTGAAGGAATTTTGTTTTGTTTACTTACTGGGGAAATAGTACTAGTACAAAGCAACTAATTCATTATTGGATCTTATTGGAAATTGGCTCCTGTAAACAAACAACTTCAGCTATTTATAATATTAGTTAGCCAGAGTGAAGCCAGGTAAGTTTGGATGGAAATGGGGGACACAAAAGTTTAGTTTTATAACGTACCTTGATATAAAACATTTAATAGGATGTTTAGCTTCAGCATGGAAGAACGCGGCAACCAAGAACTTCATAACATCATCGGCAACCGAATCCTTGTTGGTGTCTATAAGCTTTTTCAGAATGCCTAATTGATCATCTGAAGACGGCGAGTTGATAAAAGCCTGAATTTCAGTAATATTATCAACTGAAAAAGAAAACACGTTTTGAAATTAAGCATTCACTTAAAGTAAGAAATGAAGAGCTTATACTATTTCAATAAATTTATTGGTCGATGTGTAGTCTAGGGAACAGTTAATACAGATATTTTCTCATTAAAAACATAGTAAATAGTTGGTTTTTACCAGTATTCTCAAATAAAGATATTGGAATAGCAATGGGCGAATATCCAATAGAATTCTTGGATTTACCGCCCCCGCCTCGATTTATTCTTAACGCTAATCCGTTCATCATGGTAATAGCGATTTATTTTATTCAACAAAACTGATTTTTCATTGATATTTAAGCTATGAATACTATTTTTTTACAATGTTTACGTCAGGTCAATCAACAATATGTTTATAACCTAAAACTTGTCACGTCTAAACGTCACCGTGACGTTTGTATTTTTTCAAGTCTTTCTTCGTAAACATTTGAGAACTGCAACTTCTCTCTCCTAGATACAATTGGACCTAAAAATTTATTATACAAACTGTTAAATTAGGAACATATTTACTTATACTAGTGTAAAATAAAAACAGGCAATTAACTAAATTCAATTTTCGCTTATAATTCGTGTTCAGTCAATAAATGACTGTGTAAACAGCATTGTTTTGTTCAGAAATACGTAATGGAACTACAATCAAAATGGAAATAATAAAGGGCGACCTCATTAACACGGTAATGTTCCACGATTCAGCCAATAACACAAAGTGGATCCTCTCGGACCCTGTGGAACGCCTACCTAGTCTTGGCGCGTAGACTAGAGCCCAATGACAAAGTTTTAGGCAAAGACCCTCAACCTCAGTTCTCATAAAGTTTAGTAACCCTTGTCGCCTGAAAGTTCGGTTGTGCCGCAGCGCGGCTGCAGCGCTGCCGCCGCGCGCCACTTTGCGACAAATTTGAAGGCGATCCGATGAATTTCTGAACAGTTTACATACGTGGAGCGGCTGGCGGCAATTTATGAAATAGCAATGGTTGGAAACAGTTGGAATTAGACAGTCTCGTCCCTGACGTTTTGATGTTTAGCCCTTTGCATGATAAATAAGGGTCTACAATACACTTCATATAGGTACTATTATGCCTTTAATATGCAGATATCAGGTACGTAATCTTTATAAAGAAATAAAGTTTGTGAGGTTGTAGGGAGTAATCTTTGGATCTTCTGAACCGATTCTTAAAATACTTTTACCAATAGAAAGTCACGTTATTTGTGAGTGTCATAAGCTATACATTACCCCAAAAAAACTTCCCAACGAAGTGGACACGGCAGGGCCGGCCTTAACCATCTAAGCGCCCCGGGCGAGATACGTTTGGCGCTCTTTTACTTATCTTGCTGTGCCCGACAGGGTTCACATGAACGAATCTTGTTTTTACCACCTAAGAATACATGTGGAATGCAATAAAGATATTGAGTATTTTTTATTTCAATATAACTAAAATATCTTATTTAGAAAAACCTTTACACCAACCCTACTACTTCACCTTTACACCCACCCACCCATCTGTACCTAGATATTTTAGTATGTTGTTTAAAACACCATCCCCTACAACTATGCCAACATTTGCTTATGCACGAATTATTTCCCCAATTTGGCAGTTTTTCGTTTTCGTTTTGTGAGCCTTTAATCATAATTTAGGGTTAGAAAAATAACAGACACTGGTATTGTTAGCAGAATACGCAGGGATATAAGTAGGTATTCAATACTTAAAGATTGTGCTTTTTTAATAAAGTTTAAGGTTTCGGTAGGTGTTGCCAGAATTTCTTGGAAATTGTGTTGCCGCAATCACCTTTAATGTCTGAGTTATTCTTTATATCGAAACTCGAAAGAAATAGGTACTCAAATTACGCGCTTAATTTCCGGCGTAAGGTCCCGGCGCCCTCCAGTTGCCGGCGCCCCGGGCGGCCGCCAGCGTCGCCCGGCCCTGAAGCCGCTTCTGGGGCACGGGTCAGCTAGTATGTTATAAAATAGTTTCTAACTGTTCCTGATTTAATTTGTGATGATAAGGTCCTTATTAAAAACCAAAGCCCTACCTGTTCCCATAATAGCTCAACCATTCTGAGCTACGAGAATTAGGGAAAGGAAGTATAAGGAACGTAAAATTTGTAAGATAGCAGCTAGTCTATTCTGTAAGTAACTATTTCGATATAGAGCTTCACCTGAGTGACAAAACTCACAAAGTGAGCTATATTGCACACAACATAAAGGTCTTAATTTGATACTCACCTCTCATTCCACTGTCGAGATACGAAAATTTTGTTACAGAATAGCACTCCAGTAGTGTACTAATTGTGTACTGTGTAGGTACATGTTTTCGAGGAGGTCATCAATTGGACTCGACAAACATTTGTGGACAATCGATAATTAAGATCTTCCACTTTAGTCCATCGTGTGTATTTCACGTCCAGCTATTGAAAGTACGTATTAGGTAGGTACAAATTAGTAACTGACATAGCAACCATATTTGATTTTATTAACCCGATTGTTTGGGCTGACTGATTGGTTTGTTTACTAACAAAAAGCGTACCTAGGTAGTATACCTAGGTAGTGATAGTACCTATATAAATAATCATTTCATAGCCCACCAGCTAATACCAGCAGCTTCGGCCTCTTAAAAGTAGAGTATTATCCCAAAAGAACACTCTCAGCATAACAGTATCCTAAGTCCTAATCCAGGACATGGCTTACCCCTCTGCCTTCTTCAACTTATCGTGTGGGCAGTAAGTTCTGACGACCACACACCCTAGTGTCAGAGTTTCTAAACCGCCTCAAGGGCCTCTGACATGGTTTATTTGACGACCGCCATTTGGCGGCCGGCACCACCGGCTTATACGTACCTTTCGAAGCACGGTATCATCTTTTTTATCAGACAGTCAGGTGATTCAAGCCTGCAATGTCCTAGCCAAACTGGAAAACAACTTTACAAAGTATGCTTCCCGTGGGAATCAAACCCACGACCACCGGGTCACAGGGCAAACCCCTCTGCCAAGTTTCAGTTACTTATGCCGAATCAGATCAGCCGTGAAGACGAGGTAATAGACGGACAGTTTCTTTTGCATTTATAATATTAGTGTAGACTAGCTGACCCGTGTCGGTATCTTTCGGGTTAATGATAGCCTATGACACACACAAATAACGTGGCTTTTTGTTGATAAAAAGAATTTTCAAAATCGGTTAAGCAGATCCAGAGATTATAATCTCTGGATCTGCTGAACCGATTTTGAAGAATACCCCCTTTTTTTTTTAAAGATGGGAAGTCATCAAATGACTCCTCCCGCTCCGGGTGAAGCAGAAGGGAGTGTCAGACTCTTACTGACTAAAACCCATCCGTGTTCCTCCTAATGCCCTTTGCGTTCCAGAGCCGCGGTGACTCTTTCAAACAGATTCCGCAACCCCGGCAGGAGAGATTACCCCCTACAAACTTACAAACTTTACCTCTTTACAATATTAGTCTAGATTTCTGCTTTGCTCAGGCGAATGAAAAACAAAAAATTCAATTGAAGAAAACTTTAATTCTCGTCATAATTTTCCGTTATTTACATTATCTTAATAAATAAATATCCTACACTTATAAGTATCACACTGTGACTCATTCAGTCTTGTCGGCGACCTCTTCGGTCTTGTGTTCTTTAACCTCGTCTTCTGAAGCCTTCTGTGCTTCCGGGACCTTCTGAACTTCTGGAACCATCTCAATTTCTTCTTTGACGGGTTCTGGTTGTTCTACCCGGTCGCTGCTGTTGCTGCTGTCGTTATTATCCCCTGGGAACATAAAAAAGTAATCATTAGCTTACAGAAATATGAGAAATTATGAGTTTTGTTGTTAAACCAGTGTTAGAAACAAATAAACAGCATGTACGATGGACCAAACACGTATCGCGTAGACCCCAAGCTACCTTCATGGAGCACGGCCAGCAAAATGATAATGATGATGATGTACAAAACGTAAACCAATGTCTAGTCTAATCTGACTAGTATAAAAAAAGCGCTGACTTCCTCTGTCTCAGAAGAAAGAAGCGGAGAAGACAGAGGAAGATATTCTCTGTCTTCTCGTATTTCTTCTAAACGTTCGAAGCCGGGGCACGTCCCTGGTACTCTATGTAGGTATACCTAATCAGTTAAGCTTTATCAAGTCGTGAGATGTGCCAGCTGATACTGATGGCTTCATCATTGTCTACCTAAGTAAGTATATTGTTACTAGCTGACTCAGCAAACGTTGTATTGCCATAAAAATAAAAAATAGCCTACGACCATCCTACGATCTATTCTCAGACCTACCAAATAAATATAGGTACCTACACAAAAATTTCATAAAAATCGGTCAAGTCGTTTCCGAGGAATTCGATAAAAAACACCATGACACGAGATTTTGATATATTTGAATAGATAAACTTAGATGAGAACCAGTCGTTAAGCCTACACTTTGTCTTGTGGACAAACAATTAAACGTTTTCCTGTTCTTCTAAGTAACGACTATACCAATACAGTGACTATAATGTCACTATTACCGCTAATCCATTAAAATGAGTTTCTTTTTACATAATTTCAGTGTGATTCTGTCTCAGAACAAACCTGTTGTTCGAGGAAAAGTCGAAAGTCACCTAGAATGAAGGTGCTAATAATGTTTCGTTTCACCTACATGGCTACAATATGTATGGTGTGCTAAATAAAATTCTATGCAGTTATTTTATGTGCAAGTATTTGTAAACTACAGCTACAGTTTCGCTGGCGGTTCGCCCGCACGAAAGTCGGAAATATCGAAGACTTTTTCCGATAGATATCCGATTTTAATGAAACAAAGCCAATACTTACTCTGTTCCTATAAATAGGTATACTATGTCTACCTGTGAAAACTACGTCCGTTAATTAGTTTTAGAGATGTGCGCTAACAAACAGAAAAAGAGTTCAAAAACTTTTTAACAAAAAAATTAAACCTCCGGAAAAACAAAAACCAAAAAATAATGAACGAATGACGATGCGATGCGGACGAATTTTTTGACGCCTTATTTTAGTTAGGATTTTTTATTTTAAGTGTATATATTTAGTATAGTTTAAATGACAAATAAAATAAATAAGATCCTAAAGAGATCACCAATTAAAAAAAAATGTTTACAAAAAAATAACTTTAGGTAATTTCGGAAGTCGGTGTTTTTGATTGTTTTTTCGTATTTTAACAACGACTTTTTTGTTAAAAAGTTTATTTTATACTTTTTTTGTCTGTCTACTAATTATAACATGGATTTTTTTTATAACGTTTAAAATATTTTATATGCGTGTTCATACATAAAATATATATATATACGCGTCGACTTGAGAACCTCCTCCGTTTTTTCGTCGGTTAAAAATCACTGAATCTTTGAAAAACCCCTTTCTTTTTAGGGTTCCGTACCCAAAGAGTAACCAACGGAACCCTATTACTAAGCCTCCGCTGTCCGTCCGTCCGTCCGTCTGTCTGGTAGCGGGCTGTATCTCAAGAACTGTAATAGGTAGACGGTTGAAATTTTCACATAGTGTTTATTTCTATGGCCGTGATAACAACAAATCATTTAAATTAAAAATGGCTCCCATACAAGAAACGTTCTTTTGATTTTGTGGTACGGAACCCTTGGTGTGAGAGTCCAACTAGCACTTTATTACTTTTATTTCATTGTACCTACAGACACACCTGTTCCTGCTGATTTATTATTTTATACATATTATGCAAAGATTGCAGTTACCTACGGCTGATTATAAAATAGGAACAATGGGTAATGAATGATACATTAAAATTTATTAATTTTATTACTAGAAGTATTACTCACAGTAGCGTGTTTTACATTCCTTGACCGGTTTACAATTACCTAATCCGACGCTAGAATAGTTAAAAAATTAACGAATGATTACGTAGGTAGGTACTAGTACAGAATACACGTATTTATGTTATCACATAGCTCACTGATACATATTAATGTACTGGCGTGACTGGTTTAGTTCTGCAGTTCAATAGTTACCCTGATTCTGATGCGTTCTTTGAAAATGATTAATACAGTTTACGAGTCTGTAGAAGAAGTTCTAAACTTGTAAGCTACCAAACCTAGCTATATGGTACTCATTGACCTCTTCAGTCAAATATCCATGGACTAGATTCCTTTGTTTTTTATCGTTACACTTTTATGATTTAGCTGATATTTGGAGATTCAATTTTACTTGATACCTACCTATAAGTTAATAATCTTGGTTTAGGTACATAGATAATGTTCAACTCAATCCGGTGAGAAGTGAATTATGAGAGCATGATCGCAAGATTCACTAGGGTGTCTACTAATAGAACCTAGCTTTATCCTCACAAGCCCAAGACCAAAAGAACATCAAACAAACAAAAAAGCTTCACAAATAACGGGCCCAAGAGCACACCTTTGTTGACACAGGGACCCTGCTGTTTGTCCGTCGTCCCCCATTCATCCGGACCCGAGGTGGCGGCGCGTGGCGTTCCCGTGCGCCCCTCTTTGACGTCGCGGGGGGAGTTAAACACCTCACTCCCCCCGCTGACCCGAGGTGGCCCGCAAAGACGGGCGGCCACCAGCCGGGGATTACGCATAAGTTCCCACGATCCCCGGCATAGGTGAGAGATGGAACACCGGGGTGGTTTTAGTCAGTAAGAATCTGACAGACCCCTCTGCCCGCCCCAGGGTGGAGGACGTCCATAAGGATTTCTCCCCGTTAAAAAAAAGGGACCCTGCTATTGGCACGAACAAACAACACAAAAAAGCGACACATCGAACTAAATGTTATTTCACAAGACATCGCATCGGTTACACAACACACAGCGACAGAACTCTTCGATACCTGAATGTTACCGCCAACAGTATTTATAGCACTGTTAACTGCAGTGCTGATGGTGCCAGCGGTACCATTTATAACAGCACTTATGGTACCTATCAGACTATTGATGAAAACCCCCCACGCAGCAACTGTTGGAAAATTTATCAAACAATGTACTTAGTTTATTGGCATAAGGTAGAGTTGTAATAATACGTGTGTTTTCTCACTCACCAGTATTTGGACCGCCTCCTTTTTTAGATTCCATATCAGCTTTCTCCTCATCTAGATTTTTTATATGTTCAGCGGGGTGCCCGTCTCTTGGCTTCTCTGGGTTGTTGATGTTCTGCAGCCGCTGCACAGCGCCGGCTATGCCCTGCGTGATGGGGTTGTTCTGCAGGATCTGTCGGATGGGCCCAGCTGGGGTGACGGCGGCGGCTTGCGGATCTGTATCTGCGCCTGCAGCTGGCTTTGCTGGCTCGCTTTGGGGCTCGGGTTTGGTTTCAGGCTTGGTTTCGGGCTTGGTTTCGGGTTTGGTAGCCGTTTCTTCCGGCTTGCTGCCCGTCTGCGCTGGCTGAGTGCCCTGTGGAGCTTGACTTGCAGGCTGCTTGTTTGGTTGGAATACGTTCACGAGATTATTCCATGAATTATTTATATTTTGTGCTATGGGACCGCTCCCAAACGGCGGTAGTGTAGCAAATATTCCCAAGAGTCCTGTTTGACTTGGGGTTTGGGCTTGACCTGGGGTTTGCGCTTGGCCTTGGTTTTGTGCTTGACCTTGATTAATAAAGTTTTGGAAAGTTGTTGACAATTGTTGTAAGTTTTGTGAAAATATGTTGATGGGTGCTGGAGTAGCAGACGTTACTTGAGAGTCACTCTGCGCATCTGCTGGAACTGTTGGATTAGATGCTGAGCCTGAGTTCTGCCCCGAGTTCTGGCCGAATGGGTTCCAACTTTGACCGACATTATTTAATGTTTCTGTCATATTACGTATAGCAGTTTGCATACTGTTTGACATGCTCGTCACAAACGCCATGAATGGCCCAACCGGCGCTGCTGGCGCAGGAACGGGACTGGATGACGCGGAGCTCGCGCCAGAACTGTCGGTCTGCGCTTCACTGTCAGCCTTCAGAAGAGCAACCACCTCGACACCATCAGCTAAAGTTCTCACTCCTTTGTTGAAGTCATTTCTGAGTTTAAAAAGGCCTTGTTCAATTTGATGGAAGCCAGCTTTAGTTTCCTCGGCAGCAGGCTTATCAACAGCTGCACTTTCTGAGCTTAGGTAACTTTGAATAGTTGCATTTACTTTAACCAGTTCAGCGGTGAAACTGTCTCGCAGAGACTGGATGTTCTTTTGTAATGATTGAATCGGCTCGTTGGTTGCTGCAATATGTTGAATGCCGTCGGTGATTCCCTGGAATCCTTGAATTAATACATTCCGCGCGTTGTTCATGCTTTGTTTGAAGAGCGCTATAGTCTGCTGTTCAGAGGAATAATACTCGGGGTTTTGAGTCTCATGTTCCTGACGTTGAGGTGGGCCAGGGTTCCGCAAGTCTGGAACTGGTCTGATTATTTCCTCGTCCTGTTCGTCAGCTTTGAGCGCAGGCTGCGCGTTCTCGACGATGACTTCCACGGGGATGTCTTCTGGTTTAGTTCGCAACTTGTTATCGACATCCTTGATAGTGTTTGCTTGGTCGATGAGTTCCTGTTCACTGGATGTATTTTCTGGTAATTTATCCAAGTTGTCGGGGACGATGTCAATAAGTTTTTTCTCTGTTTCCGCCACGGGGATAGAGGCGGCGCGCACGCAAAGCGCGGCGCCGGCGACCAGGAGGAGCGCGTATAGTCGCATGGTGTGTGTCGCGCAGTACTACGGCGGCCGGGAGGGGCTCCTCATTTATACGAGTGAGCTAACGGTGCCAGGCCGGCCGGCGGTCGCACATCCATGTTTACGCTTTCCGTACGTTCCGTCCGCGCTAAATGTTTTTGTCATTATTTGTTTTTAAATTCCCTACGCAATACGTTGTCTCCTTGCAAATTAACTGTTAATTTCATGGCACTGATATTGTATTCTTTTAATTATTTGTTTATTATACGGACGGTCAACAGCATGTACTCATCTAACATTTTTTTTCTATTTTTATTTTTTTATTTAGAGTACAAGTATGTCGGCCATTCTCCGATAAGCAAGTTTTACGTGTCCGGGCTTGAATAATCCGTAATATTATCATATTCAATCATGCATTTTTTTTTATTTGTTAGACAGCATCCGTATCTAGCTGTAAACAAAAACATTGGCTTCTGTTTAAAGTAGTTAAGACTAAATTAATTTAACCTATGTTCAAAGAACCTCTGTTCTCTAATTACCGTGGCGTGTCCGCACACCGACTTAATGTTAAAACTTGCTTGTAATTTTTATAACGTACAGATTTACTTTGATCCATTCAACGTTTTAAACGGTATTAAGCAACGTGTATCGCATAACAAAATATCGACTCAGTAGAATCAGTTTATAAATAATTATCATTAAGGAACCGCATGTCCAATCGAAAGTTATAATTGCCGTGACATTTTCTGTTCTCGGGTGCACATCCCTAAATAATAGTATTTGGCACATGACTACTGTACGCGTCGCTTCTCCTCAGTGTGTGCCGCAGTTCATCAGCAGTTGTACGTCTCTAAAGTTAGTGTACCGCCAATGAAGCACGTGGTTATATAATTACCGTAGCCTTGGTTAAAAACTTTTCTAATTACCGTTGTACTTATTTTAATACTTCATTTTTATAATAAGCTAGTATTTGCATACTGTGTCGGTTTTCGACATTTTTAAGAAAATCTATCGTTTTCTAATTACCGTATACTAATTACCATATGTTTATAATTACCGTTGTATGAAAAATTTATACTTGATTACTACCTGTAGCCGCGATGTCGTACCAATGGAAAGTTTTCCCGCGGTTTTCGTAGATTATTATTATCATTGTCCGTAAATATGTTTATATTATAATGTTGACCATTCATCAAGTTGTTTAATTTATAGGATGGGAAAACCTAAAAATGAAGCCAAAAACCCAAAGAGGAAGTTAAAGAAAATGTTATGATATACTAGTCTGTATAATTATGATGATTCTTTATAGATTATAAGTACTCAGTGATATTAATATTAGCAAATCTTAAAAGAGCTTTGAGTAGCTTTAATCTAGATCTATCTTTATTATCCAAAAAGATTTAGAATATTATTCTTTTAAGTTCCATCTTACTTACCTTTTTAATAAATATCGTTTCAACAAACTAAAAAAAGTACCAATTAAGTCAATGTTTTTTTTATTTAGTTTGTTTTTACCTGATTTTCATTGAAAGTGTCTAATTTTTATTAAATTATAGCAATGATAGTGTCTTTTTACACGACTGCCTAAAAAAAGGAGTGTTAAGTTTTCAGGGTTCATGTATGTATGCATGTATGTATGTATGTTTGTTTGTGAATTTCTTTATTCCGTCGTAACTCCTAAACGCCTTAACCGATTCCGATGTATGTGGTATCGTTAGAAGCGTTGCGTTATCCCGGGTAACATAGGCAAGTCAAAAAAAATAAAAAGAAGCATTGGCCCAAATATTTAAAACTGAAAAACAACTTTTTTATTGCAGTCGGGGGACCATTAAAGAAATGTTACAGAGAACCTACCTACTGTCCCCCGAATGCAATAAAAAAGTTGTTTTTCAGTTTTAAATTTTTGGGCCAATGCTTGTTTTTAATTTTTAGCTCATTTTTGGACATGGCAGGCGTGTTTTTTATTTTTTTTATTATTTGTTTTTTTTACTATTGGTTATGGTTATGAGGGACATCGTCAATTTTATTGCTTTAATTATAATTATATGCGTACAAATTATTAATGTGTGTTACTATCATTTCATTATATCATATTTTACCTAGACTTGATGATATTTTCTAATTACCGTTGCATCAAATAACATTTTTTTCTAATTACCATACTCATAAATTTTTTAAGTCTCATTAACTAGAAAACCACCAATATTTGTTATATGCCTCATTAATAATTGAATTCGTATCTTTAATTTGTTTTATATTTTAATGTGTTTAAGTCAAATCAGTTAAAAATAAAAATGGTTACGGTAATTAGGCAAAGAACGCTGAATTGGAGAATGACCGATGTCAGTCCCATGGCACCCTAAACTCAAATTAGTCATATCTGGGCCATGAACCTAAACAGACTCTTCGCATCATCGCTATTTGGCTGAAGTTGCCTACGTCAAGTCTGTGCAACCTCAAGACTCTAAACAAATCATTTCTCTCAGACTCATACCGGACACAGTCCATCAGTAAGTGGTGTAAGTCTTCAACAACTCCACACTCCACACAGTTAGGAGAGTTCGTTTTCCTCATCATGTACCTACGCAAACTTCTAGTCTATGAGCCGTAACAACTAATTTTCGGCTTTAATTATTGTATACAAACCACGAAAAGGCTGAACCCTGCATGGTTTTATACCAGATTCCTTTGTCTAAAGAGCCCAATTCTGAATTCAAAATTATGCTAGCTCAATAATACTCATATTACTCACTTCAAGTCTCGGCATGAAGTACCTAAGTAAGATGATGGGGATTTTTTTTAAGCTGTACTGACCCACTGCTGAGCACAGGCCTCTCCTAAGGTTTCAAGATTAATAGTCAAGTCATAAAACCCTTATGACTTGACTATTAATACCTACCTAGTTTTAAAAATTTCGTACATAAAAATTGGTCTCCGTTTCGGAGGAGTTCGATAACAAACACCGTGACACGATTTTATTTTTCTTAAGTTAGCTTAATTATGTAGCTAATTAAATATTGCTTTAGCGCTCGTTTCCGTAGTGGCAGTTGGTAGCCAGGGAGGCCAGTCCCCCCGAGACCATGGTTTAAACATGAAACTTTGACGTTAATAGTCAAATACTTACTATAATTAATGAAAGCTGACTACCTACCTATAAATCCTAATATATACAATCCTTCCGTTACTGAGTGAGTGACTGACAGACAACGCACAGCCGAAACTACTGGTCGTAGAAAGCTGAAATTTGGTATGTAGGTTCCTTGGGGAGTGTAGGGGAGCACTAAGAGAGGATTTTCCGAAATTCTTACGGGAACGGGTAAGTACGAAACATGCGCGTACGAAGTCGAGGGTAAAAGCTAGTAGGTAAAATAAAGGCAAATTAGAATTACTTTCACGGCGAAATCCATCGATGAATTATGGTTACAGGCCACTACTACGCGAGCGAATCCAAGTACATATTAATTTTGTGAAATTGAAGCGATATGATCGAAATCTTGGTTTATATGACTCCCGGAAACGCCGGGAGGGGCAAGAAGACATACAGACAGACCCTGTTGGTATTGTCTACAGAAAGATCGGTAAGTACTCAGTAGTCACAACCAACGCGGGCGTGTGTCTATGACCAGGGAGTCTACTCTCTATGCCCGAAGTCCTTAGTTATGGCCTCAGTTACGCGCGTTTTTTACTCCGTATCAACTAACCACTAAGAATGAACGACAACACGACTTGACAGTTACTGTCAAATCGTCTTGTCATTAATTCTTAGTTAGGGTTCGGGACTAATCGTAAGTCCTTACGTAATGAGGAGTCGGAAACACCCGGAACTAAGGCTGAAACTACGGACTTCGGCCTTAGAGAGTAGACCCCGGGATGAATACTACGGACTTCGGCCTTAGAGAGTAGACCCCGAGATACTACGGACTTCGGCCTTAGAGAGTAGACCCCGAGATGAATACTACGGACTTCGCCCTTAGAGAGTAGACCCCGAGATGAATACTACGGACTTCGGCCTTAGAGAGTAGACCCCGAGATGAATAATACGGACTTCGGCCTTAGAGAGTAGACCCCGAGATGAATACTACGGACTTCGGCCTTAGAGAGTAGACCCCGAGATGAATGAGCGTGTCTATGACCAGATGAATGAGCGTAAAAGAAGTATGTAAAGTATTATCGTAGTAGGCGCTTTATAATTTCAGCCTACCACCATGAAAAAGGCTTGAGTTTTAGTTATTTTATATTTCTTTCTTGTTCATACATATGAATGCCTGGAACGCTGTCGTCTCCCCTCTTGGAGGTGGGATGAACGCGACACAGTACCTATTCCTATACTAATGCGGTTGTTATCGAACACAATCTTTTGTAAAATTGTTTCTTGTTCCAAAAAATATTTTGTATTTGTATTTTGTATTGTTAGTATCTACGTACCTATGTGCACTATTCCTTTAGCAGGGCTGTTCCTAGTTACTAAAGTAACATCGTGCACATTACTTTCGTTTTCCGAAGCAGTTATGTTGTGTGTCACACAATGGCGGGTCAGAAGTCATACAATGAAAGTGTGCACTAAAAGGAAAGTAACTTCAGAGGATCCGGTCTGAATACACGTATCAACATGTAAGTAGGATGTTCTGTAAAATCTTCTCTTCTTTTTCATAATTTGTGTGGGGAGTATGGTTCATCACCACTAAGCAGCGGGTCTTAAAAGGCTGGTTCTATTCTATTCTATCATACTAGAATCATTATAATACTAGCTTATGCCCGCAACTTCATACGCGCATATCCCGTTCCATAAAACTATCCTATCTTTTAAGTTCGATCAAATAGATAGTTACGAATTTTGATCAAAATCGGTTCAGTATTTTCAAAGTTTATCTCGAACAATTATCGGGACACGAGATTTTTATATTATATAGATTTACCACACAACAATCTATTAAATTTCATTTTCATCACTATCCCTAACGTATTAGGTTTAAGGTTGATTGAGAAAATTTTACAGTTTCGGGTAGCGTGATGTGAATTATTAAAGAAAACATAGAACTGCAACTTTGATGGCATTGCTGGTATCCAGCAAACCATACTGCTGACCCGGCTGTGGCGGTTATGCGGGTGGATTACGGTAACCAGGCCCGGGTCGACGGCGCGCTGTGTTCCACGCGCGCCTCAAAGAGCTAGACGGGGCCCGCTAGGGCTAGGGCCCAATGCCTGCCGGGGTTGCGGGATTTATTCGAAAGAGTCACCGCGGCCCTGGAACGCAAAGGGCATTAGGAGGAACACAAATGGGTTTTAGTCAGTAAGAGTTTGACACTCCCTTCTACTTCACCCAGAGCGGAAGGAGCCATTTGATGATTTCCCATACTTAAAAAAAAGAAGGGTGGATTACGGTCACTCGCACTTACACAGAGGAGGCTCCCACTGTGTCCCAACAGTGGGAGTTTTGTAGGCTTTTGTGTTTAGTCAAAGGGTTTTACCCAGTTACAGGATTGTGAAGGTCAGGTAGGCAATCACTCCTTTTTTTTGTGGTGGTTTTGTTCTTGACTCTAGTCTAGGTCAGAGATGACAGAGACAAAGTCTACGATGGAGCGAGCTTACCCAGAAGGAGCCTGATCACTCTAACTTTGAAGAGATTAGGGTTGCAAGCGTTTGGAAACACAGACGCAGGCAGAGAGTTCCACTCCTTTGCTGTGCGCATTATAAAAGACGTTTGGAAACGCTTAGTGCGAATTGGTGGAATAGCAACAAGGTATAGGGATGGTAAGATGCAGTGCGTCTGGATGTCCGATGGTAGAAGGGGGCCGTTGGGATGAGGTCGTGGAGTTCTTGGGCACACTCACCGAAGTACAATCTGTAGAAGACCGACAAGCAGGCAACCTTACGGCGATGAGCCAAGCTATGTAGCTTGGCATCCACCAGTTTTACGTCACCGATGAGCCTCTTAGCTCTGCGTTCCACCGAGTCAAGCGCGGCAAGCTGATACTTAGCTGAGCCATCCCAAAGGTGGCTACAATACTCCATGCAGGATCGGACTTGCGCTTTATCTATACTCCATACAAAATACTGGGTACTCAGCATCATCCACTAAGATTGGAAACAGACCCAAACATACTTGTATGCAGGAGTTTTTAGGGTTCCGTACCCAAAGGGTAACCAACGGAACCATAAAGCCTCCGCTGTCCGTCCGTCCGTCTGTCTGGCAGCGGGCTGTATCTCAAAAACCGAAATGGGTAGACAGCTGAAATTTTCACAAACTGTGTATTTCTTTTGCTGCTATAACACAAATAATAAAAATTAAGGTTTATGGTATGAAACCCTTCGTGTGCGAGTCCGAATCGCACTTGGCCGGTTTTTTTAATCATCATCTGCCGAACCTCTTCCCAATTATATTAGGGTCGGCTCCAGTCAAACCGGATTCAGCTGAATACCAGTATTTTACGTGGAGTGGCTGCCTTCCAGACCTCCACAACCCATTGACTGGGTAATACGGCAGTTCTTGGCAAGACTGGTGTCAGATTTACTGGCTTCTGTGACATCCGTACCGAGCCGACTGCCGAAGATGTACAAATGACAGTCAGGAACGGCTTAAAGTGCGCATCGAGGCATGAGTTTAAAAAAAAACGAATTGTAATACCTAATTTCTTCATCATCATCATCACTGATTTCAGCCAATTTCCGTCCACTGCTGAACGTAAGCCTCCCCCAAAGAGCGCCAGCACCTTATTTCTTAAATTAATGAAAATAATATTGCATATCTAAAACTAGCAGTAGCTTATGTCCTTTCTCAGGGTCTAGACTATCTCTGTACCTAATTTCATTTAAATCGGTTCAGTAGTTTTGGCGTGAAAGCACGACAGACAGACAGACAGAGTTACTTTCGCATTTATAATATTAGTAAGGATCTGTAATCCGTTATTAACTCGCTAATTGCTTGAAACTGCTTTTTGCTGTGATACCAGATGTAAGCTATCAAATGTGTTAATCTATGACCGGTTGGGGACCTGGTAACCAGTATTAGGTACAGGTGTACTACTACCTACCACAGGCACCAGCGATCCACAACCAAAAATTACTAGCTTTTGCTCGTGTGTAAATTCTGTTTGTATTTTTTTTGGCTTGTGGTGAGAAATAAACAATTTTTATTATTATTATTAAATCCGTTTTGGGTAGACTGTTGGAACAAAAAATCGACCAAGTGCGAGTCGAAGGTTTATGGCAATACAACGTTTGCTGAGTCAGCTAGTAACAATATACTTACTTAGGTAGACAATGATGAAGCCATCAGTATCAGCTGGCACATCTCACGACTTGATAAAGCTTAACTGATTAGGTACACCTACATAGAGTACCAGGGACGTTCCCCGGCCTTAATTTTTATTATTTGTTGTTATAGCGGCCAGGCCATTCTTCTCCACTGGGCACTCTGGGCACGAGCCCAGGGCCCCGCGATCGATTGGGGCCCCCTAGTATCTGCCAGAATGTAATGTGTGATTTTGCATAGCTCAAAACTAGAAAGTAGCTCTTCAATAAACATCTATAGTCGACGTTTTAGCAAAATAGTCCAGTCATATGGGGTCCCATTATCCTAATGTGCCCGCTGTGCCCAGGGCCTCCAATAGCTCAAAGACGGCCCTGATAGCGGCAATAGAAACACACAATCGCTGAAAATTTCAACTCTCTACCTATTGCGGTTCTTGAGATACAGAGACAGCCCGCTGGCAGACAGACGGACGGACGGACGGACAGCGGAGGCTTAGTAATAGGGTTCCGTTGGTTAGCCTTTGGGCACGAAACCCTTAAAATGTAATGTTTATTAATAAAATCTGAATGTACACAGTCATGCAATAAATATTTGCGTATACATCTTTTATCTTGTGTAAAGGCTGTCAAATTGATTGCTTGTGCCATGTATGTATGTCAGCAAAGTAATTGGTAATCCAAGAGACATATTTTATTGCTTATTGTTTTTCAGATAAACTCTAATTCGTAAGTGACGAATAGCGTTTTTGACCAGCAACGTGTAATCCATTTGTTCTGCCACCTCTTCTTCCTGGTGGTAAAGGGCGGGTCGTGTTGGGAGACCGTTTTTATGTAAGTTAATCTTCGCATTCAAAAAGTGCTGATTCTCAGTCTAATTTAAATAAATGACGTTTGAATTGGGATGGATCGGTAATAGGAGGATTCAGATAGGATGTATGTTAATAAAATATCTAGGTACCTTATTTTGATACTCAGAAAAATAAATTATTTAAAAAATAAAAGAAAAGGTGAAAAGGTGTTTAGTAGCTATTTCCGAAAATAAGCTCTTCCAACTTCCATGATTCTATCCAACTAAACTTGGGCATACCTATCGGTATATTTTTAGCCCAACCTAGAGTCTTCATTCCCTGGATACCATCTCAACCCGGTTTCAGGATTAACTAGTTAATTCAAGGCTAACCACAGGTCCTAAGCTCAATAAACGAGCAACCTGTTTTGCTTCACGTGCTCTTGTTAGTTCTTATAAAAAGTCCGCACACTAGGACCAGATGCATGGAATATCTTAAGTGTCTACACAGACGACGCTAAGAACTGTACGTATAATATAAATATTCTAGCTGAGCCGTGCCCATTTCGTTGGACGGTTTTTTCGGGTTAATATAGCCTATGACACTCACAAATAACGTGGCTTTCTATTGGTAAAAAAATTTTCAAAAGCGGTTCAGTACATTCAAAGATTACCCCCCTGTAACCTCACAAACTCACGAACTACCTCTTTATAATCTTAGTATAGATAGTATATTTAGAAGTATAGATAGCAGGTATAGAAGTATAGATGTAGTACTTTGTTCAATGACAAACAATACATGCTGCTACCTTACACCTTTGCATGGCATAATAAAAGGAGTGTACGACTAAACGCGGACAGACACTACGCCGACAGACTGAACACCGACAACACTTTACTTCGACGGGACTCTTCAAAGATAGGACACTTCGCGGACAGGACTCTTCGCCGACAGGGCTCATGAGCGACGCAATAAAAAAAATAACCACGATGGCTAAGGCGGGAGCTTGGCTCCCGCCTTAGCCTTCTAACCTAACCTATCCGAGTCGGGGTACTCTGAGTCGGGGTGTTGTCGATATTCAGTGTGTCGCACAAGTGCCGGAGATAAGTTGCGTCGCTGATGAGCTCTGTCGGCGAAGAGTCCTGTCGGCGAAGTGTCCTGTGGGCGAAGAGTCCCGTCGAAGTAAAGTCTTGTCGGTGTTCAGTCTGTCGGCGTAGTGTCTGTCGGCGTTTAGTCGTACACTGTAATAAAAGCCTACCCCATAGCTTCTCTTCATTTATAGTTCAAAAATTCTATGCGAAGAAAAGTTGCGAAGTCGTTACCAACGTCGACGACGATTAGTCGAACGGGCGTGACGATCCTAAACCACTATACAATATATCGTAACACACTATACAATACGTTCCATACTTCTTCTTTTCTTATTAAAATTTGTTCCTATCTGTCCAATAATAAAATATCTAATTACGGTTTTAAGCTACTTTCAACCCAAGTGAAAGTTTTTCGCAGAACTTATTCGCTATCAGTTTTTAAAATTAATTAAGAATCCTGATCTAGGTTAGTGAGGCGCTATCGAAGAGATTCCAATAAGAATGTTGTTTTCAATAATATGTATAGCTGGCTTTATAACTACAGGTTTCACATCAATTTTAAATAAGTTTCGTTATTAACCGACTTTTTTTAGTTTTGTGTAAGTTTCGTTAAGCGTATTCGGCTCGAAGGACCAGCAAAATTAAAGCACACGATTTCAATTGGTCCTATAAGGAGTGTAAGCATTCTGGTTAAATCTCTAAATGTAAGCTTCGAGACAAATATCGAACATTTGGATGATAGGTAGAACGACTTGATAGTCGGTGTAAGTTATTATTAAAATAAATTGTAGAAAGCACATTGCTTAAATAGGAATTTAATTTATCAAAAAATCCACTTGTTGAATCTAGGATGATTTCCAGGGTGATCCAGGACTTTTTGCTTTCTATAATTTATTTTAATCATGTCATGCCCGTACCGATAGTGCTAATCATATAGATCTAATCTCCAGCGTTCACTCACACAGGAACTGTACTTGAACACACCACAGTACCATACCAGATCCATTCTTCTTCCTGAGAATATTCAAAAATCCAAGAATATCTCCAGAATATAACAATAAAAGAAGTAAAAGTTGGTAAACACAACCACACGTGTAGTTTAGCCTGTTTAGCGTAGATATTAGTCACAGCCTCACAGGTGTCTAATGCCTTGTTAGCATACAATACAATCGTCGAGAGCCCGTGAGCGCGGTAAAGATGAGTGAGGGGCACACAATAACAATGTGTGACGTTCAAGGTAATCGATGGCTGTAAAGTGTACGTCTGATTGTATTCGATGGCTGAAGTTAAATTGTACAATCGGAACTATTGTGAATGTTCGTTGATTTGCGTATACTTATAGTTCCTACCTATACTCATTTATTTTAAAAATAAAATCTACCTACATCCTTATTAATGTTATAAATGCGAAAGTAACTCTGTCTGTCTGTCGCGCTTTCACGCCAAAACTTCTGAACCGATTTAAATGAAATTTGGTACACAGATAGTCTAGAGCCTGAGAAAGGACATAGGCTACTTTTTATCCCGACAGTATGTTCCCTAGGGACCACGCTAGTACAATATAATATAACAAACAGTAACGAATAAAGAGCAGAAAAACTGTTTTTTTAATAGTCTGCACTGTTCCACTGCTGGGCATAAGCCTCCCCCAAGTCCTTCGAGGATTTTTTTTCTCGCGCCACCTCGTACCAGCCTTCACGGTTACATACATCCAGGTCGCCTCGCCACCTCTTATTCAAATTCAAAAAATTTATTTCAGACCAAGAGATCCATATAGTGTTAGTATGAACTTAGTCTATGTTAGTAAAAAACAAAATAATAAAAATACACAAAAAAAACATTAATTGGCTGCATGCACATGTGGACGCACATGCCTGCCAGCCCAGAGCCTGATAAACGGTCCATCTATCTTGTCCGCCAGTGTAGCTAAAATACTGTTACGGCTGCCCCTGAATCGCCGCAACATCGATGCACACCGTTTGCGCATGATGGCATGAAAGTCATCCACTCGCGCTATAAGCCTTCTGCGTATACCTAACCCGCAAGCTGCACGAGTAAAACGACTGGCAGTAGGCTTTGAAGAGCGTCAGTTTTACCTCGTCAGTGCATCGCGCAAACCTGCGGGCAAGCATATTGCATCGGGCTGCCAACGCTCTGCGCTCCCTATCTATATCCTGGTCATCTGTGAGAGAACCTGTGACCACATGACCGAGGTATTTAAATTGAGTGACGACTTTTAATGGTGTTCCTTATAACGTCACCGGTGGTATATTTGTGGGTGTATTGTTAGGTACTTTAAAAACCACCATTTCACTTTTAGTAGCATTATACCTCAAGCCATGAGCCTCCGCATACCTCTCACACATGGCCAAGAACTTCCTTAGGCCACAGATTGATGGGCTGAGCAGCACCATGTCATCAGCATAACCAATGTTGTTGATCATTCTGCCATCCACAGAACAACCAACCATGGCGCTACCCAGCTCACCAACCAGCCGGTCCATGTACAAGTTGAATAGAGTGGGTGAAGTCAACCCCCCCTGCCTCACGCCACAATCTAGCCCATACTGTACTGATTGAGCATCTGACCATCTAACACAGTTTGTCTGACTTTCATACCAACATTTAAATATGTTTATGATCTCAGGTGGAAGGTCTGTATCATCCGACATTTTCTGCCGCAGAATGTCATAATTCACCAGGTCAAAGGCCTTTGAAAAGTCCAGAAAACAACCATATACAGGTGTCTTCCTGTCTGTGTAGTACTGCACAGTCTGCTTGAGACACAGAATTGCACTTTCCGTCGACAAACCAGTTCTAAAACCAAACTGCGCGTCGTTGAGTTTGATATGCATCTTCAATTGCCTCTCAAGCAGGCTGTCCAGCACTTTGCCAATGACTGTACCCAGTGAAATAGGCCTATAATTGTTTTTGTCAGATGAATCACCTGTCTTATTTTTGACTATGGAAACTACGACAGTTTTTACGAGCTCGTCAGGCAGATAGGAGTGACCCACACAAAGAATAAATCGGACCGGCACCGGCCATTTTCAGCACCCATTGTGTGGAGACTTTTGCCAAACGGTCACAGTGCCAATTCCATTTGAGCATGGCAACAGAAAAATCATTAAACAGATGAAAAGGCTGATTTCTAAAGAAATCTCTTCCAGCAGGACAGTCGAAAAAAAGAAATGTAGATACTTACCTTACTTATTTCATGTAAGTATATAGCTACTTAGTAATAACCTCTTTACTAAAGTTGTTTTTTCCTCGTATCGTGTTTAAGAAAGGCGAAAGAGACAGTAGGCAACATTTAGGAGCGGTACATAAGCCGGTAACTTACTGTCGACATTAATGGTGGATCTGAGTTTCGTAAAATACTTGGATATTTCGGGATAGTGGTTATCCGGCTCGAAGAACCGAAAGATGACATGCAAAATACTAAATATTATAAACTAAAAATCCTTAATGATAGTATTAGTGTGTATGATTAAATTATGTTTCTAATGACAAAAATTATGATTACCATTAAACTGAAAATAAAAGAGAAAACGAAGTATCACAAAATAGGCAGTTGCACTCAGCATGATGCTGTGCCATGGGTAGCTTGGCGGTGATTTTCAGCGAGCGCCTAAAATATGACGTAGAGAAACCAAGACCTTAAATACTGCTTCAGATCAACGTAATCATGTTTTTTGGACCTTCCCATAATTTTACTTTGAGTCAAAGAGATAAGAAAGCAGACATTTCAGAAAGATTGTTTTTCAATACCGCTTCGGTATATTTTTAGCACGTTATCTTCATCTCTGATTCGTAAAAGGGACAAAAAAGACAAAAATCTTAAATTATGCATACTTTCGAGGGTCAACGATCTCAGTAGCCCGAAATTGAGGAAACCTGTATTTGGAGACATTTCGAGATTAATACCGAAGTGATTTAGAGAAATATATATTCAAATGTATGCACGCATGGAGTGTGGCGCCGCGCTGCCCAGAGCAGAACAGCTAATATTTGAACATGCCGCCGAGTATTTCCAATGTTGAGACGACTCACACGGACGTCTAAAAGAAGTCCGTGTGATTGTTAAAGAGCTGTGGATTTTGTGAATAAATAAATAAGTCCGTTTAAATGCGAAAGTAACTATATCCGTCCGGCTTTATGTCTGTCAGTTTGTTGCTTCTCTTTACATTTTAACGGCTGAACGGATTAGGGAAACACGGCAGATTTCTGGAATAGGACATAGGAATGACTCTTTATCCCGGGAGTATGTTGTCTTTTTTTATGGAAACTCGTCCTTCCGCTCGTGGAGCGGAAGAGAGTGTCAGACTCACTGATTAAAACCCATTCATGTTCCTCCAAATGCCCTTGGCGTTCCAAAGCCGTGGTGACTCTTTCGATCAAATTAAATTCCGCATCTCACCTCTTTGTGGCGCGCGTGGAACACAACGCGCCGTCGACCCGGGCCTGGGGGGCTACTCTCTAAGCCCGAAGTCTGTAGTTTCGGGCTTAGTTGTGGGCGTATTCTACTCCATATCACCTACGGACTTACGATTAGTTCCGAATCCGAACTAAGAATGAATGACAACACGATTTCACAGTAAATGTCAAATCGTGTTGTCATTAATTCTTAGTAGTTAGGTGATACGGAGTAGAATACGCCCGCAACTAAGCCCGAAACTACGGACTTCGGGCTTAGAGAGTAGCCCCCCTGGTCCTTATCGGACGGCAAGCCACCCAGTTGTGATTATAATTTTCAACTACTCACACGCGGGCGAAGCCGCTGGCAGATTCTTGTTAAAAATACAGCTCAACACCGCAGGAGCTAGTGTGAGTTGTCTCCGCATTTATAGTGTCTATATACGAACCGTTACCATGACGAGCGCGTACCGACCAGATTTATGCGCCGCCACAATTTATGGCCCCCTAAACACCTGATTAGCGGTGTTCACTAGAATGTCAATGGATAGACTCTTGTTTTACAACTTTCTAGGACAATGTTACAACTGTGTTTTGAGAATGAATCTGAGTATTAATAAAACTAAGCTTTCCTGATATATAGTCATATACGCATTAAAGATTTTACGAATACTTTCACTGTCTGTATACCTTTTTTTTAAAGGATGGGAAATCATCAAATGACTCCTCTCGCTCTGGGTGAAGCTCGAAGCAAGAGTCAGACTCTAACTGACTAAAACCCAGCCGTGTTCCTCCTAGTGCCCTTTGCGTTCCAGGGCTGCGGTGACTCTTTCGAACAAATTCCGCAACCCCGGCAGGACTTTGCGTATAACTGGGGAGTGGAATTCCTTGCCGGATTTTGTGTTTCCAGATAACTACAACCTGGGGGTCTTTAAGCCAAGAGTTAATAAGTTACTTCTAGGCAAGCGTGCTTTATCGTCGAACATATCATCGCTTTCCTTCAGACGATATAGTGATTGGAACTGTAAATATAATTTAAAAAAAAAAAACATAATAAACTTACGAATAATGTTCCCAAAGCTGGGATACACGCCTCCCCTCTGTGAGAAGAAGAGGGCCAAATCTTACCAAATATCGCCAAAAAAAGTGGTCCTATTGATTTATGTGCTCGAATCGAAGGACCAAAGCATGTTTAATCTGCCCGTTACCATACTCACACCCATGTGTTGACTTAGGTTTCCACGAGTTGTTCTCAAGAATATAAACAACTTCCGAAGCTGTGGATGTAGGCCGAGCCTACAACGGTTGTCTAGCCTGGCTTGAACCTACTGATGCAAATTGTTGTTACGCTCTTAGAAAATCAATGGGACGTTTAAGTTGTGTTTTAGTGAACTTGTTTATGTGGGTTAGTGTGGTGTTTGAGTTTTGTCTCTAGCTATAAGCGACCATGTGGACGGAATCAATAAGGGTCAGAATTACCTAGTCCCATAAAAATGACAGGGTGACATTAAAACCTCTAGCGTAAATTCACAGATGCGATAAAAAAGTTTATCAAAGACACATAACCTACACGTCTTTTGCAAGGACTGATTCTAAGTGGTTCGTGAAAAGAATATCTGTATAGTAGGATAGCATAAAATTGAATAAAATGTGTTTTCTATAGTTGAAAACTTTGCTTAGTTCTTTTTGTTTTTCGTCATCAGATACTTTTTTTCATTAGATTATTCTTAGGACTTGAAAATTAAGTTTAGTATTCTTATGTTTTTGGTTTGGCTGTGCATTTAAGTCAGTTCGCTAAGCGTCAACTAAATTTAGTCTCTACTGTTTTCTAAATCGCAGTGAATCTTGCGGAATGTAAAGTAAGCAAGGCTAAGAATAGCTACAATGTAGGTGACAGATGCGAACTTGCCCGAGACTCCGAGAGATAGTCGAACTGTCACCTCAAGCGCCGCGGCGACCCGTTTACCTCAATTTCTTATTCAATTCGCATAGAAACTGCGCTGAGCCTTGTTTTGTTTCCTCTTTAAAGTAAACCATATTTTTATTATGTTGTCAACTTGTCGGTACAACTGTAAATCTATTTCTCGATGAGACATTTTGTTTGATAATATCGTCGTCTCGTTTTTTTTTGTATCCCAATTTATTTGAAGTCGGCACAGTTTTGCCTTTAATCATACTTCCTTTTCCATAATCTCAGTTGTCTGCAGTTAAGGAAAGTGTGTAACGTGTGGACGGTCCATCACTGAACCCACCCATCATCATCATAACAGCCGAAAGACCACTGCAGGACTAACTGGGTTTGCCATAATCGCCACGCTTGGCAGGCGGGTTGGCGATCGCAGTGTATAGTGTTGCGTTTTACAGAGAACACTGCTGACCATTCTATGGTGAGTCCCTTAGTCGCCTCTTACGAGTTACGACACCCACGGGAAGTGATGGGATGGTATTATTCTTTTACGGCACCATACGGCACCGGCCGACACCATACGGCCCAACCCACCCAATGTTCCTTCAACTGCCCATTGCGTTCCAGGAGCGCGGTAACTCTTGCCAACATTTTCGCAAAACAACCTGGTAGGTGTGTTCTTCCCTAACGTTTATAGCCCTCAAGTTTTAAATATATTTGACGTCGACCGAGAAATAAATCTTATCCAATAAACAGCTGACAGAATTTTGCAAAAAAAAACATTTCACATCTTTTACTGTTGCTCAAAGCCCATTAAAGTTGATTTAGGTGTTAATTTAAAGCATTTTAATAGTCTCTGTTTTAACTTCATTAATTTCTTGATTTTCCAGTCTTGGGGACATAACGGGAGTAGCGGAGGAACGTGTTTCCTCAATCGTGTATCTGAGGGCTTAGCACGAATATTTTTCACGTCTGGTAACGTAAAGTAAAATTTATATTTTTGAATGATACAAATTGTGTATTTCGCATAAAATTAAACCAAAATACTATGGGGTTGCAGTTTTTTATACTCAAAATTCACTTACGCTAACGTTACTATACGTCAAAAAAATTCGTGCTCGGCCCTCTGATATTAAGAGCCATTCATTTAGGAATGCTATGGCCGGTAACCTGCACCACGTTCAGTTGCAAAAGGAAAATATAACATTAACTAGCAGCTTTGGCCTTTAGTACGAAAGCTCTCTCTTAATAAATGTGAATCAAATCCTTATAAAGCTGAATCTTTCGGCTCGTCGAGTCGAAGCTCCAAAGTCTTGAGCATCGACGCCGAGTTGCTGACCTGTTGGTTTTCTATCGGCTGTATTTTGGGAAGTGTGCGACGGAATTGCATGATTTAATTCCGCCAAGCCCGTTCCATCATCGGACCACAAGACAAACGGCGATGCGCCACCGATACATGGTGGACATCCCACCCACACGCACAAGGAGTGGAATTCCCTGCCGAAGTCTGTGTTTCCAGATAGCTAGAACCTGGGAGTCTTTAAGAAAAGAGTGAATAGGTTGCTTCTAGGCAAACGTGCTCCATCTTTGACCGCATCATCGCTTACCATCAGGTGGTAGTGGTCAAACGTATGCCTATCTATAGTAAAAAAAAAACAATTCTTGATAATGAAAAGATTGTTAGCCTTCAGTTGATAATGTACAAGCCGATTATCTCACTATTTTCAAAGTTATTGCTAAAGTCTGCACTACGTTAATATTTGAAGTATAGAAACCACACGATCGTAAACCGAGGTTCTTCATCCCGTCAGTCAACGGGACCATCTTTATAATGTAATGTCTAGTCATCAAAGACATGCTATGTTCAAACACAAGTATCTAGCATAGCTTGGCACTTCGCAAGTAAACTACGGTGTGCTGATAGAAGCAAGCGTTTAAAAATAGCACTGCAATGAGAGGCCAAACTATGTTGGATTAAATTGTTTTGTCAGAAATCTCCATCAGGTTGTAGTTTATAGACTGTCATATCGTGTGTTGACCCCTTGTTCTGATCAATCTGACTGCTTACTGCATTATGATGATCGTATTAAAATATTTTTTTCTAACGACCCAGTCAATTCCTTCGCTTCATAAATTATTTTATGAAGTTATAATATTTGCAAATTTTTTGCAATTTTATTAACAGTGTTCCTAAATGTCATGGAATTGTATTATTGTGCATTTTAAAGATTCTTGCTACCTTGCCCGTGTCCGCAGTATTTTGCGCAAATTCCTTTGATATGATATGCAACCATTGTCCTCATGCTCCTCGCTTTTCTGTGACCATCACTATCTGCAACTGAATTTCCCTCTTATTTAAAACGTTTGCTTTGCCTGACAGTGTCCATAATAATTGCTTCTCTTAATATATGTTTATTACCTGTGTGTTTGTAGTACGCATTACGAAGATTTGTGGTTTGAGATCAGTAGGAGTCTTCTTACCCTATCATTACACCCTTTGGCTCATCATATTATCTTTCAAGTTTTCCTTATTTTGTATCGCAATCAGATTGTGTGTCGTACCTATATGTAGGCAGTCCCTACATGTTCTCACAGTGTTATCACGTCACGAGGTCGTTCACCCCGCTGCAAGGTGCAGGTAGGTCTCGCGGTCCCGTTACGTGATGCTGCCACTTTCGGAGGCGCTTTTTATTTCAAATCGCTTTTTACGTATCACTGGCGCCAGAACATTCGATACTGATGATGCTGCATTGAGAATAAAGCTGATGAAGCGCTGAGATTTTAAGTTATTATTATTAATTGATTATCTGAACTCTGAATCTGAACAACTATAAAAGACCTTTCTTTCTTCAGCACGAGGTTGAATTCAAGAAACTAAGCCTTCTTTCTGGTCATGAAACAGACGAAGACAAAAAGGAATTAGGTGTTAAAGAAAAATCTAGAGAAAATAACGATCTAATATAAGTATCCCCTTTCTAGTTTTTCAAAATATCTCATTACAGCCACCAAATCGAGAGATACCCTACTGAAAATATTAGAAAGTAGAGTTTTAGTCCCGAAAACAATGCTCTGGAACAATAATATTTTTCCTTTGTATTTGTTTCCATAGATTACCCTACAACTTGGCAGGAACCCCTAGTCAGTCTGAATGGCCTCCACACATTGCCACGATCTTTTCTGCTTATTTAGATCATATTGTTAAAATTAAGCTATTAGTCGTAATTATAATTCGGTGAGTACCTCATACATAACTCACCTAGTTTTATTTTAAGTCACCAAATCAACAGTAATGTAATGCATGTTGTGCTTACCTGTAAGGGATTGGTACACTAGTCCATAAGTTATTGATGTATCTTTATAACCTTGTATACGTGTATTCAATTGTTGGTAAGCCAAATAAATAAAATAAAATAAAAAATCTATCCAAATACTTAACACAAAAACATTTTATCTCTTTTTGGATACACCTGTAATTGTGATACAGGGTCCTATCTGATCAGAATCGGAAATCTTCTAAGTACTACATACATAAATTGCTGAAGGCAGCTTTTTTACCTCATCATGACTTTTTGGAAAACAAACTCTAACAAACTTTGACAGAGTATCCCCATTCCCCATAAGTTAAAAAACTTTTTTAACAAACAAATATGTTACCGAGTTTTTTTTGGAAGTCTGTTATATTTTTTTGTAAACAAGTTTTTTATTTTTCACTTTTAAGTGGTGATACTTGGACGACGTCTTCGTCTACGCAGAAATTGAAATAACCAAAAATGCTCATAAAATGAAAACTACTGAACCAAACTGAATCAAATTTTTACGGGACCAAATGGCCGCATCAAACTAAAAATCACACAAATCGGATGAGAAACCTCGGAGTAATCGGTGTACATACATTATAAAACAAAAATAAAATAAAAAATAAAATACCCGCCGAATTGAGAACCTCCTCCTATATGGAAGTCGGTTAAAAAACTTATAAAACTACTTCAATGAATTTGTACACAAGATCCCACTAGGGTTTGACAAATTCGAAACATCGAATTCTTATTTCAGAAACCACATCAACATAGTCACGGACCTCGGGTTGTACAAACACAAAAGCCAACTAGTGAAGCGCTTACAGCAGCTTAAAGCTCGCTGCGCGCCTGAGGACCAGTTGTGCCGTTAGCTGTCGGTCAGCGCCGCTCAGCGGTCGGCAGCACTGGGTCGCGTGTTACGTACGCACTTTATTTATTTAACCCACCTGTATCAATAATTAATTGCGGTATTTATAATAGATAGGCTGCCTCGTTGGTATAGTGGTTGTAAGTGAGGCAGCTGGGCAAGGGGTCCAGAGCTCTGGATTAGTAACATTCTATCAACGAAATGCGCAAGCATAGTCAGTACGAGTCTGACAGACCCCTGCGCCCGCCCCGGGTAGGAGGACATCCATGAGGGTTTCCAAACTTAAAAAAACCGGCCAAGTGCGAGTCGGACTTGCACACGAAGGGTTCCGTGCCATAAACCGAACAAAACACGTTTCTTGTATAGGAGCCCTATTTAATTTAATTTAATTTTTATTATTTGTTGTTATAGCGGCAATAGAAATACACACACTTATTTTTTTTTTGTGGGACAAGCCTGCCACACATTCCCAACCACTGCAACTCCTGAAAGCCAGAATCAACAGTGGCGACCACCAGAAAAACGCCGAGCCAATGAAGCCCGACGAGTCCCGGAGAAACGATTTAATTACTGTCTTGGATCCTGCAACGAATTTAATCAGAAAAGTACAGCGGAGGAGTAGGAAAAATATATATATATAATTTCCACTTCCCTCCTTATCAAGCAGGAGACAGAATAGAGCTAGGCCAATAGGCACCAAGGGACATATACAACTGGGTTAAGCCCAGTTGTCAAGCACCACGGATTATATATTAATTAAAAACTAATGGGTCCTAAATTGTGAGCTACTTTTGATTCCAGTAATATGTATGGCAAAATCGCCTGAAAGCGCGGAAATTCGTTCTGATTTCTACAAGGTCCGTGTAGTAAACTACTCCAGATGTAACCTGAATACTATCTAACATACACACCCTGTAAAAATTTCAGCTGTCTACCTGTTACGGCTCTAGAGAATGAGATACAGCCCGCTGACAGACAGACGGACGGATGGACGGACAGACGGACGAACGGACGAACAGCGGATGCTTAGTAATATGGTTCCATTGGTTACCCTTTGGGTATGGTACCCTAAATAAAAATGACAGTCTGTCAGCGGTAACGTGGCGAAGGTGATTGTAAAACACGTAAAATGTATGTGATTTAAGTAAGTAAGTTTTTTATTTGCAAAAAATGTGGTAAAGAGATGTTACATTATATAGTTCTGGTGCAGGACACATTCCACCATTCTATGATGCCATGCAAATATTTATAAACAACATTATGCTTATCAATCTATTCTATTCTATTTTTATCTATGGCAAGCAAAGCCGATGTCGACTATTCTGCCAATGTCCAAAGTGAATTGGAGAGCAAGTGTGCATTATTTTATTGACTATGAGGGGGAAACGATTCCTGAAGAAACGAATTGAATTAAACACACTTCGAAATAATATTGACAGACGCTGTCAAAACGTCACGTTCAACAATAAAGGCTTCCGTTTTTGTACTCACCAGTTGGCGCCACTGTCGAGTATGGTCCTTAACCATGGCATTAAAGTTGTTATTACGCGCATGTGAACAAAGATATGTGTGATGCCGTAAACGTGCGATTTAATACAACATAAAGTATCGCAGTGTTACGTGGACTCATCACAATGGAAAAAAGGAGTTTTGTTTTTAATTATTTTTTTTTAAATTTATTTACACAATTTAAGGATTGTGGTACACGTTAAAAATACAGTTTTACAAAAAGTACTATTTCTACAAACGTGTGGGTGAGCACTGCCCTCCTAGCTAGGTTATGGCTGTGTTAAGGAGAAGCAGTCCGGTCCCCTAAGGTACGAGTACAATGACGTAAAGGTTACATAGTGCTTCTGATGTTACTGTTACAATTTCGTAGAGTTGAGTTAGACCATTAAAGTTTAGCCGACCGAACATTTAGCAGTTTGCAGTCTTTGTATAGTTGATCAGTTGGAAAGAGAATAGGACGAAAAGTGGCTACTTTTAATATGGCCCTATGTGCTACTTCTAGCGGCTTGAGGGTGGTTTTAGGTGCGCCGCCGCAACAAGATATGCAATATGTTACAATGGATAGGCAAAGTGCGAAATAGACATTACGTATTATAACGGGATTGGCAATATGCCGAGGAGTTTTAAAGATGTATATCAGTTTGCGAACTCGTCCAGCTAGCAGACCGATATGAGTCTTGAAATTGAGATTCCTGTCCAAGACTATTCCCAGGTATCTGATGCTTTCAACAGAGGTTAAAAGAGGGCGTTGACAGTTATGACCTTTGTGGATGACCAGTGTGAGCGTTGATCAAAATCGGAGTCTTTGGTTGAGCAACCGAGCTGTTAGAATAAGTCAGAAATTTAGTTTTAGAGGTATTAAGGGTTAGAGTGTGGGAATTAAGCCAGCTTAACGCCACATCAAAGCCAAGCTGAGCTTGATGCTCTAGTTGAGACCAGGAATCCGCGATGAAGGTTATTTAGATAATATACATATTTCCTATAAAAAAAGAAATTTCAATGCTGTAGTCGGTAGAAACGTAACTTATCTGTAACTAACTTATCTTATATTCACAAACATCGAAACAAATAACTGAATAAACTCGAGTCAAAAGCCAACCAACAGTGAAATTTGACATCTTTATTAAATTGATTAAAGAATAGACCTTATTGAATTAGACCTTAAGCAAAGGTTTCAGCTTAATAATTTTATTGTTAGGTACTGATCTTCTCAGGAAATGTTGCAGATTTTCTCTTCCGAATAAACATCCGAACTACCTCTTGCGGTGCTACTCAATACTCACGCTGCACGCAAGCGATTATCACAAGCTTTTGTATCGTGCTCAAAAGATTAACACTAGGCCGAACTGTCCTCGGTAAGGTTACGTCAGGACTTTCACTGAAGAACTTTCTTTCAGTTATCACATCACTAGTTACGCTGTCACCTCCGAAAAGAGTTTATTTTTTTAATATTTGTTACTATACATGTAACGTTAAAAGTTTACACAGTACTTGTTCAGGAACAATACCAAAACGTGCGCTTACGTCACAGGGTAGTTCAGCTGTAGTGCTATTCTGTAAGTGTCTCGACAGCGGAATCCGAGGTGAGGTATCAAATTCGTAATTGTATAAGATTTATGTTGTGTGTAATAAAGCTCACTTTGTGAGTTTTGTCACTCAGGTGAAGCTCGATATCGAAATAGTTATTTACAGAATAGACTAGCTGTACTGCAAGGCACGAGCCGGAATTTGTGTTGCGCATTCTTCGAGGTGGACCGATGACCTGGTGAAGGTCGCGGGTAGTCGATGGATGCGAGACGCGCAGGACCGATCGTTGTGGCGACGCGCGTGGGGAGGCCTATGTCCAGCAGTGGACGTCCTTCGGCTGATATGATGATGATCATGATGATTCTTCGAGCTTTACTGTAACATCTGTATGTATGTAGCGGCATCAATGCCGCCACAAGAAAAATCAACGGAGCAAATCTACATCGCAACAAATAGAACCCCGACGCCATCTATCCAACTACCAGCGAACTACTACATTGGAATCCTGCATCGCGCAAGCAGAGTTTGCCGTGCGATTTGTACATATACATCAGCCCGAATATCAACTATCAGGGCAGTAGCCCGCCAGGCACAACAACTGTCTGATCGGAGGATCCTCCCTTTTCAATTGAGGTGTGCCGGACTTTACTCTCAGTACCGCATCCCTCCAAACTGGTGACCCTCGACACTGAACGTCAGTGCAGCTTTCGTGCAATTACTTCAGCGTGACGTCATCATCACTTCTCTTCATCGTGACCTCAAGCTCTCGAGCAGCGAGTTATACAGCCAGCCAGTACACACGGCTTCTACGGGTATCCTGACCACCAGCATGCAGCAGCCGCGCATTCCTGGTCAGCATCCTCAGCCTCTATCATCCTCATCAAAGACCTTGGCAAGCACACTGCGCCTTCGACCAGTCACATGAAAGCCATGAAGAGTCTCTCCTGGTCGACGCCAGCAGTCACGCTACTACGTCGCACAGCAACGCTGCCCCACAGCCGACGCCCTGGTGCAAAAACGCAGCACTGTACCACGTCCGACTCACTGGAGCATAACACAGTGCTGTGCCAGATCCAGCAACTGGAGCATAGTAGCATCATCCCGACTCACTGGGATCTCATCACCCCGACTCACTGGGGTACCGCAGACAGTTCCGACTCACCGAGAACTCTGCGACTTCCGGTTCTGACTCACTGGAACCAACCTTCCACTGGCCTGGCAAGCATCTCAAGATGCATGGACGACTCATCCACTATCGACCTATGGTCTCCGGAGGGGAGTGATGTAGCGGCATCAATGCCGCCACAAGAAAAACCAACGGAGCAAATCAACATCGCAACAAGGTTCGATTCTCAGGTCGGGCAAAAAGCGATTACACGGTATCAGCAAGGAGTTTGGAAGTCGGTGGGATACCTCCGTGCAGGGAAAGCACGTAAAGCCGTTGGTCCTGCGCCTGATCTTTTCCTGGCTTTCCTTCACTGCGAGAGTAAAGGATCAGAGAGTGAACTTGGCTAACGTTTTCTTATTTCATTCTCCCCTGTCAACCGTCATGCTAACATTCACTCCCATTTCAGTGTGGAGTTGCGGAATAGAATAGCTACAACCTAGCGGTCTTTGAGAAGTCAAGAGTGAACATGTTAATTCTAGGCAAGCCTGCTCAGACGACATAGAGGTCACGCGAGCCTATCAATGATTAAAAAAATACTGGCCAAGTGCGAGTCGTGCAAAGGGTTCCGAACCAATTTCATATTTTTAACATAATATTTGATCACTATAGACTTCTTATAGGTTTTGCTGTAATTTATAGGTAAAGATCTATTATCTCCACGTTTTTCAGTAGTTTCGGAGATAAGGGTGGTATTAATGGTAATTTTTCGTCTAATTTCTTGAATAACTTCAAAACCAGTTATTGTAAAATTATGAAAAAACATAATTAAAGCTCTCACAGTAAGCTCTTTCATTTGATATGTCACACGATATTGCATTTTTTTATTTTTTTTAGTTTGACCTCCAGAAGTACCCCCGTACTTTAAATTTAATAATTTACGTAACGCGTCCGTGTTTGGGTCATAAAAGTCCATATGTGTAACAAATTTCAACATAATTGGTCCAGTAAATCCGGAGAAAACTGTCTGTGACAGACGGACAGACAGACGCCCGAGTGATACTATAAGGGTTCCGTTTTTTGTTCGGATCCCTAAAAAAGAAATATCATTCTTCACATACATACACACACATTTGATCCATCTGTGGACTTTCGATAAAAAAGGAATCCACTGTCGAGCTTAGTACCTATATAACAAGAAAACCAAATAGTTTATTTACAACATTTACTTAAATCTTTACAAAATTACTTAAAACTAGAATGGTAAATATTGTCTCCTTTCTGCTAATGTTGACTTAATATTGTCATCTTTCTGTCACAGGACTCTCAAGCAACTCGCTGAACCCTCTAGATAAAGCACTCAATGCCTATATTGTACGTTGACATGACGAAGTGAACTGGTGTAACTTAACAGAGTAATGTACAGGTAGGTGTAAACTTAAGAGCTAATGCTGAGGTGATTAGTAGCGCGACCTTCGGCCCTTGTTACGCACGGTGTTCGCCAGGCACAGCCCAAATACTGCAGCCACCAACTGAAAACGAAAAAAATAACGTTAATTTCAAGTATCTTAATCGGCAACATCATCATTTGAAGTGAACGACATCCCCGAATAGAAGAAGCCCTGAGCGTCACGTCGCTACATCTAAAGGCCCGAAGCAGTCAATCAACCTTGCTCGATCTCTCTTATTTTTGTCCCCAGGCATAATGGCTCCTAAACATTGTTCATATGGATAGGATCCGGTAACAATCCTGCCATTTGTGTCCCAAAAGCATGCAGCATAATTATCTCTTTTACCGACGATGCAGTGGAAGTGGCGACGTTTTGGACCAACAACTTTTGAAATAGGTGCCTACTACGGTCGTGTCAGCGACACGAAAAGGAAGGTAAGGATAATAGAGGGTTAATTCAGCAGTACGATTCTGTAAGCACCTAAGTTTACACGGTGAGATACGTGAAAACATGAAGTGGGCTGTCAAACCATACAAACAAGATCATCTTCTTATCGTGTGGGCAGTAAGGTCTGACGACCCTACACACCCTTCTAGACCACCTCAAGTGCCTCTGACATGGTTTCACGGGACCACCGGCTTATACGTGCCTTCCGAAGCACGGAATCATCTTATTAACAGACAATTAGGTGATTCAAGTCTGCTATGTCCTAGCCAAACTGGAAACAACTTTACAAAGTATGCTTCCCGTGGGAATCGAACCCACGACTACCGGGTCACAAGGCAAACGCCTAAACCACTCGACCACGGATGCAGTTACAAACAAGATGGAATGACAGTCCACTTCATGCTGACTCCACACGGTGAGATGTTGACAGAATAAAACAGCTGTGCCCGTTGCATCGAAATTGCTTCACAGTTTACTTCTACTTTACAAACAATCATAAAACTACAAGTACCAGTCTTTCAAGCACACAGATAATAAGTAGGTTATCGGACAGATTAGGCGTTGATAAGCACAATTGATTACCTAACGCATGCTAGGTGGTGCACGAATATAGACCGAATGTAAAGTGTACAGAGTACTTTTAACTTTGGTATTTTTAGATACCAGTAGAAACAAATGCTGATATTGGAGTATGGGATCGTAAACAGCTTAGTTGTGTTATAATCACTCGATTTAATATCGACTACTGTGCCAAATTCAGGATAACATGACCCTTATCCATCGGCTTGGGAATAGCGCAGGCTGATGTAAAAATAGTGGCAGATGAGATGCTCACTTTTAGCATGCCATAGAGAGATCAATTTGAAGTTCTGAAAATCGAGTCTGTTCTAGTCGGTCGGAGCAGAATACTCCTACACTACTCACAAGGTACGGACTATTTTTAAGATATGTTGCCTGTGACGGTAGACGTGACCATTTATCATCGCAAGACTTCACCATCATTCAGAGCCTGGCTTCATCCACAGCTATTATAGGTCTCTCTTTCCTTGTGCTAGTTTTCACGCTTCTATGCCAACTTTATCCAGACTCTTTGCGCGATTATAAAAATGTCGCCTGCCCGTTTTACCGTCGAACAATTGTTTTTGTTGTCAATTCTTATTTTAGTTTTTCGGCAAACGCAGAAAACTATGGCGGGATGAGCTAGACTCATGTTTATACGAATGGCCCACAATCGCAGAAGGCCGGGTAAGGTGGAAAGCGGAAAGGGAGGCTTTAGACCTGCAGTGTACAGACCATGATCATAATAATAAGTCTTACCTCGATAGAAACGATGACAATCATGACGGAGCCGATGGCGATACCGAAGGTCTGGAAGAACTCCTGTATGTGGGTGTCACAACCCGTGTAGGAGTTGACGAAGGGCACGCAGGGGGCGGTAGCGCAGCAGCTGTCAGGCAGCACCACCTGCCCGTAGGCACCGGGGCCGTTGGGGCCGCAGCACGAGAACTGGAAGCATGAGATTCATTTTATTATTAAATAGAATAACAAAGCCACATTGCCTCTATTAAATACCCACCAAAATCCTACATACTATGCTTCCTATCTTTATTAAACAATTCAAAATCCTAATATATAAAATTCTTCCGTGACTGAGTGACTGACAGACAACGCACAGCCGAAACTACTGGTTGTAGAAAGCTGAAATTTGGCATGTAGGTTCCTTGGAGAGTGTAGGGGAGCATGACTAAGAGAGGATTTCCCGAAATTCCTACGGGAAAGGGATATGCGCGTACTAATTCGCAGGCAAAACCTAGTAGTATACATATAAAATTCTTCTGTTACTGACTGACTGAGTGACCGACAGACAACGCACAGACAGCCGAAACTACTGGTCGTACAAAATTGAAATTTGGCATGTAACTGTTTGTAAATCAATCATGCCTCAACGGCTTAATCAGATCATGGCATGGCATGGAATAGGGCATATACATGACAATATTGTATTAGCCTGTATATGCTCGCCCACCTTAGAGGCGCCGATGAGGTGCTTGCCTAGGGCGCTGGGACATTTAATCCGAATGTGGTACAGCTGAAACTACTTTTATTTTTTCGAGAAACACAAAAACCAGGTTTGGTTTCTATATAGGTAAGTTTTTATTTGGAGAGAAATGGGGTTTTTGCGGTGGGAAATTGTTTCCCATTATTCGTTATTGCAAAAAAATAACATTATCTTTTTGACTCGAACTAAGTGGCAATTAATTTCCCCGTATTTGATTAAGGGTTAATTTCGTGTAAGTACTCACCGTGGTCTCAATAGCCTGGAAAGCGACCCTGTCCCTCTGGAAAGCCTCGCCGAGCCACTTGGGCACCTCGGCCACCACGTCGTCCAGCTTCACAAAGATCAGGATAGCCATGGTCAGCTTGATGACCATCAGGAGCAGCATTAAGATCGCGTACTGGAATTATTGGTAATTTCTTGTTAGAGTTTTAAATTTTACAATTTATCTGTAGAACACAGGCATAGATAGAAAAGATAATAGTGGCGAACTAAAGCCCACTTGCACAAATCAGATTTATCTTTTAACTCCAAGTTAGCTGCTAATCCGAGGCCATTATGTATAAAAATAACCGTGTGTTAGCCTCTAACAGAATGTTGCTTAACGATTAGAAGTATAGGCCCTCAAATATCCAATTCTGATACTGTCACAAACACCTACAATTTCCCTATACTTTTAATCCCAGACTCAAAAACGACGGGGTATTATAAATTTAACGTAACTGTGTGTTTGTGTCTGTCTGGGGCATCGTAGCTCCCGAACGGATGAACTGATTTTGATTTTATGTATTTTTTTGTTTGAAAGGTGAATTAGTCGGGAGTGTTCTTAGCTATATTTGATGAAAATCGGTCCAAGATGGCCGCCGCCACAAAATGGCAAATTATATTTTTTTTACCAACTCCCTCAAAATGAGTATCAAATGAAAGGGATTAACTAGTAGAATAATGTACACTATATTAAAAGGGAATGAGGAATATTAAGTCACGAAATGATAATTAAGTTTAAAAAGCATAAAATAAAATTAAAAATAAAAAAAAAATCCTCGACAAACAAAAATTTAACGCTAATAATACTTAAAATTAGAAAATGTAAAACAATCGCTTGGCCCAAAGAATCGTACCTCTATTAAACTAAAAGGATCAATAGAAAATATTTTTTTGTATTTAATTTTTTTTTGTCGGGGGTTTTTTAAATTTTTAATTTAATTTTTTGATAGACTGCGAATGTAAACGCTGCTGCTTAAAATTAGTATTATCGTCCAAAACAATACAACCGCCAAGCGGAAATTGAAATTTAATCAATTAATTTGGTAGAAATTTTGATAAACATTAAAATATGACTAAATCTAGCTATGTAGGTAAATAAATGACGATTGTTAACCTCATTCGGATGGAATGTCACCAGATTGTTGCTGCAACTTTGTCCGTACTGGTCAAATCATATATTCATGTCTGACGTGGACTTTTGTGGAAAGCACCACCCAGATTTGAGTGGACCTGTCCAGACAGTGCAAGCGTTTGTCAGATAACGTGTAGCTCAACACAGAACTTTGAGAAGCTCAACGATCCGACGATCAATAATATAGTAAGGACATTTGGGTCGGCCATATAAAGTACTCAAACTGCCAGTGAATCATGAAATCCAAATAAATATTATAACGACCAATACTAATACCTATATGATGAATCTATAATATTAATACAATATATCCAACATTTTGCAAAGGAAAGGCTGGCCGATTTGGAGCCCTTCACGTTAATTTTGACGTTCAAAAAGTGCTGTTTTTCAGTCTAGTTTGAATAAATGTCATTTGATCACTTTTGAATTGTAAAGGTCTGTCAGTCAAATAGATGTAGCTAATTCTGCCGCGATAGCGACAAGAATAGCAAGTTGTTCTGCAGCTTAACGCACTCACCGACCCTATGTCCAGCGTGGCAGTTGCACGTTCCAAAGAGTAGATCCTATGGAGAAGAACGTGCAAGAAACTCCATGGAAACTCTTTTTAATTTATTTTTGAATAGAACAATACTCACAGTGACAAGCATGCAGTTGCTCTCCCTGATGGCGCCACAGCATCCAAAGAACGCGATGAAGAACACGATGCCTCCCACGATCATGGAGGTAATGGGGGCCACCTCCAGGCTGAAGTCTGCTATCTGTATGATGGATGTCGCCTTCAGCTGCACTGCTATGCCCAGACCCAGGAGGGCCAAGCCAAGTAGCTGGAAGACAAGGGGTTCATTATTAGTAAACGTGAAGGAAATAAAAGAGTCGATTTCGTGATCGTTGACAAGGAGAAAAATTACAAGGTACGAACGAAGATATGCAATAAGTCCACCCATGTACCACTATTGTACATAAAGTTTAAATAAATAATAAATGTGAACAAAAGACTTAAAACTAAAATCCGTTGTAGACCTGTTAGGGCACAGAAAAAGAAAACGCGTTACGTCGACCCCAAGTAACTTGGGAAAAGGGAAGATAGTGCTGGTCTTGGTAGACACGGGAACCCGCTAGATGAGGGAAGCACATAGTGAATCGTCGATATAGGCCTGCCTCAAGCATCAGTTTGGTCCAAACCTATGTACAGGAGTAGATGGTTTTCCATTAAATTAAAACTATGATGTTGTCTTCTCATTATATCACCAACACCCTTGTGCCTCACCATAAGGCACAAAGGAGCTAGTAACAATCATGTTTCTATTATGTTAGGTAGTTTTAGTTTAATTCTGCATAAATTCGTATTTTCGGAAACTTTTTCTTTTGGAACAGATCCTATCAATGTTAGAGGACCCCTGATTTTGGCGTTAAGTCAGTCGAAGTTCTGGTTGATTACGCTAACGTTGCCATTTTTGTCGGGCTCGGATTGTAATCGGGTGTCGGTGCCTCAGACAGACAAGTGGAACAGGCTTTAATTAAGACTACATGATTGTGAAGGGTTATAGTTCTGTACCCGCAGCAAATAACAGGACGGGCGAGCTTCTAAAATTGGAACTTTTGTTCTTAAAACATAAAATGTTCCGTAAATCCATTTATTTTGACCACATTACTTATCTTTTGTTCTGTTATGAACTTCGGAATCATTACAATAGAACCTTTAAGATCTGTCATCATGGATATGATATTACACATCTTAAAGATTCAACATTGATACATAATGCAGAGGTGATCTCTGCATTATGTATCAAAATTTAATCTTTATCATCATGATTATTATTATCATTTGTCATGATTATGACTTCAATGTTGTCTGTTTGTTCATAGCTCACATTCCTATGCAAGAGAGTTATTGTGCAGCGAGAAACACGTTTTAGAATGAAATCAAGACTTTTTTTTGTATAGGGCTTGCTCTTGACCACAATCACGCCTGGTGGAAAGCGATAGATGAGGTCTATGATGGAGCGAGCGTCCACAGAAGATGTACACTCTTGCTTTGAAGACAGATGGGTTACATGTGCGAGAACACAGACACTTGAAAGTGATTTCTTAAGACTGTAGTACCACGGAATCGATTCCTGCCAGTTTTGGATAGAACGTTTACGATACGAAGAACGAGGTTCCATGCAAACTTCCATTCCTTTTTGAAGGGGTTAAAAGGAGATGAAGTAAGCAGGATTTACTTAAAATCCTTCTGGTGATCATTGTGTGAGGAATAATACTTAAGAATAGGGATTCAGTAAATTCTGTGATAGCGAGACGGCTGTCAGGATGGAATGGAAGAAAAAAACGTGCTGCACAGAACCCAAGTAACGAGATAAGTGGTGCCAACAATCTTTAAGAGCCTGATCACAGAATTGCGTTTTCACTCACAAAACTGCTGACTCATCGCATTATGTAGAAATTAGGCAGTTGCAATTACGTTTTTTTATTAATTTATTTAATGAAAATTATTATTTGTTATTTTGGTATACATTTGACGTAATAATATAATTGTATTAAGGAGAAATTTACAGTTAATTCTGGACATTTTTAGTTGTTTCCATGGATTTGAATGGGATTTTTTTTACAGATATTTAAAATAGAACGAAATCATTATAAGGAATATTATAATATATTTTTCATTTCATTTGGTTAGTACAGTAGTTTAATCCAAATGCTCGAAAAAGTGCGGTCGCGCTTTTCATGAGAAACTTACATCGGAATTATGTCTTTTTACAAATAAATTAAGAGAAAAATGCGAAAAGTGAGGCCACTATGCACTATACTAGTAACTATTCTCAACTACCCAATAAGCCAAAAATGTCTAAATATTTCAGTTTCATAGAATATGAAAGCCAAAGTTAGTCATTTTACGCAAAAAACATAACATAAAATATTGTAGTACACAAACCTTACGAGTTTATAGGTCTGTTTATTGTTTACACCAATTATACCATAACATAACATCACGCCGGTACGCTGTGAATGAGTACACAGGTACCACTTAAAAAAAACTTTTTATCCAAAAAAGTAAGTCTTCCGAAATTAAAGTTATTTTATACTTTGTAGTGTTTTGTTTTTGGAAGTCGGTTGACTTCCAAAAACAAAACACTACAAAGTAAAAAATAACTTTAATTTCGGAAGTCGGTGTCAAAAAACGAAAAAATAACCAAAAACACCGACTTCCGAAATACAATTCATTTTTTTACATGTAGCCTTTAATTAAAGTCAATATGTATAGGTTCCTGCGCAAGTTAATAATATGGTACTTATACGTACTTTAGGTTTTAATAATCATCATGCCAGTAGGTATTGAGTCTAAATATACGTAAATAAAATATTTTCTGCTGACTAATTAACGAAACATTAAAAATAACTTTTATAAATATATAAACTTTATCAAAACTGGGAAACGTATTTTCCATCAGTTTTTCCTGTAATATGTACCATAGCTAGATATATTTCAGTATCACCTCCGGGGGTTATGTAAGGATATTTTCACAGAATTTTAGCATACCTAGCCTGTGTACAATCAATATGAGTATATCTGTAATTGAGGCGATAACTCCGCCCTATGGCGAGCCGTTATCAGTTATCTTATCGCCGTTATCACTGGGTTTTAGGTGCGAGTGCTGAGACGCTCCTAAAAAAACGCAACACTGTTATTCAAGTTGTATTTTTACGAGTCAACCTGCCTAGACTTTTCCTAAGTATGTTTGTATCGTTCCAGTCTGAGCGGGACTGCCTAGCTGACCTGACTGACTATTTTTAGGGTTCCGTACCTCAAAAGGAAAAAGCGCAACCCTTATAGGATCACTCGGGTGTCTGTCTATCATAGCCACTTTTCTCCGCTCCACTTTTTTTTTTCATTTTCCTTTTTTATTTTCAAATACATTTTTAGTATGGTGTCACTTTTGGGGGTCAAACTACAAAAGTTTTTTGAACAATATCGTGTGACATACCAAATGAAAGGGCTTACTATGAGGGTTTTAATTATATTTTTTTCATAATTTTAAAATAAATATAATTTGAAGTAATTCAAGAAATTAGACCGAAAATGACCAATCCCTCCCTTATCTCTGAAACTGCTAAGCCTAAAATTTAGATAAATATATACATACCTAAAGATTACAGGAAAAACTATAAGAAGTCTGTAGTGTTAAATTAACATGTTAGAACCCTTTGCACGCGAGTCTGGCCAGTTTTTTTTGGTACAAACCCGCCACACATTCCCAACCACTGCAACTCCTGAAAGCAAGAATCAACAGTGGCGACCACCAAAAAAACGCCGAGCTAATGAAGCCTGACGAGTCCCGGAGAAACGATTTAACTGTCTTGGATCCCGCAACGAAATTAATCAGAAAAGTACAGCGAATTCAGTGTCAAATTTCCTGGCTTCTGATTACCGTTAACGACTGTCTAAGATCTACAAATGACAGCCAGGTCCAACAGCTTAACGTGCGTTCCAAGGCACGGGAGAACCTCGGCTTGTTATAATGGTCACCCATCCTTGGATCAACCTCGGCAAGCATAGCTTAACCTTGTAGATCGACCCGGCTGTTATTATTTACGAGTATCGTACGATATAATATGTACGTTAGCATATTACGAACGCATTGTTTTAATAACGTCGCGATAACGTCCATTGTGGATTTGATGTCGTTTGTGATAGGATTTTCAGTATTATTTCAGGAAATACTTGCGTCAGTGTTTGCACTTTCTTACGGTCAATAAGTGGCATGACTAAGGGTACGTTAGTCATGAAATGATCGAACCACTTGGACTGGTCGAGTGGATGACTGAACAAATTCCATCTGATTCATGAGACACAAATTTGTTTCTTGTGCTAATTACATAAAAACAATATCACAAAAAAATCAAGTCGATAGGACATCTAGTTTTAGAAATATAAGGAAAAATGTAATGTGAAAATTTATCACATCGGAATTTTGTAAGTTTAAGTTCTAGGATTTTTGTATTCTTTAGAGTTATGGATTGTATTATTGTTTTATACTGTAGAATACGGTCTTGGAAATCTAAATATGTATGTATGTAACCATCCAAGAACTTGACAGGTTATTGAAAACGGACGTGAAAAGACTGAAACTGGCACACTTTTGTGAATAAAAACTGTTTCCTAATTGAATTTAAACATATGACTTATACATATCTTTGTAATCTTCATTTAATTTCCTTCATTTTAATACCCTACTCGATAGTTTTGGTAAAAAAATAATAATATCGACTTGCAATTTAGTGCCCACAATCCGCAATATTGTTTTTTTTAGAACACCTTTCTAAGGACACTTGGGTTTTTGAAACGAATCTAACGACACCTTAACAGTCGAAATCGAAGCAGCCGTTTGGAAGGTACGAAGTAATAAAGAAATTTACAAACTCACAAACAAACAAACAAACATACATACAAGATACGCGCGAAAAACATAACCCTTTCTTGACAGTCGGGTAAAAAAGGCTTGTTTTTGCTCAGCACTGGTCAAATCAGTATGCTATAAGGTCGAACGACATAATAAGTAGTTACTTATTTCATAAGACACGTGTTTGTACCAATGGTTGTACCTAATCTCCCACATTAATTATTATGATTCTGATAAAAACCGGCCAAGTGCGAGTCGAACTCTCACACGAAGGTTTCCGTACCATAAAACAAAAAAAAAGCACGTTTCTGGTATGGGTATGCCTCCTTTAATTTAACCTTTATTATTTTCTGTTATGGCGGCAATAGAAATGCACACTCTGTGAAAATTTCCCAATATGCTGCGTCCAGCAATACCTTCGACGCAGCTCTATGTGTCCCGGCTACATCACACCACGAAGGTGGAGGAGGTCGTGGAGTGTTGAGCAAAAACCAGCTGGATCTTGAGGGTCGAGAAGTTGGAGTCGCGCCACAACACGAATTTCAAGTCGTTCGTGGTGCGAGTACCGACTCATCATATTGAGACCTTCCTCAAGGAAGAGTTTTGGCCGAAGGGTGTCGTGTATCGGCGATTTCGCGGAAGGCTACGCGACACCACGCAGCACAACACGACGCCGTCACTTCGTGTACAATAGTTCATTTATATTTTTAAGGTTTATATAAATATGGATAGTCTGTAAGGTATATATGTTATGGGTCTTTGTTGCCTGAATTAAATGATTTATTATATTATTACGGTTCTTGAGATACAGCCCGCTGACAGACAGACGGACGGACGGACAGCAGAGGCTTAGTAATAGGGTTCCGTTGGTTACCCTTCAGGTAAGGAACCTACTCAATAGTGCAATAGACTGTTTCAAGTAGGTACCTAATAAGTAATCTATCCATGACCTACTTGTAGATCATATCGATCAACCGATGCCACTCATTAATACATTCACTCTCTTTGAGTGAGAAAATCTCTTTTAGATGCTGTTTTATTAAAATTTATCAATTCTAGTGTTTAGCTCGTGGCTATACCTACAGAATAACAGCCGCACAGGCCGATCTTCAACTTTAGCATCTTAAGTCTAAATAAATGAATTCTACTAAACCAAAAGGAATTGAAACTATGTACCGAAATGGGCGTGGCATCTTTTAACAGTTGCGTCAGCCTCATAGACATAATATTTTATATTTCTATGGTCAGCCTGTTATAGGTAGGTACTATTTACTGTCATCACCTCTTTTTTTTCTTTAAATTATTAGTTACTTCCTTATTTATCATCAGGCAGTCAGGCTACAGTAATCCACTACTGGGTATAGACTTCTCCAATCATCGTACAGCCATCCTTAGTTCCACCTAACTCGAGGGCGTGGCGTCCGAACTACCCTACATCTGTTGATTCATTGATTCACGTTTTGTCTTTGGATTTTGAAGCCACTGTATTTACGTAACAATAAACTGCTACTAAAACGCATATTGTCACTGTTCTTTAAAAATCCATAATAGATCGTAAAATAGTTTTCTCTAACGTAAAATGAAATGCAAATGGTTGGTTCAAAAACTCTGTAAGAAGTAATGGTCCAAGCTGTGTACGAGACTCCATCTGACGATGATGGCATACCTTCTTTTGTTCTGATTACTAAAGCAATTTTAATTGTTTTGGTAATGAGAACACTGCATTATATTAGAATAATGTCCACTGCACTTTATGTACTCACACAACAGTAAGTAAATAAGGTGTATTAGGTAAGTGAATCAATATAAAACTGAATACAATGAATGTGTTGCAAGTCTGAATCGATATAACTAGACAAGGGCGCAAGACGGCGTATGTCTAGACGAGTATTCCATTTTAAAATTAAAGGTGACTTCAACAACACTGATTTCTTAATCTTCTTTAAATATCCACACTTGTAGAGGTAAACAACCTGGACAATAGACAAACATAAGCACAACACTATCTTAGAAATCTCACTAAACCTACCTACATCGTATTCATCGTCAGAATCACCGGCTTTTACGAAATAAAGGAAGAATACCACTTACTGCAAACACCAAGTTGGCGAAGAACAGGATGTATTTAACCACAAATTCACCACAACCCATCTTGATAAGGTATATTTAACAATTCCAATAAAAAAAATACGTTTGTACGTTCGTCTCCCTACGTGATTGTACGTCGACTGTCGACTGTGGGTGCCGGGCGCGGCTGATAGAAAAACTTATCGACTGATAACGAATTTATGTACAAAATTAAATTTTCATATTCGCTGAATACATGGGTATTTTATTCCGGGATTTTGATAGAAATCTGAGTTGGTCTTTTCCTTCGTGAGACCAATCTTCCTCTTCTAAATTACTCTTTTAATTAAAGTCTGCTCTTCCTGAATAGTGTTACGGAAAATCCGTAAGTGTTTGTTATATCTATGTTCTTTCAAAGTCCAAGTTTCTGAGTTGTAGATTTTGAAGTCAATCGTAGCTCAATCTAAGGCACCCTTGCTGCATTAAATCCGGGTAGTAATTCAAAGACGAAGCAATTTCTAGGCTCACAAAGACATAACCTAATTTATTATTACTTATTTATTGTACACCAAAAGTATGAACAAAAAGAAAACTTAAAACTAAACACATACAATGGGCGGCCTAATGTCAGACATATCTTTACTTCTTCTTATTATATAAAGCTGAAGATAATATAAAGCTGAAGCTGATAATATTATAAAGCTAAAGAGTTTGTTTGGTTGGACGCGGTAATCTCAGGAACTACTAGTGCGAATTGAAAAATTGTTTTTTTTTGTTGGATAGCCCATTTATCAAGGAAGGTTAAAGGCTATATGACCAATAGGAGCGGAGCCTTAATAAATAATGTGTCGCAAACGAAGTTGCTTGGGTCAGCTAGTTTTGGTAAATAAGCTAATTCGATGCGTTCAAGGTTCTAAAGACTGAAAGCAGAACCGTGCGTCTAAGTAGGTATCTACCCTAAGTATCTATCTAGTACTGTATCAATTTTATTTTTATGTATAGCTTCTGCCAGCCGCTGCACCCGCGTGAGAGACTAAAATTATCCAAAGAAAATATTTTGCTGGATATAAAGTACCTATCCCATGTCTATGTCCAGGGCGTGATCTACCCGCGTACCAAGTGTCATCCAAATATGTTGTTCAGCCTTTAAGAGGTTACAAACAGACCGACAGGCTGGGTTACTTTCGCATTAGTGTGGATTAGAGTTAGAAGGTATGGATTTAAGGCTTTTTAGGGTTCCGTACCCAAAGGGTAACCAACGGAACCCATTACTAAGCCTCCGCTGTCCGTCCGTCCGTCCGCCTGTCCGTCAGCGGGCTGTATCTCAAGAACAGGTAGACTTTTTAGGTAGGTTGAAATTTTCACAGATTGTGTATTTCCATTGCTGCTATAATAACAAATAATAAAAAACTAGTGGACGTCACGCGGTTTCACCCGCGTAGTTCCCGTTCCCGTGGGAGTACGGGGATAAAATATAGCCTATGTTACTCCCTGATAATGTAGCTATCCATTGCTGAAAGATTTTTTCAAATCGGTCCAGTAGTTTCGGAGCCTATTCATTTCAAACAAACAAACAAATCTTTCCTCTTTATAATATTAGTGTAGATAACTGGCCAAGTGCGAGTCGGACTCACGTGCAAAGGGTTCCGAACGAATTTTATTTTTTTAACATGTTATTTTAACACTATAGACTTCTTAAAAGTTTTCCTGTAATCTATAGGTAAAGATCTATTATCTAAAAATATAATTAAGACCCTCACAGTAAGCCCTTTCATTTGATATGTCACACGATATAGTTCAAAAAACTTTAATACTAAAAATTTAATAATTTACGAAACGCGTCCGTGTTTGGGTCACAGAAGTCCAAATGTGTACCAAATTTTAACAGAATCGGTCCAATGGATCCAGAGAAAACTGGCTGTTACAGACGGACAGACAGACAGACAGACAGATGGAAAAACAGACAGACACCCGAGTGATCCTATAAGGGTTCCGTTTTTTGTTCGGAACCCTAAAAATAAATAAATTAAAAACTAAAGGGGGCTCACATACAAGAAACGTGTTTCTTACGGTTTATGGTACGGAACCCTTCGTGTGAGAGTCCGACTCGCACTTATTCGGTTTTTCTTCATGGTTTAACAAGAAAAAGCCAGGACATAGGTATATCGTTACCCGCACAAGGGATTTTCATTGACGCGCGGCATTTAGCGTGACCATTTGACAGAATATTTGAGGCTGCTCTCTCGAGAAATGCTTAAAAACAGCGTGCAGATGAAGCAACTTTTCGTCGGCATTTACTGAGAAATTACCTCTGAAAACAATTGGTAGTAATCTACATGATATGATACGTAATTTGGTTTAGCCAGACTACATGTAGCGGTATCACAAAAAAAATAAACACCAAATCACCTCCAAGTCGTTGAGATGAAACCATTTTACTCCTTAATTTTTTAACATAAGTCCTAAACAAATATATCTACTGCTTTGCAATACAAAAGAAAATAATTTGGTTTTGTTACTTTTTTTAAATATGTGTTATTTTTTTATAATAAACTAAAAATGCGGGTAGCGTGGCGCGTAGAGGAGTAGTTAGCTCCGTTTATATGCACAAGGTCATTGGCATGTATACAAGCCTTAATGGTTATAATTCGGTGCCAAAATTAAATAACCAACAAGCCTTTAGGAGTATGATTTCAGGTTTTCCCAAACATTTCCTGTCAATGACGCCATTGCCGTTGTAATCAGCTAAAACAAAGCCGGGAAGGTGCCGGAATTAACTCGTAAACGTATGAAAATGAGTGAGTAACTCAGTCACCACTCCAGCTAATCTTATCGTGAGCTGATTGTGACAACATGCATGTTCGAGGTATTGTTTTCGCTACATGAAAATAGATATTTTGATGCAGATAATTATTTTACACAGAAAATATACGAAGTTGTGTCCTTAACGGTGCGTTTGGACGAAAGATGTACGAGAACGAGTATGCGGAGCGAGCGATGTGTGATATCCGCCAATAGGACGTGGTCATGTATCCCAGCCTCGTACAGCTCTGGTGGAAAAGGGCGAGTCGAAGGCGAAGCGAGGTGTCGATTGTCGAGTATAGATTGTACATTATGTGTCGACTCGACACCAGGGGGATGTACATGTGTGTGCGTCACGCAACGCAAGCGATCATCGCGTGAATACGCGGTCAAAGCGGCTGTCGTCGGGCGGTAAGAGGACGCCTCTTGATTATTGGTAACGGTACGAAGATCGCTATGTATTTGGACGACACGACATCATCTATATACTAATATATAAAGCTGAAGAGTTTTTTTGTTTGTTTGTTTGCTTGCTTGAACGCGCTAATCTCGGGAACTACTGGTCCGATTTGAAAAAATCTTCCAGTGTTAGATAGCCCATTTATCGAGGAAGGCAGGCTATATATCATCACGCTAAGACCAATAGGAGCGGAGCAGACGAAGTTGCGTGGGTCAACTAGTATTGGAACGAAGTTCCTTATCGCGCGTTGTGAAAGGGGGCTAGACGGAAAAAATTCATACGAAAAGTTGTAAGTTGTAACGACACTTTTTGCTATAGTTGTAAGCCGTGCGACGTGCGCGTGTTTCTCTGTCTGTCTCTCTCTCTCTCTCTCATAGAAAGCAAGCCAGTTATTTTCGTTTCGTCTTTCTATTTCTGTTTACATTATATTTGTTAATAATAAAAAAATATTATTACGTATAACTCAAAAAAAAAAACAATTACAATTCCTTCACTAATTAATCGAAAGGAACTTCGTTCCATCCGGGTGTCCTTTGACACCTCTCAAGTTTTAATTCAGTATACCTAATACAATACAAGTGACTCAAGAAACGTGTGCAGGAAATGTGCGTGAGGTTCTTGTTTTATAATTATGTACGAGTGACTTTCTATAGTCACTTGATTCATAATAATGTATTTACAGTACAAGACAGTTTACATCCAAGCCCTACTTCCACTTTTAAAGCAACAGCTTTGGTGGAAAATTCAAATCGCGTCACTGTCACGGGCAGATCCAGCCTCCCCCCTGTATCTGCACTTGCTTAGAGGCTCAAGCTCCTCCCCGCCCCCCCAAAAGACCGATATATCTTTAGTAGTTAAAAATTCATCTAAGTTTACACGTGAGATGTCGATAGGATAGACCGGCTGATGTAATAGCTATCAGTGATCACAGTCTACTAAATTAACACATTCAGTGCCAAGAACTCAGCGTATGGGTCGAGTGGTGATTCGTTATGTGCCCACAACCCGTATCTGAGTCGTCGTTTGAAGTAGCTATATGTGACTTGTGTTCATGGGCGGGTTGTGGGCACACGAACGAATTGTTGTTCGGCCCATGTGTTGAGTGCTTGGCTCTAAAAATGTAAAAACACTTTTGCACTTGGCACTGAAAGTATTAAGCCCGGAAAATGATTTTTTTCCGGCTCCTGAAAGGAATTAAAATACCTGAGACTGTCCTGAAAGAAGTTCCTAATTAATAGCTTCATATGTTAGGAAATTTTGTCTGCTCGGCAATTGCTCAAAAGCTAGAAATAAAGTAGAAGGGCGAAAACCTTGGGCGGGAAACTACCTGACCATGTATGTTTACCTTATTACTAGATTTTTTGACAATTGTTTAAGAAAGCAGACTTTCCTAAATCTTCTCCAATTTTTGTTTTCACGTTGCGTTGACATGAATGCAGTAATTTCTTTATTGCAAAAAAATTATCATCAATTTTATTTTGAAAAAGTAAAAAGTTTTAATCAGTCATTTTTCCAGAAGTTATTTTGACTCACCACGCACCGGAAAACCGGTACAATCATATTGATAGTAATAGGTATTCAATTTATAAGAATTGTGTGATGATAACACATAGAAGATAAGTTAATTGGATAGTACTTATTACCTATTTATGCTCCGATACCTTAAAACATTACTATAGCAACGGATAAGTTCGGCCTAGTTTCCCCAGTTCAGGAAATAAATTATCTAAATAATAAATTGCGAGTCAGTACCTACAGTGATGCGGTTGGCTGCTTAAAAATTATCAAGCCAAACATACCACATACAGCATTTGACAGCATTTTGCTATAATTTTCGTTCCAGGAACTGAGCCGGCGCATTTCTGGTGGTCGCATGTTTAATATGACTTTCAGAAGTTGCAGTGGTGGGAAATATTGAAGCCGACTGGTCCCAAAAATAAATAATCATAGGTATTGCAATTTAAATAGATAAAACAATTATTTGGAACAAGAATAGAAAACACAACACAAAAACACAAGTAAGTACATACATCAAAAGACTAAAATAGAAAATACAAATATTAAAATGAAAACGCATTAAAAAGAAAAAGGCAAAAACTATGTTTATGCAATTTGGTAGTACTTATCTGAAATGCGCAATATTTTCGTGCACCTATTTAAAAACAGTTAGCAATTCGCTTTAAAAAATAACATAAAGTACAATTACATCAGGCGATTTTAAATCGACATAATACACCGTGAATATAATTTATTAAGTTAGTTTTATTTTAATGGCTTTTTAATTTAAACAACATAATACTAATAACTTCCTGCACTTGCCGGTAATTATATGCACGCACGGACTTGGAGACCTAGTTTATGTTATGTCCTCATTTAAAAAAATAACTAGGTAGGCAGGTTAGTAGGTGCAATAGGTATATATAGTACCCTGTTTACTATGAGATATAAGTTTGGCTTAGTAGGGTTTCGGTCGGTAGTGTCTCAGAATTTGTACGGAAGAGTCGCCGCGGCCCTGGAACGCAAAGGGCACTAGGAAGAACACGTATGGGTTTAGTCAGTAAGAGTCTGACACTCCCTTCTGCTTCGCCCAGAGCGGGAGGAGTCATTTAATGATTTCCCATCCTTAAAAAAAGGCTAATTAATAGTACTGAAGCTTTGATTTATGTTATAAGTATTTATATTGATGTTAGAAATTAAACTATACTTGATCTATATGAATAAATAAATGAAAATGTAAGGGTCTGTTTGTAATGGCAAAATGCATTATGAATGTTTCCCTACACCACGGTACTACACCACGGTAACTACATCAAAAATCTTTTCTTTTTTTCAATATTGTCTGTTTAATTAGGGTCGGTGCAGCATGTCTTATATGAAAATATCCCTGAAGAATAAAGTTACTGTATACACATTAAACACAAGTGGAACCAATATGGTTCCAGGTGTAGTTATTTTAAAACAGGACTTTAGTGAAGTGGAAGTCCAGTGCTTCAATGCTTTAAGCGCCTGTCCATTTGTATTTGTCTGGTCGTTCAGAGGAGAAATCTATTTTAAATTGCTACCCGTAATAATTCAGGCACTAAGCACTAACGGGAAATAAAGTTCAAACGGGTTTAAAGCTATTGCCGATAGATGGCAGCAGTAGGATTGCAAGATTGTGTCTTTATAAAGTGGCGTGTTCAGCTGCTGTAGCTGCGACGTCCAGTATACTATTGTATCGTCTTTGGCGACGTCTATCTAAAATTCGATTCCCGGGTAGGGAGGGAGGATAAATAAGTTCTTATAAGTAGAGATGATTAAAATATTTATTGTAGATCACACAATACATAAAAATATTACATTCAACAGTAGGTAGGTATTCATGTCGAGTTGTGCGCAGACAAAATTTTAAAAAAGAAGCTACGCTTCTGGAATTCCTTTCGATTGAGAAAGATAATGCGATTCTAGAATACCGGATTCTCCTATCCATCATCATCCATCATTCTTCATTGGACATATTCAAAAACATTCAAACTAATATTATTTATTTATTTAATTTGAACAATATACCAGAAAGTTCCTTCAAAATCCTTGGATTGAGAAATAAACGCTACTGTGTAACGCAATGCCGGTTGACGGGTCCACATACCTACGTGGATCCTGGATTTTACCTACCTAGTTATTTTGACGTCCTAAAGACAATGCATTGTCTTAATTTCTAAAAAAAATATAGCAGTCAAGTAACAATACTGTTTCATAATACCTAATCCATTTATTGGTTAAATGGTCATTACTAAAACAAACATTTTCCTTCCTCCTTTCCTCCTTTTTCCTTGGTTTGATATTATAATTAAGAGTATATAGCTATCGTTGTGGTTAAACCACAAAATAAAACGTCGGTTCACGGGAAAAACAAGGAACCAATTTCATTTACCTTCCTATTACCTATGTAAAGTGCAATGTTTTTCTCGTTTTGCAAAAAGATTGACATTTGAATTTGAACACAACGCGAACTGGAACCTTAGCAAACCATTCAGCACATCCATTAATAAAAATACGTTTTTCACAAAGAAGGATTAAAAAAAACTGGCCAAATGCGAGTCGGACTCGCGTGCAAAGGGTTCCGAACGAAATATTTTTTTAACATGTTATTTTATCACTATAGATTTCTTATAGCTTTTCCTGTAATCTATAGCTAAATATCTATTACCTACATTTTTTACAAAATTTTAGGCTCAGCAGTTTCGGAGATTAGGGGGGGATGGTCATTTTTCGTCTTTTTCTACACTATAATATTATAAAGAGGAAAGATTTGTTTGTTTGTATGTTTGTTTGAATTGAATAGGCTCCGAAACTACTGGACCAATTTGAAAAATTATTTCAGCATTGGATAGCTACATTATCTGGGAGAAACATAGGCTATATATTATCCCCGTATTCCCACAGGAACGGGAACTACGCGGGTGAAACCGCGTGACGTCTACTAGTCTTGAATAACTTAAAAACCATTTACTTAAAAAATTAAAATCCTCACAGTAAGCCCTTTCATTTGATATGTAACACGATATTGTTAAAAAAAACTTTTTTTTAATTTTCTAGTTTGACCCCAAAAGTGACCCCCATACTAAAAATTTAATAATTTACGTAACACGTGTTTGGGTCATAGACGTCCACATGTGTACCAAATTTCAACAAAATCGGTCCAGTGGATCCGGAGAAAACTGGCTGTGACAGACGGACAGACAACCAGACAGACACCCGAGTGATCCTATAAGGGTTCCGGTTTTTTTTCGGAACCCTAAAAACTGGCCATGTGCGAGTCGGACTCGCACATGAAGGGTTCCGTAGAAAGGTCGTCCCGAAATCTCGTTTCTTCGATAAGGCGAAGAGATTAGGTTACTACTTTAATTTTTAGAAATAAGTACCTACATAAATACTGAAAATTCCGGTATTTCGGTTAATAAGATGAAGACCGTTGTCAGACAGACGAATAGTCATCAGTTCCGTTGTTTATAAGTTTACCCTTCCGGTACGGTATGGAACCCTACAGATGAAAGGTCGGAAATAATATGTTTAGAAGAAAAAATGGCGCGCTGCAGCTAACTGATGACCAATTTCTTGGACGCACACCATTAGCTTCGGAAAGCCAGCAGTCCAAATCCCGAACTGCTCATACTCACTACCAGAGCCGTTTGGTTTTGGAAGGAATCCATTGCTCCCTAAGCTTGAAAAATTCGTATGTTCCAACGCTAAAAAAAAATACAAACTCAATTATGCAGGTTATTTTTATTCTAATCCATTCTGTGTTACCTAATTTATTCGCGACATTTTATTTCGTGTCACCCATATTCGCGCCATCTCTTTAAAGATAGTGGAAACAATTTATTTTTTTGTTGATCTGATGATTTCTGTAAAACTGTGCTATTTAGAGACATCGTTTTATTTTTCCAGTAGATTACAGGAAAACTTCGAAGATAAAGTGGCGGGGGGGTAAAATTTCAACATTTTTCGACATAACTAGAAAACCATGCGGTCTACAAAAATGTTTCAGAATGTGTAAACAACGCTCTTTCATATTATACCCTACACGCCCTAGTAGTCCCACTTTGAATTTTTCATAATCCCTTTCAGCCGCTGTTGCAAGAAAATCTATCTATACTAATATATAAAGCTGGAGAGTTTGTTTGTTTGTTTGTTTGCTTGAACGCGCTAATCTCAGGAACTACTGGTCCGATTTGAAAAATTCTTCCAGTGTTAGATAGCCCATTTATCGAGGAAGGCTATAGGCTATATCTATATATATCATCACGCTAAGACCAATAGGAGCGGAGCAGACGAAATTGCGCGAGTCAACTAGTTATATATATATTTATTTCTTTCTTATTTGCAAAATAGTAGAACAAACGTCACCTAAAACTATTCCAAATTTCAAGTTCATAGCGCTAGTAATTCTCCAGATACTCAGCTGTGACAGACAGATAGACTTTAGTCACACCATAAGGGTTCCTTTTTACTGAAACAAAATGTCAACTTTAAATGTCAAATGACTGTTAGTTGATCTAGATTATGCAGCGAGACACCCGTTACATAATGGACTGTCTCAGAGCGGAACTTTACCAGAAAATTGAAAAATGTTATTCTAATCAAGGTTCTCTAATTGGTGGGCGAGTTCGACTTACTGATCACTGTTTTTTTATGTCTAAATAAAATATCCGTACATCAAATTACAAACCTGGGCAGGGCACTTGCGCGAAAGATATTTCCGCGAAAGAGACTTGCGTGAATTGACTTTTCCGCGCAAGCCAAATGCAAATTTTCGTCATGAGTGTCCTTTTCACGGTTTTTGGGGTAATAATAGACACGGGTGTCAGTAGTGTGAGTGTTCTCGCCAGTTTTAATGCTTCTTTTGGGATACCATCTGGACCAGGGGAGCTACTCTCCAAGTCCCAAGTCCGTAGTATCGGGCTTAGTTGCGGGCGGGCGTATTCTACTCCGTACCACCTAACCACTGAGATCTAATGATAACACGATTTGACAGTTACTGTGAAATCGTGTAGTCATTCATTCTTAGTTCGGGTTCGGGACTAATCGTAAGTCTGTAGGTGATACGGAGTAGAATACGCCCGCCCGCAACTAAGCCCGAAACTACGGACTTGGGACTTGGAGAGTAGCCCCCCAGGACTCTTATCAGCTTTTAGTCTCTTTAGTTCCCGATCTATTTCGTTCCAGTCAGTGTTTCTTTCATTTTGAGAGTGAAAAATTGTTGTTTCGGAATTTCCATGATCTTTTTGGTCGTAGAGGTTTGCATAGAAATTTGTTGCTATTTAGAGAATGTTTTCTCTGTTGGTCGTTGGAGTAGAGTTTTCTGCTAGATTTGGTATCCAGGTTTTATGCGTACAAAGTTCTTTATATGCGCGCTTGCAACTTCCACTAGTTTTTAGATGTTTTTCTATTATTTTTGATCTCTAGTTCTTGTAGTCTTTCTTGATGTTATTGTTTGTTACTTATAGATAAAACTGAGTTGTTGTTTTTCTTCACGGCTCTTATTTTTGATAGTTTGTGATGTTGTTCATTCGGTTTAGCGTTTCCTCGGTAAGAATCTTTTTTATTTTGCGTTTCTCTACTTCTTTGTCTCGTTTCATACTTTCCAGTAAATATTTTTCTAATTCATGTACTTACAAGGTTTGACCCGTATGTGTTTTTCCACTCTTATAGATTTTATATTTTCTTCTAGTTTTTCAAGGTAGATACTCGCTTGGTTTCGATTTTTTAGTGCGGAAATGGGGTTTTTGTATTTTAGACGACTTATTTAGGGTTCCGAAAAAAAAAAACGGAACCCTTATAGGATCACTCGGGTGTCTGTGTGTCCGTCTTTCACAGCCAGTTTTCTCCGGATCCACTGAACCGATTTTGTTGAAATTTGGTACACCTATGGACTTCTATGACCCAAACATGGACGCGTTACGTAAATCATAAAATTTTTAGTATTGGCGTCACTTTTGGGGGTCAAACTAGAAAAATAAAAAAAAAATTTTTGAACAATATCGTGTAACATATCAAATGAAAGGGCTTACTGTGAGAGTTCAAGAAATTAGACGAAAAATTACCATTCCCCACACATATCTCCGAAACTACTGAGCCTAAAATTTTGAAAAAAATGGAGATAATAGATCTTTACCTAAAGATTACAGGAAAACTATTAGAAATCTGTAGTGTTAAAATAACATGTTCAACAAATTAAATTCGTTCGAAACCCTTTGCACACGAGTCCAACTCTCACTTGGCCAGACTTTTTCATCTGTGAAAGTGTTATTTTTGACCTGACCATTCTGTACTCTGATGGAAACATTATGTTGTTTAGTACACGCACATCATGGAATCGTTTTGGAAAATTTGTGAGTATATAATCTATTTCATTCCTCGTTTTCTGGTCAGGAAACTTCCATGTCCATTTTTGACTAAACTTTTTCTTGAAAAAAGTATTCATAATAGACATATTTTGTTCTTGAGCGTAGTTAATTAACTGTTGTCCTCTAGGGCTTCAATTACCGAGCCCAAACTTTCCAAGAAGTCGTAGGTCAGCCTGGAAACAAGCGGTCCGGAGATAAAAATCAAAAGAAGCGTAAAGCAAGGTGATCCTCTATCTCCCAACTTTTTATCGCCGTATTGGGGATGATATTCAAAAAACTTGGCTGGGAAAATCTGAGTATCAAAATAAATGGGAAACACCTCAGCCATTTGCGCTTCGCTGATGACATAATCTTGTTCTCTCAATCAAGTTCTCAACTAGAACAAATGATATATCGTCTACAAGTAGAAAGCGCACGAGTGGGACTAGATATGAACCTGCAAAAAACCAAACTGATGACCAACTCTTCAAAACCACCAATAAAGATAGGTAACGAAAACCTAGAATATGTAGATACTTATATATACCTGGGAAAACAAGTATCATTCCACCAGAACAACAACATAGAGGAAATAACAAGAAGAATAAATATGTCGTGGCAGAAATACTGGACGCACAGAGAAATAATGAAAGGAGACATGCCACTTTACATGAAAAAGAAAGTAATGGATAGTGATATCCTTCCTTGTCTTTCATACGGCTCACAAACATGGACTTACACAAAACTGGCAAAAGAAAAAATAAGAATATGCCAAGCAGCCATGGAAAGATCCATTCTTGGAATACGAAAGAAAGATAAAGTACGCCACACCAAGATAAAAAAAATAACAAAGCAATTGGATTTTCCACTTCACTCTATGAAATTAAAGTGGAAAGGGGCAGGACATCTAGCTAGAATTGAAGATGACCGGTGGACGGGTCGTGCCGTAGTATGGGAAGGACCCGAGGGAAAAAGAAAGCCAGGAAGACCAACAAGAAAATGGGTCGACGATATCAAAGATGTAGCAGGAGATAACTAGCAAATAAAAGCGAGAGATAGAAAACAATGGATAAAGATGGAGGAGGCCTTTACCCAACAGAGGGGTTCTTATTAAAAATAAATTAAATTATAACCTATACTTACACCTACATTATAAGCAAATAAATGATTTATTTCTTTCTTTCTTTCAAAATATACTTACTAATAAAAATTATAAATCAAATGACTAAATCAAAAATGAATATGGATTATTTTTTGTAGTATAAAAAATAAAAGGACAAATAATAAAAGGCTTATTTATTATTATTAACGAACACGGGGTCTTGTCGGGATTTCGCGCAAGTGTAGGTACTGGATCCGGATGCTATGAAACAAAATTTTTTGTCACATTCAATTTTATAAACTACGCTCGAATAAATTGTATTTTGCATCAAACGTACGTTCTGCTTATTATCTATGTAGATCAATAGAGATGATTCCTGAGTAAAAAATATATGATTGTACTAGTTGACCCGCACAACATCGTCTGCTCCGCTCCTATTGGTCTTAGCATGATGATATATAGCCTATAGCCTTCCTCGATAAATGGGCTTTGGTCCGATTTGAAAAATTCTTTCAGTGTTAGATACTGAAAGAATTTTTCAAATCGGACCAATAATTCCTGAGATTAATGCGTTCAAGGAAATAAACAAACAAACTCTTCAGCTTTATATATTAGTATAGATTAATATAGATGACTAAGGCCCGGTTTAAAAACGTTTTCTAACTACCTACTATTTACCCACAGGCCTTATACGAACAAAACCAATAGATAATTTTGGCAAAGCAATGCCAACCTACGTCACACTTTTACGTCTACGGTTTTCGCGGGTTTTTTTCATTCAAAGTTCCGTGAAAAGTGCGAAAATTCAAATCGTTATCACTCGTAGTGTAAAACTCATAGATCCTAACTGACAATTTAAATCGTTCGCGTAATGGTTGTATTTTTAGAGATCTAATTGGCACGCACGGTCAACTCCGCCAGTCTTTCCCGGACCGTTGTAAAGAGCGAACGTTGCGCGCGCATTTTAAAACACCGGCAAACTTTATCAAAGAAAACATTGTAAAGGAACTTTCATAGTGTGTCTTTCTATTGTTTATTTGTTCGTGTAAAACATGGCTAAGGATAACGTGAAACTGAAGTTTGTGAACGAGAATCACAATACTTTGGAGCAAAGTTTTGACGATGAGGTCGAGATGATTTTCGGCAAACCGCCGCAAATGGACACTAAGAACAAAAACCACATCACTAATAATGTTCACCTGATGGACGCCGAACGAGGACTGGATACACATTTTGTAAGTTTTAATGATCTTCGTTTTAGATATTAATGATGAAAACTAAAAGAAAACTTATTTTTTTTCTAACTTGGTTTCTCAACTTTAACTTGGTAAGATCTCTACAAGTTTACTTAATATACTTACCAGTTTATTTAGGTTTATTCTTCCTTACTTCCCCATTAATGCTCCTTTTATGAGCCCATGAATAATTTCTTTATTTGGTCTTGCTTTTCCTCTATTAGCGAACCACATTCATATTCAAACCCTCCTTCTACTTTACAAACAATCTAGCGATAAAAGGCCTGGTTTAAACCAAGACTTATTATCTCCCCACTAAAAAACAGAACAGATTTTAAGAAAAGCAACGGTTCAAGCAATAAATCAAATTAAAAAAAAATAAGTTGTAAATCACACCTTGCAGCGGACAGTGACCCACCATTTAGCACATATCCGTGATTTCCAGTAACGCTGACGTATCTAGCATGAAACTGCACATCCTATGATGACAACGAAAAAAACCATAACGTATAAAACCGGTCTGCCAAAATTAGAACTGGTTTTGTTCTGAATATCGTTTGGATCAAGATGATGGCGAACTCTTTTGGGTATAAAAAAAAAACGCATGCTTTGGATGCTTGGACAGCCTGAAATAATTACTTGCAAAAGTGCAACATTAAATAAATTCATTGATCACTTTTTAGGGTTCCGTACCCAAAGCGTAACCATAACCCTATTACGAAAAGTAAAAGTTGTTGTTTAAACTTGTTTCCGGTTTGGCTAGGATATTGCAGGCTTGAAACACCTGACTGTCTGATAAAAAGATGATTCCGTGCTTCGGAAGGCACGTATAAGCCGGTGGTCCCGGCCGCCAAATAAACCATGTCAGAGGCCCTTGAGGCGGTTTAGAAACTCTGACACTAGGGTGTGTGGGGTCGTTAGACCTTACTGCCTACATGATAAGAAGAAAGCCTCCGTTGTCTGTCCGCCCTTCCATCCGTCCCTCCGCTATCAGCGGGCTGTATCTCAAGAATCGTAATAAGTAGACAGTTGAAATTTTTACAGAGTGTGTATTTTTATTGTTAACAACAAATCTTCTTCTTCTTCTTATCGTGTGGGCAGTAAGGTCTAAAGACTCCACACACCCTTGTGTTAGAGTTTCCAAACCGACTCAAGGGCCTCTGACATGGTTTATTTGACGACCGCCATTTGGCAGCCGGCACCACCGGCTTATACGTGCCTTCCGAAGCACGGAATCATCTTTTTATTAGACAATCAGGTGATTTAAGCCTGCAATGTCTTAGCCAAAGTGGAAAACAACTTTACAAAGTATTTTCTTCCCGTCACAAGGCAAACGCCTAAACCATTCGACAACGGAGGCAACAACAAATAATAAATATTAAATTAAAAATTAAAGGGGGTCCCATACAAGCAACGTGTATTTTTCGGTTTATGGTACGGGTCCCTTCGTGTGAGAGTCGACTCGCACTTGATCGATTTTTAAAAAGCTAGCCATGTCCGTGTCCGACCATTACGATACAGAATTCCTTTCCGCTGAATACCGCACGGTTTTCCATTTATTGTAGCTTTATAGTAGCATTTTAGTAGTTTAAATAATTCAACAGCATTTACTTAACATTTGGTTGTTTAGCGTTACATTGAAAGCTAACCACAATTCGACCGTTTAGTCACCGTGCACATAAATGGTTGCAGGACTTGAATATCATCACTTCTTGAATGATGTGATGAATGATTAAAAAGAGGTCTCTACCGACAGCGCGTAAGAAAATGTCGCGTAAGAAAATTTTCTTTCGCGCGACATTTTCTTTATATCGAGTAAATGCTGACAGTGATTATAATAATCAATGACTTTTGAAATGAATATTACGGGACGGTATACAAACAACAAACAAAAAAATATATAACAATAAAAAAATCTTGTACGATGGTACGGAACCCTTCGCGCGAGTCCGACTCGCACTTGGCCAGTTTTTTCACTCTGCCTAAAACGCCTAAGAACCGCATTTTTTCCGCCACAACACCGGAAAAAATTGGATACCTACATTTTTTGACAAAGTCCATCTTGCATTGTTTCTGCAAATTATTTCTTAAGCACTATTCAGTAGGGAATTAAGGGATTCTATAATCCCAAAAGTCTGAGTCCTGTTGTGGCATTAACAAGCCTATCAATTAATTGTAGCTTGTATTTATTGTGGTCTGCCTCACAGCAGTTGCAACCGGTTCCATATTGACCTATATTCCTGCGATTCAAGCTTGATATCATAAATCTGCATTTATTTTTAAAGATAGGAAATCATCAACTCCTTCCACTAAAGGCGGAGCAGAAGGGAGTGTCAGACTCTTACTGACTAAATCCCATCCGTGTTCCTCCTAATGCCCTTTGCGTTCCAGGGCCGCGGTGACTCTTTCGAACACATTCCGCAACATATTGACCTACAATTCTAACATTCAAGCTTGATATCATGATTCTGCATGTAGTTGACCTAGGGCTTTGGCAGCCCATTCACAAAGGTTTTATAAGGACTACCAGCCCATCTATAGGCTACACTATGTCTGTCTCCCTTTACTTCATAGAAAATGAATCAGTTGGATTGTATGCAAAGTCGTTGCATTCACTTTATTTGGTTCACAAAGCCATCAGTTTAGTGATTGAATCAATAAGACTTTTAGATGCATGGGCCCGGGACTTTCCGGTTTTTAAAACAATTAATTATGATGAATCATTATTCTGGATAGGACCTCTGATTAATGGCGTTGGTGGTTTAGTAAAAACAGGAATATTATTGTTATTATTAAGAAGCCACTTAGCCGCAATTAAAACCACTCAAAGTATTGATTTTTAGTCATAAGGTAATTCAGTGACTTTATAAGTCCACTAGCGTCCCATCCAAGCTTTGCCTAAGTTGTTTATTAATAATGCCTATAATATAAAATAGCCTATGTCTATCTGGTATAGTGTAAAAAAACAACCGACTTCCAAATAAAAGTAACCAAGTGCGAGTCGGACTCGCGCACCGAGGGTTCCGTACTATAGCTACAAATTACTTTAAATAAAGACTATATTTTTTATGATTTAATTACAAATGTATAGTTTTCAGAATTTCCCTATACTTGTAGTATAAGACGTTATTACTTGCCAAAATTCATAGTTCTAGGTCAATGAGAAATACCCTATACATTTTGATTCACTTGAGAGTGTCGAAATATACGTTTTTTGCGGCATTCATGACCGTATCTTTTTTACGTTAACTTAGAATTTTTTCACAGCTGCAAGGGGCCATGGATAGACCTGAGTATATGGGTTTAATTTCAACTCGATACCTTCACGCGTTCCCGAGATAAACGGGCTTGACAGACAACAAAGTGATCCTGTGACGGTTCCGTTTTTTCCTTTTAAGGCACGGAACCCAAAAACACTAAAAAGTATAAAATTATTTCGGAAGTCGGTGTTAAAATAGAAACAACCAAAAACACCGACTTCTAAAATTAAAGTTTTTAGAAGTCGGTTGTATTTTTTTTTAAGTTTTCTTTAACTTCGATAGCTTTATTTTCTTCTTTTCCAATGCGAAAGAAAAATAAATTACAACATATTAGCTCTTCATGAAGTGATACAATTTCCTGTTAGCATTGCACACTTTTCAGAGTTTTTTACAAGCATTTACAATAAGCAAACAACTGAACATGTTGTCTTGAATGATTGCATCATTGCGCAACAGATAATTATAACTTTATGCAATGTTTAGATAAGAAAAGCTGGTCATTAGTGATGAATGAAAATAAGCCGTAATTAATTAAATGTATTAAGTGATATTTTAACGCAAAAGTGGATTGCCTCGCTGAAAAAATTTAATTGCACTAGCAATTTGACTTTTGAGGTAGAGATGCTTATAACAATATCAATTTGAAGTAAAAATTTAAAAACAAGTTAGGTACGAAACGTTTATTAGTATTTGGAAATGCTGGTGGCGAGACTTTGTATGTAAAAAACTCATAATTCGAGGTTTGGCTCTTTTTTGATGATTTGTTAACCGATGCATTTTTAAGCATATTGCCAAATTTGTACACTAGGGCGCTGTCAACAGAGCCCTAGTGTACTAATTTGGCAACTATTAATCTAAAAAGGAAAACATAGAGACACAGAATACATCCTTCTTATTCAGATTGTGAAATGTCTCTTAAATATCGGTCGAATACTCGAGGAGAAAACAGTCGAGACCCAAACCTCGAATTATGACTTTTTACATACAAAGTCTCGCCGCCAGCATTTAATCTTAAGACATTTTTTTTCTTACTATTGATAGGCATACGTTTGACCACTATCTCACCTGATGGTAAGCGATGATGCGGTCTAAGATGGAGCACGTTTGCCTAGAAGCAACCTATTCACTCTTGTCTTAAAGACTCCCAGATTGTAACTATCCGGAAACACAGACTCTGGCAGGGAATTCCACTCCTTAGCTGTACGCACTATGAATGTGTTCCCAAAACGTTTTGTGCGTGTGGGTGGGATGTCCACCATGTACCGGTGGCGCATCGCCGTTCGTCTTGTGGTCCGATGATGGAACGGGCTTGGCGGAATTAAATCACGCAATTCCGTCGCACACTCCCCAAAATGCAACCGAAAGAAAACCGACAGGCCAGCAACTCGGCGTCGATGCTCAAGACTTTGGAGCTTCGACTTGACGAGCCTGTCATTACCGATGATCCTCTTGGCTCGTTTCTCAATTGACTCAAGGGCATCAAGTTGGTATTTGGCAGATCCGTCCCAAAGATGAGAGCAGTACTCCATACACGATCGAACTTGCGCTTGATAGAGCTTGAGCAGCTGTTCCGGCGTGAAGTACCGTCTCACCTTTGCTAGGAACCCCAACTTTCTGGCAGCCACTTGAGCCTTTGCCTCTATGAAAGGGCCAAAATTGAGGGTAGATGTTAACGTAACACCAAGAAGCTCAAGTCGATCGGTTATCGGCACGGTTACACCTCGAATGATGGAGCTGGGTGGAATTGGCACCTTTTAGCGGAAAAAAGACACGCTTGGGTCTTAGCTGCATTGAACTTGACCAGATGGGCATCGCCTTTCACGAATATTTTTGACGCATAGTAACGTACTTAACGTAAAATTTTACCATAGCTACAATACTCGTTTCGCATAATATTTATTTGAATCAGATACTGTATTCATATTTTTGAATGATATAAATTGTGTATGGCCCATAAAATTAAACCAAAATACTATGGGGTTGTCGTTTTTAACATTCAAAATTCACTTAAGTTAACGAACTTAACAAACAAACAAATGTGGAATGTTGCATGTTTTGTTCAGATTTAGATAACCTTGATTATTTTAGGAAACTAATTTTCCTTTAAAATAATTTAATTCCGCCAAGCCCGTTCCATCACCGAACCACAAGACGAACGGCGATGCGCCACCGGTACATGGTGGACATCCCACCCAAACGCACAAAACGATTTGGGAACACATTCATAATGTGTACAGCTAAGGAGTGGAATTCCCTGCCGGAGTCTGTGTTTCCTGATAGCTACAACCTGGGAGTCTTTACGTCAAGAGTTTTACTTCTAGGCAAGCGTGCTCCATCTTCGACCACATCATCGCTTACCATCACGTGAGATAGTGGTCAAACGTATGCCTATCAATATTAAAACAAAAAAACTTCAATATTCACGTGGACGAAGCTGGTAAAACTAATTGTCTATAACTATAGAATTAATAAACCAATGTAGAGCCAGAATACCTTTCAACACAAATGGTAATTAACTTCAAATGTTGCACGCGGACACAGAGTTAATTAAAAAGTTCATCTCACGCTAATGAAAGCGAATCACACCTTTATTGATAGCTACTGTGAACATACTGGAATCATTGAGGAAATATGAAGGTTGTTCGAGAAAATAATAAGATTGTTTGTTCTTTAATGAGGTTCTATATTATTCAAATTAATTCTATTACATGTATAAGTACTTATCGTCTACACGAGTTGTGATAAATGCTTCAGTGAAAGTTAGGCACTCTATCAACTGACATCATCATATCAGCCGAAAGACGTCCACTGCTGGACATAGGCCTCCCCCAAGCGTCGCCACAACGACCGATCCTGCGCGTCTCACATCCATCTGCTACCTGCCACCTTAACCAGGTCATCGGTCCATCTTCCAAATGACACGCCTGACGGTAATAAGGGTTTTATGAAAAAAAAAATACCTTTACCCGTTGCTTGGCGACACATAAGCGAAAGTTCCTATACTTTAAAACCATAAGAGTTCCTTTTTACCATTTTGGTACGGAACCCTAAAAACTAACGACGTAAGCTTGAAGTTGACGTTAATTTAACTAATGTCGGAAAATGTAAGCGTTTTGACAGGTGGCCGATCCTGTCGCCTCAGTGCTGCTACCAGTAGTGCTATTCTCTAACAACATTTTCGTATCTCGACAGTAGAATTCGAGGTGACTTTCAAATGAAGACCTTTATGTTGTGTGCAATAAAGCTCACTTTGTGAGTTTTATCACTCAGGTGAAGCTCGATATCGAAATAGTTTCTTACAGAATAGACTAGCTGGTGTAGGTACATAATTTCAGCAAAACATTCACTGAATAGAGCCCGAGAGCTGCAGCAGTTTTGGTTTACCCAAATGTTAACCAACGGAACCCTATTACTAAGCCTCCGCTGTCCGTCCGTCCGTCTGTCTATCAGCGGGCTCTAACTCAAGAACCATAATAGATAGACAGTTGAAATTTTCGCAGAGTGTGTATAGGTATATATTTCCGCCATAACACCAAATAATAAAAATTAAAATAATGAAAATTAAAAGAGGCCTTACAAGAAAAGTGTTTTTTTTTTCGGTATATGGTACGGAACCCTGCCGTGAGTCCGACTTGCACTTTGCTGATATTTAATTTTTATTAGTTTTTTATTTTAGTAGGTAACGAATTTTAAATGAGTGAGAATTAACCTCAAAACAATGTCAAAGTATAAATCAATTGTCCAAATATCCCACAACAGCTAATCTATTCTCTAAACAACTATTTCGATATCGAGCTTCATCTGAGTGACCAAAACTCACGAAGTGAGCTTTATTGCACACAACATAAAGGTCTTAATTTGATACTCACCTCGGATTCCGCTGTCGAGATACGGAAATGTTGTTACAGAATAGACTACAGGGCTTCCTAAACAGAGAAGGCATTGATCGTCTCGCTTGCTGCGCTTGCGTCACCATCGCTAATATTACCAAAATACTACTTATTTGCTTTTTACAAGAATTCCTACCAAAAGGAGAGCATACATTCTCGGTAACATGATTATAACTTGTTTCGAAAAAACCCAAGAGATGGTATCTCACTCTCACCACTTTTACCAGTATAAACTTGTTTTAAAATTGGTCAGTAATAATTGCATGAGCACAGATATACAATGCTAATGATCTTGCAATAACTTTCAACAAAGTGATTGATTGGCCTATTGACTTACAACTTCATGGAATAAGGTTTATTTTAAGTAGGCCTTCACACACTATTTAAGGTTTCTGCTGACAACCGTTCACCTCTATTGTTGTTTACGCCAATTAATCATGGATATAAAAGCATTTATTTATATAATAGTGATACATGGGCGGGTTTAATGCAACCAGACATATATTTATTTATTATTATAACCAACTTGAATTAACAGTTAAACAACACAAACAAGTTATTGGTCAGTACAAAACAAAATTGAAATACTATTAAAAATATATATATAAAAATAGAAATTATAAATGCCATTGAATCATAATACAAATATCAACAAACAATCAAAAATAAACAATAATAATAAATCAAAAGTAAGCAATTATTAGGAACCAAACTGAATGAGAATTAAATTATAAAATAAATTAAATTAATCAAAAATAAAATAGAAATTAGCAATGTCATTGAATTATTATGAAATTATCAATTCACAATTATAAATAATTATACAATAAATTAAATCAAAAATAAAAACAAAAGTAAACAATCATTCATTCTCAAGTCAACCTTTGGGTTAAAAAGTCTACACTGTGGTAGGTGTACAACAATTGAAATCGAAATTAATTTCCTAAAGATTACCTGTAGGTACTAATAAAATACATTATTAAAAACTTTTTTACAAAAAATGTAGGTAACCGACTTCCAAAAACAAAACACTACAAAGTATAAAATAACTTTAACTTCGGAAGTCGGTGTCAAAAAACCAAATAACCAAAAACACCCACTTCCGAAATTAATATTTTTTGTAACTTTTTTTTAATTTTTTAATTTTTAGTGGTACCGTACCGTACCGTAGCGTACGCATTCACAGCGTACCGGCGTGATGTTATGTTATGAACTGGGACCTATTTAATAAAACTTACTTAGTGCTTTCGGTGTAAAGGTTTCGTCAATACGAATGAAATAAGCCCAAACACTTGGTAGTTCCTACATACCGATGTGGAGTTCCCGTGACACTCTGTCGTCTCCATCATCAGGTCTGATCCAAACCTTCAATGTTTTGTAGTATCACCCGATATACACACGAATATCAAGTTTTTACCAGATGCTTGCCTAAAATTTTCGAGAGTTGCCCTCGATTTCTCAGGGTCTCCATCATCAGATCCTGACGTGGAGGCAATGGGACCACCTCGGCAGCATACCCTTTCATATAAAAGAAGATTCATCGAAATCGGTTCATAAACGACGAAGTTATCCGCGAACACACATAAAAAACATATGTACATATAATATACGCGGTCGAATTGAGAACTTCCTCCTTTTTTTGAAGTCGGTTAAAAATGCACATTATTGTAAATAACAAATAATGGCTTAGTCATAAATATTGATAATAATAATAACGATGAAGAGCAAATGAAGAACCGAACATTACGCTTGAAGAAAATAATTCTCTCAGCTTTTTTGATACCGAGAGGAAGCTCATTCCAGATTTTTTTAGAACAAGTATAACTGCCTCGCTGGTCTAGTCGCCACAAGCACTCCTGTTGAACATTAAATAGGTTCGATTCCCGAGTCAGCAAAGCGTTGCTAGATTTGCCATTGGCATAATTATGTAGAGGCTTCTATTATATGCAATCTAAACGTAACTGGTAAAATGTAGGTAAATGTACATAACAGGCGTGAAGTTATGTTACGTCATTAAATAAAATAAAATATTTTATCACCGCCTGCGGTTTCGGGTTTCCCAGCCGGTTTCGAACTTGTACAAGGCACAGCACTATAGTGCTAGCTTCATCACTCGGCAAAGTCGTGAATCAAAGATTCTTTCATGCCACTAAAAGTTCCGGAACTTACGGAATAAACCGCACTTCAATAGACTATTGGCTGTACACTTCAATCATTAAATGCTTGAAAGAAAGCCTGGAATCCCCGCTTTGGTAGCTCCATGAGTCAATCCTGGAGCGTGCGTATGCGCCGATACCGAACCCGACCGACTTGTGACGAAGACGTTCGAGTACCTCCATAATGTCAGTTTGACTCGCGATCTCACCGCGTGATGATCTCATGACCTAAGCATGGGCGTCAAACTCGAAACTAGGCGACAATCCCAAAACTTACCTGTAAGTAGCTAAAATCATTAATTGACGATACTTTAATATTTTTGTTTCTATACCATAATAACTCACGGTTTAATAATATAGACCTAAGTAATATGTATTTAAGGCTTAGGTATTTACAAAACCAGTTAACTTTTAAAATAACTTAACATCTGGTAACATAAATAATAAAGTCCCTTCGATCTGCGACTCTGATTTAATAGTTTATTTATAGCTTCTGCTTGCCTTTGTAGTACATAGTTAAAACGTGTAATACATATATTTCCGCATCCTCATACTGTGGATCATTGATCATTATAGCTATAGTTGCGGGTAACAAAGAGTTGCATATTCAATTGTTACTCAACTGTTCTTGGGCTATCAGTGATTACAATAAATTGTCATAAGTCCAAATTGGATTGACAAGCGTCAGCGCAATGACTCGTGATCAATCTCAAATAGGTATATTGGATATTTGACAATCGTTACCACTGTTCAATCTGACATTTTAGTTGTTTATTTGTGCCGTATGGTGTCGGCCGGTGTCGTATGGTGCCGCAAAAGAATAATACCATCCCATCACTTCCCGTGTATGTGACTATGGGACTTGCCAGAGAATGGGCAGTAGCACAGATATAATAAATTATATTTCTATGGGCAGCAGCGTTCTCTGTAAAACTCAACACCATACACTGCGATCGCCAACCCGCCTGCCAATCGTGGCGATTATGGCAAACACCCCCCAAATTTGGGGGAGGCCTGTGTCAAGCAGTGGACGTCTTTCGGCTGATATGATGATGAGTTGTTTATTTCATACATTTTTTTAAACAGCACTTGTCGCGAAATTGCAACATTTGCAATAATTATGTCAGTTTTTACAAGTTTGTCGCATTGTCAGTTATATTAATCAGGGCCCTGAACTGAGGGCCAATTCCACTAATTTTTAAGCATTTCTCAATCTGTCAAATAAACCTCATTTTTCAAAAAAAAAAATCTGTCGGTATCAGGGTCCATACCACCGGTGTTTAGGGTTCCAGCGAAAGGAACCTCCTCACAATACGAGCCGTATCAAGAAGTACCGCCTTCTGTATCAGGCCCTTTATCCAACAGTGCAATGCAAGCTTCGACAGATGGTTGTCGAAGCTTTTAGCCATCACGCCGTTGGCTGGCAATGACGAGTGTCCGTGGAGTTTCTTGCACGTTCTTCTCCATAGAGATCTACGCTTTGGAACGTACAAATAGCTTCATGTTTTTGACTGACCGACTTTGACAATTCAAAAGTGCCTGTAAATGGTTTATTTGAAATATACGATTTGATTTGATTTGATTTGACAATCAGCACATTGACAGCCGAATCCTCATGTAAACAATCTCGTGTGCTAAGTCGAGATATTTGATTTGCTTCAGCCTTCACGAGATTCTCGTCATGCGAGATGCTATTTTTAGTATTATTAGACTCTCACTATTAACAGCCAGTTTCTAAAAAGCCCATGATCACACAAACTAGTGGGTGATTGGCTGCTTGCATTTAATTCAACCAATCACAATGGTCCCATATTTATGTTAGAAATATAGTGCTCCGTACATCCTACATACTTATAATGAGGTCATTGGTTTCCTTAACACTAGTTACGTTCATTGAATCATTATTTATCTTTTGCATAACACATTACAGGAATAGGTAGAGATGCTACATAAACAAGGAGCTTTCATTCAGAATTTCCTTATTGTTGTTGACATTATTTGCTTTCATTGTACTAAAAGTACCTACCTAACTGACGGCTGGATTTGTTTCTAATCACGTCAAAAAATATAAGTTAGGTGTTTATGAACATAACACAACAGTGTAAGTGGGACCGAAGTTTAGCACGAAAAAACCCGTTCGTACTCTACTAAAAAGTTTGCACTTTAAATAGGAATTAACTTTTGTATGTTTAAGACAAATTAAGGATCTGTTTAATAAATACAAACAGAAAAAAAATTGAATTGTTTAATATTAAAGATCAATTCAACATTTATTACATTACTACATTTACATTTTGCTTACATTTTTTTTTATAGTCTTGTTCCACTATATTTAGTTTCGCAATTCACATGCGAAATGTGTTTAATGCTGTTTAAACAAATAATGTTACTAAGTTCACTTCATGGTTCATGTTGTAATACAATAAATTACAATTTTCCTGAACCCTGTTATTGTTGTAAAAACGGTATTAAAATTTAAGATAACATGCTGATTGTATCCTTATTGGGCAGCACAGCACAGAGTGAATAAGTTGAACATAAGCTTAGAGCAAGTAAGCACACACAATGGAGATTTCAGCCTTTTAAAATTAAATCAATGCATAATATGGTAAATTGTGTTTGATTAGTAAATTTTAAGAACGTTATTTTAAGAGACCTTTACCAGAGGAACGAGAGAGTAAAAAAAAAGATTGTAATGTAATAAACAAACTAAATAGGGGGCGTGTGTATCTTTAGCTTCCCGTGGCCTGGTCTATCCCATTCCATTATGTCGTGAATTTTCCGGCATGTAAGTAGTGTAGCATTCTGTCAGTGTCATTTTTGTTATCGGAACCATGTACAAGTTTAGGAAGACTTTTATACTGTTGGCTCATGTGGACCAGTTTTTTTTATTTGAGATGGGTTTGCTCTTTACTCTAGACTAGGTCAGTTTTTTAATTATTATCATAAAATTATAAGCCTTCTATCAGATATTTCACAATTGGTTCGGTTCTCTTGTAATTTCATTGATTGTAATGTCTGTGTGCTTTGTTATAGCAAACGCCTCCTCCAACTGACTCCAATTTTCTCTTTCTCTGCGTCGACCCATCGCCTGAGTGGTCTGCCCTGTTTTCTTTTCCAGCTGCCTGTGTACCAGTTCATCACTAATTCCGACCACTTGTCTATTCCTTTGATAGTATGGACTGCCAATTTCCACTTGAGCTTTTTGGTGGTTATCGTGACTTCTTTTGTTCTTGTGTGCTTCCTAATCGTTGTAGTTCTTATTTTGTGCATAGCCTTTTGACAGGTCTCGAATTCATATAATGCGATTTGTCACGCCCACGTTTGGCATCCATATGTGAGAACGGGTAGTACGCATGTGTTGAACAGTTTACGCTTTATGCTCATGGTCATTTCTTTATTTTTGAACAACTCTTTCAGGCTCCAGAACTGTTTCCGGGCGTTTGCTATGCGCTTATCCAGGTCAGTTTACCATGTGGTTAATACCTCACCATCTGCCGAACTAAATATCAGATGCTTGGACATGCTTGGAAGCAAAGCTAGCCAGATGTGTTACAACGTCACAAATCAGTCTTACGCAATAAGAAAAGAAGAATGACTAATACTAAACGATCAATGTACTTATGAGATTTTTCAATGCTAATTTTAGGCAACAAGTGCTTAGGATATTGCGCAATTTTAGTCATAGACTTGCAACAATAAAAGAATGGTTAGTTGTGGTTGAAGAAACTGATGAAATGTTAGCACATGATGTAAGTTCTTGTAACTGGGCCCCAAGTCTGCTATTACAATAGTGTCAGAATGGTCTTTCATTGATTTCATAATGGTTGATTTTGACAAGATTCTATGCCATTTCTTTCAATGGAGTGTCAGTGGGTGACCACTGGATGTAAAAGCGTCATTATGACTTTCCAGTGGTCAACCACTGACACTCCATTGAAAGAAATGGCATAAATCAATGAAAGACCATTCTGACACTATTGTAATAGCAGACTTGTGGCCCTGGGTCTGTGAAAAATCCCTGTGGACAACTACCAAAACTACCACAAGTCAACTACAGTCATGTGCTACTACTACTGCTGGTAATCAAGTTTAGATACTATACATATACGTGTATTGAATAGTAACTATTATCAGTACTTTGGAATTTAACTACTGAAATTAAATTGTATTACAGTATTCTATTGATAATCCGCCTCTACAAAATTTCGTTCTAGCTGATTACTGGAGTGCGATTACATGTCGAAGTGAAGGCTCGGGTGAAGTAATGACGAAGTGTGCTGGTAATACATGCAATCAAGATGGTATGACCCATAGAAATATAAAAAACAGTATATCTATGCACTCCACCTAACCTAGGTCACAGATAATATAATACTAGCCCTAGGAGTACACCGTGAGATAACTGCCTCCGAGGTCGAGTGTTTTAGGCGTTTGCCTTGTGACCGGTGGTCTCGGGTTCGATTCCCAAGGGAAGCATACTTTGTAAAGTTGTTCCCATTTTGGCTAGGACATTGCAGGCTTGAATCACCTTATTGTCTGATAAAAAGATGATTCCGATTAAGATAAGCCGGTGGTACCGGCCGTCAAATGGCGGTCGTCAAATACACCATGTCAGAGGCCCTTGAGGCGGTTTAGTAACTCTGACACTAGGGTGTGTGTAGTTGTTTAGACCTTACTACTCACATGATAAGAAGAAGAACGTGAGATGTTAACAGAACCGGCTACGTACACAACTCACTGTGTGAGCTTAGCTTGTAGTGGCATGAACGTTATTAATGTAGCCGGGTGCAGTCCCGGATTAACTACGTAGCAAGAGTTAAGAGACAAATGTTATGGGCCCCGCCCATTGGGGGCCCCGCACTTGGAACTTACAAAAACATGTCAAAATCAAAGTCAAAACGTTTATTTCAATTCGGCCATTAAACGGCACTTTTGAACGTCATAATTACATTTAAAATTATATTTAGAAATAACAAGTGACTCTACTGACCATTCGGAAAGATAGATTCTTATGGAGAAGAACGGACAAGACACTCCATGTCGCTGAAAACCAGCGCAGCGCCTTGAATCTATCTTACATACGAGTCCTAACAACTTCATACTGCGATAGCTGCTTTGTGCGAATGAAATCACAAATTTAGTATATCTACTCCGCGCAAGTAAGCTCGTTTTCTTTCTTTAATTTCATGGTACCCCAAATGGTAATGGAATGGTATGGTAGCACCCCCAAATCCGGTCTATACAGACAATGTGGGCAAAAACTTTGGGCTCAGGCACTACATAAGGGCCCCGGGGCCCGTGAGAAATAATAGAAGGGGGCTATAAACTATAATTGTTTTAATTGGATATCATCATCATCATCATGACAATTGTGTGCAAAATCATAGCGAAATTGCAACGTTTACCAGTGTTGTGAGCAGTTTTAAAATCAAAACTAACTTAGACGAAATTATAAAGTGTGTTTTTTGGACTTTGACCTCATTAGCTACACAAAGGAATCGTCAAGACCGCCGCACACGTATCGCATGACCACTTACTTAGCGCTGGCTAATTCCATACGTCCATTGAACGAGCGCCGCAGCCTAGTGGCGCAACGCTCCTACTTAAGTTGAGAGAGGTCCACGTTCGAAATCACATGAGCACCACTTTTTTTTTGTTTTTTTTTTTGCTCTATTGTATTTTGTTTTGGTTTTTTTTTTGTGACTTTATTGGTTTTCCCTTAACCATATAAACTATATTTCATCTAAATAATTAATTATTAAAATGCAACGCACTCCACCAAAAAGTTTAACTCACGGACAATCACTTTCGGAATCAGATTTGATGTCTGTCACAAGTGAAAAAACTGGCGGCATTAATGTAACTGTGCGTAGCAAGCGTCTTCGTGTGGATGATTCACCGAACAAGCAGCTGGATTCTGAGTCCTATTCAACATTTAGTGCTTTCCAATCTGAGTTACGCGAGATGCTGTCAAAATGGAAAGCCGATCAAGAGCAGCTGGTTACGAAGGAGTCACTACGAAATTTTATGCAGCAGGAACTAGGAAAAACTATCAAGGATACCATTAAAGAGTCAGTGACGGACCAGCTATCTAGCATAAATGAGCGTCTGAGTGCCTTTCACGACTCGCTCAATTTTTTTAACCAAACGTTTGAGGAGTTTAAAGTTCGTCTGGAACAAAAGGAATCCATCATTACGACTCTGCAAGCCGATAATGACCGTTTGAAAACGAATGTCAATGAGTTGACAACACGTTTAAATGTAGTTGAGCAGCATATGCGTGAGAACAATGTAGAAATCAACGGTATTCCTGAACACAATAACGAAAACTTGGCAAACACATTAATCAACTTATCTAAAACAATCGGGAGTTCCTTGAATGATAGCGACATATTGCAGATCACTCGAATCGCTAAACTAAATAAGGATAATGATCGCCCACGTTCGGTCATCGCAAAGTTACAATCTCCTCGGCAGCGCGACACGATCCTGGCAGCAGTTAGCAACTACAATAAGAAACACCCGGAAGATAAACTGAGCTCTCACCATTTGGGTATAGCCGGCAAACGAGCTCCTGTATTTGTGACTGAACACCTGAGCCCAGCCAATAAACAGTTGCATGCAGCAACGAGGAAACTTGCCAGGGAAACTTCTTACAAATTTGTCTGGATTCGTAATGGCAGAATCTTTGTTCGTAAGGATGTTAATCATGATTCTATATATATTCGTAACTTGGATAATTTAAATAGACTGAAAATTGAGTAACTTCCTTGCAATATAATTTAAAATGAATAGTTTAGAGTTTAACATAACAAAAATGCTTAACATATACTACCAAAATGTTAGAGGAATGAGAACTAAAACTAATGATATTTATCACAATATTTTGTTAAACAACTATGACTTAATTGCTTTTACAGAGACATGGTTAAACTCAAATATATGTACTAGTGAATTTATCGATGATAGATATATTACTTTCCGCAAAGATCGATTGCTTACTGGGACTTCCAAAAAAGATGGAGGCGGAGTGTTAGTTGCTGTTTCAAAACACATAAAATCAACAAGAGTTCAAAGCTGGGAGACCAGTTCTGAAGATTTATGGATAATTCTAGAAATCAAATCTCAACACTCTATAAGAAAAATTGCAATATGTATAGCTTACCTTCCGCCTCCGGTCAAAATAGAAAATTTATCCTCATTTCTAAATAACGCTGATAATATAGTGGCTAAAGTGGACGATGTCCTGATTCTTGGAGACTTTAATTTGGGTTTTATAAAGTGGAACAAAGTGAATAAAGGTTTTCAGCACACACTCCCCGAAAATTATACAAATACACTGGGTTATTCTCTAACCGATTTTATTTCATTAAATAATCTCTATCAGTTCAATAACGTAAGAAACATCAATGATCGAATATTGGATTTGGTGATAAGCAATCTGAAGAACATTACAGTTACTCCTTCCCTTGATCTACTTAGTAGGCCCGATTCACTGCACCCTGGTTTACTCGTAAATATATCCGATACAACTCCCGAGACACTAAAATGTAACCATAAATCAGGATACAACTTCTATAAGGCAGATTACGCTAAAATAGTAGCTAAATTGAAAGAAATAGATTGGACTGCCTTATTTTTTAAATGCGGTGACGTAAATGATATGGTCTCTCAATTTCACAATTCTCTTCAGAATTTTATTGCTATGTTGGTACCGAAATACAACCGCAAGAAGCAGAAATATCCAAACTGGTTCTCATATCAGTTAATAAAACTGCTTCATCAAAAACAAAAAGTGAGACTAAAATGTCGCAAATATGAAAATCCGCGTGATATTCTTGAGTTCGAGAGGTTGCGTGAACAATGCCATAAACTTATTAGATCGTGTTACAATTCATACAAACAAAGAATAGAATCCGACATAGTAAAGAACCCTAAGGCTTTTTGGCGTTATATAAAAGACAAACGCCAAGGGCAATCTAGGTTTCCATCCAGTATGCAATTGGATGGGTCGGTTGCTGATACTGGACCCGAAATTTCGAACTTGTTTGCCCAACAATTTTCTTCAGTGTATAGTGTGAATAACGTAGGGACAACTGATGTGTCCCATACTGTACATAAAGTACTCCATAAAATAAGCCTTACAGAGAGAGAAGTTCACAACAAATTAAAGAATTTAGACTCTCTGAAGGGCCCCGGTCCTGATTCCATCCCACCTGTCTTTATAAAGCGCTGCTGTAATGCACTGGCATTTCCGTTATGCACTATTTTTAATCGTTCATTGGCCGAGGGAAGTTTTCCTGATGTGTGGAAACAAGCTAAAGTTGTACCTATATATAAAAAGGAGGATCCCGTGGATGTTAAAAACTATCGTCCGATTTCAATATTATCATGTCTCTCGAAAGTATTCGAGTCCCTTATCTGTCCAATAATCACGCAACACCTTAATTCTAATGTTTCATCTGGTCAGCATGGTTTTCTGGCGGGTCGTTCAGTGGAAAGTAACCTGATCCAGTTTGTGTCCGACATATCCGACTCTCTAGACCAAAGACTGGAGGTGGATGCGGTGTACACGGACTTCAGCAGTGCTTTTGATAAAGTTAGTCACTCTCTACTTTTGTCGAAATTAGCAGCTAATGGCGTACATGGATCACTGCTGGGGTGGTTTGCATCGTATCTAGAACAGAGGACACAGAACGTTGTCTTGAATGGTTACGTGTCAAAGCCATATGTATCCAACTCGGGTGTTCCTCAAGGATCCCATTTAGCACCAGTCTTATTTTTGCTTTTCATAAATGACTTGGGACAGGTTATCAAAACCTGCAAATTCTTAATGTTTGCCGATGACCTTAAGATCTACATGCCAATCATGACACCAAACGACTCTGTGGCGATGCAACATGACTTAGATCAAATTGTAGATTGGTGCAATAAAAATGGCATGACCTTGAACGCTAAAAAATGCTTTCATATAAAATTTTCAAGAAAGAAAAAATCTATCGTAACATCTTACAAAATTAATAACGTAACACTTACCAGGGTCAGTGAAATTCGGGATCTCGGAGTGATAATGGATGAGGGGTTAACTTTTAGGCAACATATAGATAGTTGTGTTAAAAAGTCTGCCCAGCTACTAGGTTTTCTAAAAAGAAATACTCAAGGATTTAGATCCGTAAAATCGAAAATCGTTCTGTATAATGCGTTAGTGCGCAGTAAGTTGGAATACGCCAGCGTTGTTTGGAATCCGTTTTATGCTATACACTCCCAGCGTCTAGAGAGCATACAAAGGGCTTTCACCAAACACCTTGCTTTTATGGCCCCCGGCATATCTCATAGGTGCCCATACCAACAACGTCTGACATTCTTCAATATAACTTCACTATATCAACGAAGAGTTATGCATAGCCTTTTGTTCCTATACAAGTTAGTCAACGGCCACATTGATTGTAGTGAACTACTATCGCGCATTTATTTGAGTGTTCCGCACAACATTCCACGATATCCCCTTACCAGATTGTTCCATCGCCCTTCTACCCGTACCAACATAGGTCGCAACTCTCCACTAGCGAAGATGTGTGACAACCTGAATTCACTTATTAAGTCCATTCCTGAGACAGACATATTTGGTGACTCTAAGGCGAAATTTAAATCGAGAATCCTGGCTTCCCTACGTGCTATCAAGTCTCCTGATCAGGACAGTTATCCAAAAAGTTAACTTTGTTTGTATAATTATGTATTCCCTGGTCTACTACTGTTATGTCTTCCGTTTTATTGTATGTATTGAATGTATTGTATGTTATTGTTTTTAAATCGTATCTCTTTGTAGTAGTGTATAAATAATCTGGCGTGTTTTTGTCAATGCTGTGTTTGCCCGTAATTGGCATATATATTAGAATATTACCATAAGACTCAATGTATCAATGTCCATATATGTGCTGTGGGTAAACCTTATATAAATAAATAAATAAATCATATCAGCCGAAAGACGTCCACTGCTGGACATAGGCCAACCCCAAGTGTCGCCACAACGACCGGACCTGCGCGTCCCGCATCCATCGGCTACCCGCAACCTTTACCAGGTCATCGGTCCACCTTGTGGGAGGCCTTCCAACGTTGCGTCTTCCGGTACGCGGTCACCACTCCAGAACTTTTCGGCTCCATCGACCATCTGTTTTAATTAAAAGTTTCGAATTTGCAACGCTAGATGGCACAGTCGATCGCATCATCGCTTAACATCAGGTGAGATAGTGGTCAAACGTATGCCTATCTATAATAAATATATATATATATATATAGAATAAAATTAATATAATTTCTTTAATTTTTAATTGGATATATTCCTTTCATTTTACGAAGGTTCTAGGTTTAGGGGGTCCGCCGGGAATCCGCCACTGGCTGGGTGGTTCAGGTCTACGTGATCATAGAAAGGCATTCATCATCTGCCTAGCCTTTTCCCAACTATATTGGGGTCGGCTTCCAGTCAAGCCGGATTTAGCTGAATACCAGTATTTTATGTGGAGCGGCTGCCTACCAGACCTCCACAACCCATTAACTGGGTAACACGGTACTTCATGGCAAGACTGGAGTCAGATTAACTGGCTTCTGACTATCCGTAACGACTGCCAAAGATCTACAAATGACTGCCGGGACCAACGGCTTAACGTGCTTTCCGAGGCACGGAGGAAACTCGATATGTTAAGATGGTCACCCATCCACAGACCAACCTTGGCAAGCGTTGCTTAACCTTGAATATCGACCAAAGAAAGGCATTACGGTAGGCAAAAGTGAGCGTCATTACGATCATACCATATCGCACAGTTCATTTCAATAAAGTGACGTGTTCCCACAAATTGTTGATACCTATAAGTTCACGTAATTTGCCTAAATTGGTATTATATTACTATGACGGACGTGCCTACTGTGACGATCTTTTAATTTTCCTTGTGACGTAGATATAAGTTTTGAGTTACCTACATAAGTTGCTCGAAACTTGACTAAATAGAATTTTATATAGTTGGAAAAGGATTTTTTTAAAGAAATTGACACCTTTTTTATAGGATCACTCGGTTGTCTGTCTGTCTGTCCGTCTGTTAAGGCCAGTTTTCTACGGATGTCCTTGACCGATTCTGTTGAAATTTGGTACACATATGGACTTCTGTGACCCAAACACGGACGCGTTACGTAAATAAATAATTTTTGAGTAAATGGTCACTTTTGGGGGTCAAACTAGAAAATTTGGATAATCAAATTTTGTCACATTATCGGCCACGACGACAAATGGTTTTATTTAGGTCGGTAGTACTTAAATTGGATCTTAATTGACATCACATTATTGTTACTTTACAAACAAGTATCCTGATTATTTAATAACTTTTTTCCAGGTTCCTATAATGTGATTCATTTAATTTAACTTTGTGCACATTAAAGGCATTCTCTACACTACAACTATCAACTACTTATATATAAATACCTACTATCACCTCTACTACGTTACAGACAGATGTGTTGCTGGGGAGTTTATTGCGCAACTTCTTCTCCACAGCTAAAACACTAGGAAGTGATGACGGGTGGGAGTTTTGGGGGAATATCTTTAGTAAAACTTGACGTTCACAAAAGTGCTGGCTCTCAGCTTAATTTGAACAAAAGACTTTTGAATTTTTGAATTTGGAACTATCAACTCTTACTTCTTCTTCTCATGTGGGCAGTGAGATCTAACGACCCCACACACCCTAGTGTCAAAGTTTCCAAACCGCCTCAAGGGCCTCTGACATGGTTTAAACATCAACTAATTATAACTACTATCAACTAAGGGTGTTGGAACTTGGAAAAACATAGTGGGTACCGTCATTGGACCTGATCAAAGTTTTTATTACCTGGAAAATCATAATCACTATCCTAATACTAAACACGAAAGTTTGTGACGAATAAATGAATCTGAATCTGATGAATGGGTGGTATGGAGGTAACAGGATCAACCAAAATTAACCAAATCACAGGCAGGTGATGATTGCAGGCTTGGTCTGAGGTACTATGCATATTCGTTAAAAAAATTACCACACGCTTAGTTTAAATACCTACCTACCTATTAACGGATTGTAAATTCAAATTCCATTAAGATACTGCTTATTAGTATACGAAGCTACAAGTTACTTTGTTTTATGAACAAGCCTGTAAATGTCTTGCAGATTTTCTCAAAAATAGTTCACAAATTATATTAACTGTTTGTCATATTTACTGAAGTAATTATGCTTATAAATCATACAGTCATACTAACGACATTGAACTACTTTCTGCAAAACATCTTGTTAAAGTTACAATGAATCACGTAAACCACAACCTCCAGTGATGGCAACCAATATTAATTTCTTAGAACGAGTTTGTCCTAATATAAGTAAACAATGTATGGCCCCTGTGCACTTGCTAGCTCCATTGTTCCATCATTTCTCTTTTACTTTTTAATTGTTTCTTTTTTTATTCCACTGCAAGGCATTGACTTCCCCGTGCTTCTTCCACATCTCAAGCGTCTGAGTGACGATCTTCGCCCATCTCTCCAGAGACAGTGTTATTTATAATTCTTCATTTTATTATAATGTATTTGAATTCATTATAATAAAATTGTTTATTTGGGAAATTACAGATAGCAATATTTATTTTAACAAAATATATACTTACACTTAAAATATAACATCCTAATTAAAATATGGTGTCAATAAATTCGTCCGCATCGCTGTCCACTGGAAGTGAGCCCAAAAGACTGGCGGCATTGCCACGTTGTATGGCAATGTTTATCCTCTGTCCGAGGTAAAAGCCAGCCCTTGGGTCACGCGAAGTGTCAACTAAGCGTTTAGAAAGATCTTAAAATAAGGCACGAGCACTCCAAGAGTCCAAGAGTTTCAACCCCAAACGGCTCAAAAATATAATTGCCAAATAGGTTATTATATTTACGACGTTAACCATACCAAATATAATAAATTAATTTGTAAGAAGGTACATATAAGTTACATAAGTACAGGTAAGTATATACGCAATAAAATTCACAGTGCCCAATTAAATAGGTCCACAAGGTGGACCGATGACCTGGTGAAGGTCGCGGGTAGCCGATGGATGCGAGACGCACAGGACCGGTCGTTGTGGCGACGCTTGGGGGAGGCCTATGTCCAGCAGTGGACATCTTTCGGCTGATATGATGATGATGAATTAAATAACCTATAAATCAGTCAACCGCAAATAAACTTTAAAAGAAACACGGCCACATTTACGACAACAATTTATTTACACAAAATATTATATTTGTTGGTTTTGTCTGTTGGTTAGCAATGTCAGGTTAGGTTAAAAAAAAAAAGAAAAAAGGCTTTTCCTCTGCTACATGGGAAAAATTGTGACTTATGAGAAGACTTTGAAATCCATCATCTCGAAAATGAATGAACCAATTTTAACGAAATTTGAAACGCTTACGAGAGATTCCTTTGTCCGAATTTAGCTTTAAAAGTTTAGAACAATGAGAGAAAATTTTGAAGTTTTCCACAAAGTCTCTCAGGGGTGACACGTTGTCACCATTGGTTCAGCTGTTTAATGGAGGCTAATAGTTTTTAGGTTTAGTTTAAGGAATTTGGGTTCACCCTGACACAATGGAGATTTCTTGGGCGGTGATACCGACTTTACGGGGCATAGCCTACGCAAGGGGTGGCAGGTTGTCACCATTGGTTCACTCTCTCTTTTTCTTTGAACTCTTTTTCGTTAAAATTTTAAGCCAACTCCTTAAATCTAGGCATTTCCAAGATAAAGGAGTAAAAAGATTGTATGAAATAACGTGAGGAGCAAATTAAATATTACTAACTTCTTATCGTGTGGGCAGTAAGGTCTAACGACCCCACACACCCTAGTGTCAGTGTTTCTAAACCGCCTCAAGGGCTTATACGTGTCTTCCGAAGCACAGAAATAATATTACTAACGAAATGTGGAAGTACTTACTAATTAAATTTCTATTGTGTGGATGCACCTCTGCCAAACCCATCGTGGAATACAAACATGATGTTATATTCTGATGTAGTACATTATGTCATTTGCTAAAAACTAAACAAACTTTTCAGATTTGAGAGAATCAAAAGATCTTCACATGAACATCTTAAAACATCATCAATTCATTCCTTAGCGTTACATATGATTAATTTTCGGCCACATAACATTGAGACGGGTTCATTGTCCTCCGCCAACACATATTGACTCATTATATTACATAGCTTGTATTAATATAGCCTTCATCTCATACTCTACACACAAAAAATATACCGCGCTAGTTTTTGGAACTAGTAATGAAATGATTCGCCTGTTTCAACATATTGTCATAAGATTTTGTAATCCCTTCGTAACATCACGCCTGGCTAGCCCGATGGGATCTGCAGAGGTGTTCGTGTACCTAACTAGGATACACATTTTTACGGTTCCGTTCCCAAAAGGTAACCAACGGAACCCTATTTCTAAGCCTCCGCTGTCCGGCAGACCGTCCGTCCGTCCATCCGTCCGTCCATCCGTCCGTCCATCCGTCCGTCCGTCCATCCGTCCGTCCATCCGTCCGTCCGTCCGTCTGTCAGCGGGCTGTATCTCAAGACCCTTAATAGGTAGACACTTGAAATTATCACAGATTGTGTATTTCTGTTATAGCTATAACAACAAATAATATTAAAATTAGGGTTTATGGTACGGAACATTTCATGTGCGAGTCCGACTCACACTTGGCCGGATTTTTCTAGAATATGTAAGTCCCATGTGAAAGGTGCGAGCTTCGGGCATAAATTCCGACTCCAGACTGTCACTGGGGATTTCCCTGAGAAACAATTTGTCCGATCCGGGAATCGAAGCCAAGACCTGATGCTAAGCAGTAGAGCTTCCGACGACCACTAGACCAACGTGTCGTCGTGACGTAATCTATGCCATTACCGTTCATGATAAAACATTTAAATTGAAGTACTTACTTACATTTTGTTTAGATTATGTTGGTACCTAATGTAACTTCACAATTAAACGGCTAAATAAATAAATATAAACCCATATTTTATGATTTAAATGAAAAGTTGATTTGCTAGATAAGTAAGCTAGTTAGGTAAGGGGTTAGGTAAGTAAGTTGCTAGTAAGTTTGCTTATTAGTATGAGTCCCGTGACGACATACAGAGTACAGTCCGTTTTGAATGAAGTTTCATGAAAAAATTTACGTATAAAAAATAGTCGGGTAACCAACGTAAAACCTACAAGAAGACTTAGGGCTGATTTTTCAAAGTTTGGATAAAACTTATCCGTCTAATAAAGTATTACACAATAATTTAAAAATGTCACCTGTAAAATAACAAAAGACGGGCAATTAGAACACATTTTTAAAACAGTTATACGTTATTCGGCGAATAAGTTTTATCTAAGTATTGAAAACTCGGGCCTTGGATGATAATATACGTCATAAAAGACATAATTTACTACATGATTGCCGCTTGTTATGGTACATAAACAAAGGTTCAAGAGCCGGGCGTGGTTTCAGGCCATAAGCTACGTCAGAGCACAATGATCTCACCGTTTACTGAAAACTGTTTTAAAATCGTCGCTAGCGGTTTACAACAAGTTTAGTTTTCACATTATTACGCAGTTTTTAAACAGTTTCGCGAAACCTAAACAAACAGTAAATTAATCTGAGAACATGAGTCAATGTGTGTGTGTATGTGTGTTAGTTTTCCTCATTCATGAAAGTAGTTCGCTCTTAAGGCTTGTATACGTGCCAATGACTTTGTGCATATAAATGGAACTAACTACTCCTCTACGCTCCACTCCGCTACCCGCATTTTGCACCCGGCCAAGTGCGAGTCGGACTCGCGTGCAAAGGAATTTTTTTTAACATGTTATTTTAACACTACAGACTTCTAGTAAGTTTTCCTGAGATAAGGGGGGGGAATGGCCATTTTTCGTCTAATTTCTTGAATAACTTCTAAAACATTTATTTTAAAATTATGAAAAAATATGATTAAAATTCTTACAGTAAGCCCTTTCATTTGATATGTCACACGATATTGTTCAAAAATCTTTTTTTATTAATTTTCTAGTTTGACCCCCAAAAGTGACCCCCATACTAAAAATTTAATGATTTACGTAACGCTTCCGTGTTTGGGTCATAGCAATCCACATGTGTACCAAATTTCAGCAGAATCGGTTCAGTGGATCCGGAGAAAACTGGCTGTGACAGACGGACAGACAGACAGACACTCGAGTGATCCTATAAGGCTTCCGTTTTTTTTTTTTTTGAAAACCTAAAAGTAACAAAACCAATGTATTGTCATTTGTATTGCAAAGCAGTAGATATTTTTTTTAGACTTTTGCTAAAATATTAAGGAGTAAAATGGTTTCATCTCAACGATTTGGAGGTGATTTGGTGATTTTTTTCTTATTATGTGATAGCGATACATAAATTCTGGCTAAACCAAATTACGTATCATATCATGCCTACTTTTCCAGATGTATTTCATTTCTCGAGAGAGCAGCCCACAGTATCGGATGAAACGAACATTGTTTTTGTGTTGTACCTTTCCGTTTACTTTTGTGTGTTGTGTGTCGTTAACTAACGTCTAGTTTACTTTAACACTGTGACTAGCTGACCCGCGCAACTTCGTCTGTGTCACAATTTTCATTACTACTCCGCTCGCATTTAGCGTGATATATAGCCTTCCTCGATAAATGGGCTATCTAACACTGAAAGAATTTTTCAAATCGGACCAGTAGTTCCTGAGATTAGCGCTATAGATATAGATTAGGCACCATAGAATGTTTATGGTAGATATCTTAAACTAACGAATGTAGAACCCCCTTTTACGATTTGAATGTATGTTCTATCACACGTACCTACACACGAATGAACTAATCCCCGGATTCTGGGAAAAAAATATAGACCCGTCACAAATTAAACTCAAGTCAGCTACAATGAGCCTTTGACAATTTGTCACAATAATTTTGTGATAATTTGTCGTGCGTGTTTCGTGCTTCCCGTTCGTGAAACTGGGGCTTAAGTGTGCCTGTCATTGCGAGCGGAGCGGAAATACGGAAAAATATTAACCAATCATGTCAGTCAAAATGTCAGTGACTCACGTGGTGCGGAGATTTTACGCAGTTCCATTGGTTAAAATTTCCCCGTTTCTCCGCTCCGCTGCCTCGCTCGCTCGCAATGGACAAGCACCCTAAAGATACATCCTTACTTCCTTACTAATATTATAAATGCGAAAATTTGGTACACAGATAGTCTAGAGCCTGAGAAAGGACATAGGCTACTTTTTATCCCGGGAGTATGTACCCTAGGGGCCACGCGGGCGAAGCCGCTGGCAGAAGCTAGCTTCTGCCAGCGGCTTCCCTTCATAAAGATTCATAACGTGGAAATACATTTTAAGTCATAATTCATTTGTTTAACATAGGTACAATAATAATGATATATCACAATAATAAAGAGTGCGCTATGTTACGCCAGAGGGCGTACAAAAGTTTGTAAGTTATACAAAAACATGTAAGTATTTGAAGATAATATTTTTGGCACAATTAGTGAGGAAGTGTCAGTTTTTGTTTGTATTTCCAAACGTGCGTAGGCGCAGCGCTGCCTAAACCGGTGTCTTGAGGTCATTGTCAAGGGCGACCCTCATTGATTTGAGTTCAACTCAAATGTATGGAAAACATGGATACCTAATACGAAAACAAATTCATTCACTGACAGACTATGCACAGCTGTGTCTAGATGAAAAGTATTATATTTTCAAGAACTCCATGTGAATGATACGAATGATTTTTGGATATTCAATCCCCAAAATGAAATAATGGATAAATTTTATGGAAAATGGTCACTTTTCGGGTACTATTAGCTACATCATTAACTATACATATTTTGTAAACATCGATTGGAGTGATTCCCACCAATCCAATTGCTGTTTACAACAACAAACTAAATAATAAATATTCCGATATGTTAAGTAATTATTTACTTACAGATCTGGGCCACAATTGAGGACTTGGTCAAGGTCAATAGCCTAATTAGCGCAGATTCCGTGCAACTAACTGGTGTCCTACATTCTTTGGAGTGACGTTAGAAAACGATTAGTTAAACCGCATTGTATAGTAGCCGCATTCATAAACTCTTTGCCGCTCTCCCTATCCACGTAGGATAGGTACTTCGGGAAGCGACTTCGCAAATATTCCTCTTGCTGCATCATATTCTTTCTTTTTATACCTAGGTGTATAGGGAACGTGCAGAAGCTCAATTTGGCAGCACATTGTCTAGCTCAGACCAACAAAAGAGTTTTTTTTTTAATCTGAATTGTCAAGTAGTCTTACTTATAAGTTTCGAATTTGCAACACTAGATAGCCCATTCTCTGCCAGGGTTGCGGAATTTGTTTGAAAGAGTCACCGCGGCCCTGGAACGCAAAGGGCACTAAGAGGAACACGGATGATTTTTAGTTAGTAAAAGTCTGACATTCCCGCACGCTCCACCCAGAGCGGGAGGAGTCATTTGATGACTTCACGAAGTAGACTGTCTACTTCGTGCATGTTCCCCTAAACTCAGCGTGCAGGTACTAAAGGTGGCAGCACAGAAGTGACATTGTCAAGTATTTTCATTTATTAGTTTCGAATATAATGCAACACTAGATGGCATAGTGCACATTCTCTATAATTTATTGGTTACAATAAATAGATAAGTAGGTACCACAGTTCACGGTAATCATTAGCTGAACACAGTTGTTTAGGGAAAATAGTTAGTAGTAAGACTGAGAAGATGATGTGTAGATTAAATGGTTCGGCGCCTCGTCTACAAAATACACGCGTCAGAGTCAAAAATAGATTTAGTTGTTTTCACTACATTAATGACTTTAGTTTGAGTGTGTGAACTATCTCTCAAAGTCGAGATAAATTAGTGATGTTTAAATTCGTCTGCAGTCGAAGTTGATAACAAGAACCTACCTATATAAATATCATCAGAGTTTGAACAGTAGTAAACAACAGAAATACAGGAATGCTAGAATCTGAGAGGGACTCGTGGCTGTTAAATAAAGCTGCAAGGGTCGATCACCGGTTGCAGAGGTCGTTCGTAGATGGATAGGTACCTCAGCGCCACGGAAAGTATGCTCATAGAAAATGTGATCTCGTCTATCAATTACAAAGTTTCTCAGTCTTTTAGAGTATGCGGAACGGAGAGTAAAGTTCCACAAACCTCCATTGAAAAGGGAGGATCCTCCAACCGGACTGTTGTTGTGTCCGGTGTGAGCAACTGCCCGATACTTGATATTCGGGCTGATATATATGTTCAAATCGCACGGTAAACTCTGCTTGCGTGATGCAGGATTTCGACGTAGTAGTTCGCTGCTAGTTGGATAGATGGCGTTGCGGTTCTTTTTGTTGCGATGTTGATTTGCTCCGTTGGTGCTTGAGGTGGCATTGATGCCGCTACATCACTCCCCTCCGGAGACCGGAGGTCGATAGTGGATGAGTCGTCCATACATCTTGAGATGCTTGCCAGGCCAGTGGTAGGTTGGTTCCAGTGAGTCAAAGTTCGCGGTGAGTCGGAACTATGCGGTGCCCCAGTGAGTCGGGGTGATGAAATCCCAGTGAGTCGGGACAATGCTGCAGGCTCCAGTGAGTCGGAGTGGTGCTGCTGCTGGCTCCGTTGGTTTTTCTTGTGGCGGCATTGATACCGCTACAGTCTCTACTCTTAGTCAGAAGCCCGAAAATCTACTGGTACTGACCCGTTTCTTTAACCTTATCAGAATTATACGTACCTACTGACAACAAAGCTTTTAAACAATGTTGTGAGTTTGCTGGGTAGACAATTGTTGTACTCCACACTCGTAAGTATGTCATAAGCTTAAAAAGTTATAATACACACATTAGAAATAAATATTGGCAGTGCAGTAGAAAAAAAAATACTTCTGCCTGTAGCTTTGTTGACTGTACATTGTATAAAATTTTAAACCCGTAGGTACTATCAAACTTTCAACAACTACAATATGTAGATATCCAAGTTTCCTCATATTCCAATAATTGCAATTACAGCATGCAAATAAGGAAATCGCAGCTCCTTATTTCAAAGAGCTCTCGACTTCAGGATAAAATGACTAGCAATGTTATTAATTAGTAAAAAACAAATTGTTACGAACTATCGAGGTTAGTTTCCATGAAGATTACGAGGGGAAATACATTGCTTAAATGAGTTCATCATAATTTGAACCTTAGTCTCCAAAGGAAGTGTCGTCAATAAGAAAGAATTAAAAGTGCGTTTGTGCACTCAACGGAACCGACATGCACTTTACAATGATTCATGATAAAATTAGCCTTGGTAAGGACCACGAAGGCCGGAATTTCCAGGAAATTAATCATGACTTGATTAGTCGTATTTTGAGCTGGAATTTAGCCTCATTACCTTCCCAGTATTGGGAACCTTGAGAAGCGCGGGTTTTCTGCGGCTGATTTGCCATTGCCGGGTTAAAGTCTAGGTTAGGGTAGGTCCAGTTCGTCACACTCTGCACTTCTATTAAACTAAGAAAAACTTGCCAGAAATTCCTTCAAAACATGTAAAGAGTCAAGAGTGAATAATGTGACTTCAAGGCAAACGAGTTCCCTCACAGAAGACATTATTACTAACTAGCTGAACCGCGGAACTTCGTTTGCATCACATTTTTCATAAATGCTTCGCTCCTTTTGGTCTTAGCGTGATGTTAAATGGGGTATCCAACAAAAAGAATTTCTCAATTCAAACCAGTAGTTCCTGAGATTAGCGCGTTCAACCAAACAACCAACCAAATAAACTCTTCAGCTTATAATATAAAAATTTTAGGATTCGCAATGTCGGAGTTATTTCAGAATCGTAAAATAGGTACCAGATACTTAGAGATTGACTTACTATGCGATTTATTTTAGTAACACAAACATTGACTCCCGCGCAGAACAAGCGCGAGAGTCTTAGTTAAAACAACCATTACATATTTATTATGTAAATCGGATGCTTCACACCTGTCTTGTATTGAGTACCTTGGTGTCCGACCCTGATCAAGTATATAACTACATGACAATAGGTACCTATATACTTGGCATCAATCATCGATTAGCTAGTAGTTTAAAATAAAATTAAACATTTAACATTTTAATAGTATCTACATGAAAGGAACTTTTGAATTTGCAACAAAAAGGACTGTTTTCATATAGCATAGGCCAACTTTTTCACGTTGATAGTGGTGAGGAACAGTCTCAGCACATCGTCAAGAGCAGTCAAATCAGTATAGTATAGATAAATACAGATCTATCTATATCTATACTTAATTAGCTGAAGTGTTTGTTTGTTTATTTGCTTGAACGCGCTAATCTCAGGAAGGATTTGAAATTTTTTCAGTGTTAGATAGCCCGTTTATCTAGGAAGGCTATATAATAATATCATCATGCTAAGACCAATAGGAGCGGAGCAGACGAAGTTGCGCGGGTCAACTAGTTACCTAATATACTGACAAATATGGCATCAACACCTAATGTTCTATGACACTTGCGGCGCGCAGGCCGCAGGTTGAGTAGGATGGCTGCTCTAATCTGATATTACCAGTTCATTCTAATCTAACTAGCCTACAACATATATTGTCCCACTGCATGCAGAGCAAAGGTCTCCCTCTCCTTCTTCCATTAAATTCTGTCGTCAGCAAGTCTTCTCTGTTGGGGTCGAGCTCACCCCCTTTTTTTATCGATGAGAAATCATCAAATGACTCCTCCCACTCTGGGCGAAGCAAAAGGGAGTGTCAAACTCTTACTGACTAAAACCCATCCGTATTCCTCCTAGTTCCCTTTGCGTTCCAGGGCCGCGGTGACTCTTTCGAACAAATTCCGCAACCCTGGCAGGCACTGGCCCTAGCGGACCCCTTCTTCTATGTTGACAGCTCTTTGTGGCGCGCGTGGAACACAACGAGCCGTCGACCCGGGCCTGGTTCTGATTAGACAGCGAGCCACCCAATGCTCGCCGTCCACCGAACTCACCCCCATACTCTTCATTTCCTTCATACTGAATTCTTGTCTTACATATTTTTGTATCTTTACAGAAAACCATCAACGGTGGCTTGGGAGAGAGTGACCTGGAGCGACCCACACAACCTCTCCTCGAGCCCAGCAGAGAACGAAACCTGCCTCCGTTAGCTGGTCAGTAGCAAAACCTAACCTGAAAAATTGTCATTGTACATTTTAATTACAACACTCGTATTTACGGTCCCACAGAGTAGTCAATTATGATAAGCAAAACTGCCCATTTTTGGGTTTTGCGTAATACACATAAAAAAAAATATTTCTACCCTGTTGCCTGCATTTTTTTCCTTTAAACATTGCCACATGGACTGGTCAGGGTTCCACCCTGTGAACAAGAGGTACAAAGTCTTCTGTTTACTGATGTATTTCATTGAATTTGTTTTCTTTCAATACAGAATCCAACCGTTTCACTATTTCAATTTCTTTTTCTGTTTTAATGCACCTGCTATGTCATCTCTACAGCACCCGGACCCACATTGAGTTGATTGGTAGATAATTTCTAACCTAAGGCATTTAATTCCACCGTGCAAAATAATATACGTGGGAACTATCCCATGTAAATTATTTTGGAAAAGACAAAAAAGGACGTAACATCAATCCAGCGCTTTTCAAAAATGTTTAATGTAGCCTTTATTTGGTTTTGCCTGGAAAAATCCGATTTAGTTCTAAACCTTCCTCTATCTAAATTGACTAATCCTTGACTACCCAGGACCAGAGATAGATGACCTGGACGGCGACCCCCCGAAGGACGCCACGCCCTTCCCTGGCATCGACGACGGCCTGCTGGAGACCAGCGACAAGAAGCCAGAACCAAATGCGGACCACGGTAAAGCTCTTGTTCATCCCTTTACGTATTTATTTGTTAGTGTGTAAATAAATAGTTAAGTAAATGACAGACTGTCCCACGATTAGGTGAAGATTTCTACCAAACTAATATCTTAGATGCGAAAGTAACTCGTGCTTGTTTTGGTCTTCACACCGGCTAAACAATTAAACCATTTTTTTATGAATGACCTTTGAAAATGACGTCCGATACTATTTAACCCCAATGTGCGTTCCCTTGGGATTATTTTCGACTTTGAAGCGAGAAAAGCTGCTGACAAAAGCTAGTTTTATTTTAAATCAACATTGCTATGTGCGAAACGACGTGAGGGAAATTTTAATAGGAATTTTTAAATTTCTATCCAAAAATAATCAGTCACGTTCAAGTTAACGATATGTACTTTTTGATGTATTCGTGGTCAGCCCGCATAAAATTTATAGCGATCTTGACATTAAAATGTAATACAAACGAACATACCCATCTAATTAGTACTTATATCTGCATTCGTTGTGTCCCTAAATCGGCCATTGTCACAGTTCTGCTAATTAATACAATGTTATCAAACACCTCATTGTGCCTTCTTCAAATAAGGGTCACCGACATATAATGTAGCTATGTACCTCACTGCACTGATAAGGACTGTGGACCACAATAATATTGGGTCACCAGTTATCTTTGACCGCCATAATATGACGCGAAAGGATGTGGTCTGTTACTTTGATAATTAGGTCTTATCATATGGTAGAAATAAAATTGGTAGACATTGTGAAAAACTTAAGTAGATATAGGGACAATCGAATACGAAATTATTAGGCGCAGGTACCTAATAAATCAATCACGCAATCGCAGATTCTCTCGTAGCCAAGTGCTACGCGGGCTACGTAGCGCTACGAGCGTAGCATATGGTCCTGGGGGAAAATTTGCTTACAAACGTCCTGAATATACTACACTAGTTGACCCGCGCAACTTCGTCTGCTCCGCTCCTATTGGTCTTGGCGTGATGATATATAGCCTATAGCCTTCCTCGATGAATGGGCTATCTAACACTGAAAGTAATTTTCAAATCGGACCAGTAGTTCCTGAGATTAGCGCGTTCAATCAAACAAACTCTTCAGCTTTATATATTAGTATAGATATAGATAAATTATAAATTATCTGTTAATAGAAAACCTATTGGGTTCCAATTGCACTGTAAGGTAAAGGCCTCCTTCCACTTGCCCTGGTTTTCTGCAAATTTGGTTCAGTCTTTTGAGCGGGAGACGGGAGTTCAGCTCATCCCGTCATCTCTTTCTGGGCCTGCAAATCTTCGCCCATCCAATCGTGAAAATCGATACAAAAAATATAACCTCTTCCCTTAAGTGCAGACCATTGCCAAATTAAATAATTAAGTACTATGTGTTCAGATTATCTTATAAAAACGGAAACTTTCTTTCTCATTTTCTTGATCAAATCTTATCTATACCAGAATATTCGACTAAAATGAATTGCGTATTATTTAGACAGACACCGTTTGAAGGTCACGGAGACACAGACTCTAATACCTACATATCTATGTATATGTTATGTACCTGAGTGGTATCTACTTGCTTAGTATTCACGTCATTTATGCTAATTCACCCGGTGCAGCGCTCCTAGACATTAGGTATTTATTATCTAAGTAGTTTATTATTATTATGTACCCACAAGTATCGAGGTTGGATTCCAATGTGTGCACGATAGTCGACTTATATCTCCGACAAAGGTTGATGCACTCCATAAACTTATATCAGTGTGAGATAGACAAACATTAATTTCACTTTGTTTACATTTCTGAATTGTCAAGCATATTATCTTCTAATATATAAAAATCTCGTGTCACGGTGTTTGTTACCGAACTCCTCCGAAACGGCTAGACTGATTTTCATGAAATTTTGTGTGTATATTCGGTAGGAATAGGTGGTAGGGTACTTTTTATTATATTTTTTTTGTATCGCAAGACAACGTTTGCCGATTCAGCTAGAGTTATATACTCTGATGACATGGCTCAAAATAGAATTGGAAAAGCAGCTGTTTTAAGTCCCAACTAGTTTAAGAAAAGATTAATGAAGATAACATCCTTCATTTCAAGATACTGAACGACAAGTTTGCTCTGGACCTGTCTCACATTGCACAATAAAACGTCATGGGTTTGTCTCCCAAATAAAAGAGACTTGATCATCATCATTCTCTTGCTCATATCGTCACATCCCATTTTATTTGAGGCGGCGCAACATATCTCCGAAATATGTTCTTTATATTTATTTCACCTTATACCTAAATAACCACTCAAAATTACACTAGACCAGATTGCCAATTAGTAGAATTTTCAAGCAACTTTCGAATTCGTATTCAGTCTGCAATCAGTCAAAAAAATCTCATTTTAATTAATTTTTTTTCTAAATTAGTTAAATCGGCACTCTGATGCCAGATTCCGATGATAAATACTACAGTTTCATTCAGATTCCATACTACACCCCACGACTAACTCCTCATTTACTTCCATGTACCTAACACCGTGTTCTCTGTTCGTTTCCCTAGATTCGGTCCCTAAGATCGTGTTCTCTGTCACTCCAGATGATAGCGACCACCACACGGAGCTGGAGCCGAGCGACAAGGCGTCCGACCACCACGACGACCCGACCACCACTGACGGTAAATTGCCGTGGGAGCATGACGAGCCAGACTACCCATACGGTGATTGGAACGCGACACCTTTTAACCATTTTACAAAGCAGCAGATCAAGAGCTAGCCTAAGTTCATTTAAGAGCGTTGTGCTCCTCACGGGGTTTCATACAAAAAAGAGTTTAGTAAGACAGAGAGAGCATTTTTAAGTTTTCTATAGAAAGTCAAAATTATTCTCTTTCTAAACTGTTTTTCAAAATAACGTTCTAAACGAACTTTTCAGACCAAGCTATTTTGAGTTTTTTTTGTATAAGTTTAATTAAAATCAGTTGTTTCATTTCCAAAATTAAGGACTTGCGAGTTTGGAGAGAGTGAGGATATTCAAAGGCCCACAGGCCTCTCAGGAGAGCCTTAGCTCTCGTAGCACTGGTAATTTTCATACTATGACAGGCATGAAAAATATCTCAGCTATGCGAACTAAGCTAAATTATCTTAACTTAGTAGCAGCTCTTGGTCTGCAAACGGGATAGGCCCGTTTGAACTACAAATTACTAAATACGTACTTATACGCGTTTAAAACATTATTCCCGTTTCTGTCATTAGTTTGAAGATGACTGCAACAAAATTATGTTTTAATAGTTTACCGCGAAACGTTTAGTTGTCTGTGGTTCAGGCAGGCATTATAAATACCTGTTCAAAGACAGAAAATAATCTGCCTCAAAATATTGAAAAGCGTATGGGGTCATTAAAATGAATTGATCAACTCTAAACTCGGTCAAAATGAACACACAACAAGCTAATTTATTTAAGTAGTTAAAACTAAACTATAAAAATTTGCAAGCTGTATTTTATCTAGATAACATGAGAACGTACTAAAGTGATTGTCAAGAAAATGGGTTTGGCTCCAAGTCGTTTGAATTTCTAAGAACAAACGCGCATACAGCCCATGGGCTATATGGTCGTAGTTATAAACCATGTAGGTACCTACATTGAAAGGCCACATACTGCGAAAATACTACAGATATGCTGATATTGTTCCAAGGTTGATCTGTGGATGGGTGACCATCTTAACAAATCGAGTTAGCCTGGTGCCATGGAAAACATGTTAAGCCGTTGGTCCCGGCTGTCATTTGTAGATCTCTGGCAGTCGTTAGTGATAGTCAGAAGCCAGTAAATATGACTCCAGTCTAGCCATGAAGTACCGTGTTACCCAGTTAATGGGTTGTGGAGGTCACCGGGCAGCCACTCCACGTAAAATACTGGTATTCAGCTAAATCCGGCTTTACTGGAAGCCAACCCTAATATAGTTGGGAAAAGGCTAGGCAGATGATGACTGACAGCTTTTACGCTATTGTCATAAGGTAGGCTGAAGATCTCCAGCCTCACTTCCACTAAGGCACAGCTTACAATAATAGTGAAAATCATTATATAGGAACCGTCCACCGAGGCCTCTGCGAGTTGGCTTCAGCCCCTCGTACTCCTTCCAAGGGTCTGGGATCGGAGGGTCCCGAGAAATGCCAATGAAAACCAAACCTAGAATCAATGTTTCACAGAACTTTAAATGACCTCTCCAGAGCTTTGCTCCGCATAGCTCTGATTGCCTTCCCCCACTTGACACGCAGTTTGCATGAAAGAATAGTGTTTTATTGCATGGAACATACTCGTTTTAAAGTATTAGGGACTAAAACTAACTACACACGATTTAAGATTGATTGAAAGTTTGATGAAAATAAAAATGTATGTTCATTTCCAGATGTCAATGGTCTCGCAACGCGGTTTGGCGATTCACGACCAGTTTCTCCTATGCCTGGGGTAAGTTGCATTGACGTTGATATTCAATTCTTGATTTCCGAAAGGCAAAACTAAAACTAGCTGACAGACTAAAGTTATAAGTGATCGTAAGCGCTATTGCCGATCATGAGGAACTGGGTTTGATGCTCGGGTCAGCCAAAGTATTATGGTTTTCCATCTGGAAATTCTTAGCAGCCCGGAATTTAGATTTCAGATTTATGGTTATTTGCAATAGCCTCGCTCCCCTTTCATGAGACATAACTGAAGAAGATGGTGTGTGTACCTACTATAGGTGCATCTTTTGCTCACCCTTTTGGGAATACAGTGTTGACTTAGGAACTGAACAGTCAACAGTTCCAAATTTTGTTTTGATTGAACTTCTCGAAAACCTCTCGCAAGGGAATCCATATCTTACTAGGTACAAACAGCCGTGTAAGGTATGGTCCATCTACGAGCATCAACCAAAATAATTGCTGTCCAAAATGTTCCCCACTTTGATACCATGACAAATCAAATCGTTAATTCAAATTACAATTAGAATCAGCACTTTTTGAGTGACAAAATTTGCATAAAGACCGTCCCCCAAAACGCCCGCCTGTCACCACTTCCAAGTGTTACAGCTGGAGACGACGCGCACCAAACTGCCTCGACAGTCAGCAACACATATATGTTTGTTAAAGGTTAATCCGCACATATCTGGACCGTGGTCTCAAAAAATATCGCCGAGTTTCACACACGTTCCGGACATCGCCCGGATATGAGTGGATCAGCCTTTGTTTGATGATCTTTGACACTGACGTACGATCTCTTTACAGGTGATCCCAGACGTGAACACGTACCAGCAGAAGAAGAACCTGGCACAAGGCATGATGGACCTGGCGCTGCTGTCCGCCAACGCCAACCAGCTGCGCTACGTGCTGGAGTCCGCCTCCACGCACCCCTACTACTACTCCAGCCTCGTGTTCATCTCGCTCAGCATTATCTTCCAAGTAAGTTGATGTTGCATTGCGCTCCGACTGCAGAAGAACTTGGCACAAGGCATGATGGACTGGATGAAACTATTTTTCACACCACCTGCACGAAAACGTCAAATTATATGCCATGCAAACCTAACCTAAAGTACATCATTATTTCATTTTAAAATTAAATAATGACGCCGACCAAATTCAAATCACATTATTACCCGGCGGGTATAATGAAACTCAGTACAATATTATTACCCGGCGGTGGGCCGGCACAGCTCCGGAAGTTCGACCTGCTCCTAGCTATGGCGAACGCGCGCCAGCTTTCTTCATGGCTAGAGCACTATTTCCTCACAGTAGGAGTGAAAAGTAGAGTTTGCTCCTCAGGGATAAACGTGTCTTTGCCAAGGGCAAGCTTCAATCGCTGCATTCAGTCAGGATTCTTGCTTCGCTCTCTTATGCTCTCTTCACTCCCGAGCTTCGCTCGTGAGTTTTCTATGGTTAAACTCCAAACTCCCTCTATACACTCGGAAGTCAGCTCTCGAATCCTTCATCGCGTTCAGGATACAATATGACGCGTGACAAAAGACACTGCTTTATCCCCTCGGTGCATAATCTACTATTAGAACAGAAGACGTGAAAGAAGCTAAAATATTAGCTGTTATTGTAAAACAAAAAAAACCGTTCTAAAGTATAGGTAACAAGTTTTCTGCATTAGCCACCCAACTGGCACAAAACCACTAGGTAGGTACTGTTTAAAATCCTAACCAGCCTCTTCTCCCCAGATGCTGGTGGGCGTGGGCCTGATCATGAACAGCCGCTACGACGTGAACGACCACAAGGAGCGCTGCAAGGCCGACAAGATAAACAACATGACGGTGATCGGCGTCTTCCTTATCACCGTCGTCAATGTGTTCATCACGTCGTTCAGCGTCGCCACGCAGACTGTGGCCGCGGTGCCGCAGCAGAATACTGGATAAGTTAGATGCTAGAAAAAAATAGTAGTCCGCCGGTGTCTGGAGCGGGGTCCAAGCTACCGGTGGTTAGGGCTCCAGAGAAAGGAACCTATACCGTTTATTATTTACGTTCTTAAAGCAATGTTACACGGTTGAAAAAAAATCCCTTACGATTGGGACACAAACATAAGACGGCCTAGCAACAATATTTAGACGTAGGTATAGTAACGTTTCTAAGTGAATTTTAATTATAAAAAAAACTGCAACCCCATAGTATTTAGGTTTAATTTTATGCGACATACACAATTTGTATAATTTAAAAATATGAATATAGTACCCCATTCGAATAAATATTATGCGCGAAACGAGTATTGTAGTTGTAGTATAATTTACGTTACCAGACGTCAAAAATATTCGTGCTAAGCCCTCAGTGGCCAGTTTTTTAACGAGAAGCAATTGCTTTTGCCTTTCGAAGATTCCTTGATTACTCAATCGTGTTATTTAATAATATTTGAAACCACCCTGGACATCTTGCATTTTTATTTAAATATTGACCAAGTTTTAGCTCAATCTAACTGCCCGATTATAATGAATCACTAAAGTACTTACAACTTTTGTATACAATGTTATTTGTAAAACACCACTAACCTCTAAGACAGTGAAAGTACATATGATTATAAAAAACTTATAGTTTGAGACCAACCCTGAAAACTCGAAAAAAATCAGCTGTTTCATACATTTTCATCGGCTAAATATTGCATTTTGTATGAAATAGGTGATATTTATTTCGAACCCTATATAATTAGAACATTTTGCATTTAATAAGATGGTAATTAAGTAGGTTATTTTATGAATGTTCTTCAAGTGTCCTTATCTCTTTTCAATTTAGTCCTTTTGCTCAATCTGGCTACTCTGATATTGTATATAGTTCAGTATATAAGATACAGATCTGTAAAGTATAGACATAAGTGAAAAAAAACGCAGGCATAATACCTATTTATATCGATGATAGTTGTGATTGTAGAGTCTATTTTCGCGAAGTCCTTGCGGGTGCCGCATACAGCTCACGAAAAACACTACATATGTGTCAGCAGAAAAAACGACCCGAACGCCACATAAAATGTGTCGTCGGCACTGAAAGTGTAAGACCATTACTATAAGTACCTACATAACAGACCAAACTTTGCTTACCATGATTTGAGTTTATACCTATACTCATTTAGCAGTAAGTCCTTGGCGAACTTCTCAACATCAATCAGTCGGCTTCGGTGAAGTGCTGAAAATTCTTTTCATTCCTTTTTTTATTTTTAAAACTTTACCCCACACTAGGAATTTCTCCAGTATCGTGGGTGCCTTTACAAACATAAAAACTCACATAAACAAAAAGCCAGACAACTATCTGTAGGCCTTACAAAAATTTGTTCGGTGCGGGATGGAACCCGCGACACGCAGCGCAGCAGTCAACCACTGCGGCAACCGCGTCGTCAAAATTAATTGTCTATTCACAGAAATAAGTATTCCACAAACTGTACTTAGGCTACAAATTATCGAATTATCACAAAGACAAGATACAGACTTTCATCTTGATTGTACCTAGGAACCGACATTTAAACTTACAAACCTCTAGGCTAAACGGGTTTGTAAAAACTACAAAAAACTGGAACCTTGGATTACTTTAGACAAGGTTCAAACTGAACTTTTTGTTCCGTTTTTACAATTCTTGATACCATAATATGTCTGCATCAAAAATTTACATACTTACCTAATTATTCTGTTCTGCTATTGTAGTGTGTAAGTGTATCACACAACCATAAGTGCCTTACAAATGGTGCCTTTCTTATTTTAATTAACCGACTTCAAAAAGGAGGAGGTTTCAATTCGTCGGAACTTTTCTTTTATCAATTAATTTTTATCTTTTGCGCACTAATAACAAATAAGTAAACTCGATCTTATTCAAAAGACTGATTTATAATCACCGTTCTATTTTGTACTTAGTTGTAAAGTAATCTATTTCTGTTAATTCATTTATATCCAGATAATCTCATACAATTATGTAAATTTATTATTTTTATAAGAACTTCTGTATGCGAGAAATTGACCAACAGACTTCCTATATTATAAATTTCTCGCATGTAGGAAATTAATGTTAAGTATTTATTATTAGTTTTGTAAATAAATAAAATAAAATATATTAAGTTACCGAAACTCGTGGTTTTATTTAAGCGGCAATTTTTTTTTTGGTCCCGGTTGAACTGGTGAAGCTCGTCCATGGTTTGGTGCCGAGTGCAATCGCACTGATGCGCTTAAGCACGCGGCGTACCTAGCATGGGTCGACGCTCGTACGCGCAAAGCAAATGACGTGAGTCTGAAGAAGAGAGCCTCCAACAGGGCTGCCAAGTCTTGCAAGAAGGTGTTGCGGAGGGCTCGGTTTGACCACATTAGCCGAATAGGGAACAAACTTTCTTCATACCCAGCAGGTAGTATGGCTTTTTGGTCCCTGGCTAAGTCGGTCGACTCAAACTTCTGCCACCTCTCATTACCACCACTGCTGAGACCCGACCGGACGCTGGCTCACTCTGTCGAGGAGAATGCGAACTTGTTTGCTTCTTTGTTTGCGGCATCAATGCCGCCACAAGAAGAACCAACGGAGCAAATCAACATCGCAACAAAAAGAACCGCGACGCCATCTATCCAACTAGCAGCGAACTACTAGGTTGAGATCCTGCATCACGCAAGCAGAGTTTACCATGCGATTTGAACATATGTGTGTGTGTGTGTACACATGTTTGGGCAAATAAATTAATCTTTATCTTTATACATCAGCCCGAATATCAACTATCGGGTAGTAGCCCGCCAGGCACAACTGTCTGATCGGAAGATCCTCCCTTTACAACGAAGGTTTGCGGGACTTTACTCTCTGTTTCGCATACCTCTAAATCTTCACTTCTGGATCATGGTGGCGCGAAGCCCTCTGCTTATCCTGATGGATGCGAGTCGAGTATGTCGAACATTCGTATTCATCAGAAGGACGTCCGTAGGGTACTGCGGAACAAGGCTAATGGCAAAACGGGATACCGGCAATTGTTCTGAAGACTTGTGCGCCTGAGTCGTCTCCGATCTTGACACGCCTATTTCGCCTTTCGTTTGTGACTAGAAAAGTGCCGAAGGCTTGGAAGCAAGCTAACGTGCAGCACGTGCCCGTAGAGCGGACCCTTCCAATTTTAGACCCATCTCAGTAACGTCCATACTCTGTAAGAGTATAAAACGTGTGCTGAATCATAAGCTCCAAGGTATGCCATACCTTGAAGCGAATGATATCCTTAGTGACCGACAATATGGGTTCCGCCGAAATCGGTCAACTGAGGATCTTCTAGCGTATGCCATTAAATCTGGAGTGAGGCCATAGAGATGCACGGGGAGGCACTAGCGGTCTCCCTTGATATCTCGAAGGCCTTCGACAGGGTCTGGCACGATAGCCTTATTAGTAAGCTTCCTTCCTTCGGTCTGTCCGCCGGATTGTGTGATTGGATTGCAGATTTCCTGAGGGATCGGGCTATCCGAGTGGTCATAAATGGCTGCTCGTCTGGACTGCTGGATATTAATGCCGGGGTTCCTCAGAGGTCGGTGCTTTCGGCAACACTGTTCTTGCTGCATATAAATGATCTGCTTAACCCAGTACCTTTGGGTACGCAGACGACAGCACTGTTGCTGAGAGATACGTGTTCGACGCACGAGTCGATGGGTCGCAGATCCGGTCTCTCCGGAAGGCTATGGTTGAGCGCCTGAACGTGTCCTTACAGACTGTCTCTGAATGGGGCGATGCCAAACTGGTCAAGTTCAATGCTGCTAAGACCCAAGCGTGTCTATTTTCCGCCAAAAGGAGCCAATTCCACCCAGCTCCATCTTTCCGAGGTGCAACCGTGCCGGTAACCGACCAACTTGAGCTTCTACAGGGTTACACTAACATCTACCCTCAATTTTGGCCCTTTCATAGAGGCAAAAGCTCAAGTGGCTGTAAAGAAGTTGGAGATCCTAGCAAAGGTGAGACGGTACTTCACGCTGGAACAGCTGCTCAAACTCTAATCAAGCGCAAGTTCGATCGTGTATGGAGTATTTCTCTCATCTTTGGCACGGATATGCCAGATACAAGCTTGATGCCCTTGAGTCAATTGAGAAACGGGCCAAGAGGATCACCGGCAATAGAGCATAGATGACGAGTTGCTAGCCTGTCGGTTTTCTACCGGTTGCATTTTGGGAAATGTGCGACGGCATTGCATAATTTAATTCCGCCAAGCCCGTACAATCATCGGACCACAAGACGAACGGCGAGGCGCCACCGGTACATGGTGGACATTCCACCCACACGCACAAAACGTTTGGGAAACACATTCATAGTGCGTACAGCTAAGGAGTGGAATTCCCTGCCGGAGTCTGTGTTTCCTGATAGCTACAACCTGGGAGTGTTTTAAGTCAAGAGTGAATAGGTTACTTCTAGGCAAGCGTGCTCCATCTTCGACCACATCATCGCTTACCATCAGGTGGGACAGTGGTCAAACCAAAAAAAATAATTAAACTTCTAGTTTAATCGGTCCAAAGTCCGTAAGTGTCAGAAATAAATACTCAATCCTTCGATCTAGCTCTTAGACTGTTCTTAGACTGTACCTGTACAGGGTCGACCCACTGTCGTTTAATTTTATCTATTTCATCTGCAAGAAGCGAAACGTTAAAAAGTCGCACATAGAACTGTCCATGTTAAGAGCACAATACTAAATGAGTAAAGAGCGTGACTACCGCCAGACCACCTTCAAAGTCGATTTTCGAAAGTACCAATTGTTTTTTCGAGTACTAATTAGTACCAAGTGAGTACTAATTATTTACCAAATATGGATGTGATTAGCGTCGGTGGTCCTACGGTAGTCACGGACATCTTACCGTCGCAGCATATTCAGCGCCGTACGCAGTAGATAGAAGCGTTACAGTGAAAATAACATGCTTTGACAGGTTTTCTCATTCTTACAACGCTGTACGCGGCTGATAGAAGCAATCTATACTAATATATAAAGCTGAAGAGTTTGTTTGTTTGCTTGAACGCGCTAATCTCAGGAACAAGTCCGATTTGAAAAAATTTTTCAGTTTTAGATAGCCCATTTATCGAGGAAGGCTATAGGCTATATATCATTACGCTAAACCCAATAGGAGCGGAGCAGTAATGAAAATTGTGACGCAGACGAAGTTGCGCGGGTCAGCTAGTACTGTATAAGTGTGACCAGAATCGTTCAGCGAAACGCGAATGGAGCTGAATGAGAGAGAGAATAAGTGTGAGTAGTCCCTAAATCAACGAAATTTGATCCAGTGTTAATTTCGGCCAACCTTTCTAGACCTACTGACTAGACAAGGCATATTTCTCTACCTCTAGATCTATGAGGCTGTACTAAGACATGCTAGATGTATAATCCTAGAACAGCCTCATATGAAGATAGACTAGGAATGCCTCTTTAGATCTCAGGCCAGACTAGGAATACCTCTTTAGATCTATGAGGCCAGACTAAGAATACCTCTCTAGATCTATGAGGCCAGACTAGAAAAATCTCTAGATCTATGAGGCCAGACTTGGAATATCTCTCTAGGAGCCGAGACTAGGAATATCTCTCTAGATCTATGAAGCCAGAATAGGAATATCTCTTTAGATCTATGAGGCCAGACTAGGAATATCTCAATAGATCTATGAGGCCAGACTAGGAATATCCCTCTGGATCTATGCGACCAGACTAGGAATATCTCTAGATCTATGAGACCAGACTAGGAGTATCTCACGATCTATGAGGCCAGACTAGGAAAATCTCTCTAGATCTATGAGGCCAGACTTGGAATATCTCTCAAGGAGCCGATACTAGGAATATCTCTCTAGATTTATGAAGCCAGACTAGGAATATCTCTCTAGATCCGAGGCCAGACTAGGAACATGAGGCCAGACTAGGAACATGAGGCCAGACTAGGAACATGAGCCCAGACTAGGAACATGAGGCCAGACTAGGAACATGAGGCCAGACTAGGAACACGAGGCCAGACTAGGAACATGAGGCCAGACTAGGAACATGAGGCCAGACTAGGAACATGAGGCCAGACTAGGACCATGAAGCCAGACTAGGAACATGAGGCCCGACTAGGAACATGAGGCCTGACTAGGAACATGAGGCCTGACTAGGAACATGAGGCCAGACTAGGAACATGAGGCCAGACTAGAACATGAGGCCAGACTAGGACCATGAGGCCAGATTAGGAACATGAGGCCAGACTAGGAACATGAGGCCAGACTAGGAACATGAGGCCTGACTAGGAACATGAGGCCGGACTAGGAACATGAGGCCAGACTAGGAACATGAGGCCAGACTAGGAACATGAGGCCAGACTAGGAACATGAGGTCAGACTAGGACCATGAGGCCAGACTAGGAACATGAGGCCAGACTAGGAACATGAGGTCAGACTGTGACCGTCAGGATGACTGGACCAAACGAGATATATACATGAGACTATGTGCACTATTTAATACCTATTTGCTACTATTTACTACCTATTATGAGATATTTGCTACCCTTGCGTTGAGAAAAATATCAAAGAAATAATGTGGTCAGCCATTCTGACGTCAGGTTGGCTGACCACTTCCAAGTTCTCATAGTTGTAGCGTTGTATTAACCGCGTTGTTAAGGTCAATATTTAGTACCTTTTTGTTACCTCAACATATATTTTTTACAAAATTTTAAGCTCCTATAAAAAGTTATTAATAATTGCCATAAAACGTCTTTCCATCAGTTATTTACGCGTTTTCTTCTCAGAATAATTGCTAACAATGTTTTTGCAGGCGCTTAGTGGCTTATGAATAACTTGTTTCTGGATGTCAATAGTGAAGTTCCGCATTCATTCTCAGTTATATAAGAGGGTGCATTAAAACCCTTGCACATAAAGTACGTCACACGTCCCACGTCTTATTTTCTTAAGATAGGCACTTTCTAAATTAACTTTAATTCATAACTTTTTATAGGAGCTTCTTAAGAGCCTAAGTAAATAATTTCGTGGCGCGATTTAGCATCCCTCTCCCCGAGCGCACCGCACACTCTCCTCGTACTCCCGCATCAAAAGTTAAAAAAATCGAATATAGCGACACCCCATCAACTAATTCAAACCGCCAAATAATTCAGGGTTACTCGCAAGCAAATTATATTAACATATATCGATACTCTTATTAACAACCTTTTTAAAGAAAGAATAAAATAAATATTCAAAGGAGACAAATAGTAAAGTTATTCGTGTTATATCATCATCTGCCTAGCCTTATCCCAACTAAATTCTGGTCGGCTTCCAGCCAAACCCGATTAAGCTGAATACGTATTTTACGTAGAGCGACTGCCTACCAGACCTCCACGTCCTCAACCCATTAACTGGGTAACACGGAACTTCTTGACACGGCAGGAGTCAAGTTTATTGGCTTCTGACTGCCAAAGATCTACAAATGACAGCCGAGACCAACGGCTTAACGTGCTTTCCGAGGCATGGAGGGAACTCGGTGTGTTAAGATGGTCACCCCAACCACAGGCTAACCTTGGCAAGCGTTGCTTTACCTTCAAGATCGACCCGTGCGGCTGTTATTCTTTAGCCAAGAGCTCCTGCATGTTTCATTATTGTTAGATAAAGTGGTCAAATTGGATGTTCAACTTTATTTTGCCACCAAGCTAAGGCCAAGGATTGCAGTTCAAAGGCCGCCATTTTGTTTTTGAGAGTTTTCAAGACATTGATCATTACATTAACTTCATTCGAAAGTTCTAATACAATTGAAGAACTTCCAAATCATATTCATCGCTGATGGTATGTAATAATGTAAGAGCCTATGCACACGGCGTATTTTTACCGCTCCGACGACGCACGTTTTGCGAACGCGGGTCCACGGCGTTATAGGTAAAAGGACCAAAAAGCAGATCGTCGCATTTGCATCGATTCACATGTGCGTACAAAGCGATACAAACGCGCGCGACAAGCGCATTCAAAGCACGTGTGTATCGAGTTTGTTTATTAAGAGGGGACTCTAGTCCCGAGGAATTTGATAAATAGGTATTTAAAGAAACTATTGCCGATGCGTCGCACTGTGCCCTGTCAAGTAAAGTGCGAAAACGACAACTGCATCAGAGGCTGATTTTACCTAAAAAAACCTTGACCAAAAGACGTTTTGTATTCCGCTGTTTTATTCTTTAAAACTGGACTGATCTATAAAAATTACGTATCAAAATTTAGAAGAAGACTACATCCATGCTTCTATTATTTTCTATTTTTATAAAAACTTATCAAATTTGTCTGATAGTCGTCTGAACATGGCGGTAAAAACGGGCTGTTTATTCGAGTTTTTAGATAGTCATAATTCTTTAAGTAATTAAGTTTTGGATTTTCGATTCGATCTAGATTTTTTGGAAAAAAATCATACTTCTAGCAGCGGAAAACGTTTGTATGGAGAAAGGCCCAAGAGTTACCGACTAGAGTCCCCTCTTAATTGTCGGAGAAAGGCGTGGGGGAGAGGCACTGCATGGTTAACTTGTCACTCACACGACATCCGATAGCAGTTCGAATTTTTCCCCCATCTTTTATGATTGGGCAATGTTTTAAAAGTTGTATTAAAATGACCATCACTCAATCTTCTTTCGCTCGTGAATGGGTCAAACCAATAACGTCGCTTATTTTTATACTTTCAGTAATAAAGCCAGCGTAAGCAGTGCTGTCTCGTCAGACTCCATTTTACTACTGTTGAGGAGTCTGGTGAAAACCCAAAGATTTCTATATAGAAATACATACGCGCGACTGCAGCGCTTTTATACCGTCTATCGCCGTATCAGCGCGTTTGTATCGATACAAATAGGTCAACGATTACAGTGCTACAAAATTTTGTATGCAAAAATTAACCATCGGCGCCTGAACTTCGTTTAAAGCGCGTTAGCACGCATCATCACGATCGATCGATGAGGCCTTACACACGATAGGCTTCTCGCGATTTTCAGTAAAACGGTAAGTTTTATCATAAAATTAGTTCAGACAAAAATTGATTGTAGATCAGATAAATAATTATCTATAAAAATGGCTAGATACTTTTTTCCTAAGAGCCACCGTTTCTGAGATATATCGATTCAAAAAGTTGGAAGAGTTGTAATCGTCATAATATGCACACGTTTCCACACCACCTTGAGCGATCACTCAGGTCTCAAAGAGCTGAGAATCTACACTGACGGATCAAAGACAAGCACCGGAACCGTAGTTGGAGTTTACCAATGACTTTAACATCAGAATATCCAGACCGCTAGGTAAACTCAACACCGTCTATCTGGCGGAATGCGTGGGCTTTATCCTGGCGGTCTATGCCATAGAAGCCAGGGGAGTCACGGACACCCACATTCGCATACTCTCCGACAGCGCCTCAGTCCCTCAATTCCTAAGGAAGCATCACACCACCTCGAAACTCATACAAGAATGCCACAATGCTAGAACGCATCACGGTGACCAACCGCAACACTGTGACGCTGCTGTGGATAAAAAGGCACGGCGGATCACAAGGAAATGACGCGGCCGATGAGCTGGCCAGGAGGGGATCTGATATTTTGGCTGTTGGAGCCGAACCCATAGTACCACTCCCCTTCAGCCAGCTGCGCACATAGCTACAAGAACACACCCACAAACAAGCGGAACGCTGGTAGGCCTTAGCACCCCGCAGCAGGCAGTCCAGGGAGGCTATGCCATCCTTGAACAAACACTTACACACGATAGCTATTACGGACAGTCCTTTATGCAGAGCATGCATGGAGGAGGAGGAAACGGTATCGCACGTACTCCTTGAGTGCAAAGGCGTTACCAAAATACGGAGTCAAATAATAGGGTCATAGAACTCGCTTACAGCTGTTTTTACACACCGGGAAAACTAATCAGCTAGTCTATTCTGTAAGTAACTATTTCGATATCGAGCTTCACCTGAGTGACAAAACTCACAAGTGAGCTTTATTGCACACAACATAAAGGTCTTAATTTGAAACTCACCTCGAATTTACTGTCGAGATACGAAAATGTTGTTACAGAATAGCACTACTGTTTCTGGAGGGAGGTTGGCTGGTTGGCTCACGCACAATGGTCCAACATCAGGACTAAGTGCGGAAACCAAATCCTAATAGATAGATACCGTTTTGCTGAAAATCGCGAAAAACACGTTTTTGTGACTTTCGACCCCAAGTATTTTTTTTCCAGGTATCGGATCGATGAGGCCTTTTTAGATTTCATTTATCATAGTGTTTTGAACAATCCTACCAATTTTGAGCTGGGTGCGATTATTGTAACTTCACTCCTATTTTTCGGTCTAATTTGACCGGACTAATACCTATTGATTGGTTTTAGAACTAGTATTTTAATTCTGTACCACAACAACATTATAAATCAAATAATAAACATCAAATCATCTAAATAAAGGCGTCAATGTCTAATATAATCACGAATAAGTATGTTTGGGACTAGAATTATGAGCAGTAGAGACTGCAAGGAGGTCAGAATCATGAAGGAGTAAAATTTTCGGGACTGACTACTATTTATTTACTCTTCATTTCTTTTAAAGTAGGTGTGGAGGCCTCAGACCTCATTCCTATCTTTATGATTATGCGTTATACATGTTTTGAATTATTCTCACTTCCCTCTTGACCTAGTTCTGAAATTCACGCAGATGAAGTCGCGGGCAAAAGCCAGTTTCTAAACTCAATTTTTTTCGTAAACTGGCAAGTTTAATTACATGACATATTGATGTTTGACGTCTTTCATAGCACGAAATAAATTAATTTATTTTAGCCTGTTTCTTAAGATAAATTTTAAGATAAGAGCTATAAAAATAGACACTCCAGTCCAGAAAAAAAAATGCTATAGCTATATTAATTTACGTGATTGAAAAACAATATTTGTGGATGTTCTATACACAGAAGTGAAAGTGATGATTTTATAATAATTTGCCGGTGTTATTAGCCACTATTAATTTCCTGTGATATGAATCCTTTGTTGCGTTCAGGTATGTTCCCAAACATTGTGCTTTATCTAGTTTCAGTCTTTTATTTCATACCATTTTATACATCATTTCAATGTTGGCACGAACAGAAAATAACTACGATTATATATTGTTCAAGGTCACAAAATTACAGGGAAAATAATTTCATAGCACGAATTTTAATAAATTACAACTTTAAGCTGCTGAACAATGTAAAATATTGTAAAAAAAATATTTAAATTACGAAAATCTGACAGCTCGGATCTGCAAAAAAGTGACATAGGTGCTACGTTGACAAGGCCCACGGACCATCTAAATTGATCTGAATCGACAGTGATGCAAATACTTTTAAAAGGCAAAAGATGAGATGGCGATAGAATGAGGGCGGCACAGAATAAATAACGTAAGTGCCAAAATTAATTTTCGGATTTTATAACATAAAAGTATAACGAAATCAAAATATATTAAGAATTTTGCTAGATAAGATTATTTTCTATGTTTAAAAGTAGTTTTCATAGAATCAATGCAATGCATTTCGCCATGAAAATGAAAATGGCAAAAAGACAGACCGAACTTTGCAATTTTTTTCTATCGAGAAAATTTCTTCGTATCGTGTATTCCTTTAGAATTTAGGTAGATCATAAAGTCAAGAAACATGAACCGAAATATCTAATCCCTATTATAGGTACTTTACGAGAAAAAACAATTCTCAAAACGGCCTTATTATTTGCATAGCCCCTTAAAATTATGTAAAAAATATACCTATGTTATGGTAGCAAAAAGGTAGGTACTAAATATTGACATTAACAACGTGGTTAATACTACGCTAAAACTATGAGAACTTGGAAGTGGTCAGCCAACCTGACGTCACAATGGCTGACCACTTTATTTCTTTGATATTTTTCTAAACGCAAAGGTAGCAAATATCTCATAATAGGTACTAAATAGTAGCAAATAAGTATTAAATAGTGCACATAGTCTCATATACATATCTCGTTTGGTCCAGTCATCCTGACGGTCACGGTCAGACTAGAACCATCTTAGGCCAGGCTAGGAACATCTGAAGCCAGACTAGTAATATCTCTAGAATCTAGATCCGAGGCCAGACTAGGAATATCTCTCTAAATCTATGAAGGTACTAACTAGCCATGGCTACGCAGGGAATTATTATCTACATCAAAGATACTGATGAACTGTTTTTGTTGTAAATACAAAAAGCACAAGCTGACTCGTTTTAATTAGATCTATTTTCAATGTAGTCTACTAGAATAAACTCGTATGGGTCCTATAAAGGTGTGTGTGACGTGGAACATCATAAATAAAACACAAAAATTCAGAATCCAAAATGTATTGAATACAAAACAATCTAATAAAATTGTCAGATGGCAATTTCAAAATATTCTATTTTAATAATAGTTAATAGTAAGAGGAAACATTGCCCGTGTTTCGCGCGGCGAGGCGGCAGGCGGCCGTCGTCCCTAATATATTACAAGAGAACTGCGCGCAGAGGGGCCTCATCACAAATAAACTAACCTAAATTACATACACATATAAAATACGCAGAGCAGAGTAACCGCTCTGTACATAACCCCGCTGCTATCCATCGCCAGTTACTCAACCCGAACGTTCGCCGATTTTATAATTGTAATACTAAAATCAATCAATTTCTATTACATGTTTTATATCGTACAACTCTCGCCACAGTTGCAGCACGGCGACGTGGCGCTCCGTATTGGTACGTTTACACATCTCTTAGTTTTGTGACTACCTGGCGACATGAGGAGGCTCTCATACATATTCGTGGCACTACTGTGAGACTACACAATATATTTTAAATCTCAACCAGTTCTCAATCAGCTGTCGCACACAGTAGCTCCTTCGCGCTGTCTCCTCGATTCTATACCGCCGCTTGATGTTACGCCAATGTATATAAAACTGCGTCCTAAAATATATATTATATCGGAAAAATTGATTAAAAACAATATTAAAAAATCCATTAGGAACATAGTGTTGGAAATAAGAAAAAATAATAGTTTCCTATAAACAGTCACCCTAGTATTAAGCTTTGAATATAGTGATTTTAGAGACAACGTTCATTTAGTCGTTACTATCAGCAGGTCTATTGTATCCGACGAAATATTATGAATTTCTTGAAGTTTCTTGAAGTCGAGCTGCCCTTATGCTAGATACATATCAATAATCTTATAATTGAATTAGATATGATTACTTTAAACATCTTTAATAGCTCCACGACGAAGTGCGGTGCGATTGTAAGACCTTCTAGATGACTAAACATTTAGTTTACACTAATAACCATTACTCGTAGGTGGGCAGACGACACGGGATCTCCGTAAAGTTTCGCATCAATAGCAAGCGCTAAACGAACAATGCTTCTTTATTATTTCGAAATAATTTGGATTACATCTAGTGGAGTAAAGAAACTTTACACCTCCCGTAAGGGACAAAGGGATCATCTATGCCTATTCTAATTACTTTGGAAGGGTACTTTAGATAGGGTGAACTACATATTAAATGTCTGCGTTATGTAAACGGGTCCCGAGGCTGTGTATCGCAACAAGATTACGATATCAATGGTCGAATAAAGGAAGATCTACATTTGATTTTGATTCGAGACACGAAAGTGACTAATAGAAAGAATCACGGAAGGCAGTAAGTCCAATAAATGCATAGTTTTAACTCCGATAACAACATTTTTAGGATCCATAGCTATCCGAAGATTGAAAGGAGAGTTGTAAAATTCTAGATCAGCAGTAGATGGAGTGAAAATCACCGGAAAACAGATCGCAAGACGTGTCATGGCATACCGAAAGGTAATATTCTGGTATGTCTGTCTCATAGTCGACGGCGAAGACAGAAGTGTAGCAGGAGTGGTAGTAGCATCGTCTCATCGCGAAACAGTCCGGCGCGGTGTGGTGACGTGACGTATGGCGTGCGTGACGTGACGTGACGTGGGGTGACGTCTAGATGGCGTCGATGTCGACGTCGACGTCGTCGTCGTCCTGCGGCTTGGGCTTGGCGGGCGCGGCCGACACCGCCTTGATGGGCGTCGCCTTCGCGCGGTCGTCGTACTCGATCTGAAAAAACACCATATTGCTTACATCCCTTTCTGTATTTAGATAACCTTTGGAGGTTAGCAGCAGTTGCATAGTCAAGGTTTTGAAAATATAAACTACACATCCATACAGTATAATCATGCATTAAGTTTTAAATAGAAAGTCAAAACACGTAGTTATTGTATCTGGAAAACATGCTAGAGCCGGCTAGCACTCATAGATCTTGTAGTCAACATGAGCAGTCGCAAGGGCAACATGTTACCCACAATCCAGAGATTGGAGCAGATAGGTAGTCGCTTTATGTAAAATACTGGTATTTTGCTGTTTGCAGTTACTAGTCAGTGAAACGAGATATGATAATATAGGGCTAAGCACTCTGACTCCATATGAATTGTACGCCTGCTGCAAACCTTAGTTTGGAAGCAGTTGACATGATGCATCCAAACTCTTTCTAGTTGTGTCGGATTGTTGTCCCGTCGGATTGTGAGAGCGATGGAAGAGGAAGTGCATCTGTGTTTGCGCACACACTTTGTGCACTATAATATTTCCAGCGTCTAGCATCTAGTCTCCGCTGCGATTGGCCGCCATCGGTCGTGAGGAATGTTATTATAATTGTAACGTACCTCGATGTCATGCTCCGAGTCGTCTCCATCGCTGGAGTCCTCCTCGGCATGCTGCAGCCACTCCAGGAAGGGCGTGGCGCGGTGGCGCATGTCGGCGATGACCTCCTTGCTGGCGTACTTGCGCGACGGCTTGGCCGCCCACTCCAAGATCGCCTTCTCCTCCACGATGTCCTCGTCGTACAGCAGCTGGAAATTATTGCACGCAATTAATATTAAATAAGTCGAAAAGATACGATAGTTATTAGTGTTCAGACATGATATGAATTCATCACGTCTACAGTTCGTATCACCGTTTTTTACCCCTCCGAAGTAAGTTTTAGTGACGACCGCGCAGGTGCAATCGCGTAAACAAGTGTTACGTTCCTAGAATATTTTTTTTGTTTATACATATTATATTATAAAAAGTAACAAAGACTTCCAGTAACAATAACAATATCAAAAAGTAACACTACAAATACATACACCAAGAAAACACAAAAAAAAAAACAAATGAAATAGTAAGAAATAACAAACAATTAATTATAAACAATAAATGTGTAAAACTTTTAGAATCAACAGTCGTATTGCATTGAGCGCGCGGGTCACACGTATGCATCGAACGTATACGAGCGAGTGAGATGCTATTACACCCGCCATCTTGTGCGATCACGCGCATGCGCTGTATTATGTTTTTGTCAAATTGTCATTCCGCGCACTCGATTGCGACGTACTTTGGGGAGGTAGTTGCGTGCGGGAACTGTACAAAAGAGTTCGTGCTTCCGACGAGTGTCAAATGCCTCTATGGGAGCAGGCTTTAGGTTGTACGGCTTGTCAGTGTTCTTGGGAGAGTGTGTGGAGTGGTCACCTTGAGTATGGCGGGCACTTTGGGCAGCAGCGCGGCGTGGTGCGCGCACAGCGCGGTGAGCGCGTGCAGCACGGAGCGCTGCGCGCGCGTGTCGCCGTGCGTGCAGCGCAGCAGCAGCGCGCGGTGCTTGCGCACGTCGGCCGCCAGCGACGCCGGCCGCACCAGCACCTCCAGCATCACCAGCGGCGCCTTCGACTTCACCTCCAGCCTGCGGAAAGAACGTGCCGTTCAGTACACGTTCAGTCATTCTCTGTGGGACACTGGGACTGTAATGGCTGACCTGTCGGCCTCGTGCAAGATCTCGGTGACGGCGCGAGTGGTGTCGACGTCGCCCGAGCCGGCGCGCTGCTTGAGGTAAGCGTAGAACAAGTCCATGCGCTGCTTCTCGTTCTTCTCGCTGTCCTCCGATACCGTCATGCTCTTGGCACCCTCCGTCAAGTCTGCAACACAACACACATGTTATTGACACACATGTTACGCCTGTTGTCCCAAGCAAATGTTTTGTCTAGCCACACTACGCCTTGCGCATGCGTATCACTAAACTGGTACGTGTACAACTGCAGCCTCTGAACTACCATCATCACTAAGGCTGCCCAATAGGATCTCTCAGTAGACTAGAATTTCCGCCCCTAAATGGGATGAGCATGGCGGCTGGTTACCTTGCATGCGCGCGCGTACGGCGGCCTCGCTGACGTCGACGGTCCAGCAGCCGTCGTCATCGTCGTCGGCTGTCTTGTCCTTGTCCTTGTCCTTCTCCTTCTTGCTGCTCTTGGGGTTGGGCGTCGTAGGCGTCACGGGAGCTTCGCCCTCCTGTGCAAAAACATCACGTTTAATCTTGCTTTTTGGTTGATTGATACAGTACATCTAATAACTGAAATAGACTGGATAACTGGCATCTATTTATTGCTTACTGTATCCGTAAGAAAACAATTATCCTACGATTTCAGTCATCTTGGCGTAGCTGTCTGAATGCTTTTCGAGTACTATATCAGGTCGGCTCTGTGCAGGATAAAAACTGACATATTGGTATCACTATAGATATTTGAATTGAATTATTATGACGAGTTGTCCGAGGCTGCCATTTGACAGTCATTACAGTTAGAAAGACAATAAAACCTGACAGCAATCTTGTAAAGGATTGTTTACAGAGTTGGTAGATTGTAGAGGTTTCATATGGGCAGTTTCTCCATATAAAATAATGGTATTTAACTGCATCTGAATAGAGAGAGCCAAAACCAACATAGTTGGGAAAATGCTAGGTAGATTGATTATGAAGAAGTGTGTGTTAAGATGCAGTGTGGGTGTGGGTAACCTTGGCGTCGTCGTGCGCGTCGTGGTTGCCGTTGGCGGCGCCGGGCCCGGAGCGCTTGGAGCGCTTGCCGCGGCTGCCCTCCGTCACCGACGAGCCCTGCCGAACATTATCTCTATGAGCACATACACGAAGCTAGGAAACATTATTCAGAAAGGATTTTCGCGTCATTTAATTCAAGTTGTGGCGATCGTAAATGATTGCCGTCAATCGAAATAAGTCAGCTCGCTTACCGTTATTTTTATCTGTATGATTATACTTATGAGCAACGAGAATAATGCAATCAGGATTTGTGTGGGTCTCCTATGAGTTTTTTGACAATCCATTCTCATACAGATCAATACTTTAAAATGTACATCTAGCTTTAACATTCTGACTTAGAGATCCTTTAAAAACTGGCCATCAATAGTAACTGGTGGTAGGCCTGCAAGCTGGGGTCGAGCGCGGGCGGGTTGTGGAGGATGAAGGTGTGAGTGTACCTGCTGGTAGGCCTGCAAGCTGGGGTCGAGCGCGGGCGGGTTGTGGAGGATGAAGGTGTGAGTGTACCTGCTGGTAGGCCTGCAAGCTGGGGTCGAGCGCGGGCGGGTTGTGGAGGATGAAGGTGTGAGTGTACCTGCTGGTAGGCCTGCAAGCTGGGGTCGAGCGCGGGCGGGTTGTGGAGGATGAAGGTGTGAGTGTACCTGCTGGTAGGCCTGCAAGCTGGGGTCGAGCGCGGGCGGGTTGTTGAGGATGAAGGTGTGAGTGTACCTGCTGGTAGGTCTGCAAGCTGGGGTCGAGCGCGGGCGGGTTGTTGAGGATGAAGGTGTGAGTGTACCTGCTGGTAGGCCTGCAAACTGGGGTCGAGCGCGGGCGGGTTGTTGAGGATGAAGGTGTGAGTGTACCTGCTGGTAGGCCTGCAAGCTGGGGTCGAGCGCGGGCGGGTTGTGGAGGATGAAGGTGTGAGTGTACCTGCTGGTAGGCCTGCAAGCTGGGGTCGAGCGCGGGCGGGTTGTGGCGGATGAAGGTGTGAGCGTACCTGCTGGTAGGCCTGCAAGCTGGGGTCGAGCGCGGGCGGGTTGTTGAGGATGAAGGTGTGAGTGTACCTGCTGGTAGGCCTGCAAGCTGGGGTCGAGCGCGGGCGGGTTGTGGAGGATGAAGGTGTGAGTGTACCTGCTGGTAGGCCTGCAAGCTGGGGTCGAGCGCGGACGGGTTCTTGAGGATGAAGGTGTGAGTATACCTGCTGGTAGGCCTGCAAGCTGGGGTCGAGCGCGGGCGGGTTCTTGAGAATGAAGGTGTTGAGCTTGTGGTTGAAGTCCAGCACGCCGTGGTAGCCGCACGCCTTGCAGCCCTGCGAGATGGTGTTGCGCTTGGTGGACACGATCAGCTCCGTCTCCGGGTTGTCGCACTCGGGGCACAGCACGAACTTGCGGATGAACCTAAAGGGAAGGAGAAGAGTTATTTGACTTTCACGTAAAATTTACGCAAAAAGAAAAACCCACACAAGTTAATGGTGCTCACAAAATAAACATTGGTAAGGTCTCAGACCTCTTTAGGGTCTCAAATCGGTTTCGGTGGATATCACTATGTCTTAGACATGCGATTTTGTCAAAATATGTTATTTGGTATAAGGTAAGTTACCCGTCAAGCAGGTCTTGCAGCTTGGCGGAGTCGTGGCTGCCGTTGACGATGAACCGCTCGTTCTTGAAGTCGAACTGCGTCTGTGCGCCCAACTCGCAACCAAAGTACTTTGTAGGATCTGCAATACAACTGAATATTCTCAATGGGAACCTTAACACTGAATATTGTTCATTATCTTGAACAAATGTGTGGGAGGATTCACCCTTTTCGATAAAGAATTATGCACCAATTTCTTCGACCTACAAGGGGTTTGACTGTTCTTAAACTCTTTTTTAAATTATTATTTAGTTGATGGTTATCTAGAATGTGTATGTGTTTCTGATCCAAGAGCAAATATGCTGGCAATGCTGGTATTAAGTTGAACAAAAGTTCTAGACAAATTAATGTAGTACTTACAAGTGGGAGGCCTGCCGATCGCCTTAGCCACCTCGGGCATGTTGACGATGACGGTCTTGATGCCGTTGCCCTTGCCCTCCACCTTGGCACAGATGCGCGGCATCTTGTACCGGTAGAAGGCGTCCGCGACATTGCGGTTCACGTTCACCGACCCCATGGCGGCGCCTGGCGAAGCGACCTGCGCGGGACTGTTCGGCTCGGTGCCTTCTGGAACAGGTAGGGATGGATTAATGTGCTGCATGGTGAAGCGAAACAAACTGTAGGGCCTGTTCGACTGACGATTAAAGGCCCTATAACTATTAACATAATATTTCAAATCATTAAAAAAAAACTAGAAGGTTTGCGGTACAGAGAGTAAAGTCCCGCAAACCTCCATTGAAAAGGGAGGACCAGACGGTTGTTGTGTCGGGTGGGCAACTGTCCGATAGTTGATATTCGGACTGTTGTATCTGTTCAAATAGCATGGAGAAATTTGATACTGCGATGCACGATTAGTAGTTCGCTGCTGGCGAGATAGACGCCATTGCGGTTCTTTTTGCTGCCGCACAATTTTCACTTCGTTAGTTTTTCTTTCACAGCTAGGCAAGACATTCACAGCTAGGCAAAAGGTCTCCTCTGACTCCCAAGCAGGGCTACAACAATCAGTTCTGTGCTTTCAATTTCCAGCGGTCTTCGACACGTCGTCGATGCACCTTGCAGAGGCCCTATATCCACAGCTGTTTTCGACGTATCGGTTATCCGTTATGCAAGCAATTTACCCCTGCTTGCTGACACTTAAGTTCTCCTGTGAATCTCCGTATTTGATCACGGAGGCAGGATTGAAGATATCGCGATTAACGAGTACCTCACTTTGCGCTAAGAGATGATATGGTCGACGATGTAGCAAGCTTGCTTAGAAGTAACTTATTCATAGAAGACTTAGGAAAACAAATGGAACTCACCGGATTAACTTAAGCGGTCCTGTATCAGTGTAGTGGTTGTGTGTGTGTGTGTGTGTGTGTGAGTAGCAGTGTGGTGTGGCGTGGCGTCTAAGGTCGTGGAGCGGGGCGGGCGGCGAGAGTCAGCGGGGCGGCATGCGCGCGGGCCGCCGGGCGCGCCAGTCACGTCTGCCGCAGTGGCAGCAGCTTGCGGTGCCTGTTACTGCAAAATTTTGATGGTCTGCAAACAGAGCGGCCGTGATATGCTGACTTACTACTACACAGCTACGGTAACCCTCCACTTTTGCCTTTTTTATTTCAGTCTATACTCTTCCACTGCTTGGCAAAGGCGTTCTCCAACTCCTTCCAGATATTTTGGTCCCGAGGCACTTCGAAACCGACCCTTGCAAATTTTGCCTTGCTAGAGGTTAATAGACCCTTCTATTCAGTGAGAGTGCTGTAAACCTGTACAGAACAAGACCTGCATGCCCCAAGCCAGCGCTTTTGAAGCTTTAATAAAAGCCACTATTACGTCACATCCACGCTATTATCGTGGCCACATCCTAGGTCTGAGTTATCGTACACCAGACGGCTAATAACTTAAAAGATGATATTTTCTATGAGTGGTAAGTGCAATTACGCAGACCATTCACTCATGCGCAAAACGCAAATCGAGGAATTTTGGAATTCCTCAAGTTGCGATAGAAACGCTAGAGATACACCGGCCTCCACAATTTTTTTTCTGTCTTTCAGTTTAACTGCATCAGTTATTCTATGATAGTCCTTGTTATTTCGAGGACAAGAATAGTCTTAAAAGCTGTTCCATCTTTCTGAACCAGTTACGAGTATCTGTTAAGTTTGACGTTAAAGGATTTTAAATTAATCTAGCTTGATAACACTTTCCAGTTTCTATAATCATAAAAGAGTTTTCTATAAAGAGTTTGCGAAATGAGGTAAATTGCTTCTTTGACCATCAAAACTTCGAGAACAGAAATATTGACTTTTATCCGGCGTCAGATTTGAGCAAACTTTGGATATTAGCGATCTGAATTCGATATATTTTCTTTAAAACTAAGTTTAAGCGAAAACCGTAGAAGTTGTGAACGAATGTTTGTGTCATTTTAATAGATTGATTTGCGAATACCGAAAGATGGCGAAAGCTGAATAAATATATGCAATATTGTTATTAAAAACCAATTAAAATCCGGCAAAATTGCCCACGCTGGTAGGTGGCTTTCTACTTCAATTGATGATTTTTCACACTCATTGCAGCTTACTATTTTAATGTTTTTTATTTTGCTTAGTTTTTTTTTAAATCTCATTTGATTTGGAATGAACCCGTGCCCCTTGTGCAGGGTAAAAACGGAACTGCTGGTATTTATGCGAAAGGCCCCGCTCTTTTCAGCGCTGGTTCTTACAAAAAGTATGATAATTGGCTTGGCATCAGCTTTCTACATGAATGCGTCAAAACACCACGAAAACAGAGCCAAGGGTAAGATTTTCTTTATTGGTGGTCATTTCAGCCGCTAGCTGAGTATCTCCATTATTAAAATGACTGTTTGAAGTTAGTCCATACCTGCGGGCAGTATATCTAGGTGTATGCGTCATGCACGCTCGACGGCTGCGGGCCGGTCTCCTGCTCGAGACACACCGACTACTCTCCTCGCACTGTACTGATGTCTCTGCAATACAATATTACAACTACGTTAATATTGATTACGATGACGACAGAATACTACTAAAATGAGCAAACGTTTGCGTGAACATTGGGATCATCATAATCTTTGAAAATCAGTCAACGTAAACTATCAAGTTATATCGCTGCTCTAAATCGGTGGGATTTTGATTGAATACAGACTACTACAAAATGAGAAATTAGCTGAAAATATCTTGATAGTTTAACCAAGGTTATGTGAACATCATAATCAATTTTAGAAAATATCAGTAAACTAATCCTTGTTATCTAGTTATTTCGCATGATTCTGCATCGATGGTATTCTGTCATTCAGTTGGGTATGACAATGTGTGTTCTGTTTTATAAAGGCATCCCCGCAGCCAGGTGCCACGAGACAACGCGGCGACACTTTCTCATGAAAACTGTTGGAGAGCAACTGTAAAAGACTGAGACGCTTCATAGCATATTTGTCGCAGTGTCGCGGCGCCCCGATCTGCGGAGGCTTAACATCGTGCATGGGCACGGACATGGGCATTGCGAAAGGTGCTGTTTCCCAAACAGACAATTTTGCACAAACATTCACAATCACGCTAGGCAAATGTACGCGTTATTTCAGTTATCCTATAACGCGACAGACGCAGAAAAAAAAATACAACCATTGCGTCATTCTAAGCCATAAAAATCCTTTTATGTTTAAACATACGCCAGGTGAATTTATAGGTGAATCGCCGAGAAGCACAGAATAAAATAGGAATAAAATAACGCGCTCGGAACGTATCGAGCTCATTCAATAATACACCAACTTAATTTTCTCTATTCTGAATATTACCTAGTGAAATAGTGAAGGTACTGTAGGGCTTTATGGACACTACGTTACTTTGGAATAGGCAACCTTTTAGAGTGGTTGTTACAAGAAACAAAATGGCACTTAGTCTAGTAATACATCGGATTTACATCGAAGTTAACTATACACAGGCCTCCCACAAGGTGGACCGCTGACCTGGTGAGGTTCGCGGGTGGCCGATGGATGCGAGATGCACAGCACCGGAGTTGTGGCGACACTTGGGGCAGGCCTATGTCCAGCAGTGGACGTCTTTCGGCTGATATATTCAACTATACAGAGGCAATATTAACTAAGAATCTCTTTCGTCTTCTATATTACAAGTTTACTTGTCTGTCTTACCGAGACAAACAGGCGTTATGTTATAATGTCCATCTTGTGATCTTAATGTATCAGAGGCACGCATTTTATGGAAATACGTAGCTATCAGTTTATACGTTTTTTTTTTTCGATATTAAAGTGGTTACAATACTAAGTAATTGTGGAAAAGTAATTTGTTATACGTTTTATATTTTAAAAGTAAATTGTTCTACATGTAGTATTAATGGATTAGCTACGTAGGCATGGTAAGTTCATGGCTACATGATTCACATTACGATGATTTGGTTTCATCATCATATAGGTAAGTATCAAGTAATTACGAGTTCATACAAACAGATAATGTTTTTTTCTGCAGTAATTTAGAAAAACATTTACTACCACAGATAACAGCTACCATCACATTAATTTACGCAAACGAATCAATTTATCACTTAATTATGTTTCATTAAGAATAATGCGAGTAAGTAGGCAAACGTTGACTCGTCCGATTACCGTTCAAAGTTACATAGATAAAAAAGACGCTGACGTCAGAAGACTTGATAAATAAACTCACATTATCATGAGCTATCTCCATTCCCCGGCGTGGCCCGTCAAGTTGAAGGTACTAAGTGAAAAGGTCCTAGAATTATAACTGCAATATTTGACACGTCGCGGATTCAAAACAATAAACGCACACGGAGATCGAACATCAGAACGTCCTTGAAATGGTGCATTGTGATTGGCGGAAAGATTCGCGACTCACATACGCATGGAAATAGTAAGTAGTTTTTGGTTTTGTGTACATAGATGTCGAACTTGGTCGACATAAAAGCTGCGTGTGGTGTCAAGAGAGAAATGTACGGTGTCGCGAATGTTATTGAATAGCATTGTGTGCGGTCACGGCAATCGCTCGCCAATCATGCTCGATTCGCCACGGTTGCTCGCTCGAACCATCGTGTTGTTGTTTAATGTGGTTTCGGATGTGGCCACTTTATTGCTACAATGTGATAAGCACTCATATTGGATTTTTTAAGCGGCGTTGTACTTAGAAAGGAAAATACAAGTGAAATGTTTGTCATGTTCTGTACACTCCTTCAATCCTGAGATAGCCAACATTAGAAAAGCTAGAGAATGTGCATAGGTTTTCGAAGGCTTGTTTATCTTCTACCAGTGGCCCGCCCCGGCTTCGCCCGGACGTATTTTTTGACGTGATAACGTCTTATAATAAATCGATGAACGCCGGCTGCACGCACGAAAATGTTTCACGTTCCGAGAGCGAGAGCGCGGAACAAGCGATAGTGAAACACGATCGGCTTGTTTTTTAAGATTTCAATTGTTTTCTTATGACGTTATCACGTAAAATTATCGTCCGTAAAACGACTTTACAAACAACCAATTTTTTTCTAAATTTTCTTTTCGTATAAAATTTGGGTCAGTCGTTACGATGTTATGCGCGTACATAGATTTCTGCGATTCATGTTGTATTTATTTAGATTTCCCTTCTGACATAAAAAATAAACAACTCTTGCGATGCACACAGTTTTAAAACTAATAAATAACGAAGTTACTCTTAATAAAGTTAAATTGGCAGCAAGCCCCGCTTTCATTAGTGCAAGAGCGGCAAGAACTAGAGTAATTAAACTAGTGCGTTGCTTCGATACTAGATGCAATTAATTAAAGAGTTCCGAAGACTGCAGGCAGCCACTTCAGTGGGGAGAGACGCTCCGAGATAACACATTTGCCGAGCACACTCAGTGCCACAGAGTAGCAATAACAGTAGTACCATACCATTATTTGGGCCTCTTACATCAAAATCGTTTCTTTTATTATAAATACCAAGGCTTATGGCTCTCAAGGCAGTGTAATTACAGAGAAGAGAAACTATCAAACATTTTAAAAGATAAATGATCCACATTGAACGAAAGTGCACCTTTCAGTGCTTCCGAGCATGGCTCCGAAGAATAAATTACAAAAAATAAGAACCCCTTTAAATGAGAGCCATGTCAAAATATAGCGAATTCATGGTTTATTTATATCAAAAACCCTGCTGAGTACAGCCGGAATGACTGACAAAACTCTTTGCGATATGACGCAGGCCTACATAGATTCGGTTGGTTTGATTAGTGTATCCCGCGACACGACACAACACGACATAAGAATCAAAAGTCAAGAAAATCTAGCTTTACTTTCAAAAGCAGTTTAACAATCCCTGACAAAATCTTGTCCCGACTAAAATTATTTCGTTCAAGCCTGCGCGCGTCGGAACTTTCGGAACGGTCATAAAGTTACATTTTTATATTCTTGTCCCACTGCTGTAACTGGGCTGTGCGCCGTCCTCCAATTACAGCGCGCGGGCCGCAATGCGCCACAGCCACGCCGCATGCCGCCGCGCCGCGCCTTACACCACACTCGACGGGCCATTCTTCAAATGGAACGCCAAATAGGCCTGCAATACATTAACATGTTCTCTCGACTTTCTGCAAGCCTTGTGAATCGGGTAGGTGATTTGTTATGGTTTCAGATGTGGAAGAAATACCGTGTTATCCAGTTCTTGGATTGTGATGGGAAATTCAAATGACTCCTCCCTCTCTGGGTGTGTCAGACTCTTACTGACTAATACCCATCCATGTTCCTGCTAATGCCCTTCGCGTTCCAAAGCCGCGGTGACTCTTTCGAACAAATTCCGCAACCCCGGCAGGATGTGCTTCATTTACCTAGTCTCGCTCAGTGCAAGCGATTAAATTGTTTTTTTTTTCTATAGGTAGGCATACGTTTGACCACTATCTCACCTGATGTTAAGCGATGATGCGGTCGAAGATGGAGCACGTTTGCCTAGAAGCAACCTATTCACTCTTGTCTTAAAGACTCCCAGGTTATAGCTATCTGGAAACACAGACTCTGGCAGGGTATTCCACTCCTTAGCTGTACGCAATATGAATGTGTTCCCAAAACGTTTTGTGCGTGTGGGTGGGATGTCCACCATGTACCGGTGGCGCATCGCCGTTCGTCTTGTGGTCCGATGATGGAACGACCTTGGCGGAATCAAGCATGCAATTCCGTCGCACACTCCCCAATATGCAACCGATAGAAAACCGACAGGCCAGCAACTCTGCGTCGATGCTCAAGACTTTGTTTCTTAACAAACATCCCGTGCTACGCATCCTCGCACATCAGGTTTAAGGCCAGATAGGCAGTCTCTCCACGCAAAATACTGGTATTCAGTTGAATCCAGTTTGACTGGAAGACGACCCCAATATAGTGAGGAAAACACTAGGCAGATGATATTTTTCAGGTCTGGCTTTGGCGATAGAAAGATAAACTTTCTTTGAAATATCACATATACCATCACCATCTTTCAGCATTTGAAAAGAATGAATGATGCTTCTTATCACATGGAATCTAAATGTTTTGAGGAAACAGGGACCAAGGCCAAGAATTCCTAATTCCCTCCAAGTCCAAGTTCAAGTGGTCCTCCACTTTTTCTTATTTCTCAGATTATTTTAAGCAACATCACAATCTATATTTTCTATCCATAATATCAGCGGAATGCCAAATTCGTGCTCGTTCCGCTTCGGTAGATTTCTCAACTGTACTTGTTGTATAGCTTATAAAAATAGCTAAGTAGCCAATTTTCTCCAGGCCGAGACGTGCAGCTCATTAAGAGGCACATTTACGAACAATTCTGGAAACACGGCATACAGAACATTTTTTAGCCGCTTTACTGAAAATTTGGAACGATAGGAACATACATCAATGGCCCTTAACGAATCAAATACACTTTGGGCAAATCTGAAGATGGGAAGGAAAGACTGACGGCAGGATATAATAGCATCAGGTACAAAAAAAAAATATTCGCAAATGTCTTGTGATAGCGTATGACAATGTTCCGCATTAACAGGATGTCGCAGAATCTCTGCATCGGACTAGAACAAGATGACCCAAGTTCACGATTGAATAAACATATCACGGATGTAGTGTGATACGAACAATGGTCCTATTTAATCTACATAGTAAAAGCTAAAGAACCCTCATTGTATCAACATACAAAGTAGTAGATAATTTCAACTCGACAGTTAAAACCAAGCGGTAATCATTCGCAAAACTCGTACGCCACAATTGTTGACTCTGGTATCGCGTTACGATGTGTATGTAAGTCAAAGAATGTCAATAACAGGAAATATGTAGCATGCCGTGCGCCGGGGTATTCGCGGTGATCGGACACTGCTGACGGTGGCCGGATGGTGTGTACACGACTTTACACGAGCTATTCAAAACATGAGACAATGCTGCTTGGACTACCAGCGACCGACATTCATTGACTGCGTCTAGAGAAGGCGTGTCAGGTGTGGCGTCGATGATAAGCGATTAGCGCCTACGTGACAAGATATGCCAGTTGTATTAGGAATATATTTCTCTGTATGTTAAGGCTGAGAGAGAATTTGAGACGGACAACCGCCCTTGCTGTTTTGGACAAAAGTTTGATATTGAAATCTCCTACACAGTGACTAAAATATCGGGAAAAAAATATGCGACGTTAAGTAGCATCAACTAAATAACTGGATCTACTCTTATTTGATGACATGAAGGAGTGGCTTCTAGGAAAGAACTTCAAAGAGAATTAAAAATTCCAGTAGGCAATCGTCACGAAAAGAAGAAGACCATAATTCTAAAAGAAAACTGCCAAAAGAAACGTAATATTCTAAAGTCAAACAGGCCATCACTTGCACCACAGCCACTGGGTATCAAATGCGGGTAGATCTGATGCTGTAAGGCGATACGTGCGCGGGCGCAACACGATCGCTCTTGAGCTACCAGCTATGGCCTGCACTTATTACGAGTTATCTACTCAGGGTCAAAAGCTACTGCTACTGTAGTTGGATTGTTGGACTTAATCGGGATAAAGACCTGGTTTTTGAAAGGGTGGTGGAGGGTCTGATGCCAGCTGTTATAATTCCAGCCAAATATTCTGTTACGAGAAGTCATCAAAATGACTTCTTCCGCTCCGGACGCAGCGGGAGGAAGACTGACTAAAAGCCACCAATGTTTCTTCAAATGCTTTTGCGTTCCAGGGCCGCGATAGGTTAGTCTTTCGAACAATTCCGTAACAGACATAACCAATAGACTCATGTTTAGATTACATTGAATAGGGTTTTACATAGTTTCATAAAACCTATTGGTTTTATCTACACTAATATTATAATCTACACTAATATTATAAAGAGGAAAGATTTGTTTGTTTGTTTGTTTGTTTGTTTGTTTGAATTGAATAGGCTCCGTAACTACTGGACCGATTTGAAAAATTCTTTTAGCATTGGATAGCTACATTTTCAGGGAGTAACATAGGCTATATATTATCCCCGTACTCCCACGGGAACGGGAACTACGCGGGTGAAACCGCGTGACGTCCACTAGTAACAAATACAGCTGAAGAACATAATACGGAGAACGTAAATTGGTGAGTCAGTAGGTATGATTAATTTAGCAAAACTACGCCAGACCACCACCGATTGTTTCGTACTTATACACCCGACGCCGGGTGTCTGCAATCCATAGACAATGCACGCTACTTCCGGCCGCCTATACTGCACCATAGATAGATTATATAGCTAGCTACACATCGATGGAGCGGCATGGCTGCTTCCGGCGAACCCCCTAGCTCCCACCCTGACGTACGCATCACACCTATTGATGTCAGTATACACCGTGTTCTTCACGTTATCCATTAACTTTGCAAACGCTTCTATAGCTTTAACAAATCAAATCCAACAAAGGAAGTTTTCGTTACAAAGATATTTGTAATTTCATTTAATTGGGCTATGCATATGAAAGGGTCTTAACTAAAAATCTATCAGATGCTATTTGAATTTAATTTGTTTTTCGTTGCCAATAGGCTAGTTTCCACCATCAATAAATTGCAAATCTATTTAGTCCGTCAGTTAGAGTACTGAAAAATAATGAATATGTATTTTTTGTTTTTATATATCAATGAATATTGACAAAGATAAAATGCATCAAAACTCGGGAGAGGGGGCTGGTGACGTCACGGCGCTAGTAAAATTGTACTGTCGTAGTGACGTCACGCGAGTTTTCAACGTATTGTATCTTCGTCATTTTTAGTTTACGTGAAAAAAGAAAAAATACGTGTCCAATATTTTTTGGAAATCTACCTGACGGACTAATTCGTTTTTTTTTCAGTCAAATACCCTATTCGGATGAAAAGGCATGCGCATGCATATCGGGTGATTTGCGTCAAGGTATTTATTTAGTTTGTATGAAAATGAATGTGTCCATAATGAAAAATGGTTATTTCCATGTTCTGAACATCCGGTCGAAGTTTATGTATATCGTCGGAACACGGTGTATATACTAAATGAGTATTAGTGTGTGGTTGAATTATTGATTTATAATGGAAACGAACATTCCCTATTCAAACTTACGACAAGTCCTCGATCGCCCAAAACTTCGCTTTATCATTAGAGACACTTTGAACGAAAGTTTCAAGAGATAAAGCGAACAGACTTCAGGTTCGCTATCTAATCATGCACATTCAAGATGTTTAATTTTGGAATTCCTGGCAGAGCACTGTAATTTAGGAAATTCATAATCTTCTGAATGTGGACTTCCACGTCATTTACTAAAGACGATTAATTCAAAATGAAGTAATTTCTGAACATAATCTATACATATCTACACTAATATTATAAAGAGGAAAGATTTGTTTGTTTGTTTGTTTGAATTGAATAGGCTCCGAAACTACTGGACCGATTTGAAAAATTCTTTTTTTAGTATTGGATAGCTACATTATTAGGGAGTAACATAGGCTATATATTATCCCCGTACTCCCACGGGAACGGGAACTACGCGGGTGAAACCGCGTGACGTCCACTAGTATATTATAAAAATAAATGCCACTTTTCGTTGTAATTTTATAACTCAAGAACGGGCTCACCTATCCAAAGCAAATGTTTAGGCTTTGTTCGGACTATTTAGTAGATGGTTTATGTGAAGTTTGGACAAAATCGGTCGAGCGGTTCTTCATTTATCACATCTTTTGTATCATAGGTAGGTAGGGTAGGGTAGGGTAGGGTAGGGTAGGATAGGGTAGGTAGGGTAGGATAGGGTAGGTAGGGTAGGTAGGTAGGGTAGGTAGGTAGGGTAGGTAGGTAGGGTAGGTAGGTAGGGTAGGTAGGTAGGGTAGGTAGGTAGGGTAGGTAGGTAGGGTAGGTAGGTAGGGTAGGTAGGTAGGGTAGGTAGGGTAGGTAGGGTAGGTAGGTAGGGTAGGGTAGGGTAGGGTAGGGTAGGGTAGGGTAGGTAGGGTAGGTAGGGTAGGTAGGGTAGGTAGGGTAGGTAGGTAGGGTAGGTAGGTAGGGTAGGTAGGTAGGGTAGGTAGGTAGGGTAGGTAGGGTAGGTAGGTAGGGTAGGGTAGGGTAGGGTAGGGTAGGGTAGGGTAGGGTAGGGTAGGGTAGGGTAGGGTAGGGTAGGGTAGGGTAGGATAGGGTAGGTAGGGTAGGTAGGTAGGGTAGGTAGGTAGGGTAGGTAGGTAGGTAGGGTAGGGTAGGGTAGGGTAGGGTAGGGTAGGGTAGGGTAGGGTAGGGTAGGGTAGGGTAGGGTAGGGTAGGGTAGGGTAGGGTAGGGTAGGGTAGGGTAGGGTAGGGTAGGGTAGGTAGGGTAGGGTAGGTAGGGTAAGTAGGTAGGGTAGGTAGGGTAGCCAGTTGACGGGAGCAAAGCCGCGCGGGTTAGCTAGTATTAAATGAATTCAAGTCGCCACTGAATGTCAGAACAATGCTTCTGTATACAAATGGTATATTTATCCAAATTGCATATCGCTTACAAAGATTGCAGCATTCACAAATTGCAAGGCACATGCAAAGAGGATAAGACGAGAAGTTCGTTTATGGTCAATGTCAAAGGAGAGAATATGTACAAAGTTGAGCAAGCAAGGCAGTTGTACCCTTTGAATGAGGCTATAAAGCTCTGGAGTTACAGCGAAGGCCCATTTACGAGGCGTCGTGACCGCAGCACAGACCAGAGGGGGTGAGGTATGGAGGGGCGGGGTGGATGGCGACGAGCGGTGATAACGACCGGCGACGCTTCACGGGAGCGTGCTGGAGACACATTTCACCCTTCTACGGCCGATTGCAAAGTTTTGATTGGCGTAAGCGAGCTTCTGTAAGCGTGGCTCCAATAATTCCTTGCGACAAATATAGCAAAGCAAATGACGCTATTGCTGGTAATGAAATAATTTAGCTGTACTAATTCATGTGGGACCTGAGAAAACACGTGCTACCGTCCCACTGCCAAACCGTAAATTAGCGTCGTCCGTTACAATTTATATACATAGCTATGCAAGCACATGTTTATGTACACAACTGGCCAGCAAAGTAAATGAACCAGTCAGTGACTCAGTAGAGGCTACAAATCCCTTCTACCTATATTTTCGATCTCGCAAAGAACTGGGGCGTAATATTAGCAAAACGATTTGAATACAGTTAGGAACGATTAGTCGACATGTAAATAACTCGTCCAACATGAAGCATGGCCTTTTTAGTAGAATTACGGGAAGGTTTATACATAATAGTACCAGTATTTTCTTTATCTGACAGTGACGTCACGCGGTTTCACCCGCGTAGTTCCTATTCCCGTGGGAGTATGGGGGATAATACCTATATAGTCTATGTTACTCCCTGATAATGTAGCTATCCAATGCTAAAAGATTTTTTCAAATCGGTCCAGTAGTTTCGGAGCCTATTCAATTCAAACAAACAAATCTTTCTTCTTTATAATATTAGTGTAGACTGCTAGTAACTGGTTATTCTGCCGGGGTGTTGATGTGTGGAGGAGTGGGGTAATTTTCACAGTACAAGGACTTTTCAGGAAGGACTGTTAAATTAGAACAAGGAATCCATGGATGGGACCAGCCTGCCACAGTATTCCTAACCACTGCATCTCCTGGGAGAATCAACCGTGGTGACCACCAGAAAAAAGGCCAAGAATGTAGCTCGAGGAATCCGCGGAGAAACGATGGATCAATGGATACTGTGCTGCAAGATTTGGCGAAGAAAGGAAGTAAATACTGAGATGATGGCTGATATGAAATTTATGGAAAAGGGAGAAGTTGTGCTGCAGGACCCAAATTAATTTTAGGAAAATTATATAACCGCGGGTACTTATACATATACAAGTATCAAAATGAGAACGTCCTTTTACTTTGCAAGGACTGGTATAATACGATCGGGAAAATTGTGAACCTTCGCCGTAATATGGATGATTGCTTTTGACACAATAGGATTATTTCTAGGTATAAGGCTCATCCCCATTTCTCGCAAATTGAGTTGTATCGATATCAGAGATGTAGAACTGTTACCGGGGAAGTTAGGAAATTTTCCTCCAGTTCAATTATTATTTGTAACTGAGGAAATTAATTGGCTACAGATTAAAAAGACTCTTCTTCCAGCAGTTTTAATTAGTTACTGAATTAATAATGTCTCGTATAACTTTTGAATTATAAAATGGTCGCGTGATTCAAGCTTATCTTTAAAACTAGCTGACCCGCGCAACGTCGTCTGCGTCACAATTTTCATTACTGCTCCGCTCCTATTGGTCTTAGCGTGATGATATATGTATAGCCTATCGCCTTCCTCGATAAATGGGTTATCCAACACTCAAAGAATTTTTGAAATCGGACTAATCGAATAGTTCCTGAGATTAGCGCGTTCAAGCAAACAAACAAACTCTTCAGCTTTATATATTCTTTAAAATTTGATTGTTTTCATTTTCAGTCACGTGTAACTTGATTTATTAATACACTATCTAAAGCTACCGACTGTAACAAACTAAATATTTTTTCTTTAATTAGACGATTGAACACTTCAATGGCAGAACGAAAAAGCTAGAACTTCAATGGACCCACCTAGTCGTTTTAAGGAAAGTATGGACATCTGCTATATATTTTTATATATATATATCAAGGCATCCCAAGGCCGTCGTTATCCCAGAGCCTGCTGAAATGGAACGGTCTAACTCCTGTAATTACACCGACACTGACCGTACTCTTCAAAACTCATAACGAAAAAACTTTACAAAAAATATAACCGACTTCCAAAAACAAAACACTATTAAGTATAAAATAACTTTAATTTCGGAAGTCGGTGTTTTTGGTTATTTCGTTTTTTCCTCGAATGGTTACCTGCGTACCCATTCACAGCGTACCGGCGTGATGTTATGTTATGAAAATAAAGCTTTCGGTGTAAAGGTCTCGTCAATACGAATGAAATAAGCCCAAACACTTGGTAGTGCCTACATACCGATGTGGAGTTCCCTTGACTCTCTGTCGTCTCCATCATCAGATCTGTTCTAAACCTTCATTCTTGTGTAGTATCACCCGATATAAAAACATATATACGGGGTCGAATTGAGAATCACCTTATTTTTTTAGACGTCGGTTAAAAACAAACCAACCCTTTTGTTTTATTTTGTGGATTAGGAATCATAAAATGCGTTCTTCCGCTCTGGGCGGAGCGAAAGGGAGTGTCAGACTCTTACTGACTAAAACCCACCAGTGTTCCTCCTAATGCCCTATGCGTTCCAGGGAAGCGGTGACTCTTTCAAACAAATCTGCAGCCCTGGCAGGTACTGCCCCTAGCGGGCTCGGAAAACTTTTCCCCTAAAAAAAATCCTTGACTTTGACTTTAAGTCCTACACACTGTATTGACTAGGTTCAGCACACCGCACACGATGCCACACGTATATTTTAGAGACCCGTAATGTCATAAGCCATCTCCCCTTCCAATCAGAGTGACGTACAAACAAATCAAGTTATTCTTACACACTGGTGCCAACCGGTCTGCTGCGAGGCGATTTATTATGACGGTAGCAGCGCCATCGGTGACATTTATTTATTTAGTAAAGCAACTTAGCCATTAGTGCATAATCATGTTACATCATAATAAATAATCCTTTACTTCAGAGTAAAGGATTATTACGGCATCTAGTGTTGCATATTCGAAACTTATAGACTTGAAACTTTGACTTGACTTGAAACGTTTTACTTCGTAAAACAGATGGTCGATGGAGCCGAAAAGTTCTGGAGTGGCGAAACTTATCAAGCAAAATATACTTGAAATGGACGCTTCTGTGCTGCCACCTATAGTTCCTGCACGCTCCGTTTAGAGGAACGTGCACGAAGTAGACTGTGCCATCTAGCGTTGCAAATCCGAAACTTTTAAGTAAAATATACTTGACATTGACGCTTCTGTGGTGCCACCTATAGTTCCTGCACGCTCCGTTTAGGAGAACGTGCAGGAAGTAGTCTGTGCCATCTAGCGTTGCAAATTCGAAACTTTTAAGTAAAACAGATGGTAGATGGAGCCGAAAAGTTCTGGAGTGGCGATCGCGTACCGGAAGACGCAACGTTGGAAGGCCTCCCACAAGGTGGACCAATTACCTGGTGCAGGTCGCGGGTAGCCGATGGATGCGAGACGCGCAGGACCGTTCGTTGTGGCGACGCTTGGGGGAGGCCTATGTCCAGCAATGGATGTCTTTCGGCTGATATGATGATGATGAAGTAAAATATACTTGACATTGACGCTTCTGTGCCACCTATAGTTGTTCGCTTCCAGTTCAAATTACTTCTAAATTTTTAAAATCTTGCTTACCTAAGACCTTATAATCATCATCATGTTGTCGTCACCGAAAAACTGCTTGCTTGACATGGGCTATCTCCACGCAACAATCGTCACAACAACCAATCGTAATGCACTTCTGGAGTAGACTACGCCAATATGTCCTTCATAGTGACTCGTTCTAAACTTACACGTGTATTCGTGTGGGAGACAACATATTCACTCATTGCTCCTTCATTAATAAAACTGAGTGAAGTAACTATTTAATTACTGCTGTGCGGCTGGCCGATGTGGCGACGCTTGGGGGTGGTTATGTCCAGTAGTAGACGTCATTTATTTTGAATGGGAAATCATCAAATGACTCCTCCCGCTCTTGGCGGAGCGGTATGGAGTGTCAGGCTCTTACTGACTAAAAAACCCATCGTGTTCCTCCTAATGCCCTTTGCGTTCCAGGGCCGCGGTGACTCTTTCGAACAAATCAATAGTAATAGAGAGTCTTACGGTTGAAATAATTAAGGACGATGAAAACATTCTAGCCCCAAGACTCTTAACAAAATATTTACTGCGTCACTAGACTGCCCCCATGTCAAACATTTTACGACTAGCAAATACAGTGGAATAGCACATACAAAAGACCGAATACCTACAAGAATAGCGCTGAATCACCGAAAGTGTGACGTCACAAACTCGCTACAGTTTAAATATTTCAAAGAGGGTGGAAAATAATTGTCGCGACGGAGTCTTGTGTTTAATAGGCGACAAATCACGGCGAGGGGAAAAGGATCCATTTAGGAATATGAAAACTGAAGATTATATTGGATTTGTTATTATTTCCAGCTTTTGGAAGCTTTAAGAAATTGGGAGCAACTGCATAGTCGCATAAAATATTTTTTGGACGCTATTGTCTATTCTATTAAGTCATTTCCACACTAACATAGCAGTAGAACTCGTTAAAAAACTTGACACATACGTTTCGACCTAGTTGGGATCCGTATCAGGCGCTGCCAGAGTGTTTGGCACATCAATGACGTAGTTAGGAAGGTGACACAAAACCAAGGTTGAATCCATTTGCCAGGTGCGAATTGACTTACATTCAGGTTGACTGACTTGGTAAGTTTTGAACGACATGATGACAAGAAATCCAATTTGCCTTAGCGGAAACGAGCCTGGAAACGGTCAAGGAGCAGGAAATATGCAGATAGCATAAACCTAAGTGAATGATACTCCTGAAAGCAAATGGCACGTAAATTGTGTTAACCCAAATGAGAGGAATTATGACAACGTTCTTCCCCGAACCGGTTTCAATGTCATAACAGTCCTCATAAACGTTTCGCAAATTAACATAATCCGGGTAAGTCAAAATCCCATTTCCAAGCCAACAACGTATCCCGTCTCGTTCCATCATTAATTCAGCGTAATCGGCATTACAACAACATTCGTCATTTATCATTGTGATTCTCTCGAGGGTTTGCAAAAGAAAGAAAAGTAGCAGAAGGCACATTACTATACACATACGATATGTGCGTCACGAATCTCGCTCATATCTGCGGCAAAGCGCCAAACTACTGCAGTGATCATTACATACGAGCGAGAAATTATCTTTTGTATGTTTGAACGTGTTGTGTGGAACTTCTGTAGCGTTTCGCGAATGCCCGAAGGCTTCGCAGGACGCAGCTAGGCCCGGGGCTCGTGCCCCGAGGGGCGCGGAGGGGGATCAAACGCATGCGCTGCGCCTCCCTATCGATTATGAGCCCAGCCGCCTCCGCTTTCTAGTCTAAAGTAGTTAAAAAATTGCATCTATGTAATACAATTTGATTCAATTTATTCAGCTGGTAATAGGGTGCGGAAAGTGTTAGCAAAAAATCTAGCATGGATAGCAGATGGTTCTTTCATTTGTGGAGCTTATTGTACCTAATAGTTTTATAAACTTTTTGTACAAAAGAACTGTTAATTGAGTTTCAAAACCAGCTAAAAATAAAATTAAACTCCCAGTGAGTTTGGTAGAAAGTTCTGCAAATGTTTTAGAGAAAACTTTTCCCACATCATATAATATTCAGTTGAAAGAGCTGAAAACTATGAACTCTCCGCCATCCGAACTTCCAAACACGTGCCACGAAATCAGCACGCGACCCGCCCCCCGGCTAAGTTATTAAACTGGCAGGAAACACAATCATACAAAAAGAAAATGACAACAAAAGCCATCTTGACAGGCAATGTAATAGAGGAAAAATAAATTGGAAATGGAACGCGGAAAATGATCCTGGAAACGGGTCAATGGACTCTTACAGAAATATCGAGAAGCAATGTTCGTTCGGTCGAGAGTTCCTTTAAATTGTTTCGAAGGCTTTCAGCCGAAGGAAAACTTTGAAATATTATAGTAATAACATTGTTCTGAAAGTGTTTTGGGTAATGGGATTATGAAGTTAGTTGTGAGGTCAAGGGAAACCGGTGCGGTCCGCAGGGATCTCTCGCGTTTAGTGTGCTCCAAAATTTTCTGGGCTACTGAATAACAAAACATGATGTGTGCGTGTTGGTATAGTTTAAAATAGTTTCCGAGGCCTTGTTATTTAATAGCCTGCTTTTGTATTACAACGTTTTGTGGCAAATGAGTGACTTGATTTAGGTGCTATAGTTTAATTTATAAAAAGGTACAATGAATTTCGAACTCATAAAAGTTTTCAATTGGATTACGTTCTTAGCAAAACATTAAGAAGTTTTTTTACGTAAAATATATTAACTGTTTCTACTCACGATTCGAAGTTCCCATAAACTCTTCTGTAATTCGCTCATTTATCTCTATTTATTATGGCAGCTGACACTGTCTGTTTACGGTTGAAACGCCCCTGATTTAAAGCGGCACCTGTTTGCAAATGGAACCTAGTGCTCCTGTACGTTTTACCGACAATTCTCGCGAGGAAATCGGTAACAGAAAGGAGTTATTTCAGAGGGTAGAAAGCTTACATTTGCTTCGTAAACCTGCTAATATTATAAATGCGAAAATTTGTGAGGGTTGTGATGATCTTTCACGTCAGAACGCCTGAAAGGATCTTCAGGAAATTTGGCGCAGAGGTAGATTATAGTCTGGAATAAAATGCTACTTTACCGGTAGTATATTCCCCAGGGATCACGCGGGCGAAGCCACTGGCAGAATCTAGTTACAAATATTCTGCGATCGATTTTACTCTGGCACTTTTACAGGGTCGATGCTTATCTAAACTTCGTTATCATAGCTTTTAAAATGAGATAAAATTGTATGATATTTTATATGTTTGTAAAGGGTAATATTTCGGGAAGTACTGCTCCAATTATCAAATTCTTCAACACACAGAAAGCTACACTGTCGCTTAGTGTATAGGCCAGGAGTCACCAATTAGTTTCATTTGGGTCCGTTTTTTTTTTTTAAATATGTCTGCCGCGGTCCGTTTCTACATTTTAACACACCAGAGCTTTTTCTTTTTCTAGCTTATGATGGGGGCTCTTTACATCATCTTGTGTATTTATTTAGTTAAAACTCAAAAAATAACACATACAGTTCGGCTGTGAAATATCAAAACCCAGTATCTGCATAAAACTAAATTTTACAGGAGAGCCGAAGAACGATTTCATATCTTTGACAGAGTGCCGTTTCAATAATATTAGTGGTACCTTCTTGGGAGTGATTGCAAAATTTGAGGTATATAACAGGCTTTATAAAAAAGTAGTTTTTATGCGTCTATCACAAAATATGTACGTAGAGAAGCAGTTACTAATAAAAGCATTGTTTTCTTAGACCAAACTTTTTGAGTGTGACAATTTCAAAACCTAGTAAGATCACTTGCTTTGTTTTCATCTAGTTCTAAAATATACTGAGTGGGGACTAAACGCAAATTAATAGACCTAGTAAGATCACTTGCTTTGTTTTCATTTAGGTCTGAATTTACTGAGTAGGAACTAAATGCCATTTTATAAACCTAGTAAAAAACAACATAATAAAATAACATAAATATGGCCAGTAATAAGCAGTTTTAATGAAAAAGATAAAAAAAAAAACAGATAATCGGAAAACAAACACTATTTGTTCACATAAAAAAATCAAAAATGAATCACTCAAAATATTTGAAAACAGTCAAATAAAAATAAAATATTCGCTTATTAATAATTGTCCTCCAGAAACTAAATCAACTGAATTATTATTAATCGGTAAACTTTCCCACAATCCCTTCTGTTCATTGGTATAAGCTGTAATAAAGTTTTTACCATGCCTTCCTTTTTACTTTCTTTAATGCCTCTTGGAATATTTTTTAAGGTTGGTATTTTTTTACCTACTCATACAATTTTTGGACTTCGATAACTTCAATATTCGATCTGTAAGCCCAAATTACATTCTTATAGTCTTCAAAATCGTACACAGCATTTTTTTTAAGCTGCCTCTTTATTTTGCCATGAACTCCATCAGCTGACATATGAGTGTGACCTTTAGTTAGGTATTTCAAAGTCTAACTTTCTAAATTGCAAAACCCAGAGTTTATTATATTAGTAAATATAAGTGAATTCAGGTAAGTTGCTATGAATACTGAATGTTGCGGTACGTTACACGGAAGAGCCGGAATGTTATTCGAAATTAAAGGGTTGCAATTAGTAGTATCATCAGATTCACTAGTTTCTTCTATGTAGCGTTGGTATTTTTTAATATTTAGATACTTTTTAATTGAGAAACTTGGATCCACAACACCACTGTTCAAAAAATTTGAAATATCCGAAATATTTTCAATAAACTCTTCCATGCTTTCATCACTTTGCTGAGAAGAACATGGTATCGGAGTGTCGTAGATGTTGAATAGAGCATCTTCAGTTACCAAAGGAGTGTTATGAATTGAGTTAGTAAGCGAAAGGTTGTTTCAGGGTATATCAGTGGGTGAAAAATTGCTATGCAATACATTTGAAGATGGTGTTGTTAGGGTCTGAAGGTTGTAAGCATATTTTTTTTCTTGTATTTGATTACTGCTAACTGATGAAGGCAAACTTAAGGTGTTTTCATTTAATCTGAAATAAAATGTTTTATAAAGCCATGCCATCACCAAGACGTTGCTAGTGTGTAGGAAACAAAAAACAAAGAAAATAGAGATAACTTTACATAACGTTCGTTGTAGCACTAGGTATCCACAGGGTGTTTTAGAAGTGCGTGGTCATATTTAAGGGTTTTAGTGGTGTAGTTATTTTTTTTAGAAAATACCAGAATATTTAGCTACCCAACACAACCCTTAAATATAACCACGCACTTCTGAATCAACCTGTATAATACCAGGGTAAAGAGGAAATCACAATAGTGACCAAACCCTCGGGGATAATGGTCGTGAGCGCATAATAATATGTTAATGTGTCGCAGGTTGCAGTAGAAACTGTGATTTAATCAAAAAACTGTGCTACAAAAACGTATGAAACCGTAGGTAGCAGATTAAGGTACATAACATAGCTATAACAAAAATGTTTTGTGAAAAATGAATTGAAATAAAGTATATTTGGGCATAAGCAAGATGTAATACCCAGTATCTAAACATTCAATATTGTATTTGAATGGATAACGTTATTTTTCTTCTCGGTATCTTTAAACTTTAGTTATAGAAAAAAATCAAACTATCAAATACCATGTTATCACATATTCATTAAAACAATACACAAAACAAAATCTCGCCAGTTACCAACAAATCTTACATGTTTGTGTAATTATTTGATTTTATTATTTTTAATCATTTTTATAGACAAAAACACGCACGTGCAACGACTTCTTCTCACTTACTAAAGTTGCGCGGGAGTTTTGACGTTTATTTCAACCATTTCATTGACTTAGTATCTACATGAACCATTTTAAATCCAAGTAACTACAAGCACTTACTAGGTTTTTAAAATGGTTGATGTTAGATACTATGTTTAAATCTTGTAATTTTTGCATTTTGAAAAAGTTTACTGTAGATACTAGGTTTCCGACTTTGTGCAACTTCGTTTTTTACAAATTTTTGGGAGTTTTTGCTATCCTAGTATGAGGAGAGTGGTCTACAAGGTCGAAAAATGCAAAAACACGCTTTTTCTAAAATTTGTCAGATACTAGGTTTTGAAATTGGACAGCCGAGTTCTTCGCACATAAATGCATGGAACAGTCGATTTTTTTTCCACCATTTCAGTGTTGGTCCCATAGTAAAAGTTGTTGTATTGTTTACTTAAGGTCCGTACAAAAACCAGGGGTCATCAAATGATGAGACCTGGTTTTTTTATCACGAAAAATTCACAGTTTCCGTAGGATTGGCAACGGGAGAAGCCGCGGGGAGCAGCTAGTTTAGAATACGATTCCATGCCAGTGAAATGAATGGTTGAAAAAACCTCTCGTTCCATTGATTCACTCCCCACTCGACCTCAATTGGAGGGAGGCTATCGCAATATTTTTACATAATATGCGTATTTTACTGAAGCAATCTGATAACAGGCTGGAGGGAAATAAATGCTAATAGTATACAAGAGAAAAGTGGATTTTATTTAGTGATAATGAAGCCGTGGGCGGAGGGCGTTTTGTAATTATAGCCGAGGAAAAGAGGGTCTGCTGAAATGTACGGTTTATTGAACGATCTAAGTTTAGATGAACGGTGTGTAGACTGCAGTTACAAAAACAGCCCGAGAATTTTCCACTGAGCTTTCTACGGTATCTTTGGGGGGAAGAAACAGTTGGCATCACGTGGCGAAATTCGGTGGCGAAATGCGCAGGAACTAGGGGATGACACAGGGCCTAGAGCTAGCAGTGAATGAACCCTATTACTAAGCCTCCGCTGTCCGTGTTTCTGTCAGCGGGCTATATCTCAAGAAACCGTAATAGGTAGACAGTTGAAATTAAAAAAATGATTACAGATTGTGTGTTTCTATTGCCGCTATAACAACAAATAATAAAAATTAAGGATGGTAGTACGGAACCTTTCGTGTGCGAGTCCGACTCGCACTTGGCTGTTTTTTTTTTAAATGGCTTTCGTGTAAACCAAAGAATTAGCTACCGCAATATCAAGGCAAAGGCAAAACTAAAGTAAAAGGCTGATTCTCATGTAATAAATCTCAAGCGAACCAAGGCTAAACTGGTCTTGTTATCAGGGCTGTACGCAGAGCCTTCTGTGACGTAGATAAGGCCTAATGTACCACCCACGCGTCACACTTTGCGCCGCGCGTCACCGCTTACCCAAACGTTCTGCAGACGTTACGCAAGCAGTGTTGTGCTAAGAACAACGGACTGCTTAGATTAGATTAAAGATTCGCGTCGACTGTTGCTGGGCAACACTGGCACTTGACAATTTTCCACACTTCATTTCAAATAAAAGGTTGGACACAGGTCTCCCGAAGCATCGCCATCCTGATCGCAGGCCTGTTTCTCGTATTCGTCAAATTCCCGGGGGCTCGCAGTCTCTTACAAACATATCTCTATTCTTGCAACTTACTATTGAACAGGTACCAGAGGACCACCTCTAAGTTCTTAGGCGAAAAACTGCCACCATTTTACAAAGAAAATTAGACGTAGCGTCTTCTTCTGAAGTTCTGAACTCCGCAAACCTCTTTTTAATTCATTATAATTTACCTAACTACACTCTTCATCACATGACCATCACATTATGATAACAGTGGTGATCATTCATGCGGCAGTACCTATACCTGTCAGTTTCTTCTATAAACTGCTGTGACATACCTACTCACACACCGCAACTTGTTACTCCTTTTTTTTAAACATGGGAAATCATCAAATGGGAACTCTTCCCGCTCTGGGCGGAGCAGAAGAGAGTGTCAGACTCTTACTACTAAAACCGATCCGTGTTCTTGTTTGCGTTCCAGGGCCGCGGTGACTCTTTCGAACAAATTCCACAACCCTGGCAGCAGGCACTGACCCTAGCGGGCCCCGTCTACTATGCTGACATCTCTTTGAGGCGCATGTGACACACAACGTGCCATCGACCCGGGCCTTGTTCTGATCGGACGGAAAGCCACCTAATGCTCGCCATCCGCAGGCCCGCCCCTACGGTGGTCGGCCTCCTCCTTCGCTAGCACTACTACTTCGGCTTCGCAGAAAGAGGTGACCGCTTCCCATGCCTCCTCGCTCCAGACCATGGATTGAACCAGGGGGGCTACTCTCTAAGCCCGAAGTCCGTAGTTTCGGGCGTATTCCGAAGCCGAACTAAGAAATACGGAGTAGAATACGCCGGGCCAGACGCGAGCGGTGCATAGACTGCCTGCATGCATGACTTACCTTTATTTCTACCATATTGATTAGTAGTCTTTCAGGCATTAGTTGGGTATCGTAGCAAACTTAACCAGAAGCCTTTAGTTAAGATTGGCTATGCTACCTAACTCGTGTAAAACTTTTAAGCAGGACAATATTCGGGTGCATGAAACGCAGTGGTTTTGTTAAGCAAAGACAATGTGTATTATTCAGACCGTGAAGTCTGGATACAAAGGAAGAATAAAATTGTAGCTAAGCGCTTTTGTTTATCGCTAGAATTACGGGGGAAACCTTTTTAGGATTGTTGGTTTTATTCCGCTTACGGAAGTGTCCGTCTAGGGAGTCTTTCGAGAGATTCGGTAACAGTTATTTTAAATACAATAGATGTTTGTGGGGCTTTTGACAAAGAACTGCGAATACAGGATTCAGTACCCACTATTTCTACTGAATGCTATTCATTCTTCTTACAGACAAGTGCTATAAAAATACTATTGCCAGTAAATAAGCTCGATTCAGCTGAAATGAAATAACAATAAAACAGACCGCATTTCTTTTCAATTTATTGACTGTACCCAGCTTAAAGACCAATTAAATCTGAAGCTTTGTCAAACCAACCAGATATTGATGGAAATGCTGACTGAGGGATAAAACGGATAAAGAGAGATAATAAAATTGAAATACACAATGGACCTTTTTAAGATTCGTATTTATGAGATACTCATCATGCCAAATGCAAATTCTCACAGAAGAAAAGACTATGGAATCACAGCAGGTATAAAAAAAGTCTTCCCTGGTCGACCTTTTCATAAGATATCATGAGACGACGTGCTCACAACTCATCAGCCACGATATTCCCACATCACTCAAAGCACCCATCGATTGTCTACGATTGCATCTACTCGATTGATCGATAAGCCGCATTACCGATGCAGCGTGCGACTGCGCAGTGCACAGTTGAGTTGCAAGATCTTGGGCCAACGAACTGTGTGAAACGACCTTAGGTTTTGTGCGCATTTGTAATCGTTCTGTCACATTGGTTAGACGACATAATTTTAGTGTTGGGGCAATTAGGTGGGTCATTGAGTTTCGAGGTTGCGGCGGAAGTGGCCAGGGCTGTCGTAAATGTTATTTCCAAAAACAAATACAACTTTCTAAAATGGCATTGGTTTTTAATAATATTCTATATTTAGATGCTTATTGTAGAGGTTGGAAGTTAACGCTGCCCCGAGGAGAAATCTGACTAGACTTTTTCCCCCACTGTATTGGGGTCGGCTTCCAACCAAACTGGAGTCAGCTGGATACACGTTTACGTGGACGACTGCCTATCTGACCCCCAGTAACTGGGTAACACAGTAGTTCTTGGAAAGACTGGTCGCTGCCCCACGGAAAACTAACCCAAAATTAGGTTCTTCTTAATTCTTTATTGTACACCATAGCAACATATATTTTACAGAGAAGAAAGTTCATGTACAAAGGTGAGCTTAACTCAAAGTTGAGTTTTCTTCCAGCAAACCTTTCGAGTGATAAAGAGAGACCATAATAGAAGGTAGGATCCAGTGCACATTAAAATATTACACATAAATATACCTACATACATAAATATATAGTATACATATACATCTGAATATTATGTCAAAATTGAAAGGAAATGCTCTTTAACTTTTCTCTTGAATACATCAAGAGAAGGCTGTCGCGTATGAAGTGTGGGAGCGAGTTCCAGAGACTCACTGCAGTAACAGAGGAGCCATCATAGCAATCCTAGCATAGGTTCTTGCAGCAGCAGTGAACCAGAAAACGTATTCAAAACCCTGGAGTGTGGCAGCGAATTCCAGAGACGTTCTGCATTAACAGAGAAGGAGCCATCATAGCAATCCTAGCATAGGTTCTTGCAGCAGCAGTGAACCAGAATAACCCACAGCTCAACGGTTTTCAAAGTCCTACTCATCAGACATGACGTAACAGTAAAACATGCAATACAAACACGCATTGGCGTTGTTTACCACACGATGTGCGGTTGTTTGCGCTGCCATGTCCGCGCGAAAACTATTGAAATACGGGCAGAGCTGTGTCCACAACCCATATTGCCAACGCGTATTTAATGTTTACACGATGTTTGCCGTCACATCGGAAACGAGCATCAATTTCACTGTTCAAACTGCGAATTCCAGACGGTTAAACCTGTTCTTCAAATCAAATGATGTGGTCGTGATAAGCCTTGGAAGAATCAGATGGATTTTGAATAGGTCTGAACTGATTCTATTCATTTCATATACCTGGTCTTTTCTGCTCTATGTTGGGCTCCCAGTTTACTCAGGATCTGCTGAATACAAGAGCTTGACGTGACGTCGACTGTCTGCCCTCCAAAGACTTAGTAGCTTGGTAAGACTTTTGGAGTTCTGACTGCCCGTATCTAATCTATACTAATATCTGTACTGACATACAAAGCTGAAGAGTTTGTTTGTTTGCTTGAACGCGCTAATCTCAGGAATTACTGGTCCGATTTGAAAAATTCAGTGTTAGATAGCCTATTTATCGAGGAAGGCTATAGGCTATATATCATATCACGCTAAGACCAATAGGAACGGAGCAGACGAAGTTGCGCGGGTCAACTAGTTCCACTATAATCATGAAATCAATACTCAATGCTACACCATTACTTTTATCTTTTAGCCCAAAAGAAAAACTGTCGTTCTCTGAAGCCCTATAAACTTAGGTCTTATACCACGTAAGGTAAAATTGTTTAGTATAAAATGGACGTTTTCCAGTAGCCCATGTATTCGCGCCTTTAGGTCGACAGTCTGGTGAGGGACGACATTAATATCTGTAGGTAAACATCGAAACCTTGAATGCAGTAATTGTTTTGATTGAATGCAGATAACTGTATCAATGGAAACGGGCGTGCCAGTCCATTGTTTACCGTTTTCGATTCAATAGCTTCGGTTACTGGCACTGCAAACAAATATTCCATGGACTTGTAGATCTCTGAGCACACGTAATGGTTTCACAATCACGGTTTTTTCGCTTTTGTCTCAAATTATCAGCGTTCTCCCGCAACATGTATATCTTCTTCTTCTTTGAGCGCCTTCTTCAAAACAAGGTTTGGTCGTTTACACTGTTTGCTATCCAACCTGCCCTGACATCGGACCCATCACCCAGTGACAATAACTTAACTTTCCATTTTTTAGGGTTCCGGAAAAAAAAGGAACCCTTATAGGATCACCCTTATAGGTCTGTCTGTCTGTCCGTCTGTCACAGCCTGTTTTCTCCGGATCCACTGGACCGATCCTGTTGAAATGTGGTACACATATGGACTTCTATGACCCAAACACGGACGCGTTACGTAAATTATTAAATTTTTAGTATGGGGGTCACTCTTGGGGGTCAAACTAGAAAATTAAAAAAAAAAGTTTTTTGAACAATATCGTGTGACATATCAAATGAAAGGGCTTACTGTGAGGGTTTTAATTACATATATTTTTTTCATAATTTTAAAATAAATGGTTTAGAAGTTATTCAAGAAATTAGACGAAAAATGACCATTCCCCCCCCCCTTATCTCCGAAACTAATGAGCCTAAAATTTTGAAAAAAAAAAATGGAGATAATAGATCTTTACCTAAAGATTACAGGAAAACCTATTAGAAGTCTGTAGTGTAAAAATAACATGTTAAAAAAATTAAATTCGTTCGGAACCCTTTGCACGCGAGTCCGACTCGCACTTGGCCAGTTTTTTTCTCTCTTAACTTTTTCGTTTAAACAATTTTCTTTTCTTTCTTGTTCATCCATTTGTTCTCTGATCTTTAAGATGGGAAAGGAGTGTAAGACTCTTACTGACTAAAACCCATCCGTGTTCCTCCTAATGCCTTTGCTTTCCAGGGGGGCTACTCTCTAAGCCCGAAGTCCGTAGTTACGGACTTAGTTGCGGGCGTATTCTACTCCGTATCACCTTACCACTAAGAATTTAATGACAACAGGATTTGTCAGTTACTGTCAAATCCCGTTGTCATTCATTCTTAGTTCGGGTTCGGGACTAATCGTAAGTCCGTAGGTGATACGGAGTAGAATACGCCCGCAACTAAGCCCGGTGACTCTTTCGAACAAATTCCGAAACTCTTTGGTCTGTCTCTAAGCTTATAACGTCCTTCTCAGTCTTTCGCAACAGTACAAAACAAATTCAACTAAAGAACTCTTTAAAGAGCTTGTTAATGCCCTCAGTTTCGCAAGTTACGGTAATGATAACACAAACCGTTCATTGTATGAAGCATCAGATTTGACAAATAAAATCATCTTCCTGTCCAAATCGCCACAATGCTTTCCAACTAGTTAAGTGTTGTTAGATCTGGTACATTGCTCTCTCGAGCAGCTCGGGAGAGGGAAGGTCACTTCCGTCCCGTTCGAGCACTATCGACCATGTGTGTCAAGGGTTCCGGGTTACACCACTGCATGCGGATACAGAAGCACAACGATAAAACATGTAGCCAAGTATTAGAGAAACATTGACAATGATTAACACCGATTTGTTTAAATCACCGTCTGTGTTTCCAAACGTTTACAACCCTAATTTCTTCAGTGTTAGATTGCACAGGCTCCTTCTGGGTAAGCTCGGTCCATCGTAGACTTTGTCTCTGTCATCTCTGACCTAGACTAGAGTCAAGATCAAACCCACCACAAATAAAAAAATATTACATACATCCAGCAATCTAACGAATGATTGAATTACTACGAATATTTTTTAAACATGCAGGATAGGTAGAATCCTTACTAATATTATAAATGCGAAAGTAACTCTGTCTGTCTGTCTCGCTTTCACGCCAAAACTACTGAACCGATTTAAATGAAATTTGGTACAGAGATAGTCTAGAGCCTGAGAAAGGACATAGGCTACTTTTTATCCCGGGAGTATGTTCCCTAGGGACCACGCGGGAGAAACCGCTGGCAGAAACTAGTCAAGAATAAAATAGGCTACATTGTCTTGTAATAGTGTACTTACTTAGTATTAAGTATAGAAAACGATACACGTGTTACGCAAACGACACATCTCATTAGCGCAGAATTTCAGGATAATAGGAACGAACAAACGGATCGTCCGTTAATGAATATAATCTCTGTCATTTAATTAGCACTAAACTCACTGCTGTGTCCAGGGCTTTAGATATGTCATGTACCGTCAATCTGCCTAGCCTAGGTTCTATGTAGGTGTCGTTCCCGGCTAGGCAAATGCAGCTGGTTATCAGTATTTTATTGTTAAGAGGAAATGCTGGCGGCGAGACGTTGTATGTAAAAAGTCATAATTCGAGGTTTAGCTCTCGACTGTTTTCTCCTCCAATATTGGGTCGATTTAAGAGATATTTCACAAACTGAATAACAAGGATATATCCTGTTTTCCTCTTTGATGATTTATTATCGATATAAACACTAGAACTCTCACCAAATGCTCAAAATTGTCCGATAAATCGCTGTCAACAGAGCCCTGGTATACAAATTTGACAACTATTAATAAAAAAAGGAGAACATAGGGACACAGTTTATATTCTTCTTATTTATTTATTTAGTACATGGAGGACTTACAGCTAATAAAGACAAACAAAATAGGAAACCGTAGTCACCAGCAAGCGAATAACAAATCCTCACGTATAGAAGAATGTAAATTATGGTGTGAGCACAATATGCGCATTTTATGAAATATCTCTTAAATCGGTCCAATATTGGAAGAGGAAACAGTCGAGAGCCAAACCTCGAATTATGACTGTTTACATACAAAGTCGCTCCGCCAGCATTTCCTTAAGACTTTTGTCAGATTTTGTGGCTTCTGTCTACACGAGGCATTCAAAGATTTACAAATGACAACTTTGATGGAACTGTGGCTGGTTCTTTGATGGATGGTCTGCCATCAAAGAACCAGCCCCGGCAAGCATTGCGTAACCTTGAAGATCGACCAGTGTGGCTGTTATTACTAAGCCTCACGAGCTCCTTTGCCGTTTCCTGTCCAATAACAATTTAATACCAGTACATTTCAGTTTGGCTACAAAACTTCAGCTTCCAGGCGCTTCCATCTAGCCGCCGCTGGTTACACTATTAGAGACCGACTATTTCGCTATGACGGTATTTTTAAAATGGACTAGCAACTGGTTCTAATCTAGATTTCTAGAGCGGATTAAACGATCGGTTCGGGTATGACTCAATCTTTCCATCAGTCACGTGGTTTAACTATGGTGTGACGTCATTGTTGGTGTTTGTTTTATTTGTTCACGTTTTTGAGCGAATTTGATAAAGGGGGAGAAGATTGGTAAGCAGAAGTAAAGTTAAAGGTAAAAGCGAACAGTAGCGCTATTTTCTGTAAACAACTATTTTGATATCGAGCTTCACCTGATTGAAAAAGTTTACTTAGTAAGCTTTATCAACCACAATATATCTATACTAACGTATACTAATATATAAAGCTGAAGAATTTGTTTTGTTTGCTTGCTTGCTTGAACGCGCTAATCTCAGGAACTACTGGCCCGATTTGAAGAATTCTTTCAGTGTTAAATAGCCCATTTATCGAGGAAGGCTATATTATATCACGCTAAGACCAATAGGAGCGGAGCAGACGAAGTTGTGCGGGTCAACTAGTGTCTTATATGTATTAATACGAACTTGATACCTCACCTCGAATTCCGTTGTCGAGACACGAAAATTAACAGAATAGCACTACTGCTTTTATAATGAGACTACTATTAAAGCCAACATTTAAAGGAGACGCGACATTAAAACTACAAGAAAAACAACGAAAATCCAAAACGAGAATTTTTCAATCCCTGTATTCCCTGGGAACAATAACATCTTCAGCGTGCTGACAAAAGAATTGAAGCAGCTGTGAGAACCAACGGAGAAAAGCTGTGATAAGTCAATAGGACCGCTACAAGCTCACTTTACGGTTCGACATTGGTTGGTTTCACTGCAATTCTTTGCTGCACGCTTGCTTTTGCAGGAAACTGAGGACAGTAAGATTTTTAACTTGAGGCCATCTATAGTCTCGTAGACTCTTAATAGACTGGGTTATGATCCTTAGAAGGTCTACTCTTGCTTTTAGTTGATGACATCAACAAGAAATGTAACGTTTTCGACAACCAAATAACTAGCAGAATATTTACCATCTACGTAACCTTGCAAAATCTAGGCTCGGGTTCCAGGGCAGAAAATTAACATCAAGAAATAGGGAATATGCATGAAAATATTTACTATCTATACAGTTTTTCTAAAAATATAATACTAACAGTGAAAATAGAATCAAAATGGCTCGAAAAACAAACGAGATGTAATTTTTTTAAAACAATATATCTGTCCCTCTCGCGAAAACGCTGTTTTATATGGCAGCTGTATAGGTGCCATGGACTTTGACGTCAAAGTTCATAACGGACTTCTCTAGAAGCTTTTTAACTTTATATGGGAGGTATTTAGAAAAAAAAACTTTTTACAAAAAAATATAACCAACTTCCGACAAAAACTTCCAAGCACAACATGCGCTAATTCTACAATCATTACTCTTCATATCCTTATATAGGCTACCACAACTCAACAGTTATCCGTCACCTTATTTCAACCCTTTCGCGCAAAATCTGTTAAGCGGTCCCAGCCTCAGCTAGACCGAGAGCCGACGTCGCGTAATATACGTGAAAGGCGGGCGTTGACCCCGCGTGACATAACAACGTTTCGGCAACACTCGTAACATTCGCCAAGGGATCCGCTAGACTAGTGCCATTAAAAAGAAAGTGTGCTGCTCATGTATTTTACTCACGACTTTACGATAATTCTACATGTTTATTTGAACGTGCGTGAAATTTTTCTGTTTAATATTAACCATGAAATAACAAATTGCATGTTATAAAAGTATCTTTATTTATTGCTGACAGGTCGAGGACTCCTGGACTAATTTATCTAGTGCTTTGCAAATTATAATACTGATCGTAATTCTTACTAATATTATAAATGCGAAAGTAACTCTGTCCGTCTATCTGTCGCACTTTCACGCCAAAACTACTGAACCGATTTAAATGAAATTTGGTACACAGTCTAAGAGCCTGAGAAAGGAAATTGGTTACTTTTTAATGCGAAAAAGGTTTGTAAGGGGTTAAAAGGGGGATGCAAAGTTGTATGGAATTATTGTCATTTTTAGAGCTAGAAGCTTGAAACTTATTTTTTAGGCTGTTGATTCGATATAAATAAATATGACATTCAAAGTTTGTTAAATGTTTACCCTCAAGGGTGAAAAAATAACAATAGAGAATAGGGGATGAAAGTTTGTATGGAAATATGTAAAGTTTAAGTGAATGCAAATAGCTCATTTAAGTATTTATAAGTATGTCTTATTTGTAAAATAATTAGCCTAAATAATTAAAAATCCTACCCAAAGACACTATTCCACGCGGACGAAGTCGCGGGCAAAGCTAATGATACTGTAAGCGACAAAAAGTGAAACACTTAATGTTCTTGTTACTATTGCATAAGCTGTAGCAAGTAGCTTAGTCATTGGGGTTTGTTGATAATTAATAATTTATCCCTATTTATTTTTTAACCCAGTGACTAAGAACTACCAACTTATGCAACAGTTTACTTTACTTAGATACTATTCAAGCGTATTGCATAATTGCATAAAGAAAATACTACTTGTAAGTAAGGTATGTTTGGGGACGCGATACATCTAAACATACTGAGAATTTGCATGTCTTTGTGTCTAATTTATTTCGTAGATACAAGAAGGGAGGATCTTACATGGGTAGAATGATATTCATGAAGTGTACATGGGCTTTGAGGATATGTAAATGTTGCCAAAGGTTAGAAAGGCGCCCGTGTTAATTTGGACACTGTCGCAGTATCTCCAAGATGTGTCAGACATGCGGGGTGAGGGGGATCCTTGTTACACACAGGTAAAATAATACTTTGCTGCATGAAGAAATATTGTATAGCTATAGTACAAGATATGCTTGTAGTTCGTAAGAACAAATCGAGGGCACTGTGTTAGTGTGGACATAGATGAGCGATCAGTAATCTGTCAAGTGTGTTTTTAAATAATGCGCTGAAGTTGCGTCATGGTTTTGAGCATATTATGAGCTTTTATCAAAGAATATCATTTATTTAAAATATAAAAATATATATATTATATTTATATTTTTATTTATTACTAGCTAACCCGCGCAACTTCGTCTGCGTCACATTTTACATTACTGCTCCTATTGGTCTTAGCGTGATGATATATAGCCTATAGCCTTCCTCGATAAATGGTCTATCCAACACTGAAAGATGTTTTTAAATCGGACCAGTAGTTCCCGAGATTAGCGCGTTCAAACAAACAAACAAACCCTTCAGCTTTATATATTAGTATAGATATGATTAAAAACAATTGAAAAATAAAAATTAAACATGAAGGCGAAAAACAGGAAAACCACCTTCGGACAAAACAACCAGACGAGTATTTTCTGTATTTTATTTTATTACTATAGTAATGGTGAAAGTGAGTGTGGATGGATACTTGTTAATAAATGACGCCAGAACGACTAAACGTTTCTGGATGAAACTTGGTACAGAGAAAGATCATAGTCTGGAATAGCACTTAGGCCACTTTTTATCCCGGGAATATGTTCCCATTCACGCGGGCGAAGACGCCAGCAATAGTTAGTGTTTTGATAAAAACGTTTGATGTGGTCATCATTTTTGCATAGTAATCATCATCACTGTTCCACTGGTAACAAAAACCCAAATAGGTACCTACTAATCCACTAACTTACGCAGTACGCACGCGACGGAACGAACCGAAGCACTCCAAGCGCGCACGAGAACGCGCAAAAAATGTTGTAAACATTTCTAAGAAGGCAAAGAAAACTGGCTGGCCTTCTAATGATTTGTCAAGCTCTTTTGGAAATAACCTCATTTTATAAGAGGCTGTGGAAGTAGTCTATTCGCTCGAATTTTAACGTTTTCTGCATAGGTACTAGCGTTTACAAGAACTCCTAGAGCAGCCGTACTTAACCTATTTTCTCTCTGGGCCACATTGCGCTTCTACTATTGTCATGATGGGCCGCAATATCCTAAAATATCTTATAATAACTTTAAAATCTAATATTTTAATATTAACTACTTGCATGAATGGGACTTTTGAATTTGTGACAAAAGGGCCGTTTTCATAGGGCATAGGCCAACTTTTTCACGTTAGTGGGTAAGGAGTAGTCTCAGCCCATCGTCAAGGAGGTAATCAGTACAGAATATACATGCACATTGATACACTTGACTAAATATAGCATCAACAATGTGTCTAGCTTTTTGTGGTGTGGCCGAGTGCACAGGGCTACACCAAAAAGCTTGACGAGCCACACGCGGCCCGCGGGCCGTAGGTTGAGTACAGCTGTCCTAGAGGGTAGTTTGAGTCATAAAATGGCCGCTGCGTTTGCAAATAATATTTTCTAATCAAACTTTGGCGACGCTTGGGGGAGGCCTATGTCCAGCAGTGGACGTCTTTCGGCTGATATGATGATGATGATGATGAAATTTTGGCGAACATATCAAGACCAAGAAACTTAGCAAGTGCTTTTGCGATAACAAAATGATATTGAGAATACTGCTGTCATCTAAAGCAACTATTCCGGATTTGCACATCCATATGGCTGTTGCTCCCCTTTCCATACATTCAGACACATCAAAGAACCGTTAACAAAAAAAACAACAACAAACTAGTGTTTTGCGAATACAGGGGCCTGGCAAGGTGACATAAACACAGGGGACGCAATGTTTAGCCTTGTGGCATTCGCATGAAGTCGGACCCTATTCATGAGGCCATACACAAGCGTGCAGCAAGAAGTGATGAATGGATGGAAGTGTTTAGACCGTGGCTCAATTAGCATAATCTTGAGACGTATTTGTATTAACAGATTGTAGAAGCGGCACGTTTTTGGCAAACTTGCCCTCGATGAATTTTTTAACAAGAATTTTAAAGAACACGAACACGCATCTGAGTCTGTGTTTTCGAACGCATTCAACCCTTGTTTCTTCAAAGTTAGAGAGGGTAAGCTCACTCCATCGTCGATTTTGTCTCTGTCACCTCTGACCTAGACTATAGACTCAAGAGCAAACAATATCAAATAAAAAAAGTTTCGCAGGTAGCCTGAACCCGTCGGTATTGAACCAGAGTAAGGAAAACTTTAGACTCCTAAAACCTTGAAGAATACAGGTTGAGTCGACATCCATCACACATCTGCAAACCACATAAAAGAAAACTGACAAAGTGCGAGTCGGACTCGCGTGCAAAGGGTTCCGACGAATTTCTTTTTTTTTTAACATGTTATTTTAACACTATAAACTTCGTATGGTACAGTTTTTCTGTAATCTATAGGTATCTATTATCCCCATTTTTTTTAAATTTTAGGCTTAGTAGTTTCGGAGATAAGGGGGGAGTGATCATTTTTCGTCTAATTTCTTGAATAACTTTAAAACCATTGATTTTAAAATTATTAAAAAAAAATATTTAAAACCCTCGCAGTAAGCCCTTTCATTTGATATATCACAAAATATTTTTTAAAAAACTTTTATTTTTATTTTTCTTGTTTGACCCCCAAAAGTGACCCCCATACTAAAAATTTAATAATTTACGTAACGCGTCCTTGTTTGGGTCACAGAAGTCCATATGTGTACCAAATTTCAACAGAATCGGTCCCGTGGATCCGGAGAAAACTGGCTGTGACAGATGGACAGACAGACAGACCGACACCCGAGTGATCCTATAAGGGTTCCGTTTTTTGTTCGGAACCTTAGAAAACCAAGAGCTAACATAAAACTTTCATGCACGAAGTGTGAAGAACAGTACAGAAATAATTGAAAACAGCGATAACAGCTGAAACTAAGCCCGATTGTTACAGCAATTGGCTGCAGCCGCTGCGCTATTACGATACAACTTTTAATTAGTACAAGTTTAAAACCTTTACAGACAACCAAACTAGGCAAGTCGGACGTAGACGAAGCCCTACAGACACTGATACCTAGATGACAAGATGTAGAGCATAATAGGTATGGATTGCGGAAAAACCGGCGATTGACGCAGATTTTGATGTACTGTTATTAGAATACTAGAAGAAACAAGGATTTGATGATCCCATGATACCAAAAACCTCTCCATTCCATTACAAGCCAGCCTAGTCATAAAAATACACTCAGGAATACTGGAATATCCTTTCCATCTAATCAGTATTCTAAAGAAACCCTGTGTGTCAAACTGTGCATGGCTTTAAATTACTTTTCGCATTTTCAACCAGATTCTGAAAGTCGCGGTGCAAGCGTCGTCCGTATTCTCAATAACGTCGAGTGAGAAGCCAGTCATGCGGGAAATCAAATGCGACTGTGCGACGCACATCTGCATTCAGCAAACTTTAGAATTTTTCGTCTCACTGCCTTTAGGACATTGACATCTTCCTTTTCGTGACTCGCATACAAGAAATAGGTTCTTTTTAGACAACAAAAACCTAATTTCCGGAAGAAATCATTCACTGTCCCGAAAGCTAAAGATTTTCTACAAAAGGAAAAGGTCTTCGTTTTTAAAGGTTAAGGGCTAAAGGTGAATGCGTCTTATCTCAAAAGCCACAGAATTTCAGGGCGACATTATAATGAAGAATTATTATGAGCCGGCGGATATGCTATCATATTTTCCAATCAAGCTTGAAGACAAACCCACGCAGTCTATTATAGGACGTAATACCGAATTTCCAGTAGATGAGGTACCCGGGAACCGTAATGGTGTATGTAACCTAATATAATTCTGTGCAAAATGTGTATCGATCGCGTGCGAGATGTGAGGGAGGGTGCTGGGTGGGGTTGCAACGTGCCACGTGCTCGGCTCGTGCTCGGCCTGCCACGCTTAGATTGGAGTTTTAAATTCTACTCAATAAATCTTTAGTATGTTACACTCGAGCTAGTTTTAGTGCGCACTCAATTTAGTTTTGTGGGTGGGCTAATCTATGTTTATAGGTTTTGAACTATTGTAGTAATGGAAAATCTCTACTCAACATGAGTTTACTTTACACACTAGCTTTTACCCGCGACTTCCTACGCATATATCCCCGTTCCCGTAAGAATTTCGGGACGAATCTATATACTAATATTTAAAGCTGGAAGAGTTTGTTTGAATCTCAGGAACTACTGGTCTGATTTGAAAATTTCTTTCAGTTTTAGATAGCCCATTTATCGAGGAAGGCTATAGGCTATATATAATCACGCTAAGACCAACAGGAGCGGAGCAGGCGAAGTTGCGCGGGCCAACTAGTGATACATATGAATCTTCCTCTTGAATCACTATCTATTGATGAACTGCATTAAAATCCGTTGCGGAGTTTAAAAGATATACGCGTACAGACGGAAAAAAGCGTCTTTGTTTTATACTATGTAAAGACGTTTACAGAATTGTATGATAACCATAGATTTCAAGATCCAGAATGCTGTCAGCATTACTATGTGTAAAAGGCCGTGTCGAAGAGGTACACACATGTAAATCGTTATTGGATCTCACTCAATCTCTCCAACATTTGCATGAAAATCATGCTGCTAGGATTTACATCAGAATCGTGTATTCAGGGTCTAAGCTTTATGTTGTGAGGTACGTTCCTCGTCAAATAAGATGTGATCGAGGAATGTATGTGAGGTGCGCGACGGGAATTATTACTGCATAATGTAGATTTTGGGTAGAGGGAATTATCTAGTGTTTAACCCAAGTTGACACCTGAAATAATGGGTACTGCTCGAGATTTCATGAAAGCTTGCTCCTTTTTTGGAAGTCGTTTAAAATCAAAGTATAGGATGCCATAAAATCATTTAAAAAACAATTTACTAAGAAAAAAAAAAATGGTAGACAGTCTGGTGTCGGGATTAAAAGACTGATTCGATTTAGAAGCGGATCTTCATTACAGAAGATACGGATCTAATGTCAAAGGTTATCGAGGGACTATTACTAAATAATAAACAGGAAAATGTGATCATTATATCTTTGACACGTTAAGATTCATTGTTTTACTATATACATAAAATCACGCTTGTTTTACACGAAAGTCGCCGAGCCGAGTTGCCGTTGTTGTGTGTAGCAGAGTTGTTTAGTAAGTATCTACCCTCACATAAACGTTAGATTTCTCGTTAAAGAGCTCGTCTTTTGGGCAACGTGCTATCCTTTAGGCCGCGGACACGAACTCAGCAAAAGCAAATTATCGGCAAAAGACTTCAACTGAAAGAATCAATCGTATGAAGAACAGTTGAGGGAATCGGCGGTGCTACGGTGATACTTAGGAGATGCCACAGTTCCTAAGGGTAAGGGATTTTATCGACAGACATGGCCACAAAGCCCACAAATCAACTTTATATTATAATTGTCACATTCTAACAATACCAGCAATTACCAAGATAACAAAACTCACTTCTGACAGTTTTGAAATTCCGCCCAACCTTAATGACATGGCGATAGTGGGGGGCAGTTAAAATAGCTTCTGATAACAAAGTGACAAGTCTGATGGAACTATCAGTCTGAGAGCTACCCATCGATATTCACGAGACGTAGAGGCGCAGGAACTTTAGAAAGTGCTGACGCGTCACGTGCGTAAGGCTAGGTTGGTAACTGATAAGAACATCGAAGGTAACAATGGAAATTGGGCTAAGTGCACTGACAGGAGTGACCATAGTTCTATCTTAAGTTTTACACAACCACGTAAAGTTTTACATAACCAGTAGGCGACAATCAATGCTCTAATTGAAGTTATGCATCACAGAAGCAAGAGGATTGGCACAAAACTAGGTACCACAACCCTGGGACAAATGCTGGGCCCAGTTTGGGTTGTGAATTTGGGGAATGCATCCTCACAGCCTTGCTGCGAAGAGAATCTTGTAAACGATGGTGTTGAAATTTTTAGTTTAATGAAATAACAGATTTGAGGTCATTCATTATATTAGCTGAATTTTTGTTCATTCAGACAGCACTATCGGATGATCATCATGATAGCGAAGTATTGGCTATTGCATCTTAAAAAATCCTTTGAATTCAGTATATCGTAAGTAAAAATGAAGGTGCATTTTGGAAAGTGTAGATGATGTACTAGCTACTTATACACTAAAATATCTAGCCAATTATACAATAAAAGATGGGCAGACTAAACGGCTTACCCAGTAATCAGTAATTTCACATTTATTTGTAGCATTTACTGGCGCTAAGTTAGTTAACCACTAGATAAGACATGGATATTAATTAATAAATAAATTGTAGGTAGGTAATCATTATTTATTTTATTTTTGTCCTTTTAATTAGCTTGCCTTGCTGTCTACCCACGCAAGAGATTTTATTTAAAAGATTTGTTATGCGCTTTTACATTTTACATGCCTTTTAATATTGTTCCATTGGTGGTGACTTTAACTGTTAAATAACAAGTTATAATACCTGAATATTATCTTAAAATAGTATTGATTGCGCCTGATGACTTTGCAGAAGTCGTGATAAAATTGACTGAGTATAGGTTTTTATAACAATCAATAATAATGATAAGGTTGATAAGTTAAGTTTTTCGTACAATATGTTTATTTGGTTGAGTATGTGTTGTTAAAATTAAAAAAATTTAAAAGAAAAAAATTAATTCTTTATAATCAGCAAATGATATTTAGCAATTGATCTGTTGTTAGTTATGTTTAGAGTTTTTAAAATAGTATCTATCTTTAAAGACTCCTATCATTTTCTTGTTGGATGTGTGCAGTATCCAACAAGAAAATGTACCATAGTCAAAATCTTTTTATCTGAAACATTGCCTTTGACATTGCTATATTAGAATTGACTCTCTGTTTTAGATGTATTTCAGTTTAATCCTTTTTTCTACTCATTCAGGAAATTTTGTAAAATTTTCAAAATTATGCAAATTCTGATTAGGGTAACTAGCCAATTTTTCATAGGACTACTGCGAAAGGCTAAGTTTATAGAGGATATTTTTGCAGTTTTTTTTTGCCACAAGTACATCCAGATTTTTTTTGCATAATCATGCAAGTAAAATACCGAAACGTTAATCGTCAACATTAGAGTATAAGTTAGATTTTGGTAAAAGATAAGGCTCTGATGATGATTCTTGGCATAATTGATGAAAGTAATCTCCAGTTTGGGTTGCAGAAAATCTCGAATACAATTTCCATGTCCACGCGGGCGTCGCGGGTTATGGCTAATAAGAAACACAATATCACTCACCTTTATATCTTGCTAAAGTCATATAAAACGGTAACGCCCCAATGGACGAGAGCTGACGAACGGGATCAATTGTTGATACTGGCTTCGAGGAAGCTGGCTTCAGATGAACTGCCTCGCACACGCCGGGCGCACTACCTGCCGCAATCAGTAACACCACAATCAGCTATAAATACACACACACTATCCCAACGCAACATTTCCAACTATTCTAACCAATTTCTACTGCAGCAATGTACGCACCAGCTGGCGAAAACGTGGTGACCACGGTCCGCGATACCTACTATACTATACGTAAATATGGACTAAAGATATTCGATATTACGTCGCTAGCTACCTTCCACTGTCTATGACGAAGCACCTCGCTATTCCAGCCTCGCCGTGCACTTGGAACGCGTAATATAACAAGGATCACGCTCAACTACTAACGAACATAAAATAAATGAGATTTCATCAAATGCAACACGTTTCCGTGGCTAAATATGACGACAGAAAATAAATGAAAATTGTACACTTTCTTATGTTTCTCGAACTGCCTTCACACCGGAAACGGGCATTTTTTTTAAACTTGATACAACTACTATCTCATAATTTAGAATGTGTGATTTTATTCTAGAGAAATATTTCATTTCTAGTTTTTTGGACTTTAAGTTGTTACAGAAAATTTTATAATTCATTAATTGTAACAAACAAGCGAAAAATTCACCCCAAATTAAAATTGGCAGCAGGAAATGCAAAAACTTTTAAATATAATTGTGTCTATGCTCCATACTTGACAAGTTGACAGCTTTCAGGTTCAGTATCATCGAGATTTTTGAACGAATAATTTCATTTTAACTATCAATTGAAAAGATTTGGGAAGAAAATCGTATGATTTTTATTTTTTATCCTAATACACAAATTAGCTAAATGGGTCAGTTTTATTTGTTTGCTATTTTATTCTTTTTTTTTCGTTTATGGTAGTTGCAGAATGTAGAGCGACTATTCCTCAATACTAAAAGCAGGTTTCTGATTCGTTACGGAATCCTTCCGTTTTTCGGTATTGGTCAGTACTGTAATGACATTACGAAACATAGACAAATAAACATTTAATTTGCTGCAACGAAAACAACCTAAAGGTCTTTTTGACAGAAGTTTGCACGGATTATGAATAAGTTTTCGTCGATGTCCTAAAATTCGACTCTTTATTTTACATATCAGATTTTTAATTGATTACTATAGTAGAAAACAGTTTTTCCTTATAGCCCGTGCGATTTCATAGGGTATTTACAATATGGTGAGAATAGATGGATAATTTTTAGGTTAGGTTATGTTCGATGTCCTTGGTTTCATGCTACTATTTTCAATATTTTTTAATTTTTTTAGCATTCATGTCGACAGTTGATATACAGTCCAGCCCGGTGGAAATTTGTATTACCAACCAATTTTAAACCGACAGTACTCGCCCACAAACCAGAGCAGGTATGTAAAGATAAATTGTTCATTTTGCGCATTACAATGAAGAAATTTTACTAATATAATCAGGTAAAAACTGCCTTGTTCAAGAATTTTAATTTCTCAGGGTTAACCCTCCTGAGAAACTCAAAAATCAGTTGATGTTTGTGTCATAAAACAGAAATGTCATAGAAATCTGTTGATTAACTTATAATAGCCAACAAGAACCTTGTAAGAACTCGTAAATAACATCAAATATTTTTAAGTCCCACATTGGCATAACAATAAGGCAACATACTGAAAGTCTCTCAGACCCACTTGTTCTTTGCCTGTTTCAGTTGCATGTGCCAGAATGCCGCCAGTACTCTGCACGCAAGGGGTTCTTCTCGTCCATCATCGAGAACATCAAGGAGGACATAGCCAAGAACAAGGAAATGAAGGACAACATCAAGAAGTTCCGAGAAGAGGCTCAGAAATTGGAGAACTCTGAAGCATTACTGGTTGCTACTTATTTTTTATTATTGCAATCCAAAAGCTTCCTTTTCCTCTTTTCTTATAAAAACGAAAAAAATATATTTCTCATCAAGCATTTATGAAAACTTCATCACAATGACACTGAGACCAAAATATATTAAACTTAGAATTAAAATGAACACAAAGAAACTATTAAATTGCTGCCTTCAATTCAAACATGACATCTGCCTAGCCATTTCCCAAATGTGTTGGGATCAAATCAGAGAGTTAGGTATAGGTACCTAACTGGGTTGTAGCCGGGGTTGTGTAGGCCTGACTGATATTTATTGTTCTTAATATTTCTTCTTCATAACATTCAAAAATTCTTATAATAAACTAGCTGCTGCAGGCTGCTCCACCTGTGTGTAATTAGTACTCTCCTTATTATAAATTACTAGCACTTCATCCTCAACTTTGTCCACGCTGTAGTTTTCTTAAGGATCCCTAATTTTTTCTAGTATTAAGTATAGCCTATGTTACTCAGGGATAATGTAGCATTTTAATCATCATCGTCATCATCATATCAGCTGAAAGACGTCCACTGATGGACATAGGCCACCCCCTAGCCTCACCACAATGACTGGTCCTGTGCGTCTCGCATCCATTGGCTACCTGCGACCTTCACCAGGTCATCGGTCCACCTTGTAGGAGGCCTTCCAACGTTGCTCTTCTGGTACGCGGTTGCTTCTCTAGAACTTTTCTGCCCCCATTGACCATTTGTTCTGCGAGCCATATACCCTGCCCACTGCCACTTTAGTTTGGCGATCCTTCAGGCTATGTCAGTAACCTTGGTTCTCTCGCGGATATCATCATTCCTGATTCAGACACGCAAGGAAACCCCGAGCTTTGCCCTCTCCATTGCCCTTTGAGTGACTTTGAGCCTTCTGATGAGGTCTATTGTGAGTGACCACGTTTCAGTTCCATATGTCATCACTGGCAACACGCACTGATCGTAGACTTTCGTCTTGAGACACTGGTATGTGGAACGAGAAGATACCACGCGACTTCCCGAACGCTGCCCAGCCGAGTCGGATTCGACGGTTGACCTCTTTCTCGAAGTTAGCCCTACCTAACTGGCCTGTTTGTCCTAAGTAGACATACTCGTCAACAACTTCGAGTGTAGAGTTTCCGATCTTGATGGGAGTGGGTGCTACATGGGTATTTACCATGATCTTGGTTTTGTCCATGTTCATTTTGAGACCCACTCTTTCGGAAGCTCTACTGAGGTCATCGAGCATTGTACTGAGGTCTCAGCCATGACGACTATATCGTCGGCAAATCGAAGGTGACTGATGTACTCGCCATTGACATTAATGCCTAGCCTTCTCCAGTCAAAACCTTGAAGACATCCTCCATTGCGGCCGTAAACAGTTTCGGAGAAATGACGTCTTCCCGCCTCGCACCCCGCTGCAGGAGGATAGGTTTCGAGGTCTGATCCTGAAGTCGGACTAACATGGTGGCGTTTTTGTACAAACCTTTCAGCACCTCGATGTACCGATAGTCGATCTGGCACCGTTGGAGAGACTGCAGCACAGCCCAAGTCTCGATCGAATCAAAGGCTTTCTCGTAGTCCACAAACGCTAAGCAGAGGGGCAGATTATACTCTTCGGTCTTCTGTATAACCTCACGGAGCGTATGTGTGTAGTCTACGGTGCTGAAACCTTTTCGGAATCCAGCTTGTTCGAGAGGCTGGAAGTCCGTCTCGCACGCAGTAAAACCTGCGTGCGAGACGGTTCGTGATGACTCTGGAAAACAGCTTGTAGACATGGCTTAGAAGTGAGATGGGCCTATAGTTCTTAAGCAGGGCATTGTCGCACTTCTTAAAGAAGAGTACCACCACACCTCTACTCCATGCCTGTGGCGTTTTCCTCTCGAGTATAAGTAATTTTTGAGTTTATTCGTGACAAAAATACAGTGTAGGTAGATAATTTATGTCATATTTTTTCTGATGGATAAAATATGTTCTGTAAAGTCTCTTAAAATTCATTTAGTAGTTTTTGTGTGACAGATTTTATATTAGGACTCAAAACTAAGACGTATTGCAACTTTCAGGCTGCCAGAAGAAAGTTCCATGCGGTTGAATCAGAAGCTTCCAAGAGTTCGGAAGTACTGAAAGAGACCCTCGAAGGCATCAAGGGCAGGATGGAGCATGTCTTCGAAGAAGCTAGTAAAACTGATATTGCCAAGAAAGCCGGTAAGAATAATATATTTAACAAAACTAGTTTTTGCCCATGACTTCGTACGCGCACATCCCGTTTCTTCCTGTTCCCGTAGGAATTTCGGGAAATTCTCACTTAGTTCTCCCCTACACTCCCCAAGGAACCTACATGCCAAATTTCAGCTTTCTAAAACCGTCAGTATGACTGGAAGTCAACAACAAACACGAACGTGTGGATAGGTGTTTGCTGTTTGCGTATGTGTTTGGCAGTGATCGGCATCAGTGCCGGATTTTTTGCACAAATTAAAGGGTGTTCGACAAACGTGTTTGCGATGTATCCAAACGCTTGTTCTTTTCTAATCTGCCGTCATAAGAAAAAGGACGTATTTACATAAAACGAAGTAACCAATTTCCATCTTTTAGAAAATAACTTAAGGTCTTAAATCGAGTGCTTTGTTTTGTGTACATACATCATTTTTTTACTGCGGGAGTACTATGAACCCAAAAATAATCCGGAATATATTAGCACGTTCGCCAAGCATGTGGATGCCGTGTATGTGGTCGGTGTTGGGCACGTGTTTGGTGTTTGTCACTGTTTGTGGCAAACACCAAGCATGTGGAGGCAGCATTAGAAGTCAGATTTGACAGCTGAGTAGAATGCTTTACCACTTAGTGCAAAAGAGATTTACTTCATGTCTCTTTCATTTACAATAGTAAAGTAATGTTGTATCCTGGTGTCAAATACGACTTCTTAAATTTTTCCGAACAACCACTTACCACAACCCACTTGGGGCTAAAGCATATAGGTCCATACTATGGTAATACAAAATAGTGATTTCTTCATGAAATTCAAATATACTAATCTCTTTTACAGGACAGATTACGAGCGATTTTTCGAAGACGGCGAAGGGCGCGGCGGAGAGCATAGCTGACACAGGCTCTAAACTCGGACAGACTAGTGCTTTCAGAACTATTTCACAGGTAAGACTAATGTGGAGGAAATATAGGTGGCAGCACAGAAGTGTCATTGTCAAGTATATTTACTTATGAGTTTCACAATAAGGGCTTTCGAGTTTGAATTTTAAACTAAAGGCGCTAGTGTAGCATGAGGTTTTAAATGTCAAATTTCACTGTTTGTTGGCTATTGACGCGAGGTTTTTTACTTATTTGTTTTGATTTTGATTTTTTTATTTTCCTTCAACCTTTGTTCACATGCGCGTAATAACAACTTTAATGCCATGATTAAGAACCTTACTCGACAGTGGCGCCAACTGGTGAGTACAAAAACGGTAGCCCGCATTGCAAGGCTAGATGGCACAGTCTAATTCGTGCACATTCCCTCTACTGCAGTTGTTTTTAACAAAATGATGAGTGCTTGACTCAGATCTGGAGCCAAAAAATTCTAATATAATAGGGCCACTGCCACCTTTCCTTGATCAACTGTTGACCTGGGGACGCTTTTTTTTTAAGGATGGGAAATCATCAAATGACTCCTCCCGCTCTGGGTGAAGCAGAAGGGAGTGTCAGACTCTTACTGACTAAAACCCATCCGTGTTCCTCCTAGTGCCCTTTGCGTTCCAGGGCCGCGGTGACTCTTTCGAATAAATCCCGCAACCCTGGCAGGCATTGGCCCTAGCGGGCCCCGTCTTTTATGCTGACAGCTCTTTGAGGCGCGCGTGGAACACAGCGCGCCGTCGACCCGGGCCTGGTTCTGCTAGTCTATTCTGTAAGAAACTATTTCGATATCGAGCTTCACCTGAGTGATCAAACTCACAAAGGGAGCTTTATTGCACACAACATAAAGGTCTTCATTTGAAACTCACCTCGAATTCTACTGTCGAGATACGAAAATGTTGTTAGAGAATAGCACTACTGATCAGACGGCGAGCCACCCAATGCTCGCCGTCTGCAGGCCCGTGCCTACGGTGGCCGAGAATCGCCCTGCGACTCCCGACGCCCGGGGCGTCTTCTCCTGTTGCGGCGGCTGGGGCGTGATGTTTCCCTCTCTCTCACGCGTTCGGCTTCCTCCTTCGCTAGCATTACTGCTTCGCAGAAGGAGGTGACCGCTTCCCAAGTCTCCTCGCTCCGGACCATGGCTTGAAACAGGGCCGACCGCGACAGGTCGCCGCCGCCGATCGCCTGGACGAGGACACGACGGTGCTCTGCCCAAGCAGGGCAGACCTCCACCGTATGCTCCACCGTGTCCGACCTGGGGACGCTGGGGACCAGCATTGGGGAAAACGTTATTGGGTCTTTCATCAAGAATAAGAAATATGCATGAAAAAAATATTTATTACCCATACAGTTGTAACTAAATAAGTATAATATTAACAGTGAAAATAGAATCAAAATTACTCGAAAAACAAGCGAGATAAAATCATTTTAAATAAATATATCTGTCTCTCTCGCGAAAATTATGCTGTTTTCTATGGCAGCTGTATAGGCGTCATGGACTTTGACGTCAAAGTTCATATCGGACTTCTCTTTCTAATTGTAATCTTTGAAGCTTTAAAACTTCATCGCTGACAAAGGTATTTAAAAAATAATTTCATGATTGTTTACTAGGGCTGATAAGTATTTTATTTTGCAAATAAAAAAACGTAAATGTTTGGATGTTGACGCTGACTAGCTTTTGTCGGAGGCTTCGCTTGCGTTTGTGTTTTATTTTCGCAAAAAAAAAGCTTATAAGAGTCCAGGGATAGGGGTCCTTGGAGGAATTTTGGTTTCTTAAAATTCCTCAAAATCGGGTTAGCGATTTAGGTGCGAACAAACTCACTTTTGCGTTGATAATATTGGTCGGAATTTGTTCAAAAGAGTCACAAAGGGCATTAGGAGGAACACGGTGGGTTTTAGTCAGTAAGAGTCTGACACTCCCTTCCGCTCCGCCCAGAGCTGGAGGAGTCATTTGATGTTTTACCATAAAAAAAAATAGGATGTTCAACCCAGAGTATGGGAATTGTTAGTTTAATGATGATAATAAGTAAGTCATGCATGTGCAGTTTTGACCCGGGCAAGTAATACTAAATTGTCAAAATTTTTTCTTTCTTTTATTTTACTTCTGTTTTCGTGTTTGCAGGCGACGGCAGTGGTGAAGGAAGAGATATCTCCGCGAGGGCTGGAGGGCCGCGTGTACATGGCGCCCGCGGCGCTACGGAAACGAGTCGAGGTCAGTATGATACAAGATAAATGTGCAAAAACAGTTCATTAAACCACGTAAATTTTGTGACTTTCTTAATTTAAAAAAAAAAACAGAGAAAGCCATAAAGCCGTCCTGAATCGACTTCTATTGTGATCCTTTACATACTCTAGTAATGATCTTAATCTTTTGACCGCCACGGTCGGCTATAGCTGACACGCAAACAACAATTTTAAGTACAAAATAAATTTATTAAATCAAGTTTTCTGTGATTACGTTACGAGTAATATTTTATTTAAAATAAAATATGGAATGAAAAGCAATGATTAATTGATTTTCGATAAGATGTTGGAATCCGTGTTTTTTTAGATATTTGCGCTGAATTTGTGCTTGGCGTGGGAGGGACGCCGATGCGTTTACGCTCTGGCGGTCAAAATTTTCATTTTTTTTACTATTGATAGGCACGCGTTTGATCACTATCTCACCTGTTGGTAAGCGATGATGTGGTCGAAAATAGAGCACGTTTGACTCCCAGGTTGTAGCTATCAGGAAAAACACATTATTATTGTTTGGGTTTCTACGAAGGGATGTTAGGGAAAGGTTAATGTACTTTATTGCTAGTTTATGGCGTCCGCAAGCATGCAAGTACTGTGGTAACAGTACTTGCATGCTTGTTTATTATTACGTTTTAGAACATGAGGAGTTTACCCTAGAAACTTCTAGGGAAGACTACTACTGTTCTTTAGTTCACCAACTGCGATCGTGTGATAATTATTGAACTGCAATAATCTTTTGCTGTGAAAGTAAGAAGTTTTGAATATAAATAATAAACGAACCTGAATGTCATAGATGTGCTGTTGACAACATTATGAAGAAATGAATTGCCAAAAACATGTCTACCAGTTGCGCTCATTCTGCTGAATCGACTTTTAGTGAGATATATTTAAAAGTTGATTCAGTAGATTACTAAACCTTACAAAATCTGCTGTAACTCGCTTTAAATTACACATAGACATCATAGTTTTAACTTTTGGTTTAAAAAGTTCGTTGTTTGGTGCAGGTTGCCGCAGACGAGCGGACGTTCGCTCCGGACACGGAAACGATGGGCGTTGAGCTGCACAAGGACTCCAAGTTCTACCAGCAGTGGGAGAGCTTTAAGAACAACAACCAGTATTTTAACAAGGTACCTTACCTTTTGACCATAACTGAGATATACGTCTGAATAGCAAAACAATTCTCTGGCTTTAAACAGGTACTAACTTTACTATTATTTGAAAATTTTACAGGTACTAGATTGGAAAATAAAATACGAAGAATCGGACAACCCCGTAGTAAAAGCATCACGTTTCGTCACGGAGAAGGTAAGCAGCTTGTTTGGCAATATATTCGAGAAGACCGAGCTCTCCAAGACCGTCACCGAAATCTGCAAGATCGACCCCAACTTCACGTCTCAAAAGTTCCTAGAGGACTGCGCCAACGATATCATCCCGAACATTCTCGAAGCGATGGTGCGCGGGGACTTAGACATCCTCAAGGACTGGTGCTACGAGGGCGTGTTCAACATCCTAGCGACGCCCATCAAGCAGTGCAAGCAGCTCGGATACCACCTAGACTCTAAGATACTGGACATCGAACAGATCGAGCTCGTCATGGGCAAGATGATGGACCAGGGACCTGTTCTAGTCATCACATTCCAGTCGCAGCAGATCATGTGCGTCAGAGACAGCAAGAACAAGGTGATAGAGGGCGACCCCGACAAGGTCATGCGCGTGAATTACGTGTGGGTGCTGTGCAGGGACCCGCAGGAGCTCAACCCCAAGGCGGCGTGGCGGCTGCTGGAGCTGTCCGCCAGCAGCGTCGAGCAGTTAATATAGGAGCATTCATGTAGACTAATTAAATCGTTGACATTTTATTGTATGGTTTTCATAAACCTATCCATTTTCTAAAGGACGCAACACCATACGAAACGTTCGACCGGACCTGCTCCGCGAAATAGTGTAGTTCGTGTTGCGACCAGCAATATGACTGTTATGTAAAATATAGCGAGTTTATTAGCTAGATACGACTCAAATGATGTTACGAAAGTCTTGTCAAATATATTATGAGACTCAAATAATTTATGAAACGAAAGTCTAAAATATATGAGACTTAAAACAAGGATACGAAAGTCTATGAAATATAGTTAAATGAGACTAAAAACGATAATGAAGTCTATGAAATGTTATGTACATGAATCGCAAATGTAACCAGTCATGTGTAATATATTACCAAAGCGGTATCTACCAGCCAGTGTAAATAATGTACCATGTTAAGTTATCCCAGAAGTTACTGATAGTTTCGTTTGCTACCGGATTCAGCTGTGTTATATCGGGAATTTACTTTTTAAGTTTTTTAATACTCAAAAACCTTTTCATGCACATAAGGTTTTCACAATACAATGTCTAATTATATTATTTGTTTTCTGTTAAAAAGCTACAAAATATTGGTCAAATATTATGATGTCATCCAATTAAATAATGTAGTTCCGGCTTTAGTGAATGAAATGTAACATTAAAGTGACTACAGCGCATTTTACGTTGTAAGGAAAGGTTTACGAGTAACATTATGTTTTTAGTAATAATTTATGTTTATTTTGTATCATTATTAGTTCGTTTCTAACGATTTATTATTTATTTTAATAAATTGTTTTATTTTTAACATTTTTTTTAAATTTTATTTACTTTTTGGTTTGATAATATTCTAGGGCATGATCAATTTAGCGGAGACAGCGTAGTTTCTCGATCGGTTTTATTTGATTATCAATTATTATCAATATGCTACATTATTACATATTATGTAATAATGTAGCGTGACGGCTAATAGGACAGAATGGGAGAAAAAAGCAGGTTGCTTCGACCCCAAGTAACATGGGTGATCAAGATGATGATATGTAATAATCGCATGTTTTTCTTAGCAATATAGATAGGACGTAATTGTACATGAGTAAATCAAGTACCCCACAACACAAAAGCAGGATTTTATAATGCGCTTATTTGAGTATTGATATAATAATCGGTGTAGTATATGAACATTTAGGATGTGGAGGAGAAAAACTTCCCAGAGACTGCTCGAAGAAGCGCCCACGGTTTCTTGAAAATCGAATTCAATTTGCTTGAATATGAAATGCTGTTTCTGTGTTTGGTTGGTTACTTTTCCTCAAAATGTTTTCGTAAATACACGTCTGTAAGTTGCACAAAAGCCTGCAAGTATCTTGCATGCCAGTGAGGCATAACAAGTTCAGATTGGTGTAGATGTTCCACGATGGCAAGAAAGCTACTTTCATACGTAAGGTGCAAGTTACAGGCATGTATATTTCGGCCTTTAAAACCATTGTTTTCGCAGCCCTTTTTGGAGATTGTACAGTTTGACTGACCTAGTACCGGTAACATACAATCGAGCTAACATGTACCCTATGTCATAATTATGGCTAGTAGATCACTATTTATTATTGGTTAAGACATGGGTACCCATAGGTATAGGGAACGTGCACGGCCTTGACTATGCCATCTAGTGTTGCAAATTCGAAACTTTAAGTAAAATATTACTTGACATTGATGCTTCTGTGCTGCCATCTATAGTTCCTGCACGCTCTGTTTAGGGGAACTTACACGAAGTAGACTGTACCATCTGGTGTTGCAAATTCGAAACTTTAAGTAAAATATTACTTGACATTGATGCTTTTGTGCTGCCACCTATAGTTCCTGCACGCTCCGTTTAGGGGAACGTGCACGAAGCGAAGTAGACTGCCATCTAGCGATGCAAATTCGAAACTTAGTTCCTGCACGTTCCCTGTTCCAGTGCGTTCAGCCGCTGTTGTGTGAGTGATTACCAGACCAGTGGGTCTAAAAAGGCCACTTTAAAGTCACTAAAATCTAAGAACTCCGATTTGACAGCTGAGTAGAGAGGGATAGAAGATAGCTTTACCACTAAGTGCGAAAGAGATTTATTTTTGTGTCTTTCATACTTAGTAGTAAAGCAATGTTGTATCCTGCTGTCAAAACGGGCCGTTTATTTTTTGACAACTATAGTATATTTACCACACAATCTTTCAATTTTCATCTTTATCGCTCACGCATTAGGTTTAAGGTTGATTGGGAAAATTTGACAGTGACGGGTAGCGTGATGTGCTTTCTAATTCTGCTAAAGTGGCCTTTTTAGATCTGCTGATTCACATTCATATTTATTAGGACAACAGGGAATGGGATTTTATTATTTAAGGAAATAGGAAAAAAAAAACAGAAATAATTTGAAATACTCAATTATATTGGAGGCACAATGAACAGACGGTGGTGCCGTCGTACAGTACAATATATTTACAAATACAATAATAACATTAGTGCTAATTTACTCGTGAGACACCGCTGCGGCGCATGCGTAGTGACACACTGACTAGGCTACTAAACCTTAACGCTCCTAGTGAAGAACTTCAATACAATCTATGTTAGGCTTGCTCATGGAATGTAGGTATAATATAATCATTTTTATTTTTATTAATGGTCGCTAAATGATTAGTGCCATAAAATCTATCCTTCTTGCCGTTACAGGATCTGTAGAGCACTATCCTATATTTAAAATGAAATCTAAAAGCTTACTGTATCAGAAAATAACGCAAGATAAAATTAAGTGTTAGCTTTTCTTTGTACTGTAAGCTGCATCAACATAATATGTTGGTATTGTTAAAAACTATACAGAAATAACTTTCTTGTCATTCAAACAATAAAACAAAATTAATAAATCTTATCATGGCTGTCGATCTCAAGAATGTTACTTGTTTTTCAACCAGACAGTTAACTCAACATTGATGTTCACAAAACGCAGATCTTAAAATAAAAATAATCTAATTTGTATTAAATTTCTTATCATGACTTAAAATTATGTAAAATACGTGTACATAATTATATTATGCCTAAAACATTATAATTACGCGCCAAAAAGCTCAATCACATAATAATTAACTACACAGTGTTGCAAGTGTGTAAAATTCGTTAAAAACGTTAGTAGTGTTGCCATACACGCTCTACACTTAGTGTTAAAATCGACGGACTCGCTTAATATTTTATTTATAAGTAAACATTTGTATTTCTCTGTTAAAGATACCATTATTTAATTATGTTAAGTTTTCGAATATTCATTTAAACAAATGTTTACAAATAAACTGACCATTCTCTAAATAGCTCGTTTTGATCACAACTGTGCATCTATGCAACGTTAAAAGTGTACAATCTTTTAAAAATTATTTATAAATATTAGAATACAGTACAATTTGCATAAAAACTGAAATAACATCATATTTATTATTCATCAAATAGGCGTATGAAATAGGCATCGCAGATCACAAGTGTTAAAATAGTGTAAATTCAATTATTTTTGCAAAGACGATTACAAATTACTTAATTAAAATAAAAGCGATGAATGATTTCTTCGATAAATGTGTGGTGTCCGACTAATAAGTCAAAAAGTGATTGAATACCTTGATTTTTTTGTTTTATAATCACAAAATTGGTCTTAAAAATTCTTCACGACTAAATTCAAGTCGTAATTTATGCATAGAGGGCGATGTAGAACGTAGAACGACGGAGTATCCCAGAGAGACGACCCTTCTATCCTCCTTTTTAGCTGGATAACGTTTTTTTTTTTGAGAACTTAGACCTAGGCCATATATCCTGGTTTCTATGTCTTGATGCAATACCAGCATCATTTAGTCTAGCCCAAAAATATTCTGATTTTAACATAGATTGGTAAACAAGCACAGGGCTATACCAGGGGAGTAGACGAGCTAACGCTTGGTGGTAAGCGATGGATGAGGTCTTTGATGGAGCGAACAAGCCCAGAAGATGCTTGAATGTCTCTGGTATGTGGACCCTTTTTGAAGAGGGATCTGAGTTTTTTTCTGTGAGGATATCCATGGCTTTTCTGGATTCCCATCGCCCTCCGAATAAAGTCCACTTCGGCGCAGTTTAGTCGACGACCCACTGCAGCACGCTGGTGTCGAGCCCGCCCGTGCTGATGAGGCGCGAGTCGTCGGGCAGGAAGCGCACGCACGTCACGTGCGACGAGTGGCCGCCGTACTGGTGGCACAGCGACTGCGGACAATATAATGCTTTATGAGTCAAATAAAAATGTGACTATTCCTAAGTTACCCTAGGCTGATAAAATTTTAGTTTTTCCTGAATTATCTGATTGTTAAGGTCGGTCCTAAGAGTTACTCTCCTAGGGAACCTTTTTTTTAAATTGATGTAATCATCAAATGACTTCAGCGGGTCTATGAAGGCCTTTAGTAGAATCAGCCAGCTACAAGCTACCCGAATCAAATTTTCTCAATCAACCTTGAACCTAATGTTTTAGCGATAAAGATGAAAATGAAATGTGGCAGATTATTGTATGATTAATATTATGATTCTAATATGATTCTACTAAAGTGGACTTTTTAGACCCACAGGAGTGAAAACCCACTCGTGCTTCTACTAATGCTCTTTGCGTGCGAAGGCTGCGGTAACCGGTACCAGTTCTGACATACGCACATTGGGTGCTAACTCAGACAGGCACATTCATCATTTCAGCCAATATGCATCCACTGCTGAACGTAAGCCTCCCCCAAAGAGCGCCAACCATCCCGGTCTTGAGCAGTCTGCATCCATCCGCTGCCAGCCACCTTTAAATCATCGATCCATCGTCCCGCAGGGCGTTTGCCCATACTCGATCTCCACTCTAACACACACAGGCACATTACCTTGTGTATTTTGTTGGGTCTTTAACCATGAAATTTACTTTTTCAGGCAACTTGAACTATGAAAACTTCGGATTGAGGACTTATAAATTAAAATAAACTTCATATTGAATGCATGACATGCAGGCATCTCTGCACGTTGGCCCCGCGTGGTGGATTGTGGCCATGTTACAACCCTAACGTTGTAACATGGCCACAATCCACCACGCGGGGATTCTGCATGTTATTTTATGTAGCAAAAAGTTTCGGCTTTGCACAGCGCCTGCTAGTCGTCACGTTGTATTTGCATATCTGACGATGTTCTGGCTGCACGTAATAATATGGGCATTAGGGTCAATATCAGATGCGACTTACCTTAGGTTGTGTGACCGGGTAGGCGAAGAGCTTCACCTTGCCGAAGTCATCACCCGTGGCCACCAGGCGACTGTCGTTGGACCTGCAACCATGCATTCATACTTTAGATTTAGGCTGATGTAAAGGAATACAGTGAAGTATTTCAAACAGGTATGTACTTGTTCAAGGAACCACGATGATGGAAAATTGCTGTCTAAAAAATGGTGGTTCGACGAAGTGGAATTAGACGTATACGTCTAGTCCAGTCAAAGGTAGGTCATCTACATGACTCTTCAGCGTCATCTGGTCTAAAGCCAGCTGCTTCGGCTAAAGACGCTCTGATTTGTGCGATTAACAAGTATGTGGAACAGGTCCCGCAACCTCTATTGAAACGGGAAGATCCTCCGACCAGACGGGTGTTATGCAGTGGCGTAGCTAGTCTCAAAGGAAGAGGCCCTGTATCAAATATTTTTCGAGGCCTTTTTTGGGGGATTTTTTTGGGGTATTTATTGTTGGGCCCCCGTACTACAAGCGCCACGAAGGTGACGGCGGGCCTAAATGTAGGAGTCCTACGCCGCCCCTGGTGTTATGTCTGGCGAACAACAGCCGGTTGTTGTCGGGCTGTTGTATACCTATATTCAAATCGTGTGAAGAACTTTGGTAGCGCGATGTAGGCGTTGTGTGACTTCAGGTCTATTTTTAGTTCGTATGTGGCGGTATAGTCGCTACACGACTATCGCTTCCTATTAGAGAAACCTATATCTCAGACGTTCCTGGACATAGCGCGACTGGGTTTTCTGTAAGTCCTCCTTCAGTAGTGTCAGAGCTTCTGTACCTGGTGCAGGAGTTGATGTCAGTGCCGTCGGCGTTCTCAGGCCACACGCCGATGGTCTGGAAGGTGATGGGGCAGCTGTTGGTGGCCCAGACCACGTCGCGCATGGACGTGGGCGTCGTGACCTGGCGACACGTGGTGGCATTCCCTGGGGGTGGAGGACATCGCGTTACGTATGGAAATATTTTAAGTCGCTGTAGTTCAGAGGCCGTTATGCAAGTTTTTAAATGTACTCGATCGCGTTGACATAAACGTTCACATATGTTTGTAAAAAACAGGCTTTCCGTTTTTTTCACCAAATTGCGCATATCCGGCTTCAATACAAACTCACGTTTATTTTAACGCAATCGCGTACCTACAAAAAATCTACTTTACATCGAAAGAAATAGGTACTCAAATTACGCACAGTGCCCCGTATCGCGCCCGAGTGGCCCGGGCCTAAAGCCGCTACTGCCACCATTCAACATTTAGCATAGAAGATCGTAGAGTAGTACTTACAATAAAGCACCTCATAATCTCCAGAATTGCTCCTTATGTACTGGCTATCCTCCGACCAGTCCAAATGTGTTATATAGCTGGAGTGGCCCTGCGAATATCATAAACACATTTTATCTATCATGATGTAAAAATGGGTGTGGAGATACATGTATAGCACTACCTGCGTTACTTATATACATTTTTTATTATTTGTGTTACTAGGTGTTATACAGAGAAATACAGTACCTATCTTTATTTTGAAAGACCTGAAGAAAACCTGTTAAAGCGAATGTTAATCAGTTGCGGGTTGGTAAGACTAAATTAAGTTACAAAATTCATTTTAATGAGCAATGATTCGTTTTTACGAGTTAAAAGTTAGTTGTCTTAGGCCTAGTAAATGCTGCAGGGCCAGTTTCCTGTTCAGTGGAAATCTGGTCGTTTGGTCCTGCTCAGGAAGGTGGGGCGCCCTGCGGACTCGCCGTCCGCGTACCGGCCCATAGTACTGCTGGACGAGGTGGGGAAGCTGTTCGAGCGGATAATCGCAGCCCGCCTCGTTAGCCACTTGTGCGGAGAAGGGCCGGACCTGGCCGATTGCCAGTTCGGGTTTCGGCATGGGCGCTCCACCATCACGGCGATATCGCGGGTGAGAGTCCTGGCGGAGGAAGCGGTGTCCCAGGGTGGGGTGATGTTGGCGGTGTCTTTGGACATCTCCAACGCCTTCAACACACTGCCCTGGAGTTGTATTCGGGAGGCACTGCGCTATCATCGAGTGCCTCCCTACCTCCGCCGCGTCATTGGGGCTTATCTTTCGGAGAGGTCAGTCACCTATCTGGGACGTGATGGCAGACACCAGCACCCCATGTCGTGCGGTGTTCCACAGGGTTCGGTCGTGGGCCCGCTCCTGTGGAACATCGGGTACGACTGGGTGTTGAGGGGCGAGCTCCCACCGGGAGTGGACCTGACGTGTTACGCTGACGACACGCTGGTCACTGCCCGGGGGAGCTCGTACAGGGAGGCAGCGTTGCTGGCGACGGCCGCGGCCTCACAGGTAGTGAGCCGCATACGGCGCCTTGGCCTGGAGGTGGCCCTCAACAAGTCGGAGGCCATAGCCTTTCATGGCCCCCGGCGGGCGCCGCCGCCGGGATCGCACATTGTTGTTGGGGGGGCCCGTATCGCTGTCGAGTCCACCATGAAGTACCTGGGATTGGTGCTCGACAGCCGTTGGGATTTCGGCCCCCACTTCCGGCGGCTGGCGCCCAAGTTGTTGGGCGCGGCTGGGGCGCTGTCAACGCTGCTTCCCAATCTGGGGGACCCGAGCACCGCCTGCAGGCGGTTGTACGTGGGGATCGTGCGATCGATGGCCCTGTATGGGGCCCCGATCTGGGCGGCTGACCTGACGGCCAGCACCATCACTATTTTGCGGAAACCGCAGAGGGTGATGGCCGTCAGAGTCATCAGGGGTTATCGCACGATCTCCTACGAGGCGGCTTGCGCACTGGCCGGATCTCCGCCCTGGGACCTGGAGGCGAAAGTCCTCGCGTCACTGCATCGGTGGCGTGAGGACGCGCGGGCACGTGGCGAGCGACTGATGCAGCGACACATCGAGCTGCGTCGGTCGCAGCTGCGCGAGGTCCTGGTGGCGGAATGGCGGGACAGGCTCTCACGCCCTTCCGCCGGCCTCGTCACTATCGAGGCAATCCGGCCAGTGCTCGACCGGTGGCTCGGGAGAAGGCACGGCTCTCTGTCATTTCGTGTGACGCAGGTCCTCTCGGGGCATGGCTGCTTCGGGAGGTTCCTGTGTCGCATAGGCAGGGAGCCGGACGCTCGGTGTCACCACTGCGTCGACTGTCGGGAGGACACGGCGCGGCATACGCTGGCAGAGTGTGCCGCTTGGGAGGAGCCGCGCCGTGCCCTCACCTCTGTGGTAGGCAGTGACCTCTCGCTGCCGGCCGTAGTCCGTGCTATGGTCGACGGCGAGGAGTCCTGGGACGCGGTGGTCTCCTTCTGCGAAACAGTTATCGCGCAGAAGGAGGCTGCGGAAAGGGAGAGGGAGATCTCGACCTCCGTCCCGGCCCGCAGCAGACGCACCGGGCGTCGGAGGAGGGCATACGCTGCCCTCTTCCGGCCCCCCTAACTGGGTCCAGGGGCGGCGGACTTGGGGACGTCCGTCGCCCCCCATTCATCTGGACCCGAGGTGGCGGCGCGTGGTGTTCCCGTGCGCCCCTCTTTGACGTCGCGGGGGGAGTCAAACACCTCACTCCCCCCGCTGACCCGAGGTGGCCCGCAGAGGCGGGCCAGCACCAGCCGGGGATCACGGAAGTCGCAAGTTCTCGCGATCCCCGGCGTAGTGAGAGATGGAACACCGGGGTGGTTTTAGTCAGTAAGAGTCTGACAGACCCCTCCGCCCGCCCCAGGGCGGAGGACATCCATGAGGATTTCCCCCCGTAAAAAAAAAAAAAAAAAAGGCCTAGTAAATGCTGACGCTGGTAGTTCAGCATGACCAAACTCAATGTTAATGGTTTTTTATTGTTCTTCTGTTTTTCTTTGTATTTGTTTCTACTGTAGCTGTATCATATTAAATGTTTTTTATTTCTATTTCTTGAGGTCTTTCAAAATTTGTCGAATCAAGGATTGCCAGTGTTCAATAAATAGATTAGCAGGGTTTTGGAATCTAAAAACAAGCTCAGTAGGTCTTATATGAAGCTTTTACAGTTTTTATATTTAAGATTATATGTATAAGTAAGTATATTACAATAAGTAAGGCTGACACAATCACATTTTCATTCAGAGCACAATAAATATTATAGGTTCTTCAATATTTGAATTATTAAGGGGTCTACAGAGGGAAGGGTTACATTCCTGGGATTTCTGGTAAGCATTCTAGGGCGTATTTAATATTATTATAAACATGCAATATGAATGTAGTGTTACCCTTCTACGTTTTTTCTCCGTGCACTAAGTCGCGTGAAATCGTTAATTACACAAGTTAATTACTGATTACTTTTAAATTATAGATATAATTGTTAGTATTACGTACAGATGTTCTATCATCTAGTGACACTATTATGAAAAGATTAAAAAATAGTTTTGGTTGCATTGAGATCAGTGGCGTAGCTAGTCTCAAACCCCCTTTATCAAACAATTTTGGGGCCCCCGTTTTTAGGGGTACTTATTGTGTTTTTAGGGTTCCGAAAAAAAAACGGAACCCTTATAGGATCACTCCGGTGTCTGTCACAGCCATTTTTCTCCGGATCCACTGGACGGATTCTGTTGAAATTTGGTACACATATGGACTTCTATGACCCAAACACGGACGCGTTACGTAAATCATTAAATTTTTAGCATGGGGGTCAAACTAGAAAATTAAAAAAAAAAAACGTTTTTTAACAATATTGTGTGACATATCAAATGAAAGGGCTTACTGTGAGAGTTTTAAATATATTTTTTTCATAATTTTAAAGTAAATGTTTTGAAGTTATTCAAGAAATTAGACGAAAAATGACCATTCCCCCCCTTATCTCCGAAACAGCAGAGCCTAAAATTTTGAAATAAATGGAGATAATAGATTTTTACCTAATGATTACAGGCACTATTAAAAGTCTGTAGTGTTAAAATAAATAAATTCGTTCGGAACCCTTTGCACCCGAGTCCGACTGGCACTTGGCCAGTTTTTTTTTTAAATAGGCCCTACTAGCTCAGAAGTGTCTCGGCAGGCTACGAAAGTAAAGCGGGACTAAATGTAGGAGCTTTCCGTCCACACGTCGGGGCACTTTTAGTTCGGGGGCCCCGTACCTTTGAGACGGTAGCTACGCCCCTGATTGAGATCGATAGTACTATGATATGTTATTAAACTTGTTCGGGGTTTCTCTTTATGTGATGTTTTGAATTAAAATAATCTACAGAGATGCAGAGTAATGCCATAGAATACTATCATTCTACGGTTTTATTACTGTAGACTTTTAAAACATCACTACAATAATAATTCAGGCTAGTCCCGAGTTAAAGTATGACAACTCGGGAATTCTTAAATAAGATGTAGGTAATTAAATTCAATTAGATGTGTTATTTCTTGACTAGATATGATATAATATTAGGTAGGGTCTCTATGTTTTGCCATAAGGCGTACGAATATTTAGGTAAAAAAATGAATTACAATGATTTATGCCTAAATATTTTTGACAACTTGTAATAGAATAAACGCAATACCTCTTAAGGGGCCATTGAACTTATCATTATTAACAACTTTCACTCTGGGACCAACACTGACATTGCGAAAAAAAAAGTCGGCTGTTCCATACATTTATGAGCGCATAAATTGACATGAACAGCTGATTTTTATTCGTGATTTCGGGATTAGTGAAAGTTGTTTATAATGATGAGTACAATTACCCCTTAAGAGATATTGCGTTTATTGTATTACATGTTGTATATTCTAATTTCTGAGTAATGTTTTGAAATGTTTACGACATAAGTATAGTATATGGCAGAAAGTCCCCCTCACCAGGCACTTCCCGAGGCGGCTGTAGCGTGCGCCGTTGTCGTCCACGCGGTACACGTAGATGAAGTTGTCGCGCGAGCCCAGCGCCACCATCGTGTTGTCTGGCGAGTACTGGATGGTCTGGATGGGCTCGCAGCTGGAAGGGTAACAATATACATGAACGTTATACGAGCAGTGTAGGGTTGTAGGGTTAAGTGTAAAGTCCGTGCGCGGGCGCACGGTATGAATCGAGTTGTCGCTCAAGGAGCGGCCAGCCACGTGGCGTGCGTCGACAGCCCCTCGTGCCGCGCGTGTGCTCCGACGCGCGCGTGTCGTGTGGCGCGTGTCGCGCAGCTTGCCGTGTCCCATTTTGTGAAGTTCAAGCGCCGCGGCACACACGCAAACAGCGCTGCTATTATTTTTATTTTCACGAAAAGCATCAGTTTTTTTAGAGTTCCATACCCAAAGACTAACCAATAGAACTGTATTACTAAAACTCCGTTGTCCGTCAGCGAGTTGTATTTCGAGAAACGTAATACATAAACAGTTGAAATGTCTACAGAGTGTGTTCTTTTATTGCCACAATAAATAACAAATAATAAAGTGAAATTAGATCAAAAATAAAAAAGACTTACACACAAAAAATGTATTTCTCAGTTGATGATACAGAATTCTTCATGAAAGAATCCGACTCACACTTGGTTAGTTAGTTTAATACAGCTTATATTGACATTGCTATCTAAGTCTGTCATTACATCGCTTGCTATGTCCTTAAACCTTCGCAAGTGAAGCAAACAAAATGCAGTACGTACCCGTCCTGGTGCTCAGCCAGCAGGTCCCTGGAGTGCGGGTCGTACACACGCCACTTGCCCGTCAGACAACCCACCGCCAGCACGCCGCCATCTCGGGACCACGCACAACACTGTGCGCGCTCCTGTAACGTTACTATGTGTTACATTGCACCAAATCCATTCATACCGTCTATAGCAGCTTATTATTTATTCTACACCTAACAACAACGGACAAACATTTAAAAAAAGAGTCGTTGTTAACAACGAAAACTCTTTTCCGCTTTGTATTACCCTTTTTCTAATGAGAAAATCCAAACACGTATTGGGAATAGTCCAATTTGAGATTCCCTCGAAAAAGTGAAAATTCACGATCGAAACTGACACATACATATTTCAGAATGGACTGAGTAATTACCCTGACTGTTTGTTTACTAGATATATTATAATCAAGGGTATAATTACCGCCCGCCATATCAATCATAGGGGGCCCCGACATGTGGAAACATAAAATTCTAATGGTACAGTTCGCATCACCGTTGTTTACCCCTCCGAAGTTAGGTTTTAGTGACGACCGCGCAGGTGCAATCGCGTAAATAAGTGTTACGTTCCTAGAATATTTTTTTGTTTATATGTATTATATTATAAATAAGTAACAAAGACTACCAGTAACAATAACAATATCAAAAAGTAACACCACAAATACAGACACCACAAAAACACACAAAAAACAAATCAAATAGTAAGAAATAACCAAAATCAATAATTATAAAAAATAACAACGTGTAACACTTTTCGCATAAACAGTCGTACTGCATTGGGCAAGCGGGTCACACGTATGCATCGAACGTATACGAGCGAGTGAGATGCCATTACACCCGCCACCTTGCGCAAACACGCGCATGCGCGACCTGCCCGCGCATGCGCTGTATTATGTTTTTGTCAAATTGACATTCTGCGCACTCGATTGCGACGTACTTCGGGGAGGTAATGTTGCGTGACGGGAACTGTAATATGTACCTATTATAAATGTGGAAGTGAGTCTGTTTGTCTTCGCGTATCAAAGGCTGTATGGATTTGGATGAAACTTGCTGCAAAGGTAAACCATATCCTGTAATAGGCCATAGAATATTTTTATTCCGGTAGTATATGCACCTGGGATCATTTTTAGGGTACCGAAAAAAAACGGAACCCTTATAGGATCACTCGGGTGTCTGTCTGTCCATCTGTCACAGCCAGTTTTCTCCGGATCCACTGAACCGATTCTGTTGAAATTTGGTACACATATAGGCTTCTATGACCCACATACGGGCGCGTTACGTAAATTATTAAATTTTTAGTATGGTGGTCAGTTTTGGGGATCAAACTAGAAAATTAAAAAAAAAAGTTTTTTGAACAATATTGTGTGACATATCAAATGAAAGGGCTTACTGAGACGGTTTTAATTTTATTTTTTTCATAATTTTAAAATAAATGGTTTTGAAGTTATTCAAAAAATTAGACGAAAAATTACCATTCCCCCCCTTATTTCCGAAAGTACTGAGCCTAAAATTTTGGAAAAAATGGAGATAATAGATCTTTACCTAAAGATTACAGGAAAACCTATTAGAAGTCTGTAGTGTTAAAATAACATGTTAAAAAAATTTAATCCGTTCGGAACCCTTTGTTATCTTTGACGCGGGCAAAGCCGCAGGCAGCAAAAATAGTACCCCTTTTGAGCTTTCCCGCCGTCGGTTAAAAAGAGGGTATTGTTTTTGACACAGGGCTTATTTGTGTCTAGCTACGCCACAGATTATAATCACTCTAAGTGGGAAAATGTAATGTAGTAAAGTCGCCAACGAAGCTCTGAAGTAGGTAGTGTTAGTGTTAAACGCTCAGTGCATACCTCGATGTCCTTGCTCCACACCGTGCAGTGCGAGAGCCCATCCCACAGCTGCAGCAGCTTGTCCCAGCCTGCTGTAGCGAATTGCGCCAGCGTGGGGTGAGCTGCTAGGCCCCACAGCTCGTCCACGTGCCCTGTGCCGGAACAACATCATGTTACTCGTTCTGAGATCTATTCTTCATTATTGTATTAACAAGAGTAACACTTGTGATGACATTTGTGCCTTTAAGTTTGTACTAATCAAAAGTATTTCCTACCAAAAATTGTGTGGAACTGTGTAAGGTACCCAATTGATAAGGCGCGTCGTGAATCTTCGTTCGCACAGAAAAGAAAGTATGGCCCCGAAGATTAACGAAAGAAAGCAAACTTACAATCAACCTTTGATCACTACTATAAGGTTCATAATACACTGCAGCTGTTAGTTCCGTCTCACTCGCGTCACATGCATGCCACGCGGCGCGCGCTAACATGGCGGCAGCTGCCGACCAATAGCGGTACAGTAATAAGAATAAGCGCGGTGTGTGGAGCGTGCCGATTGGTCAATAGCTTTTCCCGCGCTTTGAAAATTCATCTTCTGCGCAGATACATCGGGAAGCCATATCAATTGAGTACTATTGTACCAAAAATTAATCGTGTATCAAAAGTTAATTGTGTACCAAAAGTTTATTGTAATCAAAAAGTAATCATGTACCAAAAGTTAATTTATGTTGTAGCGGCATCAATGCCGCCCTAAGAAAAACCAACGGAGCAAATCTACATCGCAACAAAAAGAACCGCGACGCCATCTATAGCGAACAACTACATCGAAATCCTGCATCGCGCAAGCAGAGTTTACCGTGCGATTTAACATATACATCAGCCCGAATATCTACTATCGGGCAGTCGCCCGCCAGACACAACAACCGTCTGGTCGGAGGATCCTCCCTTTTCAATGGAGGTTTGCGGGACTTCACAGGTACAGAGGTATACCTTACCTCTAAACAGGTGACCCCGACGTGATACCTCTAAAATGTCCCAAAAATTAATTGATATCAAAAGTGAATTGTGCACGAAAAGTTAATTGTCTAGCAAAAGTTCATGTATGCACCAAAAATAGATTGTTTATTAAAGTAATGTAATAAGTATTTACCGAGCACAGCGGGCGAGAAGCCCAGCTGCAGGTCTCCGTGCAGGATGCAGTTCCTGGTGGTGCCGACGAACAGCTGCGAGCCGCGGCCCTCCGCCAGCACGCGCACGCCGCCGTAGTGGCCCTCGATCTGAAGCAAACAACCAAATCAATCATTACTTCACACACACAGATACACACAATGTACGAACAAAAACCGCCCAACTGCGAGTCGGACTCGCGCATGAAGGGTTCCGTACCATGAACCATCGTATTTTTATTATTTGGTTAAAGCGGTATTAGAAATGCCCACTGAAAATTTCAACTGTACACCTATGATGGTTCTTGACATATAGCCACTATATATCGATAGATATAGCCATCTATCTGTCAGCAACAGACGGACGGACGAACGGACGGATGACGGACGGACGGACAGCTTTTAGCACTATTATTAAGCCTCCGTTGTCCATCCGTCCGTATACTTTTAGGGTTCCCCACCCTAAAAATAACCCCCTAAAAACCCCCCACCGAAGAAGAACCCGTAAAGTTTGCTCTGTAAATATTATCGGACTTAGGTGAGTACGTCGTATGTTTAGATACAGACTTGAGAGTTTTGGTCTTCTTGAGAACTGAAGGACAACGTAAACTCACAAGATGATAAAGCAATGCCTGTAGTCTCTTTGCCGCCACCGGTCATGACGAGGCTTTAGACAAGTGGCATTCTGTCAGCGATAGCGTAACGAAGGCGATTGTTTAAAATGTATGGGATTGACAAACGCTGTCGGAATATCACGTGATCAATCCCTTATATCTTGGCATTTCGACAGTCGCATTCGCTAATAGAATGGCACTTTGTCTGCCCCTGTTTGCTGGGCACCATAGGTATAATATTTAAGCTGTGCACGCCACGCACTAGCATGTGGATAGGGTTGGTGACACCATGAGTTATTTTTATTGACGATATGTCCCTCCTTGAGGACGCACAACTTGTAGATAGTGTGCCAGTAACAGTAAGGAATACTCACGACATTCTCGATGCCAGCCGCGTTCATGTCGGGGTCGAACATGACGACCCGGCCGTCCTTGCCGCCGCCGGTGACGACGTGTCCCTCCTTGAGGACGCACAACTTGTAGATAGTGTGCCAGTAACAGTAAGGAATACTCACGACATTCTCGATGCCAGCCGCGTTCATGTCGGGGTCGAACATGACGACCCGGCCGTCCTTGCCGCCGCCGGTGACGACGTGTCCCTCCTTGAGGACGCACAACTTGTAGATAGTGTGCCAGTAACAGTAAGGAATACTCACGACATTCTCGATGCCAGCCGCGTTCATGTCGGGGTCGAACATGACGACCCGGCCGTCCTTGCCGCCGCCGGTGACGACGTGTCCCTCCTTGAGGACGCACAACTTGTAGATAGTGTGCCAGTAACAGTAAGGAATACTCACGACATTCTCGATGCCAGCCGCGTTCATGTCGGGGTCGAACATGACGACCCGGCCGTCCTTGCCGCCGCCGGTGACGACGTGTCCCTCCTTGAGGACGCACAACTTGTAGATAGTGTGCCAGTAACAGTAAGGAATACTCACGACATTCTCGATGCCAGCCGCGTTCATGTCGGGGTCGAACATGACGACCCGGCCGTCCTTGCCGCCGCCGGTGACGACGTGTCCCTCCTTGAGGACGCACACGGAGAACACGGAGCCGTCGTGCACGCCGCGCACTAGCTTGTGGATAGTGTTGGTGCCGCGGCCCCACACTATTATGTTCCCGTTTGAGTCCCCAGATAGGACGTCGCCTGGACAAAATTACATACTTTGAAAATATCTTTTTTTTAAGAGGGCTATTACATTTTTTCTTGGATTTGAGCGTTCGACTCGACTTTCGATGTGTGATTATGGTTTATATATAGCCACAAATTTAAAGAAAACTATATAGCCAAGAAAGTTTGATTCTTTTTTGTGGGAGTGCTTTAAATAAATATTTCAATTTGTTTACGTAAATTAGTTAAAACCTTGTCTCTGCAAAAGATGTTTCATAAAATTTTACTTTAGGCATCTTTTGATACTTTGTTACATCGAAGATATAATAATTTAATCATTAATAAAAATGTTTGTGGTATAATTGTTTCTTCTACTTTGGAGTGCTTTAATTTATTTATTATGTTTCATACAGTAATACACCAAAAATAATATTTTTAAACAATTGTATACAGCGTTAAAATCACTATAAATCTCGGGAAACGCGGTCTGTAGCTTTAGTCCGGGCCAAGCGCTCGATTTTGTAATAACGCCTTTAATTCCGCATTCTGTAATGCGTAAATGAATGTAAATCACTTATATTTTAGACACTTTTAAGATATTAAAATTCAGCACTGTAGGAAATGAATTCAAGAAAAATATTGGACCCTTCACACTCTGTCAACGTTTCACTTACATTACCATTTTCTACTATTTTTTTTAGATTTTTTCCTAGGACAGTTTTCATCCCACAGGTATATTGAAACATGATTAACACAGTTTCAATATTTGATTAAAATATCCCCTAAAAATGTCCCTACAGCACATTTAACCAGCACAAACCCAGTCAACTCACCATTATGATTGAAGCCGAGACACGTGACGTACTTGGGCTTGTCCCGTGTCTCGAACACGCCCATGCGCTTGTACAGCATGTTGGTCTGGTCCAGCGTCCAGAAGGCGATGTGGTTCTTCCCGCACGTCACGATCTGGTTGCGGTCCAGAGGGTGGAACTCTGCAGCAACCACCGTGTCTACTGAGCACTGGGAACACGAATTGTTGAGTTACAAATCTGATTCTACCTGAGATAAAAAAATATTCATCATTAATTTATCTGGAAAGACTTGTCCAACGTTTTACCAACTTTGGACAAGTTCTTTTTTATCATAGTTGGGACTTGGGAGATACAGACGATGAGAAAAGTAGCATTTTTTATTTTAAGCCAATTCAAAAGAAGGATGTTCTAAGTTCGACATTTTTGTACATTTGTTAAAAAACGAAGAAATCAAACCAGAATCATAGAAAAATATTATTTTTTTTCACTATGGATTTCTAATTTTTTTTGTAAGGTCGTTCTTTTTCTTTGAAAAAAAAATGACAACCAATAAATCGAAGTTTTTTAATATTCAATCATAAGATACTTATTTTTGAAGTAGGAACAGGTTTTAATGATAAAACATGTATTTCTTTATGGTAACAATTTAGAAAGTAGAATGTATTAATTTGTAAAGGTTAGGAATAGATTTTTGAAGACCCTATTATATTTCCAAAGACTGAATGGTTGGTAGAAGTTCTTCTGCCGAAAAAATGTTTGAGTTTCTTCCTTACCTTAGTCTCAGCCAGACAATGTCCCTTATCGGGGCGCTGCCACTCCCACACAGAGATGGTGTGGTCCGGGCCGTCGTCCACCGCCGCCAGCAGGGCTCCGCCGTCAGCCCGGGAGAACGTCACGCACGACACCGCGCGCTCCATGTGGCCGGCGCCGATCACGGCCAGCGTGGCCAGGGACACGGAGTTCCACACGCGCACGTGCGGCTGGAATCGTGGACACTGGTTACTTTAATGCATAGGCATTGGCTCCCACAAGGTGGACCGATGACCGGGTGAGGGTCGCGGGTAGCGGATAGATGCGGGACGCGCAGGAGCGGTTGTTGTGGCAACACCTGGGGGAGGCCGCCGTCCAGCAGTGGACGTCTTTCGGCTGATAGCATGATGATGTTGATGATGATAGGCATTGGGCATTCAAAGGAACAGTTGATGGCTGATGTTCTTCAACAAAAAACCAAGCTTACGAGCCGGTCGATTGTGTAAAGTGATCACGAAGTGAGCTGTCAATCCAAGTAATCAAGATGTAATGACAGCTCACTTCGTAATCACTTCACCCAAGCCTTCACTTCGACATGTTTACAGAATTGCACTACAGAGGCTCTAGACAAACTGTCATTTATCAGCAAATGTGACTGTCGAAATTAAAGAAGATCACATGACATTGTCAATTTCATATATTCATGACGTTGGATAGTCGTCTTCGCCGCGCTACCGAGAATATTATGTGTCTAAAGCTTCAGGGGCCTCCTTGAGGCTTCCCAGGATTTTTAAGTTTGCTAGTTTTTTTTTCTTAACAACAAAGACAGTTTTTGTACACTGTGCTTTAGCATTGCAAACTTCGAATGTCTGTTACATTCATAAGCCTATTAAAATAATTACGAGAGAATTGATACTCTGCTCCTCTCTTCCAGCTGTTACCCGTCCTAGGTTATCCATGTGGAGTAATTAGCCCTCGACATACCTTCAGCAGTTCTCGTTCTACAATAGAAAAGCTTTCACTCCCACTCTTCAGTACTGTGATACTTTTTTCAGCTTACCCTGGCATCAAGCCGGTCATGCCCCGCGCACTGGCCGCTGGCTATCACCAGCTTGTTGGGATGGATAGCCAAACATTTGACATCGTCAGTATGGCCGGTGTAGTGTCTCTGGCACTGCTCCTCCACGTTGAACAGCACCACTACGGCTGCTACGAAGTACACTATCTCGCCGGTTGGTAGGAGGTAGAGATTGCTGCGGCAGTCCTTGCCTCTGGAACAAGTTGGGAAAGGTTCAAGTTATAGTAAGTTTCAAGATGACATAACACCCCTGTTTTACCCGAAGAGTTGGACAGAGGTGTACCGATAGTAACACTCACATTTTGCCACTCGTATATGTCATGTCGAAAAGGGTGAATCTATCAACTAAAATCCGGACTCCGGCTACTGACAAATTCCATTTGGAAAAGTAATGACGTGTTGCTTGAATTGGGAATCAAACCAGGACTTCATAGTTGGCATTAATGCTTGCGACCGTATGCGTAGACCGACGAGACAGTACATTTTTTTTTACTAATAATACATAAGGCATACGTTTAACCACTATCACACCTGATGGTAAGCGATGATGTGGTCGAACATTGAGCACGTTTGCCTAGAAGTAACCTATTCACTCTTGTCTTAAATACTCCCAGGTTGTAGCTATCTGGAAACACAGACTCTGGCAGCGAATTCCACTCCTTAGCTGTACGCACTATGAATGTGTTCCCAAAACGTTTTGTGCGTGTACATGTTAGGGCCTTTTCACAAGGCGACATCCCAAGTTTTTTGCAGATACAGCTGTTTGCAGGATCCTGCAAAAAACTGTTCCCTCAGAACTGGACGGCCGTGTGAAAGGGCTGTTATTGATCGGCCTCTAGTGTAACTAGATACAGCTGAATACCAGTATTTTACCTGACCTCCACAACCCGATCGATATCAATAGTAAGACGTCTATCATGCAATTTATATGCTATTTCTCGCATTGTCTTTGGCAAAACACTATTATTACATTTTTGAACTTAGTGTTTCATCTAGGAGTATGTCTTGGCACAGCATACAATATTTTTTGGTGGCGCTAACCATGTTTCCATCAAACGTATTTTAGGCATGTTTGCTCAACGAATTTGATTAGATGACACAACCGTCACTTTGTCGTTTTCAATTGCCTTAATTACTACACGAAAAACCCAAACATGGCTTCTAACGATTTCGTAAGATCAAGTGACCCATACATTATACAATGACGATCTTGAATAGAATACGAGTCTTTTTGCCTTCTTGAATATTCATTATTTTCTTGCCCTTGTCCCATGTTATTTGGGGTCGGCGTTACACGCTTTCTTCTTCACCCCATCTCTCTCCAGCTTTTCTCTAGTCTCCTTCTCCCATTCGCATCACGTTTACATTTTTATCTCTTTTAGTGACAAGCGTCTCCTCTTTCAAGATGAAATACTAGAATGTTATTTCTAGGTATGCGTGATCCATCTTCGACTGAGCATCGCTTACCATCAGGTGAGATAGTGGTCAAACGTGTGCCCTACAAGAGTAAAAGAAGAAACAAATCAAAGTTGCATCAGATTTACAGCCTTTCTCTAACTTAGCCATTGTATAGGACAGTGCAGTCAAAAATCCCTTATTAGCTAAACCCAAGGCCAGAGTCTCGCATGAGTGGTCAACAGTAACGTCGGATGAGTCAGCAATCGATTGATACGTAACCGGTCACAGCTGAAAGTAAGACTGATCAATGATTCAGTGGATAGTATTGACGTCTGTTGAAGGACTATCGATTGCTGACTAAGAAAATATAATGATTGACAAGACAAGGTCTGGGAAATGTATTATGGAATTATACATAACGCTTTATTTGGAAACTAAACATGAAACTTAGGGTCGTGGTGAAATAATAACAACAACAAGGGCTGACTTTTGAGGTCAAGCATCGCCTGTAGGTGATCCGATCCGTGGATACATAGGAAAGTAAGTTAAGCGCTTAGTTCCGGCATCATATTTTGTAGTTCTTTGACAGTCGTTACGGTGGTAGGGTTTGAAGGGGTATCGTACAACGTACACCCAGAAACAGTTGTGGTATGTGCAGGTTATATACATAGTTAGCCGCTTCATGTAAAATACTGGCAATTCAGCTGCATCAGGAGGAAATGGACCCAGTTGCTTCTAGTTAAAACTATAAACCGACCCAAATAGTTGGGAAAAGGATAAGCAGATGATGACTTCAAACTACATTTATATCCTGAACCCATAAGAGCGAATAGATATAAAGCGATAATGAAAAAACAAAGCTTATGCGTAAAAGTAAATCCTATCATGCCATCTAAAAAACGTTCATTAGTACACATAAACAATGATCATGTATCACACCAGATACTAAAAAACTAATGATTCAGAGTACTAATGATTACAACAACAAACATCATTGTTGTAATGTCTGTTTTTGTTTCAAGTTAAGCCGTGATTGTTAAGTCCATGGCCTTGAATGGAACTGGTCTGCGGTCACTCTGGCGGAACGGAACATGTTTGTAGTAATACTACTGCTTTAGTTCAGCTAACTTGCTTTCTGTAGCGTCTTTGTACATCTCTTATTTCTTTAGAAAATCTGCCGAGCCTTCCCAACTGACCAGGTGCAGCTGAATACCAGTATTTTACATAAACCGACCGCTTATCTTACCTCTACTATCTAGTAACGTGTTAACACGATATCCTTTGACAAGACTGATGTCAGATTCTAGGCTTCTGATGAACGCCTGAAGATCTATAAATGACAGCAGGGACCAACACCTTAAGAGGAAAAATAGGCGGCGAGACTTTGTATGTAAAAAGTCATAATTCGAGGTTTGGCTCTCGACTGTTTTCTCCTCCAATATTGGACCGATTTAGAAGACACTTTGATATTCAATTTTTTTGGATCATCGGTCAGGCATTGGCTTTCCAGCTATTTCGGTTTAGGGTTGATGATGAGCAATTTATTTTAACGATAACTTCAGAGTTGATCAAAGAATAGTGGATGTAATGTAAGTGCGAACTTTAGCACTTGAAGATGACAGGAGTATAGACGGTGGCGTTGATGGTTGGCAAGCCATAGCAGAAAATAAAGAGTCCCACAAAGGGAAATTACATTGAAACCATTTCGTAAATATCTGGAAGTACATCAAAGAACAGAATTGTTTTGTTTGATTCATCCAACCTATCTAAATTAGTCGAATCTGTTTTGTAACTACACTACATTTCCTATTCCTATGTTTAATGCATGCCGTGGCAGCCTGTAATTAAGGCTACACTATAAAATGTACAAATATGCGTACTTTAACATGTATTCTGGTGTATGCTTTGTTGGTTGTCCTTAAATAAATAAATAAATAAATAAAGGGCTAGTATTACCAGCTTAGGTATCAAGATTTACAACAAGTTCTTGTACTAAATCTCACATGTCTGCGTTGCGGTTTGCGGTAGAACCTTGTGCTACAATTGGAACAGGTATTTTATTTCGTGTATTTAACCAAAATGCTCTACTTTAAGTTGCGTGTCGTAACTAGTCCAATGTACTACATTTTTTATATTCATCAACAATTTTATGTTAGCTAAAAGGTGTTTACGTAATAAGTTCAAAGACCGATAAGGTCTTGTCAGTGTTTCTATGAAATATAATCTGAAAAATGCTACCGGAGTGTTGAAGTCTAGGCAATAATTTACACCAATAAAATTCAAGGCCTTTTTGGATCAAAACAATTTTGTAAAAGTTATACGGGCAGGCGGAAGAGAGCAATTGGGAGACGCCTATCTATGGACTACTTAATCTATTTTATATCTACTACAATTTGAGGCAATTTAATTTTGTTGAATTCACAATCAAGGCTTACTGCAACGAAAATTTGACGAAGCCATTCACTTAATCAGTTTATGAAGTTCCCAACTTAAAGGGCACTTCTGACCTCTTGGTCTGATGAGAGAGATCGGGGCTTTTTTATCTTTAACCGACTTCCAAAAAAGGAGGAGGTTCTTAATTCGGCGGGTATTTTTTTTTATGTATGTACACCGATTACTCCGAGGTTTCTGATCCGATTTGTGATTCTTTTATTTCGATGCAGTATACTGGTCCCATAATAATTTAATTCAGTTTGGTTCAGTAGTTTTTATTCTATGAGCATTTTTGTTTAATTCAATTTCTGCGTTGACGAAGACGTCGTCCAAGTATCACCACTTAAAAGTGAAAAACAAAAAACTTTTTACTAAAAAAATGTTCGGAAGTCGGTGTTAAAAACAAAGAAACAAAACCAAAAACACCGACTTCCGAAATTACGGTTATTTTATTCTTTGTAGTGTTTTGTTTGGAATTCGATTATATTTTTTTGTAAAAAGTTTTTTTTTATGTACATAAAAACAACAACACAGTAGATACATAGCATATGGAAACAGAGGATTGTACAACCAAGTCTACAATTCTTGTCATCTCTCGGGCATCCAAACTAAGTACGCAGACCTGATATTAGGAGTCGGAGATTTAGCGGCTTCTTTTTATGTAATACAACCGTCACATTTCTGTTAGTCTACAGTTATCCATTATCCACTACATAAGTATAGGGGATGGTGGATTCATCTTTTGTTTCTACTTCTGACATGCCAGTTTCCTCGTGATGTATTTCTTAACTTTTTTGAGAGCTGTAGTGGAGAAATTAATGATTACCGGTTTAAGCCGTGTAACGAACTGTGGTGACAAAGCTATTACTCAAGTCCTCAAGGCTTGGGTGACCAAGCGTCAGCAACCTTGGATCAGTGCTAGAGATTGCAGTATTGCTAAGACAAAGGCGCAATTTTCTGCTGACAAAGCCAGGTAATTGTGTTACTAATAAGGTGGGTTTACCCGGGGATTAGTTAGTCTCGCCACAGATTTTTTTTCGCCATATAGATTTTTTGGTGCAATGTGATTGGTGAATTGCCTGTGTTGGTAGATTCTGCGGTAAATAGGTAATGGTATGCTTACATGACCTTACAATTTCCATGGTTCATGTATTTAGAAAGCAGGTAGCGTTTTCACGCCATTTGTCACCGTTACGAGATGCGGGCATGTATAATTGCACCGGCACACTAAACAGCACAAAAACGACTCTATTTGGACTTCTAAAGTATTCCTTAAATGCCTGCCTATAAAAACAAATTGGATAAACGTTTGTACGTTAAATCGTGCGACATTCACATAATTACTAACATTAAAAGGGATGATTACGGAAACGGTGTCGCGTTTTGGAATAATTCCGAATTTGGTTCGCGTGTAGGCGCAAACTGTGGCTGTATGGGGAACAATTGGTAAATTGACCAATGAATTTCACTCAATATAGAGCTTATGGCTTCTGGTGATGGCGATATTAGAATGGGACGTAGACTGTACGAATTTAGGCTAATAATAAAATCAACGGAAGGGATTTTTGGTTTGGAAGGGAGTGACTCTGACTGCAGAGATTATGACTAAAATAGAAGTATGCAAGACTGATCATCATCATCTGCCTAGTCTTTTCCCAACTATATTGGGGTCGGCTTCCAGTCAAGTCCAGTATTTTACGTGGAGCGGCTGCCTACCAGACCTCCACAACCCAGCAAGACTGGAGTCAGATTTACTGGCTTCTGACTATCCGTAACGACTGCCAAAGATCTACAAATGACAGCCTGGCCAACGGCTTAACGTGCTTTCCGAGGCATGGAGGAAACTCGGTATGTTAAGATGGTCACCCATCCACAGACCAACCTTGGTAAGCGTTGCTTAACCTTGTAGATCGACCCGTGCGGCTGTTATTATCTAGAGCTCCTGCAAGAGTGATGACGAGGGTTATATATGTAAGTAGGTAAATACGGTTGACACTTCCCGTGACTCAAAAGCTGGCTTTTACTTTGGTCAGAGGCTAAGCATTGCCATTCAACGTGGCAATGCCGCCAGTCTCTTGGGTACATTACCAGCTGACAGTGTTGACGACGAATTTTTTGATGCTATAGTTTAGTTTGTTTAGTTTAATTGTTAATTTTAGCAACGGTTTGATAAGTAAGGTTTTTCAGATGTGATGCAATAAGTAGCATTATAAAATGCTGAAGATAAACATCTGTTCTGCGACGGGTTTTGTAACCTTTAATATTTATTTTATTCGATCGTTATCGCACCATCTGGCAGTCAAACCGTGCAGTGCAATTCTGCCCATTTTAAGAAACATTGCCGAATCTGCCTTATGAATAAAACGAATTCTGTCACTCTATAGCTTTGTGTATATTTTTACTGTATGATAGTAATTGTGCCAATTTTTAGGGTTCCGTACTCAAAGGGAACAACGGAACCCTAAAAATTGGCCTCCGCTGTCCGTCCGTCCGTCTGTCTGTCAGCGGGCTGTATCTCAAGAACCGTAATAGAAAGATTAAATTTTCACAGATTGTGTATTTCTATTGCCGCTATAACAACAAATAATAAAAACTAAGGTTTATCGTACGGAACCCTTCGTGTGTGAGTCCGAATCGAATCGCACTTGGTCGGTTTTTGTAGGGAGCGGGGGTAACTCGCAGAAGCAGTTTTAATTAAATGTAGGTACCTACGTACGATTATCCCTGTAGGCACTGCGCAAACGTATCCAAGGACAGGCCCCGGTTAGTGCACGATTGGTTCAAAGAAACAAGGAAAGTACCTAGGTAGGTATATACCTTATGATTATCAAAATGAAGATTACCTACTGTTCGTAAGTAATGAAATGTCTAAAGAATATTAATGACACAATTTCAGCGTCACATAAAAATAACAACAAAGCAACCATGACGTGTTTAATTCCCTAAAGTAACCCTTTATTATCGTATTCATGAATGAATTACATAACGCAGTTTTTATGATACCTGCTTATAAGCCTTTTATTATGTTGATTACGTAAGAACATAATGAATATTCATACTGTAATTCTGACTGACACTGTTCTTTTAAATATGAAAATAAAATAACCCCTGTAAACGTAATTTCCTATGGAGAAGAACTGGTAAAAAACACTAAAGGGGATCCTGAAAAGGCCACTTTAGCAGAATCAGAAAGCATATCACTCTACCCATCACTGTCAACCTTTCCCAATCAACCTTGAACCTAATGCGTTAGCGAATAAAGATGAAAATGAAATTGGACAGATTGTTGTGTGGTTGATTGGGAAAATTTGACAGTGACGGGTAGCGTGATGTGCTTTCTAATTCTGCTAATGTGGCCTTTTTAGATCTTCTGGTCAACAACGCGCACTTGTAATTGTATCATGATCATCATATCAGCCGAAAGACGTCCACTGCTGGACATAGGCCTCCACCAAGCGTCGCCACAACGACCGGTCCTGCGCGTCTCGCATCCATCGGCTACCCGCGACCTTCACCAGGTAATTTTATAACCACTATTTATTGTACCTATGTTAACAAATTAATAAATGACTTATGACTTAACAAAGCGCCAACTTTTATTACGGGACCAACTCCGAAATGGCAAAAAAATTAGCTGTTCAGTACATTTAGTCGTGTCATGCGCACAGAAATGTATGGCGATTTTTTTTCGCTATTTCAGTGTTGGTCCCATAGTTAAAGTTGTTAATGATCTTGCATTGATTCTTTTGAAGGTAATTGCGATTATTTTGTTAAGAGTTGTATATGAGAGGACCTGGACCTGTCAACAAAGCACCCGTTATAACTAGATCTACGTTATACTAAGTATTGGGTTAGACGCGATGGATCGCTCGCCTCTTCCTATATTTTCAAAGACTCATATCTCCATAATTGGCCCGCTAAGCTTGGCTAGCCAACCGAGAACATTCAGATTTTATGATTCCGCATTTGAGATTGTAATCTTGATTTCACCGTTGATAAAGTTTTGTCAAGAAAGTCATAGATTATACAAGCTTTATTTTAGCAAGAGAGAAATATAGAGTTTGATATTTTGGTCTTCGTTAGTCAAGCGCAACTTCTGAGCGTGGGGTCCTGGGATCGATTCATGGGTTGGGCATGGTTATTGGGGTCATCCCGAACTCTTTGTAGCTCAATAGTTACTGGCAATGGGCTCATCACTATTTAGAGAATTAGCAATGGCCCTGGAACGCAAAGAACATTTGAAGGAACACGGGTCAGTCAATAAGAGTCTGACACTACTGCCCCCCGCTCCGCTTACAGCGAGAGAAGTCATTTGATGATTTATTTACCTTAAAAAAACTGGCCAAGTGCGAGTCGGACTCGCGTGCAAACGGGTTCCGAACGATTTTTTTTAAACATGTTGTTTTAACACTACAGACTTCTAATAGATTTTCCTGTAATCTTTAGGTAAAGATCTATTATCTCCATTTTTTTCAAAATTTTAGGCTTAGTAGTTTCGAAGATAAGGTGGTCATTTTTCGTCTAATTTCTTGAATAACTTCAAAACTATTTCAAAAAACATTTTTTTTTAATTTTCTAGTTTGACCCCCAAAAGTGACCCCCATACTAAAAAAATAATAATTTACGTAACGCGTCCGTGTTTGGGTCACAGAAGTCCATATGTGTACCAAATTTCAACAGAATCAGTCCAGTGCATCCCGAGAAAACTGGCTGTGACAGACGGACGGACAGACAGACAGACACCCGAGTGATCCTCCTATAAGGTTTCCTTTTTTTTTCGGAACCCTAAAAATAACCTGGACTAAGCAATATCACTGCCTCTTCAGGATAAAGCCAAGAGGATCATCGGCAATGATAGGCTTGTCGAGTCGAAGCTCCAAAGTCTTGAGCATCGATGCCGAGTTGCTGGCGATTTTCTGCCGGTTGCATTTTGGGGAATGTGCGGCAGAATTGCATAATTCAATTCTGCCAAGCTCGTTCCATCATCGGACCACAAGACGAACGGCGATGCGCCACCGGTACATGGTGGACATCCCACCCAAACGCACAAAACGTTTTGGGAACACATTCATTGCGCGTACAGCTAAGAAGTGAAATTCCCTGCCGGAGCCTGTGTTTCCTGATAGCTACAATCTGGGAGTATGTAAATCAAGAGTGAATAGATTACTTCTAGGCAAGCGTGCTCCATCTTCGAATACATTGCTTACAATCAGGTGAGATAGTGGTCAAACGCGTGCCTATTAATAAAAAAAACTTTTGAATACAGGAAAATTTCAACTCTAGCCAATATTAGCTCTAACTGAAACATTTTGCTATCAATGCCATGTTTAAATAACATCGATGTTTTCCTACACCGTTTGTGTATTTTCTACCTATCATTTCTAAGGGACACTAGACTTTATTTATTTTTGAACTATGACTCAATATTTGGACAATTTATTTGTGTAGACTATCATAATATCACACCTTGACAGCAGGGAGTGTTATCCTGTGTCCAACTGAAAGCAGCTGGATATCTGAATTTTACATTGAGCGACCAGACCTCTTTTTTAACCGACTTCCAAAAAAGGAGTAGGTTCTCAGTTCGGTTGTTTGTTTTTATGTATGTATACCGATTCATGATCATCATATCAGCCGAAAGACGTCCACTGCTGGACATAGGCCTCCCCCAAGCGTCGCCACAACGACCGGTCCTGTACGTCTCGCACACTACCGACACCAACCACCGATACACCGATTATTCCGAGGATGAAAAACACATCCGATTTCTGTGATTCTTTTTTAGTTCGATGCAGGCATACTTGCTATTTGGTCCCGTAGAAATTTAATTCAGTTTGGATTAGTAAGTAGTTTTAATTTTATGAGCATTTTTGCTTATTTAAATTTCTACGTAGACGATGACGTCGTCTAAATTTCACCACTAAAAAGTGAAATATATAAAAAACCTTTTTGCAAAAAATAAAATGTAAAAAAAAAACAAAGAAACAAAACTAAAAACACCGACTTCCGAAATTGAAGTTATATTTTTGTAGTGTTTTGTTTGGAAGTCGGTTGTATTTTTTGTAAAAAGTTTTTTTTTTACTCTTGATAGGCACACGTTCGACCACTATCTCACCTGATGGTAAGCGATGATGTGGTCGGAGATGGAGCACCCTCTCTTGAAGTTACCTAGTCCCTCTTGACTTAGGTAAAGGCTCGCAGGTTATAGCTATCAGGAAACACTGACTCTGGCAGGGAATTTCACTCCTTTCTGTACGTACAATGGATGTTTTCCCAAAACGTTTAGTTATACATACAACCTCTTATCATTCAGGAACCGTGTGACACGGTATCCGCAAGACTGGGTGCCAGATATCAGGCTTTTGACTACCCAAAACGATAGACAAAGATCAAGTTATAAGCAAATGACACCAATATCAAGATCTTAACGTACTTTTTGAGGCACGGAAGAATCTCGTTATGTTAAGAAGGTCCAGCCGTCCTCGGACTGACCTAGGCAATGTAACCTTTTTTCTAATATGGGAAATCATCAAAAGGCTTCCTTCCTAGGCGGAGCCCGTGCTCCGTGTTCCTCCAAATACCCTTTGCGTTCCAGGGCCGCGGTGACTCTTGAACAAATTCCACAACCCTGGCAGAAGGTAACCTGCCACGAGGTCTTCTAACGAATAGGTATAACTTAATTAGTATAAATAAATAATGAAGTTGTTATCGCCATATCTTTGACCTTGGTAAGCCAGAGCGGTCGATAGCGTTTGATACTAAGTGGGTTCGTTTATTATTCAACAGGAAAGCTTTTACGCAGTTCGGGGAATATCATATTTTTTCCGATCGAGATCATAGATGGCCGGAGTGACATGTTTGGAGGGCGATATACATGTTGTGACAACATTGTTGAATAATATTTTGAAAAGTAGAACCACCCTAAAGTATGATGTGGCTGAAATAGTGTGAGAACCTCCTCTTTTTGAATTTGGTTATAAATATAGATAGGTAAAAGTTATAAGACGTACACATTATGAGACGTACTTGTGAGAATTGGGAGGCATTACAATTGGTGGCGTGAAAATCACCAACCTGCGCTACGCCGATGATACTACTCTTCTTGCAGCAAATGAGTCGGAAATGGCTACACTTCTAGACAGAATGGAGCGGATAAGTCAGGAGATGGGACTCTCCGTGAACAGATCCAAGACCAAGGTCATGGTGGTAGATCGATCTGGGAAGTTGGAACTCACTGGCACATTAGGAATAGAATCAGTGGACAACTTTATATAGCATCAGTAATGATGGGTCGTGCGAGGTGGAAGTGCGCAGGAGAATTGGCATGGCTAAGAGCGCCATGTCTTGCTTGGAAAAATTTGGAAAGATCGTAATATTTCCGTAAAAACTAAAACTAAACTGGTACGGACTCTAGTCTTCTCGATCTTTCGTATGGCACTGAGACTTAGACACTGAGAGCTGCAGACCGCAAACGCATTGACGCGTTTGAAATGTGGTGCTGGAGAAAGATGCTCCGAATTCCTTGGAAGGCGTTTCGGACTAACGTAACCATATTGCGAGAACTGAAAATCTCCTCGCAGCTATCATCTGAGTGTCTACGCAGAGTCCTAGAATACTTCGGTCATATTGCAAGGAAAGAAGGTGACAACCTCGAGAAGCTCATCGTGACCGGCAAAGTAGATGGAAAAAGACCTCGTGGACGCAGTCCAATATGTTGGTCTGACCAGATAAGACGTACACATTATGAGACGTACTTGTGAGAATTGGGAGGGAGGCTTTACAGTTGGTGGCGTGAAAATCACCAACCTGCGCTACGCCGATGATCTCTTCTTGCAGCAAATGAGTCGGAAATGGCTGCATTTCTAGACAATTTTTTTCACACGTATGATGTTTCTCCACCTGTTTCTGTCCCTGGCGGTGTGGAGGGCGTTATGAACGGTAGTGTCAAGGACGGTGCGAATCTGGTCACGACCCTCAGCACTAAGGAATACGACGCAAGGAGGAGGAAAATTTATAAAGTTGTAATGTTCAGTTGATAAATATTATATGAGTGCTTTCAACTTTAATATGTTCACTTGCCATTAAACCTAGATAGTGAGGTAATAAGCTACGTCTATTATAATGATCGTGTCATAGGTATGTTGTTGACGTGACAATGCCAGCAGACAAGGACACTACGTAATAAAAATATGACTACTAATGACCTGGAATATTGTCTGGCTAGACAGTTTAATCCTTACCCTACTTACCCTTTATCCGACCAAATTTTTACTGGTTCGCCTCGAATTAACATCACATCAGAGGTAAGGCGAGCACGTGACCAGCTCACCATACATAGCCTGTCGCTCCGTGAAACCATTGACGCGCCTGATCTGCTTGCTGTGCTGGCTCGCTGCTTTGTCCGGACAATTACTGCAGGGGTAAAAAGCACAGATTTTTCGCTGTGCCTCCGTGTCGTACCCGTGCGCGTGCTAAGTCCCCAATTCCTCGAACTCTGGCTGCACTTAATGATCTCTGGGATTCTACTCCAACAAACGATCTGTTTGCGGATGAATGGACGAAGATTTTATTGGCATGTCAGAAATACTGTGACAGGGATTCATGAAAGAGTACCTAAACGATTTTTTTTTAATTTGTCTGTGTTTTTTGTTTTCCTTTTTTATTTTTGTTTGTGTTTAGTAGTTTTTGTGCTTTAGTTACTGTGATTTGTTTGAAACCGTTATAATAAAATAAAAGAATAAACAACTATCTTGTGTACCCCCTAACCATCCGTTTTGCTGTCTCCTGCAGAAGGAAACAGGAACGTTCTAAAAGTTTTCCAACTACCTAGGAACCTACAAATATTATGTGAACTACATGTTGCCAAAACATCCTTGTCCAAAGTTATGGATCCCTCTGAAGCTGATTTTCGAAAAAGCAGAAGTGTATTTCCATACGCGTTTATACCACTGTATGTATTGTATATTTAAGCGAAAATTGTTTCTAAGTAGTTCTGACGAATACTTAACAGCATTTATGAAGGCTGATTCAAAAGCTTTTGGAAATAAATACACCTTTTTCATTATTATTGACAGGCCAGCGTCTGACCACAATCTCAGCTGATGGAAAACGAAGATGCGGTCGACGATGGAACACGCTTGTCTAAAAGTAACCTGCTCACTCTTGAATTAATGAAAACTTATCTAAGCCTAAAAAAATGTGATTGTGGAATTCGAAAGAGTTACCGCGGCCCTGGAATGCAAGGGGCATTTTGAAGGAACACGCATGGGTTTTAGTCAGTAGGAGTCTAAGACTCCCTCTCCCGCTCCGCCCAGAGGGGGGGGGGGGAGTCGTTTGATGATATCCCAGTAGCCTCACCTGTAGCCATACGCCCACTCCAGCTTGAGCTTGCTCTGCAGCGGCGGCGCCACGGGTCTGCCGCGGAGGTACATGCGCATGGTGCTGTCTTCTAAAGTCTTAACAGAAACCTTACCTGTAGCCATACGCCCACTCCAGCTTGAGCTTGCTCTGCGGCGGCGGCGCCACCTTGGCGGGGTCCAGGCCCTCGTGCTCGCTGGGCCCGTACAGCACCACGGGTCTGCCGCGGAGGAACATGCGCATGGTGCCGTCTTCCTCATTGTACTGGCATGTGTGGGTGCTGCAAGGGAATCAATGTGTGAGTGGTAGGCTAAAGAAGAACCTGTTTCTTCGGAAATTTTATCTTGGATTTCTTTTTGTTTGTTTTTTTTTAAGTAATTAGATATTTGTTTCTTTTTAATAAGGTACAGGTCAACCTGTATATTTTTTTTTACTATTGAACCAACTTTACATTTAAATTTTTGTTCGCAACTCAACTCAATATGAGAGAGAGAGAACAGAGAGAGAACAGCTGATTAATATTTTTCGCAATTTCAAATTTATTCTTACAGTGAAAGTTGTTTATATTATTGAATACTTTCACATACTGAAAGATTGGCAATGAATTAAAAGTTAGGTCACTGTGTATCTGGAATTTCTTTCTCTGTTCTTTTTTAATATAAATTGTAAAGGAATAGGATTTCTTCATTCGGCCACACCTGGCGATGAGTTGTCAAGGCAAGTAAGCCGGTCTGACTGTTTGAAGATGCGATAACACTTTTTTTTTCTAGATAAAATATTCTGTATCTACAACTTCAGTTCTTTTTTAGAATTATTGGTACCTATATTTTTTCCAGAAATTGCTCAAATGACGTAGATTTTTAAGGAAATCATATTATTAGGTACATTTGACGCAAACCAATGAATGGTTATTTCTTAAAACTAAGACGTAAACAAACAGTAAATTAGTCAATAGCAGTGGTTAGTGAATCAGTTGCAATAGTACAGACAGCATGTTAGAGTATTAGTAAGTATGTGAGGATGTGCACCTGCGCTCCCTTATTGAATGCATATAATTAGATGACGTCACGCAACTTACCGTAATCGAAGCTGATTATATTAATAGTAGTGTCTGTTAAGCAAAAAAAGTAGTTAGCCAATTGTTTTATGAAAAGTCTAACCAACCATATTATTAGTTTAGATAGTATAGCAGATTCTGAATTCAAATTCTCAAAAGAATATTTGAATTAAGAACCCATAAACAGATTCTTAATCCGAATTCGAAAAACCCCCTAACGTTGAATGGCAGAAAATGCCCATAGAAGCTAGAGAAAGTCTAAGCTCCTAGGCATTTTCCGCCATTCAACGTTGGGATTTTCGAATTCGAATTAAGAATCTGCTAAAGTTATGTTTTTTCATAAAAAAGGCTAGTTAGCTTAGTTGATAAGTAGGTTTTTTGGTCTACAAAATAATTTTATAGCTATGAAACTTTAATCACGCAATTTGTTTGTTGGTAATTTTTTTTTGCATTTTTAAGTCCATTTCTGTACAATCGATTAAATAGAAAACTAAGTATCTATTAGTTAAATTATTATAGCTGTAAAAAAACAATTGTGCAATATTTGCTTAGTATCTCTTACGTAGAGACAGAAGATCTTCTTTTTGTCTGTAAATAAATTATGATGTGTCCTTTAAATTAAGTTTTTATTATAGTCAATTGATTTTACTCATTGTTAGTTTATTATTTTAAGATAAAATGTATGCATAAGCACTTTCTAGCCTGTTCCATCCTAGTTCAGGCAAATTAGCAACTGTGTTCTAAAAAGTTTAAGATTTATTTTATTGTAAATGTGCCCCTTTTATTTAAATAAACGATTTTATTTATTTATTTAATCACTTAAGTAGTTATATAATTTATAGCTCATTCGATGAACAGACACTTCCATATTTAATTACACCCATGGAACTCCCATGTCAACCTGTTACTTTTATGAGGTCATACAGTACTTTACCTAATTGCGTATAGGCTTTAGTACATAATGACCTCAGAAGCTTTATCCATAGGTAAACGAAGATATTTAATAAAAAAGTTAATCTTTCACTATGAGGAATGATAAATAATTACGGACGAACCCAAAGAAAATCATTTCGAAAAAAAATACCTATTTATGGTAATGAAATTAAAACCTTGAAATTTAAAGTTGAGCTTTATCTCCACACACCTGCCTGAAGTAAAATCGAAGGAAAATAAAATCAATCACTCAAGCATTAAAAACAAAAAAAAGCAAAGACCAAGGCACGGCACCATACATCCAAAAAGCCCGAATTCGCAAAAAAAATGCCCAGGCGACTTACATTGAGGTGAATGACATTGTTACTGCCAAGATGCGTTTAGCCTCAACCCACTATGAAAAAAGTAAATTAGCCACCCGCGCAGTAAGCCACCGAATGTCCAACTAGGCGATAGAAATTAATCTAAAATAAAAATAACATGTGTTACGCTTTTATACAAATGATCATTACTGATAACATCTATGTAGGCTCGCATTGAATGTACGTTATTTCAAAATTTATCGAACTAAATGAACAATATTTACAAATAACTTAAATAAATTGGTATTGGACTAGCGATTCAATGTGTAGATAATGTAATTCCAATTTAATGGAATTCATTTCACGACTGATTTAATTGTTGTCTATTAAGAAAAGTGCCGGTGACTCTATTTACAACAGAAAACTACTTAACAAAATCAACTCTATCAAAGCTGAATAAATAAACAGTTTTTATTTTACCCTTCCTCCATGGCGCCAAAAAATTGCCAACTTTTTTTAATCTTCCAAATAAGGCAAAGGCACCGAGTATACAACCACGAACTTTTTAAAAACCGGTATTCGAGACGCGGGCGCGAATCACCCGGCTGCCGAGAATATCTTGCCCAGACTGCGGGCGATGTGGAATAAACAGACCATGAAGTTAATTTTCAAGTTTGGAACGCGAAACATTCGAATGTTTGCATTTCATTGCGGGTTTTTGATAAACTGCTATTTTAGCTGTTAGAGGAAAACAGGCAATGTAGTTCAAGTCAAGAGTATTCATCTAAATGATTCAAGCATCGTTGTACAAGAATCGCAAATGCTGTTATAGCTAGTTGTGAGTCATTCTCATGATTTCAATGCACGATGACGTATACAAGGATTTAAGGAAATTACCGTTTTACCTGTGTTATTGTTGTCTAGATAATGCATGTTAACGCGGTCAGATCAAGGTCAAAGAAGACTAGATTAGAATATATGTCACCGTTTTTCTCAATTTTAAATGTCCTTCATATGATTGGTAATGTCATTGGAACACTAGATTGTTTTATTAGTAACGGCTAACCATACAAAACCGGTTTAATTTAAATATAAATTTCATTTTATTTTGAAACCTAATAATAAAAAAATATTTTTTTTCCTCTCCTATTTTTTCCTCAATTAAACGAATATGGGATGAGGAAAATATCACTGCACATAGCAACATTTACAGCTTTTATTTTAGACACTAAAAACAAGATTTTGATATGTCATTTAATAATGTATGCGTAGGTACAGTTTGTTACAGAAGCCATCGCTAAATCCAAAACTAAAAGATTGGCCAGGATTATTTTTAAGATAAATGCACATCAATTTCTCAGGGTCCGACAGCTTCCTGTGACAAAATGATATATTTGAAGCACCCACGCGTGACAAATAAGTGCCGCTATTATTCTATAAGTTCTATTCAATACATTCTTCTAGTTAAACGACTAGTGTTGTACCGATGCAACTTATTAGGACGACACAAGTTCGGCTCTATGCATCCCAGTTATTCATCATTAAAGCTGAAGGACCTCTACTGCTGGTCATGGCCTCGCTCAAATTTTGCCTCACCGACCGGTCCTGTGTGTCTAGCATCCAGAGGATTTCCGTAGCCTGAGGGCTGCGGAAATCCTCTGTCAGATTATCAATCCACCGGACCGGGGTGAATCCGGCACGCGGTCGACACCCAGAGCCTTTCTCAGCCCCATCAGCCTACCGTTCTGCGAGCTATGTGTTATTGTGTGTCCGTGGAGTTTCTTGCACGTTTTTCTCCATAGAGATCTACGCTTTGGAACGTGCAAATAGCTTCATGTTTTTGACTGACCGACTTTGACAATTCAAAAGTGCCTGTAAATGGTTTATTTGAAATATACGATTTGATTTGATTCACTGACTGTTTACTTTAAAAGAAAGCTCTACCAAGGTTATGCCTTCACTTTACATAAGAAACGGCATGGGATTGGCAACTAATACCTAGTGTATTTTCTCTTTCCAACCAGTTATATGTATACCTTAGAGTTTATGACCTCTGTAGTTGAATGTTATGATTTAGTCGATCACTTATTGACATTTTGAAGACTAGAAAAGTTTAAGCTGCGTAAATCCTAGGGATGGGATTTTTTCCTAGGTTACTTAATTGATTTTTTCTAGAAAAGTGAACATTTTCTAAATGTTTACTTCAAGCACCTAAGCAGCATTTTGAATACCCATGGATGACGAATATTCTGCCGAAGCCGAGACCATGTCCCCTCACTAGTACTGCGGTGTGACGACCGACGTCCATTACAGTGGGTAATCAGATGCGCTAGCGTGGGCAAAGTTACACAATACTCGCTTTTTGTCCCATCCGACTGTGCGGACAAATTGCCATGCGAACCTCAACGACTGCTAATGTGCGCAAATATTATATTGATGGTGGAGATAATACAATTTTAAATTGAGCTGCTTTAAATGAAGAATTTCAAATAACAGCCAAACATCACAGTCTAATAATATATAAGCAACGTTCACATTCACTTGCAGTTGCAATACAAAAAACCCAATTACCATTAACTTTTGACAGATTGCAACTGACATCTGAGATGCGTCATCATCTGCCTAGCCTTTTCCTAAATATATTGGGGTCGGCTTTCTTCCAGTCAAACCGGTTTCAGCTGTATATTTTGAGCTAATATGTACTAGTACGTAGTACATATCTAATCGTACACCTCAATGGCTGTATACCAGTATTTTACGTGGAGCGGCAGACCTCCAAAACACATTAACAGAGTAACACGGTACTTCTTGGCAAGACTGGAGTCAGATTTACTGGCTTCTGACAACCCGTAACGACTGCCAAAGATCTACAAATGACAACCGGGACCAGACTTAACGTGCTTTCTGAGGCAAGGAGGAAACTCGGTATATTAAGACGGTCCATCGGACCCATCCACAGATCAACCTTGGCAAGCGTTGCTTAACCTTGAAGATCGACCCGTGCGGCTGTTATTATTTAGCCACGAGCTCCTCGTTGCTTAAAAACCAGCCAAGTGCGAGTCGGACTCGCACATGAAGGGTTCTGTACCATCGTATTTTTATTTTGTTGTTATTGCGGCAACAGAAATACACATTCTGTAAAAATTTCAACTGTCTACATATTACGGTTCATGAGATATAGCCCGCTTGCAGACGGAGGCTTAGTAATAGGGTTCCGTTGGTTACCCTTTGGGTACGGAACCTTAAAAATTCGTAGAATTGACCCTCAGATATCATGCCTGTATGTAAAATCCAGGACAGAGAAGATGTGACAATCAATCAATCTGCCTAACCTTTTCCCCAACTATGTTGTGATCGGCTTCTACTTTAACAAGATTCAGCTGAGTACTAGTTATTACATGCAGCATCTGTCTATCTGACCTCCACACGCAGTAACTGCGTGACAGTTACAGGGTACCAGGGCATGTTTGGGTCGCTCCAGTCTAACAAGATTCAGCTGAGTACTAGTATATTACATGCAGCATCTGTCTATCTGACCTCCACACGCAGTAACTGCGTGACAGTAACAGGGTACCAGGGTATGTTTGGGTCGCTCCAGTCTAACAAGATTCAGCTGAGTACTAGTATATTACATGCAGCATCTGTCTATCTGACCTCCACATGCAGTAACTGCGTGACAGTAACAGGGTACCAGGGTATGTTTAGGTCGTGCTGGTCTAACCGGATTCAGATGAGTACTAGTATATTACATGCAGCATCTGTCTATCTGACCTCCATACGTAGTAACTGCGTGACAGTAACAGGGTACCAGGGTATGTTTGGGTCGTGCTGGTCTAACAGGATTCAGCTGAGTACTAGTATTTTAGATGCAGCATCTGTCTATCTGACCTCCACACGCAGTAACTGCGTGACAGTAACAGGGTACCAGGGTATGTTTAGGTCGCTCCAGTGTAACAAGATTCAGCTGAGTACTAGTATATTACATGCAGCATCTGTCTATCTGACCTCCACATGCAGTAACTGCGTGACAGTAACAGGGTACCAGGGTATGTTTGGGTCGCTCCCGCTCCGGTCTAACCGGATTCCGCTGAGTACCATTATTTTATATGGAGCGACTGCTTATCTGAATTTTAATGATGATTGATGAAAATTACTGAATATAATCCATAGGTTTTTTTTATATTTTTAGTGGGTTTGTTTTACTTGAGAGTAGAAGTGTTTTCAAAAACCATACACTGTTTACTCAACAAATATATATTGTTTTATTTATACTTGTTTTTCTAGAGAGTAGTGCATATTTACATTCCATACATGGTCGACTGGTTAAATAAATATGTGTATTGTTCAGTTTGTGCAAATATTAGGACTGGAATCAGATAACTTTCTACTGTAGATAGGTGCTCAGTTTTTGCAGCTGTACAAAGATCCTAGAACTTTTTTATTGTTTTTTTTTATGGGTTTGCTCTTGACTCTAGTCTAGGTCAGAGATGACAGGGACAAATCTACGATGGAGCGAGCTTACTCAGTGGGAGCCTGTGCACTCTGACTTTAAAATGATGAGGCTTGCATAAATATTTACAGAGCAGTAAAAAAACAGCGAGTTCTTTTTAACTACAATCCAAGTTTATTTGCACAATATCTCCTGAATGCATACAATCTAGATAGGTTATATTTGTTGTAAAACAGAACTTGACAATTCCATTCAACACACATCTCGACAATGTCCATATACGAACATGCATAGAAGTATATAGGTATATCGTTACAGCCAATTGTACTGAAGGTCACACCAGATCATTTATCTCTACTTGAGGAGCATCTTCGAGACTACTGTGTTGCGTCAACTGTAAATTACCTGTAATTGTCGGTTTTTATATCAGACTAATGATTTTTATGGTTTATTTTTATGTTTATTTAATTGGATATAGTTTACCAACCGTCCAAAAGTGAACCCATGTTTTCAAAGTCATAGGACATGGCCATATCCGTAACTATAAGTAGGTAATAGCGAAAAATATTCAAAAAGTCTCGGGCCCGATTCTGATGCAAACTAAAATTACATACTTACCCATTTAGGTGCATGGGTGTGTATTAAAAAAAACTTTATAAATGCTTATTGCTGTACAATGCCGCCACAAGAAAAACCAACATAGCACAATCTACATCGCAACAAAAAGAACCGCAACGTTATCTATCCCACCAGCAGCGAACGAAATCCTGCATCGCGGTATCGTTCTCCGTGTGATTTGAACATACCCAACAGTCCGAATATCAACTATCGGGCAGTTGCCCGCCAGACACAAAAACTGTCCGGTCGAAGGTTCCTCCCTTTTCTATGGAGGTTTAAGGGACTTTAGTCTCTGTACCGCATACCTCTATATTGCTGTACCTATACTACCTATCCAATTAAACTACTTTAAAAGGATAACGCCTTGAAAAGTAAACCCTAAAAGAAGACAGCATAGTGAAATGATATACCTAGGTAACTAGTTATTAAGTGTGTTCGTTGTTATAGGAAATCAAACTTACATTTAGTACCACCACTTCACTTATCTACAAAACTTAAAAAACTAATAAAATCAAACTTAGTACAAATTGCATTCACATTAGTTCCCAAAACTGTTATTTTCCCTTCACCAACCAACGCCAACATTTGTACAAACATTTGTACCAACTTACCCATGTTTCAGAATAGGTCCGTTCTGTGAAGGCTGCTTAGAATATAAGTTTAGCAACGACTTTGTGGTTGTAAATCTAGAGAGAGCACAATAAACAATTAGACATTACAGGAAAATATAACATAGCAAGGAAATAACAAAACTTTGGCAGATAGCATGAATGTTTAGCGGTTGTGTGTGCAAAGTAAAAATGATAGAAGCTTTTGGTGTTTGTGTTTGGACTTCGAAGTTAGCGGTGCTGATAGAACTGCGAATAAATCTAAGTAATTTAGTTCTTTTTCGGCTTTTTTAAGCGATTTTTATGAAAGGTAATCCTGCTTTCGAAAAATTCAGCTATACTAGAAAGGTTTAAAGTCACCAAAATCTAGGCAGTCCGATTTGACAGCTGAGTAGAAAGGGATAGAAGATTGCTTCTTTTTTTTCTTTTCTATGGAAGATTGCTTTACCACTAATTGCGAAAGAGATTTATTTTTTATATCCTGCTGTCAAAACGGGCCTTTTATTTTTTGACAACTATAGGTAGGTAGTTAAACAAAGGTAAGTAAACAATCTTGATGTGACTATTTACATAAACATATCATCATCTTCCTGCCCTTATCGCATGTTACTTGGGGTCGGCGCAACACGTTTTTTCTTCCATTCTGTCCTATCAGCCGGCAAGCTATATTAATCAAATAAAAAACTACTGCTTGCTCATAAACTAATGGTTCAATCGAGTTGGCACGTGAAAGCTGACCTCAGATGGCGCCACCACTGAACGAACCTTTGTCAAAGTGAGATATTATTACACTATTAGTCTGTGATTCCAATCTTTAGGATTCATTTGTTCGTTTTTTTGTGTAATATAGGCAGTCTGATTTCTTTTAAAGTTTATAAAATCGAATTCGCATTATCTTACATTATAGGTTATGTGATGCAGGTAGGTTTGGGATCGTACAAATAATTGGAAATAATTTTTGACGATTTAATCAAACTGAAAGTAATCATTTACCTATCTTTTCATCAAAAACTGATTTGTTATTGGTCTGTGTGCTACTAGCGCCACTTTGACAGTCGTCGGCCCCGTTGATTTAGTAATCGTTATTGTTGTATTTACATTGGTTTGTAGTTGCATTTAATTTTTAAACTGAGTTTTTAAATAAATAAGATTTAAAAGACACATCAAGATTGTTTACCTATAATTAACTACATAAACCTTTTTTGTAGCCTACTACTAGTAAAATTCTTGTAGTATTAATTAGTTGTAATTATTCTTAGCTGCGAATTTGATTGCATTGAAAAAAAAGAGAGCCTATCTTTGATAATTTTCATCTTTGTCGGCGTCTAAGACAGGATTTGATTTGATTGAGGAATGCCATAGATATATACTCGAGTGCTATTTCCAGTACCAATGACAAAATCCGACGGACACAGTATTATAAATATTGCTTGCGCGATCTAGGATCCTGTAACACCAGTGGCGCCATCTGTTTCTGTAGTAACTGACCAAAAAAATGGTTCACATTTCATCTAATAGATGTCGCCACAGCCTGATGCTAGGTTGTCAACGCCGCCGCTTTTAGACTATCTGCAGTGTCAGTGGTACCGCAAGTGCGTTGCCCACCCTTTTAAAAGAGTACTCTCCTTATTTTTCCCCTTTTTATCGAACTGCACCAAAAGGAGGATGCCTAATGTGTTTCAAGAGTATGTATGTCTATCTCTTTGGTACGTTCTTTAGCCTAAAGCCTGTTTTTTTAGCACCGCTAACTTCTCAGCACACGATTCTCCACATACCTGCTATTCGGTAGCAGTCCCTGCGCGTTGAAGTCTCCGGTGGAGTTCCAGCGCTTAGTGAGGTTGTTGACCCCGGGCGAGACGCTCTGATTGCTGGACGTAGAGTTGTTTCGTGATCTAGATGTACATGATATCACTACGTACTGGCGCTTAGCTACTACAGTATGAAGCTAATGCTTTGCCAAGCAAGCGGGAATGGGAACTAAGGGCTTTTTTCTTTGTTTAATTTAGTGTTCCACTGCTGGGCAAAGACAGGCCTGCCCCAAATCCTCTTCCAGGATTTATTTTCTCGAATAAGCCCTTGCGGTAGGCGTTTATGAAGTCCCGTCATTTAGAGGTGATGCTTTTACAGATGAAGATACTATGGTAAGTTGTTGTTGTCTTCGTCATTTTTCAGACGACAGACGTCCACTGCTGGACATAGGCTTCCCTCAAGCATTACCGCAATGTCATCTGCATACAAGCTAGTTTTGAGCGTAGACAAGTATAGTTTGGGTTGGTGATCACAAGTAAAATATATGCTGATGCTTTTATGGCAACTACGGGATGGGAGTTGGCTCCTCTTACTTAAAATTGAGGCACTGTTCAACATTCAGCCATTGCCTATCCGTATATCAGCTGGCTTTTATGCGTATATAATAATGCTACAGCATAAGAAGCTACATGTAATTTATTGTAGTTTTTCTTCTTTTTCCACCACCATGTCAATTCTACTTAAGATAACCTCTCTTACTATTCTACTTTAACGCTTGTTAAGGCTCGACAAACACCTTAAAAACATTGGTGCAATACCACACCACATAACTTATACTAACAGTGACTTTTGGCAACGAAATAAATGCAGTGTGCTAGGAACTACTCATTCTGTATGACTAACGCACTAAATCCTATGGATTTTTTGAAGAGACGTGATGAAATCCATCCAACTTGAAGTGAAGATCTCTCTTATCTTTGTGACCAAAAGGTCTTCACAGTTTTACTATAGCAACCCCACTGTAGTACTAGTTATAAAACTCAGCAGAACTGCATTTATTTCATTGCAAGGAGTCTCCATCGAAAGGCAGCGTAGTCGCAATCACTACTCTACTGAAAAAGTTTAAAAAAGAAAAAAATAATGGTTTGGTGGCGACTACGCGACCTGACCCTTTTATTCGTTTTTCAGATGAAAAACTCTTGAAGCACGTTCGTCCTCACCCAACTATTTCAATTCTCTACTACCAGCAAACATTGCTGTTTGTTCTGCTGAGCACCGACTGAACGGGAACCGGCGCACTACAATACCAGTTCTAATTTGAAATCAGGCTCAAACCTACGACCTCATTGTTTTTTTCTACTATGCGTAATTTCAATAATTGACTCGTAGGTTCCAGCCAGTATTAAATTTAAAACTCTAATTGTGATGTGACATAATAGAGATCCATGAATAGACTCCATTTTAATAAAATTCGCAAAATTCGGACTTCCGGAGACGGAGACGGCTTAAATAATACTCAAAGCGATCAGTGGGCCAATATGCTTAAGAGGAAAAGCGGGCGGATAGATTTAGTATGTAAAAAGTCATAATTCGAGGTTTAACTCTCGCCTGTGGCCTCCTCCAATATTAGACCGAATTAAAAGATATTTCACAAACTGTATAAAAAGGATGTATAGGTACTGTGTCCCTATGTTTTGCTGTTTAGGGTTCCGTACCCAAAGGGTAACCAACGGAACCCTATTACTAAACCTCCGCTGTCCGTCCGTCCGTCTGTCTGTCAACGGGCTGTATCTCAAGAACCGTAGTAGGTAGACAGTTAAAATTTTCACAGATTTGTTTATTTCTATTGCCGCTATAACGATAGATAATAAAAATTAAGGTTTATGGTACGGAACCCTTCGTGTGCGAGTCCGACTCGTACTTGGCCGGTTTTTTCATTGATAAATGCCAAATTTGTACACTAGGGCTCTGTTGACAGCGGTTTATCGGAAAATTTTGAGTATTTTTTGAGGGTTTTAGTGCTTAATCATCAAAAAGGAAAACATAGGGACACAGTATATATCCTTCTTATTCAGTTTATGAAATATCTTTTAAATCGGTCCAGTATTAGAGGAGGAAACAGTCGAGAGCCAAACCTCGAATTATGACTTTTTACATACAAAGTCTTCCGCCCGCGTTTCCTCTTAAGCAACATTCACATTTCAGTGTCAATAAAATAAAAAAAAATTTTCTTACATTTTGAAAGATTACGACTGAGATCCGAATGTGCCATTAACATCTGAAACACATTCAAGAGCCGTCAGAGCCATCATAGCTGAATACAACCGAAAGCTCCTTTGAACCGATCAGTTTCATTGGCCAAATTCGTCCTTAGCTCAGTCGGTGCACAACAGTCCCGGTCCAGGGGGGCTACTCTCTAAGCCCGAAGTCCGTAGTTTCGGGCTTTGTTATTCTACTCTGTGTTACTTGACCACTAAGAATTAATGACAACACGATTTGACAGTTACTGTGAAATCGTGTTGTCATCCATTCTAAGTTCGGGTTCGGGACTAATCGTAAGTCCGTAGGTGATACGGGTAGAATACGCCCGCAAGTAAGCCCGAAACTACGGACTTCGGGCTTAGAGAGGGGCTACTCACTATAGGGTAGTTGCGTATGTACCTGTAAGGCTGCGGGGGGTGCGGCACGTGGTGCGGCGCGGGCGTGGCGCGCGGGGAGGGGGACGGCGCCGGCGACAGCGACGACGACGACGCCGGGGAGTCCGACTGCAGGGAGCCTGTGGACTGGTGCTGGGGACCGCGTCTGGAACCAAACGAAATACTAGTTAGTAAGAAGATACTGCCGTATGGTGTCGGCCGGTGCCGTATGGTGCCGTAAAAGAACAATACCATCCCGTCACTTCCCGTGGGTGTCGTAAGAGGCGACTAAGGGATTCGCCAGAGAATGGGCAGCAGCGTTCTCTGTAAAACTCAACACCATACACTGCGATCGCTAACCCGCCTGCCAAGCGTGGCGGTTATGGCAAACCCCCTTCCATGCTTGGTGGAGGCCTAAGTCCAGCAGTGGACGTCTTTCGGCTGATATGATATGATGATGAAGTAGATACTGGAATTTTGAGGGCTTCAATTAGCAGGGAGTGTTTTTCGCTCCAAGTGTGGATGGTGTATCTGTATCGCAACTTAAATGTATTACCCCGTAACCGTGTTGTTATGTTGTAGAAAGAGGACGCTGCCGCTCATCCTCCCAATATGGCCATAATTTGCTAAAAAAAAACCTCAGGCTTCTCTAAACGAGATTACGGTCCGTAGCTCGAAAACATGTGGGTCCAAAGCAGGAGTGTGAATCATCACCATCATCATCATATCAGCCGAAAGACGTCCATTGCTGGACATAGGCCTGGCGCACGTCAATAACCGGTCCTGTGCGTCACGCACCCATCGGCTTCCCGCGACCCTCACCGGTCCACCTTGTGGGAAACCTTCCAACGTTGCGTCTTCTGGTACGCGGTCACAACTCCAGAACTTTTTGTCCCGATCGACTATCTGTTCTGCAAGCAATGTGCCCTGCCCACGGCTACTTCAGTTTGGCGATCCTTCAGTGTGGATATCACGTAAAGATCGCGTGTCTAACAAGACACATCTAGTTGCCTTGACGACACATTGGCATTCGTTTTCTTCATTTATATCCTCGCAACCTTGAAACCTTTCTACAATCGACCATTTATGTCCACAAACAACGCTTTTAGGTTAAGATAGGGGTTGTCTATTAAATGCATTATCATAACAGATCAAAACCATAATCACCTTTGCGGTAGTGAGGAGGTACTGGAGCCATAGCTGGAGGTCCTCTTGGCAGTCTCCCGGTAGGAGGGCTGCCTCAGTCGGAGCTCCCTGGTCGGAGTACCCGTAGAACCTGGAAACAAGGGAGAGGAGAATTTTAACAAAAATAATAGCAATATAGAATCAGGATTAAATTAGTGTCGGCTTAATTTCCCAAGTTCGGGCCTGTTTCACTAATAACTCAATCTGCCTTGTCATTTCTCAAATATGTTGTAAAGCCTAACATCTCTGACCTTTACCAACTGAGTAACATGACCCACTTTGGCAAAAGTAATGTCAAACTTTCGGGTTTCTGGCTAACAGTGCAGATCTGCGATCTTTTTCCAAGACATGTTTAAAGATCTAAAAAAAACTGGCCAAGTGCGAGTCGGACTCGCGTGTAAAGGGTTCCGAACTTTTTTTTACACGTTATTTTAACACTACAGACTTCTTATTTTTCATGTAATCTTTAGGTAAAGATCTATTATCTTCATTTTTTTCAAAATTTTAGGCTCACCAGTTTCGGAGATAAGGGTGGGGGAATGGTCATTTTTCGTCTAATTTCTTGAATAACTTCAAAACCTTTTGTTTTAAAATTATAAAAGAAATACAATTTAAACCCTCACAGTAACTAGAAAATTAATAAAAAAGTTTTTTGAACAATATCGTGTGACATATCAAATCCCTTTCATTTGATATGTCACACGATATTGTTCAAAAAACTTTTTTATTAATTTTCTAGTACTAATTTTTTAGTATGGTTGTCACTTTTTGACCCCAAAAGCGACCCCCATACTAAAAATGTAATGATTTACGTAACGCGTCCGTGCTTGGGTCATAGAAACCAAATTTCAACAGAATCGGTCCAGTGGGTCCGGAAAAAAATGGCTGTGACAGACGGACAGACAGACACCCGAGTGATCCTATAAGGGTTCCGTTTTTTTTTTCGGAACTCTAAAAATGTCCTTCTTTCTCTTTCTCTATCTTCTATCTTTATATATCTATATAACAAGCTGTGGAAAGTGCCAAAAGCCATACTAATTCGGAATTGATAATCATAAGAATTAGTTTTCTATATATCATTCCTCGCGATTTGCCTTCACATCTAAATTACTTTAACGTCCTTTCAAAATAACGTTATGTGCATTTACTATATGAAGAAATCTTCGCACACTCATCTTACAGGAAATTAGCTTCATCATAATTTCATGTTTCCCATCGGTAACTAAGTTATGGGATGCACAAATCATTAAGATAGATAGCTTCCGTGGGAAAGTGAAGTGACGAGCATTCTCTAGATATGACATTCGACTTGAATGACCAGACAAAAGTGCGGTTTCTGGAAAGACATTATCGATGCGATACAAATTAAACGCAAGTCTACTGACGCAGGGTTTTGGTTTTCTTTACGATTTCTTTTACGCATTCGACTCCGTGAAACTCTCACTGAAATCATTCTTGGCTAGTTAAGGCGCGCTCTGTGGTCTACCGGTGGTCGTGGGCTCGATTCCCACGGGAAAGCATACTTTGTAAAGTTGTTTTCCAGTTTGGTTAAGACATTGCAGGTTTGAATCAACTGATTGTCTGATAATAAAGATGATTCCATGCTTCGGAAGGCACGTATAAACTGGTGGTCCCGGCCGCCAAATGGCGGTCGTCAAATAAACCATGTCAGAGGCCCTTGAGGCGGTTTAGAAACTCTAATACTAGGGTAGTCAGTGTGGTCGTTAGATCTTACACGAGAAGAAGATTCATTCATGCCCTGTTTCTTAGGTACTTTATAGGTCGTTTATCTTTTCTTTAACCTCTAACCAACAAAATAATGGCGTTGTGACAAATAGCGTTAACGGACAAATAAACAACAGATAAAGTACTTCAAAAACCGGGCATTTTTTTTTTTATTTGTGATGGGTTTGCTCTTGACTCTAGTCTAGGTCAGAGATGACAGAGACAAAGTCTACGATGGAGCGAGCTTACCCAGAAGGAGCCTGTGCACTCTAACTTTGAAGAGATTAGGGTTGTAAGCGTTTGGAAACACAGACGCAGACAGAGAGTTCGACTCCTTTGCTGTGCGCATTATAAAAGACGTTTGGAAGCGCTTAGTGCGAATTGGTGGAATAGCAACAAGGTAGGGATGGTAAGATGCAGTGCGTCTGGATGTCCGATGGTAGAAGGGGGCCGGTGGGATGAGGTCGTGGAGTTCTTGGGCACACTCACCGAAGTACAATCTGTAGAAGACCGACAAGCAGGCAACCTAACGGCGATGAGCCAAGCTATGTAGCTTGGCATCCACCAGTTTTACGTCACCGATGAGCATCTTAGCTCTGCGTTCCACCGAGCAAGCTGATACTTAGCTGAGCCATCCCAAAGGTGGCTGCAATACTCCATGCAGGATCGGACTTGTGCTTTGTATAGGGTTAAAAGCTGTCCAGGCCTGAAGTATCGCTTCACCCTATTTAGGATGCCCAGCTTTTTGGCCGCGGTTTGGGCTTTGTACTCGATGGTGGTGCCGAAGTTGAGACTAGACGTCAACTCCATGCCTAGGAGCTCTAGTCGATCAGTCACAGGAACAGATGCACCCCGAAAGCGGTTACTAAACCACACAAAATAAAAAATGGCAGCATCTGATGCGTGTTGCGGCATTTGTTCCAAAGAGTCACCGCAGCTCTGGTGGGCTACTCCCTAAGCCCGAAGTCCGTAGTTTCGGGCTTAGTTGTGGGCGTATTCTACTCTGTATCGCCTAACTTTTATCTGTTCTTTGCGCCTAACCACTAAGAATTAATGACAACACGATTTGAAAGTTACTGTTTTGACAGTAACTGTCAAATCGTGTCGTCGCGTGTCGTGTTGTCATTCATTCTTAGTTCGGGTTCGGGACTAATCGTAGGTCCATAGGTGATACGGAGTAGAATACGCCCGCAACTAAGCCCGAAACTACGGACTTCGGGTTTAGCCCCCCTGGAATGCAAAGGGCATTAGGACACGGATGGGTTTTAGTCAGCAAGAGTCTGACACTCCCGCACGCTCCACCCAGAGCAGGAGGAGTCATTTGATGATTTCCCGTCCTTAAAAAAAAGATATTTTTGTTATTGTTGTTGTTTCTTGAGCGGTGTATGAGTGTATTCGCGTGCTAGGTGTTTTCGCGAAATTGTTTTTATTATTCACACAACATACATATACTTCTGGACACATCTATTGGCCCACCTTGTATTTTCAGTTTCGTTTGGTCCTAGCTAAAATTTTATATTAAGTCGAGCAAAAAGTTTTTATGCAGTTTTGAACCTGGCACATTCACAATTTCATTCAATAGTCTTTTTTTGAATTTCGAATACAGAATTTAAAGAAACAAAAGACAATTTGGAGCCTGTTTGTTGATATCAAACAATCGAATAATAAGAAAACTTGGTTTTATTGGTTTACTTGGATTTAATTCTTGAAAAAGTGATTGATATCTTTGGTTTTGCAACAAACATTACTTATTCTTTACATTAAGGTGAGGTTCTATCAATAATCTATGGATACTTCACCTGAAGTCGCCGCCCAAGCTGTGGCACTTATTCAGACCGGACACAGCCAAAGAAACGTGAGTGCTCAACTTAATTTAAGTCGATCTGCGGTCCGAAATGTTTATCGGAGGTACCTAGAGACTGGCGGCTTTGTTCGTCGCCAAGGAAGGCCACGATCTCGGGATTCTCTCGGGTCACAACTGAAAGGCAGTCTCGATTCATCGTGACGACCAGCTTGAGAAATCGTCACCTTACCTCCATTGAGATACAAAACCAACTTCGCGACTTCCACGGAGTATCTGTGAGCGCTCGAACTGTTCGGAGAAGGTTAAAAGAACGCGATATGGTACCACACAAGCCAGCTAATGGGCCCAATCTAACGCGAGCCCACCGAACAGCGCGCCTTCATTTCGCACGCAGTCATTTAAATTGGACACAGCAAGATTGGAGCCGTGTACTCTTTTCTGATGAGTCTAAAATTGTGTTACATGGCAATGATGGAAGGAAGAAGGTCTACCGACGTTAGGGAGAGCGTTTCGCACAATGCTGCTTTGAAGAGAGGGTTGCTTATGGCGGTGGCTCATGGACTGTCTGGGGCGGTATATCCGCGAGCGGCAAAACTCAACTTGAGGTTGTTACAGGACCACGGCTGCCAACATTAAATGCTGAAAGGTACATTCGTGAGTGCTTAGAACCTCACGTGATACCATACGCGGACTATGTGGGCCCAAATTTCCTTTTTATGCATGACAATGCAAGAGCCCATGCGGCCGGCATCGTCAGGGAATATCTTCGGGATGTGAACATCACAGTTATGGACTGGCCAGCCAGAAGCCCAGACATGAACCCCATTGAGCACATGTGGGACGAGCTAAAAAGACGTGTTAGGGCTCGTCAGCCAGTTGCCCAGACGATGCAGGAGTTGAAAACTGCCATAGAAGAGGAATGGGAGATGATCCCTCAAAATTTCATAGAGCGGTTGATAAACTCTATGCCTAATCGTATGAGAGCTGTGGTAGATGCCCATGGAGGCAACACGCATTATTAAATTAAACCTTTATTTGATAAAACATGTTTTTTATTCAAAAATCAATTGCCTTTAACAAGGCGCATATCCGACTTGTTAGGCGTAGCTCCATGTCGTATGGTATTCTGAATTCAAATTTAAAACAATACGATCGAAAAAGATGGTAAAATGTATCAGGTTTAAAACTGCATCAACAGTTTTTGTTCAATCTAGCAATCATATTTCGGTAGGGGCCATCGAAACCTAAACTCAAAGGAGGGCCAATAGATGTGTCCAGAAGTGTATAAGTGAAAGCTTGTAAATGGCCATTTTTAACATATTGTTACTTAATATTGTTATTATCTGTAAGTTTTCAAAATAAAATTAAATTATTTTGCGATAGTGTTTTTTCCAGAAACTGAGCCTTGAGGAAGTACCTTTTGATCTACATTAACTAATTGATTTGTTGAGCCAACTTACAACGATATAAATAAACCATTGATACATAACTTTATCGGAACGTGTCAACCGCATGATATATGAAAGGCTAACAAAAACTGGGGCAGTACAGCCGTGCCTATTCATGTACATAAGTATTAATTTATTACGTTAAATATAAAAACTATAGCGAACAGTGAAAGGATATGGTTTCGTAAATATTGACGTATACGTTTGGTACTGTTATAAATAAGTTGTGGAATTTATAACATTTTGAGATTTCAAACCGTGAAGGAATGATAAGATTTAGGGTGAGGCCAAACGAACGTAATTTTGTGAGTTGTGAGTTGCGTAAAATGAGTCAGCGGAATTTACGCCGCATTCGGTTTCATACTAAAGTCCTGTTTGTGCCACACGGCGACGCAAAATGAGTTGGAGTATGGAATCGAATTCCGCCGACTCATTTTACTCACAACTTACAAAATTACGTTCGTATGCTCCTCACCCTTAAGGCACCTTTGGGTAAATTTTAGAGACTTCCACAAACGTCAACTAATGCATATTATTTTGAAGTTCGTAAGAAGATGGACCGACGCAATGAAGAAGACTGTTGGAGGCACCATGTACAGAGCGGTGCACATTGCAGAAGACCGCATGGCTTGGCAACGCGTCGTATGTGCTCGCGATCCTCAGCAGCGGAATGACGAAAAAGAAGAATAGTTCGGAAAGTTTTCATGCGTGCAGCCGGCGTTCATAGATTTGTGATGATAATGATGGATCATGTCAAATTGTAAAATCCATCCTCTGTAAACCTACTCAAAAAATCACTCTATTCTTAGGTAGGACCTAAATGCCAATCTTGCCCACATCAAATTTTAGTCTTGCGCCGCCACTGGATTTGAGTCACGTCCGTCAGGTTTTTTTGTAATTCATATTTGGCGACATAGATGCCGCTATAAAATGGTACCGCTACACCGCTATGGTAAAAGATGAGTGTTTGCTAAATATTTTCTTTCTTCAAGAAAACTTGAACTTTTATTAGCCGTATTGTTCAGCGAAAGCATGATAATAAAATTGACTGTTATTTTATGACCGTATTAAAAATAAACCGCTGTCTGCGTCAGGTACAGCTATATGTCATGAATAATTTACACATTTGACAAATAATACACATCGTAAAATGATTTTATCTGTAATTTCACCTAATAGACGTTATTTATTTCAAAACAATTACAGCTTTTACTACGAAATAACGTTATTTCTAATGAAACCGTTTCTCTACATTCTCGACTGCAAAATGTTTACCAACCAGGTTTCTTTATTTTCTATATATTATTAATTTATTACTCATCGTTTGAGAGACTAAATGTCCTCAAGTTAGCTCAAAAAACATTCCCTCTCAGTTCTTCTTTTAAGCGAGTTAAGACTCAAGGCATAAGATGCGCGAAATTGACAACATTGGCAAAACATCAAGCGAAACGCAGCCTCAACTACTTCGAATAATTAGGGAATATGCATGAAAAAAATATTTATTATCTGTACAGTTTATCTAGAAATATACAAAAAAATAATATGTACTAACAGTGATTATAGAATCAAAATTTCTCGAAAAACAAACGAGATATTATTATTTTAAACAAATATATTTGTCCCTCTCGCGAAAACGTTGTTTTCTATGGCAGCTGAATAGGCGTCATGGACTTTGACGTCAAAGTTCATATCGGACTCCTCTTTGTAATTGTTATCTTTGAAGCTTTATAACTTCATCGCTGATGAAGGTATTTAAAAAACATTTTCATTATTGTTTACTAGAGCTAATAAGTATTTCATTTTGCAAATAAAAATATCGCTTGCATATTCCCTGTTGTGAGTTTGAGACATGGCCTTTGACAGATTCAAGCGTTGCACATGTCAGCGGGTGATGCTCTTTTGTTTTCCCACTTCTTCCTCTCAGCTCTAAAACACTAGGAAGTGCTGAAGGGCGGGCGTCCTGAGTTATTGTCTAAAGTCACTTTTGACGAGTTGTCAAAGTCGATTCATTTATTTAATTAGATTTTTTGGGTGCTTGTCCATTACAGCGAAGCAAGGCAGCGGAGCGGAGAAACGGGGATATATTAACCAATCATGTCAGTCAAAATGTTAGTGACTCACGTGGTACGGAGATTCTAAGCAATTCCATTGGTTAAAATTTCTTCGTTTCTCCGCTCCGCTGCCTTGCACGCTCGCAATGGACAGGCACCTTTTGAACGTCAACATTTACAGCTAAACAAAAACGATTGTGACTCTACTTCTCAAGCTACATAATTCGTATAAATGCCTCACCAGTATAAGCACCATTTCTCTGTCCCGTGGTAGGAGCGGTGGGGGCTCTGCCCTCGAGCGCGTTCAGTCTCCGCAGGGCATCGGCGAGGGTGGACCGGAGACACAGCAGCTCCTCGGCCTGGCGAGCACACCTCACCTCGAGCTCGGCCACGCGGGCCGCCAGCCCCGCGCCCTCGCCTTCTAGCATTTCATCTGGAATTGAGAAAGATTACGTTAAAAATGATAAATAGTTCAATTATCCAGCATGACGATGATGATATTAGAGGAGTTGGTGATACTGGAAAGGTTTTTTAGGAGTACCTTCGATCATATGAAAGGGGTGACGGAGCCTGCCTTAATGCGTGACAACTTCATATAAATTGGTTCATATCTGGATTATGTATTACTGTGGAGCAATGTCGCACAGCCAGAGGTGGTTCGAGGAACATCGTGAGGTTTTACTTAGAGCCTGACAAACCTTTAAAAGAAGGAAATCAGGGGACAAGTCTATATTAAATAACAGTCCTTATGGTTGTAAACATAAACGATTTTTATGTTTTGCCTCTTTCAACTATCACCCGGTGTGGTCTGTAATAGTTGCAATAAATATTATACTGACGAATCACGGAAATTAATTATTTCTCTCGTGTTGTAATATTCTTTATAGCATCGATGGTAAATTCATTAACTGAATGCTATCGGCAATTAAGTTTGCTTTCACACATTGCCGTAACTCATGAACTCATGATATTCGTGATGGTTCTGAGGAGTTGCTTAATGATGATTGCGATGATGCCAAGGCTAATAATGTTACAAATGATCTTACGTCAATAGGAAGTATTGAATAAGATGTAAGTAAAGATTTGACAGATTAATCCAGAGATTGGAAAGGAAGTAATGAAAACGTGACAGATTCTGTTTGGAAGAGAGTATAGGATATGAAAACTGAAGGAAACAAGGTAACCGATAAAAGATTAAGGTTGCAGCAAAATCTGCTTACGCAAATACCAGGAGATAAGCCTTGATGACTTTATCATTACTCCTGATTGTTTGGCAACGCTGACCAATCACGACATTATGTAGCAATGTAACATTCGGCCGACTTCGTACAACAGAATTGTTTTGCAAATTCAGCTCCTTAGTTGACACACTATTGTGTCCCAAACAATAGTATAAACGAGTTTGCAAGAAAAAAATTGCATAATCACCTTAAGGGAATTTGGTCTTTATGTCGCAGGTAGAAGGTTAATTGGAGTGGAGTTTTTAGAATAATATACGATTGTGCATTAGGTAGAGAGCTATCGGCAGTCGCCTGTTAAAGAACTTGTTCTGTTTACAATATTTATAGTTGCTTTGTTTTCAATGTATGCAATAGTATTGCAACTGTTCTCGTAGGACATTACATAATTTGTAACAAATGTGGGTCTAGGTCGATGCTAGGATGAAGTCAGGTCGAGCGTACCTACTGTAGATATTGTACGTACTCTCTTGTTTTAAAGTTTTCGTCAAATTAGGGTGCCTTGCCTTTAGAAGATTTAACATAGTTTATTGAATTATAAAATGAAAGCTTGACTTTTCTTACTTTGCTAGGCTTTGCATTTTTTTTCAATTATTATACTTACTCCCGAACTAAGACATCTTTAAGAATTAACCATGCATGATATAGTAAAAGAAAGCGCCAGAAGGTCTTTTCTTACAGGCTAAAAACTCAAGATATAGAAGACAAAATATAAGATAAAACAGAAATCACAACAGGCAATACCAAAAAGAAGGAGCAGCAAACACTGTGCCATGGCTAAAAACAACTACAAAGGTGCCAAAACTAGATTTAATCCATAGGACTCACGCCAGGCTGCATAGACATCGTTCATGGTGTCCCCAGGGGAGTCACTAGCCCTGGAGCTCCTGGAGTCACGGTCCCCATGGCTGTCCATCTTCAGTGGCACTTAGTGGACCATTTGGCACATATTAGGTACTATATAGTTCTTTTATTCAATTCATACTTTTCGGTTTCCTTATGCCTAACGGACTTCTGGGGGGTGATTCTCGTATTTATAATGGTACATTCGTATTCGTGTCTCAGTTGCACACTGTCTAACTAAAACACCTCTAATTTAATCACTCTGACAGATTGAGATAGCCTGATATACGAATGGAAACATTGCTTAAAAATTTATATTTGAATTGGTCCCCTCTTTTTGTCGAAATAGATTACTTGTGTCTGCATTAGATTTGCTAAAGCTGTTTCGTTATGTAACTTTCTGAATGTAATGATTGCAATATTTAGGAAGTCAAGTTTGAAAAGTGAAATAGATTAGATTGTTTTATTGGTCAAGCTATTGAGCTGCAGTTTAAATAAGCAATTTTTCCCTTTGCGTATCAAACAGCACAATGATTTTACAATACATGGATATTTTTTTTTAGAATTTATCGCTTTTTTTTATTTTTTTTATTGACATGCCACCTTAATTGTAATTTAATTTTGTACGCCATATAATGGCAAAGCATAGTGCACAAATTTTATTTGACAATTAACCATCTGTAACCAAACCTATGTTTTACAAAATAAATGATTGATTAAACAGTTTAGCATTATTTGATTCAAATATGCTTTGTCCTTACAATCTTCGAAATCTCTTCTCAAGTATGAATGTAAAATGTCACCAAATAATTGCAAAAATGCGTGAAACAATGTACAGTCACATTCAAGACACTTTCCCACATATTGAAGAATTCGGGTAACGGTGAATGTACAGGTGTGGCCGTTTGCATAAAGATGTGCATTCTATCGGTAACTGTACCTCGACTCATCTCGAGTTGGACTGCTGGCCGCGCTGACCTTTTTGTTTACAATCTTTATAGTGCCCCGTTATTCCGGTCACCATGGTTACCGAGGTGAGATTTTTAAACAATTTCTTTACTTATTTTAACCTAGATATTATTGCGATTGTATGGCAGTGAGCCAGCGATATAAGCTCAGGTTGAAAGATACCTACGTATTTTTTTAACAATTCATGACTAACACCAAATTTTGCCTTTCGAAACACTCGTTCGGTATCAATTCCCACGATTCCGTAATAAAACTATCTAATTCCGTAATACGGTCGACTTACGAAATCCTTACACTTTAAACCTGTGGCTCGCGAGACAGTTACATTCTATTAGCACTAAACGTTGTTAGTTATCAAAAAGATAATTGAATTGAAAATATATACGTACAGTAGAATCCGTTTAGTACGACGTAGCTTATAACGACCGACCGCTTTTAGCGACGAAGGTATAGGCAGATGTCATTATGAAATAACGAAAAAAAACTGGCCAAGTGCGAGTCGGACTCGCGTCCGGGGTTCCGAACGATTTTTTTTTAACATGTAATTTTAACACTACAGACTTCTAATAGGTTTTCCTGTAATCTTTGGGTAAAGATCTATTAGGTCCATTTTTTTTTTTCAAAATTTAAGGCTCAGTAGTTTCGGAGATAAAGGGGGGGGATGGTCATTTTTCGTCTAATTTCTTGAATAACTTCAAAACCATTTATTTAAAATTATGAAAAAAAATATAATTAAAACCCTCACAGTAAGCCCTTTCATTTGATATGTCACACAATTTTGTTGTATGGAAATTGAGCCTTTTTTGGCAGATTGCGACTGATATGCGAATGTGCGGACGTTGTTTTATAAGATCGGATCTGGATTGTACCGATGTATGTTTACTTGTACACTCGGTAGGTAGTTCGTTATGTATATTTGGCACTCTGGTTACATACACGTTGCCATTTTTGTCGTCTTACAAAGGCGGGCCACTTGATGTACCCGACATAAACTATGCGCTACCTCTATGCGCGATTATTTAAAAAAAATAATTAATTTTGTGTTTTGTCGCCCACAATGGGCCTCATCAGAAGGCTCAAAGTCCCTCAAATGGCAATAGAGAGAGCAATGGTTGGTGTTTCCTTGTGTGACCGAATCAGGAATGATGATATCCGCAAGAGAACCAAGGTTACCGGCATAGCCCGAAGGATCATCATCATATCAGCCGAAATACGTCCACTGCTGGACATAGGCCTCCCCAAGCGTCGCCACAACGACCGGTCCTGCGCGTCTCGCATCCATCGGCTACCCGCAACCCCCACCAGCTCATCAGTCCACCTTGTGGGAGGCCTTCCAACGTTGCGTCTTACGGTACGCGGTCGCCACTCCAGAACTTTTCGGCCCCATCGACCATCTGTTCTGCGAGCAATGTGCCCTGCCCACTGCTACTTTAGTTTGGCGATCCTTCGGGTGATTAACCGTAATGCAAACAAAACAAAGATCTACAATAGACACAATGTGTTGCTGGGGAGTTTGTTGCGCTTTTTCTCCACAGCTAAAACACTAGGTAGTGGTGACGGGCGGGGGTTTTGGGGGACTGTCTTTTGTAAAACTTGACGTTCAAAAACTGCTGGCTCTCAATCTAATTTGAATAAACGACTTTTGGATTTATACAAATGACAGTCGGAACCAACAGCTTAACGTGCTTACCGAGGCACGGAGGAATCTCGGTATGTTAAGTTGGTCAGCCATCCATGGGCTGACCCCGGGCAGCGATGCTTAACCTTGAAGATGGACCCGTGCGGCTGCCGTTATTTAACCACTAGTTCGTTTTTGGAAAAGGAAAACACTTATCGTTCAATAATAAAATGATTCCTTTATTTCCTCTTGACATATTGAAAAACTAGCTGACCAGCGCAACTTCATATGCGTCACAATTTTCATTACTGCTCCGCTCCTATTGGTCTTAGCGTGATGATATATAGCCTATAGCCTTACTCGATAAATGGGCTATCTAACACTCAAAAAATCCAGTAATTCCCGAGATTAGGGCGTTCAAGCAAACAAACAAACAAACAAATTCTTCAGCTTTATATATTAGTATAGATGCAAATGGCGACGCCGAAACTATAACGAATTATATGAACGAATAATAATTATGTACACTTGCTTTTCCAAATGAGACATTGGCAGAATACTCGACATCGGCTCTGCTTGCAATACATAAAACAATTGAATAGAATAGATGTACAAAAGTGATCAACGTTTTCGTACACTGAGTGAACATGCAAACCTCTAAGTAAACTATATACGTTGTTAGTTACAATGTAATGCAGACTTGCGACTTTGCGAGACCATTAGTTGGAGGCTTGGGGGGCATCGCTCTGAGCACACACTTATGTAAGAGGACGACAGACCACGAAAGCAGGAAGTCACCGTTTATTGGACGACAATCACCATGGAATGAAGCGAGGTGCTGTCACAATACTCGAGCTTATGAAAGCAGTCGTACTTGAAGTTGAATTAAATACAGATAATTGCAATTTCATCGAGGTGAACTACTACTATCCTATCCTACTTCCTACTATCCTAACTTATATTATTAGTGCGTTTCTTGTTAGTTACGTTAAATCGCAGAAGCCTAGATGAATTTTGGTACAGATATAGATGGAGCCTGGAGACAGTCAACGTCTACTTTAACGCGATCAGCAACAATTTCCAAAAACTAGAAAATACAAAAACCCAACTGCAAAAAGTCAACCGGGACACTTTTATGAACGATAACTGTTTCCTAATTGAATTTAATTTCATTTAATTTCCTTCATTTTGATACTCTACTCGATAGGTTTGGTTAAAAAAAATATTAACGACTTACAAATTTGGCGCACAAAGTCCGCCATATTGCTTTTTTTTAGAACACCTATCTAAGGACACTTGGGTTTTTGAAATTAATCTAACGACACCTTAAAAGTCGATATCCTTTCAACCGTTTGGAAGGTACGAGGTAATAAAGAAATTTACAAACAAACATACATACCAGATACGCGCGAAAAACATAACCCTTCCTTGGCAGTCGGGTAAAAAGCAACTTTTCGGCCACAATCTTATTTGAATCAACACAACCCATGAGCTATACCACAGACCAGCTAGTCTATTCTGTACATAACTATTTCGATATAGAGCTTCACCCGAGTGACAGAACTCACAAAGTGAGCTTTATTGCACACAACATAAACGTCTGATTTTGAAATTCACCTCGGATCCCGCTGTCGAGATACGAAAATGTCGTTACAGAATAGCACTACAGCTAGTCTATTCTGTAAATAACTATTTCGATATCGAGCTTCACCTGAGTGACGAAACTCACAAAGTGAGCTTTATTGCACACAACATAAAGCGCTTAATTTGAAATACACCTCGGATTCCGCTGTCGAGATACGAAAATGTTGTTACAGAATAGCACTACTGGTAGTCTATTCTATAAATAACTATTTCGATATCGTGCTTCACCCGAGTGACAGAACTCACAAAATGAGCTTTATTGCACACAACATAAAGTTCTTAGTTTGAAAATCACCTCGGATATCGCTGTCGAGATACGAAAATGTTGTTACAGAATAGCACTACTGTACCTACACTACCTACTCATCAGAAGTTTATCATTTTTTTTTTTTCTGAAAACCTGTAGTAACTTCAGAGAAAAGTCCCGTACAACAAGTCCACACAACTAAGAAATTTGCAAACCACAACAACAGTGTTGTTACCTGTATTTCCCACGACTGAGAAAGTTACGTGAGAAGATACGAACAAAAACTAAAAGTAACTGCCACGTTTTGACGGCTCATTACGATCTTAACTGCTTCGGAATAAGGTCGCTGGTCCGACGTAGATTTAAATTACTGTATTACAGATAAGTGGAACGTTAGAATTAATACTGTATCATTTCTAATGGCGCTTACAATTGTTTAAACAATTGGGCTGTTATTAGGTTTTAATGTCTTTTAAATCACAGTGTTTTGTATCGTTAATCATTTGTGTACTTAAATTAAATAGAGCAACTCCTCAACAAAAAAACCGGCCAAGTACGAGTCGGACTCGCCCACTGAGGGTTCCGTAATAAAGACTATGTTTTACAAATGTATCGTTTTCAGATTTTTCCCTAAACTTGTAGTATAAGACGGTATTACTTGCCAAATTTCACAGTTCAAGGTCAACGGGAAATACACTATACATTTTGATTCCCTTGAGAATGTCGAAATATGCGTTTTTAGCGGCATAAACGTCCGTATCTTTTTACTACGTTAACTTAGAAGATTGATTTTTTCACATCTGGAAGGGACCATAGAGCTGAGTATATGGTTTTATTTTACTCGATACCTCCACGCGTACAACGGTCTTGACAGACAGACGGATGGACAACAAAGTGATCCATGTTTTTCCTTTTGAGGTACGGAACCCTCAAAATACTCAGTTTCAAGTGACTACAGCTGACTACGGGGTCAAAGGACGCCAGAACTGTAGTTTCTTGATATTGTATTTTGTTGAGTAGCTCGTGGCTAAAATTAACAGTCGCACAGTTCACTCTTCGAGGTTAAGCAATGCTGCCGAGGTAGATCTGAGGATGGGTAACCATCATTACATACCAAGACTCGGCTGTCATTCGTAGAACTTTAAACGACGTTACGGATAGTCAGAAGCCAGAAAATCTGCCACCAATCTTGCCAAGAGGTAGGTACCGTGTTATCCAGTTACAGGGTAGTGGAGGTCAGGTAGGCAGTCACTCCACGTCAAAAACTGGTAGATACTCGGCTGCTTCCGGAAGGACTGGAAGTCGGTCGACCCCAATAGGTTGAAGTTGGAGAAAGACTGGGCCGAAGGGGAATTGTTTAGTTTTATAACATCACTTCACTCCACTACTGGGGAGTTTCAACTAGTTAATTAATTGAACTCATCATTATGAACAACTTTCACTATGGGACCAACACTGAAATCGCGAAAATAAAAAATTGACTCCCCCATACATTTATGTGCGCATAGCTCGACAAAATGTACTGAACAGCTGATTTTTTTTTTTTTCACGATTTCGGGATTGGTCCCATAGTAAAAGTTGTTCATAATGATGAGTACAATGACCCCTCAAGAGGTATTGTGTTTATTCTGTTACACGTTTTATAAAATTCTTCCGTTACTAAGTGACTGATAGACACGCATAGCCGAAACTGCTGGTCGTAGAAAGCTGAAATTTGGCACGTAGGTTCCTTGGGGAGTGTAGAGGAGCACTGAGGAAGGATTCCCACGGGAACGGGAAAAAAATGGGATATGGGCGTACGAAGTCGCGGGCAAAAGCTATTTCAAAATAATTCTATATTTACACTTGAGATTTGAGAATAGTATTCCTTCCTCGCACATTCAAGTAATTTTCAATTTACTTTGTGAGGTCCAGCAGTAATATCAAAATACATAAACTATTGCTGTTGTAAATAGTAAATAACTGTACAAGTGTGTAGGAAGTAGAAAATGGTTTTAGTACCTTCTTAAAGTATACATTTAATATAGAAAGCCTCATTAATGTCGCGGATAGCGACTGCTGTAATTTATTTTTATTTATCAGTAAAACACAAACAGGTCCGTAAAGAGTATTCGCTTGGGTATTTACCTAAATAAGTTAGAATAGTTCATCAGTACATAAAACTTGCCACATTACTGCTTGCACTATTCTGCAAGTATCAGAAACCGAACGGCAAAAAAAGTGCCAAACAAGTCAGTTTTCAAGAGGCACACAATGTTATTATTTAAATTATGTAAGTTTCCTTATATTTCTTTCTTTATGTTTGCGTGCGTGTGTCAAATAAACATGTTTTTCTTTCAGGAATATTTCAGGAATATTCCTTCAGATTTGAATTTCATCTGAAGAATTCAAAACAAATCCCGTATTCATGTAAAACTTAGTTTCAATATGTTTACTCTTAGCTCATGTTAAACAGCAGACATTCACAGAAGCCTATGAATAAATCAGTAATAAATTCATCAATTATTCAATTTCAAGCGTTATTTATTAAATTATCATTTATCTCAAGCTCAACATATTTACTCAACTGAGGTCACGCGTTTAAAATTCCATTTAATTTACAACATTCACACAATCTATGTTAATCGACAGTTACAGTATGAATTTAAATATAAAATGGTGGATTCACGTCACAGTTAACGGGAACGTTCCCGTTGTTTATTTAGTGTTTAATATTTATCTGATAGATATCAATGTTATCTCGTTTGATGACGACGGCGACGTCGAGTCTAGATCTAACGTTCCACTTTATTACTTGACACGAACAACATGGCGCCGGAGAGTTGTGTCCGGAAACATTGGTGTTTACTACGTCTGTGGGGGGAAACAAAGTTTTATTGTGATTGTCTTCAATCGATGAAATAATGAAATAGCTAGACGAAGACACGATCAATAGAGAAAGAAGCTTTTGAAGAAGAGTTCAAGGGAGAGAAGAGAAAGGATGGAGTCAGATTGCAGAATAGAAGCATAAGTGAGAAATAGGGCAATTAAATCAATGTTGGAAGACCAATGACAACAAAACCGACAAGATAAGTAAAATAGGGAAATGGACAGTACTACACAAGACTAAAGCCTAAGTTATTTATGATTCATACAATTTACACTGTAAAATCAACTAATTTATTACAAGCAAAGGAGCTCCGTGAGAATCGAATGACAACAAGTAGTTTGAAAGCTAAGTTTATGTTCTAAAAGCAACATGAAATATGCCATTACTATCGCAATCGGCAAATAAACTCCACCGATTGGCTTGTAAATCTAATATTTTACGACTATACAACGCTTTTAATCATACCAAAGTACCATTTGTTCGAACAGCTTAGTATTCCCCTCACTTCGTAATGGAAAATCCAGAGTAAGTACTCACTTAGGCTGAACGCACATCCGTCAAAGTAGGAGCAGCATTGCCAATCAAATCACGGCATGATAGACTAGTAATCCCATGGTTGACGGCAAACAACCGGATATGACGGCAACTGGCCATCGTTTCCATTCCTAAGGGTTACGACACATTGAAGGTGAACGAGCAAGCGACGCAGTAACTCACAAGACTCACAACAGTTTCAGCGAAGTAACTGCATGGCTTAGAACTAGTATAGTCGAGTGACCGATGAAGTAGAACCGAGATCGAAAAAGAACACTGGATGTACCTAAATGTGTCCCGAAAGACTAGAAGTTAACATGTACTGATAAGCCCTAAATCAGATCCAGCAGTGGGTTGTGAAGATGTGATAGGTTGAGTTTTGATAGTGTTGATCTCTTAAAACTTTATGATCCAAGGATCCAGTAATCATGCGGGACGTTTCGCCGATGAGAACACTTCCTAACATCAGATATCTCATTGTAATGCTGCGCGTGCGACCGCTACATGCATGCTAAACACGCCATGAATTTTAATACGGAACGAAATGATGTAAATGACGAGAATCGCTGTAATTCTGTCAGCCTGTCGCGCTTCTGACGACTTTATAACGTTAAATAAATGTGTTATGGAAAAATAAATTTAGGGGCTTATTTACGACTTTGACAAAACAAAGGGCATCCCCCTTTGTTTTTGTCATGAATGCTTATGAATGGATTGGTAAGGGCTGATTGATCAATACCATATGTTTGTAACTATAATAATTTATGAATATGTCCGTATATATGCCTCCCACAAGGTGGACGATGACCTGGTGAAGGTCGCGGGTAGCCGATGGAAGCGAGACGCACAGGACTGGTCGTTGTGGTGACGCTTGGGGGAGGCCTATGTCCAGCAGTGGACGTCTTTCGGCTGATATAATGATGATGATGTCCGGATATACCTATGTAGTGTAGACATATTGATGTATATCGAAAAAAGTGGCTAACTTATAATAAAACCATTCTTCTATAAAATCGCCACGTTTCTCACCAGCCAACAACAACAAATCCACAAACATAGACATAAAACTAGTAAAACATGACAGTTAACCAAAATGATAAATGTGAGGCACACATAGTAGTATTCAACCGACCGACATCGACAACGCGACGTAACGTCTCGGTCCGCTGGTATTGAAAACGATGCTTGTCAATGAGACACGGACAGCGGGACGGCTCCATTCGAACGTGACAGTTCGGAAAATGTTGACTTTGATCTTAGACAAACCAGCGAGGATGTAAATACTAGATTGTAAACAGTAGTTTTTGCTAGCGATGACTTTGTACATAAAGATGACCGTGGTTTTATAAGAACGAAGATTGCGTTAAGGATGTGCAAACAATGTTAGATCATCATTTTGAATTATCACAGCTTCATCTAACATATGTTGAGATTCGAATATACGACAGATAAGCTTGGAAAACGACCGATATTTGACTTGTACATCACAACTATCGAAAGATCTGCAATTAAAAAGGAGCAATCCACATGGTTGCATTATAAAACCACGTACGTTGCCAGACACGAGGAAATAGGACACGACTCCCCTTCAGTTTTCATGCTGTGCCATAAAATTGTTGAAAACCCGCCTGCCTGTCTGCTCCACTTAGAAATGCATTGGGATTAATAAGTTACGGAACTACGGAGTACGGACGACGCGAACAATATTCCTTATCAGGAGTAACTCTTATTGGAAATAGCTTGGAAACAGATGCTACGAGTATATGTATTTCAACATCATGCACTCCAATCGTGCTATCCGGAGGAAGTCTTTAAAGTTTATCTGCTTCAATCATTTTTACCACATCTTAACTTTAATTACAGTCACGTTTGAAAACATAAATAATAGTATGAAACCTGCAATGTAAATATTTTGTATAATGTCTACATCACGACAAAAATAGAGGAAGATTTTTTGCTTAGCAGACATTCAAACACGACTCTGTGTTTTAAAATAGAAATGTGATCAAACGTAAGTGCCAATCATGCAATTAATGTTTGAATCATCTACAATTTTGAGAGCATACATGACTATAATTCTACCTAATATAATATTGTTTGAGCAAACATGATTTAAATAGTCAAATACATAACCAAATAATTTATAATGGAGAACAAATAGCCAGTCAAACTGACTATTTATCCAAAACCAAATAAACATGCTGGGAAAATCCAAGCCTCGTATGTTTTCGATAAATAGATATAGTACTGGTACGAGAAATAAGAAGCACTAATGCAAATCATAAGTCATTGACGACTGGACAATTTTTAAGGAACATTATCTTTCAACCAAACTTGAGGAAGTAATGACACTTATCCAAAGACAAGAACTGAAGCCAAAAAGAAACAGGATATATATCATCTCACCTCATTTACCAGTAAAAACGTGAACGACAGTCACGTACAAACATTATTCTAATCTAACACATCGACCATCATGTTTGCATAGTTATGACGTCACGCAGGTCGGGTAGTCACAATACTTATTTGATTTAAATGTTTGCAAGATTGTTTAACAACCTCCCAGTAGACTACAGTAGATAGTTTACAATAACTTGGGATTCCAACACATGTATCATCAGCTGTTAAATCAACTGCTTTATGTCTTCAGTTTCAACAAGGCTATTTTGTTATCGAAAGGAAACTTTGGAATCTCTAAATATTTTCTTCTGTCATAGGTAGCTTAGTAATGACGTGGCTTTGCACATATGTATTAATTTTCCCACGCCTCCCTAGTATTTTCCTTATTACATTTGGATTCGCACCTATAGTCATGGGTTTAACCCAAGGTTTTTCAAAATTTCCTGTTTTAATCAGATCTTCCTAGTTCTCGTTTATTATTATCTGTTAAAACATATAGTAACATTAATCTTGTAGGATGTTTAAGAAAGAATATAAACCAAAACCAATAGAAAAGCAATTGTTTCTACAAATAGAAAAAACCTTGACCAGAACGACGTATATGAGGAAAACCCATAAATCCGCAAACCCAAGGCCTGCGAAATAATTAAGGTGGACATTAGTGAATATGGCCAAAACCAAGCCAAGCCTCACATCAGGTAAATCGAGGCCACGATATTGTAATTCGACAAGAATGAAGCACAGAAATGAGCAGTCGTTTAGCAGATATCTGATAATTACTTGAGATGTTTCAATGGAGTTAAATTGTACATAATATTTTTGAGGAACTAATGGAAAACATAAAATGTTTTTTTTTTTTTTAATAAAGGAATGTTAGAAAAAAAGAATAGGGAAATGTTGAATGATTGAGGAACATGACAACGATATTTGAATTATTATCGACATTTTTCTGAAATTATTTGATGGAGTAAATTGTGCGAAATCACCAGAATTTCTATCCCACGCACAAAATAACAAAATTGGTCTCATTTCCGATTCGATCATTTCGACATAAATAAAAGCGGTTCTCCTATTATCTTATCCATATTGACCGGTCACGGAGCGCACACAAATTGGATTAGTGATTGGAACACGCAAAAAATGGCTTCCATTAGAATCAACTAATTCACTATTCAAAACATGCTGTTACGTTTAGCAAAACAAATGCAGGCAAAAAATTGCACACTCCCAAATTACGTTGCTCGGGCAACGAAAGATAACCTCAGTTTTTATCACAACCTCAATTTCGCAGTTCTATTTTTAAAACTCTCAATCACAGACAATAGCACCAATTTCACACTTCACTTTTATTTTTTATTTTTGTAACAAAACGTGGCCCAGGGTTTGAGCCGGCAGCCTCAGCACTAACTGAATTATCAATTGGGGACACACAGCTGATTAAACACAAGATGAAATGGTTATAAATGAAACCAAATCTAAAACAGAACCTTATTCTCATAGAGGAAAAGTAGAAAGTGGTGGAAATGGAACCCTGTCGTTGTAAGTGGGGTAGGTACACGCGCATGCGTGTGATATCACAATGGACCATCGAAAAGTTGTCGAAGCATTCGAATGTAAGTCTTATTTCCAGGAAAATAAGGTGGATAACTGAAAACAAGTCACATCGCGCGTGCGTGTAGCTGTTGTAGAGTAGTAAATATTTGAAATATTTTGTTTGATGATTTACAAACAGTAACCAAGGAAATGTAAGGCAGTTGTGTACATAATACGAGGTTGATTTACTTAGAAGTTACAACCGAAGCGAAGAACAATGTAGAGACAGACAAAAAAAAATTATGAAATGTAAAATTCCTTGGAATTAAAAGGACCCGCTTCATTGAAACTACCTTATATCATTAATTAAATCATATTGGTTAAAGTTGTCGTAGTGATTACAATCCAAAGCTGAACGGTATCATATGAAGGGTAAGAAACAAAAGGAAAAGATTTCAAAAGGCTTGGAAAGGTCAGACGAATTAGAATACGAAAACAAAACCTTTCAAGATTTGGCAAGGTTTAGCCGATAGATTTGCTTTGGACCCAACAATTATACATATAAAACCTCAGGGGACAGGTAATTTCTAAGTGTGGCTTATTTTGGCAAACATAATATATCCTTTAGCTTTTTTTACTCTGATTTACATTTTTTTCTTCGTCTCATCCCGAGCATGCGGTTATTTTTATTTAATTTCATTGAATAGCTATTTCATCATCAAAAGGTAATCTATTCACCAGCTAATCAAGTAAATAATAACCCTAAACAGGTATTCTCACCGGTCAACAAGGTCACCGATGATGTAATATTGACATCATGTACCATTCAATTCAATGGATGGCACATGTACAAGTCTAATGTGGCCTTCGATGTCACATTGATTAGATGGTTCTTATTGATAGTTTTATTGTCTGGCTTAACTTAATGGAACCTGTCAGAAGAATAGCTGGTTTGATGGATTTTTGAATGGTTTACTACAGTTGTATCATGAATTTGTTTTGTAGCAACTGAGATGACGTCTCATAGAGAAATGTATAAGAACCATTCAAATAAATGGGAATAAGGGTAGAACATGATGATTTCTTTCGTTTTGGATTTAGAATTTGTTGAAACAACATCCGATTTTGCTGACTATGCTGTGCTTAATATTATGAGTCGAAGTAAACATCAAGTTTTTTGAACGTCTTACAAGTTACAGGCACACATTTCTAAGGCTACGAATAAATTAGTGAGGAATTCCACAAGCAACAGAAGAATTTTAATTACACTCTTGCTGAGGATACATACAAAAACCAAGCTGTGTATATTGACAAAATTAATATGCAGTAGTATTTCCAAATTTGACAAAAGGTTTCTGGTCATTGTTGTTGTAAGTACAAAAAATACTACTTACTGCTTCATTTTGATTATTTTCAGACACAATAATATCAGGATTGTTTTACCCATACATAGCCTCTTTGTCGCTTAATGCAAAACCTCTTAAATTTTGTTTTATTTCAAGCATCATTCTGGCATTATGGACAAAAATCTTAAAAAGCTTTACTTTAAACGTTTTGTTGCATCTGATCAGTCACCATCGTTCATTGCACCCATGTCTTGTCCCAAGTCGTCAAAACACTACCAATCAAAATTCAACGTCCAAAACAACTTTTGAATGCTGTCTTTTTATGAGCACCATACATGTCATACAAACGTCAATCCATTGTCACAGGCCATTACATTCGACAGTATTCCATTCATTGCATTATGTACCATCTTTATGTTATCTCGAAATCGTTTTACGACAGTGAACTCTTGTAGTTATCTTTGTGGGCGAATATTTATTATGTTAATAACGTTATCTTCTGTACCACTTTCTAGATAGGTATCAAGGATTCTGAGAATGATATAGAGAAATTACTGTTTGTTGTTATTACGTCCTGTTGAGTCACCCATGTGGAACACGAATGTTGGAATGTTATAGCTACTGCGTGAGATACCGGATTAGATTAGATAATACCTGTCTATTTTCCCATGGCTGTAAGCATTCGACGATGCTCTGTGAGCACGCTTGTTAACACCCTTAACTTCAAGACCAGGACCAGGAATAACAGACTCCGGCAGCAAATTCCATTTTTACGCTGTATGTTATATTCGACCACCTACTTCTAGGTCTCCAATACTTATAACCTTGCCAATATCTACCATGATTGCTAAAAGAGCAACCAACCATTAATCTGAGTGCAATTATAGACATAGCGACTGGTGCATGTCGACGATGAAGACAATTCTACGCTTGTACTAATCGATCACCAATGGCACGCATGACAGTATTTTAAAACACTATTTACCATATTCACATGCAAATAGGCCATGCATTTGTCTGTTTACGACCATAAACATAGAATTACAATAAACCTTTAAAGGTAATTTCTGCATGCTTAATGAAACAACATCATAAGTTTCAATGGAGTGATTTAAAGCTTGCATTGGAATAAGCTTTGCAAAGGCAATATGTCCAGGGTAAAGAATTTCTGAAGCTCCCTTTACAGTCGGGTCACGAACTGGTAGGCACAAAACAAATATTTTCAGGACGTGCAAATATTTATCCTGGAGCAGAAATTAAAAGTAACGCACTGCACGTCTAGAAAAATATGTTGGGGAAGCTCTGGCCGTCGTGTTTCCTTTTAACATATCGTCTTTGATAGGTTACAGTGATAAGTAAACGTGATGGACAGTTCTCGTATTTGTGGGCGTTCGTATTGCGCTTGCTTGACTGTCGTTGAGATGATTTAAACGCTTTTAAGGTCCGATAGACCTTAATTTTGTCCCTTCTATGCCTTTTCTTACCCTATTAAATCTCGTGAGTGCTTTATCTAATGTGAAAGGTTAACCCAAATAACAATAACTAATTTAGGTTTATATCAGAAGTAAGACTAGGAATCATACAAAAACACACCTTACGTGATCTTCCTATTTCTAGACCAATCACACTCTCGCTTATACAATGCTAAATTCCTCTTCACCTCCAATTCTTTTATTTATAAAAGCAATCAAGGTTTTGAGAGCAGCGTCCGGCATTCTAGGCATAGATTGTTCCTAGAGACCTAGACGATTTGTTCTTGAGAAGGAAACCGCATAATGTAAGCACCATAAGCGCGTTTAGTTCGTGTTGCGCATTCTTAGGACATCCGCAATTGATTGACATTCTAGACTAGCTGGGTAATGTTACATTGTAAATATTTGTAGTTATTGAGTTAATTGAGACTGGCTTGCGCCAGTTTCAATTAACTTGAATTTCAAAAATGACTGTTGTTCTTCTTGTCGCTGGCCAGACAGGTTTTTGTTTTAGATTTGTGTGGCCCAAAACACTTCCATGACATCGTTAGAGGCAGCAAATAGGAGGTGGAGCATGGTTTATAACTCGGCTCCATATTCAAAACTGATTACTGTTTAGAAAACAATTTGGGCCAGCATCTCAAATAAATTCGAAAAAAAAAAAATGGTTTGTTCAATTGTTGTAGTCTTCAACATCATACAGACGAAAGAGGTCGACTATTGGACAGAGGGCACTCCCAAGCGTCGCCACACACCGTTCGGCCCGAAGCTCTGAAGATAGTAACGACCCTCACCAGGTCATACGTCACTTTCAACAAACCTACTTGAATAAATTTTAAGCATCAACCAATTAAAAAACTCTTTCAATTGCAACATCGGCTATTCGAATTCAATAAACCCAAAGGTGCACAAAATTGTTAAGCCCTTTTTTCGCTGTAAAGCAATTAAGGCATGATTACGCGCTTTTTGCAGAGATTGCAGTCAGTAAACTAATCGGATAGTGCTAATTGAAGTATAATCAGATCCAGTCGGCCTTGACCGAGGACTGACGTAACAGAAAAGTTTGCTTTACGCAGTGATTTATTTGCTAATCGCTTTTTCGCTTAAATCAAGTTGGCGTATCGCACACCGCAGTCAACGGCTGGATTATTTATCTTTCAATTTATGCTAAAACCAGGTATTCAGTGTCCTACAACCAGTCTATCATTATTTTATTAGGATTGATAATGGTTCATCTGGCTGTAGAGCTCCTTATTTCATAGGCAGTTTCGTGCTCTACCTCCTATTCCGCCCTCTGTGCCCCAAAAAATGCAGCAAGTGGCCTGTGGGCTGCCATTAACGATGCCGTGGAAGTGGCAATGTTTTGGGCCACCCAAATCTAAATAGCTGTCATGCCAGCGACACGAAGAAGAATGCAGTTTCGGCAGAATTACTAGATTCTGTTCAATATGTGATTAATCGGTAAATTATCAAGTTGCTATTTTTGTCAGTAGCGGCACTTGTAGATATTGAATTCTCAGAGGATTAACAGGCTTAACCACAATACTTTCGATGCAATTTTATCGCGTGTTTGTAGGTGATACGGATTACTTAATGTGATTACAAGTCGTTGAACAGTACTTACTGTAATAAATGAGTGATGCAATTAATAAAATGTCTTGTAGATGCTTCATTTTAATAATGACCCACCCATCATCAGTAACGGTAAACTTACAATTAACCAACCTAGATTCTACTATTTGGCATAACTCGTTTCTGCTGAACAATTGATTCTAGGAATAGAATGATGATCAGAAGCACCTAGTTGCTATACGACCTCTAACGTTAAAATAGCATTATTATCATTCAATGTCTCGTAAAGTCAATGATCTACATGGCCATCCCACGTAATTGTAAGCAATTTTATCAATCGTGCTGCTATTATTGCAAATCCAACTATATACTCTGCAGATTAAGCGTCAAAGTTGATTGTAGGCTGTAGAATTTGGTGGTGCAATTAAAGTAAAGGTAGATAATAAAGTGTAGGCAATAATTAAATTAGCATAGTAAACAATGCTGTGGTGGGTTAACGCCGGCGTCTGTCGGCCATAGATCAGCGATGAATTAGTAATAGACAATCAGTCACGCACGCACGCTCCGCGGTACTCCAACAAACACCTAGCGTGTTCTTGGGAACAGTCGGTGAACGACAAAGGTCTTTTCAGCCCTGGACGGCATAATTTTCTACATTTCTCATGAATATTTAATAGAATGTACCGTTGTCTCAAGTAGTCTGAGGCTTCTTAGAAGGCTTGAGGGTTCAAATTCAAACACGAAACAAAAAATATGAGGCTAGACTAGACCCATATTTAGTGGATCTAAACTAAAAAAATCCTCATCTTCAACTTACTATTTTTTAATTTTTTGCATTTGGCAGTTTGCGAACCTGTCTTCAGCAATGGCAATGCTATTGCACTTGTTAAGCCAGCTGCCAAAATATTGAACCACACAGTGCAACCTCCATCTTTGTCACAACATTCCGAATCTCAATAATTGCGTTTAAAAGGATGTTCTCAATCGCATCTATTAAATTCTTACAACATCGTAAACATAAAAATATTGTCTCCTCGTCTCCAAGACTAACGGTGTTCAATGTCGCGGAAATTCGCACCTCGACTACAGAGTTCAGAGTGCGGTAAAAGACAACAGTTTAACAGTAACTGCAGTTATTCTGTTGCGTCACTGAGAAATCTTATAGGTGTAACCATGGTTACTTCATGACATCTATTCAGTGTCGATTACCGTTGATTGTAGCTTGCATAAGCTGCAGACTTGAGGAAGTCATTACGACTGATTGCTAGTACCTATATTTTTATTGACATTCGTTTTTGTATGAGCGTCTTTCCGGATGAAAGTTCATGTCTGAGACTTCCACTTCCATGGTTGGACATTCTATAATTTCTCTTCATGTTTCTAAGCAAGCACTACTGTCTCTTGGAAGTACCAGACGATATCACTGAAGGAATGATTCGCAGGATTTACAAGGGTTTACATAAGATTGACTTAGAATCACAGCGCACTTATATCAAGTATTGGATTTGATCTAGCCTATCTCTCTAAGACAATACACTTAATAGTTTCTTGTACTAGCAGATAGATAAACTTGACATAATTTAGGTGCAATGCCAATTTACTTTAGAGGTAAATACAATCAAGCCAAAAAAGGCAGAACAATGAATTGCCATATCTGATCTAGAATCTATGAGCAGATCAAGTGCGCACGCGTCACGTGGGCGCCATATTGGCAACATGGCTACCGGGCCAGGGTCGACAATCATAATTACACACGACAGCGGTATCCGATGACAACAGTTGCACAATAACAATGAGTCGTTAATTCAATTGTTGGTGCTTTGAAATTGCTGCCGTTTTTAGATCTTTTAGACCGAAAGACTAGTAATCGACCACCAGGAGTGTCAAGAAGATTCGTGTTATCCAGTACCTGAGAAGTTGAGGTCAGATGGCAGATTCACCAGGAAAAATACTGGTATTCAGCTGCACCCGGTTAGGTTGAGGTCAGATGGCAGATTCACCAGGAAAAATACTGGTATTCAGCTGCACCCGTTTAGGTTTGAAGCCAAACCTAACATGATTGAGATATGGCAAGCATATAGACTGAGATATTGTTGATGGCTTCAGAACCTGGACAATGGATATGGGGCAACAACCTTTTTCTTTTTTTCGTTGCCGGGGTGGAAAATCCTCATGGATGTCCTTCGCCTGGGGCAGGCGAGGGGTCTGTCAGACTCTTGACTAAAAACCACCCCGGAGGATCGTGAGAACTAGTGCGCCTTCCACGATCCTGGACAATGGATATGGGGCAACAACCTGCGCTAACCTGCGCACGATTGGATGCAGTTGAAAGGTCAATGGGCACCGGATTAGACGGCTGCATTGAAAGGACCAGTCGGTCAGTAACCTGTTGGACCGGCCAAATGAATGCGGGATTGTGACCTTATTTGGTCATTGGCTTTACCTTATGGACTGTCATTATCTGCGTGGAGAGGCTTTTCAGGTCCAATCGAAAGGCCTGCTTACGTATATGTATGTATGAGTAATCATTATCACTGATTGGTTTGTATCAGACTTTGAAGTCTTCCGTATTGCGTTGTAAAGTAATAGTTCAAGTTAAAGTTCACTCGTTATCATGGAAAAACCTTCGTCTACCTAGATATAGATATTGTAAGTTTACCTCGATTGATTTTACTGTAGAAATCACTGCTTTGATGAACAATTTGGTGATTTTTGGGGTTCCGAACGTGCGCATGGAAAAACGGACCTCTTATAAGGGTTTTGTTACTATTGTGTCTGTTTGTCTGTCCGTCTGTCGCAGCTAATTTTCTCCTAATGTACCGAATCGATTCAGTTGTTTTACTACTCACAATGAACGAAAACGAACATTTTGAGTACATGGCAGTTTTGGGGGTTAAATGAGCAAAGTAAGAAAATTGATAAGCCCCTTATCTCCGAAACTACTGAGCCTTAAATTAGGTTTGTCTTCTAACAGAGGGGTACTCTCACCTCATCTCACAGGAAATGATTCCCCTCAAAACAGACAAACAAAACTGCCAACGGGCAAGGTCTCATTAGCCGAGTGGTTGTAAGCAACCACGCGGAACGTCACAGGTTCGCTTCCTCCGCAACAAAAAGCAGGAAACCGCCACCGGAAGTCAGGTGTGGCGCGCATGCGGGGTTATTGTCTGATCTAATGGCTTGCGTTAATCATGTTTTTTGCTTGTATAAATAGGTACAATGCGACCCCACTTTCATGTGGGCATCGAGAACATTCGGTTAAAAACTACGTATGTGGAACTTGTTGCACAATTGTTCCAAAGAGTCACCGTGGCCCTGGAACGCAAATCTTGAAGTAACACGGAGTCTCCTAACACAGGCGTCATCATGCTTAAGAGAAGGCTTCAATCATAAACTAATTTAAACTAGTTGGTACATAAATAAACATTTTGTATTTGTATTTGTACACGGGTGGGTTCTCTGTAAGAGTCTGACACTCTCGCTCCGCCCAGAGCGGGCGAAGTCATTATTTTATTGATATCACATTTAAAAAAATCTGTAGAACTTCATATCCTTTGAAGTTCCACAGAATATGTGTATCAAAAAGACGGACTTTGGGGCTGGGTAAACGAAACAGTTTACCTCTTTCTTAATGTCCTAATCATAATGAGAGAAGATATTGAATAGTTAAAATGTTATGAAGATTATGGCTACGATTTGGAATAGTCTGTGGTATTTCATATCACATCATGGTAATAAAGTTTTCTATGGAAGCAATTGGCATGCTCAAATGTTTAGCGTTTTCCGACTGTATCGGCGGCCGATCGGCTTTCAGTCTAACCGAATACTGCTGACTGAATACCAGTATTTCCCATGAAACTCTTTAGAAATTTTTAATGCCAAAATGACAATCAGCCCACATAGTTCCCAATGCTGGGATCCAGCCCCTGCAACCTCACTGTGCGAGCAAGTGGACTCCGCGGTCCCAGTGTGTTGCAGGATGGCTTCACTAATTCATCCAGTAAGATATGGTTCTATCTCGACTTCCGCAGTTCTGCCTAGTTTTTAGAAGGTACAAGCGAAGTGGTGTTATTATATTATAACAAAGAGACTTCGTGTAGTCTTCTGGGCGTGCTGAGAACTAAACAAATGCTAATGAGTTTTCTCACGTGTATACAAGCATACATTATCACACAAGAGTATTTATAAACATATCGCATGCATTGTTTGTGGAGGAAAACTTAGTGAAAATTCTCCGTTCATGCATAGTATATTATTTGCTTTAAACGCTGACTTAGAACGTTTACGGAAGTCACGTTATTATATATGTGTTATAAATAAATGTACGTGATTCTTTCGCTGTCTACGCATAAAGTGAGATCTAGAGGGAGACCATATACTGGGCTGACCATATACATCCAGTATATGGTCAAAACCAACCACCAAGGATAACGTTAGGCGAAGTTGAAGAAGAGAAATGTTGACTCCATCAACAAGATGGAGCTGAGGAAAGAAAAAGTCAGAAGACCTAATTATAAAGAAAGAAGGGATTCTTCTTTGCCCTCGCCTTGTCCCGTTACTCGGGGTCGGCTTTCCTGATCATTCGGGGCCATCTATCTCTCTGGTAGGCATCTTGGTCTGTTAGGCCTAACCCTTTCATATCCCTATGGACATTCGTCAGCCATGTGGATTGGGTTATTCCTCTTCCTCTCTTTCTTTCAGCCATGGAAAGGCATTTTCGCACGACGTGGTCCTCTGGTCTTCGCATTACATGACCGTACCATCTGAGCCTTAATAAAGAAAGAAAGAAGGGCTTAGGGGGACTTTTGATTGAGGTATTTAAATAAATAATGTGCAGCACAATTGCCTGGGCGAAAGGAAAATAAGCGCAGTTCAAGCACGCCAGCTTTTAAGAAGATAACAAGGCTAGGAAGAAGACAGAAACTCTACTCTCTATAGTACCTTTCATGACAGTGTCATTATTCACTTTTCTATGTAATATTTTCCACGAAGTACCGCCTACCCTATTCATATTTGCAATGTTATTCTAATCTACCCGCATACGATTTCACACTCCTTCCCATATTCAAATTTCGCGTTAATCAGCATCAGATAGTATGACGATGTTCCCACGGACACGCATTTTGCTGCAGGTTCCCTCGCCCTATGACATTGTATTAAGTTTATGTACAGTCGATAATACAAGCCTTTATAATTACTATCGTGCAGATTTGTTAGTGAGTGTTGTATACTGAGTGTTACTCAGTTACTGGGTTGTGAAGAACAGATTGGCAGATGCTCCATGTGTGTGTGTGTGTTGTGTGTGTGTGTGACTGGTGTACTTCACATGGAGCATCTGCCTATCTGATCACTTTGATGCAGCAACATCAAAGTTACATTGGAAAATATTAGAGTCAAGAGGCCACAATGAATCTAATACACAAAATCTTTTTCTCCTTGACGAAACAGAAACCAACCCCAACGGACTCGTGGTTGGGAAAAGGCTATGCAAATAAGAAATCTTGAGGAAAGCAAAGTGCAGAAATTGAAAGGGTCAGGCAGTATAAATAAACGAAAATGCAAGGAAACTACAGGTAATTTGAACTTTTTGCAAAGAGCAAGGCTACAAAACGAAAAATTAAAATAAACTGTTTGTTAATAAAACCTCTTTTTAAATACGATTTAAGAGACAATACAAAGTGCTATAATTATACTCGGTGTAATTACGGACTTACCGTATTACATTTAATAAAATAACTTTACGCATACAACGGTAGTAATGAGCCGTAATTATGGTACGTTAAGAACAAAAAAATAAAATGAGTACTTATCAAGTTCACGTTAACACCAAATCGGCTGACTGCTGCCATTACACAATGACATAAATACTACTTAAATTGTGCTTTCTCTCTCTCTCATCTTTTTTAATACGGGAAATCATCAAATGACTCCTCCCGCTCTGGGCGGGGCGAAAGAGAGTATCAGACTCTTACTGACTAAAACCCTTCCGTGTTCCTCTTAATGCGCTTTGGATTTCAGGGCAGCGGTGACTCTTTCGGAACAAATTCCGCAACCCTGACAGGCACTGGCCTTAGCGGGCCGCGTCTACTATACTCACATATCTTCGATGCGTCGCCGCTCTGCCAACAATCCAGGATCAAATCTACCAGTTAAAATTTTTTGCATATTGTACCAGCTTTCAAGCTATCAATTAAGGAACTTAGCTTAACGATTCCACTCCAACAAAACTACATGGCCGCTGCTGCTCATTTTTAACCGACTTCCAAAAAATTAGGAGGTTCTCAATTCGGTGGGTATTTTTTAATGTATGTACACCGATTACGCCGAGGTTTCTGATCCGATTTCTGTGATTCTTTTTTTAAATTTCTTTAATTTTTTTTTCTAATTTTTCTTAAATTTGATTCAGTTTGGTTCAGCAGTTTTTATTTTATGAGCATTTTTGCTTATTTCAATTTCTGCGTAGACGAAGACGTCGTCCAAGTATCACCAATTAAAGTGAAAAATAATAAACTTTTTACAAAAAAATATAACCGACTTCCAAACAAAACACTACAAAGAATAAAATAACCTTATTTTTTTATTCTTTGCAGTGCTTTGTTTGGAAGTCGGTTATATTTTTTGTAAAAAGTTTTTTGAATGATTTTGGAATGATTTATTTGAAAGATTTTGGAACAAACGTTGAAGGATTTTATCTATACTGACCAACTAAAATGGCTTCAACAGAGAGGTTAGTTACAGTTTAAAATACAAACAACAAAATGTAAACCAAAATGGACGGTTGCTAAAATAAAATTAAACAAATCTCCTACTTTTGTTACCAACAGTACAAAGTTGCATGCAAAGCTAATTACAAAAACAACCATGGGAAACAAGAACAATTAAATATGATTTTTATGTCTTCATGAATACGAGACCTTTGCGTTTTACTTGATAACCGTAATAACGGGTAACTGGTGGGTTTAATAACAAAGGTTATATGATATTGTCAACGGTGTATAATTTATTATGCGGACTGTTTTTGTTGAATAAAGACAGATGATTAGTTTTTTATTGAATAAACAACTGTGGAGGAATGCTTGCGTGCTGAACTTGGTTATAATGGCTTATGTTAATGTTCATCATTAACTTGTTAGTCTGTAAACGTTCATTATTGCAACGTAGGTATTTTAAATTTCGCTACACTATTGGGATAAGGAATAATTTGTGGTAGTTACTATTGGCAAAAGTATTCGAATCGCATTTGATTTTAGGTGCAAAAAGATGTCAGATACTGGTTATCAACTTACTTATATTAGTAAGCAGCAGGTTAAAGAGGGTCGACTTGTTCCTCCTACAAAGAATCACGAACGGTTTGGACTTTTGCATCATTATGGAATGTGGGCCACTCTATCCTGTTTTAGCTATTACACGACGAGAGGCAATGTTTTCAGCAGAAAGATATTGAACTATTGAACATATCTTTGGAATTTGAATGGAACGGGCAGGCTCATGGAAATAGGGCACAATATTTCTCACTGTTATCCTACTCAGAACATAATACATTTTCGAAACAGTAATTTCACTTTTACTCCATAAAAACCAGTCTTAGCAGACGGTCTACTTCTCCAGCGTTCCGTGCGAAAAGTTGCATACCCCGTGCCTGAATAAAATTAAAAACAAATCAAATCTGCCGCGCTAGCGACAAGAGCAGCAACCCTATCTCCAACAATAATTTGTGGTAGTTACTATTGGCAAAAGTATTCGAATCGCATTTGATTTTAGGTGCAAAAAGATGTCAGATACTGGTTATCAACTTACTTATATTAGTAAGCAGCAGGTTAAAGAGGGTCGACTTGTTCCTCCTACAAAGAATCACGAACGGTTTGGACTTTTGCATCATTATGGAATGTGGGCCACTCTATCCTGTTTTAGCTATTACACGACGAGAGGCAATGTTTTCAGCAGAAAGATATTGAACTATTGAACATATCTTTGGAATTTGAATGGAACGGGCAGGCTCATGGAAATAGGGCACAATATTTCTCACTGTTATCCTACTCAGAACATAATACATTTTCGAAACAGTAATTTCACTTTTACTCCATAAAAACCAGTCTTAGCAGACGGTCTACTTCTCCAGCGTTCCGTGCGAAAAGTTGCATACCCCGTGCCTGAATAAAATTAAAAACAAATCAAATCTGCCGCGCTAGCGACAAGAGCAGCAACCCTATCTCCAACGCGGCAGTTGAACGTTCCAAACAGTAGATCCTATGGAGCAGAACGTGCAAGAAACTCTTTGGAAACTATTTTAATCAGTTTATAGTAAGGTGTGTGGGGTAGGTACTCACTGGCATGGTCGTCGTGCAACAGATTGTGGTATCTGTGCTGCTTCTCGGGCGCGTCCAGCCTCATCATCACGCCGGGATTACCACCACATAGCGACTATGCTGGAACAACGGAGATCACAGATTAGACATAAGCTCGACAAGTTCAACCGGTCGATTCTGTAAAAATCCCACTGTGAACATTTAGTGAAGTGAGCTTTCAATTCTCAGCACCTATGTAGAATGACGATAAATGTGCGATTTTTACATAATAGCACTGCAGGAACTTTAGAAGAAGTGATATTCTGGTAGCGATAACGATTGGTATAGTCGAAAATGTGTAGGATTGAGTACACGACGTTTCAGTAGCGCAAGTCAAATTTTTTTCCAGGGACTCTCGAAGTTAGCAAATTCTACAGGTATTCCAGGTATTCCATTTTAAAATCTATAAGAATGGGATCTAAGTTGCTGTAGGATTCTGCAGGCTTTTGATGACTCGACAAGGAGCTAATCTAGTAAAATAATACAGTGTAAGAAACTTGCAGGCCGAGTCGAGAGTGAACAAAAAAGAGGACAGCTAGGTTTGGCTGTCGCAAAACACGACAAGTTCAAATTGTACGTGCCAAAACTAGACCGCACGAAAGAGTGTCAATAATTTCTACACAACATACATTTTGTATGTCAAGGCTATGTAAATAGATGGCTCTTCAAACACGCGTTGTTGAATCCAAATAAGTACATGGCAGTGTCGTATCATAAAAACAGCACAGACTAAAATGTCAATAGCTGCTTAGCTACTTTACACTTGTGGGCAAAGAGCAAATAACACTAGGCAACACGCAAAATTACACGGAAAAATATGGTGTATTGCGTAGATAATAATTAATTATATCAGACAGAAAACAATTACCTTCATCACGTATTGGAAGCAAGTTTTTTTCTTAGAAGTGCAAGATAGATAAATTGTATATATTTAACCGACTGTAAGAAAAGAAGGAGATTCTCAATTAGGTTGTTTTTTTATATATTTGTTACCTCATAAATCCGTTATTTATGAACCGATTTGAAAAAATCTTATTTTATGTGAAAGGATATACTTCCCGATTTGTCCCATTTAAATTTCATCAAAATCGGTTTAGTAGTTTGGTTTTTAAGTCAAAATAGCTGGAAATTGTTTACTTAGATGACGTATTTGGTTTGTCATAAACGTAAACGAAATTGCGTATTTTGCTTTCCTGCGACTTTTCAGTGATGTTAGTGAACTAGTAGGTGTGAGGTACCACTAAAAAGTGAAATATAAAAACTTTTTTACAAAAAACTGACTTCCAAAAAAAGACTACAAAGTATAAAATAACTTTAATTTTGGAAGTCGGTGTTAAAATACGAAGAAACAACCAAAAACAAGGACTTCCGAAATGAAGTCGTTTGTATTTTTTGTAAAAAAAAAAAATTTTGTATAAGTGCCGTTCATTCATATTGTCTCGATTTTGCTTAATGGGCATAATGAGATCTCGGAGGATTTTTTTAAATCCGACTATTGTGAAGAGTTATGATTTTGAGCGGCATGTATGTATCATGTTTTTTAACCGACTGCCAAAAAAGGAGGAGTTTCTCAATTCGGTGGGTATTTTTTTTATGTATGTAGACCGATTACTCCCGAGGTTTCTGATACGATTTATGTGATTCTTTTTTAGTTCGACGCGGTATACTTGCCATTTGGCCCCGTAAAAGTTTTGTTCGAAATTTGATGCAATTTTGTTCAGTAGTTTTTGTTTTATGAGCATTTTTGCTTATTGCAATTTCTGCGTAGGCGAAGACGTCGTCTAAGTATCATCACTTAAAAGTGAAAAATGAAAAACTTTTTACAAAAAAATATAAATAACCGACTTCCAAACAGAACACTACAAAGTATAAATTAACCTAAATTTCGGAAGTCGGTGTTTTTTTACTTTGTTTTTTAACACCGACTTCCGAAATTTAGGTTATTTTATACTTTGTGAAGTTTTGTTGCTTAGTAATACGTACAACACAATCTTCAAGTTCAGTAATTCAATTAGCTACCACACCCACATTTGATAAGGATTTGTAAATACTTTCGAAACATCAGATAAGTTCGAGTGGGTTGCAAAAAACTTGGCTTGCTTCACTGCAGGTTGTTGACCGACTGTAATTGGGAAATTCAATTGATGTTATTGTTCTTTTATTGTTTTGTTTGCTTTTTAAGTAAGTTTGTGACCCTGGGATTATGGTACTTGTATTACTGAAGTGGTTCTTTAGTGGGTGTGGTGGACAAATAATGAAGTAAGTATTTGTGCCTGTGAGCCATAGGTTTTTATTGTTTTTAGGGTTCCGTACCCAAAGGTACCCTATTTATAAGCCTCCGCTGTCCGTCAGTCCGTGCGTGTGTCTGTCAGCGGTGTATTGCAGCTATAACAATAAATAATAAAAATTAAATATAATTAAAAATTAAAATTAATTCCCATGCACAAGAAATGTTTTTTTTTTTTCGATTTATGATACGGAACCCTTGTGTGACTCGCACTTGGCCGTTTTTTTTATTAACTCAAACATCCTTTTAAATTTGTATGATTGAATTCTGGATCTCATTTTATTTTACGTCTTCATATTAAAATTATAATAAAAAATATAGTGGTAAAATTAATAAGTAAAAATTAATAAAACTATAAAATAAGAGTTATTTTTTATTTACAGTTTTCAGCGGATTTTACGGCAAAAGAAATCACATTTCAACGAGGCATTAAGTCATAAAAAAATAAATTAAACTGCATGATTCGCGGCTAATCTAAAAGCTAATGAGACCTACATTCATCACTGTACTGAATGAGTCTAAACTAGACGAGAACGTGAGCAAGTAAATTAGCTGAACATTCAGAACTGTTTATTTAGATCATTATGTTATTTCTAGCTCAGCATCGCGTTTCGCACGAGGCTTTTAATTAATTAATATAAAGTAAAAAGTTTCGTTTGCACATCAAAACGTTAAGTAGCACAATAAATTATTATTTATTTATTTATTATATACTTTATTGTACACCTCATAACAAGCACAGGAAAATCGCTTATAAAAACTAGTGTACAATGGGCGGTCTTATCGCACAGGGCAATCTCTTACAGACAACCTTTGGATGGACTGAACTAAAGAAGTTAGATTTAGGGCGGTCAGTGTACAAACATCATAAATAATATTAATAGAGAGATACACATAATATAAAAACAAATACATACAATACTAAATAATATACTAATAAATATCAAATATATAACAGGGAAAAGAGACAGAAATTTATAGTGAGAGGTAATGTTCCTTCACCAATTTTTTAAACGTTGGTAGCGTTTGAGCGCCCCTCACATCTATGGGTAATGCATTCCACAAACGAGCCGCTTGAATAGTGAATGATTTGTCAAAGAAAGATGTGGAATGCATTCGAATACTTAATTTAAGATTATCCGATGATCTCAAGGACCTTGAATGTGTGTCACAGAGAAACTGAAAGCGTTCTTTAAGATAAAAAGGAGTAGAAGGATTAAAGAGCACATTATAAAGTAGGGAAAGTATGTGGGCATTCCGGCGAAGGCGAATAGGAAGCCATTTGAGCTTAGTACGAAAATCAGAAACATGGTCATACTTGCGCAAGCCAAATATGAACCTGATGCAGAGATTATTTTAATTATATAAATAACTTCCATTGATTCCAATTATAATATTAATGCCATTTCATTATTTTTATCAGCACTTCACCCGCGACTTCATCCGCGCTGCAATTTTCTTAAGGATCTCTATTTTTTTCTAGTCTACACTAATCTATACTAATATTATAAAGAGGAAAGATTTGTTTGTTTGCTTGAAATGAATAGGCTCCGAAACTACTGGACCGATTTAAAAAATTCTTTCAGCAATGGATAGCTACATTATCAGGGTGTAACATAGGCTATATTCTATCCCCGTACTCCCACGGTAACGGGAACTACGCGGGTGAAACCGCGTAACGTTCACTAGTAATAAATATAGCCTATGTTACTCAGGGATAATGTAGCATTCTAATGATGAAATAATTTTTTAAATCGGTCTAGTAGTTTTTGGGTTTATTCGTTACAAACTTACAAAAATACAAATATTTATTTTTTGTAATATTAGGCTAGATTTGTTTTACCCGTTGCGTCGATCGTATTTATAAAGTTTTTCGAAAAAAAAAACATACCTAGCTATAGCAGTCTCCAGGGTCTTTGTACCAAAATTCATCAAAATAGGTTCAGCGATTTAGGCGTAAAAGCGTAACAAACAAACTCACTGTCGCATTTATAATATTAGTTAGGAGTTTAGGAGTAGGTACATAGGATTACTACTTATCACAACATTATAAAACAAAGTCCTCTGCCGCGTCTGTCTGTCTGTCTGTTCACGATAAACTCAAAAACTACTGCACCGATTTTCTTGCTGTTTTCACCAAATGATAGAGTGGTTTTATTATATAATTTTTCCAGAAAAAAATTAGAAAGAAATTGCAGCGCAGACGATGTCGCGGGCGAAGTGCTAGTATAAAAATAATGAAATGGCATTAATATTATAATTTAGATGCCGAATTAGGATTAACCGAAAATCCGATTATCCGTCGTTTTATTTCTTAGTCAAAACGCAAAATATGAATACAAGAAACTTAGAAATAAAACACGCTCGACCCAAATCGATAAAACGTTTTTTGCCCACTTTTACATTCGCAATCAGCGTCAGCCTAGATTCCATAATGAAATTGGTCAAAACAATACTGTTTGTGATAGCACTGTATTAAATAAAATGACCATTTCTGCGGTAGGTGGTCTTATTACTCAGTAATTGGAGCATTTTACCGAGATGAAATCAACCTCGTTTTTATAAGAGAGCTAAAATGTGCGCGGTGCTTTGTGAAAATAACGTGAAAAAGTTTTGAACATTGTCTTTGGACGTAGAGACGTTAAACTATTATTAAAGTCGTCGGAGAAATTAATTTTTGTATCCGTTTTGCCCGACCTTTCTGGTATGGGCAAAACGGGTTGTTGACATGAATGCTCATAGCTTAAGAAAATGTGGGATTTTCTTAATTTTAAGTAGGTACCTATGAAAACGATTGAAAATTAAAATTGTACTGTGTAATGAGTTTTATTTTTCACTGACATATGCGTCTTGTCGGGCTTCTTATGCAGGAAATTTTTGACACTAAAACTGGTGAAACACCTGCCAATATGTTCAATTGCCTTGACCCTAGGTTCATTTTCGTTAGTGCGTAACCTTGACAATGAAGACCAATGATTAGCCGGAGGTAATTGGGCAAAATTGTCGGTCAAAGGATATTTCAGTTGTTTCCTTCAGCAATTGGACAATAGGAGTTGGAAGTGTACTTCCTAGACATAGAGGAAATTGTAAAAGTTTATTACACCGATTTAGTTCGTCCATTGGTTACATCATTCATCTAAAGGTCAAACGCAATAACGAATCAGAAAATTCTTATCATATCCTTAGTAAGCAGATCTACTGAAGATTTGCTTATTAAGAATACCTTATTATGATAAGGTCCATCCGAGTAAATAAGAACAGATTCGTTATAAGCATGGGCCGTTAATCATCACTGAAGAGCTCCATTTATAAATGACTAGGTGACCCGCGCAACTTCGTCTGCGTCATATTTTTCATTACTGCTCCGCTTCTATTGGTCTTAACGTGATGATATATAGCCTATAGCCTTCCTCGATAAATGGCCTATCTAATACTGAAATAATTTTTCAAATCGGACCAGTAGTTCCTGAGATTAGCGCGTTCAAGCAAACAAACAAACAAACTCTTCAGCTTTATATATTAGTATAGATATGGCAACATTCATAGATAAAATATTTCGGTTCGCTATTTGTCTGCACAGATAGTTTTTTTAAACGTCGACGCAAAAACGACGGGGTGTTATAAGTTTGAAGTGTCTGTGTGTGTGTGTGTGTGTCTGTCTGTGGCATCGTAGCTCCCTAACGGATGAACCGATTTTGATTTTGTTTTTTTTTTTGTTTGAAAGGTGAATCAGTCGGGAGTGTCCTTAGCTATGTTTGATGAGTAATCGGTCCAAGATGGCCGCAGCCACAAAATTGCGGATTACATATTTTTTCACAACTACCTCAATATGTGTATCAAATGAAAGGGCTTGACTAGTAGAATACTATACACTGTAACAAATTACAAATCTAAAATGGCCGCCACCACAAAATGCGATTTACATTTTTTTGTCCAAAACTCCCTCAATGTGGGTATCAAATGAAAGAGCTTGATTAGTAGAATAATGTACACTATATTGAAAGGGAATGAAAATAAAGTTTAAAAAAGCATGAAAATAAAAAAATTAGTAAAAAAAATTAAAAATCCCCAACAAAGTAACTTTAAAAAGTAAAAAATTATTTCTATTGATCCTTTTAGTTTAATATAGGTACGATTCTTTGGGCCGGGAAAGATCGGTCTCCCGAGGCGAAGACGTTTGTCTTCGCCTCGGGAGACCGATCTTTTGTATTTACTCAGTATGAGTATTATTAACGGTCTCCCGACGCGATGACGCCCGGCCCAAAGAATCGTACCTATATTAAAATAAAAGGATCAAAACATATCAAGCCTAAAACTGATTGCAGATGCATTGCACAATGCAACGCAGGCAGGCGCGACACGCGACTTTGCGACAACAATACAACAGCGACAACCGCTTGTCGTAGTTCGCCTTGGGAAGAAGCACCCGGTGCACGGTGGGGAAGCTATTGCAATAATAAAAGTCTAGGTTTTTTTACTTTAACGAACGAAGCACGTCTGCCTGCACTAACCAGTGTCAATATCACACAATAGATGACACGTAAACTTGGATCGTGACCGTGAATATACGTTGATGAAAAACGTAAACAGACACAACTGGTGTGTCAGGTTTTTCTATGAATTTAGTACTTAAGAGGCCTAAATTATGGTAAGAAACTCAAAACAGGTTTTTGTGGTGATCAATTGAAGAGGTGTTCGATAAACTTGGGGCTTTGGCCGAATCCAGCTGGTAATACAGCACATACTCCTTGTTTGATTAACTTTTCACTTATTTTACACTAGCACTTCGCCCGCGTCTTAATCCGTGCTGCAATTTTCTTAAGGATCACTAATTTTTTCTTGTAATAAATATAGCCTATGTTACTCAGAAATAATGTAGCATTTTAATAGTGAAAGACTTTTTAAAAATTGTAACAAACAAACACAAAATCAAATCTTTCCTATTTATTAATTAAGATAATTTAGATTACCTATGTACGTGGAATACTATCTGAACTATCACCACCGATGGTCTAGTATACAGTGTGTACTCTAAGCACCAGTCCCAGGCTTCCTTGAAAATTGTCATGAGCCAATATTCGTCAGATAGCTAACGGTAGATTCTCAGGAAAAATGTAGATTAGTCGCAGCCAGTACTGCAGCATAATGTTTGCGACAGAATGGAAGAGGATATTGTCAGTGTATGTCATTTGGTGAGATGAGCGAATGATCCGTATGTTTTTCATTATTATTTTAACTCATATTTAATTATTTTTTTCTGTTCTGTGTTGTAAATATACAACATGTTTTAATAGTGAAGTAACTTAATAGGCTTCAGCCATTCTGCCAACATTAAATTAATAAATAAATCCAACTGTCAAAAACACGTTTGACACCGACCATCAATAACCGTGCCTTAAAAATTACCCATCACATAATCCCGGAACCCGAAATTACGCGAATTAAATGATGCAATCAATTAAACTTTTTGTGTGCGTACGAATTTGGCGCGAAACAAAAAACATGGCGCCAGCGCCATCATTGTTTGCTTTTTTCTAATTCCTGGCTCAATGCACTGCGCCAACGCACACCTACGTGTACCTATGCAGGTGGTAGGGTTGTCAACACAAAAAATAACATAAAGCTGATATTTATATTGAAAATTTCTTTTGACTTTAAGGATGGTTTTATGATTCAAAGAATCAAAGTATTTATGTTCGAGTTTTAATGGAACACTAAGCGAAAATGCATAATTGCATCTAACGCAAATATGCACATTCGCTCGTCCGCCAAAATGTGAGCCAGTTCGCGTTCAGATCTCATTAGAGACACCACGTACGCTAGTGCAAAAGTGTTTTTACATTTTTAGTGCCAAGCACTCAACACATGGGCCGAACAACAATTCGTTCGTGTGCCCACAACCCGCGCATTCATGAACACAAGTCACGTATAGCTACTTAAAACGACGACTCAGATGCGCGTTGTGGGCACACGAACGAATCACGCTCGATCCATACGCTGAGTTCTTGGCACTAAAAGTGTTAAGTATAATAGTGAATTATATTTAGCTATTTCCATTACCATTACCACAGTCTTGTATCTAAGTGTTATAGTGATTTAATATACAGCTATTTCCTTTACAATTCGAGACTTTAACTTATACCATATAAATCATATCCTATCAATACGAGAAAGTAGTGTTAGGTCACCACACATATCGTTTAGCAATACTTTTTTCAAATAAACCATTTACAGGCACTTGAAATGTCAAAGTCGGTCAGTCAAAAACATGAACCTATTTGCACGTTCCACAGCGTAGATCTCTATGAAGAAGAACGTGCAAGAAACTCCACGGACACTCTTTTAAATCATTTATGTTTTACAAAATTCTAAGTTACATATCCTTGTTGCTTCTGCATGTGAGGACAATGCGCAAAGAAAAAAACTTATTACAAGAATTTAAAATATAAAGATTAAAATAAGCCAGTGGTAGTTAAGAGATGAACAGTCTCAACTGACGGCGCCCGTTCACGAACATGACGCATGTATCGGTACCATTCAGCTCAACTATTTTGAAGTGTACCGAATGATCCAACACTATGATTACTAGCTTTCGCCCGCGGCTTCGCTCGCGTTTGCAAAAATAAGTAGCTCTTCATAATATTAGTGTAGATGGCGTCCTATCATGACATGAAACAGATGATAAATATGTATATAGGATCATATTAATTTTCTAAGATCTCCAAAAAGGTCTTAAAATTATTGCTTACTAGCGGACGTCACGCGGTTTCACACGCGTAGTTGCCGTTCCCTTAGGAGTACGGGGACAAAATATAGCCTATGTTACTCGCCGATAATGTAGCTATCCATTGCAGAAAGAATTTTTCAAATCGATCCAGTAGTTTTAAGTTTATTCGTTACATACAAAAATACAAATCTTTCCTCTTTATAATATTAGTATAGATAAAAGCGAATTGATAGAGCTAGTCCCTCGTTCGTTACGAGGTAACATGTTAACTTGATATAGGAATTTAAACTATACAAATAACGGAACATAACAGTTCATTTAATAAAGAAGACACTTAATGCTATAACGGGCCATACGATGTGTGACAGAACCAAATTGAATTTTAATACATAATTAATTACTTAATGTTGTAGATTCTAACACCATGGGATTTTTTTGTGGAAAATATTTTATTTATTGAGACAATATACATACATACCTACTTAAAATGACGTTTAAACGAGCGTTTACAATATTGCACCCCACTGCATTATTCACAATTCCAGATATTTATGTACTTACAATAATACCGGCAGAAAATGCCGTTGCACAAACAAATAAAAATTAAATTATTACGTTTGTTAAAACTTTCAGATAGGTACAATTATTTAAAACATGCATTACATTAAATTAAATTATACACACAAATATAAGTACATATTGGCTTGGCTGTACGAGTTTGAACATAGTTGAAAAGGCCAAATACATTTAAAAAAACATGTATGACATAATATGCGCAACAAATCGTATTATTGATAAACAAATCGTGTCCAATGTCAATATTTTGATAAGCAGCCATTTTGCACTTCACTGATATCACGCGTCCTTGCTTTTGCGATCTAAGCCACTCAAAATTAAACACTACTATACTCTGGCTCTGAGTGCGACTTTTAAAAAAACTAACTTTCTATCACGTAAGCGCCGTCTGGTGACAATAACGGATAACCTTTTTTCCCACACAATTTGACATACGCGAACGTTTACGTTAACGCGATCGAGTACGTTAAAAAACTCGCATAAGCCTACTGTTTTATTTACGTACTTAAATTACTGTCAAATATAACGAGACAATCCGTTCTTTTGAGCTATAGGTGTTGGTGGAATTAAAAACTTACTAAGAAATAAAATTAATTGGGTGTAAATGAAGTGTCATCACATCACAGGCAACAAAATTTATTTATTCCGCTGTTTTACTTTTTTTTTTATGTAATAAAATAGGTATGTTTTTAGAAACAGGAACTGAATGACTAATGACCAAACGTATGGAATGTGTGAAGATAAAAAACAACTTATCACAAATGATAACATAAAAAATCAATATTTAAATTAAAACTATAGTTTTTATATCTATATCGATGACAATTTTATCAATCTTTTGATAGGGCATGATTAAATCGTGGTTTTCGGAGAATTATTCATAATATCATCAGTATTTTACACTATTAATGATATAGGTATGTTTTTTATCTGTTAATAACGTGTCATAAACATTAAACAAATTGACCCGCAAATGAAATACGAATCCTTAAAAACAATACACGTCATCGCACGAGCGATAATGCTATCATTTAGTTTTTCACGAATACTCAATCCATCCAATTTCATTGATATTAGTTCAGTATGTAACATTAATTTTCAAATTCAGAACGACAAATACACACATATTTAAAAAAAATACGGTCTCAAGTCAACACGATCAAAATATATGGAACAGCAGTTTGCACACGACTGTTCCAAAAGGAGGGGTAAGTTTTTTTACGTATTTGAAACCATTTCCCATACTATAATTTCATCGTGTTTTGCTCTGCCATGTCTTATTTTATAAAACCTAATTTGTGACCTATTACTGCATACGCTTACAACCCTAATCTCTTCAAAGTTTTTTATTTATTTATTTTGCTTAGAGTGAACATAACAGGGTAAGCTCGCTCCATGGTAGACTTTGTCTCTGTCATTTCTGACATAGTCTAGAGTCAAGAGCAAATCCATCACAAATAAAAAAAATGTACCTACTCTTTAGTGCCAGCCCTAGTCGCGCTCGCGCGTCACGCGGGCGCAGGCACACGCATTCGGGGGCGGTCGTGTCGGCTCGTGACGCAACCGTGCTTAACGTTTTGTTCCTATTCCTAGCTCCTTGTTGATAAGCACTAGTACTAGGGAGCTTAGAAGCCAAACAGGAAGCCGTACAGGGCAATGACCTGTACTGTGTAAATATTTTGTAAAGGGGGACTTGGAAAATGGATGTGTTTGTATAAAGGTAGGTGCGTTGTGAGTGATAGATTGCAGTGTAGAATTTTCCATCTAATATAATAGGATGACATCAACTTGTAAAGTAATTGCAGTACCTACGTTGGTACAGGTTGTTAGAATGTAGGTATCTACAATATTGCTATAAAATGTTTACGTTCGAATACGAACCTCGACGCAGTTAGTGTTTATTTTTAAAACTTACTTAATAAAAAGTTATGGCAGAAACGTTTCACAAAATATTTTATTGTGTTCCTTTCCGAGTCCGACAGTTCCGACGATCTTTTGTTGATCTGAAAGTTCGTGATCGTGACCTTTCAAATCATAGTTAAGTACGAACCCACGAAAAAATAAAGGATACCCGTTTTTACGTAAATTTTACATTGTTTAAGTAGGTATTAAGTTATATCATTTGCTTTTACTGTTTTTTTTTCTTCTAATTCCAAAATTGAAACTTAATCATCATCATCTGCCTAGCCTTTTCCAAACTATATTGGGGTCGACTTCCAGTCAAATCGGATTCAGCTGAATACTAGTATTTTACACTGCATTTTTAACTCAAATAACTTTCTCTAAATCCATTCATAAAGAAATCTAGTGTTTCCACACAACGACACAAACGAATTTGTCTGCCAGACAACCATTTAATATCATGAACATCATCTTCACGACTCGCAATTAGCATTCTAATCTATTCAGCCAATAGAACAATCACCATCACTTCACCGTTCACATAATAATATACCTAATTATTGTAAAAATTCCCACCGCCGCGTCTGTCTGTCGCGATAAACTCAAAAAACCGGTCAAGAGCGAGCCGGACTCGCGCACCGAGGGTTCCGTACCCATCATAAACGTGTTTTTTTTTTAATTTTCTTCGGCGAGGCCTATAATATTCGTCAGAGAATTTGAATACTGCGGTGTGTATTGTAGTTTTAGAGCAGCACCATCTCTTCACCGATAGTAGAACTAATGTAATTTTTGTCGATTGATGATTTCTGAAAGTGTGCTATTTAGAAACATAATTTTATTTTTCCTGTAATCTTTACATAAACTACTATCATATAGAATAATTTCAGACTTTACTCTATGCAAACTTCGGAGATAAGGAGGGCAATGGTCAATTTTTTTTCATTTTTCGTCAAAAGTCGAAAACCAGGGCCAGGAAAAAAATGTTTTTAGAATGTGCAAATAGCGCTCTTTCATACAATACCCCACATGCCCTAGTAACTTTCCTTTTCACCATTTTGGTATGGAACTCTAAAACTACAGAACGGTAGCTGGTTCTAGCCGACCCGCGCAACTCCGTCTGCGTCACATTATTCACAAATACTCCACTCCTATTGGTTGCAGCGTGATATTACATCCTCGATACATGGGCTATCCAACACTAAAACAATTTTAATTTCGAACCAGTGCGTCTACCACGAGTTTGATCAATCTAGACTCGCTAGCGACTGTAGTTAAATAGATGTATGAAAACTTTAAAAAACTAATTTCTAATTTATTTGTTTAAGTTTTTAACTAACAAGCAAGCAAATTGCAAGTAAAACTTTAGTTAACAACTTAAAAAAATAAATTAGAAACTGATTTGTTTAAGTTGTTAACTAACAAGCAAGCAAGTTGCAAGTAAAACTTTAGTTAACAACTAAACAAATAAAATAGAAACTTGTTTTTTAAAGTTTTCATACATTTTTTTAACTACAGTCGCTAGCGAGTATAGATTAATAAAAACGTTTTACAAAAAAATATAACCGACTTCCAAACAAAACACTAAGAATAAAATAACCTTAATTTCGGAAGTCGGTGTTTTTGGTTTTGTTTCTTTGTTTTTTAACAAGTTTTTTATTTTTCACTTTTATGTGGTGATACTTGGACGACGTCTTCGTCAACACAGAAAGTGAAATAAGCAAAAATGCTCCTAAAATAAAAACTACTGAACCAAATTGAATCAAATTTTTATGGGACAAATGGCAAGTATACTGCATCGAAAAAAAAATCCCGCCGAATTGAGAACCTCCTCCTTTTTGGAAGTCGGTTAAAAACTCATGGTAGACGTACTGTAGTTCCTCAGATAAGCGCGTTTAATCAAACAAACAAACTCTTTAGTTTTATAATATTAAGTATAGATTAAGGTTTTGTATAAGTTAGCTGAAATATGACGATGATAGTTCAGAAATTCGCAAAAAAATCATGGCTGGCTTTGCCTGCTACCCAGGCAAAGCCAGGGCGAGATGCTAGTAAAAAAATAAAAATAACATCGCTCATAGACACGTGCGTTCAAAGGATAATATTAAAATGTTAAGGTTGAACACTATCAACAGGACGATAAAATGATAACAATATTGATAAATGAAAGCAGGAACTGGACTGTCAACACTACTTATTGGATGATAAATTAAGTTCCTCAAACGTATTTTTGTTCAAATAATCTATACTAATATAATTATAAAGCTGAAGAGTTTGTTTGTTTGTTTGCTTGAACGCGCTAATCTCAGGAACTACTGGTCCGATTTGAAAAATTCTTTCAGAACTCTTGCGAACGATTTAAATTGTCAGTTAGGATCTATGAGTTTTACACTACGAGTGATAACGATTTGAATTTTCGCACTTTTCACGGAACTGAATGAAAAAAACCCGCGAAAACCGTAGACGTAAAAGTGTGACGTAGGTTGGCATTGCTTTGCCAAAATTATTGGTTTTGTTCATATAAGGCCTGTGGATAAATAGTAGGTAGTTAGAAAACGTTTTTAAACCGGGCCTTAGTCATCTATTTTAATCTATCTATACTAATATATAAAGCTGAAGAGTTTGTTTGTTTGTTTGCTTGAACGCGCTAATCTCGGGAAGTACTGGTCCGATTTGAAAAATTCTTTCAGTGTTAGATAGCCCATTTATCGAGGAAGGCTATAGGCTATATATCATCACGCTAAGACCAATAGGAGCGGAGCAGTAATGAAAATTGTAACGCAGACGAAGTTGCGCGGGTCAGCTAGTATAATAATAACATCCTAGTGTCCTTGACTAACATTAGGTACCTTGGTATACGTATCCAACAACATTATTTCAGCTAATTTGTGTCCAGAACAGAAGAATCGAACTTTCTCGGAAACAAATATGAAGAATTGTGAGGTTTTTAGCAAAGACTGAGCAATCAATTCGTTCAGTATCAGTTTTCCTCTGCGGTCTACAGCTAGGTTGTTAATAAAACTTAAAATTTTCAATTGGCAGCAAATCAAGGATCCTGAAATACTTTTCAAAACAAAAAATAAATCATCCAATTTTGACAATTGGTTTTCAATTCAAGGTTGACAATTGGAGAAAATATCGCTGAACAAACAATTTTCATGGGATCCCATCATCACATCCTAACTTATACCTTCCATCATCAGTTCAGCAACATAAGATGATGATTACCAGATACACATGAATTGCGTTAGAAAGTTTATGAAAAACTTTGCATGTGCCTATAAAATTTGAGGGTTTCCCTCGATTTCCCATCATCAGATTCTGACTTGGTGACAATGGGACCACCTCAGGAGTATAGGCTTTCGAATAGAATTTTTTTTTTTTAATCAGTCCACAATTGACGGAGAAATCGGTGAACATACATAAAAAAAATCATACAGCCGAACATGGAACCTCCTTCTTTTTGAAGATGTCGGTTAAAAAGCAATAACCGTTTCAGCGTCAGAGTCTGATTATTTTTAGGCTAGAATTGAGACAGGCTGAACGGAACCTACACTCCTACAGTATGTTAAATAGCGCTTATCTCCCGCCAACGTGTTTCATGATAACCCAGAAGGAATTACATCACTTTGTAATTGCCCTGCGTTTTGTAATGCCTACCTAAACTATCCGTGGGTGATGGCCAAGTATTTTGTCACTGTACTCCGTAGCGTTTAATTGCCAGTCAAATCCCACACAACAATTGGGGTTCTGTCATTTTGTTAAATTAAATTAACAGTACTTTAGTACACTGCACAACCGAACAAGACTTCACTTTGATCTATTCAGTTCCTTGACTGAAGGACTAAAAGGATGGGAATCATCAAATGACTCCTACTTTTCTGGGCGCAGCGGAGGGGAGCGCCCTTTCGCTGTCCCATCCGTGTTCCTCAAAATGCTCTTTGCGTTCCAGGGCCGCGGCGACTCTTTCGAATAAATTCCGCAACATGAAACCAACTCTTTCTTTCAAAACGATACGGTGATCATGCTTACTAAAAGTCAGTTACCAGCTGGTTTATTGACAGGCCAAATTCCAACTAACGTAGGGTCTGTGACCAACATTATCTAACCCACTTGACTATTAGCGAATAATAGTCAAGTGGGTTAGATATTGTTGGTCACAGACTGTACTAGGAACCTACCTACTGCAAAACCCTGACCACTCTAACAACACAGCCAGCAATGAGCCAATCTAAAAGTCATCCAAATCGATCGTAAGCTGTCCGACTCGACTATCAGATGGCTCCAATTGGCCACAATTAATCAATCAAGTGATCTCCATTGAGACCTGCTGTGTGAATGGTGGTTAAATCCACCGGTGGCACAGTTTCTCTGATATGTGAATCGGGGCCACGAAAGAAGAGGTGACGGGAGCGGATTTTGAAAACGCTGTTCGAAGCTTGCCGACCAAAATGTTCAATGAGTGTTGCTGGAATGACATGCACCAGGTGGCAGTACTAAGGCGTCAGGTCCAGGCACACTGTCAAAACGCTTTTGTTTTCCAATATGAGTTAAATTGCCGTCAATGTTATGTTTACGTTATCAAAGTAGAGATTACGCCTAAGTGGCGCCAAATGGTGGCGCGAATTTTCCTGAAAACCTAAACCTGTGAGCACCCGGTCGCAATAGCCGTCGCAACGCAACAATAATTGAATAGTTTATTTTAAAAAAATCGGCAGCCGCCATGTTTTTTGGTCGATCGGGGGCCATAGGATATTAAACACTGCGTTTAAAAAAAAAAGAAGTTTAAACCGCTTGATTTGGTACGGCATGTGGGATGACATTATGCGTCAATTTCAGTTGAGGCCCATTGGCACACACGTGTGCCAATGTAAAATCACCAGTTAAGGCTTTCTGAACGTGACATTTCAGAGTCAATTACTAGAAAAGTGACATTTATTCAGCGATAACGACTATCAAAAGTTACGTCTTAGTGCAATCAATGAGGTCATTTTTAGCAAAAGCTATAACGCATGTCTGCCTACAAATAAACACCAAGACAAACTTGTTACTATTTGACTATTGCGCATTATGCTCGAACTTTCCAAACAATAAACATGAACTAATAAACAAACAATACTAAAACAGACACTTAACAAACCTTTGTAAGTGCTTACAGTAAGTAGGCAATCATGCGATTAGGAAAACACTTAAACAATTTAACAATAACCACCCAAACTAATTGATTCGAAATGTTATTTCAATTCTGTCGAAAAAGTATAGGGCACAGGCGCTTCGAATCGCGATTTTCATGGCCCCACCGAAAATATAGTCGCTCATTGTATGCAGATGTGACAGATGGCGAAAGTGGATCCCCTCGGCGTGCCGGCGCGGGAATCGAACCGGCAAGCCTTTCGTTTTGGTGCACTGTGCTGTGTGGTAACGACCCTGTACGCATACGAATTTTATAAAAATGCTTTACATAAAGCAAGTGACGGTCTGAGAATTTCGATCGCAGTACATTATTCGTTTTTTACGTAACAGCCTTCGTATTGCGAGGATGTAGGTGCAGGTGGATTTAGTGGAGACTGGAATTTTAGCACGTTCGGTATTGAGTTAAGCAGGTACCGAAAGTGTTCCAGTTCAATAGACCACTTATTGCGTAACTTATGAAAGGATGTAGTTGGAACGAGACGTACGAGTACATGATCGGAATTTGGATGCATGCAAAATTGCAGACGTTGCATTCAAATAGCGTCCATGAGTGGCTTAGGTCTAAGGCACTGTGGTGGACCTACTAGAAAGAGGAGAAAGTTTTAAACTATTCTCAGATCATAATTATGATGGGACTAGCACTTCGCCCGCGACTTTGTCTGCGTAGACTTTAGAGGTGGCGCGCATCTTCCTTGTCCCATATTTTCATTCTAGGAAATTCATCTTCATGATTCTTTATTCTGATAGTTAGTGAGTCTTTACTGTCCGTACCTTCAGTCCCAGAACTACTTCGACATGTTTCTGCTATTCTGGTACTTGTAAATCTTTAGCGCTCATAATTCCAGCCCAGAAAAATCATCGTTATATTTCCAATCTACTGGTACTTTTGAATTCCAAATACTCACAATTCCAGCGCTAGAAATACTTCGACATGTTTCTGGTATGCTGGTACTTGTAAATATTTAACGGTCATAATTACAGCCCGGAAACAACTTCCATACGTTTCTATTCTACTGGTACTTTTAAATCCTAACCACTCAAAATTGCAGCGCCGGCAATATTTCAACATTTTTCTGGTCTCCTGGTATTTCTGAATCTTCAGCATTCACAATCTTAGCCCCGAAAATATTTTGACATGTTTCTGTTCTCCTGGTACTTGTGAAGCTTTAGCGCTCACATTTCCAGGTAAAAAAATACATTGACGTATTTCTGTCTCCTGTTACTTGTGAATCTACAGCATTTACAATTCCACTCCGATAAAAGCAGCGACATTCATATTTCAGTTTGACTGTTAAAAAAATAACAATAAATATTCTCACCCAAAAATATTTTAATATCGTTCTATTCTACTGATTCTTGTGAATCTGTAGCGCTTTTAATTCCAGCCCCGCATATACTTCTACATTTTTCTGATCTCCTGGTGCTTTTAAATCCTAACGGCTCACAATTTCAACCCTGGAAATACTTCGACATATCTCTGGTCTCCTGGTACATAATGAATCTTTAGCGCTCCTAATTCCTGCCCGGAAATACTTCAAAATGTTTTATTTCTCCTGGTACATAATTAATTTTTAGCGCTCACAATTCCTGCTCGAATATTTCGACATTTTCTGTTCTCCCGGTACTTTTGAATCCTATCCGCTCACGGTTTCAGCGCCGGAAATATTTCGGCATGTTTCTGGTCTCCTGGTACTTGTGAAATCCTAGCTCCGAAAATACTTTGACATGTTTCTTATCTCCTGGTACTTTTGAATTCTAACCGGTCACCGCTACAGCGCCGGAAAAATTACGAAATGTTTATGGTCTCCTGGTACTTGTGAATCTTAAGCGCTCACAATTTCAGCCCCGGAAATACTACGACATGTTTCTGTTCTCCTGGTACTTTTGAATCTGAAGTACTAAGGCAGCAGAACCGCTGGGTTTCCACTTCCTCCTCAGTCTTCGTTAAGCGTTGCCTTTTATCGGGATAAAAAGTAGCCTATGTTTGATTCCAGGATGTGAACTATATGTGTGCCAAATTTCATCCAAATCCCTTCAGCCAGTTTTGCCTGATTGAGGCACAAACATACAAACGTTCACATTTATAATATTAGTAGGATTCATTCTATGAACGTAGTAAGTAACTCAGTCCTGTAAATTATTTATTACCACACGCCTAGTACCAGCAGTAGGTAGTAATTGTGTATCTATCTATTATCTAATACCTTTAAACGAGCAATTCTTGTATATAGGTCGCAGTCGGATTGTATAAATCGCCGTATTACATTACGGATAGCCGTTTCCACAAACAGGGCCGTTTTGTAATGCGGCGGGTCAACGATTAGCCGGATTGTCATTGCAAGACGTTCTACAATATGGCGACTCACGTTCAGCCTCATTGTACTTATTCCACAATGTAGGGTGACCATGCACTAACATTTTTTTTCACATTGTACATAGTACGACTCGAATAGTTTAGGTTCGAATGGTATGGCGGGAGCTAAAGTAAACGGGGGAAGCGAGCGAACTTAGCTCCCGTCATACCGTTCGCCCGCATAATCATATCAAAATCGTTGACCCGATGATTGTAATACGGCGATTTATACAATCCGACTACGAAATATATATGTACCTATATATAATCTGAATCTCGGAAACGGCTCCAACGATTGTCATGAAATTTGGGGTTTCGAGAACGATAAGTCGATCTTAGTTAGATCGATTTAATTTTTAGAAACGTCTTAAAAAAGCCGAGCAAAGCTCGATCATCCAGGTACTGATAATAATCTATACTAATATTATAAAGCTGAAGAGGTTTGTTTCTTTGGTTGAACGCGCTAATCTCAGTAACTACTGGTTCGAATAGAAAAAATTGTTTAGTGTCGGATATTCATCGAGGAAGGCTGTATAACATCGCGCTACGACCAATAGGAGCATTCATGAAAAATGTGACGCAGAAGAAGTTGCGCGAGTCAGCTATTTCATGATATGTGTATACATAGAAAGGGCTGCGACACAGATTACCTTCCAAACAACTCCATACAGTCACGCATGACATATCAAAATCAGTTGACTTTTACCTTACATAACCCCTCTTAAACTTCTATAGGTAGGGCTGCCATCCGTCCGGGTTTCCCCCGTGATGTCCTAGTTTGGAGGGCGTCCGGGGAGCGTCCGGGCGGGGTTTTCGAAAAGGGTCCGGGGAAGCTCGATTGATTGAAAGGTTAAAAGTAGAAATATATTTAAACAAATCTTAGTTAAAAATGAATTCGTAATTGTAAGCCGCGTATTAGCTAACTTGGCAAAAAGTTTCGCTTGCTCTTACATCATTATTTCTGTTTTTTAGGCATAAGTTGACAAAGAAACTTATTGAACTAGATATGAGTGGTTTATATCCTATCTGATCCGCAGTGCTAAAATTAGCGAATTCGCTTCGCTCGCCCTCGATTTCGAGTTCTCTTGATTCTTGTCTTTCCGCATAAGCGCGTTTCTGCTAATAGTCAAAAACATATGGTTTTAACCCTACGAGCTCCTAAAATTTTCGCAGTTTTTTTTAAAAGGATAGGAGTGGAACTCTCTGTCTGCGTCTGTGTTTCCAAACGCTTGCAACCCTAATCTCTTCAAAGTTAGAGTGAACAGGCTCCTTCTGGGTAAGCTCGCTCCATCGTAGACTTTGTCTGTCTTCTCTGACCTAGACTAGAGTCAAGAGCAAACCCATCACAAATAAAAAAAAACTTGAGACTGTGTCAAGGGACACCCGGATGGAACGAAGTTCCTTTCGATTAATTAGTGAAGGAATTGTAATATTTTTTTTTATTTTTAACAAATATAATGTAAACAGAAATAGAAAGACGAAACGAAAATAACTGGCTTGCTTTCTATGAGAGAGAAAGAGAGAGACACACAGACAGAGAAACACGCGCATGAATTTTTTCCGTCTAGCCCCCTTTCACATCGCGCGATAAGGAACTTCGTTCCAAAAAAAGTGTGAATTTTTTTTTTGTTGCGTCCGGTGTAAAATCTCATTTTCACCTAAATGTCGGCAAATTAAGTGTTGGCAGCCCTATCTATAGGTCACTATATCAAGTGATTGTTAAGTAACGTGCTCCTAACTGCTTTGCTCATAAACAAAAGCGATCAATCTTTACATAATTGAGTCAGGAGGTATCTAAGTGATGTCGAAAGTGAAACGAAAGTGAGTTGACACACGAAACATAGTCGTACGGGTTATGTAATGGTAATTATGTACTGTAAGTTGTTCTAAAATGTGTTACTGGTGTGTGAGGACAGTTTTCAGTTTTTTTTTTAGTAGGAATTGTGATAAAGAGGATGATGTCGTGGACTGAACGATACAATAGTACATACGCAAGTGCCTGTTTCTAAAGCACTTTTGAAACAATCCTGGAAATATTTTTCATTTTTTTATTAAATTAAATCCCAACTAGAATACGGCGTCAAAAAATTCGTCCGCATCGCTGTCCACTGGAAGCCCCAATGTCTGCTAAATAATGTGTTGCTTGTCTTGGGAGTAAATGCTTCCGAGAACATCATCATTATCTTCATTTCTGCACACAGACTGATGTCCACTGCGGGACATAGGTCTCCCCAAGTGTCGCCATATTGACCGGTCCTGTGCGTCTCGCATCCAGATTCCGGTGGTCTTCAAGAGGTCTTCGGTCAACCTTTCAAACTTCCCTAACAAATCTGCACTTACATCACCAGATCAAATACATAGGTCTCAGAACCTTGGCTTACAAATTCCAGATTGAGAACTTTCACAATATCCTTTTCAGAAACTTTGGCCGGATTACTAATATCCGGAGATTGTTTTTCAATTTGCTCTGCAGTTAATTTCAAGTGCTTTAGGAAACAATGTAAGATAATATCGTTGCTATGGTGTAAGTTTCCTTCCTTAATGCCATTTTTAGGTTAGTTAATCACTTATCGGCACAATCGTTGCGATGTTTACCTCCTTGGTACGAGTATTGCCAAAAGACTAGACTATTAAACCTACACAACCGCCTATGCTGATCCTTTGTTAGAATAATGAGGAAGCTAATTCTTTGTACATCGACACCCACGCAGTGTTTAACAAAGATCATGTTTTTTGTTATTTCCAAGTTAGTTATATCCTAACACTTATGCCAAAGCACAAGTTCCGAGACTTTAGCCACTGGATCTAGGCTATAGATGATATTACCTGGTTCTCGCCAAACTATTCCCAAGTGGTTAGCCACTAAGACAACTACTTCTAAACCACTAGGTACAACTCCTTTTTGAGTCAGAATCAACAGCGGCGATCACCGGTAAAACGAGTTAATGAAGCTCGACTAGTCCCGGAGAAGCGATTCAACTGTCTTTTATCCCGCAACGAAATTAATAATAGAAAAGAACAACAAAGAAGTAATAAAAAATATAATTATGCACTAATTCTAATCGGCTTTTACATAAAGAACTGAAGATGAACAGACAAAACACAATTTTGATCAAGTTAGTGCTTTAAGGTTCCCACAGACTTGTCGCACCTGTGTGCGAGTACCTCAAAGCGATCTGCATACTTCTACTCATTTTATGGCCTAGATAGATAGCAAGCTTTACATAACAGTATGATACCTGAACTAGATAGTACCTAACCTTATCTACTTCCCGGTTCAAGCTTCTGAGCTTACGTTTACAACATATGCAAGGCAAACCCGGTGCAATCACCCGCATGACATAGCACAGATAGGTTAATTTAGTTAATTAACACGCGTGTACCGTTCACATCTAACCTCCTTTGCCCGACTGACCTACAGCTTCATTAGACTGACATAACATTCCGAGCATCGACATTTAGCTGCAGACATCGAATTGCAAATCATTTCAAAAGAAGTATAGTGTTAGGCAAAAGATAGTTGAAGTTTGTGGTGATGTGGTGATCAGGCAACTGTAATTCATCATCATCTTCCACCATCACCATTGTCCTATGTTACTTGGGGTCAAGCCCGCCACACATTCCCAACCACTGCAACTCCTGAAAGCCAGAATCAACAGTGGCGACCACCAGAAAAACGCCGTGCCAATGAAGCCTGACGAGTCCAGGAGAAACGATTTAACTGTCTTGGATCCTGCAACGAATATAAACAGAAAAGTACAGCGGAGGAGTAGGAAAAAAAATAGAATTATAATTTCCACTTCCCTCCTTATCAAGCAGGAGACAGAATAGAGCTAGGCCAATAGGCACCAAGGGACATATAAAACTGGGTTAAGCCTAGTTGTCAAGCACCACGCGTCACATGTTTTTTTCTTTCAGTCTCCCTGATCAATCTTACATCTGTAACTAGGAATATAATCATCATCTTCTTGCCCTTGTCTCATTATTTTTGGATCGACTCTGAACGTTTTTATCTTCCTTATTCCTTTTCTGTCAGTCAGCTGAGTGTTTACTTCCTTACTCGACGTTATCATCTTTTAGTCAAACCGTTTCCATTCAACTTAGTTTGTGAAAGACTACAACAGTACATGAAACACGCATGCTATACCGGAATAAGTCACAAGACTGCGCTAAAAAGGTCCACTTCAGCTATTTATCAGACTAATGCTACAGTAACCGATCCTGTACAGAAAGATGCTACTCCAACTGCATTCCAAGTTTAATCGTCTTCAGCAGGGAGGTCTTTTTTCTTGAGAACTATAAGCACATCTCAGCTGCCTGGCTTTAAACCTAGGTTGCAGGCTGGTAGTACATAAAAGGATACTATAAAAACTGTAGGTAGCCGACCGGTTTTTTCGCTGATACACGCAGCCAGATGCATTGCGAGGCGACCTTGTGAGTGAACGGCTCTTACTTAACTCCGGAACATTATCAATTTTATCATCTGTACCTACACTTTTAAACTGTAGAAGTCAAAATCTTGGGTTGGCAACTGATAGACTGCAATCTTGTAGATATTTTTAGTACAAAAAACAGTAAATGGAATAGAATCCGTAGCTTCTTATACTGAAGGATTAAGAAAAGTGCATCCGTCTTTGGTTAATCCATAGACATGGAGAGACCACAATATGTCCAGTATGTTTGTATTTTTCAACGAGAAATGTTGTCTCCGTACATTTCAGGGCAGTACGTGCGACCTTCAGTTGCACCCGTTAACTTGTTGAAAACAAGTTTTTGATCGATTCAGGAAATGACATCCAGACGGCTTGGTTTCAGTACTACACAACTGTGTTCAAGTACTTTAGTTACACGGAGTTTTAAGAATTTCACTGTAAGCAGGAAAAATGTGCTGAATTCAAGAATAAAACCTGCAATTGTATAAAAAAGTATGAACCGATTAACTTTGAATAAGAGTTGGTCATCCAATTCAGAGGAAATCAATTGAAATCAGAATACAAAAAGTTACTGAAATGGGTTCATGTCAAAGTACCGCTAACCAAAAGGCCAAGAGAACCATTGCTTTCCTAGAAATACGATTTTCTCAAAGACCTGATACGAGTAGCCATTTCTTCTTAACGTGTCAGCACTCTAAATTGAGTCAACCCGTGATTTGGTTTCAAGTTTGGGCCCTCCATCAGTTCCTTTAACGTACCGGGTATACTAAGTGCCACATTGTCTGGGGAACAGCATCACACACAGCCATATTAGCAGGCCAAGTCCTATTATCATAAAGGCCATTATCGCCAAGACGAGGATGCCAAACAAGGCGTCGATGGCTGCCTACGCCCAAAGCTAGGTGCAGCTGACATTACCCATTTAGATTACCTGTCGAGTAGGCAGTGCTTAAAAGACTACCTGTAACGGCAGGATTAAGTTTTTTGTTAAGACACTGCTTAACAAAAGAATTTTAAGCAGTTTAGAAACTATTAAGAATCACTTTGGACTAAAGAAGGTGTAAACAAAAAAACCGGCCAAGTGCGAGTCGGACTCTCAAACAAAGGGTTCCGTATCATGGGGGCTACTCTCTAACGAAATCCGTAGTTTCGGGCTTAGTTGCGGGCGGGCGTATTCTACTCCGTATCACCTACAGGCTTACGATTAGTCCCGAACCCGAACTGAGAATGAATGACGACACGGTTTCACAGTAACTGTCAAATCGTGTTATCATTAGTTCTCAGTGGTTAGGTGATACGGAGTAGAAAATGCCCGCCCGCAACTAAGCCCGAAACTACGGATTTCGTTAGAGAGTAGCCCCCCATAAACCGAAAAAAAAAAACACGTTTCTTGTATGGGAGGCCCCATTAATTATTAATTAAATTTATTTTTTATTATCTGTTATCAGCGGCAATAGGAATACACGCTGAAAATTTCAACAGTCTATCTATTACGGTTCTTGAGATACAGCCCGCTGACATACAGACTGACGGACAGCGGAGGTTTAGTAATAGGATACAGAACCCCAAAAAATATCAAGAATTTGGATACAGCGATTAGGACCTATGTTACTCAACTTAAGTAGTCCATGGGCTCGGCTTATTTGGTCAGGTAAACGTATCATCCATTAACTTAATACCACAAAGAAGCAGCCGCCCCAAGCCGTTCTTCATCCATCATAATTATGTCGTACAAATGCCAGTCGTCTGGCCTTTGTGACCTTTAAGGCCGTATCTTTGAAATAAATGATAGCTCGAAAGCACCGATTTCATCTCCTGGCACCGCGCAGTCCCCGCATGCTTCCATGTGCAAAGTCCGAAATATCGAACCTAGCGCCACAACATCAAATTAATTCAAACCGCCAACTGATTCAGTGTTGCCCGCACGCAAACTTCATAAACTTCTTCTGTCAAAATATTAACACAAATCAGCACTCTTATAAACAGTGATTTTAGACGTAGATAAAATACAATTTTATAAAATATCGAGCGACGAAAAAAATTGATTTGTTTTAATACTCATTTTTACAATCGTTGGTAAATTATATCATGTTTTGTATGGCCCCAAATTAAAAACTTTGAAAACTACTAATTCAGTTGACTATTTAAGAACATGGCCATAATTGTGCGATAGAGATAGTACTAGAGACTTTTAAGCATACGGAAGGTATGGAGTAGACCAGTTGTATAAAAGTTATATTTTAATCGTAATTGAAATATGTACACAAGTTATGAAAACGAATGAAAAGATAAGTAGTCAATTTGTTTTTTTTTTCGCGTGGCTTTACTCACGTAGCCTTTTCCACAGAAACCGTGCATTTTCCGGAGATTGTTTTGTATCAGTGAAAAATAAATCGAACGTCCTGTAAACATCGAGCTCCTAGGCATGGAGTTGACATCCAGTCTCAACTTCGGCGCCACCATCGTGTACAAAGCCCAAACCGCTGCCAAAAAGCTGGGCATCCTAAATAGGGTGAAGCGATACTTCAGGTCTGGACAGCTTTTAACCCTATATAAAGCGCAAGTCCGATCCTGCATGGAGTATTGTAGCCACCTTTGGGATGGCTCAGCTAAGTATCAGCTTGCCGCGTTTGACTCGGTGGACCGCAGAGCTAAGAGGCTCATCGGTGACGTAAAACTGGTGGATGCCAAGCTGCATAGCTTGGCTCATCGCCGTAAGGTTGCCTGCTTGTCGGTCTTCTACAGATTGTACTTCGGTGAGTGTGCCCAAGAACTCCACGACCTCATTCCACCGGCCCCCTTCTACCATCGGACATCCAGACGCACTGCATCTTACCATCCCTACCTTGTTGCTGTTACACCAACTCGCACTAAGCGTTTCCAAACGTCTTTTATAATGCGCACAACAAAGGAGTGGAACTCTCTGCCTGCGTCCGTGTTTCCAAACGCTTACAACCCTAATCTCTTCAAAGTTAGAGTGAACAGGCTCCTTCTGGGTAAGCTCGCTCCATCGTAGACTTTGTCTCGGTCATCTCTGACCTAGACTAGAGTCAAGAGCAAACCCATCACAAATAAAAAAAATATATTTTTAACTCTTTATCATATTAGTTGAGTTCAATACCTAGTTAACCAGTCATCATCATCATCATCATATCAGCCGAAAGTCGTCCACTGCTGGACATAGTTAATCAGTATTAGACCCTAAATGCCGTATGGTGTCGGCCGGTGCCGTATGGTGCCGTAAAAGAATAATACCATCCCATCACTTCTCATGGGTGTCGTAAGAGGCGACTAAGGGACTCGCCAGAGGATGGGCAGCAGTGTTCTCTGTAAAACTCAACCATACACTGCGATCACCAACCCGCCTGCCAAGCGTGGCGATTATGGCAACGCCCCCCCCCCCCTTTGGGGGAGGCCTATGTCCATCAGTGGATGTCTTTCGGTTGATATGAGACCCTAAATGTGATGCAATGACCCTTTCAGTAAAGTTCCATGAGATCCAGAAGTATACATGAGCACCGCTGCTATTATATGCGGCATTCCAAATCCGGGGCTGTAGGATAACCCTGGTGGTTGTTTCATCCACGGAACATCTTCAAGACTTATACCAAATCATGGAAAAATACTTGTATTAAACTACTTGATCGTCACTGGAAGCTTTCATATGAGATGGCATTTCCGTTTCCCATCGATTTCTTATCAGTTTTCGTACTTTTATCCCCTCTTTACTTCCGGCTCAGTGGCACCACCTGGTGGTTGCGGGTAGTTTTTAGTTTTCGTAAAAAAGTGGCACGCCATTTTTGTTCACACGATTCGCGAGCATGTCAAAATAACTACAAATATTACAAAAACTGGGGTGGACAGGAAATTTCGTAAAATCTGTTGTTTCTCCTCAAAAGATAATTTATTTAGGGATACTATAGAAACCATGGGAAAATAAAAAAATCCTACCAAAAGAAAAGATTCAGGACATCATTACAAAGATAAATCAGGCTATCAGGATAAATCAGGCGAACAAGAGCGGTTAACTTTAAAGGAGTTGCAGAAAATAGTGGGACTTATAAATTTTGCCAGTTTTGTTGTCCCTCGGGGTCGGCTCAATCATCGACAGTTACTAATGTTCGTAAATTCGCTGCCAGTCCTGCCATCAAAGACCTACCCACTACCACAAGGTGTCTTAGAGGAACTAAACTGGTGGGCCCAAAATTGTCAAAGGTCAACACCCCTTCAGTACCCTCCTCCAATCTACACTAAAAACCTACGAAGTAGCCTGGAAGCGCTGGACGTCGTGGTGCCGTAATAAAAACCTTGACTTAATGAATCCCACTGGTTCACAATTAGCGCAGTTTTTAAGTGATTTATATTTAATTGATAAGTTGTCGTATAATTCAATACTTTTACATAAATCGGTAATTTCTACACTATGTAACGCTGAAACTTCAAGTCAGTTAAGTTCACACGTTCTAGTAAGACACGTTTTAAAATCTGTTGCCCTTAAAAATCCAAAGGTCACAAAGCCTCCAGTTTGGGATATTGATAAATTAATTTCATTTTTGAATAATTATACAATTAATTCAAATAATCTATTTCAAACATCACGTCATACTGGAATTTGGTTGTTGCTTTGCTCTGGTAGGCGAATACACGATCTAACTCTACTTAATATCGATCCTAATCATTGCATAAGATCTGATAGCAGTATAATATTTTGGCCTCGGTTTGGCTCTAAAACTGACAGCACTAATTATAGGCAATCCGGCTGGAAATTGTTTTTAAATACCGATAGCTCTAACCTTAACTCTATATACTGGACAGAAAAAACTATATATTATATAACGACAGACGTAAAGCGGCAAAATCAACTAATTTATTTATTACGATTAGAGGTGTGGCTAAACCTGCTTCACGTCCAGCCATTGCAGGATGGGTAAAGACCCTGTTTCGGGAAGCTGGCATTGCAGCCACACCAGGTAGCACCCGGTCTGCTGTAGCCTCCAAAAGCTGGTTTCAAAATTATCCTCTCGACGAAATCTTGGCACGTGGAAATTGGCGTTCAGCTAATATATTCTAGCAGTTTTATAGACGAGAAATAATGAGAAGTGCTGATTCACAAAACGTCACACAATTGTTCAATCCAATTGATTAACATTGCTAAATAAAAATGTTGTTAACCTAGAACAGATATTCTTAAATTGGTTGTTTATGATTACAATTTATGATTTCTTATTAAAAAAAAAGTGTTAATTATATTTCTAAGTTACACATAGTAGTTATAGATAAAGTTTCTAGAAAGTACACTTATCTATGTACTTTCATTGAATTGCTTTATACGTATATTTAAATAAATGCATAAATTATTAATTACAACTTTGTTTAAATTCTCTTCTGTCTCTCTTCCCTCCTGCTTTATCACATTGGCCTACAGTATAGCACCAGGCGATAACAAACAGATCTCATAAGAAAGCTTCCAGTGGGGTAAGTATTTTAATGTGCGTTTTATTTCAGGTAAAACGCTGATATTGTATTGTACTGTTTTTGTCTTCGTAAACTATACCTACCGAGACTTTTGATAGGTTGGAATGGTGGAAAAATGTTAACCTTATTCTGATGTTTGTAATGTTTATTGTCGTAAAATCGAAAGAAAGTAAGCGTTTTAAACAAATTTGGAAGGTAAAAATTAAAAAATAATGTATAATTTTTTCGCGGACTTTATGAGAAGGCTTGATTTACATACTGTTTTATTGGCGATATATCTAATGAGACGTTGAAAATGCGTCATAACTAACTTAAGGCTTTGAAATTACGTCATTGTCAATTAAATTGAACTTGCTAATATTTTATTTTTACAAAAATATGTCTGTGGTACGAGATGAAGTAAGGCTGAAATGATGAGGGATAAAGAGTCACAGAATATCAAGAGCCTAGAATTATGATAAATTAAAATTGGCCTAACAACTATTACAACATCACATTTATTTAGATTTATAACATTAGTAGGATTAAATATTTTTCATTTATTTCTGGTAGGTACTTCTAAAACCCACGCAGAAAAGTCGGGGTAAAAAGCTAGTATTTACTTAACACATTTTTCACAATTCAAACGCGACTCCATAATTTTCCCTAGGCTTGTTGCCTTTGACATTTAACACATTCTTGATGTTTGACGTATTTCAATCCTAAAATGAAAACATTTAATTTAGCGTGTGTCTTGAGTTAAAATGTAAGAATAACGCTGTATAAACAGACACTCCAATATAGAAAATATAATGTTTACCCAATATTGCTTTGTGAGATGAGAACATTGGAGGATACAGTACGTATGTACAAGTAAAGGTGATGACTTGGGGAGACGTTATTTTCTTCAAGCCGTTGCTATTCATTTCCTGGTAAACGAGTCCATTGTCGCCTTCAGGTAGGAAGTCCCAACTACGTTGTACTTAATTTAGTTTTGCTCTTTTATTTCATACCAATTTTATACTTATTTCAAAAATTAGTGTGGATCGAAAAATATTGCGTTTTATATTGTTCAAGGTCATAAAAATACACATTCACATGGTGCAGACATTTTTTAACACTAAATTTATCTATAAACGGCTAAACTATTAGCATTTACTGTAAAAAAATATATTGAAATTACGAAGATCTGACAGCTCCGATTTGCAGAAAAGTGATACAGGTCCTGCCTGCAAGAGCTCCACCGAGCATCTGAAGAACTGAACAAATGAGAGAGATGCAAATACTTTTGCAAGGCAAAAGATGAGACGAAGATAATAAGAGTGTAGCTCGGAATAAAAAAACGTAAGTGCCAAAATAAATTTTCGGATTTGATAACATAAAAGTATTATTATATCGAAATCTGTTCAGTTGAAACCTCGATAAGGTTATTTTATATGCTATAAGGTTATTTTTATAGGATCAATCTAAAGCGTTGCGTCTTGTAGCTAAAAAAAGTGAAAAGATATTTCGAACTTTGTGATTTTTTTCTATCGAGAAAATTTCTTCGTATCGTGTATTCCTTCAGTTGGATACTAGATCATAAAGTCAAAAAGCATGTACCGTAATCTCACATCCCTGTGCGAAGTACCTAAAAAGATACGTTAAAACGAAAAACGGCCTTATTCTAAAGGTATCCCCTTAAGTAAACCAGGTTCTTGCATTGTGACTATTTTTTGCCAGTTAGCATGCCACTGGGTTGTAAGTTAGTAGTCATCAGAAGATTCATCAGAATTATATTTATAATGGTTTAGAATTTTTTTATTTATTCGGTAGACCGCGATGGACATGGCGAGACGACCAGCCCATCGATTCTGTAAACATGTCGAAGTGGGCTTGGGGGAAGTGAGCTGTCAAACCATATAGTGCTAGATGGCTAAAGAATTGGAAAGAACGTCACGTAGGAGGGACAGGATCCGATTGACTAACTGTAATAATCATCAATATCTTTTTCTGGACCAGGTGGCGCTTAGCTATCTTCAATGGGACTAAATATATCAGCATTTTTTATCAATGCGGAGCACCTTATTTTGAGACGCTACTTCGGAAGAGCTAGCTAGCGCTGGACTCGGATAAGTTCAGACGATCTTTGATTGATCAGTATCTCTTTAAGTAATTAGGAGTGCTAATGCCAACTCATGGCATAGCCCGATTGTCTGGGTATTACGAATATTATAAGACAGCTTCCTTTCATAACTATATTTGATTAGTATACTTCACACGATATGATTTGTTGTATGTGAGTCGTGGCTGAATACTTATCGGCACTTACCGATAACATCACTTGGGCACTGATATAGCAAAGTGCTGATTTGCGTCACTTCCTAGTTAAAAATAAATGCTGTTATCACTGTGATAACGATTGCGAATTATAAATTAAGTCAATAGGAATTTTCAATGGCAATAAAATATATTGTACTCGTATGGAACGCTCGCTGACGTGAAGATTTGTACTTGATCGTGACAGAATGTCCAGATACGGCAGGATGAAGAAAGCTGGAAAAATATGACAAACTAGCACTTCGCGCGGGTTTAGCAGGTACTCCACGAACTTCAACTCCTATACCTCACTTTTTAGGGTTCCGTACCCAAAGGGTAACCAACGGAACCCTATTACTAAGCCTCTGCTGTCCGTCCGTCCGGTCCGTCCGCCTGTCTGTCTGTCAGCGGGCTGTATCTCAAAAACCGTAATAGGTAGACAGTTGAAATTTTCACAGATTGTATATTTCTATTGCCGCTATAACAACAAATAATAAAAATTAAGGTTTGTGGTAAGGAACCCTTCGTGTGCTAGTCCGAATCGCACGAAGCCGGTTTTTTATAGGGTAATGTGTAAATTACTTATCAATAGAATCAACGTAGGGCAGTTCGCTCTAGACGCAACATTTTTCTTACTTTGAGCATTGTATACCCGTCGTAACTTTTTAAAGAAAGATCAGATTTGAATAATTGAAAGATTAATTTACATGTACATAATCAACCTTAATTATCAAACCATATAAATGGATAAGGATTTAATATCATGATACCAAAATCACCACGATTCCATTTCGCCCGGGTTTTGATTGAATTATTTCAACAAAAAAGCGGTCATTGCAACTTCCCTCGCGGGCTTTTCTATAGGTTGAGTAGTTCAATTATGTAGTACATTATTTTTATGAATCATCAATAGTTTTTCTCAGCGCACGCCAAATAATGAATTTAATAGGCAAAATTTTGCTACTTTAAGTTACACTATTGCAATATTCTTAAGGATCTCTAATTATTAATTATAGCCTATGTTCATCAGGGATAATGAAGGATTCTAATGGTGAAAGAATTTTTCAAATCGATCCAGTTCCAGTTTCGGAGCCTATTCAATTCAAACAAACATACAAACAAACCTTTCCTGTTTAAATAATATTAATGGACGTCACGCGGTTTCACCCGCGTAGTTCCCGTTACCATGGGAGTACGGGGATAATATAGCCTATGTTACTCCCTGATAATGTAGCTATCCAATGCTAAAAGATTTTTTCAAATCGGTCCAGTAGTTTCGGAGCCTATTCAATTCAAACAAACATACAAACAAACCTTTCCTGTTTAAATAATACTAGTGGACGTCACGCGGTTTCACTCGCGTAGTTCCCGTTATCGTGGGAGTACGGGGATAATATATAGCCTATGTTACTCCCTGATAATGTAGCTATCCAATGCTAAAAGAATTTTTCAAATCGGTCCAGTAATTCCGGAGCCTATTCAATTCAAACAAACAAATCTTTCTTCTTTATAATATTAGTGTAGATTATTAGTGTAATGAACTAGATTATATTTTTTAAGTATTTTGTAAGTAGGTTGAAAATAACACTTTTACACGTCAAATATGGGGAGGCTTTTTCCTAGCAATGGCACAATATAGGCTAAGAAAGCAATATTTAAAAAAACTTACATAAAAATAATTTTGTAGTGTTTTTAAGCAGACGTTTAAATCACGTAAGTTGATAGTAAAAGGCGTAAAAGGTTTGACCATCTTTAAATATGATTCATCAAAGTACCTATGTATTAGGTTTTGGCACTCTTTTTTTAAGGATGGGATATCATCAAATGACTCCTACCGCCCTGGGTGAAGCAGAAGGGAGTGTCAGACTCTTACTGACTAAAACCCATCCGGGTTCCTAATGTCCTTTGCATTCCTGGGCCGCGTAGACTCTTTCGAACAAATTCCGCAACCAGGTTTTGGTACTCTTGCAGTTGGATGGTAGTTAAGTTAGGTTTCTTGAATGTAAGGAATGATCTCCTATTAAATCCTATCCAGCTTCAAGCAATCTATAACGTAGCGGTACAAGCAAGAATTCTAAACATTCACAATGTGTAGGCTGTCCTTTCAATAATTTCAGTTTGTCTATGAAAGGAGAGCGGTCAGTGACCTCGGACCTATTCGCACGTCTGCCTTTGCGCATACACTAAGTAAAGCGTGTGAATTAACTATCACTAAAAGAGAATGTTTTAGTTAGATATTTTTTTCGGAAGTTGGAAGTAGGTTTTCGCAGTTGTTTAATTTATTGAATAAGGTAGTTTTGTATAACGGGACCGGTCGATTAAAAATTGAAATGTCATTTATTCAAATTAGGCTCAGAGCGACCATTTTTAGAACGTTAGTTTTAAATAATAAGTCCCTAAAAATTATGAGATACTAGCTTCTGCCAGCGGATTTGCCCGCGTAGTCCCTAGGGAACATACTCCCGGGATAAAAAGTAGCCTATGTCCTTTCTCAGGGGGGCTACTCTCTAACGAAATCCGTAGTTTCGGGCTTAGTTGCGGGCGGGCATTTTCTACTTCGTATCACCTAACCACTGAGAACTAATGATAACACGATTTGACAGTTACTGTGAAATCGTGATGACATTCATTCTCAGTTCGGGTTCGGGACTAATCGTAAGTCTGTAGGTGATACGGAGTAGAATACGCCCGCCCGCAACTAAGCCCGAAACTACGGATTTCGTTAGAGAGTAGCCCCCCAGGCTCTAGACTATCTCTGACGGTGACGGGCGGGCGTTTTGGGGGACTGTCTTTTGTTAAACTTGACGTTCAAAAAGTGCTGGCTCTCAGCCTAATTTGAATAAATGACTTTTGATTTTGATTCTGTACAAAATTTCTTTTAAATCGGTTCAGTAGTTTTGGCGTGAAAGCGCGACAGACAGAGAGACAGAGTTACTTTCGCATTTATAATATTAGTAAGGATAAGGAAGTAAGGATGGCTACACTTGGGGTAGGCCTATGTCATGCAATGGATGTCTTTCAGCTGAAATGATGATCATGTTTGTTCAGTTCATTGTATCATTCCTATGAGATTGAAAGTAATCCTAAATGTAAGCCCGGCACACTATTCCCGACCACAGTAACTCCTGAGAACCAGAATCAACAGTGGCGACCATAAGAAAAACGCCGAGTCAATGAAACTGAGTCCCGGAAGCGCGATTCATACGAAATTAATCAGACTTTTTGTTGAGTGATTTTTTGATTGTCTGTACCTAATTTATGTAATTAGCTGTGTTAAATGAAACATATTAATTAAAAATAGGTACCTACTTGATTCGCATTCAGTACTAAATCCTTTACGGCAAGTCTCCTACCAACAGGTTTTCATAGCGATCGCAGATTTCCGACAAACATTCCGGCTGCCTAGCCGACTGGCGGCTAGTGCACTCACTCTGCTACTAAACAGAGCATAGATGGAGGTTTAGTTATTGTACCTATTCACTGGAACTATCACTTCTATATTTTGTGCAGGCGACTAGCACCTTTAAATCACATTAAAAAAATTCGTAGGTACAGTTAATGGACCTACTCGTGTAGACAGACACCTCAGTAGGCAGTTTGTTAACTGGAGAAGAATGTCTGGAATGTCTTGGGGAGGTCTTTGCCCAACATTGGGACAGCAACGGCTAGATAAAAAAAAAATGAAATCTGATGCAGGGTGGTGTGTGGACTGTGAAAATGCGGATGTGAATGTTCAGTCATGTCAGTTTATTATAGGCTAATAGGGTTACACCTGCCGTAAAAATGCAATAAGCACCTTTCTTCTTATCGGGTAGGCAGTAAGGTCTAACGACCCCACACACCCTAGCACCTGCCTTACATCGATTACCAACCTACTTAGTAGCTTGGTAGTCTCTCATAGCCTAAATAATTATTAAAATGGTCTTTCAAATACCTTTCATTATGGTGGTATATTACGTCCTTCCGAGAACGTTTACCAACATTAATTATGATGAGATAGTAACACCTAGTTGCTTGTCTCTTCAGTTGCCTAACATGCTTGTTTCAAAACAACGCCATAATAAATCCTAATTTTGGAAGTAACGGGGTCGCTAACTAGCTAAACAGTGTTATCGTGATTTACTTAGTTTTAACGTTTTTTATCTGCGCGCTATGGTGCGGGCTCGGCCGGTGACCTCCGGAAACAGGTATGGTTAGTGATGCGACTTTACCGATTACGGATCATAGTCGAGTTTCAATTAAATATTATGTTTAACGATTTTTTTTTTAATTCTATTTGTCGGTTGGTGTTTCTACAGGTGGATATTTTTGTACGCTAGAGCAACACTTATGAACCAAACTCTTTTAAAGAAAGAAAGTTCCGATGGGAGCAGTCTTTTTGGAGGTTGTTTAAGAATAGATAGGTATCCGCGTTCATACTAATGCTCTTTGCGTTCCAGGGGGGCTACTCTCTAACGAAATCCGTAGTTTCGGGCGGGCGTATTCTACTCCGTATCACCTACAGACTTACGATTAGTCCCGAACCCGAACTGAGAATGAATGACAACACGATTTCACAGTAACTGTCAAATCGTGTTATCATTAGTTCTCAGTGGACAGGTGATACGGAGTAGAAAATGCCCGCCCGCAACTAAGCCCGAAACTATGGATTTCGTTAGAGAGTAGCCCCCCAGGGCCGCGGTGACTCTTTCGAACAGATTCGGCAACCCTGTCTCAGGCAGGTAGGTTAACCTACCTAGTTTGCTTCGCAATTTAACGTAAAGTGCCATTACGTATTACATAAACCCATTTAAATATGTATAATAAACTTATTTAAAGGACTTTTTTCCAAATAAGCTATAGCGCGTGGGTGTTCAATTTAATTTTCCTTTAGTGTAAGAATGAGGTGATCTATGTATGTACCTATTAGGTATCTACTCAGGTAAGTCACTAGGTTTTTTGGACACCCATCTAGTACCTACTCAGTCTTTTAAAATAAATGTAGTCGCGTCGCTGTAACATTAATCGAATTGATAGCCTTTGAAAATTGATGGCCAATTAACATCATGTAAGCTACGTCAGTGAATTAATTGCCTACTAATATTTTTTTAAGTACTTTAATAGGCTAGCTAGAAGAGAAGCATAGACATAATTAGGCGCATAGGTTAGGTAGTAGGATGCCCTAACAAGAATACCAAATTGGTACTTTCTTATCGCTACTTAGCCAGTAACAGTGACTCATTCGCTAACTTACGCGAAGTCCCATCTCTAGGCGACCTGCTTGTACATAAGTACACACTATTGTTGTACCGAACGCGTACGTAGAATATCGTAGGAAACAATATATTTTAATTGCTATGTTTACGTAGGCAGATGTCAATTTGCGTCAGTAGGTAACGTTAGTTGATTGATGATTCAGGTGTTGGTGTAAAACGAAAGATTAATTTTTGAAGATAGGACCTAGCATCTTCTTATGGTACCCACACAAACATTTAGGTAGGTCACCGACCTACCATACATGCAAACAAATGCATGCATGCTGGAGCTAAGCAGAAACAAAACACCACCCGCTGCGATCCTTACCTCCCTACCTACTCCTTTTGCTTCGTTTGGTTTCTTTAAAAAAATCTTCAAAAACAAAAGCTAATATACAAGGGACAAATACAATGGACAAATACCTACCTACGTAACGCCAATAACGAATTTAAAAAATGCCGTCACTGGTCAATGGTCACAGAACCGGCTTTTTCATTCTTATTCCGATCTTATAAGGGCGCATGCCCCGCCGGCCCGTCAGCCTCACATCAAGTTCACCTTGGAACTTTCCACAGCCTTCTGACCTTCGCTTAGCTTAGAAAGATCCTGCTTCATTTATTGTAATGCATAATGGCACTGCTTAGTCCTAGACCTCTTTGCATTTAAATGTTTAGGTCGAATAGTTGTCTATGGTTATTTGGTGGCCAGTTACTTTACTATCGGTACCGTTATCAGTATCACTTTGAATAGGGAATTTATAGAACAAAATAATACCAATCGCAGTTTTCAGGGTTCCGTAAGTACCTCAAAAGGAAAAAGCGGAACCCTTATAGGATCACTTTTGTTCCGTCCGTCTGTCTGTCAAGCCCCTTTATCTCGGGAACTCTTGGAGGTATCGAGTTGAAATTACCTAGGTACCTATTGAGTGGAAAAACCATATAGGTACTCAGGTCTACCAGTCCCTTGAAGCTGTAAAAAAATCAAACTACTAAGTTAACGTAAAAAAGATACGGCCGTTTATGCCACAAAATACGTATATTTCGACACTCTCAACGGAATAAACATTTATAGGGTACCTATTTATTTCTCGTTGACCTAGAACTATGGAATTTGGCAAGTAATACCGTCTTATACTACAAGAGCCTACAAGAATAGGGAAAAAATCTGAAAAATATATATTTGTAATTAAAACATAAAAAAAACAGTTTTATTCTAAGTAATATGTACCTACTTTGTACGGAACCCCCGGTGGGCGAGTCCGACTCGCACTTGTCCGGTTTTTTTTTTATAGTGGGATTGGCAGGTGAACTAGCCCTTAGCAAACAATTACTTATAGATGTTCCATAAATATCTTTTTAATTAATAAACCTGTCCCAGCGTAGCAAATATGTATCTACCTACCGAGGCTAGTCTAAACATCTGCCAGATAAATGAATACGTACGCTGGTTAGATACTGATATCGATGGTATGGAATGTCACCTGCCTAGGTTGGTGTCTAACACGATGAAGCCGCTTACCAGCTATTAATTAGGTAACATTTTAGTTAAACTAATTAACTAAAATGTTAGTAGTAAATAGTATGTTAGTCTTGCATTTATGGATTTTCGGTTAGGTAACTTGGTAACTTTTAATAAATTAAAAATTAAAAATACACCGAAACAAAATCCTATCAATTCAAGGTTAGTCATTGAATTCCAATTTCAAATAAACTGCCTGCCATCTGTCATAGACAAAACCGGACAAAACGATATTTCTTTCGTCTGCGCCCAATCACAGCCATAACTTTTTAAATCAACGAACTATTTTTGATCAGTTACAATCGTAATTTTACCGCTATTTCACCATGAAACATTAAACACCATAACAAAACGCTACTCACCGAATAACCCAATACTATCAGCAGAAAAATCCGACACGATTCAGTTCCGTTAATACAAAGTTTTACCCGCGATTTTTGTTTGAAAATCACGTTAAAACTGAACAATTCACACTTTTGTTTGTTGAAACACTTGTTTTGTCGCACTTGAACACAGTTTTCACTATCACGGATTACGTGTGAGGTGTAATTTAGTCAAAAACATCGATACTTTTACGTAAAGAGTTTTGAACTGATAAGGTACGATACGCGTCTTTTCGCGCCGGTGACACTGTTGCTACTAGCGCCCGGCGCGGCGCGCGGGGCGGTCGCCGCGGGAACTAGTTTGTTGAGTTGACTCGACCACGACGCGAGGCGACGCTACGTGCGGGCGATGCCAAGCGATAGCCGGGAGGAATTTAGGAACTTTGCGAATTTGCTATTTGACAACATTGTAGGATTTATAAGAAAAGAATAATCATTCGGTGGTTTAAGTGGTCCCTGTTATTTTTCTATAAAATGATACCTAATGACGTAGAATTGATACCAAAATGCTACTTACTCTGTGAATAATAATAGTTAGGTACCTACCTACACCATTTTCTATAGGTTGGTAACGAAAATTTTTTCTCAACTCTTGAGATTGGTAAATATTAATTGGTGACCAAAGTCAATTTAATATCTTGCTCGTCAAGCAAGATATTAAATTGAAATATTAATATACTAAAGAGAAGGCTTTTGGGGAGTCGAAAACGTATGAAAAAGACACCCTGTTTTATATATTTCTATGGAGACACCGCTTATTTAATCAAAATTAAAGAATGCAAGCTTGATTTTTCAACCATTTTATTCCAGTAAACTATGACAAGGGTAAATACTATTATCGCCGTTATTCAAGTCCAAAACATTTATTTAGAACCACTAATTCCATCAGTTTCTAACAGCCAAAGATGATCTTCAGCGATAGCATTTTCTTTCTTCAAAGCTTGTAAAATATTCTTCATCACCTCGGCTTTCTGGCGATACCTTCTGACCATGGTCTGCAGTCTTTTTATGTGCATTTTGTGTTGTTTTAATCCCTTCTTGTACTGTTCTATCTGTACTTTATACATTTCTACAGTGGACCTTTTTTGTCCAGGCTTAATTATAATTTTCTTTGTGCTTATTTCATGTTCTGTGGGTTTTGATGGCTGGAAAAGAGAAGTCATGAATTACATCTGTATGATAGGATTAACGGTTTCTTTAAAGTTTCACATAACGCCTGTATTCCCTGAATAGTTTGTATATGGGTGCATAGTTCCCGGTGGATGACATCAGTAGTGCTATTCTCTAACAACATTTTCGTATCTCGACAGTAGAATTCGAGGTGAGTTTCAAATGAAGATCTTTATATTGTGTGCAATAAAGCTCACTTTGTGAGTTTTATCACTCAGGTGAAGCTCGATATCGAAATAGTTTCTTACAGAATAGACTAGCAGGGCACGCGTGAACAATTTCATACGGAAAATTTACTTAATAACACTTTGTCTGAGCTGGGAATAAAACCCGGGTCATTACGGTCAGCAGTAGTAGGTACTTTGGAGCACTGAATCAACGAGAATTTGTATTTGCTTTGTTTATTTTAAACCATCACCAGAATTCCCCCTTTTGGGGGAGGCCTATGTCCAGCAGTGGACGTCTATCGGCTGATATGATGATGATGATGATCACCAGAATTTACCACGCATTATCATGTCATAATCAAACGTATTTCGTTTGATTACGACGATTTGATGCGTACAATTTGGTATTTTTTACTCCGGATCACCTAACCACTGAGAACTAATGATAACACGATTTGACAGTTACTGTGAAGTCGTGTTGTCATTCATTCTCAGTTCGGGTTTGGGACTAATCTTAAGTCTGTAGGTGATACGGAGCAGAATACGCCCGCCCGCAACTAAGCCCGAAACTACGGATTTTGTTAGAGAGTAGCCCCCCAGATCGCAGATCGCTCGCCATTTAAAACAGAAGAAAACCGGCCAAGTGCGAGTCGGACTCGCGTGCAACGAGTTCCGAATGAATTTCATTTTTTTAACGTGTTATTTTAATACTATAGACTTCTTCTAGGTTTTCCTGTTATCTATAGGTACAGATCTATTATATCCATTTCATTAAAAATTTTAAGCTCAGTAGTTTTAGAGATAAGGGGGGGAATGGTCATTTTTCGTCGTTTAATTTCTTGAATAACTTCAAAACCATTTTAAAATATGAAAAAAAAATATAAGAAAAAAATAAATGATATGTCCCACGATATTATTCTTGTTGTGTGAAATTTTCTAGTTTGACCCCCAAAAGTGACCCCCAAACTAAAAAATTTATGATTTACGTAAGAGCGTGGAACCCAATACAGAAATACGCTTGTACGATATGACTATATACAGAAAGCACAGTTAATAGAAATCTCTATTCCTAGACAGCACGTTTCGCCGAAAACTTTGTTGTTAGAAAACATTGTTTGTAGACATCTCGGTACATAGGAAGCACTGTTGACAGAAATCTCTGTTCATAGATAGCACTTCTTGCCGTAAATTTCACCATAGTTCTGGGTGGTTAAAAAAAAATAACCACGAAGGCTAAGGCGGGAGCTCCGCTCCGCTTCGCTCCCGCCTTAGCCTTCTAACCTAACCTATCCGAGTCGGGGTAGTCTGAGTCGGGGTGATGTCCATGTTGTTGAACTATGGTCAAAACCATAAATTCGAAAACAAATTTTTGATTAAAATGGCATTTTTGTATGAAATAAACGTGTTTTTTATGGATAGAGAGGCAGAAAAGCGAAATTTAGTAATATAATAAATATTAAAAGTTTTTTCTCCAGAGGCGCTTTCTGTGAACCAAGGTATCTGGAAACAGTGGTTTCTATGAAAAAGTTTACGGCAAGAAGTGCTATCTATGAACAGAGATTTCTGTCAACAGTGCTTCCTATGTACCGAGATGTCTACAAACAATGATTTCTAACAACAAAGTTTTCGGCGAAACGTGCTGTCTAGGAATAGAGATTTCTATTAACTGTGCTTTCTGTATATAGTCATATCGTACAAGCGTATTTCTGTATTGGGTTCCACGCTGTTTACGTAACGCGTCCGTGTTTGGGTCTCAGAAGTCCATATGTGTACCAATTTCAACAGAATCGGTCCAGTGGATCCGGAGAAAACTGGCTGTGAAAGACGGACAGACAGACAGGCACCCGAGTGATCCTATAAGGATTCCGTATTTTGTTCGGAACCCTAAAAAAACATTGTTTCGACATCTGAAGAGATTGTGTTGAGAAGATGCTTACAGTTTCAAACACCAGTCTCAGCTTGAGGGTAGGCAGAGCTTCGGGGAACAGCCTGCGACTCTTGGCGATCGGCTGGAAGCACTTCTCTTCAAAATGCGAGCTGCAGATCACCCCATGTTGTGTAGGAACCCAGCCTTTCTTCCGGCCACAAGCATTGATCCATTTCTGTTTCATTTTGAGGTCTTTTGGAAATCTGCAATTAATCAAACGATTTAGTTAGGTACCTACGGGAGACTTTACTCAGCAGTATCGATATCGCTCCAAACAAAAAAAAAACCCTTAAAACCTCCTCCTCTGTTTGTAGACGGTAAAAAGGGAACAGGGGGTCTAAAAAGGCGACTTTAGTAGAATCATAATATTAATCACACAACAATCTGACAAATTTCTTTTTCATCTTTATCACTACGGCATTAGTTTCAAGATTGATTGGGAAAATTTGACAGTGACGATGACGGGTGGCGTGATGTGCATTCTGATTCTGCTAAAGTGGCCATTTTAGATCCGGAGGAGACTAATTGTTCTAAAAAAAATCTAACTAAAAATATCGCATAGGTATCGCAAAAAAGGTAGGTACCGATGGTAAGTAATTCCATAAGTTTTATAATTCGTCTCACTGCTTCTATTGCCACAGACTCGCACAGCACAACAAGGCATTGTCTAGTTCGACAGTCAACTCAGCTTCTGCACTATGCCAACAAAATGGCGGCGGTTGGAAACGGCGCCAAAATGAAGAAAAATGCAGACAATATCGTTAGACGTTTTATGATTAATTTAATGGTACAGGTTCTTGTGTACACTTTATTTTTGCCCGTCGAAAAGCGTGTTGCTCGCGGGGTGAGCACAGCTCGTCTAGGCGCCCTTTGTGCGAGGGAGAGCAACTCTCTGTCCTCTTTGGGCATATCGACGCGACGACGCCATCGGCCGTGGCTGCGCCGCGCATCTTCGTAGCTTGTAAACACCGCCCATGGACGGAATTCTGCAATAATAAAATTCTATTCCCATTGATAAAATTACCTAAGTGGTGTTGTTTGGCTAAAGGTATTAAGCTAACAAATGTTTGGTTAGTCTTTGTGATTGCTTCATAAAGAAATTGCACGGCATATTATGTTATGGGTTACGTTTATTTTTTTTTGGACCGGAGCTTAATCAGCCAGCACTCTTGCACCGAATGAGATAAATAACAGGCAACATAGGTAGGTACTTAGTATCAAAACAGTCCCTGCTCTCTGCTATATTTTATGCTAAAATTTTGTGGAATATTAAACTACAGCGTCTACAGCCATTCGCATCAAAACGCACCATAAAAAAAATAAATGGAAATATAAGGTGGTGTGTAATTTCGTCCCTTAAAAAACACGCAGCTGGTATTTCATCCACCGCTTGATGATAATAAAAACAGACTGGTCTGCAATGCAACAGCTGATCGACGTACGGCTAATTCAACAAGTTATAAAAGTACCAAGCGTTTCAACAAAAAACGCAAATTTCCTTGCTGCTTACTTTCCATTACGCTATTTGCTAAGAAGTTGGGATACGAACATTGAATAAGAGCAGCAATGTATGATGATTAGAAATATGTTCTCATTTGTTTGCACGTCATGGTAGCGGTAAGATCCTTCGGACTTGGGACAGCAGGTGTTGTTACCTGTTTTAAACAAAAACGCAATCCTCATTCATAATCTATTTATATTTAGATACTCCTGGGTGGTAATAGGAAGGTGTTTGATGTATTGGCACTTACAATTACAAAGAATAGAGAAATGTTTTACCGCTGGCATACGAGTAAGGATTTTTATAGGTATGTCAAGGAATTTGATCACTGGTTGATCTTTTTTTTGGAATAAGTATGCGGTCAAGTCCTTTCAAGCAATGAAGTTCCTATCTTATCCTTACTCCTTACTTAATATTATAAACGCGAAAGTAACTTTGTCTGTCTGTCTGTCGCGCTTTCACGCCCAAACTACTGAACCGATTTAAATGAAATTTGGTACAGAGATAGTCTAGAGCCTGAGAAAGGACATAGGCTATAGAAAAAAGGACATACTTTTTATCTCGGGAGTATGTTTCCTAGGGACCACGCGGGCGAAGCCGCTGGCAGAAGCTAGTGGTTAATAAATAAGGAATCTACAGAAATGATCACTCTACACTACAGGTACATACGGGAAACGACTCTTAGTGGCCATTTTGATTAGCTTTAGACCCTAGGGACCTGATTGACCCTTAGAAACATCACTTTGCCTAGAAAATGGTGGACAACCTAGCTAACGCACGAAACGTTTCGGTATTCCCAAAACATATTGTGCGTATGGGTGGGTTTTACGTATCTACTGATACGATACGGAGTGTAGGTAATACCCTGCCGGAGTTTGTGTTACCCTGCACTACGCACAGGGCTTTTAAGCTTGCAGCTAAGCAATATTTCCTTGGCAATATTACTTACATATCTTGCCGAGTGATAGGACCCCATATTTTAGTAAAAAACACAAATGTCTATAAAAAGACACAGTCATTATCTGGACAATCATTTATTTTAAACACACAAGACACATTCTCATAAAACCATAATAAAGCCATCAGCACGTTTCAAAAGTGAAACGAATCGCCAGCAATGACGCTCACGAATAATCACCGAGCATTCACGAGAGGACCCGATGGTACACGAAGGCAGTCCGATCGTGACCGGGTTGCATACGCAGCCTTGCCGATATGGACGCAGTATTGTTCGCACTTGACACTGGATAATAATGACGTGAGGTGGCCAGGTTGCATGGCTGATCTAGGATTAAAATTTTGTAAAGATGATGATGGGATGGCGACCATGGATAGCGGATGATGAACATGACTTAATGTAGTTTAGCGTAGGAGCTATACGACTTGTAGTGGCATCAATGTCACCACAAGAAAAAACCAACAGAGCAAATCTACATCGCAAAAAACAGAACCGCTACGCCATCTATCCAACTAGCAGCGAACTACTACGTCGAAATCCTGCATCGCGCAAGCAGAGTTTACCGTGCGATTTGAACATATACCTACATCAGCCCGAATATCGACTATCGGGCAGATGCCCACCAGACACAACAACCGTCTGATTGGAGGAGGTGTGTGGGACTTTACTCTCTGTACCGCTACCTCCAAAGACTTTTTTCAAGTACATCATTTAAGTAGAAGGCAGTGCTTGACTAAATGTCAGTTTGCATTATGAAATTCCAGAGAGCACTGTAAATTCTTGTCAATATCGTACCTACCTTATCCAATCAATCTGCTGTTGCCCAGCTTTTTCACAACACTATAATGGGGTCGGCTTCCATTCTAACAGCTACGTACCATACTGCCTATCTGACCTCTACAAGCCAGTACCTGAACCCTTGGCGAGACTGGCGTCAGATTTTATGGCTTTTATCAAAAGGTCAAAGGCTTTGGTCAAAGATCTTAAAATTACAGCAGGGACCAACGTGCTTAATCTTTTAATCGTTAGTCATTAAATATTCTATGCCCTTAATTATTTTTTAGGTTACTTCTAGGCAAGCGTGCTCCATCCTTCCAATAGTAAAAAAGAAAATAAAACAGCTTTCCAGGCAAGGAATTATTTCAGTTTCAGTATAAACTTGAGTGCCATAGCGCCCACAGCATCCATAGACTACTTTTTATCCCACAAAAAATGCATATTTTCTGTAGGGCAGGCCATGGCCAAACGGAAGTCGTTAATAATCGTAAAGTTGGATATTATTCACACAGATTGCGAGATATCCTAGGACATAAAGCTTTTCCTTTTATTGTTATACAGACACCATGGAAATAATTGGTAAGAGTACTTACTTGTGTAAAAACCGTTGATAATTTAGTGTGGTAGGCGGAAGTTCATAATTACGATTGTTAAACCTACTATTTGAAGGATGTAGGTAACCTTATTTTAGCACTATCTCTTTGGGATGGGCCACTTGGCTAAAATAAAGCTAGGTATTGTTGCCTATACTATCTTACCGATAAATCTGCTGGTTATCCTATGATCCCGTCTGACTTTCGTCAATGATTCATTAATTTGATTTTTTTGCCTTGTGGAATCAAGTAAGTAGAACTTTTACCCAGAACAAAAAATATACATATTGAATTATAGTTGTGGTAACACACCAACAAATATCATTTGAATCCATCCACTGCAATGTCTGGAGTCTCTCACACTTCCACTGTACATAAACCACTTCGCCTGTGTCCAGAGCCTAGCACTGGGACCCACGTTCAAACCTTGTTACAAAATCAAACATGTAAGTAGTTTCAATAAAATGTTGCATGTCTCAAACCGGATGACAATCATTATGATACGCCATCAAATTCCTATAAAAACATTCCATGAAACGCATTCAGTCGTTACTATTCCACACGACACACTATCCCATTGTCTCCATGTCTCATGGTGGCATCACACATTGTACTTTCTATGACTCAAAGGAAAGCCGAACACCTGATTGTTCTATAGAAAACAGAGATCGTTATGGTGTAGCTATAGTTTTTCTAATTAGTTTCAGTATGGTTTCGTCGACGGTGCCAAAATTTCACTGCTTAACTTTTAGGTGTGGCTTTCTTATACAGAAATGGATGACTTTATTTGCAAGGTGTGATGTCATGTGTCGTGATCTATAGCGAATATTTAAAACGTGTTTCTACTAGTGACTCATTTCAAATGATTACAATACAATATTTTAATTTGTTACCAGCTACAGACTGCTGGAAATAGTAAAGGCGACAGTCCCGAAAAATGATCTTCGTTAGGAAGACGGAGAGAAAAAGAACCAGAGGCCGCTCACTAGATGGTTTGACCAGCTCAAAGGTGCGAAAATACGTAAATTTTATGCAGTCGCTAATATTGCCACTGACAGAAGTCTATGGAGACCATTTGTCCATTTCTGACGTACATCCCAACATGACCACGGTCTTCAGACGTGAAGGACCAACCAGAGAGAGAGAGAGACAGAGATTTTTTTTTACTATTGATAGGCACGCGTTTGACACTTTGACCACTATCTCACTTGTTGGTAAGCGATGATGTGGTCGAAGATGGAGCACGCTTGCCTAGAAGTAACCTATTCACTCTTGTCTTAAAGACTCCCAGGTTGTAGCTGTCGGGAAATATAGACTCCGGCAGGGAATTCCTTAGCTGTACGCACTATGAATGTGTTGCCAAAACGTTTTGTGCGATATTCTCGAGTCATTCGAAAATAGCTTTATTTAAACCAATTGTCTTCTAATGATGACTGAAGTATTAGAAAGAGTGCATATCCAGCTACAATGTTTAATCAAAATTATTGCAATTAATCCGAGAACCTTCAGAATATCAGCGCAAATCTTTTAAATGTTAATCAAATTGAGCATTTTGTATGTACCACTTGACTTGAACTTTCTCATCATCTTATGACAATTTTACAGGATAACTGGTATATTTTGGCATTCCATTGTGGCACTGCTTTTCAAGGGAACACCTAGCTATCTATCTAAATGAGGACATCAAGTTTAAGTTCTCCATTCCACCGTATGTCAAGATACACTGGTCGTTTATCCGCAATTAGAGGCGACTGCATAACATTAGTCTGTATGTATGACGATAAATTTAGATGACTTAGCGTTTTTCAAGTGGCGTTAATAGCGTAAATAAAGCTTCAGGGCACAGAGAAAGTTATAATCTATGGCAAGTGAAGAAGATAGCGTTGGTTGTGTGTCTGAATGAATATAAGATCACATAATACAAGCCTGTTACTCTTTTACTGCAGGGCAAAGGCCCATTTGTCATTAAAGAAGGCTCGACCATTCCCAATCTCCAAGCTTGCAGAATGCGGTTATAGAGTACAAGTTCAGGGGTCCTTTTACCCTGCCAGGGTTGCGGAATTTGTTCGAAAGAGTCACCGCGGCCCTGGAACACAAAGGGCATTAGTATGAACGCGGATGGGTTTTAGTCAGTAAGAGTCACACTCCCTTCCCGAGTGGGAGGAGTCAATTGATGATTTTGCAAACTTACTTAAAAAAAAGTGACGTTTTAAAAACTACCATTATTCGGGTGTGGGAGAGAGACGGAGCTATAAAGGACGAATAGCAGAATCCTTTCACGTCGGAATCACGATGACTAAGGCTTCCTCTGGATTTTTTTTATATTATTTTTATTAAACTATGAAAATTTATCTTGAAGCTAAAGGGAGTAAATAAAGGAATTACAGCAATTAAGACATACCATACGATAGTGATGAGATGATAAAGTAAGGCTAGGTGTAAAGCTTAAATACAGTATTGGAAGTTTAAAGTAATGGTTAGAACCAAAGCTCGCTTTTGAAGAAAAACTTGAAGTTACGGTAAGTTTGATAGCCGAAACAAACAATTAACAAGACGTTACTCCATCATGTGAGCAACTAAATTCTGAGTTTGGTTTAGTTTTAAAACATGGAGCTGTTAATCTGGTACAAATCTTGGATGACATCACAAGCAAACTATTTAAAGCCGATGACCATATCCCAAGCCGGGTCACTCCACTATCTTGCACAAATGTTTATAATATAAAAGATAATAACAACGGCCGTGCCTCGGGCTGGTCACCGATACTGCGATGTACGCTAGGGTTCGCCATCTTACTTTCCAAATGATTACCACAATTACTATTTGTGAATGTTTGAAGACTTGAGGAGTACTCACGTTGGAGAGAGATCGTGTTTTGTTATTTGGCGGGAAAAGTGGTGGAACTGTCATGTCACTGTTGGTAGTGTGGCACTGTTGGTTCAGCCAATCAGCATTTCTAAACAGCTCAACATGAAAGAAAATGAAAGCGGAATACAAAATTTTAAGTAGTAGTTCAAACAAAAATTACTCGTCAATCCTGACTGATGAGTAATTTTAAAGGCCGGGTAAAATCAAAAGTGTGACCTAATTTTAATTATTTAAAAGTGTTTTTGTGGCGATGTTCCTCAGAAACACGTATCACAAGTATCTACACTTTTTATCATCTGCAGTTTCCAGACTAAACGTGAAATGGGGGAAACACGTCGGTAATAGTGCTTGTAGGCTGTAATGTAAGGAACATGTTACCACTTGCCACTACGCACCGTGATCTCTGGCCCGCCATATCATACGTGTAGCTTTACGTTGTAACGTCTGGGTTAAGTAGCGCTTTCTGCTAGGGCTGCTACGACTGATAGTGTGTAGGCAGTGTACACATTACTATAAAGTTAGATGAAGAAAACATTAATAAGTCAACCCATGATTTATTTAGCCTCCTGGGCAGCCAGTCACATCATCATATCAGCCGAAAGACGTCCACTGCTACGGGTTTGCCATAATCGCCACGCTTGGCAGGCGGGTTGGCGAAAGCAGTGTATGGTGTTGTGTTTTACAGAGAACGCAGCTGCTCATTCTCTGGTGAGTCCCTTAGTCGCCTCGTACAACACCCACGGGTAGTGATGGGATGGTATTATCCTATTTGGCCAGCCAGTGGAACGAAACAAACAACAAGTGGATCCCAAGTCATGTCTTTTAATACCTAACCGTATCTACTCATAACCGGCGTGTGTGCATGACCAGATGTATGAACAAAACGAAGCAATAGGACTATGTAAGGATAAGCCTATTGCTTCGCAGTTATAGCAGGTGGTTCTATCGTTTTTGTCTATTCCTTTGGGAAAAAAGCTTGAGCGGTTGTTTTTAAATGATAAAAAGAAACTCATTAGTCACCTGTCTCAAAGGTGAAATGGGGGAAACGTCGGTAATGCTGCTTGTAGGCTATAAGGAACCCGTTGCCACTTGCCACCACGGACCATGATCTTTGACCCGACATTATCATACGTGTAGCTTTACGTTTTAACGTCTGGGTTAAGTAGCGCTTTCTGTTAAGGCTGCTCTAACTACTAACTAACAGTGCTTGAGTAGTTTATTTGTATCGTGATTCTAAAGTAGGCTTTGGACCAGAAATGTCTGCCGTATGTCAGATGAGCTGTGGAATAAAGGAACCACTTATTGGGCAATATCGGGTCAGACCAAGACGCAGGTGGAGAGATGAACTTGACTCTTACCAGAACGACTGGCCCGCAACAGCAGAGGGCAGAGGTGTGTGGAAAACGAACAGCTGGCCTACTATGACGTCTTAAGGCGATCGTGTATAGGGTGTGGGAAGGAGACAGAGTTATTCAAGACGCATAACATTTTCCCTTTTCCTCAGCTTAATCTTGATCGCGTTGGCACGTCATAGTAGGGCCCCTGGTCTTTGTCCAGCACTGGGACAAACCTGGCCAATTATAGATAGATCATCTAAAGAATATAAAGAAAGGTCGGTCTCACGTATGCAATCTCAATCAGTTGATGTATGTGTAACCTTCCCCTTGTTTCACTACTCCGTTTAATTTCCGCATTCTGTCGTTTTTAACCAAGTTTTTCTTTTTCTTTATTGTATCAGTTACCTATCAAAATTCAACCTTAATCTTACATTTCATAACAAATTTGACAATATTTATTGTTATATCATCTTTCCTACCCGTTCTTTAATTTAATAGTGCAGACTGCAAAACAACTGCCAAGTTCTGATTTTCTCGTAATTTCATTAGTGTTGTTCCAAAGATGAGCAAATGCTTCCTCTTTGTTCATCTTACCAATACCTCTTATTCGTCATACAATTATGTTACCAGCTGCAATAAATCACGTTCATCTTTCACCTCACCTTGTGTTCCAGTTACATCATCGGTTCTGTATCGCAGATCACTGTTACCAACTGTCTACTACACCTCAACTGTAGTTCACCTTGGCCCTAGACATGTCACGTTGACATTTTACAAGTCACTATCTATAGCAAGGCTCAGACATTCGCGAATTTTGTTCATATCTTCTGATGTTGGAGGCACTGCTTATCGCATTCGGAACTTTGTTTACTTGCATAGTTTGACGAGCCTGTTGGTATCTTGTGACTGTTACTTACTAAGTAGAATTTCTTGCATAAAGCATGCTGAGACATGGAGCCTGCCAGCCATAGCCAACCTAATCTTGAGTTTTGTAGAACCTTTGGTGTCATTGACGTGATAATCCATTTCATCTTTTCAAACTTGCTAATTAGAATGTCTGTTTTGAGTTTTGGACGTAGGCACAACATACAAAATTCCAGTCAAACAGATGTGTTGTTGGAAACTTTGTTCAGCCACTTTTTCGTCCCTGCTAAAATACTAGGAAGTGATGAGAAGCTAGATACTCGGGGCCTGTCTTCTGTCCTGTAAGACGTTCAAAGGTTTCTCAAGATAAACCTCGTCGAAAATAGCATTTTTTATCGATTGAAAATCATCAAATTACTCCTCCCGCTCTGGGCGAAGCAGAAGGGAGTGCCAGACTCTTACTGACTAAAAACCATCTGTATTCCTCCTAGTGCCCTTTGCGTTCCAGGGCCGCGGTGACCCTTTCGAACAAATTCCGCAACCCTGGCGGGGTCGAAAATAGCATAGCATTCAATTCGATTATTCCAGTAACCCACCTGAATATTAAACGCTCTGAGACATGGTTGCTTCGACCGAGGATTACAATGGTCATGTGCACGGTGCACCATATGGCGACCGTGGTGACCCGGCGACCGTGGCGTCTAGGTCGCTACGACCAAAACTGGACCGATGCCGGCTGTGGCGGTGAAATTGAACTTTTATCTCGTCGAGAAAAATAAGTGTTTTGTACAAAATTTATTACAGAATACTATGGGGACAACTAGTTTATTAAGAGCTGATGTTGCAACAGCTAAATAATAACAGCCGCACGGGTCGATCTTTAAGGACAAGCCACACTTGCCAAGGTTGGTCTGTGGATGGGTGACCATCTTAACATAACGAGTTTCCTCCGTGCCTCGCAAAGCACGTTAAGCCGTTGGTCCCGGCTGTCATTTGTAGATCTTGGCAGTCGTTACGGATTGTCAGAAGCCAGTAAACTCCAGTCTTGCCAAGAAGTACCGTGTTACCCAGTGAATGGGTTGTCGAGGTCTGGTATGCAGCCGCTCCACGTAAAACACTGGTATTCAGCTGAATCCGACCCCCGTAGTTGGGAAAACCTAGGCAGATGATGACGTTCCAACAACCAGATATTTTTTATCTGAAGAATAAACAAACTGACATGTATTCTATACACAATCTGTCTAACGATCACTTTCATTCCTTAGTTAAATATTATCTAACTATTGAAATATCAGCTCTGTCATATTACTATAATGAGTTAAAAAAAACTTTTTTCAAAATAATGGTGTTTTTGGTTTTGTTCCTTTGTTTTTTAACACCGACTTCCGAAATTAAGGTTATTTTTAACACCGACTTCCGAAATTAAGGTTATTTTTAACACCGACTTCCGAAATTAAGGTTATTTTATTCTTTGTAGTGTTTTGTTTGGAAGTCGGTTATAATATTTTTTTAAGTTTTTTATTTTTCACTTTTAAGTGGTGATACTTGGACGACGTCTTCGTTAACGCAGAAATTGAAATATGCAAAAATGCTCATAAAATAAAAACTACTGAAACAAACTGAATCAAATTTTTATGGGACCAAATGGCAAGTATACTGCATCGAACTAAAAAAGAATCACAGAAATCGGATCAGACCTCGGAGTAATCGGTGCACATACTTAAAAAAGCAGCATTTTTCCATGCTTAAATTAATATTTAAGAAGCACGAAAGTTTTAGATTACGCTGCACATGAATTTGGAATACCTTTGCACAATCAGCATAAAACATAATATTCCCACTGTTGCGCTTGCGACACAGGAGTTCACGGACCTCTCTGAATCTGAAAGTGGACCAAACCGCCCTACGTCAGTTACTGGTTGATGGTACCTATTAGGAATGTAGGAACTCAACCACCAACCCCTAAAAAGCAGATAAATTAGTCTAATTTAGGCACAAGTTTCTATCTATAGCCATATTTTATCATTATCAAAACCTGTTACGCTAAAAACACCTATAAAACCACACATTACTATAAACACCAATCAATTAGTCCTCGGCTTTGCCATAACAATCCAGTTTGACAAAGTGAATGAAAAATGCCATCTAAGCTCACTAGTCGGCCTTTAAGTACCTTGTATAGAGAATTTAATGCACCCACTGACCCAAAGAGGAATGTGCGGCTGAGTCATTGGGGCTGCTTTTGTTTCATAAGAACACGTTTCGATCTAAACTAGTCAGACTAAGCGGATCTTGATCGAAGCAAATGAAGAGATGACTTGCGAAAGAAATGGTGTTGATGTGTTTGCAAACATGATTGGCATCTGAAAGTTATCGATGTTTTTGATGTTGCTGTAGCTCGAAATATAATAATTAATACAGTTAATTGATTGAAAGAAAACAATTAGTTAACTGTTGGTGTGCAGGAGAATCCTTACCAATATTATAAATGCGAAAGTAACTCTGTCTGTCTGTCGCGCTTTCACGCCAAAACTATTGAACCGATTTAAATGAATTTGGTACACAGATAGTCTAGAGCCTGAGAAAGGACGTAGGCTACTTTTTATCCCGGGAGTATGCTGTTCCCTAGCGACCACGCGAGCGAAGCCGCTGGCAGAAGCTAGATTCATATAAAACAGCGGAGGCTTAGGAATAGGGTTCCGTTGGTTACGTGAAAACATAAAAGCTAGGTACCAATTCTCATATCGCTTAACTACAGGGACTTCCTGCGCGTCTATTCTGTAAAAGTCGAACCGTGTATGGAGTGAGCATGATGTGAACTGTCATTCTACCTTGATTGTATTGATTGACAGCTCACTGCATGTTCACCTCACCTAAGTCATGGAGCGTTCAAGTATTACGTAACGCAATTTTTGGAGATTTTTGACCCCCCCCAAATGGTCACTTGGTGATTACGGCACGTTAAATTCCCCCCATGTAACGTGCCGTAACGTTTTTCTGTACACATCCCCATAGTAAAACGTTACGTAACCACCAAGTGACCATTTTTACCTAAAAGTCACAATTATGCGGCGTACCGGAAAGTCGCTAAAATACCTTTGTTAATGTTACGTAACGCGTAGTTCAATTATCCCCCTCCCGCCGCTGTAACGCATCGTAACGTTTTACAAGACCCCCCCCACCCTCAGACGCTCCCTCATCACGGCATCATGAGTGTTTGATTTACGAATAAAAATTCTGACACTACGGAAGTCAAACTGAATTCACACACTGATTCGAGCAGGAAACCCAATCACGAGTCGATCGACCAATGTTATCCAAGAATTTTTAGTCATACATTTCTTCAATATTATGATGATTCATTTTGATCAGTCTTTTGCCCTTTTGAAGAGTTGGTTTGTTTGTTTGCTTTAACCCGCTAATCTCAGGAACTACGGGTCCGATTTGAAAAATTCTATATAGTATCATCACGCTAAAACCAATAGGAGCGGAGCAGACGAAGTTGCGTGGGTCAACTAGTCAAATTATAAACGAAATTATTATCTTCAAAAACTGTTTCAATAAACATAGATCTCCAATCACGAATCGCTTCACTTAGTTCCTCTACACACAAACACCTGTTAGAAAGTCCAATCATCGGTTAATCTGATACTCATTCATGGCGATCTATCGCTGGGCCATTAGGCCATTACGGACGAATTGATTGAGGCCGGTAATCCTTCTGATTGGGCGACGGCGCACGATTGGACAATCATCGACCCGAAGAAAGATCGTAATTGGTTAATGTGTGGCCCAAAGATCTTGGTTTAGTGAGTTTGTATTTGTGAATGGGTATGTCTTATGAAGATACAGAGAAATTGTTAGCGGTATTGAAATAAAGATTGTAGTGTCTTATTAATTTAAATTAGTAAGTTAAGTTAGTATACTAAGGTTTTAGGAAGTATGATTTTTAGCACTCATTTTTATTTACACCTTTTTTACATTTGTACCTATAACTATTTTATTTTATATAATTACCGTGATTATTCCATAATATTTATCAGGATGATAATGGATTCAACAGGATGTCCCAGTTCAAGCACAAAACACTAGTGAAATTGACGTGGATTTAAGCAAAGATGTATATACTGTTTTACATAACCTGAATAAAATTAGATTTGATTTGATTCATTTGATTTCTAGCAAGCGTGATATCCGACTATTGGGTGTCGTGACCACGACATGGTTTCAAGAGCTACTCCTTTATGATGACCCTTCACTTGCACCTTTAGCAAATGCACGGGTTTGATGTTTGTCGAGGTGCATATGGTCTGACTCGCGTAATTACTCCGTCCTCTTGGTATTTTTACCTCCGACTTTATCAGTGACAAATTACATTTTAAAGGTCAAAAATCTTACGTGCTGTTATGAATCACTAAGGTTTTTTCGCCTTTTCGAAAACGAAAACCACCGTTAACTTAACACTACAGCCGTATACAAACGTTGATGTCTAAAATGTGATTCATGATAATGATAACCATCTCTCACCAACACTCTCAAATTAATTACAATAATTAACACCAATAAATTATTTAATTCTACGAAAACTTTATAGAAATGGCCGCCGACTCCCACGTCACGGTCAGTGTAACATGATCAAGTGTAATTCGAGAGAGTGAGAGTGCGGAGAATCTGACAAACATCGCCATGTGAGAAAGTGATATGGTTCGCGTAACTGCCTGCAAAGACTTCGCATTAGACACGAGGTCTTGTGAGAAGTGTTTGTTAAACTTGTTAATGGGGCGCGAAATAAAAGGTTTTTGCGGACGTAGTTTTGAGGGGTTATTGTTTAGAGATTTCTCCAAAGGTGACCGTAAACAATTGCTACTATAGTCTGGCCAATTGTTCATAGATGTCAAATGGTACGAAAGTTGTTTTCCAGTTTGGCTATAGGACATTGCAGACTTGAATCACCTGATTGTCTGATAAAAAAGATGATTCCGTGCTTCGGAAGGCACGTATAAGCCGGTGGTCCCGGCCGCCAAATGGCAGTCGTCAAATAAACCATGTCAGAGGCCCTGGAGGCGGTTTAGAAACTCTGACACTAGGGTGTGTGGGGTCGTTAGACCTTACTGCTCGCACGAGAAGAAGAAGAAGATCGTACGAAAGACATATGTGCCTAGAAAAATTATGAATTTTAATGTGGATGATTGACAGGAGAGGATAAGACCCAGAGTAACATGAGAAGGAAGATGAATTTTGATACAGACTACATAAAAGAAAAGGTGATAATCATCATCGTCTTCCTAGCCTTTTGCCAACTACATTGGGGTCGGCTTCCAGTCAAACCGGATTCAGCTGAATGCCAGTGTTTTACGTGGAGCGGCTGCCAGACCTCCACAACCCATAAACTGAGTAACACGGTACTTCTTGGTAAGACTGGAGTCAGATTTACTGGCTTCTGACAATCCGTGATAACTGCCAAAATATCTACAAATGACAGAAACTCGGTAAGTTAAGATGTTCACCCATCCACAGACCATCCTTGGCAAGCGTTGCTTAACCTTAAAGATCGACCCGTGCGGCTGTTGTTATTTGGCCACGAGCTCCTCAAACGGTGATAATGTCAGATTGACATTAGAAAGAGATAACTATAACCTACTTACAAATCATTAAACCTTAGTTGCGCAATCTGGTGATCAAGAGATGAACACAAATAATTGCCAGGAATAAATAAATAAAGTTGCCTGTAACTAAAGCCTCCCTGGGACTAGCTCATGTGGTTTGCAATATCGAAAAATTATCGAATTGGAAAGATGATGAGATTTTACTAACTCGTCTGTGAAAATTTTCTTGGGTTCGATTTACAGTAAATGTTTCACACGTTACTGAAGACAGCAGAAAATAGCAAGGGCTAAAAATAACATCACATGCAAAACCAACAGCCGTCACTCTCTTCAACAACCGTAGTCACTGAGCATGAACAAAAAACAGTGTAAAGTCAATTAATAGAAAAGAAAGTGCCGCAACGTATAATAAAGTCCGTCTGTCTGTGGGAGATCGCTGCAGGGCATTCTGACTCAAATAAATAATAATAACTTGCGGGTACCTACCTGAACTTTTTGTTAATGGTCAACTATCAATTCACTTGCGATTTCATTTATTCGCTTTAGCGTTCGATCATTACGGTTCAAAAAATTATCTGTCGTGGGATTTAATGTTTTTCTGATGTAATATTTATTCTACGGTAAGATTCTACATGTTGCTGGCGAGAAGAAGTGGCGCAACAATCTCCCCAGCAACTCATCCGTCTGCTAAGTTTGAAGAACTTGTACCATGTTGCGAATTGAACTCCTTTCAGAGAACAGAAAGAGATGAGAGAAAGATGAGTCATGTTACCGGAAACCATGAAGTACTAAATGTCTGGATGAAAGGACCGATTTTGCGTGATGCATGATGGGTTTTAAATGGTGCAGTCAATAAATCTGCCTAGCTTTTTCCCAACAATGTCAGTATCGGTTTCCAGACTAAGTGGATGCAACTGAATACCCGTATTTTACGAGGGGCGACTGCCCATCTGATCTCCGTTCAGTAACTGGGTACCATGATGGCTCAAGGCAAGACAGTCATCAGGCTCATGGCATGTCAGATTTCCTGTTTTTTTTTTATTTGTGATGGGTTTGCTCTTGACTCTAGTCTAGGACAGAGATGACAGGGACAAAGTCTACGATAGAGCGAGCCTACCCAGAAGGAGCCCGTTCGCTCTAACCTTGAAGAGATTAGGGTTGTAAGCGTTCGGAAACACAGACGCAGGCAGAGTTCCATTCCTTTGCTGTGCGCATTGTAAAAGACGTTTGGAAACGCTTAGTGCGACAGATCTGCAAATGACTATTAATGTTTTATATGGAGCAGTAATAGGAATAAATTCTTCCGAGTTCTCACTTCTAAGTTTACTACAAGAACCGCGAAGTTCGAAGGATGCTACCTAGTGCTTGGTTTTCTTGTTCTGTGTTTAAAAGTCACTGACGAAAAGTGGAGAGTTAGGGATTTTCTTCTTTTTCTTCCGACCTTGTCCCATTTCTAATCGGGATCCGCTCTCCTAATCGTTCTTCTCCAGAGATATCGTTTCTGGGTCGTCAGAGGGTCTATATTATCTGTGGAGAAAGTGTACCTTTTAAAATATCAAATCACATACCTACTTAGTTCTTGAAAGTATAAAATACGTACTAAAATTGGCCGCCTACCTGATGAACCACATCACCACACACACACACACACATGTGATTCTTTGAACCACATCTTTGGGCAGAGATGAGCAGTCCGTAGTTCAGAAAACAAGCTGAAAGTTAACGGAAAATCGACTGAATTTTGTTGGAGAAAACGTGTGGTTGAGAAATAAAATTACCGTGTAGTACATTGTACACTTTGTGCTCGATTGTGTATCGACAAAGCTGTAACGGCATTTATGAGTAACACGGACCACAAGGTTTAAGGAACATGCGTGACCACACGTACTTATGAAGGTATGGCTTTATTTGCATGTGCATTGTGCATGCTGGGACACTCAATTTAGCTCATAACTTTACTGTAGTCGCTGACGATAGGGTTTTGAAGCAGAACAGTGATGATTATAAGATTATGTTTTACAAGGCTCATGATATGATTGCTGCTGGACACACGCCTACCCCAAGCGTCGCTACAACGACCGGACCTGGACTTTTTGCATTCAAATAATAATTTTCACAAAATTGTTGTTATTGTTGTTGAACTGGAGATAGCTTAGATGGTAATACTTAATGGTCGCTCTTTGTAAAATACTTTTAATACTCAGCTGCGGCTGGTGGAGATAGCACCTAACTTAAAGCACAAAGGTGTCCTAGAACTATGCTTTGGCCTTGGGAAAACTAGTCATTAGCCGAATAATTCGAAATCAAATTATATTTTCAGAAACTACACCAATCTAGTTCTCTATATGGCATTCATGAGTCACGAAGATTTATGCTAAAACTTCTAAACTATGCAATTTGCGAGTCAGATGGCAAATATTCAAGAAACACGCGAATAACTGTACCATGTCCAATTAAACTAACTACAGAGATCAAATTGTAGTTAACTGTCAGTAAAAGACTTAATTGCATGTTGTTTGTGACAGATGTTTATAGTAAACAAGTATTGTTGCCTGGGTTTGTTTGTTTATGTTTTGTATGAATCATTGATCAGTAACGTAAATAAATTGCTGGTTAGTAAATACGCATCTGCTCTGCTAAGTCTTTGTCACCTGACTTCTGGGACACCATAAGTGGATCGCAATCGAAAGGAATCGTTTCTCCATCGCGAAATGTTTTATTAAAAAAATTGACAAGCCCAGCTCCTCTATACCTACCAATATTGTTTAATTATTCATTTATTTTATTAATTAATTTAACTTATTGTACACCTAACAGTAAGAAATGAAAAGGCAATTAAAAACGCCAACTTTCAGGCATCCTGGAATGGACAGTCATTGCCTGGATATGAAATGGGGCGGGGGGGCTAATCTTGAAGTGGTCATTTAAAATCATTTCCTTAGTTCCCCTTAATGTTGCTATATAAACTTGTCAACATTGCCACCAGATTCCACAAAGTCATAAGTTCCATTTTCAAAGCCGACCATTCCCAAGTCAGCTCTGATCTTTCGCAGTTCGCTCCAGATCACAACATCCTAATACAAAAATCCGTTAAGCACACTACCTACCCTGCGGTGCTAAGCCGGAGTGGACCCGAGACCGGCCGAGACATTCGCGGAATGCGGCCCGCCAGGCTAACGACCGCCACTGCCCTGTGTCCAATAGGGCTTTCACATTTCTCTCGCCAAATATTCACAATGTGACTCTAGCTTTGATGGTAGCCGAGGATATTGGCAGAGGTGCAGAGATATCGACATGTGAAAATAGCAAGAGCAGTAACAGTTACAAAAGGAACGATGGATTGAATGTGTGAAAGCTCAAAGATGATATATCTAGAAATGGGGGTGACTAGTGACTATGATTGAGATGAAGACTAATAGTATGAAGAAGGATGTTACAAATAAACTGGGATAAAGGCAAGAAAATGATGACTAAGCAGTAACAACAAAAACTATCAACAATCTTGATCTGGTCATCTCAGGGTATTTTGATTACCAAAACAGTTATGATAGGGATACAATGAAAAGATGGGTAGATTGTGTGAGAAGTGGTAGGGAAGAAAAGGGAGTCAGTGACAGCGGGACGTTTGACAGAATAGAATGCAAGAAAAAAACATTGCGCCTACCCCAAGTAACATGGGATAAGGGCAGGGAGATGATGATGACGATACAAGTTACAAGTATTTTAATATTATAGTTGTGTGTAAGCGTCTAACAATACCTAGGGCCAAAGACCAGTACATTCATGGTTCAACCCACCCACTTAGTGAGGACAGGGAAGTGTAATTTCCAATCCATCAACAAGTAACGGACAAACATACATTCTACCCTAAAGTTTAATAGCTAATGGAAATGCAATAAGGAAACTATGTGATCATATAAGAGCACTTAGGAACCGACGTGATGGATGCCACAAGTAATCAATTACAGCGGTGACTGACACTTGCTTTAGCTTTTAAGTGCATAGCTTGCTAAGTTCTTGGTGTGTGGTCCTTGATTCAACCGGTCTATCAAGTCGAGGAAGATCTTAGGAAGATGGATGGACAGGGTAGGTAATTACTGCGACAAAGATCATGAATTTGTTGGAGGTGCCTTTGTCGGTGAGCATCTTGATCGAAGCGCTGTTGAAGGACAAGTTAAAGTGTAGTGAAGTGAGGCTACCGGCTGTTGTCTCGTACATAGCGATAGAAATTTTTGCCAGACGAACCAAAATTGAAAGTGTTGGTTCGTCTGGCAAATATCTAGTTAAGAGTAGTTAAAAGTTACCTGGATCACTCATTTAAGATAATGTTACTTTTAACGCACAGAGCGGTATATATATGTATACAGTTGTATGAGACCTTCTAAATCATATTATCAGACACTCCAAACTATGCTCCAAACATATAAAAACGTGAAAGCTAAAAATAAATCAATTTGCGCAATTTGCGGACAAAATACATCCAACTTTAGCAATCAATTTCACTTCAACTTATTATTATGATAGCTGTTGACAAAAACGTTAATTTCTAAAGAAATATGATTATATTTCTCGATACGACCATGTTGAGGTATAATGTTTTCACTGATAAGGTACTGACTGTGTTTACCTGCGCAAAAAGTTCATGCTGTAACCGCATCCGGTGATATGTAAGGTTTCCAATGTACTACGTCAAATGCTTCACTTTTTACAATTATTTAATTTTGTAAACTCGAACTTGACAGGGTAATTTTACAGACTAGCTCCGAGCTGAAAATCACGTGTGTGAGCAAAATCAAAAGGCTGAAATATATGCAAGAGAAATATCCTTATGGTGTGTGATGCTGCACTGACCCCAAATAAATTGGACGGTTAAGAGGATGATGTGATAGTGGAAAATAACATCAGTTATATTAACCACCTGGTAATGTCAAAAATTTGGTCCAAAACGAAAGTTACGTCCATTACATGGAAGCCAAGTGAAACCAACTGCTTTACAAGAGGATACTGAACCAACAGAGGCAAAAATGGAAATAGTAACGTACAGGATACAGCAATCACTAGAGCCTTGACCAATGTCGAGATTGTTGTTGAAGATAGCGACGGCAAGCGGACGCGACACCTTACCTGTCCACTTGGCGATCAAGACAAGTGTGGCAACTACCGAGGTGTTTACCACAACATTACGTGAAGGTCTTATACCTTTTCGAGATGACTTGAGATCAAAATCTCTTATTTGTTGTTTCCTTTTGGCTCTACTGTGAATCTAATCGTTAAGTCGTCATTTATAGTTGACGTTGTATATATATTGCAACTTGAAATAGGCATAGGACTAAGACTTGACCAATCAATTGTATAGAATATCAGACAGAAGTCTTTTTCTTCTTATCGTGTGGGCAGTACGATCTAACGACCCCACACACCCTAGTGTAAGAGTTTCTAAACCGCCTCAAGGGCCTCTGACATGCTTTATTTGACGACCGCAATTTGGCGCCATTTGCCTTCCGAAGCACAGAATCATCTTTTTTATCAGACAATTTCACGTGATTCAAGCCTGTAATGTCCTAGCTAAACTGTAAACAACTTTACAAAGTATGCTTCCCGTGGGAATGGAACCCACGACCACCGGGTCACAAGGCAAACGTCTAAACCACTCGGAGGTAGAAGTACAATAACGGCACCTGGTTAGGTGTTTTACTACGTGGATAATCTGGCCTTTACACCTCTGAAAGGCCACTTCAGGACTCAGAGTTTGGTTGACCAAAAAAGTACTAGATATCTGGACAAGTTCACACCCGGAAAACGAGGGACAGTTTTCTTATACGAACTTATTTATTATTGAAAGGCTAGAATTTGACCACAATCTCACCTGATGGAATACGATGACTTGGTCAACAATAGACTTACCAAGAACTAACCCATCCACTGTTGAAGTAAATACCCCAAGGTTATAGATAGTACCAAAACATACTTGTCCAATGAAAGTGATATCCCTGGAGCGTCAAAAGTAATTAGCCAATGGAAACAGTTCAGATACCTGCAGTCACCAGATCCGCGTTGCCGTGTGCAGCTTGGTGCAGTTGGCGTCAATGCTCGCCACTCCCTGCACCTGTCGCGCGCCGCGCCGTTACTTACAAGTTACTGGCACCCTAGAAAGTAATACTAATTTAATGTAAACTGTACCTACTTTAGATAAGGTGTAGTTGTTTTTAGTATTATAGCAAGACCTAAACTGTTTTGTCAATTTATACCTTCGTCTCACTTAGTTTTCACCTACCACCTAAGCATGTACATTGTGGAATGCAATCCGGTGTATATCTCCCGCCTACACTACACCACTAAGGCTGAGGACATCGTGGAGTGTGTGCGCCAAAAGATCAAGTACGCGCCGAGGGTGCAGCTGTTGGAATCGCGCCGCAACGTTAACGGCGTTCGTGGTGCGCGTACCAACATATTTTCTGCACCTCGTCATGGAGGATGACTTTTGGCCGCAGGACGTGGTGTTCCTTCGCTTCCGCGGACAAGTGCCACCAGAACGCACAATGACGTAGTGCTAATTGAAGTGAAGTGTTTTTACCAACATAGGTTTTAAGTTTTTATCTACTAACACAATCTGTGTATACAATATATGTTATTTTGTAAGGTATATAACTATGGGCCAAAGTAGCCTCAAAATAAAGAGATTTATTATTATTCCATTTATTCATTTTATTTACATATTTGTAACATTTTTAAATATTTCTATAAAAATAAAATAAACATTTAAAAATAGTAGCCCACCGGTATCGGGAACAGGGTCCAAGCTACCGGTAGTCAGGGCTACCGGTAGTCAGGGCTCCCGAGAGAGGAACCTCCTCACTATACGCGCCGTGTCCAGGAGTACTGCTTTATGGATCAAGCCCTTGATCCAGCTGCCCAACGAGAGCCTCTTGAGATGTTGGTGTTATTATTGAGTATCTTTTAGAATGTCAAAGCGTCTAGGTGGAGCGTATATTGATATGCATACAACCATATCGAAAGCAAGAAATTCAAGTATTTGTATATTACTGCAACGAAAGTAAGAACTTATTTGGTACCAAACGCCTGGCTGTGTTCAGTCACTAATTATTGCTCGAGCACAATCACAGTGAAGAAGAACTTGTGAAGTTGTCAGGCGCCTCAGAATAATGTACCTTTAGTTTGATGTTGTATTTCCAACAGATTTTACTGGCTATTTAAGCAAAGCCATGGGCCAGATCCTTCTTCATCATCATATCAGCCGAAATACATCCACTGCTGGACATAGGCCTATCCCAACCCGGGAGGTTTGCCATAATCGCCACGCTTGGCAGGCGGGTTGGCGATGGCAGTATAATATATGGTGTTGCGTTTTACAGAGAACGCTGCTGCCCATTCTCTGGTGAGTCCCTTAGTCGCCTATTACGACACCCACGGGAAGTTATGGGATAGTATTTAGTATTATTCTTTTACGGCACCATACGGCACCGGCCGACACCATACGGCAAAATCCTTCTTATTTAAAGTCTATTTCTTCTTCGGAAACTTATTCATTACAAATCTAATGATCGTCGCGTCGTACTCCCGAGTGAACCGCCACGCTATCATCACTACTTTTACTACTACTCTTTGATATCATTCCTTAGAAATTGCATCCATCTCTTGTTTGGCCTTCGATTTCCCATTCATTCTATTGACATAGCGAATAAAAGTTTTTGAACCATTGCATTTTGGGATATTTTTTAAATTAAATGCGCTAGTTTAATCACTTCGAGAGTTCCATAATAGCCGCTTCTATTATATAACGTGTAAATAGTAATTAATATGATGGCAATAAATAAAAAGTGATAGTTTTCAAATAAATTAGCAGTCAATGTTCTTTTATGATCGTCATTAGTTGTAAGATTTTTAATTATCGCCCCTTTAGATCGACCATGTGATTAATTTGCTAAAGTAAAGCTGAGGACACGCTGTTTTAAATCGCGGTTTTGCGGTTTTTTTCATTTCCGCTTAATTTCGTCGGTGTCTTATGATTGTACTTTTACTGTAAACTTTAAGTAAGTAAATTGACCGGGATTTTTTTTAAATTAGGGAAGGCAATAATTTTTTTTTTTTTGTGAAATTATAATTCGAACTAATGCAGGAGACAATTAGGAAAAGCTTCAACAATTTTTAAGAAATAAGAACAAGAACTGAAGCTTTGGTAACATTCTATCACATTTGCAGTGATGAAAAAGTTGGTAAAGTTTATTTGTCAGATTGTCGCATGAAAGTAGGTTTTAATTACCCCAAAGCAACATACTCGATTAAAAGTCATTCATCCAAATCTATTCAGCAGTTAAGACATGAAACAATATTGTAGCAAAATTGAGCCAAGCTGTGAAGGCATCCACCAGTTTTACGTCGCCAATGAGCCTCTTAGCTCTGAGTTCCACCGAGTCAAGCGCGGCAAGTTGGTATTTAGCTGAGCCATCTCAAAGGTGGCTGCAATACTCCATGCAGGATCGGACTTATGCTTTGTTAAAAGTTAAAAGCTGTCCAAGCGTTAAGTATCGCTTCACTCTATTTAGGATATCCAGCTTTTTGGCTCTAGTTTGGGCTTTGGACTCAAAGATGACAACTCTATGCCTAATTTAACATTACGACAGTACGGAAGTATAATCCATAAGTGCAGGATGTAATTGTCAATGTTATCAAATTCAATCCACATTGTTTTCTTATTCTCTCTTCCTACAATGTGTTCTCACCTCTAGAGCCTCCAGCACAATAGCAGATGCCCCGATAGCGTATTGAACACAGCACTGTTACAGATCTCCAACAGAAACGAAAGTCCAACAATAATATCAGATTCTCATAAAAACTATCAGATTTCCTATCTCTCTGATATTTGAATGAAGAGTCGCTTTCTCCGCCTCGTTTGATTTGAAAGGTAATCAGAATCGGATGGGAATCGTGGTGTACTGTTTAAATAAATGTGCAACAAGAGCCAAATAGAAAACAATTAAGTACCTGTCTGTGGAAGTCTAGATTTAGATACAGAATCAATGTAAAGGCGACGACATACGCCAGCGACCTTGAGGGAAACAAAAGCACTCTCGTGTAACACCTGCGCGACCCAAAATTTGGTAGTTTTTTTGTACTTTTCTTATTATTCTATGACTTAAAAAAAATAACTGTATATCAAAATGTAGATGGTTAAATTGTCTTTGAGATAGTGTAAATTTCATTAAATTACGCCCGGCGGTTTTGGTCCGATTGTCGTTTTAAGTCCGTGTTAGACATAACTTTACTAATTAATTGCACTTATTGAACGAATAAAACTCTAAATTTTCATGTATCAAATTATTATGAAAACTAGCTTCTGCCAGCGGCTTCACCCACGTGGTCCCTAGGGAACATACTCCCGGGATAAAAAGTAGCCTATGTCCTTTCTCAGGCTGTAGACTATCTGTGTATCAAATTTAGTTTAAATCGGTTCAGTAGTTTTGGCGTGAAAGCGCGACAGACAGACAGACAGACCGACAGACAGACAGAGTTACTTTCGCATTTATAATATTAGTAAGGAGTAAGGATAGTCTAATGTAACAAATGTTTTTTACAAAAAAATACGATTAGCCGTTTAGACGTGATTCTCATTTTAAAATCAGCTACTGTTAGGTACCTCCGCATAGGCTGCACTCTCGAGAAATGCTTAAAAACAGCGTGCAGATGAAGCAACTTTTCGTCGGCATTTACTGAAAAATTACATCTGAAAAAAATAGATAGTAGTCTACATGATGTGATACGTAATTTGGTTTAGCCAGAATTTATGTATCGGTATCACATAATAAGAAAAAAAAATCACCAAATCACCTCCAAATCGTTGAGATGAAACCATTTTATTCCATCATTTTTTTACAAAAGTCTAAAAAAATATCTACTGCTTTGAAATACAAACGAAAATAATTTGGATTAGTTACTTTTTTTAAATATGTGTTATTTGTTTATAATAAACTAACTTCTGCCAGCGGTTTCGCCCGCGTGGTCCCTAGGGAACATACTCCCGGGATAAAAAGTAGCCTATGTCCTTTCTCAGGCTCTAGACTACCTGTGTACCAAATTTCATTTAAATCGGTTCAGAAGTTTTGGCGTGAAAGCGCGACAGACAGACAGACAGATCGACAGACAGACAGAGTTACTTTCGCATTTATAATATTAGTAATAAGTAATATAGTAATAAGTAATATTAATCAATAAATAAATAATATAATAGTATATAGTGTATAGTATATTTTATATAGTATATAGTATAATAGTATATATAGTAAGGATTAAAAATGCGGGTAACGGAGTGGCGCGTGGAGGAGTAGTTAGCTCCATTAATATGCACAAGGTCATTGGCATGTATACAAGCCTTAAACTCTAAGGCTTAAAGGCTCTAGCTAGAAATGCCTGCATGCTTCCACCAAAACATGATGTATGGCAAGTCTAAAGATGCTAATTTAGATTCATGTGTAGATATATTATTTTAACAATCATATTTTTGGCCAATCATGAGGCAGCTCGTGAAGATTTTTATATATAAATGTAGGTTGATGAATAATAGCTAGTTAAACCTTTACACTTATTAGCTTAACTCTTTGTATATTTTCAAGTTTTGAGCACAAGAATAAGCGAAAGGTCTCTGCCACCATCACAACCGTAGCAATTTGAGAGTAATTGACACTTGATCCGTTGTCACTTAAGTGGGACAAACGACATGACGACATATCACCTGCCTGACAAGTGACAAGAGTGTACCATAGTTACGGCATTAAATGGACAATCTGACATTCTAAACAACGGAGACGGGAGAGTTACCATATGAACGCGGAAAATTCATAAAATTGTGAATGTTCGGCCGTTACAGTGGTACCCAACTGATAAGGCGCGTCGTGAATCCTCGTTCGCACAGAAAAGAAAGTATAGCCCCGAAAATTAACGAAAGAAAGCAAACTTAGAATCAACCTGATATCAGTACTATATGGTTCATAATACACTGCAGCTGTTAGTTCCGTCTCACTCGCAAGTCACGTGCATGCCACGCGGTGCGCGCTAACATGGCGGCAGCTGCCGACCAATAGCGGTACAAGAAAAAGAAGCGCGGTGCGTGGAGCGTGCCGATTGGAAAATTCATCTTCTGCGCAGGTACATCGGTAAGCCATATCAGTTGGGTACTACTGTACAAAGCATGACATCTAGCTGTTTCGTACTAGGACTACTGTATGGCTACTGTAGACCATTGGTTGTTAACGAGTTGGTATCCGCTGAGGCCTTCGCCCAGCAGTTGGGTGGTAAAAGCTGGTTGTACCCAAATATGAAGCACTGAAATAATTGTACTGTGTGTGCACATTTTTTAAAGTACTGTCACCTCTGACCTAGACTAGAGTCAAGAGTAAACCAATCTCAACTAAAAAAAGAACCGGTCAAGAGCGAGTCGGACTCGCGCACCGAGGGTTCTGTACCACCATATAAGTCCCTATTAGGTGTATAAAAATCAAGGTCCTGAGTCAACACGATAAAAAGATATGGGCAAATTTAGATTTTCGCGAAAATTTGTAAGTACCAAAATTTTCAATTTTATTTTTTTCGAATGTTTCCTTTATTTGTGCTTACCTTGCTTTTTGGCAAATTTCGTTATTCTTGGTCAACGGGAACTACCATATAGGTTTTAGACCCAAAACGTATAGGGTACTTCCGGTTAACCTAGAATTGTCCATTTTGGTTAAAAGCACGGCCTAACAGCACAAGTGAAGGAGTAATTAATATTTTTTGTAAAAACTTGTACCTACTATTGCATGCTATATATTGGCCAAATGTGTGTTACTTAATATTGTATATAAGAACTTGTACCTACCATATTTGAAGCAATAAATAAATGAAATGAAAAATGAAATGAAAATTCTGAAAAATAAACAAAAGTTGGAAATTAAGGTAAATTTTGCATATACACCTAAAAGGGACTATAGACCTCAGTATCTGGTATAAATTCCAACTTGCTAAGTCCACCCGTTCCTGAGAAAATCGGTGGTGACACACGAACAGATAGACAATCGGACAAGAGAGTGATCTTATAAGGGTTCCTTTTTTACCTTTTAAAGTACGGAACCCTAAAAAAGGTCCACTTACACCAAACAGATTAATGTTTTTGGCAATGTATGAAATAATTGGTATTTAACCCATATAATATAACATCATTTAACCTCGTGTTAACAACGAAATCTGAGTTAAGTATGTAACGCTATTGTACTTCTTCCCTTGATCTTCGAAAACTATCTAGAAAATACCCGACACTTTAGCAAGAATCTCACGGTCCCCGGTGGCTGGCACATCTAATAAGAATGAACCTTATTGTGTGGGTGCGTTCACCTCTGCCGGGTGGCGATACCGTGACCTCTGAGAAAGTAAAACTGCGCCCGCACGCCTTCCTGTTACCTCTTAAACGTGTGCAGTATTTGAAAGTACTGTTATTATATTTAATACAGAAAAAAAATGGAAAGAGTAAACGTTTTTTCACTGTTCAGAACGGTAAGAAAGATGAAAGATGTCTTCTTCTACTTTTGTTTGCGTAGCTTGTTATTAATTATCTAGCAAGACTACACAGTTTATAAAAGAAGCAACTTTGGCTAAAAAGTGGATGAAAGTTGTATCAAAATTTACACATATGGTATTTTTAAGTTGCGCATTGTAATGCTCTGTTCTCTTCCCTCACCAGTGTAATGCTCGAATCTGTAACATTACATGTAGCGCACTGTAATGCTCGGTTCTCCTTCCTCACTGATGTAATGCTTGACTCTGTAACGTTACATTACAGGCGAACGCTCCAAGTGCGGGAGCACCTTTACATGCAGGTATTTGATCCCTGTTCGAATAAAAGTTTAACTTTGAACTACATTCAGACAAAAGTCAAACGAGGCGGGATGCAAAAGTTTCCGAGGTCAATTTGCTCGCTCTTGCATTCTAAATTCTTCTAATTCTGATAATCTTCGTCTGATTAGATAACGTCAAGTATCAGTTATTTATTTTTATAGACAAAAACTGCACTTAGAACAGATTGCCGATGTGTCCGAAAAGTTCTGGAGGAACGTTGCGTCCTTCGATACGCGATCGCCAGATCGCGTATCGAAGGACGCAACGTTGGAAGGCGTCAGGTCAACGGTGATATGATGATAATGATGTGATAAGCACTGTAAAATCACGAAGATTTTCGTCTTATTTTTGGCGAGAAATCTTTGAATACACTCCTGGCAAACCACGGAGACGTGACACTGAAATTATGGGCTGAAGTTTTTAGCAAGACTTCTTCTGTTCCAACAGAATCCTGGGCATGATTGCTGACAGGCTGGACTCTTGTATTATAAATCGTTGCTCCAGTATCTCAGCTGGAAAGCTGAAGCAATGATTATTTTTGAATCGTGTCACTAACATGGTTGTAAGTTAATTTATTGTTACTATTACTATAATAATATGAGTCACACTGATACTCGCAATAATGAATTTGTTATTATTATTTGCCACCTTTTCTTTGTGGGTAGGGCACATTGCTCGCAGAACAGATGGTCGATGGGGCCAATTTGTTCTGGAGTGGCGACTGCGTACCGGAAGACGCAACGTTGGTAGGCCTCCCACAAGGTGGACCGATGACCTGGTCAAGGTCGCGGGTAGCCGATGGATGCGAGACGCACAGGACCGGTCGTTGTGGTGACGCTTGGGGGAGGCCTATGTCCAGCAGTGGACGTCTTTCGGCTGATAAGATGATGATGATTTGCCACCTTTCTAAATCAATTACATGGTGTATTCCAGCAACAATTAGCAAGAGAATAATGTCTCAAAGATGGCCAACTGCTTTATTATGTACTAGCTTCTGCCAACGTCTTCGTTTGCGTGGTCCCTAGAGAGCATACTCCCGGGATAAACAGTAGCATCTGTCCTTTCTCAGGCTCTAGACTATCTGTGTACCAAATTTCATTTAAATCGGTTCAGTAGTTTTAGCGTGAAAGCGCGACGGACAGACAGAGTTACTTTCGTATTTGTAATATTAAAAAGTAAGGATATATATATATATGTATGGTACGGAAGTAAGGATTTTGTTTATAGAAAATGCGATCACAAAATACGCCTGAGTTTTCGATCAATTGATATTCGATTATTTGGCATTCAATTTGGCATAATACTCGTACACCCCTGTCAATCATAGTCGTTTCTGGCCAGATATAAGCAATGGACTACGGACTCAATAAATCGATAATTAATGAAGACCGCCTGTCCAAATTCTTCAAGCAAGGAAAAATAAAGCAAACGGTAAGGGTTTATTTATTACTAATTAATTAATGTTATGATGATGTTGAACAGCAGCTTAATACTCTAATCTAAATCTATTTAACTTTCACAGTGAAGGTGACGCAGCACGCTTCTGACTCTTTCTCTTCGTTCCACAGCTTTATTTTGACGGGGAATTTGCCCTGGAACAAAAAATAAAATGGTTATTAATAATTAAACATCTTTCGAAATAGAACATTACTGCAGTGGCCAACAAAAGAGGCATCGATGGACGAACGTGTAAATGTGGGCCGAGGCGAAGCCGGGGCACACATACGTAATCAATGCGTAGTTGTGGCCAAATATAGTACTTTTCTCAAATAATGCACGGAAATTAAAATACAATTCCTTTTCGAAATCAATGACGAACAACAATAATTTTTCTCGCGTTAGTATTCATTACCCGACTGCGCCAGAAGGAGGGTTATGTTTTTCGACATTATGTATATATGTAGGTATGTATTTATGTATGCATTTATGTGTATAATTGTTTGGCACGCTCTGCGGCCTGAACGGCTCGATGTAGTTAGCTTGAGAGTTGTCGTTAGATACGTATTTACTGTGAGAGTGACACTGGATAAATCAAAATAAAAAAAAATCAGAATGATTGATGAATCAGATTCTGATTTTTGGCGCCAAATTCAAATGTTTGGCAAGCTCTGGTGCCTAGACGGCTTGATGGATTTTAGCTTCAAAGGTGTCGTTAGATTTGTATTAATTGTTAGAGTGACACTGGGTTGAGGAGACGATTCCAAAAATGTAACTCACTAAAATGTAGGAAAGAAAAACATTACTTTGTCAAAAAAGCGACTTGTTTCGATCTTTTTATTCGTATTTAGCGGACGGGTTTATTGACATAGTCAACTTTTTTATATGTTTTTTTTTTTTCAATGAACAGCTTTCTATTTGCAAGTCAGTTCGAAATTTAAATAAAATCTTACACAAGTTACCTCCTTGGTTGCCATGTTTCAGAGTAAAAGATCGTTCCATTTTTATTATATTACACGACAGATATGAGTTTACTATGTAATTTATTTGGCCGCTAAACCACGACAGATATGGATTTTCATACAGCTTTTGTCGAAATGTTTTAAAATATCCGCCCTATCTTTAAAATACTTTTTTGTATTTCGATCACGCCTGATGGAGAGCGATGGATGAGGGCTATGATGGAGCGAGCGTGCCCAGAAAATGCCTGGTCACTCTTGCTTTGAAGGCAGACGGGTTAATATAAGACAAAGTCGCTGTCTGCTTTATTCTGTATCTCCGCCTAGTTCTTTTAAACCACGCAACGGAATTTGATACGGTTTTTCACTAATAGCTAATAGTAAATGTTTGTGTATTTAATTTGTAAAGGGTCTTTCAACAAGGACGGGTCGATGTTGAAATTAAAGAAAACAAGCTGTACCTATGTGAGATATTAAAGAAATCATATTTTTATTTGAAAGGCCCATTTATGCCATTATTTATGAAATATGACATCGTTTAATTGTCCACCGCGGCTTCGAACGGTGGCTCAGATCCGAGAGGTCCAATTTTCAATTACTCTACTGCATAGATCCGGCTGAATCTGAGCGATGGCCTGCGTTATGTTGACTTTCAGGGCATCGGTTGATTGCGGATTATTGGCATAGACCTGCGACTTGAGAAAAACCCACAAGAAAAGTCTAGTGGGGTCAAATCGCACGATATTGGTGGCCAATTCACGTCACCTCTGCGAGAGATAACCCTACCCTCGAACCGTTCATGCAGAATATCCATTGTGTTAAATAATAAAGTTTTATCATCTGCTCAATCGTGTAATTTGCCATGGTGATTTGGCATCAGTAACTGAAGAAATAACAACGCATTTGACAGATGCCGCCAAAACAACATGGCCGCCACAAACTGTCAACATCGACCCGCCCTATTTGAAAGACCCTATACCTACACGTGCTAAACAGGGGAGGACCGCTAGTATATAATAAAACTGACAATGCGATGTATATTTGTAACACTACCTTTGCAATAAACCGGCTAAGTGCGAGTCGGACTCTCACATGTAGGGTTCCGTACCATAAACAAAAAAAAAAGTTTCTTGTATGAGGCGCCCATACCGTCCGTCTGTCAGCGGGCTGTATCTCAAAAGCGTAATAGGTAAACAGATGAAATTTTCACAGAGCGTGTATTTCCATTGCCGCTATAACAACAAAAAATAATAATTAAATTAAAGGCGGACATGTGCGAAAAGACATGTTTCTTGTATGGGATACAAGAAACATGTCTTTTTCTGTTTATGGTACGGAATCGGAGTCCGTCTCGCACTTGGCCAGTATTCTTTATAGTAATTTCAGATCGGTCCATTGTTCCCACGACTCTTTTCTTTCACCGTAAATCAATCAACGGAATCCAATTAATAGGTAGGTACTGCGATAATTAATATTACAACTTTCCGCTGGTATGTAGGCAATCTGCAGAGTAAAATTGTACAACCTGTTACAGAATAAACGGAATACCTCTTAAGGGGTCACTATGTTCATCATTATGAACAATTTTCACTATGAGACTCGCGAAAAAAGAATCAATTGCCCCGTGCGCATAACTCGACAAAATGCTGCTCGAAAGGCTGATTTTTTTTCGCGATTTCGGGGTTATTCCCATAGTGAAAGTTGTTCGTAATGATGAGCACAATGACCCCTTAAGAGGTATTGCGTTCATTCTGTTACACGTTTTATAATGTTTAGGTACAAGTTTCTATTTGACCTTTAAGTCTTTTACGCGATGAAAATATCAGGCATCCAATCACAGACCACGGCTTGGGTACAAGCGCTATAAAATATTCTAATTAGAAAAGATAGTTAGTTTTTTCCACGATAACCGTACAAACAGGTATTTAAGTATTTTAATCTTGAATGTGGCTATTAATAATACTAAACAGTTTTGAGATTAATCGAAGATTTTTGATGAAGAAACTTACGTTTCAACAACTACTTTTTGTATTTATTATGTCTTCATATTCAAACAAGGGCAATGTCATTTAACCACTACTCGACGAATCCCCCCACCACCAAGCGTCGCCGCAGCCAGCGAATTCCTGCGGCCCTCACCAGGTCGGTCCACCTACCACTGGATTCACAAACCTGCACATCTAGATCACCTGGCAATTAGACAGTTTTTGACAGGTAAAAACTATACTCACCTAAGTCGACAAACCAAGACTGAACAATTTGGCGCAGACATAGGAGAGCCGATCTCTCGTTAAGTGGGAATGAGCAAAGAAGAAGAAGAAGATAAACTATACTTACGGTAGCCCTCTTGTCCACCATCAGCTCCACATCAAAGATCCGCCTCTGGTCAGATTCCAGTGGGCAGAACAGCAGTCTGCAAGCGTCACTAGCCGTCTTGATAACGGTTGAGAAGTTTCCACTATTGTCCACATCACTTGTGATGGACAGCCTCAAAGATTCTGCTGCGAAGTCTGTAAAATGAGAAGGAAGTTGAAATTCATTTTTTTTTATTTGTTTTGGGTTCGTCTTGACTCTTGTCTAGGTCAGAGATGACACAGACAAAGTCTACGAAGGAGCCTGTTCACTCTAACTTTGAAGAGATAAGGGTTTAAGCGTTTGGAAACACAGACGCAGGCAGAAAGTTCCACTCCTTTGCTGTGCGCATTATAAAAGACGTTTGGAAGCGCTTATATTCAGAATTTTGTAAAAAATCCATGATTTTGATCGTGCGAATGAATTCACATTTTGAATGATCAAAAGTGCTTGTAAATGGTCTAGTCGAAATAAATGCTTTGAGTTTAAGTTTGCTTAGCTGTAAAAGTGTTATTACCATCCACCTGATAATATATTGTGATTTGGCACACCAACGTCACGACGTGTTAGATAGGTTTAGGTAATTAAAAATGTAATGGTTTTCTCTGAAAGTCGATTGAAGATAAGTAGGTAGATATCTAACTTGTTTTTAATTTTACTAGTTCTTGCCCGTGACATAGTAATAGCGCGTCCGCATATATCCCGTTTTTCCAGTTCCCGTAGGAATTTCGGGAAATGTTCTCTTAATGCTCCCCTAAGGAGTGTTGGGAAGCTACATGCCAAATTTCAGCTCAACTCACTCAGTAACGGAAGAATTTTATATACTTACTGGCTGACTCGGCCATACAAAAAAAAATACCCTACCATCTATCCTCATACCTTCCAAATATACACACAAAATTCCATGAAATTCGGTCGAGCCGTTTCGGAGAAGTTCGGTAAAAAACACCGTGACACGAGATTTTTTTATTTTAGAAGATTAAAAAGATTAAATGCAGCTTCATCTAAATGTAGTCAAACAGGAATAAGTGTAAAGTACATCTTGGTTTCCAAATGATATGACGACTGATGATAACCACCGTATAATACTCACGTGGTGTCATATCCAGAGTGATGCCATAACCTTTGTTCTTCTTCAAGGTACAGAAGGCAGGACCCTGGGGACAGGGGTCCACTATCACACTGTGGATGCTGCACTGGGAGGCGTCCACTGATCGACAAAGAAAACGGTTTTAAAAATAACTTTAAAGATTCAGAATACATGCAGAGACGCAGGTGCTTCACATTTAAAGCTAACCACAAAAACATGGAAGGATTTATTCCTTCAACAAAGATTTAATAGTTTGCATAGAGATTATCGTAACTTACTTGTAGAAAATGAGCCATTCTAGTCCTTCTTTATTGCTCTTGTCAAAATATAATTCTGCCCATCGAAAACTGTATCTTTTAATGGCACAAATTCACAAAAACTTCAACAAATAAAAGGCAAAAAGATAACTCACCATCCTTACAGAGTTTCCTCGTGACATACTCAGACTCTGAGACCACTAAACCAAAGAACAAAGCGATCACAAAAGCCCTCATGCTTGCAACCTCTCCGCGCTATCTCCCGACGAACACTAACTTATTATTGTGATAATATAATGGTCCTATTGACCGCAAAATAGATTGGAATAGAAGGACAACGAAACTCGTCGGTACGACTACGATCTCACGCGTATAGCCCACAACGCTGTGAGACAGAAATATTGCGGCTATGCTTATTTTAAACGTTGTTTCTACAACTTTTTTCCATTTATCAGAACCGGTATTTCTATATTCACACTTAAGGTGCCTTTCCATTACAGCGCAGCGAGGCAGCGGAGCGGAGAAACGGAGAAATTTTAACCAATGGAATGAGGGCTATCTTTTTTGCACTCACCAGTTGGCGCCACTGTCGAGTAAGGTTCTTAATCATAACATTAAAGTTGTTAGTACGCGCATGTGAACAAAGTTAGAAGGGAAATAAAATCAAAACAAACAAGTTAATAAACTCGCGTCAATGAAATATGACATTTAAAACCTCAAGCTATACATCGCATCTAGCCGCGAATTCAAACGCGACAGCTCTCATTGCATAAAATCTCCGCACCACGTGACTCACTGACATTTGGACTTGGACTGACATTACTGGTTAATATTTCTCCGTTTTTCCGCTCCACTGTAATGGACAGGCATCCTTATGTTCAGCATTGAACTATGTTTACACCTAGTTGCGTTATGTATAGACCCTTTTTTTTTCTTTCAAAGCCTATGTGGGTCACGTCCTCATTGCGTCTAGGTCTTCTTTTATTGAGTGCGTCATTCAGATCAATCCAGACAGAAAATTTATTGTGCAGCTATGTAGTCTAGTAACTGTGGCTGACAGAATATTGCTTATAAATAAAATAGGAATTGAAGGATTACTCGACTATAATCAATTAAGAAAAGCTTTGTAAAATTTTCATAGTGGTCTTGGTAAGACTGGTTGTCCAACTTAAGCGTTTATGACTGCTTTTAAAGACTGTTTAAAATCTCCAAGTCGTCATCTTCCTGTCCTTATCCTATGTTACTTGGTGTTACGCAACACTGTGTTTTCGTCCATTCTGTCCTATCAGCCGTCACGCTATCACTAACTCTCTTTTCTTTCATATCACTCCTCACACAATCCTTACATATTTTCCTTGGCCTCCCTCTCCCTCCTCACCCATCCATTTATATTCCTAACTCTTTTAGTTACGCGTTTCATTCCTTCTCTTCACAAGACATACCAAGATAAACAGTTCCTTTTCAGCTTTCCCGTCACTGGCGCCACTTTTAAATTACCTCTAATGTTCTAATTTCTCACGTTATCCATTCTCGTTACTCCGCACATCTGTCTCAACATTCTCATCTCCGCTACATGCAATCTAAAATCTACAGATGGCATTGACGGTGTCTGTGATACTACTATTATTGTTTCCAAGGCAAGGTTTACCCTTTTTCATTTTTTTTTTGTCTTAAAAGCTCATCATCATCATCATCATCATATCAGGCGAAAGACGTCCACTACTGGACATAGACCTCTCCCAAAAGGGGGGGTTTGGCTTAATCGCCACCCTTGGCAGGCGGGTTGGCGATCGCAGTGTATGGTGTTGAGTTTTACAGAGAATGCTGCTGCCCATTCCCTGGCGAGTCCCTTAGTCGCCTCTTACGACACCTACGGGAAGTGATGTTACGGCACCGGCCGACACCATACGGGATAGTAGCGTTAGTAGCTGGTGGCTAAATAATCACAGCCACACGGGTTGATCTTCAAGGTAAAGCAACGCTTTCTGGAGTCAGTCCGTTGATAGAGGACCATCTTAAGATAACGAGATTCCTCTGTGCCTCGGAACGCACGTTCAGCCGTTGCTCTCACCTGTCACCTGTAGATCTTTGACAGTCGTTACGAGTTGACAGAAGCCAGGAAATCTGACACTAGTCTTGCCAAGAAATATTGTACTATTACCCAGTTAGATGGGCAGTGACCCCATGTAAAATACTGCTATTGAGGAACATCCGCTTGGAGTGGAACAAAATAGTTGGTCTTCTTCTTCTTATCGTGTGGGCAGTAAGGTCTAACGACCCCACACACCCTAGTGTCAGAGTTTCTAAACCGCCTCAAGGGCCTCTGACATGGTTTATTTGACGACCGGGACCAGCGGCTTATACGTGCCTTCCGAAGCACGGAATCATTTTTTTATCAGACAATCAGGTGATTCAAACTTGCTATGTCCTAGCCAAACTAGAAAATAACTTTACAAAGTATGCTTGCCGTGGGAATCGAACCCACGACCACCGGGCCACAAGGCAAACGCCTAAACCACTCGACCACGGAGGCAAAATAGTTGGTAAAAGGCATATTGATATGCATAGTTTTAATAAGTTGGCATTCTGTATTTCCTTATCGATGTGTATTGGCTACTAGTGCCAGTAATTGATAACAAATGGGAATGTGCTCTTTTGTGTTCAATGTTAATGGTCTGTTTGTTCATTACGCGTGTTGTTAGTACAAGTGTCAGATCTGAGTGGTTTTATGTGATTTAATAAGAGCTTGTGTTCGAGATGGAACATTCTAGATGAAAATTTCAAAGAAAAACTACGATAACTATGTCGGTCACCGTCATTCGAAGGACTAAATTATTTTAGAATATTTTTTGGTAATTTTAGAGAATGTCGACTAATTGAAAACATTACATAAAAAACTGAAAGAATAAGAGTCGTGCGCGAACCCCAAAATTCTGGATAAGGACAGGGTGCAGGCGCTTCAAAGAAAATGGACTCATTTCCTTCCTCGGTTGGCGCTGGAGTACTCTGTTTCAAAAAACAATTAGTGATGTGCTCTGGCTAACTGGGAAACTGGCACAAGACTGCGGTAAGGTAGTATCACATACTGTCAATGAATGGTTTGGCGCAGATGCAAAAAAATGTAATTGACACCGCTCAGTTGATTTTTTGTGAGCTTGATTAAAATTATGGTAAAAGTAGTGATGAACACTTGTTAAATACTAGTTAAGGAAAAGAAAGAAAGAAATAGAATAGAATCCGAGTTCCAAGAGGATGTCTTTGCCCGTCATTAAAATATAATCAGTTACCGAACTAGACTGGGAAGTTCAGTTCATGGCACATATTATAGGCTGCTGAAGTAAATTATCATAGTTAGGTATCGTAGAATTATATTTAGCGTAGAATCAGCATGCTGAAGTGGAAGTGGGCGGACAGACGGTCGATGGAGCAGACATGTTATGTTAGAGTGGAGACCGCGTATGGGTAAATGTAGTGTGGGAGGCCCTGCGGTACGATGGATCGATGATTTGAAGAAGGTGGCTGGCAGCAGATGGATGCGGACTGCTCAAGACCGGTTGATGCTCTTTGGGGGAAGTTTACGTTCAGCAATGGTCAGCAATTGACTGATATGAAGTCAATTATCATTATAACAATTTATGCTTTGGAAGAGTGATACGAAAAGCGGCTGTGAAGACTAAAGAAATGATGATGGACCGCGAAAAACTATGTCTGATAAGGTATCGACTAAGCACTAATATGTCGCCAATATACAGAAGAAAAAGTAATAATATGTCGAGGCTACATATTTTGGGAAGAAGGCAGGAGAATTATGGTAACACGTAGGTACTAATGCAACTCTACTACTATCAGAACCCAGGGAGTCTTGATACCAGTCTTGTCAAGGGGTATATCTGCCTAGCCATTTTCCCATCTATATTGGGGTCGGCTTCCAGTCAAACACTGACAAGTGACAAGTAAAATACTGGTATTCAGCTGAACCCAGCAGCTGAATACCAGTATTTTACTTGTCAAGGGGTAACCTGTTATATTATGTGTACTCCCCCGACTGAATTGCGATCACGATGGCCGATCTCATGGGAGATCAGCCATGTATCATCATCTGCCTAGCCCAACTATATTGGGGTCGGCTTCCAGTCAAGCCGATTTAGCTGAATACCAGTATTTTACGTGGAGCGGCTGCCTACCAGACCTCCACAAACCATTAACTGGGTAACATGTTCATGGTTCATGGCAAGACTGGAGTCAGATTTACTGGCTTCTGACTATCCGTCACGACTGCCAAAGATTTACAAATGACATCTGGGACCAACGGCTTAACGCGCTTTCCAAGGCACGGAGAAAACTCGGTATCTTAAGATGGTCACCCATCCACAGACCAACCTTGGCAAGCGTTGCTTAACCTTGAAGATCGACCCGTGCGGCTGTTGTGTTGTGTTCTACTAGTGTGGGCGCAAACAGATGTGCACCCTCTGTTTCTTTCCCATAGTCCGATGGGACAGCTGGTATATCTCGACGATATTCAGATTATCCTGATTCATATATTTCAGGAAATATTATTTCATCATCCGACACGACTGGAGAGAGGTCTGGCGCAGGACCGACGGCTGTACGTGCTTTCCGAGGCACGGGGGTGTCACACCACCAGCTTCGAAACTGCGGGCTGTGAGGTACTGAGAAATTCCTGTATAAAATGGAAAAAAAACCGGTCAAGAGCGAGTCGGACTCGCGTGCAAACGAATTTAAGTTGTATAACATGTTATTTTAACACCATAGATTTCTTATAGATTTTTCTGTAATCTGTAGGTAAAGATCTATTATCTCCATTTTTTTCAAAATTTTAGGCTCATCGGAGATAAGGGGGGGAATGGTCATTTTTCGTCTAATTTCTTTAATAACTTCAAAACCATTTATTTTAAAATTATGAAAAAAATTTAAGACCCTCACAGTAAGCCCTTTCATTTGATATGTCACGCAATATTGTCCAAAATACTTTTTTTTTGAATTTTATAGTTTGACACCCAAAAGTGACCCCCACATTAAAAATTTAATAATTTACGTAACGCGTCCGTGTTTGCGTCTCAGAAGTCCATATGTGTACCAAATTTCAACAGAATCGGTCCAGTGGATCTGGAGAAAACTGGCTGTGACAGACGGACAGACAGACAGACGGACAGACAGACAGACACCCGAGTGATCCTATACGGGTTCCGTTTTTTGTTCGGAACCCTAAAAACGCCGACTTTTTGTGTGTCGGACTCGTACACGAAGTGTTCCGTACCGTAAACCTTAATTTTGAATAGCGGTAATAGAAATATACAATCTGTGAAAATTTGGCTCTTGAGGTACAGCCCGCTGACAGACAGATGGATGGGCAGACGGATGGATGGACGGACGGACGGACGGACAGCGGAGGCTTAGTAATAGGGTTCCGTTGGTTACGCATTGGGCACGGGACTCTAAAGACTCAATTACACCTTTTGCCCCCCACATGGTTGAGACAAGTATAGGCAGGTTGACTGTCTCCTACGGTCGTCGAGCAGATGATAAAAATATTCCTCAGCTTATTCGTTCATTGACTCAACAACTTATCGAGCGTTAGGCATTGTGTCTCGCAACCTTTAGTGTTGAACTCTGACTTTGTCTTTGACCTTTAAGATAATTTGCATAAAACATTCTCGTTATAATAAAAGCTACTGACGATCTTAGCACGGCCGAGTCTTCATCGATAAAAGCATTTTGTTGATTGATGATTAAAAGTTGACCTTGCATCCATCACTCAAGTGGTGAATGTTGGGAATAAAAAGAGCTAAGGAGTGGAATTCCCTGCCAGAGTCTGTTTTACCTGATAGCTACAATCTAGAAATCTTTAAGTCAAGAATGAATAGGTTACTGCTAGGTAAGCGTGCTCCATCTTCGACCACATCATCGCTTACAATCAGGTGAGATAGTGGTCAAACGTGTGCCTATCAATACTGCCCACTGATGAAAGCACCCTGAAGATGTACAAAGGTCATCACTCACTGGAGGCTGGAAGGAGGATGTCGCCGACAAGGCCTATCGCAGCAAAGGTGGTATAACGACCAGACCACGATTGCGAGGTTTGGAAAGAAAAGGAGGAAGCCGAGGCCCAGCCATGGAACACAAATCAGGCTATTAAAAGAAACTGGTCAAGTGCGAGTCAAACGCGCGTGCAAAGGTTTCCGAACCAATTTCATTTTTAACATGTTATTTTAACACTACAGACTTCTTATTGGTTTTCGTGTAATCTTTAGGTAAGTATAGAAATATTGTCTGCATTTTTTTCAAAATTTTCTGGCTCAGTAGTTTTGAAGATAAGGGTCATTTTTGGTCTATTTTCTTGAATAACTTCAAAACTACGTGGTCAAACGTGTGCCTATTAATAATAATAAAAAAAACTATTTATTATAAAATTATAAAAAAAATATAGTTGAAACCCTCACAGTAAGCCCTTTCATTTGATATGTCGCATGATACAGTTTAAAATTATTTTTTAATTTTTCTAGGTAGTTCCCCAAAAGTGACCCCCATTCTAAAAAAATATTTATTTACGTAACGCATCCGGGTTTGGGTCACAGAAGTCCATGTTTAGCAAATTTCAACAGAATCAGTCCAGTAGATCCGGAGAAAACTGGCTGTGACAGATGGACAGTCCGACACACCCGAGTGATCCTATAAGGGATCCGATTTTTACGGATGTTCGGAACCCTAAAAACCTTCCAAGTGCGAGTAGAACTCTCACCCGAAGGGTTCCGACAAGTTCCGTACCACAAGCCGATAATAAAACGCGTTTCTTGTGTTCCTTACAAGATACCTGTTTTATTTTCGGTTTAATTTATTTTAATTTAATTTTATTATTTGTTGTCTATGACAGGTTTTTTAACAGCCAAATTTGTGTTCCATGGCTGAGCCTCCCCTTTTTTCTTCCCAAACCTCGCATCGTGATCTGATCGTCACACAACTTCGCCGCAGCAGATCTCGTCGGCGACGTCCTACCTCTGGCTTAAGAGGAAATGCTGGCGGCGAGACTTTGTATGTAAAAAGTCATAATTCGAGTTTTGGCTCTCGACCGTTTTCTCCTCTAATATTGGACCGATATACTGTGTCTCTATGTCTTTGATTAATAGTTACCAAATTTGTACACTAGGGCTCTGTTGACAGCGATTTATCGGACATAGTTACGGATAATAGTTCGTACTATTATCTGCTTTATTTTTTTTTTGAAAATTTTAGGCTCATTAGTTCAGAGTTATGGTGTAGTGATAATTTTTCGTCTAAATTCTTCAATAACTTCAAAACTATTTATTTTAACCGGTTCACAGTCCCACATGTGGTATTCACTGATTGTTTAACTGTTGTATCTGCTTTGCGGACAGTGAACCTGTTAATTTTTTTTTAGGGTTCCGAAAAAAAAGGGAACCATAATAGGATCACTCGGGTGTCTGTCTGTCTGTCTGTCCGTTTGTTACAGCCAGTTTTCTCCGGATCCAATAGACCGATTCTGTTGAAATTTGGTACACATATGGACTTCTGTAACCCAAACAAGGACGCGTAAATTATTAAATTTCTAGTATGGTCAAACTAGAAAATTAAAAAAAAGTTTCTTGAACAATATCGTGTTACATATAAAATGAAAGGGCTTACTGTGAGGGTTTTAATTATATTTTTTTCATAATTTTCAAATAAATGGTTTTGAAGTTATTCAAGAAATTATACGTAAAATGACCATTCCCCTCCTTATCTCCGAAGTTACTGAGCCTAAAATTTTGAAAAAAAAAATGGAGATATAATAGATCTTTACCTATAGATTACAGGAAAACATATAAGAAGTCTATACTGTTAAAATAACATGTTAAAAAAATAAAAAAATCGTTCAGAACCCTTTGCACGCGAGTCCGACTCGCACTTGGCCAGTTTTTTAAATTATAACCCTCACAATAGGCCCTTTCATTGGTAGACTTCGAAATATTTTTTTAAAACTTCTAGTTTGTCCCCCAAAAGTGAACCCCATACTCAAAATTTATTTGTTAACGTATTAACATGTCCGTGTTTGGGTCACAGAAGTTCATATTATGTGTACGAAATTTCAACAAATTCGGCCACGGAGATTCGGAGAAAATTGGCTGTGACAGATGGACAGACACCCGAGCGATTCTATAAAGGGTCGTTAACTTACGAAATCTAAAAATAAAAAAAAACCGTTCAAAAGCGTGTCGGACTCGCGCACCGAGGGTTCCGTACCATCATATAAAACGTGAAATGTTTTTAAATTTTGATCGGCGCGGCCTTTATTCGTCAAAGAATTTTAACACTGTGGTGGTTCCTGTAATCTTTACAAAAACTTCTATCACATAGAATAATTTCAGATTTTTAAAAAAAATTATTTAATTTCGATTATTTTTTTGAAAAAAAATAATCGTTCCCCCCCCCCCCTTACCTCCGAAGGTAAGGGGGGGGGAACGATTATTTTTTTTTAATTTCTCGTCAAAGGTTGAAAACCACGCTGCCTATAAAAAAAAATTGCCCATGCCCCACTTCAAATTTTTAAGACCTTCTTTCAGTTGCTGTTGCAAAAAAAAAATTTTTCTTTCTTACTTGGAAAATAGTTGAGCAAATGTCATCTAAAACTATTCCCAAGTTGATAGTATTAGTAGTACTTGAGATATCCAGCTGTGACAGACGGACACATACGTAGTCACGTCACACCATAAGGGTTCCTTTTACCATTTTGGTACGGAACCCTAAAAATATGGGATTCAGAAACGAGTACTCGAACACGCTGAGCGACGATGCCATTTCCACCTTGTATACAAGAAAACGATAACACACAATATTATTTTACTTTATTTCACTAGTTATTCCTTTTATTCCGTCTTCGTTTTCTTTGCCTGCATCAGTCTAATGTTAAACTTGAAGCAGCACTTTTCGCTCTCATTGTCCGGGTTCCAGAGTTTCCACTTCAGATGGAACGTGCCCTGCAAATAAAAAAAAAATGTTAGAATGACTTACCCATACTCACACACCATTTTTTTTAAATCGTTGCCCTACATTAGGAATTTCTCCTGTATCGTGGTGCGTTCACAAACATACAAACTCACATACACAAACAGCCAGACTCAGAAAAACTATCTGTAGGCCATACAAATATTTGTTCCGTGCGGGAATCGAACCCGCGACACGCAGCACAGCAGCCAAGCGCTCAACCACTGCGCCACTAATAACTTTGTCTGTCTGTCGGTCTGTTTGACTGTTTGTAACCTCTTTACATATAAACGGCTAAAAGATTTGGATGAAATTTTACACACAATACCTGGTGTAAGACAGAATTATTTTTACCGCGAAAGTATGCTCCCTTGGGATGATTTTCAACATACACGCGTTGAATCCGATGGCTGATGCCAGGAGTTAGATAAAATACACAAGGCATCCTGATTTTAATCTTTTGACATACAAAAATACATGCACCCATGCCTTGTTCGATGGGGGTGGGCAGGTAACCTCCTAGGATTGTTCCATCATTGAGTTGCTACTGGTTGCTGGTTGGTCAGAAAGCTTACCACAACATACCTATTTCTTTTTTAAGGATTGGGTTTTCAAATTACTCCTCCCGCTCTGGGCGGAGCAGAAGGGAGAGTCAGACACTTACTGACTAAAACCCATCTGTGTTCCTCTTAATGCCCTTTGCGTTCCAGGGTCGCGGTGACTCTTTCGAACAAATTCCGTAACCCTGGCAGGCACTGGCCCTAGCGGGCTCCGTCTATTATGCTGACATCTCTTTGAGGCGCGCGTGGAACACAACGCGCCATCGACCCGGGCCTGGTTCTGATAGGAGGGCGAGCCACCCAACGCTCGGCCTTCGCAGGCCCTACTACAACACAGCTAACAACATCATTTGTATATTGCCCGGTTACGAAGAGGTGTCCTGATATAGTAGCCTATTGCCATGAACTGGGCACGTATCCCGACTCCGGGCTGCTTCTGAGAAATACCAGCTTTGCTCGACCCAGAAATTGAACCCAATATCGAACCTAGAACCATATTCTTTAAAAAGGAACTATAAAATAAGTGCTAACGCCAAATAAAAAAAAATCTCAAAAGATTAGATCTTTGCCCCAGCATTCAAACGGTCAACACACGTACTTAATCACTCTGTGTTTCAAAATCAGTTATACAATACAACTAGCGGACAATTCGTAAACAATAGTGACACAGTGACTCGATGTCACTGCTAATGTGCGTATTAACTTAAAAAAACTAAAGTAAAGTGTGTAATTTAAACATTATTAAGTGGTAACAGTTACAAGTTTTAAAAGTTAACGAATCAGCCGGTGAGTGAATGACAAGATACTTTACGCGCAGTGCACGGAATTTCGCACGGTTCGGCAGTGCGCAGAACGATTAATATTGCTTGCGTCCGATGACTCAAGCGACGGCTCGCGTCAAAGATAAGTCAACACAGACGGGACAGCACTTGATGCCTATTAGTGATTGCTTCTAAGAGGACGACATAATTGCATTTTGTTTTTTTTTTTTTTTTGTTCTTTTTGTCTCACTACCTAACTTATTATGGATGACAAAAAGGTACAATGGGGTTGTTGCACTAGTGAATGTGAAACAGGTTCAGAGGCGAAATCCATAAAGTGCCCAACTTGTGGAAAGTTTTATCACTATGCTTGTATATCCCTTACTAAATCTCCTAATAAAAAGGCTACATGGAAGTGTCCGTATTGTTCGAGCAAAACGCCAAAGGTGGGCAGGGACGACTCAACTCCAGTTCGTAACGTGTCTACGACTAGAGGCCCGAAAAGACAAGCCACTGAACCGCTTTCGCCTCCTCCCACGTTCAATGATATCGACATATCTTCTTAAGAGAAGTCATAAAATATGAATTAAGTGAGATGTCAGCGAGGTTTAATGACACTATTATTACCACGATCAGTCAAGAACTGGCACCAATTAAGAAGGAAATGGCAGATATTGTTGAGTCGATGTCTTTCATAAATAGGAAATTTGAAGACATAATGAAGGCACACGAGTTGTCTAAGGAGATTATCACGAAATTGGAATTGGAAAACACAGAACTTAAGACCACCGTAGAAGACCTCAACGACAGACTTGCTAACCTGGAGCAACAGTCGAGATCGAACAACATAGAATTGCAATGTGTACCGGAAAATAAGAATGAAAATGTTTACAACATAGTAACTCAACTTGCGCGTGTGGTTAATTGCGAAATCACTGAAGGAGATGTATTGCATTGCACTCGTATTGCTAAGGCCAATCCATCAAGTAACCGTCCTCGCTCCATAATCGTCCAGTTGGCCTCACCAAGGATGCGTGATCGTCTTCTGGCAGCAACCATTAAGTACAACCAAGCTAACCCTCAAGAAAAGCTGAACTGTTCGCACCTTGGATACGCTGGACCAAAATCTGCAGTCTTTGTTGCTGAACATCTGTCCCCGACGAATAAAGCTCTTCATGCAGCTGCGAGGATTAAAGCCAAAGAGAAGAATTACAGATACGTGTGGGTCAGAAACGGGAGAATATTCGTGAGGAAGACTGACGGCGCAGAGTATATACAAATTAGGAACAAGAATTGTCTTAGTAAGGTTGTGTGATGAGAATGTAATTGTTTTATTGTTTTTACTATGGTAAGTTAATGCATGCATTGGGTTTGAACCGCATAAAATTCAAGGAAATTTTAATATATTACCAAAATTGTAGAGGATTACGAACTAAAACGAATATTTTTTACTGTAATTTGTGTAACATGAATTATGATGTTATAATATTAACAGAAACCTGGCTAAACAATAATGTATTGAGTAGTGAATTGTTTGATGATCGTTATGAAGTTTACAGACGGGACAGAGAAACAACTGGGTTTCATTACAATAAAAACGGAGGGGGACTCTTGATAGCAATTAATAAAAAAATTAACTCCGCTCGTATCGAACGCTGGCAAAGTAATTGTGAAGACCTCTGGGTCACACTTGATATATCGACATCTCACAAGTCACGCCAAGTTGCTCTTTGTGCCATATATCTTCCCCCACCAGTAAGTCTCTCAACGTTAGATCATTTTATGGATAGCTGCAACGGAGTGCTCGACTCAACGGACATCCCCTGTTACATAATTGGTGATTTTAACTTAAGTAAATTGAATTGGGATAAAACCGTCGTAATTGATTCTTTACCTAAAACTTGTCAAAACCTTTTGGATTTTATGAATGTAAATCAACTATCACAGCATAATTATGTAAAAAACTGTTCTGGCCGAATACTGGATCTGGTGTTATCAACAGAGCCAGCCTGTTCAGTGAACGAATCTAGCAATTCGCTAGTAGCTATCGATAAATTACATCCCCCTCTTGAACTAACTATGTCTTTGCTGAAGAATTTTAATTTACCGTATAGTATGGACTCAAGACCTAACTTTTATAAGGCTAATTTCTCTGAAATTAACAATTACCTGAATAAACTGAACTGGAATGAACTTTTTCAAAATACTAGTGATGTGAATGGCATGGTGGCAATTTTTTACGGATGCCTGCGTGATGCTATTAGGAAATTTGTGCCTGATCGGAAACCAAACCATTGTCGCTATCCGCCGTGGTTTGACATAACATTAATTAAGTTATTAAAAGGAAAAAATGGGCTGAGATTGCGTTATAAGAAATATAAAAATCCATTGGATAGGATTGAACTTAAACTGGTTTCGAAGCGGTGTGGAAAACTAGCCATGAATTTATATAATGATTATATTAATAAAATAGAAAAGGACATAAAAGAAAATCCCAAATTTTTCTGGAGTTACATAAAAGCGAAACGCGGTGGCTCTAGTAGCTACCCTTTGGCAATGACTGATGGACAGGTTGTAACGTCTAACGGTTCCGAAATCTGCGACTTTTTCGCTAACCATTTTGCAAACGTGTACACGACTGACAAAGATACGGAAATTAAATGCAATACAGAGTACCTCCAAGCACTGCGTGATAATAGTCAGGGCTTGAGTATTCCAGTAATTGACCGCGACTCTTTACTAAAGAAACTAAAAACAGTTAACATTAGGAAAGGACCTGGCCCGGATGGCATCCCACCTGTTTTTATTTCTAAATGTGCCGCGGCTCTAGTATCTCCTTTACTAATAATATATAATGCATCGCTGGCTTCGGGAACTTTTCCGTCAGAATGGAAAAGAGCCAAGGTAGTCCCAGTGCGTAAGTCAGATAAAAAAGACACCGTAAGCAACTACAGGCCAATTTCAATCTTATCCACATTCGCAAAGATCTTTGAATCTATTATATGTTCGCACATTCAGCAACATTTAAAATTGTATCTTAATGACAACCAACACGGTTTTGTGGCATGTAGATCTACAGCCACAAATTTAGTGTCATTCACGGAGTCCCTAATACAGGCTGTAGATGCAGGCAAACAATTTGACGTAGTATATACTGATTTCAGCAAGGCATTTGATAAGATGTCCCATTCTATTCTGATTTATAAACTAGCAGCCTATGGTATAACAGGCCCTTTATTGAGTTGGTTTGAGTCCTATCTCACTGAACGCGAATTCTTTGTCGTTGTAAACGGTTTTCGATCGGCTACACACAAAATAACATCGGGCGCCCCCCAAGGATCGCACTTAGCTCCAATACTATTTATTATGTTCATTAATGATCTTCCTGAGTGTTTTCGATTTTCCGAACCTTTTCTGTATGCTGATGACTTAAAATTTGCTCGAGTAATAGAGTCAAAAAGAGACTGCGAATTTTTGCAACACGATCTCAACCAAGTCATCAAATGGTGCCACAATAATAAAATGCAACTAAATCCGAAGAAATGTTACCATGTCAAATATACGCGAAAACTTAGCTGTATTGACACAGAGTACTTCATACACCAGGAGCGAGTCCAAGAAGTAGAAACAATAAGGGATCTAGGAGTACATTTTGACAAAAAGGTCACTTTTGTGCCCCATATCGAAAATATTATGAAAAAGTCATCGAAAATGTTGGGCTTCCTACTTCGTAACACTAAAGGCTTTCGTCAAAGTAGCACCAAAATAATGCTTTATAACAGTCTCGTACGCAGTGTTATGGAGTATTGTAGTGTTGTGTGGAGACCTCACTATGCCACTCACATGTTGCGTCTGGAAAGGGTCCAGAAACGTTTTGTATGGCATCTAGCATTTAGTGAGGGGAAATTTAAGCGTCTGCCCTCCTACAAGACCCGTCTGTGCCATTTCAAAATGCATTCATTATCCATGCGTAGAGATATAACAGATGCTCTATTTCTTTACAAGCTGTTGCGCAATAAGATCGACTGCCCCAGTTTATTAAAGCTTCTTAGGTTTCATGCGCCTTCTAGGTATCCTAGGAATAACATGGCACCCCTGTGTCCACCTTTTCGAGAGTCTGTGCTTGGTGCGAATTCTCCGTTGCCTAGATTGTGCAAAATCCTCAATGGCCGCAGTGACTTAGTAGATGTACACCACGATAGTGTAAATAAATTCCTACGAGCCTTTGTTAATAATCCAATGGACATTTAATCTCATACGTGTTTTTGATTTGATTTAATTTTAATTTAATTTGATTTAATTTTAATTTAATTTTGATTTAATTTTAAAGTAAATTATTCGGTTGATTCTTTAGTTTTAATTGATTTATTTTTGTTATCTATTTATAATCATTATAATTTTAATTTTATTCATAATTTAATTTAAAACAATTGTAATTTAATCACTCATTTTCCAGTCAATGTTTTTTTTTGTGTTGATACACCTTTGAATAATTTTGAAAATTGAATAAATTCAGTGATATTGTATTGTTTCAGGTTAATTAAATATTATAAGTGATTATCTTAGTATATAGACGTTTTTTCGTGCATGTGGTGTTAACCTTTAATTAATTGTTGCACGTGCAAATGTTACTTTAGATATTAAGTCAGAAATGTATGTAGTGTAAACAATTGTTGGTTAACCTAAATAAAAAAATAAAATAAAAATAAATTAGAGGAAAAGAGAGAGAAATTTTAAGTTTTCTTGAGAAAGTGACAAAAATCTCTTTTATTCTAAAGTCATTTTGTCATATCTGCGAAATAGTGGCGGGTTTCTTGTAGGAAACAAGAAAAGCACGTACCTTCGGTAGCCTCCTGCCCACGTGGAGCTTGTAGTTCAGAGTTTGAGCCTGTCCCGCCGCGGTAGGGCATGACGTGTAGTCGCAGCCGTTATCAGAACCAAAACCTTGGAAATTGAGATCCCCCGACTCTTGGATCCAGTACACCATAGTCTTCAGGTTGCTGACGGAGAAGTCTGCGGACGAACATGAACGATTTTGAAATGGTTAGGCTAAACAAAATGTAAAACATCACTGATAACGACAGGGGATTTTCCTGAAAAAGTATTGAACATGTTTTTGTTTTGCATGTTGTGCTTGTGTCTTTGCCAATTTTTATTGATTGTTTTTATCTAATTACAATGCAACTTTGAATTGTCTTTGACTTCAAGGATAAGTTATAATTTAAGCTTGTTATTCATTTAACATAACTAATCATTTTGAACCAAAATGAGTTTTTGTGAAGAACGCTTAACGAACTGCGATAAAAATCATTAGCACCGGAGTTGTGTTAATTTCATACCGTCTCCATTGTGGCAATCGTTATCGACTCCAGGAATCCGAATTTTTACGTATCAAAACAATGTCGCTATCTCTTAATGAATTAATAAAACAAAATCGCTCCTAGAGGTAGTTTGCGTCGTGTAGATTAAGTGTGCCGCCTTCGTAAGACGACTAAAATGGTTCCGCGTATAACCACAGCGTAATGTTGTGCCAGTTTTGATAACTTACTTGGTGTAAAGTCAAAAGCCAAGGATGCGTCTGTGCCTTGACGGAAGATGCATGTCATGCCGTTAGGGCAGGGGTCGATCCGCACCTCATTGATCTTGCACACGTCTTCATTGGCTGGAACAATAAGAAACACCTTGTAAAATGAAGTTATTATTATTAATTTTGTATAAAATTAAAATTGATCTACTCAGTGACTATCGTTGGTTACTGTAGTGTATGTCAGATAATAATTATGATATACATACATTGTCTCGTTTGATCATGTGCAAGTACCTACCGTACGGGAGTATCACCAGCCGGTCGATTCTGTCGACATCTCACCGTGACCACTTAGGTGGAGTGAACGACAAGTGAGCTGTCATGCCATCTTGTTTGTATGGTTTGACAGCTCACTTGTCGTTCACTACGCCCAAGTTTTCACTTCGACATATTTACAGAATCGCACTGCTGAGCCGCAGGCGAGTGTGATCGTGGTGCAGCTGTGTACGCGTGCAGTGACGAGCCAGTGATTGGAGTCTGCTTGAAGGTCTTTACAGTTTGTTGTTTTTTGTCTTTATATCAGCCGAAAGACTTTCACTGCTGGACATAGGTCTCCCCCAAGAATGGGGGGGGGGGTTTGCCATAATCGCCACGCTTGGCAGGTGGGTTGGCGATCGCAGTGTATTGTGTTGAGTTGTACAGAGAACGCTGCTGCCCATTCTTTGGTGAGTCACTTAGTCACCTCTTACGACACCCACGGGAAGTGATGGGGTGGTATTATTCTTTGACGGCATCGTCCGGCACAGGCCGACACCATACGGCAGGGTTGGTTAATTTATTATATTACAATTGTCAAGGAACCTACTTGCCAAATTTCAGCTTTCTACGACCAGTTGTTTTGGCTGTTCGTTGTCTGTCAGTCACTCACTCAGTACCGGAAGAATTTTATATATTAGGATTTTTAGACTGAATCGCCTTAATTCCCTTTTCTGTGCTACTACTTGCCAATTCTTAAGGAAGGTATCCAAGACGTCCCACCACCTCCTTCGTGGTCGACCGCGGCCATGTCTCGCGATTTCAGGGCACCAGTTTTGTGTTTTACGAGCCCACCGCTCGCTAAGCTGGCAACCTTCTGAGCCACGTAAACGACTCCTAACGAACGAATTTTGACGGAGATATTGTAGTGCATAATTAATAATTAGTGTATAATTTGAATGCGCACAGGTGCATTATCTGTTCCTTTTTCCCAAAAATCCAATGGAATGGCAATACGACACGGTCGGGGAGAGATCAAGTGCAGGACCAGTTGCTTTACTTGCTTTAAAGGTTACGGGAATATCACACCAGCGTCATCACTTACAAACTGAGAGATATAGAGCCTAAGGCTGAGTCTAAACAAGAGATGTGCGAGGATGCTTAGCGTCGGTAAATGAAGGAAATCTATGGTTCTTAACAAACACATTCCTCGCACATCTCTGCTAACGCTCCGCTCTTAACTTAAACCGAAAATCATCACATTTTGAACTTCAAAACATTACATGATTGCAGTTTCCCAAACCGGCCGCCCGTCACCTCTTTCTAGTGCATTAGCTCAGAAGAAGTGGCGCAACAAACTCCCCAGCAACAACGAGTGAGTTAAATAACACAGACAGATGATAAAAATATGCCGATTACGTAGACGTATTGTACTGTTTAGTTGACTATCAAGACTATTGCTAGTTGAAATACGAATCTTGCGCAAGTTCTCGCTTGACATCTAACCCTGTCTTCTACGAAAGAGATTAAAGTTCTCCACTTACATGCAAGTACATTTAGTACAGCATAGATAAAATGTTGTAAGTACACTTGATCTACTGTTTTAGTTTAGTGCAACTAGATACTGACATGATAGAGTGTAAACAATATACAACATACAGGAAACAACATAGAGGAAAGAAGTAAAAAAAAAACGAAATGAAGCGGTTCGATTGGTTCGCTGGAAACGCACCCTTAACGTGGATATCCGGAACTGGCTGAAGGAGGTTGAGCAAGTGTAAGTAAGGTGGACAGATTAATTATTTATTATAGCCGGCAAGAAATGTATGCAGCAGAATAGAAGTTAAATACTCATCAGGATTTCAAAATCTCTTCCTATAAGAAAACCAACATGCTGAGCCTTTTCTTACCTTTATTGAGGTCGACTACTGATGGTCTGACCTCTCGTAGAAGATCTACAAATGACAGGTGAGACCAACGGCTGAACGTGCGTTCCGAGGCACGTAGGAATCTCGGTATGTGTCATCGTGTTAAGATGGTGACCCATCCACGGACTGACTTCGACAAGCGATGCTTAACCTCAAAGATGGAAACGTGCGGCTGTTATAATTTAGCCACGAGCTCCTACTAAAACACTTAAAAATTTGGGGAATTACGAGAGTCAAACTCCTTTCATCAGTAATCCAGAATCCGTCCATCCCATAGACATATAAAAAACAGTTATTAAAAAACAGTTAGTTATTCATTATATCTATGGTCCATCCCAACTGTCTGCCAGTTGTTAAGCGCATGAAAATTTTACAAAGCTTTTCCTAATTTACCATGATTCACGACTCTCAAATATATCTACAAATGACAGTCGGGACTAACAGCCGTTCTTTCTGTGGCACGAAGGAATCTTTCACTCCATAAAATATTATAACATTTTGGAATCGTTTAATCACTAAGTGCCACTTTCTTGTGGCCGTTGAGGAGGTAAAAATACAGAAATGTTCACAGGTTGTTATAATGTTTAGTTTAAATCTCAATCTCTTACTTAACCTATTATTACTTTCCTACGCACGTAATTCACACGTCACAATTGATAAAGAAACTGAACAGATCAGGAAAAATCTGCATGATTCTGGAATTTTATGTTTAATAAAACGTTGCTTTTTTATTTGTGATGGGTTTGCTCTTCACTCTAGTCTAGGTCAGAGATGACAGAGACAAAGCCTACGATGGAGCGAGCTTACCCAGAAGGAGCCTGTTCACTCTAACTTTGAAGAGATTAGGGTTGTAAGCGTTTGGAAACACAGACGCAGGCAGAGAGTTCGTGCTGCGTTAATTATGCTATTATCCGCTATAGTTTTATAAAAAGCTAAAAATATCATAGCTTTAGTTTCACAGTCAGGAAATTAGAGGTATAGTAAGAAAGTGAACTCATGAAGAGAGTCCTCTCCACAAAAATAATAATTATAAATGTCCAAAGGCGGCAGTGACCAGGGGGTTAGCTCTAGTTTACCATGAGTTCCCATGCTCATTAGAGGCAGTGTTAAAAGGCTATACGGACATACATATAGTGCAAAGAAGCTTACAAGAAGACGATGGGGTCCATTCAAGGCTCTGGACTGGACGTTATCTTAGTCAATTTTTTGATCATGAAAAAACGGGTCTATACACATATGAGCGTCGAAAGAAACATCTCATGGTTTTAGCTTCATGTGTAGACACGAACTACGAAACGCAGACAGTTTTGGCTGCACAAAGCCCTTTGATTTTTGTTTCCTGAGACTGAATAAGTGGTCTTAATGTACTTTTCGAGGACACTTAACGATGGTAATAAAGAAGTTTGCTTACATTCTTCACAGGGCGTGAAGGTCACAAGATCCGCAGCCCCGATGACCAAGAACGCAGCAAAGAGCACAATGTTAGAGAGAGCCATCTTGAAGTCGACTAGCGAGTGTCACTGCGCATCACTACCGAGGTACCGAACGTTTATTGTCCACTACTATCAGTGACTCGGCGACCCGGACCACGTCGCAGATAAACGGTAAATAACGACATTGTTTATTGTGTCTGTTTATTGACGTGCGACGGTCATTGTGCGTAATGATCGGTAATTGTTGGTAATTAGTTTGTAGTTCATTTATGATGAATTTTGTTTGGGTGAATGCATTTAATTAGAAGTTATTTACTGTCGTGTTTTGTTGTGATGTTTAGTTAATTTATTTATTTGTTTATTCGCATTTAACAATTAATTACATGCAGTTAAGGCGCTAAGCGAATAATAAGGCCGTTTTGAGAATTGTTTTTTCTCGTAAAGTACCTGTAATAATGATTTAATATTTTGGTTTATGTTTTTTGACCTTATGATCTACCTAAATTGTAGAGGAATACACTATGCGAAGAAATTTTCTCGATAGAAAAAAAAATACAAAGTTCGATCTGTCTTTTTGCAATTTTCATTATCATGACGTCATGCATTAGATTGATGTTATGAAATCTGCTTTTAAACATAGAAAATAACTTTATCTAGCTAAATTCACCACAGGTTTTGATTTCATAATACTTTTATGTAATAAAATCCGAAATTTACTTTAGGCACTTACGTTATTTATTCCAAGCCGCCATCGCCATCTCTTCTTTTGCCTTTTAAAAGTATTTGCATCACTGTCGATTCAGATCAATTCAGATGGTCCGTGGGCCTTGTCAAGGTAGTACCTATGTCACTTTTTTGCAGATCAGAGCTAACCGATTTTCGTATTTTTTCTAACAATATTTTACATAGCTGAGCAGCTTAAAGTTGTTTTTTTTTTTTGTTAAAATTAGTGATATAAAATTATTTCCACCGTGTGAGTGTGTATTTTTGTGATCTTGGACAATATATAATCGTAGTCATTTTATATTAGTACCAACATTGAAATTATTTATAAAAATGTTATGAAATAAAATACTAAAAGTGCCTAAAGCACAACATTTGGGAACATACCTGAACGCAACAAAGGATTCATATCACAGGAAATTAATAGTGGCAAATCATGATAAAATCATCACTTTCACTTCTGTGTATAGAACATCCACAAACATTATTTTTCCTTCACGTAAAGTAATATAGCAATAGCACTTTTTTGTTTCTAGACTTGAGTGTCTGTTTTTTATAGCTTTTACCTCAAGAAACAAGCTAAACTAAATGTATTTATTTCATGCTTTGAAATACGTCAAACATCAATATGTCAAGTAATTAAACTTGCCAGCTTATGAAAAAAAGTGCGAGTCGGACTCGCGTGCAAAGGGTTCCGAACGAATTTATTTTTTTTAACATGTTATTTTAACACTACAGACTTCTAATAGGTGTTCCTGTAATCTTTAGGTAAAGATCTACTATCTCCATTTTTTTCAAAATTTTAGGCTCAGTAGTTTCGGAGATAAGGGGGGGGAATGGTCATTTTTCGTCTAATTTCGTGAATAACTTCAAAACCATTTATTTTAAAATTATGAAAAAAATATAATTAAAACCCTCACAGTAAGCCCTTTCATTTGATATGCCACACGATATTGTTCAAAAAACTTTTTTTTTTAATTTTCTAGTTTGACCCCCAAAAGTGCCCCCATACTTAAAATTTAATAATTTACTTAACGCGTCCGTGTTCGGGTCACAGAAGTCCATATGTGTACCAAATTTCAACAGAATCGGTCTAGTGGATCCGGAGAAAACTGGCTGTGTCAGACGGACAGACAGACAGACAGACAGACACCCGAGTGATCCTATAAGGGTTCCTTTTTTTTCGGAACCCTAAAAATGAGTTTAGAAACTGGCTTCTGCCCGCGACTTCATCTACGTGTATTTCAGAACTACATCAAGAGAGAAGTCAGAAAGAGAGAAGTAAAAAAATGCATAATCATAAAGAGATAAATAAGGCCAGAGGCCTTAACACCTAATTTAAAAGAAATGAAGAGTAAATAAATAGTTGTTAGTCCCGAAAACTTTACTCCTTCATGATTCTGACCTCCTTGTAGTCTCTACTGCTCATAATTCTAGTCCCAAACCTACTAATTCGGGATTTTATTAGACATTGACGCCTTTATTTAGATGATTTGATGTATATTATTTGATTTATAATATTGTTGCGGTACAGAATTAAAATATTAGTTTTCAAAACCAATCAATAGGTATTAAGTCCGGTCAAATTAGACCAAAAAATATGAGTGAAGTTATAATAATTCGCACCCTGGTCCTTTAACCTATAGCGCCGTGAGCCCGTGTTCGCAAAACGTGCGTCGTCGGCGCGGTAAAAATACGCCGTGTGCATGGGCTCTAACATTATTACATACCATAAGCGGTGAATATGATTTGGAAGCTCTTCTTTTCTGTACAATTGTATTAGAACTTTCGAATGAAGTTAATGCAATGATCAATGTCTTGAAAACTCTCTAAAACAATATAGCGGCCTTTGAACTGCAATCCTTGGCCTTAGCTTGGTGCCAAAAAAAATTGAAAATCTGATTTGACCACCTTATATAACACGAATGGAGGAGCTCGGGCTAAAGAATCACAGCCGCACGGGTTGATCTTCAAGGTAAAGCAACGCTTGCCAAGGTTAGTCTGTGGTTGTGTGACCATCTTAACAAACCGAGTTTCCTCCATGCCTCGGAAAGCACGTTAAGCCGTTGGTCCCGGCTGTCATTTGTAGATCTTTGGCAGTCAGAAGCCAATAAACTTGATTCTTGGCTTGTCAAGAAGTTCCGTGTTACCCAGTTAATGGGTTGTGGACGTGGAGGTCTGGTAGGCAGCCGCTCTACGTAAAATACGTATTCAGCTTAATCGAATTTGACTGGAAGCCGACCAGAATATAGTTGGGATAAGGCTAGATGGTCGGATAGACTGCCTGGGGAGGGGCCGCCAAGACCGACATTATACAGGTAGAACGAGCCCAGAGAGCTGTAATTAAAGTCATCCTTAAAAGACTCTTTAGGTTCCCAACGCGGCAACTTTACATGGACTATAATACACTAACGGTTCGACAATTATATATACTTCGTGCAGTCCTACGAAAACACGCGACTCTTCCATACAGTGTAAGTGTAAATAACAGCCCGACTGTAAGAAGAAGACCCAAACCGGCTTGTCCCACAACACACACAAAAACCACATTTGCTAGACGTCACTACCCCTACCTAAGTGCCCATATATACAACAAAATACATAAAAACTTTAACATACACACACTAAACACATACAAATGTAAAAAAAATAACTAAAGAATTCCTTCTCACCCTAGATTATGAGGCAACAGAAGCACTGTTGAAACCTTAATGCAAATAATTAAATATCACATCACCCCGTTCCCTACACCCACACCCTTACATCACATTTCTCACATTACATTACATCACACTTCAACCATTACATTACACATCACACTTAACCCATAACATGACATCAGACATTACATTACATCACACTTCAACCATTACATTACACATCACACTTAACCCATAACATAACATCAGACATTACATTACATCACACTTCACCAGTTCACCCATTACATTACATCACACATTATATTACATCACATGCGCTTACCCACACTCTATTGCTGCTGTTATACGTTCGACCTTCTCTAACTCTATACATCAACCCTAACGGACGAATGGATGGCTCCTATAACACAGGATTTTCCTAGCATAGGGGTCATTATTCATAAATCGAGCACCTAAAAGAAATTGTATAAGTATATTATAACAATGTAACATGCTCTGTATCTCTTCTTTGTGGATTAAATAAATTATTATTATATATATTATTAGATGATGATATAACAAGAATACTTTATTAATTGTCTACTTTGAAAATTTATTTTATTCTATCTTTAAAAAGGTTGTTAATAAGAGTATTAACATATTATGTTAATATAATTTGCTTGCGAGAAACCCTGAATCATTTGGTGGTTTGAATTAGTTGACGGGGTGTCGCTATATTCGATTTTTTTGACTTTCGATACGGGGAGTACGAGGAGAGTGTGCGGTGCGCTCGGGGAGAGGGATGCTAAATCACGCCTTTCGAACTGTCAGAAATTATTTACTTAGCCTCTTAATTGTTTGTTATGATGTAGTTGTGGTATAGAGATTTGTAGAAAAAATCTGTGGATTACATTGGAGTACATTCTAATGGCATACTAATTTACAGCGCTATGTCGTAATCCTTTTAGAATTTTCATGATTGCTAGCCGGATTTTCCCACTGCTGGTCTGCTGGCCTCCATATGCGTCTTCCACTTCTCACTGTCTATTTTTTTGGGACTAAAAAAATATAGCGGCCTTCGCCAGCAGCAACGCCTAACACAAGGATTGAATGTTAGATAAAAACGAAATTGTTATATAAAGTAAAAAGAATTTATTCTACATAATTATATTTACATAAAACTCCCATAAATACGCAAAGGGATAAAAAAGATACAAGAACTGAGTACGTTGTTCTATTTCGTTGTCTTCGTGCATTTAATATTTAAACTTATTTACCTAATTTCTATTTACAAGCTATTTATTTACAATTTAATACATATTTTTACATACGCCGAGTAAACTCTTTGGCATACAATTTCTGAGTGCATAGGCTAACTTATAAGTAAGTACAATCATATAATATAATTTCTATAAAATAATTTCAGAAATCGAGTTTCTTATTCAGATGGTAGACACCAGATAAATGTGCAATAACATTCACTGACCCACATACATTTATTGACTTTCTTAATATCAAAAACAGAAATAAAGAAGCCTGAATCGGCTTCTATCGTGATTCTTTTACTTTACCAATATTCTTCTTATCATGTGGGCAGTAAGGTCTAACGACCCCACACCCCTAGTGTCAGAGTTTCTAAACCGCCTCAAGGGCGTCTGACATGGTTTACTAATGAAAAACGGTTCATAATTTATTGTTCGGGTATCTACGAATGGATATTAGGGAAAAGTCAATGTACTTTTTAGCAAGTTTATCTGGCACTTACCATAGTCTTAGAGTAAGTTGTCATGGTGTTTTAGGACACTGGATACACTATGGATTTGAGTAGGAAAATAAAACATTAAATTTTGTGACGTAATACCTGGCTTAGTAAAGGACAGTTAATGGACAGAGGCAGTACTTTTGAGTAGGTTTTCGTCACACCATTTTGTAGTTTAAGACAGAGATATTATTATGGATTACTTTGACAAAGGACAGATTTGCGGGTCAAAAAAGGCCACTTTAGCAGAATCAGAAAGCACATCACGCTACCCGTCACTGTCAAATTTTCCCAATCAACCTTGAACCTAATCCATTAGCAAATAAAGATGAAAATGAAATTTGACAGATTGTTGTGTGATTAATATTATGATTCTAATATGATTCTCCTAAAGTGGCTTTTTTAGACCCGCTGTACAACTTACAGTAAATTTTAAAGAGCCTCTTAGTAAAAAAAACTTTGAAAAATACAGGCTGTCAATACTTTAACAACAACTTAATATTTATAGTTACATATTATTGCGATAATGAGTTAATATAATAACAAGAGATAATTTAGGGGTATCGTTTTTAGCAACTGATGTATTTTTAAAGCTTCCAATCGACTTTTCAACTTTAACCTTTGCTTCTTGGTTGTCAAGTTGGTTTTGATAACCTTTTGGTAGATTAGAATTAAATTTTAGTCAAAACTGAGATAGCTCAAAACTTTCCATTTTTTTTTGCTTAAGGGTGGTACTACACAAATATACCAATCGATTGTCGGTCAATGACGTTGATCGAAGTCAGTCGATTGGTGAATTAGCTTTAGAAGTTCTACGACGGCTTACCGCCAAGATTTCCTAACTCAAAGGGCATAAAACCATTGTGGCTAAGTTACCCCGTCGCCATTTTGATATTTTTTCAAAGTTGCGACACACGATCTAACATGCATAATTGCATATATGGATAGAGGACAGTTTAATAAACAAAAAATGTAACATGGTGCCCTAAAGTGTCACGTTGCCGAAATTTTAAGGTAGTCATTATCATCATCATAACAGCCGAAAGATGTCCACTGCTGGACAAAGGCCTCCCCAAAAGGTCATAATCGCCACGCTTGGCAGGCAGGTTGGCGATCGCAGTGTATGGTGTTGAGTTTTACAAAGAACGCTGCTGCCCACTCTCTGGCAATAAAAAATACTGAATTATGTGCTTAAATACCTACACCAACTCCCATAGTAAAAAGTTTGAACCTCTTTCAAAAGTTAACACTTGGCACAAATACTTTAAATTTTTTGTTTGCGATATGATTTGAACAAAAGTCTGTTACTTTTTTTTTCAAATTCCTATAGTGTTACGAGTAGATAGGTATTGTATAGAATCAGTAAAAAGCTGTTAAAATTTAAACGCCAGGAGATCTAGGTGGTAAACCGTCCAATATGATGCATTCTACCATCGATCGTCTTTTCATCGATTGGTCTGAACACACCCTTACATTATTTTTAAAGGAAATAACAACATCGTCAGTATGAGGATGTTTATCAATAAAAATAGGTTTTTTAACTACATGAATATTTTTCTTGGAACCCAGATGAATCATAGAAACTATCACTAAAAGATTAAGTCTTCTTGGAATGTCATGTGTTTTGAGTATTATTATGTTTTGCATAGTATTTATTATGAATTACCCGTAAATAATAATGTCAACCGAGATAGACGACCAGCTACGGATATTAAATAGGTATGAGAAAAACCGAAAGTTCCTGGTCTGTTTTCGCCCTTATGTCCTCAGAGATAAGGTTGAAAAGTGGTCGACCGGTACTGATCGGCTACGTACCTAAGTATTGTAGTACTAAGGATTTTATTTTAAAGCAGTTTAAAAATAATTTTTGATGTCAGGGTGACACAAAAAAATATAATAAATATGGACCAAGTCTAAAACTCTTGTAAAAGAATGCAATTTCATCGGCAAAATGCAATACAAGAAATCCGTTTTAATTCTTTATACAACCTGTTACAGAATAACCGCAATACCTCTTAAGGGGTCATTAAACTCATTATTATGAACAACTTTCACTATGGGACCAACACTGAAATCGCAGAAAAATATCGACTCCCCCATACATTTCTGTGCGCATAACTCGACAAAATGTACTGAACAGATGATTTTTTTTCGCGACTTCGGGCTTGGTCCCATAGTAAAAGTTGTTCATAATGATGAGTACAATGACCCCTTGAGAGGTATTCCGTTTATTTTTTCTGTTACACGTTATATAGGTAGGTCAAGTTATTATTTTTCACTATTTTAGAGTCTCACATAGCACCTGAAAGTTGATAATATTTTTGAAGATTTTATCTTTTCAAGTCTACCTTATTTAATTGGATTTGTAGAACTTTGTGTCCTAAAATTATATCAAAATAATACTTGAACTAAATACACGTCTTATTGAGCTACTCCCTTATAATTCAGTCTTCTCAACACGTAAAAATAGTCCTTAAGAGCGTTTCCTCCTCAAGATGTTTCATACACATTTTAAAAATCCCTATTCTTGGAAATTAATAAACGAATTTAATTATACTTTGCTCATAGAAAACGTGCACGGCGTTGACTACTGCCATCTAGTGTTGCATATTCGAAACTATAACGTTAAGAATACTTGACATGGACGCTTCTGTGCTGCCACCTGTAGTTCCTGCACACTCCGTTTAGAGGAACATGCACGGCGTTGACTATGCCATCTAGTGTTGCAATTGTGAAACTCATAAGTGAAATATATTTGACAATGATATTTCTGTGCTGCCGCCTTTAAATCCTGCACAAAATCAATTAGCAAAAATAAATTTTTAGAAAAAGATTTCAGAGGGAAAGAGAAGCGATTTTTCACTTTGTTTAGAAAACTTATAAATGCTGTCGATCCATTTAACCTCATTTTATTTTAAGTTATTAATTGAAACACCGCGAAAACGCTCTTAACTCAACAACACACAGTTGAATTTCAAACGATAGCCAGTGTGGTGGTTGTGTTGTGCTGGTCGTCCCTGGACATGTGGTGCAGGTCCTGCTGGATGCCAGCCTCCTTCAGGATCCTCATCCGCGGCCCGAGGGGCACGCCCAGGGCTCGCAGCTTGTCTTCTCCCACGTAAGGAAGCTCTGCTGCTCCAACTTTCTCTTTTTCTAGAAGGGCTGCGTATTTCTGCGGAAGAGATTAGTAAGAGTTAGTTTATTTGTTACAAGGATAGGCGAAGGTGTTCTGCTGTAGATATATTCACATTTTTATATATATATATATTTATTTTTACCTTTTTTATTCATTTAGTAATTTATTGGATTTATATAATCAATGGATAATAATAATAAGTGTAAAAAAAACAATTTAATGTGATAGAATATAATTTTATTTTTAATTTCAAGACATGTTTGTAAATTGTGAAAGGATAAAATGTTGCAGGTATTGATTGACTTTTATGGATTTATAATAGCCTGAACAAAACGTTTTTTTTTTACATTTACATATTTTTTATTTTATTTATCAGTTACGTTGAAGTTTCATAACTCCCATATAAAAGGGGATAAAGCCTATAACCTGGTGGCAATCCAGATTCTAGATAGGCTGCTATCACCATAACGTAACATCAGCGTGTTTACCTAGAAAGGTCAGGCATAAGCGGCGAATAGTGGGTGTATTATTGGAACTTCTTTTGCCGAATTAAGAAGTTCCTGCCTTTGTATCGAACCCGATACTCAAGATTAGCAGCTACTGCAGCTTGAGCAAGCAGCTTGTCCCATTTCATCGTTTCATCATTATCATCATCATTTCTACTGAAAGACTTCCAATGCTGGAGATTGGCTTTCCCCAAGGGTCGCCACATCAATCGGCCGCATCCATTGAATTCTCGCAGTTTCACCAGGCCATGACAAGCCGCTGTGACGCTACATTTTTCGGTACGCGATTATTTAGGTTTCCTGCTAACAAATACACTATTGACCTTCAAATAAATTCAAGCAACTCACTTCATATCCTAGTTTCTTGAGGAACAGCCTCATGAGGGGGGGCTCGTCTCCGAAGAACTTGGTGAGTCTCTTCACGCGGTCAGGGTTGCTGAAGGAGAACGGATCCAGGTGCCGGCCGTGGCTGCCTGAGCGGATGTACTGCTGGGATCTGCAAGATAAAGACATAGTAATTAGGCCCATGAGTGCGCAAATTAACTCGGACAAGTAAAGAAAATTTGTTCAAGGTAAGGCAAGATTTAAGAAGTTGCTCTGCACACCGTGAATGCCATTAAGAGCTATCGACTAAATAAGTACTGAATGGTCCCTTTCTTTTTCTCATGGCAAAATGTATGACCATGTACGTTCTTCCTACCCTCGTCAACGGTCACTGATGAAGCGTTGTGCGCTCTCGACAGGGATGTCTTAATCCAAGCGGGGGCACCCGGGCTCATTTCTCGGCTTGATGCCTTCATAAAAAGCTAAAAACAGCTTAACGTGCTTTCTAAGGCAAGAAGGAAACGATCGGTACGTAGTGGATGGTCACCCTTCCACGGTTCGACCACGGTAAGCGTAGCTTAACCTCAAAATTCGACTCGTGCAGCTGTTATTAATTAGTCACAAGCTCCTTACGAGATTGTATCCTTGCAGGTTTTTTTTACTATTGAAAATCATACGTTTGACCACTATCTCACCTGATGGTAAGCGATGATGTGGTCGAAAATGGAGCACACTTGCCTAGAAGTAACCGATTCACTTTTGACTTAAAAACTCTATAAAACTCACTTGTACATATGCCTGAGCGCGGCTATCTCGGCGCGGATGTTGTCCATCTCCTGCATGACGAGGTGCTGCGTCCTCATCTCGCTGGACAGGTGCGCCACCGAGCGCGCCAGCGTCACCACGTGCGACTCCAGCCGCTGGAAGCGCTTGTTGATACCCTGGAGGAGGAGGTGGATCTGAATGTTAAATTTTTGTCTGACAACTTTGTAAGCTACGAGTTATGTTTTTGAAGTTTTTTCAGGGCATGATTTGAAGGGATGTCAAATAATAGTAGATTATGCACCGAAGGGTATAAAGCAGTGTATTATGTTACGGGCGTCATATGAAATCCCGAATCTAACGAAGGAGTCGAAAGTTAACCTCCGAGCGTAGCGAGGAAGTTTAGAGTTTAACTCACGAGCGAAGCGGCCCTCGCTTCGCTCGTGAGCGTTAAGCGTGAGCGTTAAGCGTTAATACAAGAATCCTGAATGCAGCGAGAGTTTTAAGCAAGCCCAAGGCAAATACACCTTTATCCTTGAGGAACATACTCTACTTTTCACACCGATTGCGTGAAAATTGTTCGCAGGTCATGAAGAGAGGTGGCGCCGCGAGCGGTTCCCGTCGGTCTCCAAGTTGAGTACTAAATTCAAATCACATTATTGACCTCCGGGCAATAACGACTCACTTTAGGTTGAGTTTGCATGACATATAATCTGACGTTTGCAATGTCGTGCACGTGGTGTGATAATATTTTTATTGAATTTGTCGAGTGTCTTATTTTGGTGTGGAATGACTGAGCTTCTTAAATTTTGTTCTACTAGTGTATGGCCTGTATTTAGCTTTTGGACCGCTCGCTTTTGGACCGCTCCGACGTTAGCCACATTCAGGTTCTGGAAGGCTCAAGTGGTCTTGGGTGGTGGGGTTCACTAATATTGAGATGACATATGATGCCACATTGAATTTAATAGGCGATGACTGAGGAGATAAGGTTGGTATCACAATACAACAGGGACGACAACTCTGGGACATACATCATGAAGCCATACACTGGTTGAACCAATTTGTACCTATTGCATTCCATCTTGCTCTTTTACGATATTTTATAGAGCTCAGAACTGTGATGTTACCTTCAGGTCATGTTTCTTTCTGTGCTCATTGGAACTTCGTCTCTTGTCTCTGACGGGCCGACTGCTCACGGAACTGGACGGTAGCGATGACATACTCCCGTAGCGACGCTTCGATGATAACCTGGAAACATATTCATGCGAGATTAGACAATGGCAAGTAGGAGAAGAAGAACTGACTGGTGGAACGAAGATAGAACACATAAAAAGTGCTTTTGAAATTCAATACTAGCATAAGATTTCCATTGTTGGAGCCTCCTCCTTTCTACAAGGTGGACCGATGACCTGGTGAGGGTTGCGGGTAGCCGATGGATGCGAAAAGCATAGGACCATTTGTTGTGGCGACACTTGGGGGAGGCCTATGTTCAGCAGTGGAGGCCTTTCGGCTGATATGATGTTGATGATGATGATAAGATTTCTACTAAAAGGCCCAATTGTGCCAAAAATTTAAACAAGGGTTTCTTGCTAAAACTCCTCCCCTCCTCCCTCGCAGATGGCGGCGGATGATTGACTCACCTAGACTCCCAAGTGGGCTGCTTGGTCAGGCTGGTAGGCTTCGTCACTCCCAGCAGCTGCAGCACCTCGGCGTACATGTTCTCCAACCCTCGCAGCTGGCGGCGGATGATTGACTCACCTAGACTCCCAAGTGGGCTGCTTGGTCAGGCTGGTAGGCTTCGTCACTCCCAGCAGCTGCAGCACCTCGGCGTACATGTTCTCCAACCCTCGCAGCTGGCGGCGGATGATTGACTCACCTAGACTCCCAAATGGGCTGTTTGGCCAGGCTGGTGGGCTTCCTCACCCCCAGCAGCTGAAGCACGTCGGCGTCCATGTTCTCTAACTCTTGCAGCTAGCGGCTTATGATTGACTCACCTAGACTCATACTATACTATGGAATTTTGGCTACGATGATTTCCTCGCGCTTCCGCTCCCATGCGGCTGTTCATTAACCGGTTACGCGGACGATGGCTTACTGCTCATTGAGGCAAGCACTCGGGCGGGACTCGAGAACTTGGCTGACACATGTCTACGTTTAATATCACAGTGGGGCGATCGAAACCGTCTGACCTTTGCACCGCATAAAACCTATCAACTTATTTTAAAAGGGAACCTAAAATCCTGGCCTAGTATTAAATTTAATAACGTACCCGTTAAAAGAAAAGAATCCGTGTGCTACCTCGGTATGCTACTAGAAAGGAACTTTTCATTTATTGATCATATAAAAACAGTAGGTGAAAAAGCAAAAAAGAACTTCTACGCCTTGACGAGAATATCCAAAGCTACTTGGGGTCTCTCATTTCAAACCTTAAAAACTATCTATGGGGCTACTTACTTGGGTTGTATGTGCTACGGGGCACCTGTCTGGGCTGACAGGGCCACCATAGGGGCGGTACGCCGTAAATTGCTGCAAAGCCAGCGTTTGGCTTTGATATTCTTATGCAAGGCGTATAGGACGGTTAGTACTGAAGCCTTACCGGTGCTGGCGGGTGTTCTCCCAGTCGATCTAGAGGTGCAGCGGCGTGCTGCAATGTACTACTACGCTAGAAAGATCACGGACCCAGAGTTTTTACCGCAACGCGACCGTGCTAAGATCTGTAGATTACTAAAACCCCAGACTGACGTCTGGAAGGAACTTTTATCCGAATGGCAATGTAGGTGGGAAAATTCCATTAAAGGCCGACACCTCCACCAGTTTTTTCCATCCGTTCGTGAGCGGCTGGATAGGACATGGCTGGAGGTGGATCATTGTGTTGCCCAATTTCTCACAGGTCATGGCAACTTTAAGAGTAAATTATTTTCCTTTAGGCTTGTGGCCTCGCCATTATGTCAATGTTCTACAGCCGACTATGAATACGAACAATCCGCACACCACATCTTATGGGAGTGTATTCTTTGGCAAACTGAACGCAATATTATGTTAGATAGTATTCAGGCTACATCTGGAGTAGTTTACTACACGGACCTTGTAGAAACCAGAACAAATTTCCGTGCTTTCAGGCGATTTTGCCATACCTATTACTGGAATCAAAAGTAGCTCACAATTTAGGACCCATTAGTTTTTAATTAATATATAATCCGTGGTGCTTGACAACTGGGCTTAACCCAGTTGTATATGTCCCTTGGTGCCTATTGGCCTAGCTCTATTCTGTCTCCTGCTTGAAAAGGAGGGAAGTGGAAATTATACATATATTTTATTTCCTACTCCTCCGCTGTACTTTTCTGATTAAATTCGTTGCAGGATCCAAGACAGTTAAATCGTTTCTCCGGGACTCGTCGGGCTTCATTGACTCGGCGTTTTTCTGGTGGTCGCCACTGTTGATTCTGGCTTTCAGGAGTTGCAGTGGTTGGGAATGTGTGGCGGGCTTGTCACCTAGACTCCCAAGTGGGTTGTTTGGCCAGGCTGGTGGGCTTCCTCACTCCCAGCAGCTGCAGCACCTTGGCGTCCATGTTCTCTAACTCTCGCAGCTAGCGGCGTATGATTGACTCACCTAGACTCCCAAGTGGGCTGTTTGGCCAGGCTGGTGGGCTTCCTCACCCCCAGCAGCTGAAGCACCTCGGCGTACATGTTCTCCAACCCTCGCAGCTGGCGGCGGATGGCGCGCGCGTCTCCTGATGATGAGCTGTCCGAGCGCCCCTCCAGCAGGGAGGACAAGTCCAAGCTGCGCGTGGTTGTGGATGTCATGTCTGTTGTGTCAAGGCCGAATACTGGAAAATGGAATATTGAGGTTAGGTAAAAAAAAACTAAAATGGATCAATTTTGCATGTTGTAAGGTAAAACTATTAGGGGTTCCAGCGAATCCGGGTTCAATGAAGTCTACAAAATTAATGATCAAGAATGGAATGCTCTGCAACTGAAGCGGCTTGACTGGCCCTGCTGTGGCGATCCCGGATTGTGGTAAGTGAATAGTAACAAAATAGAATTCCAAGGACAATAGCTTTTCTGGATTGATACAGAAGCTATAATATTTTTAAAAAGTATGTCTTTATAACAATGTTATAGTTTCTGTCAGGGAAATATGGAGAAACTTACAATGTTTCTTGTAGTGGTGATCTCTCTTTGAAGAGTGTTTCTTATGAGAATGCCACCGCGGAGACTCGCGGCCTCGGCGACGTTCCTCTGGGTATTCCGACGAACGACCCGGTAGACTGTAAAAAGATTTAAAATAGATTCCTAAGTTAAGAACACAAAACCCTGAAAATAGGCGCCGCAATGGGCCTTACCCACAGTTACAGATGTTTAAACCTCGTCATAGGTAAGTTAGGTAAGAATACTAAACCCTGGAACACGCGCCGCAATGTGCTTCACAATGACCCACAGGTACACATGGCCAAACATCGTCGAACAAGAATGAGTTTTTGTTGGGGGAATCAGAACCCTCAATAATGCTGCGAGGAGAGGAAGAACATTATACACATGAGTTTCAAAACCACACGTTGTCCTGCCGTTTGAATGCCGGGAAATCAGAAACAGATGATAGCTTTAGATACTGTCAACATAGTATCTGGGGAGACTGTCATTTAGCGCAAATGAGAGTCGTGAGTCGTGGTAGGTAAAGCTTCCGTGATTGTTGATATTGTTTTCTGTAATTCTATCATATGACCATCAATAGAAGTTATGCCAAACAAGGTAATCTTTGAAATACGTTGAGTAAATGTGTAGATTATACTGGTTGTAACTTTTCGAGGTTAAAGGCATAAGGTAATAAAATTCCTCTAAATATTTACCTGTTTCTTTTGTGCATGTCGGAGGACGGAGACAACGGCGGCAGCGGCGGTGTGACCGAGGTGTCCGACGTAGCCGACGAGTCCAGCCGCATGCTGGCTAGCTTTGGTTCCAAGATGTGGCGTAGCTCACATTCCACCCAGTCGTTTTCGTGCACACCTGGAAAGACAGAATTGGCATATTTAAAAAAAATCTCTTTGTGGACGATATGTTGAGATCAAATCATCAGCCTGTAAGATTATGACCTTATACAGACAAATAAATCCATTAACTAAACCTAAAAGCGTTTTAACTCCATTGACAACTCCATTAACGAAATGAACCCGAATCGTGATGCAAGTTGGAAAGGGTGACGAATTTATGTCATAGAAAAAAGTGAGGACAATACCAAGTGCTAGCGAATGAGTAAGACAAAAATAATTTCCACTTCCATCTATATATAGTAGGAGACAGAATAGAGCTAAGTCAATAGACATAGGGACGTTTAAAACTGAGATAAGCCCAGTTGCCTTATAGGACAAGATGATTTAAGAGTAGTATTGGTCTTAAATTATCTTGTCCTATAAGATCTAAAGAAGGTCCTACTTTGTCCCTGCGGCTGCTGGCTGGTCCCAGGCTGCGGCTGCCTGGTGCCCTGCGCATCCGAGTCCGCGGAGGTATCATGCAGAGGCTCTGGTCGCCGGCCACTCGAGTATGCCACGCTGCCTCGCCCAGAGTCTACGTTGGACGACTGGCCCCCGTTCTTGTCGTAGTCTGAAATGTTTTGGGAAACATTGTTAACACAGGAGAACCATTTAATCGAACCGGTATGAGGATTAAATCAGACAGCGGAGAGGAGCGGAATTGAAGATCTAGCAGTATCGAAGTGGGCCGACGACCTGAAGAAGAGTATTTGAGGATACTAGGCGAGAAATGTGGAGGACCAGGTATCTTGGATGGAGCTTGCAACTCACTAATGATAATAATTGTATGTTCGGAAACCGCACAAAAAAACTATCTCGTAGGTATGTCAAGAGAAGTCTGGCAGTGATTCAAATAACAAGTTAGCTTTGAAAGGTGTTGCTATCTAATCGTAGTCACCTTTTTATGTAAATGCGGAAGCAAAAGAGTAGGACCACTTTTTCATGTTTTTGATTAAACAAAGTACTCTACTTCTATCGATAAAGCTTTAATGTCAATAGTTCCATAAAAGACGGGATTTATTACGCCACCTTGTAGCCAATTAAAGAAACAAACGTGTTTTTGACGACTGTATAATTTGTTTTTCTCTATTTTTGTCAAATCAGGAATCGATTTAGAAGATTTATGACAGGCTTAAATCTTAACGAGGTATCAAAGATTTTGAGATAAAGAAAGAGAGTAATATGATATTATTGGATTGTAAAATATCGGTTTTAATGTTTTGTTTTCGGTTCCAATTCCGATTTTGTCTCGTTTACATGCATAAGAAATACGTCAGCTATATAAATTGTGCCAAGTATAAATAGTGGAACTTTTATAGATTACATACCTGAGCTAGCACCCGAACCCGCTCCCTTCTTCCCATGTGCCTTGAGATCCTCTATTCTATTCGGCGTTTGCCTCGACGAAGACGGCTGCGGATTATAAGCCTCAGCTTTCCCACTCGAGTTATAAACACTATCAGCCGACTTCTGACTGGCACTCTCATCATTCCTCTCCTGTGACGTCGACGGTTCTTCTCTGTCCTTCTTATGTCCTATCGAATCTGGAGTTCTACGTTCTTTGTGAATATCTGGAGTTCTGCGTTCTTTATGGCTGTCTGGCGTTCTTCTTTCTTTATGGCTATCAGGAGTTCTTCTTTCCTTATGACTATCTGGCGTTCTTCTGTACACGTTTTCTTGCATCCTATCCTGTCTTTGCGATTCTACGGAGCGTCCGCTGGTTCTGATTCGTTCTTCGTAGCTTGACCTACCTTGGGCTGCTAGTCTAGCACGGAATCCTCCATCGTCAGATTCCCGTTCCTCAAAATTTCGGGGATGCTCATTTGGTGTATGATCTAGAAGGTTTCCATGTGAATTGCGTCTCCCAGGATCATGTATCTGAGGAGTAGTGACCTCTGGTCTATGCTGCGGTTCATCCAAGAGATGTGGATGAGAGGTTGCTCTTCTCCCTTCAACAAAACCTCTCTGTCGCACTATTTCTCTCTCTAATTGCTGTGGGCTTCTGAGATCCGGTCTTGAATGTGAGTTGTCGAACTGGAATGAAATATTTTATGATTCAATAAAGGGCCTTTATAGATACATTTAGTCTGTTAAACTAACAACTAGATCATAAAACAAGAAAATTACTTGAATTATGATGATGAAGTCGGTGACCGTTGATTTTAATGAAAGCATAATAATAAATGTAAATACATATTCTCTTGAGAGGAAATGGTTGTAATAGCAGACGATATTCCTGATAGTTGATGCGTTGTAAAACTTGTTATTTTATAATCGTTAAAGGAAGTGCGAAGTTGTTTGGTTTCCTCAATGCTTGCAGATGTGAAGATGTCTATAAAATATATATAAAATCAAAGCAACTTTTAATAGTTCATTAAAAGTTGCTTTGATGTTATAAGATACAAGTACTGGAGAATGATGTTTCTATCGCTGGATTGAAGGTTAGTGACCTGTCAATGTCTTTATTTTGCGAGATTGCGGCGATAGCTTCCTGTTTTAAGTCAAAAATATCATTGGGTAGTTGTCAATAACGATACATGCGCTAGAAATGGTCCCCAACCTTTGATTTTTGATTTTTGCACGCTTTAAAATACCCTATTGCTGTTGCAAAATTTACAACAAGCCCTAATATAATAACAATCTAAATAAAGAAACACTGGTCGAATACAATTACTACGACAAAGAGAACAATGCTCCAATAAAGCTAGTTTCTTGTAAAAATCTTTTGCTTCGCCGTGTCGGCGCAGGCGCCTATACACAGGTTATAATTGCTGCGTACTCGTGGGAACAAGACGTTAATTGTTGGGAACCATTGTTTCAATGAGAAGAGAACATGGGACTTGGTGGAGCAAGTGTTACGACAGTTGGACTTACTGTTTGAAGAATGTACTCAATTTACAATTCATTGGAACGATTTTTATAGGTAATTGGTGGTCGGTTTTGGCTTTGGTTTCAAATGTGAATTGATTGGGCTTGTTAGTGGGATTTTGAAATTGGTGATTTGGCTTCAGTTTTGGATTTCACAACTGTTTCAAAAATGAAAACTATGAATGGATTTCACACGATTATTGATTACTCTATTTCAACAGTGTAAAGGTCAAAACTGAACATTTCACTAGTTCCATTTTACAACTTTGATTGGGTTATTTCTGCAGTCTACAAATTATCTTTTAAGTTTGGCAAAACCTTGATAGCAATCAATAAATCAACTTTTTATCGGTTTCCACTTTAACCTTTCTTAATGAATCATTCATATTTCAGCTTTCCAAACATTCATTTTGTCAGAAAAACCTCCGTCGATGTTTTTATCGTCTTAAAGGCCTATTGTTGAAGCAAATGAGTTTATTGTACTCCTGTATACAAACACTTTCTTATCTACATGTTAATCTACTAGTAGCATTATAATTGTAGGTTTCTGATGTCATTACTGAATGACTGATGATGTGGATCTATGATTTCCAAAATTTGACTTGATAAGAGTTTAAAACTTTTATTTCGTGTCGTTTTTCGATACTACTTTATGAATCCTCTCTATGTAATACTTTTGCATTTTGCACCCTACTTGAATACCCAACTTACATTATGATGACTTATTGGTATTTTTGTAGGTTTTACTGGTATTATTTTAGTTCAGAGCAACTGTCTCACCTGTGACTGCGGCCCGTTCTTCAACGACGTAAAATTCGCCATGGACCTAACATCCATATCCCTCTGGTACAGCGCACTCCTTCGTCCAGGAGGTCCATACTGCTGGTACAATGCATCAGCTCCTAAGGCCTGAGGTTGTCTTTGAGGCGTACTGGCCAGCATTTCTTGAGATCTAGCTTGAGAACTCATCATCATGTGGGACTGGACCATCTGTTGCTGTTGCATTAGTTGTCTGTGGAAAATGATTTGAAGTTAATGATGTTCTTAGGTCATTAATCAAAGTTAACTTGTCTTGTAAAGGCGTAACTAGGCGAGGTGTGTGAGATTCATGTCGTTGATTGAAAAATGATAAATGGTTTTTCATTCAGTTTTAATTGATTCCATATCTGATTGAAATGCCTGTTAAATGTTACGTTCCCACATCAGCTGCAGAATACCTTCGCAATTATAGCGTTTAAGTAGGACTTTACCCACGTTATATGGTGTAATTACTTGCTATTGGAGCTACTGGAATCTTTGCATCCCTGTATTTACGTTACCCAAAATAAGCTTTACGGTGGTCCTATTAATAATCAACACCAGGATGCAACACGATTATGTCTGCATTGAAAATGCATTCAGCGGAAGTGTTAAAATAAATTAAACATTATGTCATAACAGACAACGGGATTTCGTAACACATTGGAGGAAGGTGCGTATAAAATGAAGCTCTATTAAAACTAGGTGTTGATATCTTACCTGTGGGGCGACGGACTAGGATACGCCATGTTATTCGCGATGCCGTGACTGTACTGCATTTCCGGCCTCGTCTGCGTCATTGGCCTCCCATAGATTGCCTGCTCCACCTTCCTCGGTCCATTCTCTCTTGGCGTCACTTGCTCAGGCTCTGGCCTCTCCGGTCTTTTCCTCTCTTCACTGTTATTCAAACTCGGTTCCTGCTCATTGTTCTTCTCGCCATCATTGACATCTTTACTCTTAAACCTGCTTGAGATCATATCTTTGAGCGTGTGGTAAGTTTTACTGACAGACTTCGCACTTTTGGGGGCGTCTCTTGTGTTATCCTTCCCAGTTTCAACAGTCACTGTTATGAGTTGCGAGTTGTTCGGTGTGTCAACTTTGCCGTACGTTTTGGCCGGTATGGGAGGTTTTGGTGAGTCGTAGTTTTGCATATTTCTGGGTACCGCTCCTTGGTTCTGGTTCATGTAGCCGTACTGCTCGTGGTACTGTCTGAAGCCATCCCCAGACGTGCCAGCTTGCTGGTTCTGCGTGAGAAACGGTGTGTTTTAAGTATCGTGTGTTATTGTTGGTCGTGCCATGGGAAGCGCACACAATGGGTTGTTAGGGGCTTGGATTGTTAGGAGCCGTGTTTGGCGTAGCTGTAAATGTGGTAACTTTGGTGAAAGGCGCATTATTAAAGATGGAAATTAAGAAAATAAGTGGCCTGAATGCTATCGAAAGTTTTGTTATTAATTGTTCTATGCTTGTTTACCAGCATTTTCGTGTAACTTTGTAATTATAATATCTATTAATTATCAAGTTGGAAATAATATCAGTATTCTCATTTTATTTAGGTAATTATATAGTCTAGATAGAATTTATCTTAATAAAACACTAGGTATTATATACGTAATACCTCCGACAAAAAAAAAACTTTTTGATGTATCCGTAATGGCTATAGAATAATAGAATAGAATACTCTTTATTATCTTCTTCTTTCTCTTCTTTGTCTTTGTTTTGTCTATGATGGTTATAGCTTAATCAATATCATAAACCCATACAAAACGCAGAAATTCAATACTGCCTACCCTGCCAGACAACCGGATACAGCTGACATAACAAAGCTTTCAAACAAAATTCACATTCACACAATTTTCCATACATTTCTCACCAAGCCCTAAAGAAAAACACTCAATACACACATTTTCCAGCGCGAATTCCACCATTTTTGTAAAACACACACTTCACATGACAACACGACTTTGGTTCTTAAAGTTCTAAATAATACTGGTGTCGTGCGCCGGCGCAACACCGGATGCGCGTGCGCCGCGATCGGATCCGACCGCTGCCGACGCGACGTGCGGCCTACCTGTGACGAACTGAGAGATGGATGGAGCTGTGTGCAATGGTAGGTCTGGTGAGAACTTTTTACGTTTTGATTGGGACAAGCCATTGTTTTTGTTAAGTGTGTTACGTATTTTTATATGTGATTGTACTTTAATGCAATTGTAATTGCATGGGTTGAGTTTATGATTCTGGCTTCATAATTAAAAACTCAGTAACTTAAGAAATAGGCAACTTTTTCTTAAAAATTAATGGGTCCTGTAGGATAACTCATGGGAACAAAGTCGAGGGAAATAGCTAGTAAGGTATAGATTAAGCTTTACTAAGCTGGCATAAAAGAATTATTATGGAGCAATCGACGTACTAGCTCGAAGGTAACCATTTGCAAGACGCATGGCACGTTGACACAAAAAAACTGTCTTTGGCCACATTTTCTATGCCATCCGCCGCAAAAAAACTTAGGGCATATGCAGCTGCGAAACAGATATGTTTGCTTGATACAGCTGTGATGGTTTAGAGAACTCTTACGTCAATTTTATTGTCTTGCACACAAATAATGACTTGCTTATACGTGGGCCTAAAGTTGAGCGCTAAACTAAGGAGGACTGCACACGACAACTGCTTCACAACAAGCATGAAGACCAATTGTTGTACATAAAAACGCGGATGGTTCCACACAGTAACCCGAAATTATTTTTAAATGAATTTTAATTTTTATTATTTGTTGTTATAGCGGCAATAGAAATACATAATCTGTGAAAATTGTAACTGTTTACCTATTGCGGTTCTTGAGATACAGCCCGCTGACAGGCAGACTAATGCAGCGACGAATGGACAGCAGAGTCTTAGAAATATGGTTCCGTTGGTTACCGTATGTTACGGAACCCTAAAAGCAATAAATTTGTTCCAAAACTTGTCAAAATGTTGTGTAATTGTGTTTTTGACACTTTGCGACTGCGATGCGAATGTTATCACTCCAAAAAGTTCCGAGAATTGACCCCTTAATATTGTTTATGGATGTAAATTGTTAATAGAAAAATAAGTTTTTTTACAAAAGAATAGCTAGTCCTGCTCCATAGGACAATCTAGGGTGTAGTAGACATAGTGAAACTGGTTGATATGTTTGTGTTTATTGTATTAATATTTACTATGTAAACAGGTGTATTTACTGATTTTTGTATTTAATTTAACTCACACACTGATCATATAAATCAACAGTGGCAAAAATTTGTACGTATGTGAGTATTATGTTCCCTTACTAGCAAACTTATTAATTTTACCTCTGCTGGCATTTCTTTATTGTACCTATTAGTAGTATATAAGTGTTTTTTTGGGAGCATCGTCCTCACATATAATCAACTGATTAATGTATGCAAATATTGTAAAGCTTATTTTTTGAAAAGAGTAACTATGGAGTTTCTTGTCCGTTCTTCTCCATAAGAATCTACCTTTTGCGAACGGACGACTAGAGTCACTATAATATTTTATTTTATTTTAATTTGACGTTCAAAAGTGCCTTTATTGGTCTAGTTGAAATAAATCATTTGACTTTGACTTTGACTTTGACTTTGAATACAATCGACATCCAAATAAAAAAAAAAAACACTAAAAAGTAAAAAACATCGATTTCCGTTATTAAAGTTATTTTTTACTTTCTAGTTTTTTTTTTATTTAAAAGTCAGTTGTATTTTTTTGTACAAAAGTTTTTTATTTTTCACATTTTAGTGGTACCCAACAACACCACTGGAAAGTCGCAGGAAAGCAAAATACCCAATTTCGTTACTTGGATGACAAACCAAAACACGTCATCAAGTAAACGAATTCCAGCTATTTTGATTTAAAAACTGCTGACCCGATTTTGAAGCACACCTTTTCAGATGAAAGAAGAATTTTCAAATCGGTTCATGAAGGACGGAGTTATGAGATAACATACATAAAAAATACCACCGAATTGCGAAACTCTTCCTTTTTTTGAAGTCGTTTAATAAATTTTAGTGCATAGTGTTGAAACCGAAACTTATGTACAACCAAGTACTTGTTCAATAACACAACCTTACACCTATTACTCGATCAATCGCCGTTAGTTCCTTACTTTCACAATTTCTAGCTCATAATTCACAGCCGTGACCGTACACTGTCATTTATAACCATCGATTTTATGGTCTGAGACACTTGTGGTTCTTCCTTTACGCCTTTATTTGATGAGGTTTTAAAAGCTTCTTGACGTAAAGCGTTGATAAATATTGCTGCTTCATAACTTATTACAAAACTAGCTTCTGCCAGCGGCTTAGCCCGCGTGGTCCTTAGGGAACATATTCCGGGAATAAAAAGTAGCCTATGTCCTTTCTCAGGCTCTAGACTATCTGTGTACCAAATTTCATTTAAATCGGTTCAGTAGTTTTGGCGTGAAAGCGCGACAGACAGACAGGCAGACAGACAGACCGACAGACAGACCGACAGACAGACCGACAGACAGACCGACAGACAGACAGAGTTACTTTCGCATTTATAATATTAGTAAGGAAGTAAGGATAAGGAAGTAAGGATTGTATGAAACAAAGTCGCTGTCGTGTCTACCTTTGTCTGTTTGTCAGCTAAATTCTTCAAATCCACGCAACGGATTTTGATGCGGTTTTCAGTAATAGAAAGAGGAAGGTTTGTGCAAATACTTGCACCCGAGCAGATTGCCACTCTTGAGTGTTTAAGGTAAAGGCGGCTTTTTACGCAACTGCACAAGAAGGAGGTTAATATTTTTTTTGGTTTAGTTAAAATCTCTATAATTATAATATTGGTTAGCACTGCTTGAGTAAAAGGTCAAGAAATAAGGTATCTTGGGTGATATGTTACACTGGTTTCTTCTGGGAACATTGTCTGATATCGCGATAGTTATTAATATGGAGGATTACTTTGATTTACATTGTCTTATTTATAAGACACTAGCAGTTGGTGACGGTGGCGTTACGTGGAATTGTTTTGACGTCAAACTGACGTTCAAAAAGGGCTGGGTATCAGCCGAATTTGAATAAATGATTTTTTATTTGGATTTTTTATCTAGGAATAAATTCTAGGTTCGACATAGCAAGTCGGTACGCGTCGAGTACTCAACGGCACACAACCGTTGTTTCTCCGTACGCACCTCACTGTGGCGCGCGCGCACCATGAATTTTTATGGGTTATTTCGTACCACCGCCTCCTATTGGGTTTCATAACATTTGCTGACATTTAATGACACTAGTGTTTGAACTGTTCTAATACTAGCTGCCGCAGTTAAATACCACCCTAACTAATGCTTCCTGTTCGAGAGAGATAATGTTTTTCATTTAGTTGGTGGCTGGGTATGGGAATGTAGTAAGCCAGGTCCGTTCCAATACTTGAAAATGTTTAAAAACTTGTGGCAATGTTACCCCCGCGACAGATAGTTTTAGAAATGGATTGCTCTTCAGACTACACTTAAATATACACTCACTAGCTCCTGACCACGCTAACGTCCGCTTGGCAGTCTTGAATAACATTAATAAAATTGTGTATCCAATGGCACTTACATTTATAATCATAATCGCTGCTTCCGATACCGGTGGGCCACTACTTTTTATAATTTAATTCAAATACTATAAATGTTATTTATTGAATGAAATAATAATAAGCATTTATAACGAACACTAGGAACACTTTGGTACTACACGTATTCAACTATTGTTTAAATTGTTTGTTTGTTTTGTCATTGAATGTGACAATGTAAACAAACAATTACAAAGCAACAACAAATAAAAAAATATGTACGGTGGTGCAGTCTCACTCCGGGGTCACTGGGCAATCCTAGCGTAAGATTTTTTCCACTGAAATCTTCTTTTTTAATATCAGATCCGTTTAAAACCTTTTGACATATTAAGCAAGATTTCGATAAACTTCCTGAACATGAAGCTAGCTTAGTCCAATTAAATTCATTGATAAATATCTTATATTGAAGAAGAATTTTACAATAAGGAATATGCATGAAAAATATATTTATAATCTATACAGTTTATCTAAAAATACACAAAAATGTAATACTCACAGTGAAAATGGAAGCAAAATTGCTCGAAAAACAAACGAGATATACTTATTTTAAACAAATATATCTGTCCCTCTCGGGAAAACGTTGTTTTCTATGGCAGCTGTATAGGCGTCATGGACTTTGACGTCAAAGTTCATATCGGACTTTTCATTCTAATTTTAATCTTTGAAGCTTTATAATTGCTGATGAAAGTATTTAAACAATTATTTCATGATCGTTTACTAGAGCTAATAAGTATTTAATTTTGCAAATAAAAAAAACGCATGCATATTCGTTATTGATGAAAAAAAATGGTTTCAACTCGTGAAGGATTTGAACCTTCGCCCTCCGATGACCAAATGCCCTGAGGTCGATTAGGATAACGGCGCTCTAACCTACTGAGCTAACGAGTCTTGTTGCTTTCAGGCTGAAACATCGACTACCATTCAAAATGAACGTCATAATTAGGTACTTTCCCCTTTATCAACAGGGCGTGGTGAGATAATATTATTGACTTATGATAAGAATAATAATGATATATGCACATAATCAAATTAATAAAGAGAGTATTTGTAAACAACACCTAGTTTCTGTCATCAAATCTGCCTCAGAACGGTGAAGGAATCATTGAGAGGAACCCAGCTCGATCTCTAGATAACAATAGATATGCCTGACACACACAGCACACACATGTATATGTCCCTTGGTGCCTATTGGCCTAGCTCTATTCTGTCTCTTGCTTGATAAGGAGGAAAGTGTAAATTATATATTTTTTTCCTATTCCTCCACTGTAATTTTTTTATTTATTTTGTTGCGGGATCGGGAGTTGAATCGTCGGGCTTCATTGGCTCGTCGTTTTTCTGGTGGTCGCCACTGTTGATTCTGGGTTTCAGGAGTTGCAGTGGTTGGGAATGTGTGGCGGGTATGTCCCAAAAAAAGATGGCACACATAGCATGTATATTACTTTGTGTTATTTACTTCGTCGCAACTGCTCTCAAAACGGAAACCCAACTACGAAAGGAAAGAGATCTGATGCAGAAGGTACCAACATGAGCGGAAGCCCGCAGTTAGTAGTCAGTAGTGAACCATCTGAATGATAGCTGGGCCAACCAAAGGTAGAAGATTTCGTTATCTTTATTCCATTGGCTAATTCACGACAGGATTTCCTACCTAAATTGGCTATTTAATTCTCAGGGAAAATACGTTATTGTTACAAAAAAAAAATGTAGTTGGGAAAAGGTTAGGCAGGCAGAAAAAATCATCATCATTATATCAGCCGAAAGACGTCCACTGCTGGACATAGGCCTCCCCCAAGCGTCGCCACAACGACCGGTCCTGTGCGTCTCGCATCCATCGGCTACCCACGACCTTCACCAGGTCATCGGTCCACCTTGTGGGAGGCCTTCCAACGTTGCGTCTTCCGGTACGCGGTCACCACTCCAGAACTTTTCGACCCCATCGACCATCTGTTCTGCGAGCAATGTGCCCTACCCACTGTCATTTTAGTTTGGCGATCCTTCGGGCTATGACGGCAACCTTGGTTCTTACGGAGAACCAAGGACAACAACTGTGTACTACCCATATTTGCAAAATAAAATTCTATTCTATTCTATTTATTTTGTTTATTTAACAATTTATGTACACACAATACATAGAAAGATAAAATTAAGGAAACAGAAAAATAGGTACAAAGGTAATGCTTATTTCAAAAGAAATCTCTTCCAGCATACCTGCGAAAGGAGAGTTGTATAAAAAAATATGTAGACGACGTGTGTAAAAGGTATTCTGTTTCGATAACGCAAGAAAACTCCAAGCATTGCCCTCTCCGTTGCCGTTTGAGTGACTTAAGCCTTCTGATGAGGCCCATTGTGAGCGACCACGTTTCAGTTCCTTTAGTTATCACTGGCAACACGCACTGGTCATAGACTTTCCTCTTGAGACACTAAGCTAGCTTAGTCCAATTAAATCCATTGATAAATATCGTATATAAAAGAAGAATCTTACAACTGATGAAAAAAATGGTTTCAACTCGTGAAGGATTTGAACCTCCGCCCTCCGATGGTGAAATTGACCATGAGGCCGATTACGATATCGGCGCTCTAACCTACTGAGCTAACGAGTCTTGTTGCTTTCAGGCTGAAACATCGACTACCATTCAAAATAAACGTCATAATTAGATACTTTCCCTTTTATCAACAGGGCGTGGTGAGATAATATTATTGACTTATGATGAGAATAACAATATATGCACATTATTTAAGTGATCTGGGGTTAGAGAAATCGATAAAGAGAGTATTTGTAAACAACACCTAATTTCTGTCATCAAATCTGCTCTCAGAACGCTGAAGGAATCCGGCTCAATCTAGAGATAACATAATGCCTGATGCGTCAGTGATGGGAATTATGATGATCCAATGATTCCTGATAACGCATGTGCACTACTTTTGTGTTATTTATTTCGTTGCATCTGCTCTCAAAACCTGGCGGATTGCGATAAAACGACAAATTGATACGAAAGAAATTTATTTAAAGCAGTACCAACATCACTGCCCGGAGTTTGGTAGTGAGTGGTGGGGTGGGGTCTTTGCAGCCCTACCCCACGACAAACGTACAGAAGATTTCATTATATTCATTACATTGGCTAATTCCTAACCTTACCAAAATTGGCAAAAAATCCCAAGGGAAATGCGTCACTTTTATAAAAAACAATGTTATCAATGCCAAACTCTGTATGATTCTATAAGAAAACAAATATATTTGATTGTTTCTATTAAATAACATTCGATTCATGAAAAAAAATATAAAACATGAGAAAATTGCAAAAGGTTGACTCGTGAAGGATTTGAACCTCCGCCCTCCGATGGTCAAGTATTGAATTATATCGGTGCTCTAACCTACTGAGCTAACGAGTCTTGATATATCCAACCCAAAATTACGAATGGTATCGTCAGAATGACGTCAGGATTACTCACACCACTGTTACGCACTAGAACAGAAAAGTTTCAGAAGTACCATGGAACCTCCACGCAGAAAAATTGCAGATAGTACGCCACAATAAATGAGGAATATGTCATGAGGAAAGTTTAGAGAATGAATGTGGAAAGCTATAAGGCTAGAAAACCAATGAAACAATGAATGGACTTCGTAGTCGCCTGTTGTGCCAACGAACCAAGTGAACATACAAAAAAGGAAAATTGCTGACTCGTGAAGGATTTGAACCTCCGCCCTCCGATGGTCAAGATTTGAATTATATCGGTGCTCTAACCTACTGAGCTAACGAGTCTTGTTAAATTTAGGCGAAAACATCGACCACGATCGTCCGAATGACGTCGTTATTACTCATGCACTCCAATAGCTGGCAAAGATATGATAAACATTATGCAAGACTGCTTCAAAGGGGGATTGGTTCACAGGTAGGACTAGCAAACGGCCTGCCAGGGTTACGGAATTGGTTCGAAAGAGTCACCGCGGCCCTGGAACGCAAAGGGCATTAGGAGGAACACGGATGCATTTTTGGCAGTAAGAGTCTGACACTCCCTTCCGTTCCACCCAGAGCGGAAGGAGTCATAAGGAATAGCAAATTGCAGGATTTTTGCACTGAGCCCTCGAATATTGTTACTAAGTGTCAAAAATATAGACTACTAATCTAGAGTCTAGACGTGACGTTCGGATTTAGACAAATATCTTTATCGCGTAAAACATTTATAATTTTCAAAAAAATCTCTTTGGCTCATTACCAAAATCATTGATATATTTCATGTACGAGTATACAGCGTACAGCGTATGTACTACATGGTATAGTAGAGATACAGACGTTCAGTGCAGGTACTAAATATTGGGCATCTTTTTTCAGAAGTTAAATATGGAGGGCAAACTTGCCCGGCTAGTGGGAAACAAGAGGTTACTTGCATACATAAATAGAACAAGTATTAAGGAATATTGAAACAGAATCCTAAATCCAACGACATCAAGTAATTTGGGACAAGATTAAATCAACTAGACTTGCTTTAACAATATTATTGCACTAAATTCACTACAATAACAAACTTCTATTTCCAAGATTGTGGAACGACTCGGAAGGCTTCGGAGTGAAGAAGCAAAACAAAGAGAGAAATAAAACGAATGGGGGAAGGAAACCCAAGAGTAGGACAGGTCAAGATGATAAAAAAAATGCAAAAGAAAGGCTGACTCGTGAAGGATTTGAACCTCCGCCCTCCGATGATCAAGATTTGAATTATATCGGTGCTCTAACCTACTGAGCTAACGAGTCTTGTTGGATTTAGCCGAAAACATCAACCATCGTTGAAATGCAAGACACGTATTATTGATAATTTTCAAGAAAACTCTTTGGCTCATTACCAAATTCATTGAAATGTTACATCTCTATTGTGCATAGTGTAAATATCTACTACACAATATAGTACAGAATGTATATTTTATTCCCACGGTAAGATAAAATGTTCAAATATCGTCGATAATCTATTAGTGGCATACTTTCCTCATTGTGACGTCGTCGTTGATCATTTCCAATTTCAGTTTCAAGATAAGATTGTCAAAAATCTCTGCTATCGATTAAATACCTGACGCATCGCTCGTATCTTTAGACAGTGACTAACTCATCATCATTTCGGCCGGAAGACGTCCACTGCTGGACTTAAACCTGTCCTAAGTGACTTTCATCGGTATTCGGTCCACCTTGTGGGAAGGTTCAACGTTTTGTCTTCCTGTACCTGGTCACCACTTCAGAACCTTTTAACCTCATGGACTATCTGTTTTCATTTTAGTTGGGGATTCTTCAGACAATATAGCTTTCATGGTATTAACATTTCTTAGTACTATAACTAAGATATGTAAATACCATGACAATAAATATAAATAACCCGAAAAATGCCGAAAAGTTCTGGAGTGGCGACCGCGTACCGGAAGACGCAACGTTGGAATGCCTCCCACAAGGTGGACCGATGACCTGGTGAAATCTTGTCCAGCAGTGGACGTCTTTCGGCTGATATGATGAAATAAATAACAATATTGCAAGATGGCGGAACGACTTGGATGGCTTCCTGGTTTGGTTTTGTGACTGTTCCTACTTGTTCCTTTTGACTGATTAAATTTTCGTTTTAACTCAAATGTAACTAACTAACTGACTGACTTTATTTAACTGTAACTGGGGGACCTTAACACTTAGTATATTTTTTTTTCCTGTTGATATGCATTCGTTTGATCACTATCTCAACTGTTGGTAAGCGATGATGCGGTCGAAGATGGAGCACGCTTGCCTAGAAGTAACCTATTCACTCTTGATTTAATACTCCCAGGCTGTAGCTATTAGGAAAAACAGACTCTGGCAAAAAAAAACACACCACAGAAAGAAAGAAAGGGAAGGGATGGGAAGTGCCTTAAACTTGGTCAGATAAGGCAGAAAAAAAAAACAGATGCAAAAGAAAACTTGACTCGTGAAGGATTTGAACCTCCGCCCTCCGATGGTCAAGCATTGAATTATATCGGCGCTCTAACCTACTCAGCTAACGAGACTCGTTCTCATAGCTGAAATCTGTAACTAGTATGCTCGTATTACGCCATAATTATTTAACAAAACTCTTTCCTTATTATGATGACGTGTTTGAGTAATTTCCAATTACATGATTACATTGCCATACATTGTTTTACATTTGATTGAATAATAGATACGCCTTCTTCTTCTAACGAAAACAAAATAACTAAGAAAAAAATAACAATAAACTTCCAAAAGACTGACTGGTGAAGGATTTGAACCTCCGCCCTCCGATGGTCAAGATTTGAATTATATCGGTGCTCTAACCTACTGAGCTAACGAGTCTTGGAAAACGCAGACGAAAACTGCGACCGCTATCATCAGAGTGACGTCATGCTTACTCACCCTCCTGTTACAATATCGGTGATAAAGAAATATCAGAAGTACCAATTCAACAAAAACACGCTAGATGGAACTAAATACCAAAATTTTCCTTGGAACGACTGATCTACTAAACTCAGTAACTTGGTAGCAGAAACTCCTTGTCTAGACTGGTTATCAGTATTCCAAATTTCTGGCTATCCGGAACGCCTATCTAAGATCTTAAATGACAGCTGGGACCAACGGCAACGTGTCTTTGGAAGTGTGGCATTTGGCTATTCAGCCAAAGATTGATTTCATGATCAGTTTCATCTTTCTGACCAAACCGTCAGTCATAGATTTTATCTTTTAGAAGTAAATTAATGTAATGCCAAACAATTTTGCTAATTCACCAGTATCATCGATAGGACATTTTGCGATATCGAATTTGTTCCGAGTGAGTTTTCTGAGTGTTTGTTTACGTGAACGTTTTGGGTGCGTGATTCACCCACTGTATTGATCGTGTCGTTACTATGTTACGAGGTGATATTTATATTTTCAGTATGTCAACAAATTGTCAGTGTTTTTAAGGATGGGAAATCAGGAGAGTGTCAGACTCTTACTGACTAAAACCCATCCGTGTTCCTCCAAATGCCCTTTGCGTTCCAGGGCCGCGGTGACTCTTTGAATCAAATTCCGCAAACCTAGCAGGCACTGGTCCTAGCGGGCTCGCTTCACCGATAACCACTCGGATGGATGAAGCGATCTCTCAGGCAGTCAGCAATCCAGATATACCAGAAGAAAAAAGCTTACCGTTAAGGCTTTCGTGTCAGACGCTATCGAAAGCTTTCGGGATATCAAGAGAAACGGCAAGCCCGTGCTACTTTGCGGGATTTATTCGTAAAAAAATTACTGCGGCCCGAATTCTACTGAAACTCCGTACTACGCTGAACCTCACAATCAAAGAGTTACCACGGACATGCAGCCTATTGTACCTCCACAAAAGAAATAGAATTTGTTGATTGAGAATTGTCAACAGTCCAGTAGGTACACATTTATATTATGATTATTTTGCATACGTTTTTTATCATATCTATGCCAGCAATTGAAGTGCATGAGTAATAACGACAGACGTCAATTGGACTATTCTGGTCGATGTTTTCGGCTTTAAAAAATAAGACTCGTTAGCTCAGTAGGTTAGAGCACCGATATAATGCAAAGCTTGACCATCGGAGGGCGGAGGTTCAAATCCTTCACGAGTCAGCATTTTCCCTTTTTTCGTATAATAACTCAAATGAGATTCATCTGTTTAAAAGGTCATATTTCATTGAAAAACAAACTTTACAAAAACAGGGAAAAAAAACTAGATGTTCCTATTATGAAAATGCTAAAAATTAAATGTATGTTCATGTGAAGATTAAAGCAGATATACATCCGTTTTGCCCGGAATCCATTTTTTTTTGGATTTCATTGAATGGGAAATACGCTCCTTTTGAACAAGTGTTTAGGCACATTCGATGGAGTTTTAAGATATGGGTATGGGTTAAAAAAAAAATTTGGAAAGTGAAATACGACCTTTTGAACAGACTCTCCTTATATATTTTGTGTTTAACACAAAGCTCGCTTGGGGGAGGCCTATGTCCAGCAGTGGACGTCTTTCGGCTGATATGATGATGATGATGACAAAGCTCAATGCGGCAATTTGTAAAAGATTGCAAACTGAATTTGGTTGATTAAGACTAATCTATTTTACAGAAACTGAAGTCTCTGTAAGCCACTGGTAGGTTGTACACTGGTTCTATATCCTATGTTCTGAGGTGCTAGACAAGTGAAATTCTGACAACGGTAGCATAACGAAGGCGGTTATCAAAACTTCAGAAATGTTTGGGATTGAAAATGTCGAAATGTCACGTGATCAATGCCGTATATTTTGGCATTCCGACAACCGAATTCGCTTATAGAACGGCGCTTTGTCTAGACTCGAAGAAAAAAAAACTAGAACACAGTTTCTAGCTAGACTCTAGAGCCAGTGTTCTAGTTTTTTTCTAAACTAACCTCTCAGGATGCTTTTCGGGATTATTTTTGTCCTTAAGGTCACACGCAATAAGTTAGTAAGTCATTTTTATTGCAAATATGGGTAAGTACATGGTGATAAACAGATAAAAGGTAGGTTCACCAATATTTTACCAATAGGCATGCAAAAGTCATAATTTGACGCTAAATAACTAATTATAAATACTATTAGTAAATAAATATATTGAATATTTTTAAATCTTAACTTATCCAGATCACTACAGCACAAATCACATATAGCTCACACACCCAATCCCGACAAGTTGGTTTTAGCAAAAACTTTGTACGATCAGTTGTAGAGGTTTTACTGCAATGTTGCAAATAAATTTTGTTTCTAACGTAACGTGCCGTTTGGTAGTCCTACCCGTGATAGTTTGCTCCTTTGAAGTAATCTTGCATAGTATTTATCATATCGTTTCGTTCTGCATTGGGTCTTCGTTATGATCACGTGCAAATCTGTTTAGTTGTTTTAGCAATTAACTTATAATAGTCAGAAGTAGTTAATTTACTAGTTTATTTTGGTCCTTGGAGGAGATGGTCTTATTAAGACCATTTGGGACGTGTTGATACGTGGAGTTATGATATTACAACAACTGCTGGTAGGGAGGAGGTTGTAATCATCCGCTCCCTTTCCGTCGCCTCCTTTGCGATCATCACATCCTTGCAGAAAGAGGCGAGGGCAGCAGCAGCCGTTTGCTAGTTCTACCCGTGATATGTTGCCCCTTTGAAGCAATCTTGCATAATGTTTATCATATCGTTGCCAGCTATTGAGGAGCATGAGTAATAACGACGTCATTTGGACAATTGTGATCGATAGTTTCGGTTCGTAACTACAAGACTCGTTAGCTCAGTAGGTTAGAGCACCGATATAATTCTTTACTTGACCATCGGAGGGCGGAGGTTCAAATCCTTCACGAGTCAGCAATTTCTTTTTTTTTTTAGTTTTTGTGTTAAACATGAAGCTTCAAATGCGCCATTTTTCTGAAAAATAACGGATTATATTTTTGCAGATATTGAAATGAAGATCGCTTAGAGAACGTTGGACTCTAAAAGTCTGCATTGGTTTATATAGGTTTTATAGCCCTCGTTAAGGTCACGAGTTGAGTTTAGCAAAAAAAAAAATACGGTAGTCGGAGTGATTTTAACTACTATACTGGAGTTAGCTAGATTTATCCGCTAGACCTCGCTCTTCGAAGTAGCGATTACAGGCTGTTTTTGATACACTCGATACGTATCTAAAGTTTATATAAATCATATCTTCCCGCTGGAATTGGGAAATACCGAAAGACGTCATAGGAGGAAAGTGATAAAAATATTTTATTGTTAAGATCATAGTTTTCAGCAATGAGTAACAGACTCGTTAGCTCAGTAGGTTAGAGCACCGATATAATTTAATACTTGACCATCGGAGGGCGGAGGTTCAAATCCTTCACGAGTCAACCTTTTGCAGTTTTTTATACATTTTTGTTCTTTGACGACAAAGGTATTGGTATTGAGCTGTTTAAAACATTGCTGGAAATTATAAGCTGCCAAGCTCGACCGCAGTAAGCCGTAGAAATCGAAATGAGGAAGGTACTTGAGAATTAATTTATGCCTGATGCATGACTGAAGACCTGTTGGTCCCTAACATAACATGTACGTGTCGTAGATTCGATCCGAAGCAGGCAACTTTGTATTGTTTATTTCATTGCCACTGCTCCATAACTCGGGCCCGATTTAATAAAACTGACTGGTGACAAGCCACAATTCTACAGTTTTGTAAGTTTGTTTCATACATTCTCTGCTTTTTTAAACAACACCTGTCGCTAAATTGTGACAATTCTGTCAGTTTTTGACAAATTTTCCGCATTTTCAGTTATATTAAACAGGGACCTGGAAGAAACTACTTTGTCCTAAGAACCATAGACTGAGACAAGAGGGACACCCACCAGCCGAATGATGCCTGCGGTGATTGATGATCGCGAATACTGACTGGAATCGAATAAGGCTTGTGTCCCAGTACCGGGAATGTTACAGGCTGTTTGTGATTCACTCGATACGTATCCAATCAAATATATGAGTTTATATAAAACTTAGCTACCCGCTGGAATTGGGAAATACCAAATAACGTTAGAAAAGGAAAGTATTTTAAACAATATAAATACCTACTACATCGAATTTGACGATAGAGTTCACTGTTTTCAGCTTTAAGTAACAAGACTCGTTAGCTCAGTAGGTTAGAGCACCGAAATAGTTACTCCAATAACCATCGGAGGGCGGAGGTTCAAATCCCTCACGAGTCAATCTTTTGCTGATTTTGGCAATATTTTAATACTTTGCAAGAAATGAACCAAGAAAAGGTGTCGCTTAGTGTTCTTAATCCATAGTGTACAGCTTGAACTGTGGGCCAAGCACAAATATTTGGACGTTGTAATTTTGTTTTTTTTTGTGTGTGTGTTTTCGAGTGCGTTTTGTGTGTGTGTGTTTGTGTGTGTGTGTGTCATCATTTTTTTTTCCATTTTTAATTTTTTTTTACGTACACAATTTATATCATTCAAAAATATGAATTTAGTACCTATCTAATTCAAATAAATATTGTGTGCGAAACGAGTATTGTAGCTATGGCAAAATTTTACGTAACGTTACTATACGTCAAAAATATTCGTGCACTGCCCTCTGGTCTTCAATTTTTTAACATGGTAATTGATACTTTTGTAGACATCAATCACACTAGAAATTGAGTTAAATCAAAAATATTTGGAAATCTGTGCCAAGCGAGCGATCCGACCCGAGCCGTGGCGTAGGGGTGAGAAATGAACCAAGTAAAGGTGTCGCACACATCATTACAGTAGACATTTCAGGTACTGTTAAAACTTCAGGTACGATATTTTGAGGTACTTAGCTTGAGTTAAATAAAAAATGATTGGAAATATGTGCCAAGCGAGCAATCCGATCCGAGCTGTGGCGTAGGCCTGACTCTTAAACCATAACATACCCTAACGACGAAATTTCCCGAAGGCTTAGGCTGCCTGTCCATAGACGCGGAGCGAGGGAGCGGAGCAGAGAAACGGAGAAATATTAACCAATGGAATTGGATAATATGTCAGGCTACTATTTCTCCGCTCCTCTCTTCTCCGCTCCAGTGGACTGTCAGCCTTAGTCTCTGGTGCAATCGCAGCCGTCTCATGTAAGAGGGGGAGAGCTAAGTTATCGCTTACAAATGATGGCTCCGATATGAATCCGATCAAATGTGTGAGATTAAATAATTCTTATCTTCCCGCTGGAATTGGGAAATACCGAATGACGCTACATTGAGGAAAGTGTTTTAAAAATATAAGTGTGATATTATTCGGATCGCAGTTTTTGGCTATGAGTAACAAGACTCGTTAGCTCAGTAGGTTAGAGCAACGATATAATTCTATACTTGACCATCGGAGGGCGGAGGTTCAAATCCTTCACGAGTCAATTTTTGCTGATTTTGGTGATATTTGAATACCTTGCAAGCGGCGAAAAATTAACCAACAAAAGGTGTCGCACAGTGTACAACCTGAAATTGACTTCAATTTTGTAGCGTGGCATTCAATGGTTTTGTAAACATCATTACAGTAGACATTTCAGTTACTGTTAAAGCTTGAGGTAGGTACGATTGTATTTAAAGGTAGATTGAGTTAGATCAAAATTGTTTGGGAATCTATGCCGAGCGATGCTGACTCGGCAAACGTTGTTTTGCCATACAAAAAAAAACCCTTCCACCTAATCTCATACCTGCCGAATATACACACAAAATTTCATGAAAATCGGTCGAGCCGTTTCGGAGGAGTTCGGTAACAAATACTGGGACACGAGATTTTTATATATTAGACTAGGGGCCCGCACTGGTTTCGCCTGGAGGTACTGCTATTTTCAAATAAAATTGATAGGTTTTTAGAGGCACAGGACCGGTTGTTATGGCGTTACCTAGGGGAGGCCTATGTCCAGCAGTGGACGTCTTTCGGCTGATATGATGATGATGATGAAAACCCAATAATCCTTGGTCCGACCGGGGAATCTATCGAGGACATCATACTCAGTAGCAGCGCTTCTTAATAAGCCAACGAGGCAGGACTATCAGGAAGCCCAAGTTGAAAAAAAAAAACTGGCCAAGCGCGAGTCGGACTCGCGTGCAAAGGGTTCCGAACGAATTTATTTTTTTAACATGTTATTTTAACACTACAGACTTCTAATAGGTTTTCCTGTAATCTTTAGGTAAAGATCTGTTATCTCCGGAGAAAACTGGCTGTGACAGACGGACAGACAGACAGACAGACACCCGAGTGATCCTATAAGGATGCCGTTTTTTTTTCGGAACCCTAAAAATTGAGCGATTTCCAACCATTGTTGATATGGAACTTCTGCTCTTTTCTATTACATATGTTGCTGAATAGTGGGTGGACGGCGAGTGAGTAATCAATGACAGTGACGTCATTTTCACGATAGTGGTCGTAATTTTTGTCGGTGAAGATCAAGACTCGTTAGCTCAGTAGGTTAGAGCACCGATATAATTCTATACTTGACCATCGGAGGGCGGAGGTTCAAATCCTTCACGAGTCAACCTTTTGAAAATTGATTTTTAGAGGTTTTGTTATTTTGTCTCTAAAGTTCTAATAGGTTTTATTGGTAAACTAGCTGTTGCCCGCGACTTCGTTCGCGTGTATTTCGAAAAGTAAAATTATGTCGCGATGTAAGATCGCTAAGGTAAGATATACAAACAGTCAATATCTAACATTGCTAGACCCCTCTTAGAATTAGGAATTTGGAAGACTGTTATGCAAGGCACTGGCTGTATCATCTCTTCTGTTTAAAATGCTATCTAGTTGGTAAATAAACACAGACATGAGGGGCAATTCAAGTATTTCATGAAGCTTTCGCTATCGCATTGCATATCGAAAACTGTAAGTAAAACCTCTAAGTTCCCTAAATTTTACAAGTTTTTGACACTAGTTGTCGCTGATATGACTCTGAAACTTGATTTGAAATATTTTTAAGAACCTACGAAAATTGGCCGTTTTTAAGTAGAATTTCAAGAAGAGAGATCACAATGTGGAGACTTCAAAAGGAGATCGTATGAGATATTCTGGGGATGGCTGTTTGTGTGCTCTCTTATTCATAGGGGTGTGTTGTGGAGCTTTTTGCATGTTCTTCAATTTATACATATACGCTTTGGAACGTGCAAAAAGCTTTATCTTACTGGCCGATTGACTTCTCAATAATTCAAAACTGTTTGTTTAAAATATGCAAATATTTTGTTCATTTTTAAAATAAATGTTTCATGTTCGAAATATTTAAAATTAAGTGTAGGTACCTATATTCTCTGTTTGCATAGATATCAGTTTGTACTGTCGTTATTAATTGAACGAAGTATTAAATAACATTGTGCAATAACTCAGCCCTACAGCTATAATTATCTATATCTATACTAATAATATATAAAGCTGAAGAGTTTGTTTGTTTGTTTGCTTGAACGCGCTAATCTCAGGAACTACTGGTCCGATTTGAAAAATTCTTTTATTCTTAGATAGCCCATTTATCGAGGAAGGCTATAGGTTATATAAAATCACGCTAAGACCAATATGAGCGGAGCAGACGCAGTTGCACGGGTTAACTAGTATTTATTATTTGTTCTTACAGTGGCAATAGAAATACACACTGTAAACATTTCAACTGTCTACTTATTACAGTTCATGAGATGCAGCCCTCTGACAGGCAGACGGACGGACAGTGGAATCTTAGTAAGAGGGTTCTTGTGGATCAGGACGTCATCTAGGGGACCCTTAAATAGAACATAAGATTGTCCTGTCAGAGACAGAGTTACAGCAATTATTAGTGTTGATAACATACAGGACCTTGAAAAGGTCGAGATTTCATGAGATATATTTAGATTTTAATAAGTACAGTGGATTACCTCGGTAATGAATACAATCTCAGAGTAATCCATTTATTAGTAGTACAGTCAACAAAGCTATTTGGCATGCAGGCAGCTAATTTGCAACTACTTTCAAATAAGTCACAATTTGTGAGTGTGCTGAGTAGACAATTTGATTACTGTCGCCACACTCGTAAGTATGTCACAAGCTTAAAAAGTTATAATGCACACAGTGGCGGGGAAATACTAAAATTTGATGTGGGCAAGATGGCATTTTGCGAGGCCTTACCTAAGAATAGAGTGATTTTATAGGTTTTCAGGGGTTGATGTCTATGGTTGAGGGTGAGATGCCGCGAACTCAATTGAACCCCGTCACGTTCTCGTGACGCACAAAATATAAATACTGGGCGAATGTGGGAAAATTAAAAAAAGATCTAAACTAAAAGAAGCTATGATGTAAGAGCGAGCGTAGTGAGCTTGTACGAGTAAATCATAGAGTCTATCCTGCCGCGGCTAATATATTGACAAAACTTACTGAAGTAAACCTTAACAATAAAAAGAATTCAAATAGCAAGAGCAAGACAAGTGAACTCAATTTTTTTTTTTAAATAGTCACGGATAAGTTGGCTTAGCTACAATTTTTCTCAGTTGAAAAAAGCCAAAGCTGCGCGGCCCTTCGGACCGCGAGGCCGTAGGCGGTGCCCACGTCGCCGACCCCTTGCGCCGCCTCTGAATGCACACATAAGAAATAAATATTGGCAGTGCAGAAAAAGAAAAATTGCCTTTATACCAAATAGCTGACGGTACATACAATATCGATTATTTGTTAATGAGCCAAATATTCTAGCCAGCTGTTGATAACAAGACATGAGTAATCGTAACGTCATTCTGACAATACGGGTCGCAGATTTCGGCTGCGAATAACAAGACTCGTTAGCTCAGTAGGTTAGAGCACCGATATAATTCAATACTTGACCATCGGAGGGCGGAGGTTCAAATCCTTCACGAGTCAACCGTTTGCAATCCTCTTGTTTTTTTTTTTGCGGATTTTGTTGGTAAAAAGGTAGGTTCAATTTTGATGTGACACAGCGGGACAGGATTTGATAACAATGACAAGTACTGATAGTGGTTTGACATTAAGGTTTGTATACATGCCAATGACTTTGCGCATATAAACGGAGCTAACTACTCTTCTACGCGCCACTCCGCTAACCACATTTTTAATTTATTATAAAAAATAACACATATTTTAAAAAAGTAACAAAACCAAATTATTTTCATTTGTATTGCAAAGCAGTAGATATTTTGCTTTTTGACTTTTGTTAAAAAATGAAGGAGTAAAATGGTTTCATCTCAACGATTTGGAAGTGATTTGGTGATTTTTTTTCTTATTGTATGATACCGATACATAAATTCTGGCGAAACCAAATTACGTATCACATCATGTAGATTACTACCTATTTTTTCAGATGTAATTTCTCAGTGAATGCCGACGAAAAATTGCTTCATCTGCACACTGTTTTTAAGCATTTCTCGAGAGAGCAGCCTTAAGTTAAACTTAGTCATTTACAACATCCTTTGTTTTCATATCACATGTTTCGCTTCCACTCCTTCTCTAATAGAATTTCCAACTTTGGATATGCTGACAGACATTACAGAGCTTCGACATACAGTAAAAAATCTGCCAAAAAACTGTATAAGATTGACTCGTGAAGGATTTGAACCTTCGCCCTCCGATGGTCAAGTATTGAATTATATCGGCGCTCTAACCTACTGAGCTAACGAGTCTTGTTACTCATTGCTGAAAACTGTGAATGCTATCGTACAAATGACATCATGATTTCGTCACCAACCTGTTTGAATGCTTGGTGGTATTGATTGTGGGTGATTAGCACTCCCACATGTAGAATTGTGGCTAAGGGGGCAACCCCTTTGCCTCTAACTTAGAATTTTAAGCCATAACGCGAGAAAAAGTTGGTAGTTATTAATTATAACACATTGACTTCATCTAGTTAAAATTGTCGTAGTGGCATCAATGCCACCACAAGAAAAACTAACCAAGCGAAATTTGTACTGCAGCAAAAATTACCACAACGCCATCTATCCCACCAGCAGCAATCCTGCATTGCGGTATCAGAGTTTTCCGTTCAATTTGAATATACACAGTAGTCCGTATATCAACTATGGGGCAGGTGCCCACCGGACACAACAACCGTCCAGTCGGAGGATCCTCCCTTTTTTTCAATGGAGGTTTGCGGGACTTTATTCTCTGTACCGCAGACACATTTTCAATCAGTCCACCGGGGACATTGACGATTTCGTTCTACAAAATCCTTCTTATACTATATACTTCGCTAGCGAATATAAAATAAAAAAAATTGTGATTCAGATCGCGTTTCGTGACGTCATCACCTCAGTCCCGACCTTGGCTGGTCAAGTGCATGACGCATCCTCACTAATCTCTACACTACTCTACGACAGTACAAATAAGGTGGAATATCGATTGACAACGAGATATTATTGTTTTGCTCAGAACGCGCAGCGGTGGCAGTGACCGTTGCGGCATTTTCGCATACAGTTGAGGAAAAAAAAAATTTAGTGTCAGCCTAGAGTAAATGGTATCAATTATTGTGTACTTATACATTTTTATAGGTGTTTCTTACAAGATCTTGAGGTGTTATTATAGCTAAAATTTTGTTCTGGGAGCTGTAATAAGAAAATGGTGATTGATGGAAATTGACGTCGATTGGTAGTTTCCAATGAAGGATAAAATCGCCTGGTCTGTCTGTGTCATTTATGGTTTTCTTGAGTGGATAAGTACAAATACGAATACAATTAATAGGGTAGGACTGTTATTATTAAGGACCAAGGAGATTCTTTATGTATATAAGGGGAGAAGGGATGGCCCTGCGGACTGCGAGCTATGGGTGGTTCGCCGTCCGATAAGGATCAGCCGCTCTATTCTGTCACCACTCACCAGAGAGAATGTGATGTGATGTGATGTGATGTGATGTGATGTGTTCTGTCGAGAGGTGGAGTGAGTATGAAGTGAACTGTTATTCCATCATTTCATTTGTATGAATTGAAAACTCATTTCAAGTTCACTTCACCTAAACATCGCGGTGAGATGTTTACAGAATCGCCCTGCAGGCCCGGGTTGACCGTGCTTTGTGTTCCACGCGGGCCTCAAAGACATGTCAACATAATTAATGTTGCCCACTAGGGCCCTATGGTAAAAATTTTAAATAAGATTGGGGGTCAAATTAGAAAATTTAAAAAAAAAGTTTTTTGAACAATGTCGTGTGGCATATCAAATGAAAGGACTTACTGTGAGGGTTTTGATTATTTCTTTTTAAATAATTCTAAAATAAATGGTTTAGAAGTTATTCAAGAAATTAGACGAAAAATGACCATTCCCCCCCTCCTTATCTCCGAAACTACTGAGCCTAAAATTTCGAAAAAAAAATGGAATTATTTAGATGACTATTTAGAAGTCTATAGTGTTAAAATAACATGTTAAAAAAATTAAATTCGTTCGGAACCCTTTGCACGCGAGTGCGACTCGCACTTGGCCAGTTTTGTGTAGTGGGTCTTATTCAGTTTGTGAAATATCTCTTAAATCGGTCCAATATTGGAGGAGAAAACAGACGAGAGCCAAACCTCGAATTATGGCTTTTGACATACAAATTCTCGCCGTCCATGTTCCACTTAATGCAACACAGTTCTATTAAAATCTCTCTAACCGAAGCTCGCAAATCTTGAACTTAGATCACCAAACCAAAGTGCTAATTACATCCAGCTCTAAAGATAACCTCACAGATACAAGATTACGCGTTACAAGACACATTACTGAGGGGCAAGGAACTTTATCTCCACGGCTACGCTTCACGCTCGCTAGTCAACAGGAAGAGGCAGAACCGTAAGTATTCATGGGGTTAATGGGGTCTTTCGATAGTGTTGAGATAATGGAAAAGAAGGGTTAGAATGGATTGTTCGTTCATGGTAACAATAGATAGAAAACTATAGGAAATAAACGTAAAAACCAGTAACAATAATTAATAGTAGTTGTGTAGCAAATAAATGAAACCCGAAGTGTTCCAGAAAAATAAATAATACGTATGAACTACTACTAACGTCGCGGTCAGCCTAATTCGTTAACCAGCTAAGTCTATTTTTTGGGCAAATTTACTTTTAAGTCGGCCAAGAAGTTCTGGCGATTACCTACCTTATGATAAAGTTATAATGACTATATCAATCTAAAAGCATAAGAAATGCCATGCTTGAAAACCTGCATCCTGAACAATAGGAAATCGTCACAAAGGAATATTGCTAAATCCTGTAGGATTTAGCAAATAATTCATTGCTAAAATGAAGTGATATAACTCCGTTTCTTCCTGTAAATTATGCACGAATGGACTTAGCTGGTTAACGAATTAGGCCGACGTAATATAGATAATATCTTAGCCGATCCGCACCGTTAAACCGAATATGACTGTTACCAACCGAGTTATCTCCACTAATACCGATATTGACATATTCTGTGATAGCATAGCTGAACTTAAAAAAAAGTTGTTAATGATGGTTTGTAGTCAACCAATGTGATATAATTTTTTTTAAATTATTGTATAATTATTTGTATTATTTTTAATATTGTTAAATCAATCTATTTTTATTATTTTCAGTGATTTTTATTTATTGTCAATATGTTTAATACTTATATAATTAATTCAGTTTCAATTCAATCAAATTCATTTTAATTAAATTTCAATACAATCCAATTCATCTCACTTCAATTTCAATCTTTATTGCAATCAATTTCATATAAACTAATTTAATTATTTTTTTTATAAATAATATTTTAAAAAATATATAATAAGATTACCGATAATAATGTTAATTTGTGTCTAATTTAATATCAAAATGTAAAAGTTGTGTACACCTGTAAGCGACATATTTGCACAGAATAGAGCAATGTACAATTTATCAATTTTTTTGTTGTAAATATGTCGTTTGTGTTCCTAAATAAATAAATAAATAAACAACATGTTTTTCTGAGAATCTTTTTGAACAAACATTTTTAGAGCGAAAACAGAAAAAAAATTGTACACTCTGAAAAGAACACTGAAGTACAAAGTTACATTATGATCAGCATTCAAAATGGCAGTACTTAAAAGCTGAATTAACGGTGTTTTATTCATCAGTTAAAGTTGGCGATGCTCAAGACGGCTAACCAGATACCTATATTTTGAAGAACAACGAATCAAGCATATAATTGTACTCTTCTTATTTAAATACTAGAGCTGACCCAATTTTTCTTAACTTCGAGGCCGAAGATAACAGTCTATGTCCACCGCTATTACATGGATTAATAAAGTACAGTTCGAGCCATTATTCGGCTCAATAGTGAGGTGCAATTTATCGATAGAATCCGTTAGACCATCGATGTTTATGGATATTGTTATGGGCGGTCATTATGTAAGTAGGTTTCTTCAGGGGTGTAAGTAAAGATGGATAGAACTATATTTAACTTATTAATGACTAGTGGACGTCACGCGGTTTCACCCGCGTAGTTCCCGTTCCCGTGGGAGTACGGGGATAAAATATAGCCTATGTTACTCCCTGATAATGTAGCTATCTATTGCTGAAAGAATTTTTCAAATCGGTCCAGTAGTTTCGGAGCCTATTCATTTCAAACAAACAAACAAATCTTTCCTCTTTATAATATTAGTGTAGATGAATGGTAAATTTTATTCTTTTGAATTGGATTAAAATAACACTTTAACATGTATATATTTTTGACGTCAATTTAAACGAGATGAGGTCAATCATCTTCTCTTAAAAACTTTTTACAAAAAAACTGGCCAAGTGCGAGTCGGACTCGCGTGCAAAGGGTTCCGAACGAATTAAATTTTTTTAACATGTTATTTTAACACTACAGACTTCTAATAGGTAAAGATCTATTAACTTCATTTTTTTCAAAATTTTAGGCTCAGTAGTTTCGGAGATAAGGGGGGGGGAATGGTCATTTTTCGTCTAATTTCTTGAATAACTTCATAACCATTTCTTTTTAAATTATGAAAAAAATATAATTAAAACCCTCACAGTAAGCCCTTTCATTTGATATGTCACACGATATTGTTAAAAAAACTTTTTTTTTTAATTTTCTACTTTGACCCCCAAAAGTGACCCCCGTACTAAAAATTTAATAATTTACGTAACGCGTCCGTGTTTGGGTCATAAAAGTCCACATTTGTACCAAATTTCAACAGAATCGGTTCAGTGGATCCGGAGAAAACTGGCTGTGACAGACGGACAGACAGACAGACAGACAGACAGACACCCGAGTGATCCTATAAGGGTTCCTTTTTTTTTTCGGAACCCTGAAAATATAACCGACTTCCAAACAAAAAACTACAAAGTATAAAATAACCTTAATTTCGGAAGTCGGTGTTTTTGGTTTTGTTTCTTTGTATTTTAACACCGACTTCCGAAATTTAGGTTATTTTATACTATGTAGTATTTTGTTTGGAAGTCGGTTATATTTTTTTGTAAAAAGTTTTTTCTTTTTCACTTTTAATTGGTGATACTTGGACGACGTCTTCGTCAACGCAGAAATTGAAATAAGCAAAAATGCTCATAAAATGAAAACTTCAAAACCAAACTGAATCAAATTATTACGGGACCAAATGGCAAGTATACAGATACTAAAAATAATCACAGAAATCGGAGTAATCGGTGTACACACATTAAAAAAAAGCCACCGAATTGAGAACCTCCTCCTTTTTTGGAAGTCGGTTAAAAACATGTTAAAATTGAAATTGGGAAAACATATGTGATTCTATTTGCCTTGATAGAAATGATGTTTGTTGATGTTTTGTTATTTAAGGACTTGAATGAAAAGCAGAAACATCGAGGAAAACTTTCAACGAAGTTATGTTCCCTTGGTATCCTAATTTTCTGAAACAGACGTTGGAAAAAGCTGTGTTATTGCACTAATAATAATACTATTTTCCATATTATATAACACCGTCTCACCTGCTTAACCCATTACGTTACCTATGCGTAACGAAATGACGTAAAATTATATTATAAAAAACAATTTCATGGCTGGCTACCCTGAATAATTTCACCCATAGTTGGGTTACTTAAGTTTACCATCGAGCGTGCTGTACGTTTGATGATTATTAGATGGCCTAGCTAGACGGCCATCTTGCCGACCCTAGGGCATCCATAGAGGAATATAGACTGCTCTATACTTAAGACAGCTTAGGCCAATGAGCTTTCATATCTTCGAGTCTGGAGTCTGTAATCAGCGAGTCATGGTAATCTATGGATTGTGAAAGTGGAGTATGATATCTGAGATTTTAAACTGTTTTGTGGTACAAATTAAATTGTGTGTGTAATTGTGTTGCCATTTTGTATACACAAAAAAACTGAAAATGGTGTTTTTAGTAGTTTCTTCGTATTTTGACATCGACTTCCGAAGTTAAAGTTTTTTTTTATTTGAAAGTCGGTTGTATTTTTTTTTGTGGAAAGTTTTTTGTTTTTCACTTTTTAGTGGCACCCTACACTTAAAAACACCATTAGAAAATCGCAGGAAAGCAAAATACGCAATTTCGTTTACTTGGATGACTAAAAATCGAATTCCAACTCTTTTGATTTAAAAGCCAAACTTCCTAACCGATTTTGATAAAATTTCTATGGGACCAATCAAGAAGTATATCCTTTCAGATAAAACAAGAATTTTCCAAATCGGTTGTTAATGACGTAGCTATGAGGTAACAAACAAAAAAAAACTGGCCAAGTGCGAGTCGGACTCGCGTGCAAAGGGTTCCGAACGAATTTTTTTTTTTTTAACATGTTATATTAACACTACAGACTTCTTATAGGTTTTCTTGTAATCTTTAGGTAAAGATCTATTATCTCCATTTTTTTCAAAATTTTAGGCTCAGTAGTTTCAGAGATAAGGGGGGGGAATGGTCATTTTTCGTCTAATTTCTTGAATAACTTCTAAATCATTTATTTTAAAATTATGAAAAAAATATAGTTTAAACCCTCACAGTAAGCCCTTTCATTTGATATGTCACACAATATTGTTCAAAAATCTTTTGGTTTAATTTTCTAGGTTGACCCCCAAAAGTGACCCCCATACTAAAAATTTAATAATTTACGTAACGCGTTCGTGTTCGGGTCATAGAAGTCCATATGTGTACAAAATTTCAACAGAATCGGTCCAGTGGATCCGGAGAAAACTGGCTGTGACAGACGGACAGACAGACAGACAGACAGACAGACAGACAGACAGACAGACAGACAGACACTCGAGTGATCCTATAAGGGTTCCTTTTTTTTCGGAACCCTAAAAAATACAATCGAATTGAGAAACTCATCCTTTTCATTGAAGTCGGTTAAAAAAAAAACCGGCCAAGTGCGAGTTACACTCGCACACGAAGGGTTCCGTGCCGTAAACCTTAATTTTTATTATTTGTTGTTATAGCAGCAATAGAAATACAAAATCTGTGAATATTTAAACTGCTTACCTATTACGGTTCTTGAGATACAGTCCGCTGACAGACAGACGGACGGACAGCGGAGGTTTAGTAATAGGGTTCCGTTGGTTACCCTTTGGGTACGGAACCCTAAAAGCATGATCTAAGGCTCTAGACAAGTAACATTCTGCAGTGCGATTCTGGAAACCACACACCGTAAAAGCTTAGTGAAGTGAATACAAAGTAGGCTGTCAATCCATACAAACATGATGTAATGACAACTCACTTCACTTAAGTTTACACGATAAAATGTTGACAGAATTGACCAGCCGGTCGATTCTGTAAACATATCGAAGTGAAGGCTTGGGTGAAGTGATCACGAAGTGAGCCGTCATTTCATCTTGATTGTTACTTAGGTTGACAGCTCACCTCGTGATCACTTCACCCAAGCCTTCACTTCGACATGTTTACAGAATCGCACTGCAGCTGTTAGTGGTAGCGTGGCCAAGGCGATTGTTAAAATGTCAAAAATGTATGGGATTGACAAACCCTGTCGAAATGTCACGTGAGTCATCCCTATTTTGGCATCTCGACAATTGCCATGCAACGTTTTTATAATATAACCTCAGAGTGGCAATTCTACTAATGTTCAGTCAACGTTCGCATTCGCATCTCATTCGCATCTCATTCGCAATCTGTCAGAAATGTACGAAAAATGACGCTTATTAGGGTTCCGAACATAAAACGGAACCCTTATAGGATCACTCGGGTTTCTGTCTGTCTGTCTGTCACAGCCAGATTTCTCCAGATCCACTGGACTGATTTTGTTGAAATTTGGTACACATATGGACTTCTGTGACCCAAACACGGAAGCGTTACGTAAATCATGAAATTTTTAGTATGGATAAATAAACTAGAAAAAAAAAATGGAACAATATCGAAGTGACATATCAAATGAAAGGGCTTACTGTGAGGGTTTTATTTACATTTTTTTTCATTATTTTAAAATTAGAAGTTTTGAAGTTATTCAAGAAATTAGACAAAAAATTACCCTTATCTCCGAAACTAATGAGCCTAAAATTTTGAAAAAAAAAGGAAGTAATAGATCTTTACTTAAAGATTCCAGGAAAAGCTATTAGAAGTCTGTAGTGTTAAAATAACATGTTAAAAAAACTTAATTCGTTCGGAACCCTTTGCACGCGAGTCCGACTCGCACTTGGCCAGTTTTTAATTTTATTGACATAACCTGATTAGTCTGCTATTCGTGCCTATTTATATTTTTTGCCTTGCCAATCGACCGGTAGCCTCTGACAAGGTAAACCTTACATACGAGTAAGTAAACAAGTTCGTCAACGAATACAAAATTGTTTGGTAAATATGTCATATTCCAAAAATCCTACTACAGGAATTCTTAGTATTCTCATCTTTGTCGGTCTACTTACATTCTCCACACATACCACGTAAAATACGTAGTTACTTTTAATAGATGTAATTAGTTGTTAATGAATTAAATTGCGTACAATTTTAAAGCCTTTTGCTGGTGTCATCATGAGCTATTTTGTAACGACATGATGATACTTTATGTAGTGTCGTGGTGGTGTATTCATTATAATTTTTCAGGAAACTGTGGGCTGATGAAGAAGAATAAATCAAGAATAAAGACAAGAAGTCAACCGCAAGTTTAAACTCTTGAAAGCTTACGGCCGTGCCCAGGCCGTGGTCAAAATGTCAGTGCTTAATCTTTACATATTATAAAACCAAGTCGCTTTTTCCGTCTATACGCTTATATCTTTTAAACTACGCAACAAATTTTAATGCGGTTTTCATCAATAGACAGAATGATTCAAGAGCAAGGTTTATATGTACAGTACATACATCCAAAGTTACCACACTTATCAGTACAAAAATATTCATCAAGAATTCTCTATAAGATCATAACTGCCACTTACCTCCGCATGAGTCCAAGCTGACAACGTTTTGGGAGGAGTATCAGGAGCGACTGCACCGAGCCTGCCTCTCTTCCGCGCCTCCTGCAGTATAGGCACCTTGGAATTCTTGTCGCCAGAAGACAGGATCACTTCACGTTCTATCTGTTGGGAGAAAATGGTGTTAGAAGACTTCGGATATGTACGTAAGTGTATACTTGGCCCCCGACCTATAACAACTATGGGATCCTGGTCGGTAACAATTCAACATAAACCTCTGTTCTCCCCAGACGGAGAGTAGCCATGAGGATTTCCCCATCAAATTAAAAGGTTTTTAGTTCAGAGGGGACTCTAGTCCCGAGGAATTTGAAAAATAGGTATTTGAAGAAACTATTAAAGCGACAACTGCAGCTGATTTTTACCTATAAAAACCTTGACTTAAAGACGTTTTGTATTCCGCGGTTTTCTTCTTCAAAACTGGACTGATCTAAAAAAATCATATATACAAATTTAGAGGAAAACTATACCTATGCTTCTATTTTTTTTATTTCGTTAAAAACTTATCAAATTTGTTTGATAGTCGTCTGAACATGGTGGTAAAAACGGGCTGTTTTTTCAGGTTTTTGGACTGTCATAATTCTTTAAGTAATTATGTTTTGGAAAAAAGAAAATGATAGAGGCACGTATTAATTCGATCTAGATTTTATGGTAAAAGAATATTGCTCTAGCAGCATTATCCACGAAGAAAACAGCGGAATGCGTTTGTATGGAGAAAGGCCCAAGAGTTACCGACTAGGGTCCCCTCTTAAGTCTGGTATAAAGGCATTTAGCATAAATTTGACCTGGTTGAAGTGTGGTTAGTCTGGTAATCTGGTTATGTGTGATTCTCTTTTTGACAAAGATGGCATTATTGCCCTTGCGGTCGCGAATAATGGTTAGGGCTGGTACAAGAATATAGGGATTAGCAAGGGTAAAGAAAGGTTTTTGCCGAGCAGTGGGGGAAATAGTACTGTATGTGATAGTGATGATAGTGAAGGGCTCTTTACAGAATTTTGTACAGAGACTACCAGAGTCTGAGAGGCTGATGAACTTAATGTTATGTACACCGATTATTACATGCAATATGCTTTCTATGTTAATTATATCTTCCTTGATTTTAACTTACAGGCAAAAATCCTACTATATCCCTACTAATATTATAAATGTGAATGTAAGTATGTTTATTACAGCGGTGGCGACCTTTCGCGTTCGGCCCTGGGGGGCTACTCTCTAACGAAATCCGTAGTTTCGGGCTTAGTTGCGGGCGGGCGTATTCTAATCCGTATCACCTACAGACTTACGGAAGAGTCACCGCGGCCCTGGAACGCAAAGGGCACTAGGAGGAGCAGTCAGTAAGAGTCTGACACTCCCTCCTGCTTCACCCAAACCGGGAGGTCATTTGATGATTACCAACCCTTAAAAAAAAGTATGTTTATTACGCTTTCACGCAAAAACTACTCAACCGATCATCATGAAACTTTGTACACATACTTTTGGAGGTTTTAGAAGTAACATAGATACATTTTATTCAAAAAATGCGAGCGAAGCCGCGGCTAGTAATATTATAAATGCAATGGTTTGTGAGGATGGATTGATGGATGTTTGTTACTCTTTCACGTCAGAACGGCTGAACAGATCTGGATGAAATTTGGAACAGATATAGATTATAGTCTGGAATAGCACATAGGCTACTTTTTGTCCTGGGAGTATGTTTCTTAGGGATCACGTGGGCGAAGCCATTGGCAGAAGCTAGTAATTTTTAAAAGACTAGTTGACCCGCGCAACTTCGTCTGCTTTGCTCCTATTAGTTTTGGCGTGATGATATATATCCTATAGCCTTCCTCGATAAATGAGATGTCTAACACTGAAAGAATTTTTCAAATCGGACCAGTAGTTCCTGAGATTGGCGAGTTCAAGCAAACTCTTCAGATTTATATATTACTAGCTTCTGCGAGCGGCTTCGCCCGCGTGGTCCCTGGGGAACTCCCCGGGATGAAAAGTAGCCTTTGTCCTTTCTCAAGCTCTAGACTATCTCTGTACCAAATTTCATTTAAATCGGTTCAGTAGTTTTGGCGTGAAAGCGAGACAGACAGACAGAGTTACTTTCGCATTTTTAATATTAGTAAGGATTAAAAAATAAAGTAATAATAAAGGATATTGATGAAGACGATCAGTTGCTAATAAAATAAGATTAAAGTAAAAGGAAGATTACTTAACACTATGATAGATTAATACTATTAATAAAACTCTCTCATGACTGGATTATAAAAAAGCCACAGTCTAATATTAATGAACATTAGAGTGAGCAAATATTTAGATGCAACGGCACTTCGGTCCGAAGCTGTTTGATGATAAATACGAACATGATCAACAAGTTTGTTTGCTGTTTTCATAATCATAACGTCGTCATCTAAATATTTATCTAACTTAAGTAACTTTTACACAAATATTTTATTATTTTTACGTTTTCTAGGGAGAGAAGTATCTCGGCGAAGTAAGATTAAGATTTGCTTCAACGTTATTTCACAGCAAAAGGCACTTTTAAAGCATCACTTTTCTACTTATGGAAATTTCAAAGCCTGCTAACGTATTCCTTGCTACCTAAGCAAATACAATTTTTAAACCGGCTTCGCTCAGCACCCGTTAAGGTGTGATTGGTTAACAAATCATCACTATCTGCCTAGCCTTATCCCAAATATATTGGGTTCGGCTTCCAGTCAAACCGGATTCAGCTGAATACCAGTATTTTACGTGGAGCGGCTGCCTACCAGACATCCACAACCATTAACTGGGTAACACGGTACTCCTTGGCAAGACTGGTATCAGATTTACTGGCTTCTGACTATCCGTAACGACTGCCAAAGATCTATAAATGACAGCCAGGGACAATGGCTTAACATGTCTGAGGCACGGAGTCTTGGTATGTTAAGATGGTCACCCATCTACAGACCAACCTTGAAGATCGACCCGATTGTTTAAAAAATATAGAAAAAAATATATACATTTGTAGGATTATTAAGATGGTTAGTGCTGAACTGGAGCCCACCTAGGCTGTAGATTCTTGTAATACCAGTAGCTTACCATAAGTGAATATACATAAGGATAATGATCGTGGACTTGCTAATGACCTCGCGACTGTTTCCTTTAAACAAGGCATTGGCAATTTGCCCAGAATACATCAGGTACTTAGTATTAACGAAATGTGGAACAGTCATGATTCTGTTAAGCGAGAAATGGTTGTAGACTAACCCCAAGCTATAGGAGGATAAAAACAACAATGAACAAGAATTTGACTCTACCTCGCCTCGCCTTCACCTGTCTCAATATAACTTTATAATCTCAACGCTTTAGATTTAAAATCCTGTGATTTCTGGACCATTCTTCACTCTAAAATTATTAATGTAGCAAAACAAGTAACTTTTGAACAGTCTGGTGCTATTAGTAGCATTTGTTTTAGTTCAGTCGTATATTTGATGCCCATGCCACCAACAGATTTACATAGGTACATACATGCTCTCGAAAAACATTACACCTTCTCCATCCTAATAATGAATCATTTGTTTCTAAAAAGTCTATTCACATCCTTCTGAATAGACTTTTTAGAAACAAATTATTCATGACTTCAATATAACCAAAAAAATCTCACCAACACCCAAAATCAGCAACGACTGTCACAAAAGCAACACAACACTTTTATTCGACTCAACATTATTCTACTCAACATTTAAAGATTCTCGATTAAATCACACACGTCTCCTCCACAGATAAACGATGGAACAATGAAGCACTTTCACTCAGGCGCCATCGCCAAGAAGTAAAAACTACAGATTCACATATATCGGAGAAATCGCGGATATGCTGAGATCCAATCACGACTTGTACTCGTAGATTGCATGTAAATGGAGCGAATGGTACTAAAACTTTTATGATCCATGAAAAAGAAAGAGTGTTTTGGTGGAACAGTTATTATTATGTAAAGTATAAACAATGGTTAAATAGAAGGTGGATATTTGATGGGATTTATGATACAATTTACGATCAGCTTGCTTCAAATAAACTGAACGATTGCTTAATCGTTCGAAGGTTTGTAAAAGAACTAAAATAGGACTAAAGCCTTTATACATAAATATAACTGTGCCAACTCTAAAAGTTAACGATTTTATAATCAATCAACCCCCATCGGGGTGAAAAGGAGAAAGTCGTTTTTATGAAGATTAAAAACTTAGTGCAAATAGTTGTCTAGGTAAATAATATAAGTCGTTATGATTAATTTTACCAACTAGCCTTTAAGAAATGGGGTGGAGGCGGTGTTCTAAATCGTAGAACGAAGTACTAAATCTACGAATGCAGTCGCGGGTATAGTGCTAGTAACTAGCAAAAAATTACAGGTGTAAGTATACTGAATAGTCAACCGCAGATCAATGATACAATTAGCCTTACCGGTGTGGTAATAATGCAGTAACAAGTGCACGTAGCGATACTACTGATGTGCCGGTTGAATAATAAAAACAACAATAACAAAACCCAAGACTCGGATGGTAAGTCTTACTGTCACTCATCTTTCCTAATAATAAAGAAACCAATACCTTGTAAAACATTCTCCTTCCACTTGTAACCTGCTATAAAAAACATTGTCGCCATAATGATAGACAATTTATCGTACACAGGAGCTATCTAAACACATGACACATAACTTGCATGTCAGCAGCCCGACTCGCCTCGACTCGGGCCAGTCCAGCCACTTAACTAGCGGACTAGTCTCGCTGTGACAGCCATGAATGACGGCAGGACTGACGGGGATAAATTGTTTGCATACGATGTAGATGCCGCTGGGAAAACTCGTATGGTTGTTGAGCTAGAGTTAACATGAAAATCGATTAATAGTAAGGTAGTGCTTACGGGGAACGAGTCGCAGATAGTCAAGGTAAATTAGAAAAGACTCATAAATCAGTTCTTAATTTTGTAGCGACACTTTGGCTTGTGATTAACGCTTGATAGACGACTATCAAGCATTTATTAATTTTTTCGTATATTCGTATGCGTAACTATTGATACTTATGATTATTATGGGAGATATTAGCCCAATCCTTACTTATATTATAAAATGCGAAAGTAACTCTGTCTGTCTGTCGTGCTTTCACGCCAAAACTACTGAACCGATTTAAATGAAATTTGGTATACAGATAGTCTAGAGCTTGAGAAAGGACATAGGCGACTTTTTATCATGGGAAGTATGTTCCCTAGGGACCATGCGGGTAAACCTGCTGGCAAAAGCTAGTATTTAATAAATAAATAATAACGAATTGCCTTCAATCAGTAATTCATTACACATAAGGGAATGCGTTGGATGAGTGAAACATTCAATATTTATTTTTTTGACGAACTGCGAGTGACTTTGTGTCTTTTTTGAGAATAAATATCTTTAAACATAGATAAGATGAAAATTGACATTGTCACTATCGTCGTCTACCTCTAAAGTTACAGGATTGGAGAGGCTAGTTTCTTTGCTATAAGTACAAAGAAAGATGCTACTGCATTTTGTCGAAAATACTTTTAAAGACGTTTCTAATGATTCTAAATGAAAACCATATAAGATATAACTTCTGACACACAAAAATTCCGAAGTTTGTTTGATTTATTATTTTTTTCTTTGTTTGTAACGCTTTCATGGCTAAATCGCTGAACTGATTTTGATCAATTTTGGTACAGAAATAGAAGGAGCCCTGGAAATGGTTACAGGCAATACTTTATTGACAGACAATACTCATTTTCCTTTAAGATACAATCATCCAATACTCACAGGAAACTTGTTGGAATGTGTGTGAAGCGCGGCCGGCAGCGAGGGCGCGGGTGCGCCAGGCAGCGCCGCCTCGGGCGCCGGCGGCATCCTGTACGGAGGCCCACCTTCGATTGTACCTGAAAGTAAAATAAAAAGTAACATTAAAGATGGCAGAAGAGGATATGGTGGTGACTACTGAGATAAAAAGGATGGAAAGAGCAAACATTTAACGCCGATAGTAAATAAAATGGGTTAATGGCATGTTATTGGAAAGATAATGATAATGAGCAGAGGATACGAGGATAGAACAACAAAAATTAACAATAATAGGTATTTATTATGTTATTATAAAAACTAATATGATTGGAACAGTAATGATCAATGATAAACCAAATAGTGTCCCTATCTAGCATGAAAGATTTTTTTTTCTAGACAACATATAAAAACGTAGGAAAGAAAAAGACATTTACTTAACGCTGACCTCAAATAAATTGGGTTTAACGAATAATCTTAATTTCTACATTACCTATCTTCCTACCAGTAGCAAAAAAGTTATCCTAGGAAACTAGGTATGTAACTAAATTAATTACTTGTAATGAACTTAAATTAGCGACTCGTAAAAGCATCCTTTTCTAGAGCTAAACTAAACTTTGTATCTCACAATAACTGAAAGTGACACGTATGAAGAAGAGTTCAAAGATAATCACGTACATAATTTACAACATGAAGAACCATGAGTACATAATAATGAGAAAATATAGCTGTTGTCGACAGCTGAGTGCTTTGCAAAGGAAACCATAAAAAATTGCGAAGATTGAACTCATTAAGTTAATGCATTATGTGATGACAATAATATCAGTGATATTAAGCGAGTCTTTCTCATGATTCGATGCGGTCCAAGTCACAAGAATATGATTTTGTTTCTTTAAACTAGTTTTCTTGGAAATGTTTATACTGGTAGACGTGGTGTCTAGAAAGATGAAGGGCTATATATTAATCAATACGTGAATGTGAGACGCAGTATTATGACGAAAATTACCTTGAAAAAGAGTATAAATAGCCAACTACTTCTTGTGTACCAGATAAAGAAACTAAATAAGTAGGCAAGGCAGAATAACTGGAATATCCATGCTGAAATTTCGTCTCTCCGCTATTACCGTCTTTAAATGAGTATGTAATTAAGGAAAGCTTTGGAAAACACGCTACAAGTTTTTACTTTAGTCCAAAGCCTGTATGCTTGGTAGGTTGGCGTCTTGGTGATAGCTAACTTCCTGCAAGCCTCGATGGGACGATGGCATCCGACTGACAATTGAATGGACCTGATTGGATCAAATTGTGTAGTCGTAACTCAATTGTGATCATTAAGATCTTGTAATGATAGTTCTGGTGTCTCCAGGATTTATGTTCCTGATATTTTTAATAAAAAGGTTTTATTGCAGCTAAGTGCAAACTTGAATCTTAACTATCTATACCGTTACAAAATTGAAACAATTTTCATTGAGCTAAATATTGTAAATAATTTTAGCTTAAGTGTCTTAACTATTAAAACTGTACCTAATGTAAGAGATGTGCAGCCACAGGATGTCAATGATGACTTTTAAGTGTTTCCAGTAAGTGTAATGGTAATGTGGTTTGTGGCTAGCAACATCGAAGGTTAACCGCAGTGATCTATCGACCGACGCAGGCCGCAGGCGTGTGAGTGCGGAACGGTGGGAGCAACTAGATCTTGTTAAATTGCCTTCACATACTACCACTGGGTTAAAGATTAACTAGAAATTCAGAAAGGAAATAACCAATAGCCTAGATAGAGGTAAATTATCGAGCACGAAGCGGTTGATGAAAGATAATATAAGTTATTTACATTTCCATGTGTTTTGTTGGTAGTAATTTTACAACGAGCATTGCATAACTCAAAATATAATGTGGCGAGAAAGTGATAAATATGGGTATAGGTACTACCTATATCAGAAAAATGACATTTCACTATTCTCGAAATCTCAAAACAGACAGAATTATCAGTGAGAATCTAGAGTGCTACTATCAGTACAAAAGGATTTAAAACCTTTTTGCGGTATCTTTAAGTCTCCATGTAACCATTAAAACGCAGAAGCAATTAAGAAGAAAACGCCTCCCCGTTAAACATTGATCACGGCTATCACCAGTTTCGCACTGATCGCTCAAATGAGCGATGCTCCAGTATTTTTTGCGACAGACATTAAATTAAGATGAGACGTACAAAAAACATGTTGGAGGTGCCAACGACCGGCGTTTCGGAGTCAGCTGTGAACCGGTCCGCGGCCGGAACGGTACCGTTTGTATTGGTTTACATTGACGACATTGTGTTTGGTTCAAGCAATTGGACGATGTACGGGTGGAAGTATCGACAGCTAATAAGCTGTATATCATTGCGTTCTTGTCAGACTGGTTACCCAAGTTTTAGGTTATTATGATAATATACAAAAACTTGGTAAAATATTCAAAACAAGATCGAGGCTTACCTAGTATTCAAGTAGAACTATTCATGAAATTCTACATTGTACTTGTAAAAGGTCTTGTTTTAAGAAAGCTGCTCTAAGTACGAAAAGTTTAATGTTGTACCAAATAGAAGTTGTAGTTGATAGGTTTTCTTCATAAAATATTCATAGGCCCTGTTTAAAGTAGAACAAAATATTATGTAAATGAAGCTGATAAAAAATTAAATCAATATATCAAGTCTAATCGATTACGTAACATTAACATGGCGGATTATAGCTATTACTTAATTAATCACATTCTTGTTAATCCAGCTTCATAATAATAATTTATAGCAGATAAAGAGCAGAAGTTATTACGTTACATTATTAAATATTGTTATGTAAGTGATATTAATCTTAAAACAATAGTAAAAGCATTTAGAGCGTGTTGTGTAGTGTATTCAAACGTAGTAAAAACAATATGGTGGGGGCTTTGGCGCCAAAAGGAAACGACATGTGGCAAAAGTGGCTACATTTAATTAGATGGAAGAATTTTAGCAACATTAGTTTACCTGTAGAGTTTTTGTTGATGCTAAAATTTTTTTGTTATTTTATGTAATTGGGAATTTTGTTTTTATTGGTGGAACTGCACTCATATGGTTTTTTGTTAAAATTTATTAAAATATTTCAGTAAACTTGATTCAATCGATAATTTGGTACTTATTTATAATGTTTAATTTAAAATTATCTATTCTTAAAACTTTAATAGCTTTTCGTATCAAAAGAAGATAAGTGCTAGATTATATGACCTGATTCTTATCTTAGAAGATTCTGAGAAAAAAATCGTTAAGCATCTCAAAGGAGTAACAGTTAAGTTTACTTTAAAATCCATCTCACGATTGCAGATTTAACGGATCCCACCAAAGTTGCTAGTTGCTTTGCTAATTTAGACATTAAAATAACAAAACTAAAGTATAAAGTTGATGAGCTAATACTCGAGGGTTTCTTCGACGGGCAGGTGTGTTTACTTGACTTTTAGAAATACATCTGTTTTGTTTCATCGTTAAGTTATTACCAAGTATACCAAGTAAGAAAGTTTTTATTCCAACGGTTTTCTATGACATGCTTTGTTAAGAATGTTACATTTTAAGTATTCTTAGGTCTCTTTAATGCTCTGATGGAATGCCACGTAGTCCATCTTAAGAGGAAATGCTGGCGGCGAGACTTTGTATGTAAAAAGTTATAATTCGAGGTTTGTCTCTCGACTGTTGTCTCCTCCAATATTGAACCGATATAAGAGATATTTCACAAAATGAATAAGAAGGATATATACTGTGTCCCTATGTTTTCTTTTTTGATGATTTATAACCGTATAAGCACTAGAACTCTCACAAAATGCTCAAAATTGTCCAATAAATCGCTGTCAACAGAGCCCTAGTGTACAAATTTCGCAACTATTAATCAAAAAACGAAAACATAGAGACACAGTATACATCCTTTTATTCAGTTTGTGAAATTTCTCTTATATCGGTTCAATATTGGAGGAGAAAACAGTGGAGAGCCAAACCTCGAATTATGACTTTTTACATACTAAGTCTCGCCGCCAGCATTTCCTCTTAAATATTTTTAACTTGTGACAACCGTTACTTACTGCTGATAGAATTAAACTAATATGTAACTTGAGTTACATATTTGAGCCGTTGGCGTTGAAACACTAGGCTCATGGGGTCCGAGTGCGCATCGAGTCTTTCGGGACATTAGCAAACAACTTGTCGACTGTTCACGTGACCAGAGGGCTGGGCTTTTTTTCGGCCAAAGAATCAGCATTGCCATTCAACGCGGCAATGCTGCCAGTGTTCTGGGCACTTTTGCCACTGACAGCGATGTGGATTATTTTTTTGATGCCCAATGATTTATTTTGTTTTTAAATAGATATTTGTTGTTTCTAAAATCACAGGTTTTCTAAAATAAATCAACTTCGTCGAAGTCCTGTAGTTGTTTATAATCGATATTGGGAAGGATTTATCGGCGCTTCGATCGAGTGACACTATTTCACTATTTGGCAGCAATAGCTTTTATAAATATTCAGTTTCCTTAATCTTTACGATTTTATTGATATTTCACTTTGCATGCTTTTTATCTCTCATTTTATAATTTTTGTGTATATTCTAGACAAAATTTATGGCTTTGCATTTTTCAAACCGTTTAAGCAGGTACCTATTCTAAGAAGATTAAGAAATAAAATCATGTTGTCGAGTCTAGAATCTAGTCTGTATATATTTAACATAACAAGTCAGGACAAACGATAAATTATAAGACTAAAAAAGAGATACAGAAATAGTAACGAACAATGTCTGATATCCAAATGTATACAATTTCGCAACATAATGCCATTTTGGACACTTGAATGGCACAGTGGGTGTATCCAGCGAATGCATGCAAGCCATGAATTAATTACACAGTCAGATTTAGTTACAACCTCGTTACAGAGAACCATGTTTGGTATTAAATGGCTGTTAACTTATGTTAATGTTTGAAATATATCACTATTTGCTTTGTATGTTACGTTCGCAGTTAATTGGGCATACGTTTATTTAATAAACTAGGTAAGTTCCTTATGAAATACGTGAAAATTACTGCCGTAAACGCTCACTATATTAAACTGTCAATTGATGACGTACAGTAAGTACAGTCAGTACAGTAAGTACGTAATATAAGTTATACAGTAGTAATTTTCAATTTCATTTTAATTTAATTTTTTTTTAATTTTTTCAGGGCTGGCTTTTACCTCGGACAGAAAATAAGCATTGCCATACAACGTGGCAATGCCGCCAGTCTTTTGGGCTCACTGCCAGTGGACAGCGATGCGGACGAATTTTTTGACACCTTATTTTAGTTAGGATTTTTTATTTTAAGTGTATACATTTAGTATAGTTTAATTGAATAAAGAAAAGAACTTGTTAGCGTAAAAAAAATATTTTAACTGATTAGATAGTTAGATAAAAAATATTTGACGAAACAAAATATACAATACACAAAAGCACAACTAAATTATAATAAAAACATATAAGCTACACTCCTAGTTATTAAAATGATTACAAGTAATAAGCAAATAAAAATAGAAAAGATTAACCATCGTGCGGTGTGCGTGTGATTGAAAGGCTAAACTTGACCAAGAGCTATATGCTTTTCAGTCTTGGTTTCAGACACATTTCTTTCAAATCCATTTATTTCCTCCAACTTTCCCAGTGCAAAGGCGTAAAGAACAAGTTCATCAACAATTTCTGTAGTGACTACTTCTATTGTCATGTGTCCTGTCAACCGTCAAGTATTGGCGCCATTGTTCCGTGCGCCTTGAGTCCAAGACCTGACAGGCTGACAGGTGACCTTGGTGCAACAGGTCGAGTTCCATCGATTGTTACTAATATTTTTCTATTGTTTTGTTAATCTACTTGTGTGATATTGAGGCTATTTGCTTCATTGAAATATGAGTGGTGTTATTTATCTATGGTAGTTTTTGTCGCGGTTTTATCTTACAATCGCCCTGTTCATCATCATTATCATACGAAGGGTACAGAGGCAAGTAAGAGATGTCACAAAAACTAGTTTTTGTGTAAATTACATTTTATGTATGAACTTTCTTTTACGTTTCAAATCTTAGATATCACAAATAGGAGCTTAAGTTTATCTCACTGAGATTATCTTTAAGTACAAAGAAGCCTTGGTGATTATGTAAGCCAATAATGAAATAAAATCAAATTAATTTTATGTGACACTAGCTTTTGCACGCGATTTAGTACGCGCATATCCCTTTATTTCCCGTTCCCGTAAGAATTTTGGGAAATCCTCCTCCACACAAACGAACCTACATGCCAAATTTTAGCTTTCTACGACCAGTAGTGTCGGCTGTGCGCTGTCTGTCAGTCACTGCCTCAGCTCATTCACCAGTAACGGAAGAATCTTATTTGCGGCTTTGCACTTCATAAATGCGCGCGCAGTACTTGATTATTATTTTGCTGCGATGGTATTTTAATATCTCCTAATATATTCATTGATGTAACGGGCAATTTTGTTTTAAATTAAATACTTGTGATGATTTATTTGGATAAGGATTAATATCATGTTTATAAAAACACCTTCGCAAATAATGCGTTATTTTGGAACCAAGGTTAGCATAAAAAAAGTTATAGTGAGCCAACCTTAAAAGATAGACATATGCTGTGTGTGTGTGTGTGTTAAAGGGGAACAATTCTGTCTTACATGATTTTTGCGAAACTTTAACCGTGTACGCAGCGCACACAGCGAAAGCTCTCAAAAGAAAAAAAATCCCGATTTTGAAACAATCTTCATTGGTGCTCCGTTCCTATTGGTCTTAGCGTGATCATTTCATTCAAATCGGACTAGTAGTTCCCGAAATTAGCGCGTTCAAGCAAACAAACAAATTCTTCAGCTTTATAGGTATATTAGTATAGAGTATAGATTTCTTGTTATTCCCCTGGGTACCCTTTTACGTGATTTTTAAATAAATAAAAAAAAAATCTTATCGAATCCTAATGACACTTTTTTTCTATTCTATGACAACGAAGAATATGTAACATAAAAAAGTAACGGTACTTTAAAATTTTAAGCCTGATTTAGCAATTGCTTTCTCATCTTTTCATTTGTTATTTCTTGCATAACATTCAGTCACATATGTTTTGCATGAATAATCGCATTAGCTTACATTAGCCTCACCACATCGGATGCTATGTCTTATTCAAAAGTTCAGACGATAAAGTTTTCTAGCACGATAAGCTCATATCTCATTCCAATTAGTTTCGTACATAAAACTGTTAAAGGAGACATAAATTCTGTAAAAACACTACGTGACTACTTACTTAGTATACATTTATTCTAGCATGATATTTATTAGGTTCTAACGAGCATTAACTTTAGGAGTCGCTAATGGCAGATTTATGAATAAGTTGCTTTGACGAAATTTTAAAAGCTGGTGGAATACAAGGCAATTTTATAAGCTGCTTTTCAACATTTTAAGCACTGGGTATATTTGTAAAGACAAACAAAAATAAAAGAAAAAAAGAATATAATCTAGCTGAGAATATCGAATTAATATTCTCACATGTAGATTTTAATAAAAATTCAAAGTTACATAAATTCTAGAAGCTATAAAGTATTTTCAAACTAGTTTTCATGTAATGGACCGTCTTTATGATGTAAAAGTTCCGGCCAATAGAAATTATATCACGTTTTGTATCTTTAGATCAACATGCTATTATAGCAATATGAATTAAATGGATTTTGCTGCATTGACTACAACTGGATTATAGGATCTCTCCCCATGTGTGTATGTTAATGTTCACGACATTTTAACGTGGTCGGTAAAAGCTTACTCGTTCTTTTCTAGAATTCACGCTTTGGAATGTTACTGCCATTACTTTCTTGCGAAGAGACTTCTCTTACTTAGTAAATGACGGTACTGAAATAAATGCTACGACTATTACTGTATCTGTTAAGACAGCTTTGAATGAGGTTGGTGCAGAAGCGTGGAAACTGGTACAAACAAAGAGATGATGATGATGGCTAATGGCTTAAAGAGGCGTCTTCTTAGACAGAAATAGATAACACTACACTATTACACAATGATAAGAATAAAACAGAATCAACTAATATCGCTGTTACGAATACGCCAGGCGAAGATAATTTTCTTATAGACGTAGTCATGTTTACCGTGGCGGATTTGTACACAACTTACACGTGACTTGCAGTTATGCATATGGAAATAGTCACAGGTTATCAACCCACAAGCAACACTGCAGTGATCATTGATACTTACAACTTGAGAAGAAAGATTAACTGTCGATAAAATCCTGTTCTTCATTCCTAGATGAATATTCCAGATTGTTTTTATAGCCCTTTAAAGATTGCAGGTAGTCTGCACTTAAGTATTTGCTGCGTGCGGTATTTAGCAATATTATAAGTTGATGTAGTTATATTAAAACCACATTTTTATTACGAAATAAGCTCATAGCATGTGCAGGCGATGGTCATTTCCCGTGACTACTTGCGTGCCGTTTCGCTTGGTGATCTTCGGTTGGCTTTAACAATATAATCATTTTTACGGCTTTAATTTCTTCTTGGGTTAAGTAGAGGTTCTTAATTGATTGTTGATTGGGGCTAAAAGCCTTATGACGTCCCTATTTTTAGTTACAAATATGAAATCTCTGTTATTTGAACCTAATTCTTTCTTTGTTCTTCAATCTTTTGCATCATCAACTTCGTCAAGTTGATTAAATTCAAATTCACTGCGTTATTTAAGTATTCGACAAACTATGGTACATTGTACTTTACGATTAATGAAATACAAAGTGTAACCTCTATTTTAGGCTTCTTCTTAGAAGTCATTATCTTCAACGAAGTCTGTAGCAGAATTAATAAAAGATAATGTAATAGGATGCTCTTGTAGGATCTGACATAGATTCGTTCGCATACCGACCGTGACGTGAATTTTAATTATAAACTGGCAGTTTATGCCAAATTACTTAACAGACTCTATTTTGTGCTGAAGATTATTGTTGAAACTTGAAATTAAATTATGCAACGGACGTGGTTTACTTAATTTTTACAAAGGAGTTCTTGAGTAAAAGCGGGGTGCGTTAGTGAGGCTCTGTTTCTACAGTTGGTTTCGCCAGTGTCCAACATGGATCTCATTTATTTTAGGATTGAAGTAAAGGAATTATTATAATTGAACAAAATAAAATTAGAGCGGTTTATTCAAACAAATATAACCTTTAAGACAGAAATATATAGGAAGTGAAGGATAACTGGTTAAAGAAGAAGAAAAGGCAAATACGAGAGTATAGGTAAAACGGGAGTATTACTTATTTGATCTTACTTCAGATTGAAGTAACATAAGTATAGTAGGTATAAGAAAATACTGAGTAGTAGCGTAAAGGTTATTTATAATACTTCAGACAGGCATGCAGAAGATTAATATAAAGTAGGTGAATACTCGTGATTTTCTGTTAAGCCGCTATAGAAACGATGATCAAAATGAATGATTTCTCCAAATGAAAGTTCTCATAAGTCTTGCAGCACATGCCAAAAAGTTGTTTTCGCACGAAAGTTGTGACAGATATATACGAGCATGAATTAATTAATTTCTTCAACATGAATAGTGTTTATTTTGACCATGCTTTCATAGTGAACTTAACCTTGCATAACAATTCATGACTGTACGTTAATATACCTTTTAGTGCAACTGTAATATTTTAGACATTTTGAGACTTTGTCGAATATAACCTTATACTTACAACCTGTTTCTCAGCTCTAGCCAGCGAAGCTTTTTTACCTCATACCTTTTCAGGTAGAGCTTTGCTCTATGAGAGACAAAGCACCACAGTTATGTGAACCTCGTGAACGCTTACGATGTCTGGGAACCTTATTTCTCAACGAAATATTGTGTGCTACTTACATACTACCAAATTATGGTCTAAAAAGAGCATAAATCATCATTCCAATCAGAAACCATGTGCGTCAACCCCGCCATTAAGCTCCCCACGTACGTTTATAACTACTGAATAAAGCAAGGACACATACCGGACCGTCCGAAGTGCACAATGAACCACTTGATGAAATATAACGGTTACACACAATACTTCAAGTCAACGGCATCGATTCAACCGCGAACCATTCACACGACAACACAATAACAAATCTTATGAGATACAATACAAAAAAAATCACTTGGAATTTAAACTTTGAAGTATAAATAAGAAGGTTTTTGCTTAAAATTGAATTCAGAATGTAGTAACAAGACATTCACCTGTCAGAGGCGCGCGCGCACTGGCGGCCAGGCGCGGCAGGCGGCCGGCTACAGAACCCGTTTCGTAGAAAAAAGCGCTCCTTCCCGCCTCCGCCGCCATCATTGCGACCCTTTGCATATTCCCCTGTTCACTATTCATCACTGCACCGCCACTATCCCCGGCTACTTCTCGTAGCCGTTCCGGCACAAGCTGCGCGTCTTGCTCGATTCTACGCTCATTCTCAGCCGCCACGCTCGTGGTCAGCCGCGATTCCTTCAGATCCACTTGATTAGCGACGCCGTTTACTACTGCGTTAGGATTTCTCGGTATCGCGATCGGTATTCTGCCATAAACAGGTTTGTTTGTGTACTTTTGCGAGTTATCTATGTTGTTGGGTGGATTAGCAAAAGCGTTTACTTTCAATATTTCGTTCGCCTGCTGCAGTAGTCGCCGCTGTATCGTTTCTATCTCGCTTCTCGACGCTTTCGAGTTCTCCGACAGCTCGGCTATCAGTTGATTGACGTTGAATTCAGCCATTTTGTTGGTCATTACTTGCGAGGTTGAGGGTTCAGCGGTTTCTCGAACATTATCTTTAGCGTTATCTGATCTCTTGGCTTTGACTTTCATGTCTCGATTATCAGGTGGGGTGACCACTATCGTTGGTATGTGATCTTTTGAGCTGGATTCTTTTTTGCCACGTTTCACTTTCTTAACGATTCTGCTTGCCATTACATTGTTAAGCACCGATTGTTGACTTTTTGAACTTTTCAGGTTTTTCATTCATTTTGTCGTGAAAGACGTTTAATTTAATTTAAGTATCGCTTGAAAGAATTCGAATCAATATGTTTGGGTTTAACTTGTTTTGACGCTTACAATTTTACTACATTTCATCGGACTGTTAATTTGTAACGAATAGTACTCGTCTCGCAAATTGCAGATATGAAAGTGCATTACAGGATGCTGGAATGTTAATAAAAGGAATCTCCTGTAATGCATTACAGGAGATTCCTTTTATTAACATTTATCATTGAACGTATTTTTCTCAATGAACGTTCTAAATGTGTTTATGGAAAATTTAGTAGGTGTCTGATAGGACAGAAAAAATTAAACGAAATTGTTTTTTTCAAAAATGTATAATGTACCTACAAAGTTTGATTTTGGAGTCGAAGAATAGCCCATGACTAACCGGGAAATAGAAATGCAGAGGAAACTATTCACCTTTCACAAACATAGAAAGCCCAGATGTGAAACTTCCTCTTTCTAGATGCTATAAAGCATCTACTACTGAAATAATTCGATCTGTTTTTGTAGCTACGTAACTTCCAATCTATAAGAGAAATAGAAATCGGAAGTGATTTTACAAAATATTAATGACAAAGCTCTGAAATTCAATTTGCAGGAGATAATATTTGTTCCGTTAAGGTAACATGACTCCAAATTGACGATAAATTAACCAAGATATTTTGTTTTATACAACGATACTCAACATGTATACAAGATTTAGACAAGAATTTCTGTTACAGAATCAATTTTGCCTTACTTTCAAAATTACTATAATCACAAATAAGAATCTTAATGATTCTCTAGAGTTGCAAAATGTTAAAGCAAGTTATTACAAAACATCTTGAAAGTCAAGTTATTTGTTTAAGAATCTTGTAACATCAGAATGAGCGGGTTAAAATCTAGATCGAGAAACAAGAAAGTCCAGCAAAGGAAATGTAATGTTTGTAAGTTCTATGTCATCAGAAAAGAATTTAAAGCACATAGTTTACACATATACTTAAATCGGGAATGAGTGTGAAATCTGTTGGTCTTAAAACACATGAATTTTGAGAGAGATTTCACGCTCATTCCAGCTTAAATCAAGATGAACATACTCGCACATTAATAACTTCCCTGTTAATTTAAAACTTTGAGCTTGCTTTTGACTTTGTTAAAGCTATCCGTATCTGCGACAAGAAAAGTAACTTTGAGAATCATTGCACCACTACCAAATCAGCTCCACCTAATTTTATTTACGACTAGACAAGAAAATAAAGTTACTGATATAGTCTTGCGTAGGACCCGGGTTCGCCAAATGCGTTTGCATGTACAACGCTGGCATACTTTCGAGTTTCATAACCTTTTGTTATAGATTTCGATGGGAAATATTCTACTATGCTTCCCATGTATAGTGTTTCTATATGTATTGTTCGCACTTTTATTTTATGTGGTTATATGGGAATGTAAATTGTGTCAACTATACTATAAAATGGTGTGTTGTCAGATGTGGGAAGTAGATGCAGATCGTTTGCTACAGCAATTATACATTGCACTGTTTTGTATTACGGTTTTCCTGTACATTTAGATTTTACTGCATTGATAAATTCAGTTGTTACTTCTTCATGAATCATTTCCTTTCCGTATTCCAGAAAAAAGAAGTTTGACAGTATCAGGGATATTTAGAGATTATTTTTGAAACTAAAGTTGATTCCGATGCAACTTTTGCTCATTTCCATTACAAACAAGCAACTGTTGGGTCTTTATCCTTAAGTTCAAGTAAAGTCATGTCATGCAATGTTAAATGAATAAGCATTTTCATTTCTCACAGGGCAGACATTTGCATTTCTAAACAGGTCCGTCGACACTCGACATGTTCATGTTTTAATATTTCAATAGGCGGAGTGATAACCCATTAGCATATAGTGTCAACCATATGCAAATCATGGACTATGGTAACTTTGAATTTTATAACAATGGTTTGCAGACCATGAGTGACTTAAACACCATCTGCAGATGGGTTCAGAAGGAATAATGATAACGTAACTTCATTCGAAGTTTTATCATCTGCAAAATCATGCTTGTTGAATTATTTATCTGAAGCTAGATCCTTAAATTATTTCTTTGTCTGTTATGTTAGAACAATGGGCTTTAACTCCTTATCGTTGTATGATTTCGCAAATTGTAAGGGTCGATTAGGGTAATGGTATATTGCAGATTTTGCAAGTTTGAGGTAAGTACTATATTTTGGCAAAGTTATGATCTCTGGAGGTCCAATCAATCTTGGAAGGTAAAAAAATACCTATACCTGAATACGTATCATCATAATGTGACCGTGGCACGATTCACAAAAGATGTGGCGTAAGCAATGCCAAATATGTCGCTTTTTAAAGACATGTTTCAAAATATGAGTCACGTCGAAAGAAATCATGGAGGCAGGCAGTCTACAGGTAAAGATATATTATTACATGAAGCTGTGTATGTAAAAAGTACAATTTAGTCTCTCTGTGAGTCACTGTGAGGTGATATCAGCTTTCTCTGCAGCATACATATGGGTACTTACATGTCTTAATAAGCTTTATTATTATGTAAGGTGCAGCAATATAAGTACTTTGAAGATGCAGGGCACATACTGTTTAAAAGAGCCAACAAATATTATTTTAAGAAAGGAATGAATATTTTGTGTCTGCAATCACAGCAAGGTTTTGAAAGTCAGAGCGTAGGATGGCCAATGATTCGTCATCATTTGTCTTTTAAGATGTGAAGACAATCGAAAGGAAATTGTTTTTGACAGCCGAGCTTTTTGAAAGAATCATTATTACAGCATACTATAATGTAGTTAAATACATTATTGTTCAAAGTCCTGTTGACCTCAATGTGGAAGACTGAATGTAAACTATAAACCAGAATAATATCAAAGGTTAATTAGCTCCACAATATCATCTTGGCAGTTTTATTGAATAATCTACGCCTCTAGACGTAGGCGTAGATTATTCAGCAGCTGAGCTTATTAAAGGTGTCTACAGACATCCAGACTCCCCTAAATCATACATTATTATTGTAACGGACACTTGTCTTTGGCCAACTGCCCATGGGTCTGCCGGATTTACTTGTATGGTGTCGTTTCCAACTTTTCTTTGGAAGCAGGATGTCCCGATTTGTAGGGGCTTAACAGATGGCTGTAGGGCCGTCATATCCGGATAGATTGGTTAGTTATGCAATTTGTACACCCTATTGTTGTCCATGTTCTTATGCATTGAATTTTCCCAACTTTATTGGGCCTGTCGGCTTCCAGTCTAATCGAATGAAACTGAGTACCTAACAGTGTTTTATATGGATCGACTTCCTATCTGATCTAACTGACTATTCGCAACGACTGTCAAAAATGTTAAAATGACAGCCGAGACCAATGGCTGACCAATGGAGTGCTTTCCGAGGCACGGAATACACGGATGAAGATGATGAACATTATGCAAAAGTACTCAAATATGACAAAGAGAATTGTAAAGGCAGATAATTAAATTAATTTGTAGAAGATCAATTAAAAAAAGCTCTTGGGGAATAGAATATCTTGCAAGAAGCGATTCTAAACTACGTAAGTCGTTATTCAAATTAACCGTAAAGCTCTCAAGTCTAGACGCGATCTAATAGCGATCGTTTAGCTAGTCAAGCTAAGCAGTTGCTCGTTTTAGCACCGCATTGTAATCCAACAACTTAAGCTTCTATGATTCACTGGATTTGCAATTTAAATTCAACACCTACAATTGGAGGAGGATTTGTTGGTTTTATGAAAACTAACTTAACACTGAACTATAACGGTGGTGCAAATGTCGACATTCCGTATGACAACTTGTACATCATCATCGTCATTACCATAGTACTAGAGATCAGACCGTCAGATATTTATAGATAATGGGTTTCCCAATGACTGGTTAAAGAGGGCATTGCCATGATCACTGTTTACTTGGTTGACACAAGTTATTTTTGTTTGGTGTTGGTCACTTTCTTGTCTTCATTAATTGTATAATTCAGTTTTGCGATAATTTGGGAACTAATTTATATTTCTTGTTAAAAAGATTCTTTAATTTGTACTTGGGTTAGAATAGATTACCAAAAGGTAGCTAGAAGTGGAATGATCTGCTGTTTTCTGATAGTTAAGTTCCGCTCTTAAGTCAAGAGTGCAGTTACTCCTTAGCAAATGTAATTCATCGTCAACCGTATCATCGTAGGTGAGATAGTGGTTAAACTTGAGCCTATCATTAATTATTAAAATAAATGGGTAATTTCTGCCACAGGATGATTCGGGGTTCGTATCGGACATTGAAAACTTGTTTTGAAATATGGCCAGGCTGACCTGACGGATCAAGGAAACCCTGAGGTTTCCTTGATCCGTTGCCCAAGATTGCTACCTTCACGCCACTTAATCCGTACGGTACCGCGGTATCCACACTATTGTATAGGTGACTAATTAACTTCTCTAACTGGTCTATTGTTACTGGGCATCCGAGTGTGGTTCCTCTAGCGGACTTCTAACCTATTGTGTGGTCAACGACTTTAGAGATGTTGGCGAAAATTGATGGTTATGTCTTTTTGTTTTTGGAGACTTTCTCTGTTTGTTGACTTGGATTCTTAGCGATGTTTGTGAATGTGGTAATGCTGAGGATAAGGTTAGGTCTACCAGGGTAGCGTGATGGTTCGAAAGAGTTACCCTGGCCCTGGAACACGAAGGGAATTTTAAGGAACACAGGTGGGTTTAAGTCAGTAAGAGTCTGACACTCCCTGCCGTTCCGGCCAAAACGGGAGAAGTCATTTGATGAGTTTCCATCCACAAAAAAGGTAAGACTAGGTTAGGTATGATCAGCAATGATGTATTCGGACTGATTTGCAACATGATTAAATAGGTCATATTATTCTCAATGTTGATCTGCGTCAAGCACACTGGTGGTGGTTTATATTATATATTTTAATTGTTATTTTTACCTTTTTTTGTTGACATTAATTTTTTATTTTTTGACATTTATGCAATCAATTAATGTAATTATGTTTTAATTTTTAATATCAACCACATTTTATTAATTAATTTTGTACGCCTTCTGTCTGGCATAACATAGCGCACTTTTTATTTTTATAACAACCATTTATTTGTACCTATGTTAACAAATCAATAAATGACTTATGACTTACGAGTAGTGTTGCAGAAATTTTATCTTAAGCTTGACACACATGTTATGAGCTAGTTATATTCAATTATGCATTTAATTCAGTAACACCAATTTTTCAAATGTCAATCGACAAACATATTTTCAAAATCATTACCATAAAAGTAGATCTGCGATTAAACAAAACTAATGATACTAAATTGATTGCAATTAAGAATTAAATTGCAAATTGAAACAAATGTGTCTACTTTAATAAAAGTCTAGTTAGGTACCCACACTATAAACGAATAAAATAAATTGTTATGCATTAAGCAAATTGTCGGCTTCAATAGAAGCTGTGAATCAGTCTGTAAGATGTAATTTTTCTATTGTGGTTACATGAAAATGATGCTGTAATGAAGATAGTCGACACAAAAACTGATTTCCTGAACGCGATTTTGCAGAAAATGAACGCGATACGAATAGTTATGGAATTATGAAGTGTATTGATGAGAATCGCGTGTTGGATTGTGTTACTTTGATTCTCCAGTGTTTGATGTGCACACTATAGTCATTGCAATTTATAGGAGACGAAAGATGCTGGCAGAGTTGTCAAAACTTTACTACCTCAGACCGATATTAAGGGCCCGCTAGGGTCAGTGCCTGCCACGGTTGCGGAATTGTTCGGAGTTTCCGCTGCCCTGGAACACAAAGGGCATTTAGAAGAACACGGGTGAAACACTGAACTAACAAATGTTAGTAGAGGATTTAAGATCCTGATGATTTATTTATGTGTTGCAATGAAAGCTTTTTATGCTATGCAATAAAAGTAGACATTGATTAATTTAATAATTGAAAATGTACTAGAGAAACCAACAATCAATTAATACTTACAATCTGTGTAATACATTAAAATGTTCAAGAAATAATTTTTGATCTATCAGTGTAGATCAGGGATAGTTGGTCTACCTCGAGGTCATTGTACACATGTGCTAAATTACTATAGACCCATTCGCCAAACAATTAATAAGCTTTTCGCTCATTAAACTCGACACATCCGGAATCTTAATCCTACAAAATTAACTAACCAAATAAATCTTATAAAAAATCCCTTTTCTTTGTAAACGTTAAAAATTAACAGTCCGTGGAAATTCACACGTTTGGTTAAAATATTCAATTGGAAGCCTCACGCAATAAATATCGCAACGCTTTGACCAAACAAAACGCAATGTTTTATTTGCTCTACTGAGTAACAGAACGCTAGAACGGGATCCAGTACATGTACGGGAATTTAATTACTTATTTGAATATCTGTTGTTGGTTTAAAATAAATAAAATGAAGGAAATATCGATTTAAGTTCAGTAGGCTGAGAAGAGGTTGAATTCGCGCGTTTTTAAATGAGTTCCTGTATTGTTCTGTACTGGTTCCATATTCAAAATGAGATAGATTCATTTTGTTTTTTTTTTTTGACTTGACAACTTTTTTTTCTATATCAAAAAGTTGTATATTACTGTTGCCAGCGTGATTGAGAAATATCCAAAGACAATATCCTAACTTGCATACCGACTCAGTTTATTTTTCTTGAACAAAATTCAACCGAAAAAAAACTGAATAATAAAACACTGATTCAAAACAAAATTGGCATTATTTTTTCACAATAAAAACCTTGGTCTCACTTCACTATCACAAACATGACATACACTTTACAATAAAAGTCTTGAAAAATAAACTTTATTTGAACAAAGTCAGTTCGCGGGTACAGTAGAGCACAGAGGTGCGCGGCCGCACAAATTACACTGAACGCCTTGCGGTTGCCTTTGCGTACATTGGGGGATCGAGATTCGCTTTCGTAGCCTCAAGTGATGTAGACTTAAGAAAAGAAAAAAATAGACCTGGCCATTGACACATGACATACTCATAAATACAAATTTTGGCGGGATTTTTTCAAGTGAATTTCACTGCCTGTTTTAATGATTTACAATTTCATTTCATTCATTTCTGGTGGATATAGTTATGTTAATATTGGTAAAAAAAAATCATGAGCAGCAACTTGGATGGATTATGGTACGAAGTTTTGAAAGTGCTAATTTGAAGTTGATGGCGCTAAATGAACATTTGGTATTAGTAAGACTTTATTGCTATTTCAGTAGTTATATCAAATGTGTGGGAGAAGTATTAATGGGTTTTATTGTAGGTACCTATCGCGAAATGATTTTGAAAGATGGTTTTACTTGAAGATAGATCATTTGCATGTTCTGCCATTATTTTCGAGACTGACAAAATTACTTACATAACTATCGTTTTTTAGTAATGACACAACTCATACAAACATATTAGCAAAACAAGATTTTTTATGCCTATCTATCCCGTTACTACACAGAATTTTGCTGAACTGATCAACACAAGGTTAATTTCTTATGAAATATACAAGATTAGTACCTTTAATATCTAATAAACAACTTATATTCCCATTCAATAAAATAACATTCGAAAGCAATAATGACCACGCAATTTCTTTTAACTCACTTCTTACTGGCCAGTTACACAAACAGGCATGACTCGAGAACTCTCGAGAAAATCATCTTGCTATGTCAGCCAGCCATCTTGGAAAATGAATTGAAAGCGAGGCGCGGAATGGCGCGAAACCAGTTTGACGTAATTCTAGTTAGTTGTGAAGATATCCCGTTGATTCTTATTAATTTGAAGTGAGTAATGCAATGGGTAATAGTAGGTAATTCATTGGACATGACTTGTTCAATCTATATCTATACTAATATATAAAGCTGAAGAGTTTGTTTGTTTGTTTGCTTGAACGCACTAATCTCAATGACTACTGGTCCGAATAGAAAAATTCTTTCAGTGTTATACAGCCCATTTATCGAGGAAGGCTATAGGCTATATATCATCACGCTAAGACCAACAGGAGCGGAGCAGACGAAGTTGCGCGGGTCAACTAGTAATATATAAAGCTGAAAAGTTTGATTGTTTGTTTGTTTGCTTGAACGCGCTAATCTCAGGAACTACTGGTCCGATTTGAAAAATTATTTCAGTGCTAACAATAGGCCATTTATCGAGGAAGGCTATAGGCTATATATCATCACGCTAAGACCAACAGGAGCGGAGCAGACGAAGTTGCGCGGGTCAACTAGTAATAATATATAAAGCTGAAAAGTTTGATTGTTTGTTTGTTTGCTTGAACGCGCTAATCTCAGGAACTACTGGTCCGATTTGAAAAATTATTTCAGTGCTAACAATAGGCCATTTATCGAGGAAGGCTATAGGGTATATATCATCACGCTAAGACCAATAGGAGCGGAGTAGTAATGAAAATTGTGACGCAGACGAAGTTGCGCGGGTCAGCTAGTTTCTCATAAAATAGGTGTGTAGAAGAAAGCTTTGAAAAAGGTCTCTCCTTTGCTTACCATATATATATAAAAAAAAACTTCTTGCTTTTTGATGTAGATAGCGTGCATGATATGAAAAAAGAAAATATGGACTTGAAAATAAAAGTAAAAAGTTTATCACTTTCTGGGAATCAAATTACAAATGAAAAAAAAACCCGGTTGGATACATTGAATTATCTAACTCTTGCTATCTCAACAATCCAGGGAGCTTATAAGACGAAACTATTAAATCTAAGAATTACGCCATTTATTTAATTTACCAGACATTTAAATTGGTCCTTGTAAATAGGTCCTAACTGTCTTGTTCTAAACGTTTGCCGACTGGTAACCCTTTCCACACCAACGAGGATTATATTAATTAAGTAAACGACGGCTAACTGTTATCTCTTAACTCCTGTTACAGATAACACGCCATTAGATAAAATGTATCCACTGAGCGTTAGTTCAACAGGCTCCCCGAGATAAATTATACTGAATGCATTTTCTATAAGATTGTTCAGACCACTTTACTTTGTTAATTTTAAATATTTTGCTTTAAAAAGTTTTGCTCTAGCTTCTTCTGTGAGTGATGATTAAGATGCGGTTTGGGAGATACTATGGCTTTTAGCTTACCTACATAATTATACCTAATAGCTATTTGAGGGATGAATTATGTTCAGGTTCCAACTAAAAAGTTATAAGCTTTTGGGGAATAAAACGAAAACGATAATATTTTTGAGTTTTGTCTGATTAAGTTGTCAAAGTAATTGGATGATGCAAGGATAAGTATATGTATATAATGACCACGCAATTTCTTTTAACTCACTTCTTACTGGCCAGTTACACAAACAGGCATGACTCGAGAACTCTCGAGAAAATCATCTTGCTATGTCAGCCAGCCATCTTGGAAAATGAATTGAAAGCGAGGCGCGGAATGGCGCGAAACCAGTTTGACGTAATTCTAGTTAGTTGTGAAGATATCCCGTTGATTCTTATTAATTTGAAGTGAGTAATGCAATGGGTAATAGTAGGTAATTCATTGGACATGACTTGTTCAATCTATATCTATACTAATATATAAAGCTGAAGAGTTTGTTTGTTTGTTTGCTTGAACGCACTAATCTCAATGACTACTGGTCCGAATAGAAAAATTCTTTCAGTGTTATACAGCCCATTTATCGAGGAAGGCTATAGGCTATATATCATCACGCTAAGACCAACAGGAGCGGAGCAGACGAAGTTGCGCGGGTCAACTAGTAATATATAAAGCTGAAAAGTTTGATTGTTTGTTTGTTTGCTTGAACGCGCTAATCTCAGGAACTACTGGTCCGATTTGAAAAATTATTTCAGTGCTAACAATAGGCCATTTATCGAGGAAGGCTATAGGCTATATATCATCACGCTAAGACCAACAGGAGCGGAGCAGACGAAGTTGCGCGGGTCAACTAGTAATAATATATAAAGCTGAAAAGTTTGATTGTTTGTTTGTTTGCTTGAACGCGCTAATCTCAGGAACTACTGGTCCGATTTGAAAAATTATTTCAGTGCTAACAATAGGCCATTTATCGAGGAAGGCTATAGGGTATATATCATCACGCTAAGACCAATAGGAGCGGAGTAGTAATGAAAATTGTGACGCAGACGAAGTTGCGCGGGTCAGCTAGTTTCTCATAAAATAGGTGTGTAGAAGAAAGCTTTGAAAAAGGTCTCTCCTTTGCTTACCATATATATATAAAAAAAAACTTCTTGCTTTTTGATGTAGATAGCGTGCATGATATGAAAAAAGAAAATATGGACTTGAAAATAAAAGTAAAAAGTTTATCACTTTCTGGGAATCAAATTACAAATGAAAAAAAAACCCGGTTGGATACATTGAATTATCTAACTCTTGCTATCTCAACAATCCAGGGAGCTTATAAGACGAAACTATTAAATCTAAGAATTACGCCATTTATTTAATTTACCAGACATTTAAATTGGTCCTTGTAAATAGGTCCTAACTGTCTTGTTCTAAACGTTTGCCGACTGGTAACCCTTTCCACACCAACGAGGATTATATTAATTAAGTAAACGACGGCTAACTGTTATCTCTTAACTCCTGTTACAGATAACACGCCATTAGATAAAATGTATCCACTGAGCGTTAGTTCAACAGGCTCCCCGAGATAAATTATACTGAATGCATTTTCTATAAGATTGTTCAGACCACTTTACTTTGTTAATTTTAAATATTTTGCTTTAAAAAGTTTTGCTCTAGCTTCTTCTGTGAGTGATGATTAAGATGCGGTTTGGGAGATACTATGGCTTTTAGCTTACCTACATAATTATACCTAATAGCTATTTGAGGGATGAATTATGTTCAGGTTCCAACTAAAAAGTTATAAGCTTTTGGGGAATAAAACGAAAACGATAATATTTTTGAGTTTTGTCTGATTAAGTTGTCAAAGTAATTGGATGATGCAAGGATAAGTTTGCAGAACATAAAAACAATGCGATACATGATGATATGAATATTGAAATAGCAGAAATTTATGTGATTTGATTTCGTTACAGGGGGGTTACTAAATAAGAACTGGCCAAGTGCGAGTCGGGCTCGCGTGTAAAGGTTTCTGAAATCATTCAATTTCATTTCTTAACATGTTATTTTAACACTACAGACTTCTTATAGGTTTTTCTGTAATCTTTAGGTTTCGAACTAATATTTGCATTTCGGAGATAAGGGGGAGAATGGTCATTTTTAGTCTAATTTCTAAAATTACTTCAAAACTATTTATTATAAAATTATGAAAAAGTTATAATTAAAACCCTCACAGTAAGCGCTTTCATTTGATAGGTCACAAGATAAAGTTTCAAAAAACTTTTTTTTTAATTTTCTAGTTTGACCCCCATACTCAAAATTTATTTATTTACGTAATGCGTCCGTGTTTGAGTCATAGAATGCCATACCTATGTATATCAGATTTCAGCAGAATCGGTCCTGTGGATCCGGAGAAAACTGGCTGTGACCCGAGTGATCCTATACGGGTTCCGTTTTTTACGAATGTTCGGAACCCTAAAAACAATTTAGTGCGAAAACATGTAAAATACTGGTATTCAGCTGCATTCTGTTTCGCTGAAAACCGACTCCATCAAAGTTTAGAAAAGGCTAGGCAGAAAGAGATTTTCAACATCATCTTGCCTAGTCTAAACAATCCTAGTTCTACATACAATGGTGCGCTACCGGGGGTTACAGATGGCTGCCTCAACTAATGTGCTATGGTCTGCCGACGGCCATGGTCCAAGACGCCAGGGGAAAAAACTTAGGCTGATGAACCTACCGTGCTGTATGGGAGCTCGACTCATGGGGCATAGGAAATTGTCGGTTGTTGAGGTTTAATTGTATGGTGCGTTATGGGAAATGGTGGAGTGTTGTTTATGTGAGTTTCCTTTTGAAAGGAGGAGAAAACGCAAGCAATTCATTATTGAATTGGATCTGAATTTATTTTAAGTATACAATAATAAATAAGTAACTTAAAAATATAAAATACCTTACATGTGGACAATTATATACAAAAACACAAATATGGCAGCAGTGCGACATTAAATGACAATGCTTAATCTGAATTGGTTCAGCTTAATTTAGGTAAAATAAAATAAATATCAGGTAATTAAGATGACACAGAAAAGTGGAGAGAAGAATGGCAGGGTTTCGACCCGCAGTGGGACACAATAGGCTCTAAATAATAATAAAAAATGACGTCAAATATGTTTAAAATTTTATAAGATAGGTTCTAGACTAGTGTTTATGGTTGCATACGAGTGCAACTTGATAAAGAAAAGTTTCAAATACATTTCCGACTTGAAAAGTTAAATTTTCAACATACTTTTATTGCGCCTGTGTTGGTCTGCTCAATGCTATTAATCAGTCATGATTTAATAACTTAGCAGAGATCATAGATATAATATTTTTTTTAACGGCAAATTGTCGGGAGGTAATGATAGGTGCTAGTATTATCTCTGAATCAAAACATTCGTTTTGTACAAGCATGTAATGTAACGAGATAGTTTCAAAACAATAGCTTGGTACGTTTAGTGATGAAACTAGGTGTCCATTTTTATTCTATTTTGTTTACAGTGATATAACAATTACCTACTTACTGTTCATTCATTTGCTAGAAGAGTTGGACAGTGTCTTAAATTTCAGTTAGTGAGTTATTATTTATTTATTATACGCTTTATAAATTAAACTTTTAAGTGTGATCTAGTAAGAGTGAGTATTTGTATTTTTTTACAAGTGACAATGGCGTTGAATGTGGTGCAATGCCAAATGCACCACATTCAACGCCTATTTGCTAACTACATGCCTATTTGCTAACTAAGAACAGTGGAACATAAGTCACCACTTATCTTAACTAAGTTTAGGGCTATATTAGCTTAAGAAATAATTGAGTAGTTCCAGTGTTTCTGCAGTTTAGTTCGGATTGCGGTTTTGACATGCATTTGGTACTAAAAATTATAGGAAAATATGTAAACAAGTTGAAGTAGAAAGTTATTTCGGTAGGAATAGAGTTGTGAGAATCCGCTAGATGGAAAAAGCACAGTATATTTTGATATGGCGATGCTTGGGGTATATTTAGCATGACAGACTAAACAAGACGTGCGATTGGTCGTCGACTCCATCGTCGACTTTATCTCTGTCATCTCTGACCTAGACGAGTGTCAAGAGCAAATCCTTCTCAAATAAAAAAAGGCGAACGTTAAAAGATTTTTCAATTTAGCCTCAGTTCCACACGTAACAAATCATTCAAGCTCAAGTCCATTTCAGCCAATCGCACGTCGTGTTTAGTCTGTCATGCTAAACATACCCCAAGCATCGCCATATCAAAATATCCTTTGCTTTTTACCCGACTGCCGAGGAAAGGTTATGTTTTTCACACGTATCTTGTACCTATGTGTATTTGTTTGTTTGTTTGTAAATTTCTTTATTACCTCGTACCTTCCAAACGGCTGAATGGATTACGAATGTTAAGGTATCGTTAGATTCATTTCAAAAACCCAAGTGTCCTAAGATAGGTGTTTAAAAAAAGCAATATGGCGAATTTTGGGCGCTAAATTATAAGTCGTTGATTTTTTTTTTACCGAACCTATTGAGTAGGTTATTATCAAAATGAAGTAAATTAAATGTAGGTTACAAAAAATATTTAAGCTATATGTTTAAATTCATTTAGCAAACAGTTTTTGTTCATAAAAGTGTCCCAGTTGACTTTTTTTGCAGTCGGGGATTTGATTTTAATTTGCGACTTGCTCCATCTAGTGGATTCTTATAACCCTACTCTTTCCAAAATAACTTTCTACCTCAAGTTGTTTACATATTTTCCTTTATATAATATTTTTTAGTACCAAATGCATGTCAAAACCGCAATCGAACTGAACTGCAGAAACACTGAAACTACCCAATTATTTCTTAAGCTAATAGCCCTAAACTTAGTTAAGATAAGTGGTGAGTTATGTACCACTGCTCTTAGTTAGCAAATAGGCATGTAGAACATTTGGCATTGCACCATTTTCGACGCCATTGTCACTTGAAAGGCACTTGACGTTATACATTTAGAGATATTTGTAACTTAGGCTGCGTGAAACAATTGCAGCCACCCGCATGTCCATTTTGGAGGTTTCAAAGTCTCCAAATAGTTTTTTAACAGAAAAGGTTAACATTCAATGGGTATCATTACTCATAAACGTTTAATAAACCTTTTATATCTATATACACTTAGGTCATCATCATCATATCAGCCGAAAGACACTGCTGGACATAGGCCTCCCCCCAAAGGCGATCGCAGTGTATGGTGTTTAAATAAAAACTCCTAACTAAAATATAGCGTCAAAAAATTCATCAGCATCGCTGTCGACTGGATGTGAGCCCAAAAGACTGGCAGCTTAACCACGTTGAATGGCAATGCTTGTCCTCTAATCGAGGTATCGTTACTTGTCTAGACTTTTTCTATGTCGCAGTACTTTATTTAGGTTGACTACCGATATGACCTTTCCTTCCGCGTACCAGAAAACGCAGCGTTGGAAGGCCTTCCACGAGGTAGACCGATGACCTGGTGAAGGTCGCGGGTAGCCGATGGATGCGTTACGCACAGGACCCATTGTTGTGGCGATACGTGTGGGAGGCTTATGTCCAGCAGTGGGCGTCTTTCGGCTGATATGACATTCCCAATCTAGTTACTGGATAAAACCTAGTTACCCTCTGTCGAGGCAACTATTGGCCAGTTGTCAGATTTTCAGCCCTAAAAACTGTCAAAGATCATAGACACTGGAATAATGCTTGATACTCGTAAGACAAAAGCGCCAAGTTACACAAAGATTTCGGTAGGTACCATAAATCAAAAAAAAAAATAAGTTTCTTGTATCGGTGCTCCCTTTAAGAGGAAATGCTGGCGGCGAGGCTTTGTAAGTAAAAAGTCATAATTCGAGGTTTGGCTCTCGACTGTTTTCTCCTCCAATATTGGACCGATATAAGAGATATTTCACAAACTGAATAAAAAGGATGTATACTGTGTTTCTATGCTTTCCTTTTTTGATTAATAATTGCAAAATTTGTACACTAGGGCTTCGTTGACAGCGATTTATTGGACAATTTTGAGCATTTTGTGAGAGTTCTAGTGCTTATACGGTTAATAAATCATCAAAAAAGAAAACAAAGGGACGCAGTATACATCTTTTTTATTCAGTGTGTGAAATCTCGCTCAAATCTGTTCAATATTGGAGGAGAAAACAGTCGAGAGCCAAACCTTCAATTATGACTTTTTACATACAAAGTCTCGCCGCCAGCATTTCCTCCTAATGAAATGAAATGAAAATGAAATGAAATGATTTATTTTCCAGATTTACATCCAATTAAATTAAATAGGTATTAATATGTATTATTTGTTGTTATAGCGGCAATAGAAATACACACTGCGAAAATTTCAACTGTTCACCTATTACTATTCTTGAGATACAGCCCGCTGATAGGTAGACGGACGGATGGGTGGACGAACGGACAGCGGAGGCTTAGTTATAGGGTTTCGTTGGTTACTCTTCGTGTACGTAACTCTAATTATATGAAATAGACGCAAATTCGACGGACGGATGGACAGACGGACGAACAAAGGTGAGACGGTACTTCACGCCGGAACAGCTGCTCAAGCTCTATCAAGCGCAAGTTCGATCGTGTATGGAGTACTGCTCTCATCTTTGGGACGGATCTGCCCAATACCAGCTTGATGCCCTGGAGTCAATTGAGAAACGAGCCAAGAGGATCATAAGTAATGATAAGCTCGTCGAGTTTTTTGTACCGGTTGCATTTTGGGGAGTGTGCGACAGAATTGCATGATTTAATTCCGCCAAGCCCATTCCATCATCGGACCACAACACGAACGGCGATGCGCCACCAGTACATGGTGGACATCCCACCCACGCGCGCAAATCGTTTTGGGAACACATTCATAGTGCGTACAGCTAAGGAGTGGAATTCTGCCGGAGTCTGTGTTTCCTGATAGCTACAACCTGGGAGTCTTTAAGTCAAGAGTGAATAGGTTACTTCTAGGCAAGCGTGCTCCATCTTCGACCACATCATCGCTTACCATCAGGTGAGATAGTGGTCAAACTCGTGCCTATCAATAGTAAAAAAAAATTGAAATACACACTGCGAAAATTTCAACTGTTTACTTATTACGATTCTTGAGAAACAGCCCGCTGATAGGTAGACGGACGGACAGCGGAGGCAAATAATAGTAATAGGGTTCCGTTTGTTACCGTTCGAGTACGTAACCCTAATTAAATAAAATGGACGCAAAATACCTGTCTACACTAATATTATAAAGAAGAAAGATTTGTTTGTTTGAATTGAATAGGCTTCGAAACTACTGGACCGATTTGAAAAATTCTTTTAGGATTGGATAGCTACATTATCAGGAAGTAACATAGGCTATATATTATCCCCGTACTCCCACGGGAACGGGAACAACGCGGGTGAAACCGCGTGACGTCCACTAGTATTACATAAGTTTGTTTTGTTTCATAGTAAAGACTTTCGTTTTACTAAGATGCCATTCATAATAAAATCTGTTCAAAAAATCATAAACATCATTTATTTCGTTTTAAAAGCGACAATGAAAGGCATGACAAGTGAAAAACGTATCTCTCACTAACTTATAGGAAGTGACGAATGGCCCAACATGGCCCATTGTATAAACACAAGAGTCAAGTTACCCAACCGACTTAATCTCAGTGATCAAGTGAACGTTAAGTTTTTTTTAAATTATATATTAACGTGACGGGGATATGTAGGAAGCATTTCTTTACTATTTCTAGTTTATTCACAGTCGGCTGCACATTATTGTTGGAAATGTGTTAAAAACCTGTGATGATCAATGTATGAAGCTGGTCTGGTGGGCTACGGGTTCGTTTTAAAGACTAGTTGAAGTAAATTTTTTGAGGGTTGTACAACGTAAACCTGAATCTGGAGCTCCAAGAAACTGGTTGTTGACTTGTTTTTAGGTAAAAGCGAATACCTGTACAATTTTGTTACAAAACCCGATGTTTTTAATGAAAAAACACACCAAAATATTTCTTGTAAATTGGTTGCCAAGAATTAAACTGTTTAACAGCGAAAGCTAGCTCATAGCGCTTTTGTTGTTAAAAGTTACCAGATCTCGAGCCAAGCCCTATAACTTTAGAAAGCGTTACTCTACAAACGTTACATCTCGACAAAAACGACGAGTGGAAGAGTTATTTTTAACTTATTTACAAAAATAAATATTTTATCATCATTTATGATTAACTACCATGTGTGGCGAATTTTAGGCCACTAAAAAGTGTCGTTTTGTGACGACATCGTTCTTTTTCCTCGTCTCAGAAGATCAATATTGACACACACTACCTGCAAAGCACAATAACAGCAAGCCTGCCTGACTGCTTCACATACAAGTGATCACCCCTGCGATTTTTGCCGATCAGCTAAGCAGTAGGCTAAGATAAAACTTGTTTTGAAGGCCAATCAAATGGACTAATGGAGATGTAGACCTGAGACACCAAGTAGCGGACAATAGACAGAAACCCGGAGTCAGACAGAGAGGATGCTGTTGCGGAATTGTTAGAAGGAACACGTCGGTTTTAGTCAGTCTGACTGACACTCCCTCCCGCTCCGCTCTGAACGGGAGGAGTCATTTTTTTATTTGAGATGAGTTTGCTCTTGACTATAGTCTAATTCAGACATGACAGAGACAAAGTCTACGATGGAGCGAGCTTACCCAGAAGGAGCCTGTAGTGCGACTCCTTCTGGGTAACAACAGTTTCGTGTCTCGACAGCAGAATCCGAGGTGAGGTATCAAATTCGTATTTGTATAAGACTTATGGTGTGTGTATTAAAACTCACTTCGTGAATTTTGTCACTCAGGTGAGGCTCGATATCGAAATATTTATTTACAGAATAGACTAGCTGTTCACTCTAACTTTGAAGAGATTAGGATTGTAAGCGTTCGGAAATACAGACGCAGGCAGAGAGTTCCACTCCTTTGCTGTGCACATTATAAAAGAAGTTTGGAAACGCTTAGTCATCATTTGATGACTTCCCTTAAAAAGATGTTGAAGACTTCCTTCCATAATCACGATAGTTACAAATACCATCACCTCTAACTGCAAGCCACAATCTCAGCACACTTGTCTTACACGCAAGTGATTACCCCACACGTTACGCCACGCCACGCTCGGCGGCGCGTGTCGCTCCGCTTGCGCCCGCGCATCGTGTGTGGAATGCAGGACAAAAACGTGGCTTCTTAGCGTAGACGGGAGGTTTCCGAGAAGAGGATTATGTGGTGGATATGGATCGATGGAGGATTTAAAGATGTAGATGTAATCTTTTAATGATACGAGTAATTGTAATGGGTGTCTTGGAAAAGAGTGTAAAAATGGTTCATTGCATAAGGCAAGGAAACTTGCTAGTTTAGGTACTTAAACCTATTTAGCTTGACACATTTTAATTCCCCCCCTTTTGGGGGAGGCCTATGTCTAGCAGTGGACGTCTTTCGGCTGTTATGATGATGATGGTTTTAATTCACCCACATGTGCTACGATGGACATTGACTTTTCAAAGAGTAACGTTACGTTTGATTTTGCACTATGCAAAAAAAAAATGCTCAATTCAGAATTCATCCTCAACTTATCATCTTATGTCCTTGTTTCATGAATCTTTAGATCGGAGAAAGAAGTTTTCAATCAATTGAGTCTGGATAATTAGATTTCCGAACATTCTTTCGTTAAAAGACACCACTACCACACTACATCATGTAATCAGCATGCTGCATGACCCCATGGATCACTGAAACCAGGACAGTCTGCCATAGAGACCGACTTGTGGCAACTGTACTTAGCCGGGGAGTCGCAAGAACACGCCGTATCTAAACACTATCTGGAACGTGCGAGTTTGTTAACTAGCCCCTACCGGTCTGGTGCAGTGGTGCTCAAAGTTTTCTTCGCTAATACAATTGTTTTGGGGTTTCACAAGATATTTGGTAGCTTATTGAGTATGTACGTATGTCTACACTAATATTATAAAGAGGAAAGATTTGTTTGTTTGTTTGTATGTTTGTTTGAATTGAATAGGCTCCGAAACTACTGGACCGATTTGAAAAATTCTTTCAGCATTGGATAGCTACATTATCAGGGAGTAACATAGGCTATATATCCCCGTATTCCCACGGGAACGGGAACTACGCGGGTGAAACCGCGTGACGTCCACTAGTAGGTAATAATAATAAACAACTTAACAGAACCATCGCAATACTACAAAAAGGGACACAAATCGAAACCGCGAAAAAAAATCGACTGTCCCATGCATTCATGTGTGCATAAGTGTCCTGAACAGCTGGTTTTTTTTGCGATTTACACTTAAACCTATTGTAAAGATGATTATAATGATTCCTTCTCAGGTATTGCGTTTACTTTGTTACACGTTGTATAGTCATCATCATTTTAGCCAATCGCCGTTCACTGCTGAACGTGAGCCTTCCTCAAAGAGCGCCAACCATCCCGGTCTTGAGCAGTCCGCATCCATCCTCTGCCCGCCACCTTCTTTAAATCATCGATCCATCGTGTCGCAGGACCTCACACACTACGTTTGCTCATACGCGGTCTCCACTCTAACACATGTCTGCTCCATCGACCGTCTGTCCGTCTGCAGACATGACCGGCCCACTTTCACTTCAGCATGCTGATACTACGCGCAATGTCGGTGTCGGTTCTCTGGCGAATGACTTCGTGGCGAATTCTATCCACCAGAGAAACCCCGAGCTTTGCAGCGTGTAATGGAGAGCCATTGCACGCTGAGCAACCTTGAATTTGTGGACCAGGCTTATGGTGAGTGTCTGTTGTATAGTAGTTATTGTGAAAAAAGAGACGACAGTGCTTTTAGGGGTATTTTGACATTGAATTGCACTTGGCCTGTCTGATGATGTAAATTGACTGATGAACTTACGGGTTTGAAGAATTTTTAAATTACATACACTAAAATCATGCACTCCCATTTATATCTATTTTTTGGTGAATACTGGCTTGATGTTATGTTACATAATTATGTGGTTATTAATGCGGAATCTGCAATTGAATTATGAAGCTTGTCTTGAAGACAGCTTTTAAAAAAGTTCAAATTTGAATTGATTCACAGGGGTTAAGTACAAAAATACGCCGCAGGTTAAGAGTTTGAGAGCCACTGTCCAAATAAATAGAGACATAACACTTTATGAGCACCCTGTATATAGCGTAATGTCTGTTTGTTAAGTTTTTTGCTAAAAATGAAACTAGTTCGCGCAAAGAAATGATTTGTGGAAAATTTCAGTGTCTGCTTGAAGAAATGAATGGGGATTTTTTTATAAGGTCTCAATTGATGCTTGAATGCTAATTAAATCGAGATAAAGATACCTTGGTTGATATAAGTGTATATCATTTCTATTTGACTGGCTTGTTGGTCTAGTGGTTAGTGACCCTGACTGCTATGCCGGAGGTCGTGGGTTCGATTCCCACCCAGGACAAATGTTTGTGTGATGAGCACGATCATTTGTTCTGTGTCTGGGTGTAATTTATCAATAATATTTATGTATTTAGAAATATATAAGTATGTTTATCAGTTGTCTAGTACCCATAACACAAGCTCTGCTTAGCTTGGGACTAGATGGCATTGTGTGATAGTTGTGAAATATTATTATTATTATTATTATTATTATTTACAAGCCTTTTTCACAGTTGAAGTGTCATTAAATAAATAGAGAAGCTGATCTAGTACACACGTAGCTTTCATATAGATACTTAATTTTTTCGCTACCTCTGGTTTCCCTTCAAAAAGCATAAATCTTTCGCCTTTTTGTACCTATAGCAGCTATCTATGAAGATTTTTCTGTGATGTGAATTGATTGCTTTTGTTTCGATGCAAAATACTTGCCTTATGTCTTTTAACGGCGATGGTTAACGGCTTATATAATTTAAACCCAGTTGATAGCAGTATCAGTGGCATTGGTGGCTATACTTTTTTTTATTTTTTTTTAAGGATGGGAAATCATCAAATGACTCCTCCCGCTCTGGGTGAAGCAGAAGGGAGTTTCAGACTCTTACTGACTAAAACCCATCCGTGTTGCCCTTTGCGTTCCAGGGCCGCGGTGACTCTTTCGAATAAATCCCGCAACCCCGGCTGGCATTAGCCCTAGCGGGCCCCGTCTTTTATGCTGACAGCTCTGAGGCGCGCGTGGAACACAGTGCGCCGTCGACCCGGGCCTGGTTATGATCAGACGGCGAGCCACCCAATGCTCGCCGTCCGCAGGCCCACGCCTACGGTGGCCGAGAATCGCCCTGCGACTCCTGACGACCGGGGCGTCTTCTGTTGCGGCGGCTGGGGCGTGAGCTTTCCTTCTCTCTCACGCGTTCAGCTTCCTCCTTCGCTAGCATTACTGCTTCGCAGAAGGAGGTGACCGCTTCCCAAGTCTCCTCGCTCCGGACCATGGCTTGAAACAGGGCCGACCGCGACAGGTCGCCGTCGCCGATCGCCTCGACGAGGACACGGCGGTGCTCCGCCCAAGCAGGGCAGACCTCCACCGTATGCTCCAACGTGTCCTCCGGGCGATCCTATTGGTGGCTATACTAGTTTGTACTTTTATTACTCTACTAGTTTTTGCCCGCAGCTTCATTCTCGATAGTATCCTACTAATAATATTTTAAACGCGAAAGTTTGTGGGGATTACTGATGTTGGATGGATGTTTGTTACTCTTCCACGTCAGAATGTTAATGTTAATGTTTGGTATCTCGATGATGGTACCCTTGGAGGCGATATAAATTTGGTATTAAATGATCTACAATTTTTAAAAAATCGACTTCATTCCATTGGACTTGATCTGAACTTTTCTAAATGCGAATTATTTTTGTCTGACAGTACTGACCGACAATTCACACTTTCAAAATTCAACGCAATAGCCCCTGGAATCAAAATTATGGACAAAAGATCTCTTCGCCTCCTTGGATCGCCAATCTTTGAGAATTCCTTTCCCAATTTTGTCGAAGAAAAAATTCAAAATTTCAAAGACGTTTCGGAAAGAAGTTTTGTTTAAAATTAACATGCATTCGGCTATTACCATAATTCGTTACTGCTGTTTCGACATTGACATATTTCCTTCATGCTTCCCATATGTGGAAGCACCCTCACCTTTTAGAAAAAATGGACCAAATTATCAAGCATACACTATCTTCAATTTTAAATGTGGCCATGGACGACCGAGCTTGGGCTCAAGCTACTCTTCACATTCGGATGGGAGGCCTCGGCGTCCGCAAAATTACCAGTATTGGTTTACCGGCTTTTATATCTTCGGTTCATGGCACTGATAAATTAATTAGGAATATCCTAGCTTCCAAACTGATTGATTTTGATGTGCCGTGCTTCACCGAGGCTGTGAATGCCTGGAAACTCGCTTGCCCGAATGTAAATCTACCCGACAACCAGAGACAGTGGGATGAGCCGGTCTGCAGAGAAGTTCAGAGGAACCTTATAGCCACTTCTGCTTCTACTGCGGAGCGTGCGCGCCTGCTGGCTGTGGGTGAGTGGGAGTCGGGCCTCTGGCTTCACGCACTACCGTCGTCGAACTTAGGCACCTTGTTCGACGATACAACTTTCCGCCTCGCTGCTTCCCTTCGCTTAGGCGCATCGTGTTGTTCTCCTCATCGTTGTCACTGTGGCGAAGCTGTCAACAGCCTCGGGCACCACGGTCTCTCATGCAGTCGAAGTGCGGGTCGCTTTGCACGGCACGCAAACATCAACGACATTATCCGACGCGCTCTTGTCGCCGTCAGCGTTCCAGCCGTACTAGAACCCAATGGCCTGGCACGCGACGACGGCAAGCGACCGGACGGTATGTCTTTGTTTCCATGGAAGATGGGTAGGCTTCTAGTGTGGGACGCTACTTGTGTCGATACTCTTGCGCCATCCCATCTTCCTAGCTCGTCGTGCTGTGCTAGTACTGCCGCTGCGGCTGCTGAGAACCTCAAGCGGCGGAAATATAATAACCTTGTTGGCAATTATATTTTTGAGCCGTTTGGGGTTGAAACTCTTGGACCGTGGGGTCCGAGTGCTCATGCCTTATTTAAAGATCTTTCTAAACGCTTAGTTGACACTTCGCGTGACCCAAGGGCTGGCTTTTACCTCGGACAGAGGATAAGCGTTGCCATACAACGTGGCAACGCCGCCAGTCTTTTGGGCTCACTTCCAGTGGACAGCGATGCGGACGAATTTTTTGACGCCTTATTTTAGTTAGGATATTTTATTTTAAGTGTATATATTTAGTATAGTTTAATTGAATAAAGAAATTTTATTATTCAAGTAATTAATTATGTATATATGTATTAAAAATTTAATATATTAATATAAAAGATGAAAAAAAAAATATGTCAATCAGCGTAATAGTATGTCAATCAGTTATTGAATCATCATTAAGAAAATCGTCAATCATGTAATTCGTTTTAATAATTAAAAGCGCTTTTATCTTTGTGAAATTTAGCACAGAGGTAGATTATAGTCTGGAATAACACGTAGGCTATATATCCCGGGAGTATGTTCGCTGGCAGAAGCTAGTAGATTTATAAAAAACTAGCTGACCCGCGCGGCTTCGTCTGCGTCACATTTTTCATTAATGCTCAGCTCCTATTGGTCATAGCGTGATGATATATAGCCTATAGCCTTCCTCAATATATGGGCTATCTAACACTGAAAGGATTTTTCAAATCGGACCAGTAGTTCCCGAGATTAGCGCGTTCAAGCAAACAAACAAACAAACAAAAAACAAACAAACAAACTCTTCAGCTTTATATATTAGTATAGAAGTATAGATAACCCATAGGTGTCTCAAGGGTTTTTGTATCAAAATTCATCAAACTCGGTTCAGCGATTTAGGCGTGAAAACGTAACAAATATACTCACTTTCGCATTTGTAATACATACAATTAGTTTATATATGTACATACAAGATTTTTACATGTCCTGTCAATGAGTTCAAAGGTCTTATACTTAAGAAGCTTTCATGAATTTTTAAATTTTTGTTCTCCATCTCTGTCTATTCAAAGTTGGTATATTTATCTATTTTACATTGTAACTAACACTTAACCACAATAGATTAGTAATTTTGATTAAGTTTTAAGTTTTCTGTATCTGTTATCCTAGCGATTTTTTCTTATGTATCTTACCGCTTATCTGTGAACAGCGTTGTGGGCTACAATATTGTGATAGTTTTGTGTAACTTTGTTCTCTATCTACACTAATATTATAAAGAGGAAAGATTTGTTTGCTTGTTTGAATTGAATAGGCTCCGAAACTACTAGACCGATTTGAAAAATTCTTTTAGCATTGGATAGCAACATTATCAGGGAGTAACATAGGCTATATTATTATCCCCGTACTCCCACGGGAACGGGAACTACGCGGGTGAAACCGCGTGACGTCCACTAGTGTTTTATATTGTAGCTGTTTGTTGTTTAAAAAGATTTGACAAAATGCCCATAAAAAAAATTCGAAATTTCTTTAAACTAATTCATTGAATACAGAACTCATTTGTTTCAGCCTCATCAAGAACCCTAACCCTAATTCTGTTACACACTAGATCTACATTTGAATTCACTTGTCTACAACTCTACATACTTAAATTTCGAAACTAAATATCTCACTCAAAGCTCACCTTCCCAACTTGAATGATTAGCACCACGGCAAGTTACTTGCGCAAGAGTTCCAATTGAATCGTTATTACGACCGCAATCACTATAATTGTTATTAGTATTAATATTCGACTAGTTGTTGCCTCTGGCTTCGGTTGCGTGACCTATGGGTCTTTTGGCCTTGTAGTTTGAGGTTATGTGTAGAAGGTAGGTCGTGGAATGCGGGAAGGGTCAACAGAACTGAAGTCATAATATAGCAGTTTTGAATATCTTTTGGGCTTTCAATATCATGTTGCTCTGGGCCCATAACCTTACGAACTAGAACTTACTTAAGTTACCCTAAATGTAATTTTATCGAAAGTTTAGAATACATACTTTATGTTCGATTCTTTGTAACATTCCTATCCTTACACTCCGAATTGGGAAAAGAACGCTGTTGCCCTTTTTTATGAAATCCTTGAAAAATGTTTTCAGGAAATTCACGAATAAGTTATGTCACTCCTAGCTGTCGTTAAAAGTACAGTTTACGATGATATAATAATTTGGTAACCCGTAACTAAAATTAACTCATTACATCTGATGACCAGTTCCTGCCTCCAGCGGAACTTTTCCGTTTAAGTGGTGACTCTGCTGTTTGCCAAACTCAACTGTTACTTAATGTCTATTAGATTATAACATCCACAAACTTTCTACCCGTAAATTGGATTACAATCATTATGGTAACTTACGTAATATCGGAAAGGTTATGGAATTTTTGTAGAGGAACGGTTCTGTTAAGAATTAATCTTATCTATACACAAGGCAGTTGAGTACATTCTGTCACTTTTTTATTCAACTTATGCAGTTTATTAAAAAAAATTAGAAGCAACACAAAGTTAGACACAGTTAAAACCACCTTCGCTGGTATGTCTATATCAGAAGACGAAGCGAAGACCATGTGGTTCAAACTGAATTGAACCTCCCAGTACGTATTGAGGCCGCCCGCCTTTGACCTGGTGAACCTCCATGGAAAGAGACCTTAAGGCGCAGATACGGCTAAGTAGCTGATTTTAAAATGAACATCACGTCTGAACGGCTAGTCGAATTTATTGAAAAAAATATATCGCACCCTTAGTAATATAAAGGCTTAAAACAAAAAAGTAGTTTTTTGGGAATACGTGTTTAAAGATTCTGAATTGTTACATTCCAGCTTATTTTTTAATAAAATGCTTAGTACTTTAGTTATAAATGTGATTTTCTTCAGATTTATTCTTCAATACCTAGACTATAAGTAGTCATCAATAAAAATAAATAATAATATGACGAGACGAGCGGGGGGAGTGTGAGAGAGACACATATATAGTTACCGAGTCATTAATGTTCTTTTTCTCTCTCTATCAGCGGTAGCCGATAGATAATTTCGTTTTTTGCCCTTAGCATTCAAAATTAAACTTTACAAAAATTTTGATTTGAGCCCTTATATTATTAAGGGTGCGATATGTACATAACGAATATTTCCTTAATAATTTTATATATCCAATCAATTTTTCCTTAATATTTTTTTAGTTCTAGAGTGGCGACCGCGTACCAGAAGACGTAACGTTGGAAGGCCTCCTACAAGGTGGATCGATGACCTGGTGAAGGTCGCGGGTAGCCGATGGATGCGAGACGCACAGGACCGGTCGTTGTGGCGACGCTTGGGGAGGCCTATGTCCAGCAGTGGACGTCTTTCGGCTGATATGGTGATGAAGAATTTTATATATGAAAATTTTGAATTTGTTCGTTTAACATAGTGTAATTAATTTGTAAAGTTATGTCTAAGACGGACATAAAAATGACTACCGGACCAAAACTGCCCAGCGTATTTAATGGAATTTGCACTATCTCAAAGACAATTTAACTATCAACATTTTCATATACGGCATTTTTTTTTAAACTCATCGAATAATAAGAAAAGTACAAGAAACTACTGAATTTTGGGTCGCGCCGGTGTGAAAAGAGTGCGCGTTTTGTTTTTCCAAGGTCGCATATCCCAAATAATGGGATAAGAAGAGGAAGAAGATGCAGTTTATTCAAGTTAGCTTAGGCTCCAGCAGTCAGACACGACGCGCCATTGCGACAACGCTTTTTCATACAAATTGTTGTCTAGGTCGCGTCGCACCCGTCTGTAAGAGCCTCTATTCTGTTCAAAATCACCCGGGGACTACACCAAGTAGAGGTTTAGAACAGGAAAGAAGTAAAATTGATCACATTTTTTTTCCTCTTCAGGTGGCTTGCACTCATTGCACAAGTTGAATTGGTGATCATTAACAAAGCAAATATCTTACTTTCGAGCCGTATGTAACATAATAATTAGATATGTAGATAAAAATTGTTACGGTTTTAAACTCACAAACTAATATTTATAACAGCAGCTGAGGCAAAGCTTTTTTCCACAACACACGAAGCTCAAATGTCTATGTACGGCTAATACTGCGACCTACGTCGGTTGGTCACACCTGCTGATTGCGGGCAGACAGTGGGAGGCAGGGGCGGCGGGAAGGCATTAGGGTTGCCAGCTTCTAAAATCAGGAAAGTACCGACCATTGATATATAAAAACCCAAGAAAAACCCAAGCGCTTGTTTTATACAAGCGCACAATTTAAAATTGTGCGCTAGTTTCAACCAGTCTCGCATCGCTCGCCATACTGCACTGCTTTGTAAAAACAACTTTAAGCGATCCGTTTAAGGTTGAATTTGCAAAAAAAATATTTATAGTATAACTACACACAACTCACACATGACACTTGAGTGTTGCATTTGTTCGAGACTGTGCATCTTGGGTTTTTTTATAAATCAATGAGTAGGACTCATAATTTTAATGTTACTCTAGCTAGCATAGTTTTTAAGCTAATTATTACTCAGGGAAAATCTTCTATCTAACCCATTTTGTCCCACTGCTCTCTCCTTTTCCACACAACACTGTCCTTTTCTAGTGCGGGCCAGTACGTCTACCATGAGTTTTATTAAACTATACTCGCTAGCGTCTGTAGTTAAAAAACTGTATGAAAACTTTGAAAAAAGCAAGTTTCTAATTTATTTGTTTAAGTTGTTAACTAAACAGCAAGCAAGCTGCAAGTAAAATTTTAGTTTACAACTAAAAAAAGAAACTAGAAACTTGTTTTTTTTTAAGTTTTCATAAAAAAAATTAACTACAGTCGCTAGCAAGTATAGATTGATAAAACTCATGGTAGACGTACTGTCTTCGGTAGGATTCGAGCTCGTTTCGCCATCTTCACATTGGTTCTTAAACGGTGGTCCGCGGACCACTGGTGGTCCCTGGCAGAACCTGAAGTGGTCCGCAAAGCCATTCTATAATGCAATATTTTCGCAAATCTGAATAATTTTAAACTGCAATGCAAGGGTTCGAAATAAAGAAGTGATTAATATGCTATTCAGTACTAACTTGGAAGATGTTTTTGTAATACAACATTTTTAAGAGAAAAATAACAATGTTTCTTCTATAATTTCGAAATACTGCTACACGTTACCTAACGTTGTTTCATCGACATATCCAGCAGAAGATCTCGGCGCTTCTGAATTTCGAGATAAGAACCAGAATCGGCTGGATGTCAGTATTGGCATGCGTTTGGCCTTGAGCAGCGCTGAATTGGATTAAACTATTAGTTAAATAATCTTAACTAACATTTTAATCCAGTTCAGCGCTGCTCAGTAAAAAAACAGCAGCAAAAAAAAAACCTTATTATTTATTACTTCCGAAAAGTTGGTGGTCCATGGGAAAACAGAAATTTGCTCAAATGGTCCCTTACTACTAAACGGTTAAGGCCGATAGCGATGTCGCCTAGAATTGAACGTTCATTTGGATATTCGTAGTAAACGTAAAAAGGTTAACAAAAGCTGGACACCGTTTGTTTTGACCAGACACGGCTCTAAAGATCAACTACATATTATGTGTGGCTTTATCCAGATGTCCGGCAACCCTAGTCGACACTCGGCAGGGATGCGCAGGGGTGCAAAATATCAAGGACTGGGAGCGGAAGCGAGGCACCTGTGCACACTCCCCCCGCTCCGGGCTATGAGGTAAGCGGGCGAAGTTTTGTTTTGTTTTCAATATGGAACGTTGGTTTTGTATTGTAATTGATGTGCTTCATAATAAACGTGAATTTAATAGTAAGTAAGCAAGCACAAGTGAGAATATTGGAGGCTCGTGTGGTTTAACTTTTTGTTGGAACATGGGAGACTCTTAAATAACCTAGTTACTTGCAGTTGACGATGCAAAAATAATATCTGGATATGATAAATGGAATCGGAATGATTTATGGATGCTCGTAACCATGAGTAAATAAAGATCTGTCAAGTCCAATTACACCATTAAATCGAGGGTCTTTAAGTTAAGAGTATGGCAAGCATGTTCCATCGTCCACATCTTCGTTTTTCATCAGGTGTGGTTGAGAGTCAAACCTGAGCCAATCATATTTATTTTTTACGTGTATCCGGACAATTTATAACAAGAAAAAGAAAGAAAACATTATCAGCAAATAAATGTTTTCTTTCTTTCTTTAATAAAAACAACTATGAATTTGTGAGTGAATAAATGAAATATTTTTTATTTACTTTTTTTATTTGTGATGGGTTTGCTCTTGACTCTAGTCTAGGTCAGAGAAGACAGAGACAAAGTCTTATAAATAAATTAGTCAAATAAATGAAAATTTTCTTTACCCGCTTGTTCCCTGGCCTATTATAACATTAGAAAGTTCATTATAGAACGTCGGTTGAAGTTGAATGAACACTAAATATGTGGATGGGCGTTTTTTGCGAGGAATTCCTGTACACATCACTTTTAGCTTTCACACTAGGTACACATTGTAGACGTGGCATTGGTATGTGTATCAATAAAGGTTAGACAGTTATTGTCACGAAGTCTCCTATTGTTAAGTGTTAAGAGGAAGAGCAAGCGGAGAGACTTTGTATGTAAAAAGTCATAATTCAAGGTTTGGCTCTCGACTGTTTCCTCCTCCAATATTGGACCAATTTAAAGGATGTTTCATAAAATGAATAAGAAGGATTTATACTGTGTCCCTACGTTTTCCTTTTTGATTCAATATATTATAACTGTATAAGCACTAGAACCCTCAAAAGTGCTCAAAATTGTCAATAAACCGCGTTGGTGTACTAATTTGGCAACTGTTAATGAAAAACGCAAAACATAGGGACACAGTATATATCCTTCTTATTCAGTTTATGAAATATCTTTGAAATCGGTCTATTATTGGAGGAGGAAACAGTCGCGAGCCAAACTTCGAATTATGACTTTTTACATAAAAAGTCTATTCGCCCGCGTATTGTGTTAGGTTGTCTGAATAGAGACTGTAATTAGTTACCTATTATTGCATTTTTTGATCATACATTGAGTCCAGTGGCTTGCGAGTTGCATGATCAAAAAGTTGCGGCCAGAAATTTCGTTAAAATCAAACTGCCTAGTCTTTTCCCAATATCTTATCATAATCTATTTATATCAAAAATAAATTTCATGTTTTTACAACATTGTTAGTATCATTACAACTTACCAACTATGTTAGTACACAAATACAAATATGTTGGTAACATAAAAACTTAAGAGGGGACTCGGGTCGGTAATTCTGGGGGCCTTTCTCCATACAAACGTATTCCGCTGTTTTCTTCGTGGATAATGCTGCTAGAGCAATGTTTTTTTTTTCAAAAAATCAAGATCGAATTAATACCTTTTTTTTTTCGAATTAATACCTGCCTCTATCATTTTCTCTTTTCCAAAATATATAATTACTTAAAGAATTATGACAATCCAAAAACCCGTAAAAACAGCCCGTTTTTACTGCCACATGCAGACGACTATCAGACTTTGATTAGTTTTTAACAAAATAAAAAATAATAGAAGCATCAGTCTTCCTCTAAATTTTGCCATATAATTTTTATACATCAGTTCAATTTTGAAGAAGAACACAGCGAAATACAAAACGTCTTTTGGTCATGGTTTTTATAGGTAAAATCAGCCTCCGCTGCAGTTGTCGCTTTCTGCTGCAGCACGACGGCATCGGCAATAGTTCAAATACCTAATTTTCAAATTCCTCGGGACTAAAGTCCCCTCTAAACAACTAAGTTAGTAGATATTAACAGTTACAGGGGCATGTAAGTACATGATTAAAGGACAATCCAGCCTGTTGGCAACTACCTATGTTGGGGATCGGCTTCCAGTCTTATCGGATGTAGCTAAGCACCAGTATTTTACATGGAGCGAATATTGGTGTTAGATTTTCTGCTTCTGTATATCCGTAACACCTGCCAAAGATCTTCAAAATTATAGCCGGGCTTAATTTGCTTTCCAAGCACGGAAGATCTTCAGTATGCAGCGGATGGTCACCCATCCCCGGACTGACCTAGGCAAGCGTCGCTTAACCTCCAAGATCGATCTGTGCGGCTGTTATTACATATGTACCACATGATTAACAATCTTAGAATGTTACAAGGTTCCGATCGTAACATACGATTAAACTAGATTTAAAAAACTGGCCAAGTGCGAGTCGGACTCGCGTGCAAAGGGGTCTGAACCAATTTAATTTTTTTAACATGTTATTTTAACACTACAGATTTCTTATAGGTTTTCCTGTAATCTTTAGGTATAGTCGTATGATCTTCATTTTTTTTTCAAAATTTTAGGCTTAGTAGTTTCGGAGATAAGCGGGGTATTCCCCCCACTTATCTTATTATGAAAAAAATGTAATCAAAACTCTTACAGTAAACCCTTTCATTTAATATGTTCGATTTTTTTTTTAGTTTTCTAGTTTGACCCCATAATAAAAATGTATTTACTGACGTAACGCGGCCGTGTTTGAGTCACAGAAGTCCATAATTTATACCAAACTAGTTGACCCGCGCAACTTCGTTTGCGTCACAATTTTCATTTCTGCTCCGCTCCTATTGGTCTTAGCGTGATGATACATAGCTTATAGCTTTCCTCGATAAATGGGCTATCTAACACTGAAATATTTTTTCAAATCGGACCAGTAGTTCCTGAGATTATCGCGTTCAAGCAAACAAACAAACAAACTTTTCAGCTTTATATATTAGTATAGATTTCAATAGAATCGGTCTAGTAGATCTGTACGTCTGCCATGACTTGTATCAATCTATACCTACTCGCTAGCGACTGTAGTTAAAAAAGTGTATGACGACTTTTAAAAAACAAGTTTCTAATTTATTTGTTTAAGCAAGTTGCAAGTAAAACTTTAGTCAAAAAACAAGTAAATTAGAAACTTGTTTTTTAAAAGTTTTCATAGATTTTTTTAACGAGAGTCGCTAGTGAATTTAGATTGATAAAAGTCATGTCACAGACGGACAGATAGACAAACACCCGAGTGATCCTATAAGTGTTCAGTTTTTTACGGTTGTCCGGAACCCTAAAACATTTCGACATAATTATATGTGACCTAATTGTGTTATACATACATTATGGCAGTTAACATAATTATGTGTTATAGCAAATTGTGAGCTGTGTGCAGTTTTAAATGATTATGATCGTCGGTAATGCAACTTTAATTTTAGGTTTGGCGTTTGGATCAGGCGCCTCTTTGTGTGGGGGTCTTGGATCGCTAATGTATTATGACACGCCTCCTGAAAGATTGACTAATGATGACCTGGGAAAGAACCTAGGTAACCTACACGTAATCAAGGTTAAGGGTCTAAGTATAGCTCGGCTTTGTGTGGTGAAGATTTTTGTGGGATCACATGGGCTAGTTTATAATATTATTGAACGGAATTGGAATATTGACGAGTTTTTGAAGAAATCGTTTTTGTTGTGACCGTTGCTCTCAACCAATGGGATGAATATTTCGTTAAAATTACAGTTATTTGTTTGAACATACGAGTGCAATCGCGCTAATGCGATAAAACATGCGGCGTGCCTAGCATGGGTCGACGCCCGTGCGCGCAAAGCAAATGACGTGATTCGGAAGAAGAGAGCCCTTAACAGGGCTGCCAAGTCCTGCAAGAAGGTGTTGCGGAGGGCTCGGTTTGACCACATTAGCCGAATAGGGAACAAACTTGCCTCATACCCAGCAGGTAGTAAAGCTTTTTGGTCCCTGGCTAAGTCGGTCGAATCGAACTTCTGCCGCCCCTCACTACCACCACTGCTGAGACCCGACGGGTCACTGGCCCAGAAAGCAAACTTGTTTGCTTCTATGTTTGCGGATTCGTCGCGTCTAGATCCTGGTGGCGCGAGGCCCCCTACTTCTCCTGATGGATGCGAGTCGAGTATGTCGAACATTCGCATTCATCAGAAGGACGTTCTTCGGGTATTGCGTAACCTAGACGTGAATAAGGCTAGTGGCCCCGACGGGATACCGGCAATTGTTTTGAGGACTTGTGCGCCTGAGTTGTCTCCAATCTTGACACTCCTATTTCGCCTTTCGTTTGAGACTGGTAAAGTACCGAATGCTTGGAAGCAAGCTAACGTGCAGCCCGTGCCCAAGAAGGGTAGTCGAGCTGACCCGTCGAATTATAGATCCATCTCGGTAACGTCCATACTCTGTAGGAGTATGGAACGCGTACTGAATCGTAAGCTCCTAGCATACCTAGAAGCGAATGATATCCTTAGCGACCGACAATACGGGTTCCGCCGAAATCGGTCTACTGGGGATCTTCTAGCGTATGCCATTCACATCTGGAGTGAGGCCATAGAGAAGCACGGGGAGGCACTTGCGGTCTCCCTCGATATCTCAAAGGCCTTCGACAGGGTCTGGCACGATAGCCTTATTAGTAAGCTTCCTTCCTTCGGTCTGCCCGCCGGATTGTGTGATTGGATTGCAGATTTCCTGAGGGATCGGTCTATCCGAGTGGTCATAGATGGCTGCTCGTCTGGACTACTGGATATTAATGCCGGGGTTCCTCAGGGGTCGGTGCTCTCGGCAACATTGTTCCTGCTGCATATTAATGATCTGCTAAAACCCGGTACCTTCGGGTATGCAGACGACAGCACTGTTGCTGAGAGATACGTGTCCGACGCACGATCTGGTGGGTCGCAGATCCGGTCTCTCCGGGAGGCTATGGTTGAGCGCTTAAACTTGTCCTTACAGGCTGTCTCAGAATGGGGCGATGCCAATCTGGTCAAGTTCAATGCTGCTAAGACCCAAGCGTGTCTATTTTCCGCTAAAAGGAGCCAATTCCACCCAGCTCCATCTTTTCGTGGTGTAACCGTGCCGATAACCGACCGACTGGAGCTTCTTGGTGTTACGTTAACATCTACCCTCAATTTTGGCCCATTCATAGAGGCAAAGGCTCAAGTGGCTGCCAGAAAGTTGGGGGTCCTAGCAAAGGTGAGACGGTACTTCACGCCGGAACAGCTGCTCAAGCTCTATCAAGCGCAAGTTCGATCGTGTATGGAGTACTGCTCTCATCTTTGGGACGGATCTGCCAAATACCAGCTTGATGCCCTTGAGTCAATTGAGAAACGAGCCAAGAGGATCATCGGTAATGACAGGCTCGTCGAGTCGAAGCTCCAAAGCCTTGAGCATCGACGCCGAGTTGCTGGCCTGTCGGTTTTCTATCGCTTGCATTTTGCGGGGTGTGCGACGGAATGCGTACGCCTACGCATGGCTGAAATACGGTGTAATCCTGTGGGGAAATAGCACTGATGCGCCCACCTTATTTACCCTACAAAAAAAATTAATTCGTATCTTGGTAAACATTGAAGCCACCGATAGCTGTAAACCTCATTTTCTGGAACTAAAAATTTTACCCCTGCCTTGCCTCTATATATTCGAAGTATGTGAGTTTGTGCGTAAGTACCCAGAATTCTTTACAAAAAGAGATGACATACAAAGTAAAATAACTTTAAGACATAAAAATAGATTGAACTTACCAACATCGAGATTAAAGATGCACTCGAATAGTGCCTACGTCATGTCCATAAAAATCTATAATAAGTTACCCGAAATAATAAAATGTTCAAATGAATATAATATTTTTATCAATAAATTGAAATTTTTCCTTATAAGTAAATGCTACTATAGTATAAACGAATACTTAAATGATAAATTGTAATTAATTATCTAATTATATTAATAAATACTCAAAATATTAATGACATAATAAATAATTGCGTAATAAATTAAATAGAAATAATTTCGGTGGGTATTTTTTAAATAATTGTAATTAAATATTGTAACAAACACTCTGTATCCTTCCTCCTCTCTCCTAGTTTTTAATTATGCTGTGCCCGACAGGGTCCATAATTGTGACTAAAATAAAATAACCCTAACATCTATGTAGACATTATGGTACGCAATAAAGAATTGAGAATTGGGAATTGCATGATTTAATTCCGCCAAGCCCGTTCCATCATCGGACCACAAGACGAACGGCGATGCGCCACCGGTACATGGTGGAAATCCCACCCACACGCACTAAACGTTTTGGGAACACATTCATAGTGCGTACAGCTAAGGAGTGGAATTCCCTGCCAGAGTCTGTGTTTCCAGATAGCTACAACCTGGGAGTCTTTAAGACAAGAGTGAATAGGTTGCTTCTAGGCAAACGTGCTCCATCTTCGACCACATCATCGCTTACCACCAGGTGAGATTGTGGTCAAACGTATGCCCATACAAAGTAAAAAAAAAAACATCTAAATATTAATCAAGAAGCGAACATTAATAAAATTTAGGTGCCCATAATTTGTAATAATTGATTGACTATGATCCGGCCGCCAAATGGCGGTCGTCAAATAAACCATTTCAGAGGCCCTTGAGGCGGTTTAGAAACTCTGACACTAGGGTGTGTAGGGACGTTAGACCTTACTGCCCACACGATAAGAAGCAGACTATGGATCAGAAATTCGCCCTAAGAGTGGCCGAGGATCGAATTTATTGCCATGTAATTGGAGGATCCTTTGTCAAGTAGAGGTCTGCATTAATAGACTTATCAAATCAAAAGCTATTTATTTAAATTAGGCTTAGTTTTACATAAAGAAGTTGTCCCAAAACGCAACCCGTCACCACTTCCAGAGGCTATGAAGAAGTAGCACAATTAACTCCCCAGATGATACGTAAAAAAAACACACATTTTCTATTTATTTATTTAAGGAACTTTTAACAAAATGTTACACCAGTTCCATCCTAACCTTATCCAAAGACATCACAATTTCAAAAACACAAATACTGTATTGAAGTACATTTTTAAAATTATAAGGAGAACAAAAAATAGCAAACAAAATCAGACAGACTTGTCATGTCACCCAATAAGGCTCACTCGCAATACTAAAAAAAGTTTTTTTTTTAATTCCACTATCGAATGTAGATTACAATCTAACGACCTGTCACATTTAACACTTGCACTACTTAATATCGAACGTGGGTGGACATTTAAAATCATGTAACTTAAGCGGTCCGATTAGTTGTTAATTCGGTTTAAAAATAACTCTTCTTTACAGAGCTCGGAGACGCATAAGCGGCCTTGTCTATTCAAATGTATCATCATCATCACTCCACTGCTCGACAGTAGACATAGTCTTTTTTATTTTTGATGGGCTAGTCTAGGTCAGAGATGACAGAGACAGAGTCTACGAGGGAGCGAGCTTACCCAGAAGGAGCCTGTTCACTCTAACTTTGAAGAGATTAGGGTTGTGTCTTCCCACATTCTAACGCAGATGCAGACTACGCTCGTCCTGTACCCAAGTTATTATTCCACCTTGAGAGACCTTCTTCAAAGCCGCGTCCTTCAGAAAATTTGGCCCTATCGACCGTATTGCTTTTAATTTGACCATTCCTCAATTTAATATCAATACTTAAGCGCGAAAGTAACTCTGTCTGTATGTGTTACCTCTTCAGTTTTGAATAGCTGAACGGATATCGCCATGTCCTGGAATAGTCCCCTTGGAATGATTTACGACTACATGCAGGCCGCTAGCAGAAATTAGGCCATGATGGCAAATCGAATCACGAATGATGATATCTACAAGAGAACCAACGCTACCGACAAAGCCCGAAGGATCGCCAAACTAAAGTGACAGTGGGCAGGGCACATTGCTCGCAGAACAGATGGTCGATGGGGCCAAAACGTTCTGGAGTGGCGACCGCGTACCGGAAAACGCAACATTGGAAGGCCTCCCACAAGGTGGACCGATGACCTGATGAAGGTCGCGGGTAGCCGATGGATGCGAGACGCGCAGGACCGGTCGATGTGGCGACGCTTGTGGGAGGCCTATGTCCAGCAGTGGACGTCTTTCAGCTGATATGATAATGATGATGGCAAAAATATGTGTTCAGCACAACTGCGTCTGTAGTCATAGCTGGCTCGGGACGCAGACAACGATTCCGTGCTCTGTGCCCTTCCTACACATCGGAAGCTTTGATCTCATAACAAGTTAATCTGGATACACCCACACGGTAGCCGGGGTTATTACATGGACGATTAGGTTCTGGTTCGATTTGCAGATAGTGTTATTAGTTAGCAAGGATTTCCGTATTGGTCAAGTCAGTAAAAAACGTGTTTGTCACGAGAATTTCTAGTTAGGAAACATACAAATTGTTTGATATTAGTTGGGTAGTACATTTAGGGCCTAGTTGAAGATTGAAAAGAAAATTGGACTACTGAATTTGTATGAGCGGAACAACTTTTATTACGTAAAAGACGTTATGGCCATAATCACAAAAAAATGGCGACACTAGCAGGTCCCCAACGCAAAATATAGCAGATGTTCTGTACATTCCCGAAAACATAAAGAAAAGGCACACAGACTTTTTTTTTTAAATCTCATAACATAATGGAGTTTTGGTGTGGCGCTTTAAAATCCTAATATATAAAATTCTTCCGCTAGGTACTGACTGAATGACTCACAGACAAAACTGCTGGTCGTAAAAAGCTGTTTGGCATGTAGCTTCCCCACACTCTGTTGGGGAGCACTAAGAGAGGATTTCCCTAAATTCCTACGGGAACGGGAAAAACGGGTTATACGCGTATGAAGTCGCGGGCAGAAGCTAGTTTACGATATAGAGAGAACGTACTAATTTCGCGACACGTCACTCGCAGTCGCGCCTTAAGTTACTCTTACAAACCCATCCAGGGAGTCTAAAAAGGCCACTTTAGTAGAATCATATTAGGATCATAATAGAAAAAAAAGAAAGAAAGTAAAAATGTTTATTTGGGACTCGCACAAGACACATAGAAGTAAATAAGTAACACTAACAGTTATAAAAATATGTTTACACAGTTAGGTAAGCGGCATCCTTAAATTAATCTGTGCGAGGCTAAAAAGGTCCCTGTCTCAGCATATGCTGCGATATTTAAAAAATAAATATCTCTGCGCTGGTGTGTTATGGCAGGGCCTGATGTGATGTCACGGATACACATACGGAACACAACACTACGATATAGATACAAATAAAGTAATGAACATAAAAGTTTGTAAATACAAAACAAAATAAAATGTGGAATACATGAATACTTATCGCTAAAGCATTAGGTTCAAAGTTGATAGGGAAAATTTGACAGTTTCGGGTAGTGCGTGCTGGCTGATACTCCTTAATAGAGTAAGATCCCAGAGCGATTAGACATAACTTATTTTCACATAGGTACATGAAACCTTAGGTTCACAGTAGCGTCTCAGGTTCTTTGAATACCTGCGAGCTTGTGGAGTTCGCCTTGTAACACGTAGGCAGGTGAGAAAGTTAACTAAAAATAAGAGCTACTTAACTTAAATTTACATGGCTGATTTTTATATATGTTTTGTAGAATATTATTCTAAAAGAGTATCACAAGTATCAGATACTTTCCATGGACCAAAACAGACTCTTTAAAGCGCTACAAAAAATAAACGAACTTCAGTGGCCTTTTTACACCCGCAATAAAAACTACATTTTGTGTGACACTGACAAGGCTAGAAGAATAACTTCAAATTCATTCAAAAGCGTGTAACTTCTCTGTTTTCCATTGATATAATCAGTTTTTTTACACAAATCTTGTTTTTTAAGTAACATTTTTTCATGTAGATTTGTGCTATTAGTCACCCTATCACTATAATTCTGCTTGAATATCCGTTTTCTTGCCTATCGTAGGTGAACTTTCATCTGTACCAATTAAAACACAGATGTCGTAATCAGGTATTTTACTGAACAAAAAAGACGAATAAGTCCGTCAGGTAGATTTCCAAAAAATTCACTCATTATGATAAAAAAGTGACTAGCGTCGTGACGTCACAAAGATAAAACGCATCAAAACTCGGGAGCCCCTCGCTCCCGAGTTTTGATGCGTTTTATCTTTTTCATTAATTTACAAAAACAAAAAATACGTGTCCATTATTTTTCAATACTCTAACTAACGGACTAAATAGATTTGCAATTCATTGATGGTGGAAACTAGCCTATTACATACGAACTTACCTACTACACCTTTACTTCTCAAAAGCGTAAACTTCATCAAAAACAGGAACCCCGTACTTTTTCTCCTATTCCCATTTAACTTGATATTTACAGATAAAATGTCAGTCCACTAATCATGGCATTATCTCAAGGTGTAAACAAGTATCAATTATTTTAACTAGCAGTTAAGAAGATAACATAACACGAAGCAGTTAGCGGTTAAAATATAGTACTGTTAATAAATAGTTATTATGATAGATCTGTTGGTCGATAATCCGGAATATGCTTGCGTAAGATATGTTTAAGTTTAATTTTAGTGGTGTCTATAAATAAAAGAGTATATTTTGTCCTAATTTTTAATCAAGGTAAGATGATTAACCCATAAACAGATTTGGACGAAATAGGTAGCCTAATCCCAAATCTGTTGTGTCATGATTAATTCACGAACATTCTTCAGCTTCTGTCCGTGACTGCACCTGCATGAAAGCCGTAAATTATTCCGAGGGAACGCACACCCTGGATAAATGTATTCAATGTGTTAATCCAGGTTATACACTATATGCGTGCCTCTAACCCTAATCAGATCAGTAGTTTTTGTTGAAAGATTATCAAACATCCTTTCATCCATCCTAAGAAACTTTCACATTTATTAGTATGCAATTCGCGGCTTCAAAATTTATTTATTTATTGTTATCTATACAAATTTATTTGGAGGTTAATCTGGAAAATAAATCATTTCATTTTGTCTTCAAAATATTCCGCCGATTATTTCTCTTAAACACGTAATTGTTACTCTTTAAACATTTGCTTTTTTTTTATGAAACTTTAAACGTTGAAAGTTAGACAATTAAAATAAATACGTATATGTTAGCTATTGTGTTTATATTAGTTAAGTAGTTTCCCAATGTGTTAATAACACTACCCTCCTTTTTAAATTCGTTGCAGTTTGTCAACAAAACTGTTTGGATAATGAAATAATCGTCAAATTAATAGCCATAGTAATTTACATACTAACAAAACGATAGGAAATATAAATGTTTTATTATTTAAAACAGTTATTATGTAGTATTTAACTTCTTTGACCTAATGACACTCATGGAAAGTGCAGTTTCTGTCTGTATTTGAGCGGTTTTATTCCTGATCACAGTAATATAAAGTGGGAGGTTCTGAAATTGCATATTATGTCTAAAATCAAACTATTATAAAAATGAAAAAAAAAAGGAAAAGTATTCAATGGAGCATACGTGTGTTCAGGATAAAACTATAACACATTTTTGCTCTGGGTTTAAAATGCAGCAGTGGGACCTAGTTCAGGCTCGGTATAACAATGAACTGTGAAATAGATCCTGCTTAAAATTTAGTTATAAGTTATTTAAAATACGCAATAACATTGTACGGTCTTAGTTGAAGCTCCTTGCTTGTAAAGTGTTAAAATGCAACAAAAAAACTTACGCATAAAACCATACCTAATTGATTTATGTCCATGCTAATTACAATCAAATATAGAAGAATGAGGAAGCTAATTTTATTAAGGAAATAAGCACAACTAAAGATTAGGTACCTGACCATATTTGGGTCACTTGATAAGGTCAAAACTATCATTTTTTTGTATGTAAGTACCACAAGTGGGTGTTTAATACCTTTTCGTTAGCCTGAACGTGCTTATTTGTCAATTATGGGTACATGACCATATGCATCGGCGAGCGGCCATGTTCCTTTAAAAGGATTTGGTATACAAACTGCTTCACTGAATGAATACGAGTTGTATTGAATGGGATTCTTTCATTTATAAAATGAGCTAAATTCGGATTTGGTAGTATTCTGCAAAGCTGCAAACATTCGACACAAATGTTTGTGGTTTTCAACCGGCTTCAAAAAAACCGGCCAAGTGCGAGTCCGACTCGCACACGAAGGGTTCCGTGACGTAAACCTTAATTTTTATCATTTGTTGTTATAGTGGCAACAGAAATACACAAACTGTGAAAATTTCAACTGTCTATCTATTACGGTTCTTGAGATACAGACCGCTGACAGACAGACTCCAGTTCCGTTGGTTATCTTTTGGGTACGGAACCCTAAAAAGGAGGAGGTTCTCAATTCGGGTGTATTTCTTTTGTAAGGTTTGTTTATGGATAATTCTACATTCTCGCTCAATGAAAGCCATTATATTCCAAGTAAAACGTTTTCTATGTTTTTTGTTATCGTATAAATTAATTATCACTTTGCAGAATTCTCTCTTACGAACTTTACAGAGGCTCAACCAGGGTTTCGTGGTGGAATCGAATAATTGTTAAAATTATGCTGATTCCAAAAAATCTTTCTGAATCATGTGTTCGCTAGTTTTTGTTAAGTCAAAGTCAAAGTCAAAGTCAAATGATTTATTTCAACTAGACCAATAAAGGCACTTTTGAACGTCAAATTAAAATAAAATAAAATATTATAGTGACTCTAGTCGTCCGTTCGCAAAAGGTAGATTCTTATGGAGAAGAACGGACAAGAAACTCCATAGTTACTCTTTTCAAAAATAAGCTTTACAATATTTGCATACATTAATCAGTTGATTATATGTGAGGACGATGCTCCCAAAAAAACACTTATGTACTACTAATAGGTACAATAAAGAAATGGCAGCAGAGGTAAAATTAATAAGTTTGCTAGTAAGGGAACATAATACTCACATACATACAAATTTTTGCAACTATTGATTTATATGATCAGTGTGTGAGTTAAATTAAATATGAATATTAAATATGTTGGTTAGCTTTAAACCTTCTAGTCTTTGCCAAAGCTTTCGACACTATTTCTTGTACTTTTGCACAAGCTTGAAACACTTGGGATAAAAGGAGAACAACTTCAACTATTTTCTGATTATCTCAGCGATCGTCATCAATGTGTTAAAATTGATCAGCATACAAGCTCTGAACTTAAAAATAGTAGTTTTGGTATTCCACAAGGTAGCATTTTGGGCCCTACTTTATTTTTAATCTATATTAATGAGCTATGCAGCCTGTCACTTCAAAATAGTGTTATCTTCTTTGCAGCATTCTTTCTTACGAACCTTACAGAGACTCAACCAAGGTTTCGTGGTGGAATCGAATGACTGTGAAAAGTTGTGCTGATTCCAAAAAATCTTTCTGAATCATGTGTTAGCTAGTTTGCTGTTGGTAACCTTTGAACAATTTTAGATCATTTATAATAACGATTCTTGTGTTTGCTTCTTGTTAAAGAAGTACTAAGTCGCTTGAGTCAATGTTACGTACCTATGGTAGACACCAGAAAAATTTGCAATAACGGTCATTGACCCACATACATTTATTGACTTTCTTAATATCAAAAACAGAAATAAAGAAAAAGCTCTCCTGAATCGGCTTCTATCGTGATCCTTTACGTTCTCTGGTAATGAAAAACGGTTCATAATTTATTGTTCGGGTGATACTAAGGGATATCATATCATCGCCGCAAGGTTGCCTGCTTGTCGGTCTTCTACAGATTGTACTTCGGTGAGTGTGCCCAAGAACTCCACGACCTCATCCCACCGGCCCCCTTCTACTATCAGATATCCAGACGCACTGCATCTTACCATCCCTACCTTGTTGCTATTCCACCAATTCGCATTAAGCGTTCCCAAACGTATTTTATAATGCGCACAGCAAAGGAGTGGAACTCTCTGCCTGCGTCTGTGTTTCCAAACGCTTACAACCCTAATCTCTTCAAAGTTAGAGTGCACAGGCTCTTTCTGGGTAAGCTCGCTCCATTGTAGACTTTGTCTCTGTCATCTCTGACCTAGACTAGAGTCAAGAACAGACCCATCACAAATAAAAAATATATTAGGGAAAGGTCAATGTACTTTATTGCAAGTTTATCTGGCGCCTGCCATATACGATTTTATGCTTCTTCAGTTTTAAAGCATAGCAGTTATTTTTAAAATCCTTTCTTTTATCTTCAATATTCATGTCAGTTATGTAAATCAGAAGGTAAGAGCTATTATTACGTTTCTAAAATTGTGTGAAATTGTGGCTTATATTCCATAATGATGGGGAACAAATAAAATGCACCATGTTACAGACAGACTCAATGAGAGCTATTTTTGTAATAAATACCTTATCTGGAGTCAGGTCTAAGTCATAAGCGACCGGGATTTCATTTAATTAGTGCATAGTTTTTGATACAGCATAATGACGCCGTTGTCAGCTAGATAAGTATAGTCCTCAGATGAAAGACTGTTTTGAAAGCATATTTAGCGTCATAAACTGCTCATTAAATTATTGAAATATCACTGAAAACTTTCTAAAGATAAGCGCAAGAGATGATGTCATCTTTTTTCTGTCTTCAAAGATTGGAAGAATATCGGAGCTACTTGTCTGCCTAGCAGTCACATAAAAATTTGGTGTTGATTTTCTATATGCTAGGAAAAAGGAAAAATAAAACTTTGTTCCACCATGGAAAAGACTCGTTGGTAAGCTGTTTGGAGGCCAAAAGTTTTAGGGTTCATATGAAAGTATCCTTAACCTCCTTTGCTGTCACATATCAGATTTTCATTATTATTTTAATAACCTAGATAATATCCAAAAACTACGCACAATGGATCAAGTGAGAGTCTAAGTGCGGAAAATGGAGTCGCTAATCTAATATCCAAAAAGAGTTGCCAGATAATGGCTTCAGCGTATAACTTAGAACACACCCACCAAGTTACCTGAGGTCTACTTAAGCACAACAAAGGATCGCATGCGTCATGCGCACTCGGAGGAGGCTTGCCCGACCTCACTTAAGAACACGCGAGCTCACTTAATTCCAACTTAATTTACTTACAGAGAACTTAAATTAACAGCGAATGCAGGAGGATGAAAGGATAAAAATACTTTTGAAAAAGATGTTTGTGGCAATTAAGATCAATTTTTTTTAGATAATTTTATAAAAGTGCGTGCGTATGGTAGGAGGTTGCCAGAGACTGTATTTCCTCTTGACTTAGAAACCCCGATCTTTAAGTCCAGAGTGAATCTGAATAGGTTCTTCGCAAGCGTGCTCCACCGTTGACCACATCATCGCCTTCCATCAGGTAATATTGTGGTTAAATGTGAGCCTAAGAAAAATAAAAAACCGGACAAGTGCGAGGCGGACTCGTCCACCGAGAATTCCGTATAAATAAATTTGTAGGTACCTACGTATTGCTTTAGATAAAGACTATATTTTTTATGATTTAATTACAAATGTATAGTTTTCAGATTTTTCCCTATACTTGTAGTAATTTCAACTCGATACCTCCACGCGTTTCCGAGATAAAGGGTCTTGACGGACAGACGGATGGACGGACAACAAAGTAATCCTATTGGTAAGGGTTCCGCTTTTTCCTTTTGAGGTACGGAACCCTAAAAAGGATTATGTGCTCTTTTCGTGTTAAAAATAAGAAGTCGTGCTTTATCACAAGTTCACACCGTAGAAGACTCAAGTTATTTTCCTGGTCTGAAGACATTAAGTTGTCAATGATGCTCATGAGTCATTTCTTGCGAAATCTACAGAAAGAATCGAAGTCAAAATTAGTCAACATATTATAGAGTTATTATGAAAACCGTAGCGGATTCACGTTATGTGTTATTTATCTAAAGCTAATTTTGAACATCGGTAATCGATTTTCAAACAGCTGACCGATGGATAAAGTTGCACCACACAAAAGATGGCTTGAGACCTTGTCTATTAAAAAAATATTATTTTGTAGTTTTTTTCTACTTAATCACTGTCGTCCTTACTAGGAAAAGCCCTCACCAAAGTTATTGCAGGAACTTTTCTCCCGTACCTACATATTTATTTAAAAATCTATTCGTCAACAGCTTGATCCGCCACACAGCGCCATCTATGAAATAGATCACGAGCTACTCAACTTAAGTGATCCACGTGTGACGTGAGCGTAGACAGAGATCTAAGTGTTTACTAAGTAAGTTGTTCTTGACACCAATGTTCTGTACTTAAAGTAATTTTGAGGTTAGAAAACTGCAAGTTGTTATGTTTATCTCGGCAACCAGTAGCTGGACATTGGTGTGACTTACTTTGATGAACAGTTTAAGTTTCTAACTTATAATAAAATTAAGTAAGGATTCATGATATTTTATGCAATATAAATTAAGTTATTTTCACATTTTCATTCGTTGATTTTCCTGCAAAATCCTTACTGTTAATAAAACTTACTTTCATAGTACTCATAGTTGGACGGGGACCCCAAAATCCCTCTTCTTCGAGGATCCAGCTTGTCTAACTTATAATACACAACACGAAAACAACAAAACACCGAAAATCACAACACAAACACACTCAAAACTATAAAAAACACAATTTTTTCCAGACACAAAACTGAATCAACTCACTGGGCACTTTTAAAAAATTCTTTCAAGATTATTTTCGATACTTTTGACGTAAGTATAAGGTTTTCCCGGTTTGAATACACGTATGCCCATTGAGGCTGTGATTTTGATCTGAGATAAGTTTTCTGATCACGCACGGTACGTCTGCCGGCGTGGACTGCTCAATGCCGACTCCTGCGCAGGCACTGTGTTGCACTGTGTCGGATGGAAGCCTTATGTTTGAGGCTTTTTTGTTGATTTTTTTATTAGAAGTTATGAAATTGATGTAATTTTTGTTTGGTGTAAATGTGAATAAAATATTGTTAGCGCATTTTGTGAAGGTCAGAATTATTGCAGTAGATGAAAGCAGCAAAAAAAACGTAGGTTTAATAATTTTTCAACTAGATTGGGATAACTCTTTTACCTATGGGGTCTATGGGCCTGATCATAAGCAATTGCAAAACAAGTTTATGTCACAAATTGTAATACATGTTTTAAAAATATAGTTCATGTTCAAGCTCAAATACCTCACAAAGAATCCTTACAACCTACCAAAAATCGACTGCGTCTGCGCAGCTGGAAAGCATCAAAACACTGTGGTATCTCTGTCTCACTCTATCACGAATAAATTAGGTTCATGTGCTCTGTGCATCCTGCTTGCACGTTTTTTGTTGAAGGATGCATGAATTAGTAAAAAATTAGACGGTTTCAAATGATAGGATGTGGTGTCCCGTGTTCAATGAGGTAAAAAATGGCTGTTTCTAGGGGTGGGTAGAACTTCAACCGAAATGGAATAATACGTTCTAGAAGCTAAGGTTCCATTTAGCTTGTACTTAGTCATGGTGTTAGCTTTTAGAATGTATACTGTTCGATAACCAGGAATATAAGAAGCTGTTAAATAAACATTTATGTGGTAGTGCTAGAAGAGAGAATATCGGAAACAAACTGAAGCAGCAAGAAACTTATCACCATAAGGCAACTAGAGTTATTCCAAGTTTTTACCTCTTCCGAGAATCGATCCCGGGTTCTTTGGCCAAGTTAATGATCGCAAATGGTAGTATCTAAGTAAACCATGTTTTAGACGCCAATGGAAATTTTCCCAGCACCTAGAAGTATCTTTCTTTGTATGTCAAACATTCAATACCATATCGCGGACAAATATTAAATTAAATATAATCTAAGAATAGAAAAACAAAACGTAATTCAAACAAACTTCACTCCCATCCTCCAATAAGTAAATTAATGTAAATCAATCGAAGTTCTAATAAAGACAATTCAAGGAACCGATGGCCGTGTGAAGTGTGCTCGGTTATTTAATTTTCATATTGCATACTGACCGAAATACGTGGAACCGATGGCCGGAGCCGTGACTTGGTTCAGGTATATCGCCTGATCGTGCACTGACCCTTCGATTGACAGCCCCTGAGGTTCTTGGCGTCCCATTTTCTGTGAAAACACGAACGGAAAGTATTTTTATATATAGCCTTTTCATTATTGAGTACAACGCCATCTATAGAAGATGACATGTACTAGTTGAGCTGAGAGGCGTGTTAATGAGACAGCGATGAATTAGTTAGATTTAACATAGATAGATGTCGCTACATGTTGATGAAAGGGTGGAGATAACTAAATTGGTACGGTTGAAGAACATAATTTGATACGGTTAATTAAAATTAAAAGCGGAATTTATAAGAGTCCATTGTTCGCGTTTCGTACAAAAAGATGGGAGATTAAAATTGTTTATTTACCTGTATATCACTATTGTCTTTGTTTTTTTGTTCTTGGTTCAAGTTGATGTTTTTTGTTTGCATTTTCTCCCATCCGGAGCCGTGAGCCCCACCTGTGAATTAAAATTTATAATGTCTTTATATTATACTTTCTAACTAGCGTTTTGTATAAACTAGGCGATTTATCAATTCCCACACTACTTAAGTTTATATTGTTGTGATTCATCTATCTACATAGTTACGAATATTTTTTTCTCAAATGCTTTCTGCATTTGAGAAAAGTCAAGTCAAGGTCAAATGCCACCGTCTCTTAAAAGCGAAATACCTGTGAATAAAATTAGAAATTCGATTAAACTAATACTAGCTTTTACTCTGACTTCGTAAGCGCATGTCCCGTTATTTCCCGTTCCCGTAGAAATTTCGGGAAATCGTCTCTTTAATGTTCTTCTACGGAGTGTAAGGAAGTTACATGCCAAATTTCATCTTTCTGCGACCAGCAGTTTCGGCTGTGCTGTCAGTCACTCTCTCAATCAGTTATCGAAGAATTTCATATGTTAGGATTATAAAGCGGAAGATTTTATATGGTTGAACGCGCTAATCTCAGGAAATACTGGTTCGAATGCAAAAAATATGTTAGTGTTGGATAGTTAATTTATAGAGGTAAGCTATATTATAACATCACGCTACGACCAATAGAAGCGGAGCATTGATAAAAAATGTGACGCTAACTGATGAGCAGGTCAGCTATTAGTCTTATGTTAACGAAATACCTGTGACTTAAATTAGGTATTCTATCAAAAAATGTAGAACAAACTGCGAATTTTTCCCATTCATATTTTAGCAACAAAGTAAGTTTTTCCAACTTAGTCGGCGACTCGCAATATGGTATTATAATGGCAAAGTAAAAGTTAAATAAGTCAAAGATGTTAAAATAACCAGAGCAAACTGGAACCCGTTCAATATAAACTTTGTATTTCTTTCAAAGTGAGGGTAGATGAGTAAACAGGGACTGCGAAACGAAAGTAACGACTTTTTTTGTGACCATCTTGTTATTACATAGGAATGATTTCAGAAGGCACACTTTAAACAAATAAAATGCCGTGGGAAACTAGTCCAGGGTCATCGACAACCCATTGGTGTACAAGGACCATGTGTATCACACGGTAACTGTGAGTTTTAAAATGTAGAATTAAGAGGAACATGGGCGATAAGACTTAGTATGTAAAATGTCATAATTTGAGGTTTGGCTCTCGACTGTTTTCTCCTCCAATATTGGACCGATTTAAAAGATATTTCACAAACTGAATAAAAAGGAAATAATTATTCTGTGTCCCTATGTTTTCCTTTTTTGATAAATATGTAGTTGCCAAATTTGTACACAAGGACTCTGTTGACAGCGATTTATCGGACAATTTTGAGCATTTTGTGAGGGTTCTAGTGCTTATACGGTTAATGAATCACCAAAAAAGAAAACATAAAGACACAGTATATATCCTTCTTATTCAGTTTGTGAAATATCTTTTGTATCGGTTCAATATTATAGGAGAAAACAGTCGAGAGCCAAACCTCGAATTATGACTTTTTACATACAAAGTCTGACCGCCTATGTGCCAAGTACAGTTAATAAAATCCATTATTCGGAAGACAGATTCTCTAAAGCAAAATCTCCAAATGTCTATACAAACTACTAGTTTCATCTTTGTGTTTCCTAGCTTTCTGCCTTGAAAGAAATACCGAAACAAACTCAAAGGTCAAAGTCTCTTTAAAAGTCCATACAATAGTAAACATGTAATGGTCACAACATATTTATTTATTCATTAGGATCGTCAACATTGCATACACCGTACTTAGAGCTATTAATCATTACAAAAAATAAAATATTCTAGTGCTGCAACACTTACAGACAACCACAACATTACTATACACTATTGCAGGAAAGGTGTAAACTAAAGATTTTAAAAGGTTAAAAGTATAAGAGTGCAACGTAAAATATGATCACATTAAATAGTATAAATAACAATGTCTGATTGAAAATAGATTGGATTAAATTAAATTAAAAATGTCAAAGATATTGGACAAAACAGAATAATACAGTACACACACAAACAAAGTACATTAAAATTAATACACGCAGTCAAAGCATCAAGTCAAATAAAAGATCATACAATCAATAACATAAAATAAATAATAATTACGAATTACAAAAAAATTGACATTAAATTAAGTTAAATTAAATAAGATTAAATTAAAATTAAAAAATATTTATTATTACAAAAAGAGAAAAAAAAAATTACGATGTGAGAACCATGTAGGTTTATATCTGAGGTGGTATTTCGAGGAAAGGACTAGGTACATAGATTTTATTTGACCTGTCAAGACAGTGCAGTTCAGCTAAAAACTTTAAGGCGCTCAACGATTTTGGCTATCAAGTATGTGGTGTACTGATGTACACCAGATAATTAATTAATTAAATATATATAATAACACAAATATCGGCTCACTAGTTCATGCACGCGTCTTCACTCCCTGACAGCTGTCATACGACTGACTCCCACGTCACTGAGCCCCCCGCGCGTACCAACCGGAGACGACAGAAATACATTTATACAGCCAATACTAATAGACTATATCGATAATTAGTTATAAATACAAGTAATATAATAATTATTTATTTATTCATTGTTTATGTATGTACGTATACACTACGAAGTACGAGGTGTTGCTGGTTGGTCTTCTGGAACTTTATTGTCTATAAGTCCAAACGTAATATTTGAGGAGTTTTGAGTAACTTTTGTGTTTTACGAGAGAATTCAAAGATATTTTAACCTTGGGCTGTGATTAAAAAGAAAAGTTTGATGTTGTTCGGACTTTTCTGAAGAAAATCCATTTCTTCAGGTCACCGACTTTTACAATGTTCTTTTAAAAGAAACATTTCTTTTGATTAAAGTTTTATGAGTTACGTTTGGTCATCATCATCTAAATATCGGCCTTTTCCAGCGACTGCAAAGCGAAGGCGTTTTAGTTAATACAGGAAATTACAAATCTATGAAATACTGATGAAAAAATGCGAACTTAAGTCGAAAGCTGTGAAAGAGAGAAGCTGTACGGGATTAATAACACTATCCCTTTTTCACAGCGGAATCAATCATTACGATGACATTAGCACGTTACAGCCCGAGCTGATTCATATCTGTGGTAGTTAATATTATTTTAGATTCAGATTAAACAAATACAAATACAAAATCGTTTATTTCAAATAGATCTATTACGAGAACTTTTGAATAGTCAAGGTCTGTCAGTCAAATAGATGGAGCTAATTCTGCCACACTAGCGACAAGAGCAGTAAGTTGCTCTACAGCAAAACGCACTCACCGACCCTAATTCGGCGCGGCAGTTGCACGTTCCAAAGAGGATATAGAGGAGGAGGAGGATCTACATCCTATGGAGAAGAACGTGCAAGAAACTCCATGGACACTCTTTTAAATCAGCGTTTAAAAACGTTGTATTAAAAACAAATAAAACGTACGTACGTACGTAGAATAGAAATAATTGTTTCAATGAGATAGTTATTAAATAGCCAGTCTAAGGCTGCGTTGCCACCAGGGCTGTGCGAGGATGCGTCGCAAGGGATGTATTTATTAAGAACCAATAGGATTGATTGCGCTGAGCGAGCCTATTAGGTAAATGAAGGTATTCTATTGGTTCTTGACAAAGACATTCCTCTTTGGAGGAAATGCACCCTTATAGTGTTTTGTTATTTTTACATACTGTACCGTATCGTGGACTGACAATGACAAAAAGCTGCGAACTTAAAGTCTGTGTTACTTACAATTAATCTATACTAATATATAAAGCTGAAGAGTTTGTTTGTTTGTTTGCTTGAACGCGCTAATGAAAAATTCTTTCAGTGTTGGATAGCCCATTTATCGAGGAAGGCTATAGGCTATATATCATCAAGCTAAGACCAATAGGAGCGGAGCAGTAATGAAAATTGTGACGCAAACGAAGTTGCGCGGGTCAGCTAGTAATTTAGATAAAATATGAAACTTATGTGATGAGTTCATTTAATAAAGACTAAAAGAGCTTTGTAAATACATATTGCTCGCTTGGCAACAAGTCCAAAAACCTCAAGGATAATGAAAAAAATACGCGAAATTATAAAAAAGAGATAGATTAGGAGAACAGGCATAATAAAAATAATAAATACGTATTGTATCTGGCCCGGGGCTGATTTATATTTTCCCAGTCTCCCGTTTTAATATCTTTAATGTAGGAAATATTTTATCTCTTAATGTAAAGATACTCTCAAACAGAATTTTCAGTTCGGTGGGCAAAGCGAAAGGTGATTTAAGTCTTGGTGATATTTGTTTCCCCGGTGTGATAAATTACGGGGACACAATGGAAGGTTCCGTCGTCGCGAAGGTTACTCGATTTAAAGAGATGAATGAAAAGTGATCTTTGAAATCCATCCTGAATGTGAAGGGTCAGATTTAATGACGCAATTATGAAGAATCCTGGAAGATTTAGGTTTCAAGATTTCCAGCACAACTTTTTACGGTGAAGGTCTGATTCCCAGGATTGTAGTATTTGCGAAAGCTTTTAACTTAAGATACTTAACGATTCGATTTACTACTGTCTCAATTAAAGTTGAGTAAATAAATTGTTTAATGGCGATCGAAAAAATCGCGAAGTGCGTGTGAGGTGGTCTAAAATTGTGAAGCCGTACCTACTCGTACTAAGCTAACGTGGTAATTATGCCCTTACCAGGTGGGTGGTACCCTGAACTCAGGGTGGTATTATTTATGTAGTTGTCTGTAACTAAAAGATGCCTGCAAGTTTCATCATCATCATCATATCAGCCGAAATACGTCCACTGCCTGGCCTGACATAGGCCTCCCCCAAAGGGGGGGGGGGGTTTGCCATAATCGCCACGCTTGGCAGGCAGGTTGGCGATCGCAGTGTATGGTGTTGCGTTTTACAGAGAACGCTGCTGCCCATTCTCTGGTGAGTCCCTAAGTCACCTCGTACGACACCCACGTTAAGTGATGGGATGGTATTATTCTTTTACGGCACCCTATGGCACCGGCCGACACCATACGGCGCCTGCAAGTTTGGTAGCAGTAATATAACTACTCTGATAAGTTGACAAGATGAAAATGTTCTATCATGAGACTGTTACATGCTGGTATTACATATTTTAGTCCAAAAGACTACAAAACAAATCATGGAACTGTCGCCACTGCCACCAATATTGACAAACTACGAAACAATTCACTGATTCAAGACAAAACAATCGATAACAATGAATCATCATTGTTCCAATAAACCTCAACACCGCAACATCCTGTGAAATATTCTGTGAGTATGATACAATTGGAGTTTTGTACTTTTTGTGGAGCTATGGCGATTCCGATCAGTATGGTTTGTTTCGTGGCTAAAATAACTTAAATCAACTTTGTAATATTGTTGCATCTTTGTAATCTTCTCATTCGCTGAAATATTTTCTTTGTCATTTTGAAATTCATTATCCTCTTGCCCTTATTACCAGTTTTTTTGATTGTGGTCTGTACAGCTTGTTTTCTTTTTCAATACCTCTAGTTTGCCGCCTTCTCAATAGGCACCTTCTTTCTAGAAATATCATCTACATCATTCATCGTTTCTTTGGCCTTCCTCTACCCTATGACCATGCACATTTATTCCTCCACATCAAGGTCATACCATCAAAACCAATTTCCAAACAACTTTTAGGTCAACGTGACAGTTTTGGGTTTCCAATTTGTATACCATATCTTTGGTGTTTTGCATATGGTCTGCGTTTGTCTGTAGTAGGTACTACAAAATTTGGAACAGAAATGTTTTTATTAAAATGTATTAGTTTCTAGGCATTTGAATTTCAGGAAACATCGCCAGATCTTAAAAGAAACTGACCTACAGTTTAAATGGAAGAAATTTCAAAATAATAGATCTCCAATACATTCCATTTCACTCCAACTTATGAGCCTCAGTCATAAGTGGATAACGCCACAGTTACCAATTACCATCTATTTAATGCAGTGAAACCGATCACAGATGAGAGATTAATGCACATACATTATATGCGTTCTCTTGCACATAGCTGAGTACCCTATATATGGAGTAAGTCGTGACTTGAGGTCCGAGTGTAAATGTTAAACTGACTTTACATTACACTTAGTTTTGGTATTATTTGCGTGTATGGTTATTTCTGTGGGAGAATTTCGTAAGGAAAAGTGGTTGGATTAATCTAGTATTGAATTTTTGTGATTAGAACCATTTTATATAGTTTCGAGTTGGAAAGATTGTTTTCAAAGCAAAGTTAGGTAGTCGAATGAATGAATGAACATGTAATTTGTCGGTTCCTACCGAATTTAATTTGTGTACAGGTTGAGAGTTGCGCAGAGAGCCATGGAGCGTTTTATGTTACCGAGTTCCAAACGTTGAAATCCGGCGTACGAAGGTCTTCGAAATTGGGTAACGAGTTATGGAACTCAAATGGAGTTAGGCAGATCACATGGCAAGGCTCGGTGATTTGAAATGGAGAGAGGCAGAGACTGAGTTACATTCAAGGACTGGTAGAAGGAATGTCGGTCATCCGGCAGCGAGATGTGCGGACGACAATGTTGCCATGGCTGGTAGAACCTAAATGAGGGTGGCATAGAAGTATGGGCTTTGGCACAGAAATAGAGTGGCCTATGCTCAGCAGTGATGAAGTCGTACTGTGGATGATGTTTTTTTTTTTAATTTATTTGTGATGGGTTTGCTCTTGACTCTAGTCTAGGTGACGACAGAGACAAAATCTGCGATGGAGCGAGCTTACCCAGAAGGAGCCTGTGCACTCTAACTTTGAAGAGATTAGGGTTGTAAGCGTTTGGAAACACAGACGCAGGCAGAGAGTTCTACTCCTTTGCTGTGGGTATTTAAAAGACGTTTGGAAACGCTTAGTGCGAGTTGGTGGAATAGCAACAAGGTAGGGATGGTAAGATGCAGTGCGTCTGGATGTCCGATGGTAGAAGGGGGCCGGTGGGATGAGGACGTGAAGTTCTTGGGCACACTCACCGAAGATGATGATGATGAAATAGCAATTTCTTGAAATATATTGACAGTAATTTATAGTATTCAGATTAATAATTTGTGATCGATAAACAATCGTAGAAAGGCTATAAAATGTGGAAGTTATAGGTAGTGAATCGTGCCTGACCTTTGATACTGTTCATGATTTACTTCTCATTATTTACGGCTTTGAAGAGCTTTTCCGTGTCACCAGACTAATTATTTAGGTAATCTAACCGTATCTTATTTATGATTTGAAAGGAATGGACTATGTGACCGATGATGTCTGGAAACGGAATGAGTACTTCGATGCCGACTAATCTATATACTAATATGTAAAGCTGAAGAGTTTTTTTGTTTGCTTGAACACGCTTATCTCAGGAACTACTGGTCCGATTTGAAAAATTCTTTCAGTGTTAGATAGCCTATTTATCGAGGAAGGCTAAAGGTTAAATATCATCACGCTAAGACCAATAGGAGCGGAGCAGACGAAGTTGCGCGGGTCAACTAGTATGTACATTTAATGGAAGAACGATGACGTTTAGCGCTGAACATTACATAACTTGAGATCAGAGGCTACCATGACGTGTTTAAAACATCATGGCTCCAGTGTGATAGACAGGTGGAGCTATACAGGATGAGTAGCACCATCCCTTTCTTACAACGGAATCATGATGGCCCAAGGGCAAATTAACGAGGATGATGATCTGGGATCTAGAATTAAAAGCGATGATGTGGTCGAAAATAGAGCACGCTTGCCTAGAAGTAACTATTCTCAAATTCACTTTTCACTAAAATACCCCAAGGTGATTGCTATCAGGAAACTGACTCCGGCAGGGAATTTGACTACTTAGCTGTAAGCACAAAGAATTGATAAATATTCCTCATTTTTAGGGTTCCGAATCCTTATAGGATCACTCGGGTGTCTGTCGGTCTGTCTCTCCGTCTGTCACAGCCAGTTTTCTTCGGATCCACTAGACCGATTCTGTTGAAATTTGGTACACATATGGACGTCTATGACCCAAACACGGACGCGTTACGTAAATTATTAAATTTTTAGTATGGGAGTCACTTTTGGGGGTCAAACGCAAAAATTAAAAAAAATAGTTTTTTGAACAATATTGTGTGACATATCAAATGAAAGGGTTTACGGTGAGGGTTTTAATTATATTTTTTCATAATTATAAAATAAACGATTTAGAAGTTATTCAAGAAATAAGACGAAAAATGACCATTCCCCCCTTTATCTTCGAAACTACTGAGCCTAAAATTTTGAAAAAAATGGAGATAATAGATCTTTACCTAAAGATTACAGGAAAACCTATTAGAAGTCTGTAGTGTTAAAATAACATGTTAAAATGAGCGAGTCCGACTCGCACTTGGCCAGTTTTTTTGTGAGTATGTTAACAAAGTGCTAGACAACATACCACCAGTTAAAGAAACTGAGTTCTTTAACTGGTGGTATGTTGTCTAGCACTTTATTACACGAATTTAAATCTCAAAATTCAATACCAACAAGCTAATCCAACATTCAGATTAATACAGAGGAAATCCTAATGACATAACATTATTCCAATAAGGTTTTAACACAAAAACCGTGTCGCACGGAAGTGTACCTGTACGACGAGCTTCGCGTTTCTGTTCCCACGCACTTTCCATCCAGTGTGTTGACTTTATTTAATTAATTGGTTACTGGATATGGCTGATACTCGTACGTAGCGCGCTCCTGTGGCTCATTTCTAATAATTACGTTGCTTCTATTTTGGTGGAGGAAAAGGTGGTTTGTTTCGGAATTCGTCTATTTATAGATGTACTAGCTTCTGCCAGCGACTTCACGTTGTCCCCGAGGCTAGCACACAGGTAGACATTTAACTTTAAAAAAGTGCAAATCTGCAAAAATCCTAACTAATATTATAAATGCGAAAGTAACTCTGTCTGTCTGTCTGTCGCGCTTTCACGCCAAAACTACTGAACCGATTTCAATGAAATTTGGTACACAGATAGTTTAGGGTCTGAAAAAGGACATAGGCTACTTTTTATCCCGGGAGAATGTTCCCTAGGGACCACGCGGGTGAAGCCGCTGGCAGAAGCTAGTGAACCATACATTTTTCACGTTTTAGCAGAATGTCAAACTGTCAACAAAATTGACAAACGCTGGCGAAATAACCGCTGACCAATCAATCCTAATATATAAAATTCTTCTGTTACAGACTGATTGAGTGACTGACTGACTGACAGACAAAGTACAGCCGAAACTACTGGTCGTAGCAAGCTGAAATTTGGCATGTCGGTTCCTTGAGCAGTGTAAGAGAGCACTAAGAGCTCGAAATTCCTACGGGAACGGGAAAAAGCGGGATATGCGCGTACGAAGTAGTGGACAAAAACTAGTCCTTACTAATATTATGAATGCGAAAGTAACTCTGTCTGTCTGTCGCGCTTTCACGCCAAAACTACTGAACCGATTTAAATGAAATTTGGTACACAGATAGTCTAGAGCCTGAGAAAGAACATAGGCTTTTTATCCCGGGAGTATGTTCCCTAGGGATCACGCGGGCAAAGCCGCTGGCAGAAGCTAGTTCTATAAATTTTGTCAATCGCATTTTCTGATAGAATGGCACTTTGTCTCGAGACTCATGTCCTGGATTAGGAAAAAGATTATGTACATATGTTCTTTTGAGATATTTTCTTGTAGAGCGAAACCGCTGGCAGAATCTAGTCAATATTGGTCTATGGCAATAAGCTCATTAGCATAGGTACCTACATTTTGGACTTTTTTACAAAAGTGATAAACGATAATTCTGGAGATAAATTCCCCAGAGTTAGAATGACACTTTGTCTGGCCTTCTTCACACTTTGAAGAAATGATCAATCTGAGTGATCACCATCGTCGTCATCATCATATCAGCCGAAAGACGTTTACTGCTGGACAAAGGTCGCCACAACAACCGGTACTGTGCGTCTCGCATCCATCTTTCATCTACTCGCGACTTTCACCAGGTCATTGGTCCACCTTGTGGGAGGTCTTCCAATGCTGCTTCTATCTATTTATTTATTTATTAAGTAAGGCACACCAACGACATATTTACAATTAAGGATAACAGTAACAGGCAATAACAAATCTTCAGTGCTGTGTAAATTCATCACTTATAGGTATACACGGCATTCTTAATGAAAGATTTACAATTTATAATTAATTTAAAGAATTATGTGTTGTTATGTATGCATAATTAAATTAAATTAAATCATTCCAATAACAAATAATAAGTATATATATATATAGCAGTATATTTAAAAAAGTAGTATGTGTAGAAAAAAAATCTCTATATTACATAATTCTATCAAAGTAAGTGCTTCAATAAAATATTGTAGTGTGTCTATTTTTAGTAGTTTATTTTTTGTCTGTACAAGACAGTCTCATTAACGATCCTTAAGGAAGTCCTAACACCATAGTCACATCTTTAACGTAATTACTTTTTATTAGATTGGTAAATTTAACGGTACCAACCTACCAACACCGGATGAGCCTAATGTTGATCCAACAATACAGGATGTGTTCATATTTTACAGAGATCGTGTTATTAATTTAATAAAAGTATCGAAAACAGGATAAGTGTGAATAACATTGTTGCTTTAAGTTTACCGCTTTTTAATAAGGATGGGAAATCATCAAATGACTTCTTCCGCTCTCGGCTGAACATAAGGGAGTGTCAGACTCTTACTGACTAAAACCCATTTGTGTTCCTCCTAATGCCCTTTGCGTTCCAGAGCCGCGGTGACTCTTTCGAACAAAGTCCGCAACCCTGGGGGGCTACTCTCTAAGCCCGAAGTCCGTAGTTTCGCGCTTAGTTGCGGGCGTATTCTAATCCGTACCACTCACGGACTTACGATTAGGTCCGAACCGGATCTAAGAATGAATGAGAACACGATTTCACAGTAACTGTCAGATCGTGCTGTCATTAAATACTTAGTGGTTAGGCGATACGGAGTAGAATACGGGCGTATTTTACTATTCCGTATCAGCAACTAATCCCGAAACTACGGACTTCGGGCTTAGAGAGTAAACCCCCTGGCAAGCACTGACCCTAGCAGGCCCCGTCTAGTTCTAACATACCTATCCTTTATGTGTTTTGGTACGGCTAATATAAAGGTATATCCAAACTGAATGTCGG